>OY282514.1:38563520-41043520 GCA_958296145.1 Hydrotaea cyrtoneurina | reverse complement strand
TAGCATTAAAATCTCCTGGCTCGGCAATAATTTCATAAAATACCACTTTTATGTCTCATTGAAATTTTTATAAATTTTTGTAATCACAAACTGAATATTTGGGGAAACAAGTTGCAGTAACCTCTCATCGAGCGTTGCCTTAACCAAGGTCTGACTTTATTTATTTATCCCATGATCTCTCCTTAGATCTATCTGCTCTCTCCACAACCCAATCGTACAAAAGAAAAAAATCGATGTCCTGTGACGTTTGTAGCAGCATCAGCCATTAATAATATTATATTGTAGCTACAGTCATTCCATAAGACGTCAGATTTTGCCGCATCGGGTACTATGGTAGGAAACAGCAACAGATTAATCTGATTATGAAGCTGTACCAGTTGCAAAAATATTGCATATGAAGAATCTTGACTGGGCCCCGAAATAGTCGTTCAGTCCGCTTTGTAACTAATGTCAATATATTTCATCAGTTTGTGTATGCTGTTTCTAAATAAAGAAACGACAAAGGCCCTGAATCGGAACAAATAATAAATAACAAAACATATATTCATTTGGACAACTTGTTTACGCAAATCGATGTTCGGTTCGACTAAGTTTAAGTATTTTAAATTAAAATGAACAATAACAATATTTAATTAAAAATGTACTAAATTTAAATACACAAACATTCCGTCAAATGTTGGTACTTAATTTTAGTGCAGTGTCAAAGGATATATTTTACTCAATGTAGGTTCAATTTTATTTGAATTTAGTAAATTATGTTAGTTGTTTCCAAAAAAAAAAAAACGCACACATGTTTTGTCACCAAATATCTCTATTTCTCTCTCTGCTGATGTTCACTTAAAATTACTTGCCCGGTAGAGAGCACAATTTGTCACAAAAACATATCTAATTCATTAATTATTTTTTTTTCGCGCACTTTATGACGCACACGGACAAACAATAAAATTTTTTTTAAAATTTTTAAAAAAAAACATTTTAACTTTGCTTTGTAATGTCACATATTAAAATAATTGAATAATAATTTATTGAGATTATGTTTATATTTTAAAACGGCTCCCTTTTGACGATTAACCTTCAAAACCGGCGTTTCAACAATTCCGTACTCTTGCATCCCACGCCATCCCTTGCTTGGCGGGTTTTCTTTTGTTCCATTAACTCACATTTTTTGTTTGTTCTCGATGTTGTTGAACGTTGGCCGGTTTCTAAAAAACTAAATTGTATTTTTTGAGTATCGCAACAACATTTTTGCATGTTTGTTTTTTTTTTATTGCAAAAAATCTCTCGTATATACTTATTATGTATCTAATCAGCATATATGAGTATGTATGTGATTCCGGCAGACGATATCTACTGTATGGGATAATTTGGTATTTTGGCGGATTCTCTTCGACAACAGTGTCGATGGTTTGTTATTAGTCGTGTTCGATTCAAACTGCAGGATTTGGTTTGGTAGAAAAAGTGGTTATCACAATCAGCGTTGCCATATACATATATACTTAAATTTGTCAAAAATCTGTTAATTTCTAAAAAAAAATCAGCATTTTCAACAAGGGCACTACTTTTTTTCATGGCACAGTTTTGTATTTATTTGTTTGTACAAATAAATCATACATAACCACACATTTATATGAGAGATAGGAGAAGGGAGCTTTTATTAAACAAATTTTGGATAAACAAGTCCTTCGACCGAATATAAACATATAAACTAATGACATGACTGCAAAAAATAACAACAAAAATATACGAAACCAAACGGTAGCAATAAAATGAGGTAATAAATCCATAAAATAGAAACCAACATTTAAGAAAAATGCACAAACGTTTAATTCGATTATTAAATGAAATGGCATCCCATAAATAACAAACAAATAAAAAATAATAAGAATTGTGGTGGGCCGATTTGCTTAATTTTATGTCAAACAAATTGATTTAATATTTAAACACCTGTTTGTCATAGAATAATAATCGTGGGATTATCTTTCTACTGAAAAGAATTATTATTGCCTATTATTATTGTGATTGAAATAAATATGTTAAATTTTCGGCGACAATCTCGATTATAGTTCCTAAAGAATGAGCTTAATCAGAGTGATTGCTTAACGCTTTCGAAAGTTATCGTGCTTACCAGCAAACGATTCAGAAAGTCATGAATCGAATTTGGTTAAAAGATACCTGGGGTCTAATGTGGATATTTCTATGTGTTACACTTTTGAGCCGTATCAAATGATATATACCCTCCCACCCGTAGTGTGAGGGTATAAAAAGAAACATCATGAAAAAAAATATTTTATGTGTGTTTTATTTACTTTTAAGACGCAAAATGGACAACCCTTTATTATTTATTAACAACAGTTCTCTTTTAATCGCGTAGAGCTATGGCATATATTAGACCTATAATTGGAGCAGAAATCATGAAGAAGTGTGACAGCTTCCGAAACGAATTCGTATACCTTACCTGCAATCAAAGCAAACACAATGCTTGAAGCCTTTGCAAACATTTCTATTTTGCAAAAAAGAAATAGAAATAAATCAATGATCTCGAACTCGAACAAATGAACAAAATTGTATTATTTATTAAATTTTAAAAATTTGTCTCTTAGTGATCAAAAACATTAGCTTATCCCAATATTTAATCATTTTGTTTCATACAATGAAAAATTTTTAAGGACAAAGTTTAAAAATAAGAGTTTTGATAGAAGTTAAGTCGTTAATCCGTTCCATTTTTCCGGTATTGTTGCACCCGCTTCGGAAAAAAGTCTCTCTGATGGTACAGATGTTTCAAATTATATTTTTGTGAAAGCATGTAAAACTTAGGGTAGACAGATTATATTTCTTTCCAGTCGTCAATTACATTGCTTAGTTTATTTTTAGGATGTGTTGAGATATTTTCCTTTCTTCTTTGTTTCTGGGCTAACGAATTATGATGAGCTCATAAATCCAACTCAACATCACTATTCTAAGACTAGTTAGAACTGTCCCTTAGCTTGTGGTGAACGGCATTATCATAATAGACGATGCGTTTTAATTTATATTAAAGATAAAGTGGAGGCATTGAATGCAAACTATGGCCAACACACTATCGAACAATTCATATTATCTTATCAACCATAATCATCAATTTCAATCCAATACAACTATTATGTAATTTGTAAGTCAAACAAAGTAAGTCAAACATTGGTAAGTCAAACAAAATCGAAATGTATTTCTTATTAGCATGAAACTACTGAACCAAACCGTTTTACACACAGTTCGAACAAACAACTCAAACAAGCTTGATCGTTTTTTTTACTGTGACTACACTTGATTAAAAATTAGCAAATTTGCCAAATTTCGTATTGACTTTAGGGTTAGTTTAATTTCTTATGATTTGCACGTACAGCGATATAACATAGCGATATTGAATTGACAAACAACGCGACAGAGAACATAAAAGATATGAGATCGATACACCTTTAATACGCTCCATCTTGGGAATATTAATATGGTTGTCATTCCGTTTGTTAATCACTATATAAGTCCATAAATATATAAATTATTATGTCTGCATGTAATTTAACCATGAAGTTATTTTGAATTTTTTTTTACAAGTGAAAAAGTGTTTGATTTTGAGTTAGATCGTTGGGGGTAGAATATTATACATTTGTACGGCAGGAGCCCGAAGGGGGTGACAATATGGCCCATATGCAATACCATAAATAGTTATATGGAAATATTAACCCATGTCAATGGTTACAATTGGTTATTTTTTTCGAAAATTGGACAAGAGTCATTAATTAAATTTGGTCCAAACACACCTAGGATCCATAGTGACTCCATCTATGTGCCCGTGATACCTGAAGAAGAGGTTTGTTATTCACGTTGGCAGCAATGGGACAACGTCGAAGTTAACAAGCTTAGGATCATTGTGCTAATAAATTTGATACACATAGGAATTGGTGGCGAGAACGATTGTAGGACGGGAATAAATTCAAAAATTGGACAAAGATTTCATAGTACCTGGCGATTGGACACAAGGTATTGGTTATTATGGAAATCGGATATTTTTCCTTAAAATTGTTTTACACAAATTAGTTACTTACGTATTGGGGGTAAAAATGTTTTTTTTAAATTCGCCGATGGGGGGATATATTTGTCTTATCACCAGCAAATAAACTTCGAATGGGATACAATTTTGCACTGAAAACACTGAGATTTTTTTTTATACGATATTTTTAAATATATATTATGTAATATAAAGAGAAGAAAACGGTCTATATAATACATTTTTTTTTTCGAATACTATAGCTCCTAAAATGTGAGAGACAAAGTCGAAAAATCAAATTTGATGTTTATACAATATCAAATAATTTAATATTGAAAACAAAAAATATAAAAAATTGTTCCCCTGGGAAAATTACGAAAAATAGTCAATAGTCTGCGAAAATTACGAAAAATAGTCAATAGTTTCTAAAATATATTCAATTGTCCGATTTTGAATGTTAATGCCTTAAAAGTAATCCGTGGTTGCTAGATCCAAACTTACACAATTTTGCCAGAAGTAATGGGATTCTGGACCACTGTGAGAAGTAATATTGACAACGAAAGCTCTTCCCCGCTCGAAATGTCGACAGAAAGTCAGCATCATAACGCCATAGAATGAAATGAACCACTTTAACGTTGCGATCCCACCCGCCTGCTGTGCGCAAGTTTGTACAAAGTTCCTGAGATAGTACAACACTGAATTGTACGCTACAAGGTGCATTTGGCACAGCAATTACATGCACACGAAGTGCAATGAAGCAAAACTGCCTCATCGGGAGATTGGAAAACCTACACGTCATCATATTTTTCTTTGAAAATGCTGCTTAAATGTGAGCGCTAAAGAGAATAAATCTTTTTGTGTGGTTGAAGATTGAAACGTCAACGCCACAATCGATCTTTTACGAAACGAGTTCGGTAATGTTGTTATTAGACATATCGGCCATGTGAAGGGACCACGGAGATTTGACGTCAGACAAAAACAAATGTTTTGCAGTATGCTATTCGCCTACTAGGGTTATATAGTTGCAACCAAAAGCCGACTTTTCGACTTTTTCAAAAAAATGTTCGAGTTTTTGCGAATTACAAGTCGACTTTTCAAGTTTAAAACGTAGCAAATGATAAAAAACACAAGAGATCAATTCAGTTCCACTTTATGGTATATAAAACAAAATGTCTACTTCGATTCACATATCCTGTTCAATAGATCAATAGAAAATCAAACGTGGCATGTGTTTTATTTAAATTTCAAATCAGCAAGTTCTTAGAAAAACACCCTTTATTTGGACAATTTTTTAAATGGTGTGCCCGAAATATGGAATATTATTACACTGCCGAAATGTTTGGCTTATGGCAGCCATAATATTGGCTCCACTGACCGACAAAACTTATTTTCAATTAAACTAAAATAGTCTACACCAGAAAGTCGATTTTCCCGACTTTTTGTAATCAAAAGTCGACTACATTTTTTACCATATTTGTAGCAAAAAATCGATTAAACGACTTTTCGTGAGTCGACTTATACAACCCTATCGCCTACCTGTTCCGGTAAAGCTCTTGTTTCTTCTGACAATTTTAGTAATAAGTATATTCTTTAAGAAAATCGTAAATGTACATCAAATATAAATCACAATATATATTATATAATTAGACATGACGTTTTCAGTTCGTTATTTAAATAAATTTATTTTTACTTTGCTTTTTTGTTTTTTTTTTGCCAATATTTCATGCAAACATTATTAATTGTTAATTAATTATTAATTAATTGTTTATTATTAATAAACGCAAAAGGTTGTGATGTTTTAAATAAACCTGTCTTAGAGAAGAGTTACAGTACGTAACCATCAACATCTCATTAAGAACCCAAAGGGAACATCTCTCAAATCAGTAAGTTGTGCCTGATATTTGTATTTTATGTTTACATTTTACAAACCATAAAAAAAGTTTTTAATTAACACCAAATTTCATTAAAATACCGCAATAATATTGGAATTAATATATGTTCGTACAATATTAACAATAAAAGTGTGACACAAAATCATGCAGGTAATCTTGAAATCTGTTGGAATGACTTACAAAGATTTCTCGATAGAATATCATTAATATGAATAAGTTTTCGAACTAATGTGCGAAATATATATATATGTCTACATCTTGTTTTCGCCGTTTACGATAAGACTACAACACATATTCTCAACAAATAGGTCAAAATGTCTTTAATATAATAATTCGTTCAAATCATGACGCAATGAAGCATCTTCTTAAGCAGCATATGGTTAATAAATTTAAGTTCAACCAACAAATACTGCAAAAATGTGCGAAATTGTTTTGTTTTTGTTTGAAGGGGGTTTAAAGTATATAGTATTTTGTTTTTAAAAATATATATATGTATATATTATTGTTTTACACGCTTCACTGTTGTTTTGTATAGAGTGTTCGCATTCAGCCGAAATGTGTATACAGTCAAACCTAACAATAGAGGTCTTAGATATTTTCGGATACATGATAATATCGCACCAATAAGTTGATCCGTAAAATGGCTGAAATTAGGATAGAGGCGGGTATTCGTCCTGCTAGTCATCACCGTTAAAAAATCGATCAAAATAAGCATCAATGATGTCAATCACTCGTTTTATGTGATAAATGACCAATACATGCTATGGTTCACATTTGGCAAATAATGTTTAGACAGAAAAACTCAAAATAAACACAAAAAATTAAATACATATTTTTGATATCACGCCCTGTTCTCGTGATATTGACATTTTGATTTAGGAAATTTTTATCTTCAAACGTCGATATTTCAAAAACTAGAGGAGATATAAAAAAAATATATTTAATTTTTTATTCTTATTTTGGGCGGATTTATACAAAAAGGTCCACTAGACCACGACTTGTGTCAGCTGTTATTTTCTCGTGTAACTCTTACAACAGCAAACAAGAGAAAATAGCTGTTATAAGAGCAAATAAATATTTGCCAAAAAGAGAGGAAAATATATTTTATTTTTCAACAAGCTGCTGATTGCTTGTTCGAAGCAATAAAATATTTGGTGTGTCGGGCATATACAGACCAACTTCTGTATAACATAGCAGTTGGGGAACAGCTAATTACTACGTTATAGAGAGACATGCAAACAAATATTTCTATATTATCGGGGATAAAAAGCAAACACACATTCATGTGTAGAAATTACATTTTTATTTGGGTTTGAAATATGATCTTCGACACGATTAAGGGAAGAAGAAATATGATCGGGGTCATTGTTTCGAGACTCCATAAATCATGTTAAATTTCGTATGAAACTGGGGAAATGAAGCCAACTTCTCTGTTAGAGTCCGATTTATCATCATCTGAATCTAAGTTGAAAAGTATTGATAAATATACAGCCCGATTCTGAATACTCCCGGGGAGATAATTCCCGGGGAATTTACATTTTTCAGAGAAGGAAATCTTCCTATTTTAAACAGACCAGAAAAAAAACAAATCGTCTGACTCTGAATATTCGAAGTTGTATGTCCCTTATTATTATTCGCTGGGTTTGTTTATAAAAGGAGGATATTGTTCTCGAAAAAAAGTAAATTCCCCGGGAATTATCTCCCCGGAAGTATTCATAATCGTAGGGTACTCCATCCGCCGTTTCTGTAGAAATGTTTAATTCGCGAACTACATCAAGTAAGGCACTTGATAAAGCCGGTTCGCTGGTAGAGTAACAACACAATTCTGTTGCATTCTTTTTCTGTAATAGTGCTTTAAATTCTGAATGATTTCTTGATCCATCGGCAGTAGAGCTGAAGTCCTGTTAAGGGGAAAGTTGACAAGTTTGATGTGTTTTAGCTTATCTTGGGTGGATTTTGAATGTGCTGGGCAATTGTCTACCAAATGGAGAATGTGTCTTTTTTGGGCATCAACTTGTTTGTCCAACTTTAAGAGTCCTTTTTCGTATAAATCGCTGGTCATGCCTGACTTGGAGTTATTGTCATAATCCACCTCAGCCAAAGTTTGTTACTTATCAACAGGTGAACGACGGTTACTTATTATTGTGATCAATAAATAATGAATTGTTAGCAATTTCGCTATTTTGGGTTCAAAAGTTCAACTGAGGAAACAATTCTGTCATCAATAGTGGAATTTCACTGTATATATTCAGATACAAAAAAAAAACAGAAACAAAAACAAAATCACAATATGTAGACATTTTTTTCGAAAAAGCATATTATTCATTCATATGCTGATCACTCTCGTACTATATGTGACAGCGAACGGTGTGGTTTCTTAAAATCTATTTCTTCTTCTTATGGATTCCCACTTTAGCACATCCAATATTTAGTTACCCAAATGAGTTCATTTAAAATGTAAAACTTGTCGGTGTCTACAACGAAAAGTCTTCGTGGTCAAGTATGTCTTTTAGAAAAAGTCGATGGACGTGTGAAGAAAACATTTGTAATTTTTTTTTTTATTTTCAAAAAAATGGATACATTTTGCTAAAAACATTTTCCAGTCTTTCTATATTTCCAAGAAAGTAAACAGGTCGTATATCAGTGGTAACAAACCATAACAAGCTAGCTCGAATTAGGATCAAATTTAGTTGTTTAGTACCTTTGTTTTCAGAGATTAACGATTTAGCATTAAATTAATCAAAAATTAATCGAAAATTCAATAAAGAAAACCGAAATGTTAGTCAAAAACCTATTTTCATTTTATGCCTACCAATCATTAGCGTGCAGCATTTGCTGTATTTGATGAGCTAACGCATCATTATGTGGCTGTTTGGTATTTAGTTTTTTTGGAAAAGCTAAGTGGTTTTTTATTGTGGACTGAGAACGAGGAGAACTATTACCAAAACAATATTCTTACATACATACGTATGTATATACGAACATTTTCCAACACATATGAAAATATACATTTGATGTGAATTCTTTTGTTCTCTTAAATTCGGGAGAGACGTTCATTCGGATATTGTTGAGATGTTATTGAATTCTTTGACCCATTTCGGTGCGTGCTTTTGTCAATGAATTGTTATAACAAGAAAAAAAATATTACAACAAATAAAAACTCTGTTTTTTAATTTATTATGGCGCAATTTTTAATTGTTTGCTTAGCGATTTTTTTTTTTTGAAAATCTTAAATTGTTTGAAGACTTTTTTCTGTAGACCAAGAATGCCTTGCCCGACTGAAATGAAATAAAAACCAGTAAAAAAAGTTGCAGTCGGGTAAACCGACTTATACCCTCACCTTCAGTAAAACATACAAGTCTCTATTCCAAAGTATCGGAAAGTCAAAAGTGAGCGTGGCTAGCATCATTGGATGTAACCTCTGATGAAATGTCATAATAGCAATCTCAAAATACCGAATGTTATAGGCAGAGTTTTTTTTTACTAGAAAATTGTATGTAGTTGAAGCTTTACTAAATATAGAATTTCGGAAAGATTCGTTGTGCGAGTTTATATAATTACATGATTTCTAAAGTGGATGCAATGGTACATTTGTATTGGAGGTACCAGAAGGGGAGTTGCCAGACTTCCAAGTTTTTGTCCAAGACTTAGTCTAACTATACGTTTACTAAATACAAAATTTGGCAAGATCTCGTTGGGCATATTGCTATTATTACACGATTTCTAATGGGGCGGGATGGTACATTTGTATGGGAGGTACCCGAAGGGGTGTGGCCATACAGCCCATATGTAATCCCATAAGCAGTTTTGGGACAATATTAAGCCATGCCAAATTTCAGAGTGGTTGTTTAACTCTTTCGAACGTTATCGTGCGTACCAGCAGGACAGACAGACGGACGGACATGGCTCAAACGATTCAGAAAGTCATGAATCGAATTTGCACATATTCGGAAAGAGGGGAAAAAATAAAAATTCACGTGTATCGGCGATTTACACGTACACGTCAGAAAAAAATTTAGGAAAATCTGAGAATTGATAAAAATAGATTTTAAAAAATTTGACGTGATACAGACATTTCCTGCCTGCCAAAAATCAGCTCGATTGGATCACTGAAAAAGGGTTAAAAATCGGTCCAAAGGCTTTCACACTGGCCACTACAAGCTTCATACTTCAAACTTAAAAAAAATAAATTCTGACGTGTACATGAAAATCGCCGATACACGTGTATTTTTATTTTTTATCCCCTTTCCGAAAAAGTAAATTTGGTTCATAGGACAGAATGTGTGTAACACGGTGTAATTAAATCAATATTTTTTACAGTTTTTCTCTGTGGGATGTCTATCAATGCAGAAATCGGAGTTGGGTTGTATGGAACAGAGACTTCACGTGCCCCCACAAAAATACCCGAGTAGCTTCAATTGGTTTTCTGGATCCGCGGGTAGTGTGACACGGTCTAGTTGAATTCACATGGCACTTAAGCACAATTTTCCCATTTTGGTATTTCCCTTATTATGTTTCCCAACATCTCCTTTCGAATGTGAATTCAAAAAAGTATGCTTTCATTCCACCCTAATATATAAGTCGGTTCTTACTTGAGCCAATCAATATCATTCCAGCAATCTATTGAAAACTATATTAGGGCGAATAATATCAGATGCGGCTCCCAATAATTTTTTTTTTTTTTTTTTTTTGACTAACACTCAGGCGATGCCCCCTATTAATGCAATGCACTGTGTTAGCGATAGGAAGAAAGGGTATTGGAGTGGGGGAAAAGGGAGTAGTGTTTGTTGACGTTGGCCTTGAATTTGGTAATGTCATAGCAGGCAGGAAAAACACTTGCAGGAAGATTATTCCACAAACGAACAGTCCGGCTGAAGAACGAATTTTCTCTATAGTGTCAGAGTTATCTTAATGAAGACATATGTATCTATGTTAAAAAGGGTGCCCGGAGTGCCGTTATTCTTTACTTGTCGGAAACATTCTCACTTTTATTGTGAGTTTATTTTTGTAAAGAATTTCATCATACACATATTTCCTAGCTAAAAAGACAACTGTTTTATTTTTTGATGTCCTTTTTTTTTGAAAATTTTTCTGAATATTTTAATATTTTGACTTGTGCCTCTTTAACAGAATATGTGTGTTATTACCCTTTAATGTTATAAGTTGTTTAAGGAATTACTTTGAGCTCCTTGAAGAGAAACTTTTTCCCCAAGACCATTGTCGCCCATATATGATTCCATGTAGAGTATGATCGCTGCCGGATCCTACCTCACTTGGTCTGATGCAAACAAACAATTTATTTCAAATATTACATTATCACAAAAATAATATTTACATCGAACTCTTACATTACATACAGAAATTGCCAATAATCAGTCAAGATCACAATCAAATTTCGATTACCATTGACGATCACATTTGGTATAAATTTGTATTATGGCATATCTGACGATCTTATTAATGGAGCTAATGGTGCTGAAAATTGGGATGGTGATTGAAAGGGTGCCAATGGTACAGATGTACCTTCGGGCCGATAGGACTGTTGGGAAACAACTGCCGGAACAAGGGCTGGAGCTGTGACTGGAGCGGAGGCTGGAGCTGTGGCTGGAGCTGGATAACAAACAATTTGTTCTATTTCAATGGTTTTGTTGGGATTTTGTGGATCCGGTTGGGGTATTTTCATTGGCATGCATATTATTCCATTGGGCGCTGTATTGGGCTCAGGTGGTCCGTCGTTCACCGTGACGGTTGTGGAATTGGGATTTGCGGTGGAATTGACATTGTTGGAGCTTTGTTGTGGTGCCTTTTGATTTTTCCTTAAAATTGCCTGAGAAATTTTGCGACCAAGTTTTCGACCGATATCTGAAATGAGCAAAATAAAGGGTAAGAGAATTTTCCACATATTGCGTTGTATATTAAGGATGTATTGGTGTAGTAAGAAAGTTGTCATCGCGTAGATCGACTTAAATATTTCTCATGTGCATTGAAGTATGTGAAAGTGTAGGTCCTCCTGTACAAAACCGCCGTAATCATTCGGCTCAGTAGATTCGAAGATAGAGTTTAATTGTCACTTGGTCTAGAATATCATATATGGCTTTGGCTTATTGGTTGCAATTGTTTTTAAAACTACAAACAGAATGACCAAAACGCCCAACCAAAATACAACTCATGATACAATTGCAGAATAAATTACAGAATAAATAAATTAAATTAGAAATAAAAATAAAACAAACACAGAGTATTGATTATATTAATAGGTTTTCTAGATGGCCTTCTACGAAGTCTAATGAAGGAGATCTTCGAGAAGAACAACAAAGGATGGACTTCAAGAAGGACTAACAAAACTAGCAACTAACAAAAATATTAATTTCTCTTTATAGTTTTCATTCCAAGACATGAACAACTAGATGAAAATTAAGCACATCTCAACACATAGATGGAGAACATTTGTTGAGACCCTATTCTCCTTATAAAGGGTCCGGCATCTAACGTTTTTTGTTTCAACTAGTGCTTATTTCGTTTTCGTTATTTTCGTTATCGGGCCATGTTGAACGAATTTTTGTTTACAAAAATTGAAGAGGAGGATATTGGCAACATTTGATTTCAACAGGTCCAAAGCTACACTCGATGTTTTGCGCCCTGTTTTTGAAGATCGCATTATCAGCCGCAGAGCTGATGTCGTTAGGCCACTGCATGGCCAGTCGAGTCAGCCATTTGAATGAAATTATTTTCCATTATTAACCGGAAGGATTGTACTTTCAAATAAAAAAAGAAATTTGAGAAAATATCCAATAGTTTTTTTTTATAGAGTTTTCCAAAAAAAAAAGTTATTTGGCGGACCCTGTAGGATTGATGGGAATTTGATTTTTTTCAATTTGTTTTGGTCAATGTTTAAAACGGGTTTTCATCGCCGTTTTGGTTTCTGACTGTAAGTGTATTTCGCTAAACAATTCATTAAGGAATAGACGGGGAAACTCTCCCAAATCAGCGAGCTGTACACGATTTAGTTAATATATCGATCGATCAATTGAAAAGGTTTCACATGGCTCTGACTTGTAAAGCCGCCAGCATTTACCAGGTGAAAAAGCGCCGCTGAAAATTGTTTTTATGGGCTTACCAGGTTTCAAGCCTGTAAATTGAAGTACCATCAAAAACATCGATTTGGTCGTCTAAACGTCGAGATCTGTTAGACATAAACTAGGCTTACACTTACCACGATATTTATCATCCCACGGCGGTTCCTGTTGGATGTAAACAACGTTCACTGGATATGCTGAACCGGTTGGTACATGATAGCCACCAGGTGGTAAGGATACATGTGCCGGTTGAGGATAATAATCATAATTATAGTTAGTGGATGTGCTGTGGCTGGTAGGATGAAGCTGAGTAGCAGAATTGTGGCCAGGAGAATGTTCCATAGGAGTGAGTTGGATAGGAGAAAGTTGCGTAGCATGGACCTGGGAATGATTATTATGCGTATGATTATTTTGGGCAAGCGGATGATCGGTGCGTGGGTGTTGTTTAGGAGAAACCTGGGTACGATTATGATCGGATGTAGTGGTTTGTGTATGATTGGTATGCAAATGTCTCATAACATGGGGTCGACTTGTAGTCCCGAGTGAGTGATTTTCGTGGTCAATGTGATGGATGCTGCTGCTGGAGTTCCTTCCGTGGTGACTTAGGCTGGTGCCGTGGTGAGTATTGTTGCTTCCGTGGTGACTAATGGTGCTGGCGTTCCTTCCGTGGTGACTTATGCTGGTGCCGTGGTGAGTATTGTTGCTTCCGTGGTGACTAATGGTGCTGGCGTTCCTTCCGTGGTGACTTATGCTGGTGCCGTGGTGAGTATTGTTGCTTCCATGGTGACTAATGGTGCTGGCGTTTCTTCCGTGGTGACTTATGCTGGTGCCGTGGTGAGTATTGTTGCTTCCGTTGTGACTAATGGTGCTGGAGTTCCTTCCGTGGTGACTTATGCTGGTGCCGTGGTGAGTATTGTTGCTTCCGTGGTGACTAATTCTGCTAGCGTTCCTTCCGTGGTGACTAATGCTGGTGCCTTGGTGAATGCTGGCGTTCCTTCCGTGGTGACTTATGCTGCTGCCGTGAAGAATATTGCCGCTTCCGTGGTGACTAATGGTGCTGGTGTTCCTTCCATGGTGACTAATACGCCTGCGATGGTGAATGTTGCTGCTTCCTTGATCAATGCTGCTACTTCCGTGGTGACTGTTACTGCTGCTACTTTCGTGGTGACTGTCACTGCTGCTATGGTGACTGCCGCTACTACTGCGGCTTCCCCCTCTATTGGACGATTTGTGTTTGGTCCTACGTTTTGTAGTGGTTGCATCCACGTCCGTCACCAAACTTATTATTAAAATGCTGACGGCAACAACCATAAAACATTGCCGCAGATATCTCATTGTAGCCAATTTTCTGGAATGAAATAGGGAAGAAAACGATTAGAAATCAGTTTGGAAGAGCTACATATTGCCGGTCAATTTCTGCAGGAAATCACCGAGCTGTGTACAGTGTTATTTGTAATATGCACTGACGGAGACCTACTGTTTAAAGCTGACTCCAAACGGATGAATAAAGTGGTACAGGGCTGAGTGATTAAACTCTCACTCGTAAAGTCTATGTAATCTACAAGGTGGCAGCGAATGGCGGAAAATATTTTTGATATTCATACCAAGTTATCAATCTGATTTTCTTTGTGTAATTGTCCATATCATTGTAATTACTTAAACCAATTTCGATGTTGATCTACTTCCGGTTACAATATTCTGCTCATCGACGATTTTCTTATGAACTTATTACTAAAATTAAGTAAAACCTTCATTTTGTTATAATCAAAACTCACTTTAAATTTTTAGATGTTTCAGTCCTGTCTGCTTCCAAAAATCTTATTTGAATGAGGAGAGGTTTTGCGATTAATTGCAATGTAGGCCTTATTCATTCTTATGAATGAGAGAGTCTCCTACATACACAGTTGCAGATCAACTATATACATATGTAAATACAAACAAACATATTTCGGAATAGATTTTATTGACTTGTTGACTTTGTTGATAACGTGGATTTTAATTGTTTTTTTTTTACCATTCAAAACATTTACTTCACAAAAATTGAGTTTGGTATTAAATATGACAGAATAATATTTATTCGGTTGACGTAGGGGATGTGATATGCCAGGCATTTATCTCATCAGGTTTTAGTGGGCAAAACTCAGCATTAGTTGGGGTCAACTCTCAGCTCAAGGATATATTTACCTTAGAGATTAGCTCAGGTATCTCTCAACAACCATGTCAAGCCGATATGTAATTCGCATTCTTCCTTAGATGGTAAATAATTCAGTGCTATAAAATATTAAGTTGAAATTGCTGGGAATTTATTCTATTTTCGAGTACAACCAAAATCTGTCTGGGAAATATTCCAAACATCCCCAAAATCTTTCCAAGAATTTCTAAGTTAACTTTTTGTTGTAGCTCTGAGTAATCCAATCAAGAGAACATTCTCAATCAGTCCTCGTCATCAGTTTATTTCATCGGTTTAAAATGGATGCCTCCATATGTCAGGTGAGAACGGTGATTGTTCGATGGTATTGGGTGATATTTTAGCTATTAGGGTTTTCAGTGTTTAGTTTTTGCCGATTTACGAGTGTTTTGTCAAATGTGTCAATGTCACGCAAGTTCAGTTTGGAAACAGTGTGCCAAGATTGGGCAGCATTTGCATGAAATAATCTTCTGGTTGTGCAGAAAAATCGCAACGTACTCTATGTAAGCTGAATGTTTAGCTAATTGGCAATCTCCATAATAACAAGTCGCGATATCAGATAAAGAACGTGTTAAAGCTAGTGCTGAGATTCCAAATACAGTGGAACTTCCACAACTCGGCCTTCCATAATTTCTTTAAGTCTAAGCACTTCTAATGGCAGTAGCGTTAAGTAGACAAATTCCCCTAAATTGCTCTTCTATAACTCGAATATCCATAATTTGAATTTTGTCTATAATTCTAAGAAAAATAATGGCACAAACTTCCATAAGCCGAACTTTTTGGAGAAATAAACCAAACAATGATCTAGTGATGGAATCGAAACGTGTTCTTAGGCTTAAAATTTATCCAAAAAAAAAAAAATAAGTTGCTCAGAAATATCTAAGATTGATAATAAAGAAGTTCATGAGACTTTTCTACAAATGCCGATATTGCAGACCATGTTCCTCCGAACCAATTATTTGCGCTAAGTGCTTATTCTTTTGGGATTGTGTTCCATATGTCGATATCTAACATATGTATATCTAAAAAACAGAATTAAATAATGTCTGACACCCATTTTATAACGCCTCCAACATGGACGATTTGTAACGAACGAACAAATTCGTTTTATGGAAACAGGCAGTTAACCTTCCAGACAACTTATATATGAGCATTACAAAATCCTAAACAAATTGGAGTTATTTGTACTTACTTATTTCCCTTAACATTCCATGAAGGAACAGGCGGGAACTTCTCTCGAATCGGTGAGCTGTATACGATATAATTTGTATACTCACTGACCGGGACCTTCTGTTTACAGCCGGCTCCGAACGGCTAATGCTTTTCTACATAAGTTTTACATGGCTTAACGATTACTCTCTTGCTCGTAAAGTCGTCAACGCAACAGCCGACAAATGTTTGACGGTCTTACCCGTTTTGAACCTGGGTTTACTTGTGTGATAGTCGCACACACTACTTACCACACCACGGCCGTCCACTTGTTATTCCCAATAACAAAAATTACACAGCTTTTCAAGTAATTAGAACTGCATATACATAAAATAAAAATTAATAAATTCGTATAAATGTACCCTTTTTTCGAATGGGGAAACAATTTCATAAGTAATTCGATAACTCAAAGTCTCCGTAAGACGGATAATGGTGATGAGAGTTATGGAAGTTTGACTGTATAATTCGGAAAACTGTAAAAACCGAAAAGCATTTAAAGCATATTTTCAGGCATGAAACAAAGCGATATAGTGTATTTTCATCTGGATATATGTATGTGGTCATGTTATGCATAGACTCGAAAACGGCCGGATCGTTGTTGATGTAATTTTTAGGGAATCTTCAGAATCAGAAAGCGGCCATGATTATAAACTTGTAAGGGCCATACATCATATCCTATTAGGGGTATGATGGAAAATATGTTGTCACGCCTCTTTGTAAAGTCGGAGTTACTTGACCGTAATCGTAACCGTGACGTGTCAGCTGATACGTTCTCCTTATGTGAAACATGTACAAATAGTTACTTGCCCGTAATCGTAACGTAACGTAATGGATGAATCTGTAGAAAATAGATTTTTCTATCCGGCAAGTGAAATTTAACAAACAGCTGATTTGTTTCTAGCAAAAAGAAAAAAAACAGCAAGAAAGTAAAAGAAACAACTTTGTTAGAAAAATAATAAAATAAAAACATAAAAACTATAAAAATGGATAAATTGTTTCTTCACAACACTTTCTTTCATTATTAATGAATTTTTTACGTTTTTATCAAAACAAACAGACCAAACAGACAAATTATTTTGTTTGTTTACATACAACATATGGTACTTCACGTATCTTGGGTAACCACCACTACATCAACGTTCCGGTTACGATTACGTTTACGTTCCGGCAACGGTCAAGTAATTAGGCCTTTAGCCCAGGAATCAGGTTATTTTTAATCAAGTTTAGAAAAAACTTGTACCCTATTAGGGGCGACTTTTGGTACATTTGGGGCAATGCAATGCTACTTTTTAAAGAAATCGTTATAACAGCCGGATCATCCTGAAATTTTCACAGTATGTATGTTACACATATGCACAGCAATCAAATTTGGAATGAAATATTGAAAAACGGTCGTGTCGCCGCCCTCTCGGGCCATATTTGAAAAGAAGTCTGTCACTGGCGTTCTTGTGTTCGATTAACATAAAATTGTATGTGGATGATTCCCGGCTAGGGTGGTAATAATTGGACAAAGAGGCCTTAACCCATATTTTAAATTTAACACGGGCCTTATTTGGGTCTATTGATGTCTGGATGGTTACTGCACGCTGAAAAATACGTCGTTTTTTTGTTTACACACAAGTAAAACGCGTGTTTGGTGTTTGTAGCAAGTAAAGCTTATTTCCTTCTACACAAAGCTTATTTAGATGTAAATATTACTCGTTTGCTATTAGTATTACATATTTGTGTATAAGCAGTAGCGTGTTTGGGAAAAACAGACAACCAACCTTTTAAATTCAACAAAGTACAACATTTGTGTGCGAATAAGTGTGTATTTGCAACTGTTTTCGTAATTTTTTTTTCTGCATTTACGCACTTTAAAATAAAAGCAATACCGAGAGAATGAGATGGATTGTTATAAAGAAATTCACAAATTGAAAAAAAATAAAAAGTAATTTTATTTTTGATTTTTGATATTTATCACCTACAAACAAGTTTATATTTGCGGTATGGAAAAATATATGTATGTTTGATGCGAACTTGTTTGCTGAGATTTGTTAAAATAACAATTTTTTTTTCAGCGTGTGGGTATATTAGGTGATAATTGGACAATGGGCCGCCCCATACATCATATATCGTGAACTGTATTTATTTCTGAATTAATAGCACATATACCAAATCGCATCTTAGTACGCCAAATAGTCCGCGGTTCAAAATGTTAAGGTGTGTGGGCGGTGAAACGAAGGGCCGTCTCACCGCCCACACACCTAACATTTTTAACCGCCTTATCTCGCGGACTATTTGAGGTATGCAGATGCGATTTGGCGACTCAGAACCTTTATCGCATTGTTCCAAGTTTTGGCGGTTGTTATTCATTTGAAATATCGTCGGTATGCAGCAAAACATCTCAAGTTTTTTAATTGTGTATATGAGTTATTGAAGATTTAAAATGAATAGATGTGGGTGTTTTGGCCATAAAAGTAATTGTTTTGATGCAGTTGCCACAAAACTACTTTAAATGGGCATGACATTTTTTTACAGGTCATTAAGTCCATTACACAAAAAAGTGGACATGACCCCTTTTTGCAGCAGACCGGCGATATGTGTTCCCAATTTTTTAATTTTCCCCATTTTGGTCCTTTTTTCTACGTTTTGCAACTGCTGGTTATTTTCTTTCTACTTCTCACCTTTTATGATTATTTTTAAAACGTTTTCTCACATCCTCTATATTTTACCCGTCTTGGAAAATTGTTGTTGTCTTTTCGGTATCGTCAAATTGGTAGCTTTTAGTTGTGTCCCTTTTTATCCCGTTTTGGCACGCTGCGGACCTTTTTGACCCTTTCTATAACTAGTATTGTGCTCATTATTAAATGAAAGTTCAAACTTTCCAATAAAACCAGAAATTTGAAGAAATTATCAGTACTTTTTGTATAGCCGATTGAAATTTTAATTGGCCCACCCTATATAAGTCGGTTCAACCGACATGTTCTTACTTAAGTCAATCAATGCTTATCAATGTCTATTAATTAAATTCGTCTGATTCGTTTTAATTGTGGTATATAGTATATATATAGTACTGATTCTGCTTCGGAATCAGATACTGTACCTACTCTTCGGTATGAGTGGCATCGTCTACTTCAACTACTACAAACAATTCATATTACATTATCACCAAAATCATATTTATTACATGACACTTTGACTGCTTAATGTATTTTCGAACTCTTACATTACCTTCCTGAACCTGCAAACTGATAACAGAACTATAAACAAATTGCAAATATTCAGTCAAGGGCACAATCTAATTGTGTTATGGCATATCTAGCGATCTTATTAATGGAGATAATGGTGGTGAAAATTGGGATGGTGATTGAAAGGGTGCCAACGGTACATTTGTACCTTCCGGCCGATAGGGCTGTTGGGAAACGTCTGCCGGAGCGCGGGCTGGAGCTGGGGCGGGCGCTGGATAACAAACAATTTGTACTATTTCAATGGTTTTGTTGGGATTTTGTGGATCCGGTTGGGGTATTTTCATTGGCATGCATATTATTCCATTGGGCGCTGTATTGGGCTCAGGTGGTCCGTCGTTTACAATGACGATGGTGGAATCGGGATTTGCGGTGGAATTGACATTGTTCGGGCTCTGTTGTGGTGCCTTTTGATTTTTTCTTAAAATTGCCTCAGAAATTTTGCGACCAAGTTTTCGACCGAAATCTGAAATGACCAAAAAAAAATGGTAGACAATTTTCGACATTTTGGGTTATATATAATATATGGTTGTAGTAAAAAATTTGTTGTCGCGTAGACCGACTTAAATATTTCTCATGTGGATTGATGTGAAAGCCTAACTTCTCCTGTACAAAATCGCCGAAGCCATTCGGTCCAGTAGATTCGGAGATAGAAGTTAATTATCCCTTGGTCTATTATATTATACTAGTAAGTTGTAATGCGCCTATGGCGCCCGTTAATTTGCTTGAGAAAGTATTTGTTACTTAATTTTAAAAATTTTGTAAAAAATATTTTGAGAAAACTATTTTGTAAAAAAAAATTTCGAAAAAAAATAAATTTGGGAAAAAAATATTTGTGGAAAAAAAATTTTTGTTGAAAAAAAAATATTTGTGGAAAAAAAATTTTGTTGAAAAAAAAAATTTATGTGGAAAGAAAAATTTTTGTTGAAAAAAAAAATTTGTGGAAAAAAAAAAATTCGTTGAAAAAAAAAAATTTGGAAAAAAAATTTTGTAAAAAAAAAATTTATGTTGAAAAAAAAATGTTTGTTGAAAAAAAAAAAATTTTTGGAAAAAAAAATTTTGTGGAAAAAAAAAATTTTGTTGAAAAAAAAATTTGATGAAAAAAAAAATTTGTAAAAAAAAAAAAATTGGAAAAAAAAATGGGGAAAACACAATTTCTGTACAAAAAAAAATTATTTTTTTTATTATTATTATTTATAGAATGCCTATTTAAATTCCTACGCACTGCGTGACAGAGTCAGTGAATCAGTGTCGAGGGTAAATATATATTAAGATATTCAGCCCGCACTTTTGCTTAATGGTTTCAATAATTGGTAAAACTACAAACACCTAGTAGTGATTATATTGAAAGGTATTCCAGTGGACTTCTTCAAGGACTAAAGACCAAGATCTTCGATAAGACTAGCAAAGGATAGACTCCAGAAGGACTAAGAACACTATGACGAAAACATTTATTTCTTACAGTCAATCAAATTTATAATCGCATTGAGTTGTATTTTTTTTTTTATCAATTTGCTTCCATTATTATTTGAGATAGATTTCAACTCAACAAAACTTTTGTAGATCCTAAATACAGAGTATACAAATTTTATGTCAATGTAGGATATGTTATCCTTTTGAGGAAAATCATTTGACTATTTGAAACCACGATCTTGGCTTTACTATCCGGATTGCTAATCCAAATCGTGTACAAATAACGCTCGCCCCATTACAGAAACGAACGTCTTCCGATCCCTTCACTCTCCAAGCCGTTATGAGAAGAGACACGGAAAGAATTGTTTTTTGTAATTTGTAAATGTTATTAAAAATGTATTTCCCTTAACATTCTATGATGGAACAGGCGGGAAACATCTCTCAAATCAGTGAGCTGTCCAAGGTATATTTTGTATACTAACCGGCCGCCACCTATTGTTTCAAGCCTGCTGCGAGATTACTCTCTTAGGTGGAAACGGTCGCTGACAATTTGTTGGTATCACCAGTATACGAACCTGGCTTTACCGTGTGACAGTCGCACATAAGCCCACCTTAATGGAAATAAGAACGTGTTTTACCAGAAAAAAAAAAGAATGCTAGTTGGTTCTTTTGAATTGAGAATAAGAAGACCATCTGAGAGTTCTTCTCGTAGGAGAAATGAGTACGAAAGCTTCATGAATATATGCAAACATGCACAGAAAAAAAAGACAACCAAAAAATGTCAATGGAAATATTTGAACAAGAATTTCATCACTTCTCAATGAAACTTTTCGTTAATATGCTAAACAATTTGTCAACAAAACAATTCATCAAATATTTGGATATTTTTAATGAATTTTTTTTGTTGATCCCATTTATCAAATTTCGTTTTAATATTTGATAAATTTTTAGCATATTTACGAAAAATGTTATCAAATGTTAAAAGAAATTTGATAAATTGAATCGACAAAAACTTTTATATTTTTTATGATCTGTACTTTGGTTATCTAATTTATAAAATTTACAATTTTTTTTGTAGATATGTGAATTTTTTCATCAAAAATATTTTTGATAAACAACCTACAAATTATATTGTTGAATGTGAATGATTTCATCAAAAATATTTTTAATGAACGACATACAATTTTTTTTGTATATATGAAACTTTCTTCATCAAAGATATTTTTGATAAACAGTATACGAACATTTTCTTTAAGTTGACAAATTGTTTTATCACAGGATTTTCAATGAATTTTTTGTTTGAATTCGTGACAATTTTCATTGAATCGAAAAATTATTTTTTTCTGTGTGTGTGTGGGCTAGTTGTTCACAGGCAATCTTAGGACATTGGTTTTTGATTTGATCTTGTAGATCTGGTAGAATAATGTCTTGATAATTTTATCTCTCGAGTCATATTCATGACCAGTTTCGAAGAGTGACGATAAATGTATAGGTTACATCAAGAAGATCGAGTTGATTTTCGAAACGCAGCGATCTATTCGGCATTAACTAGGATTACACTTACCATGATATTCATCATCCCACTGCGGTTCCTGTTGGACGTAAACAACGTTCACTGGGTATGCTGAACCGGTTGGTACATGATAGCCACCAGGTGGTAAGGCTACATGTGCCGGTTGAGGATAATAATCATAATTATTGTTAGTGGATGTGCTGTGGCTGGTAGGATAAAGCTGAGTAGCAGAATTGTGGCCAGGAGAATGTTCCATAGGAGTTAGTTGGATAGGAGAAAGTTGCGTAGCATGGACCTGGGAATAATTACGTTGGATCGAATAATTAAGGCTATGATCGGCTAGAGTAAGTTGCGTAGAACTAACCTGGGAGTGATTATGATATGTATGCGGATGATCGGTGATATGAGAATCATGGGTACGATTGTAATCGGAGGAAGTGGTTCGTGTATGATTGGTACGCAAATGTCTCATAACATTGGGTCGACTTGTAGTCCCGAGTGGGTGATTTTCGTGGTCAATGTGATGAATGCTGCTGCTGGAGTTCCTTTCGTGGTCATTGTGATGAATGCTGCTGCTGGAGTTCCTTCCGTGGTGCCGAATTCTGGAGCCGTGGTGAGTGTTGCTGCTTCCGTGGTGACTGTTGCTGCTTTCGTGGTGACTGTTGCTACTTTCGTGGTGACTGTTGCTACTTTCGTGGTGACTGTTACTGCTGCTATGGTGACTGCCGCTACTACTGCGGCTTCCCCCTCTATTGGACGATTTGTGTTTGGTCCTACGTTTTGTAGTGGTTGCATCCACGTCCGTCACCAAACATATTATTAAAATGCTGACGCAAACTATCATAAGACATTGTCGCAGATATCTCATTGTAGCCAATTTTCTGGAATGAAATATCGATGAAAAAGATCAAAAACCAGTATGGAAGAGAGTCAGCTTTTTTAGGAACTGAAGGGTCACTATTCGAAAATCACCGAGCTGCAACTACCTACCTAATTATTTAGATCTTTCACTCCCGTTTGCTTCCAACGAATGCGACGACGTTTTGCGATTAATTGCAATAAAGGCCATTGTCATTCGTATGAGTAAGAGAATCTCAAACGACCACACATGCACATTTTAAGATCGAATATATACAAACAAACAGATTTCGGAATATATTTTATTGACTCGTTGACTTTGTTGATAACGTCGATTTTAATTGTTTTTTACCATTCAAAACATTTGCTAAGAAAAATTGCTTTTGGTTATAATATGACAGAATAATATTTAATCGGTTGACGTAGGGGATGTGATATGCCAGGCATTTATCTGATCAGGTTTTTTGTGGGCAAAACCCCGCATTAATCTGGGTCATCTCTCATCTTAAGGGGATATTAACCTTAGATAATTGCTCAGGTATCAAGTAAATATGTAATTCGCGTTCTTCCTTTGATCGTTAAATAACACAGTGCTACAAAGAAAAATAATGGGCATCGATGCCGATTTGCACAAGATTTTGTTCAGCGATGAAGCTCACCTTTGGATCAATTGGTACGTTAGTAAACCGGCCTAAAATGGAATACAACTATGGGCAGGGGCTCCATTAACCCCTTTGAAGCTTCTGGACCGTGTACAGAGGAGAGCGGTGGTGATGATAGGGGATGGTAGGGTATCCAGCTCTATTGTCTCCCTACAGCATCGCCGAAATGTGGGTTGTGTATCGCTATTCTATAGATATTTTAATGGTATCTGTTCAGAAGATATCCGTCGTCTGGTCTCTGACTTTAGAACATTTAGCCGGAATACTCGGCTGTCCAGGGTCTCTCATCCGTTCATTGTCAAATGGCCGGTTGACCGGACGGCGCACTATAGAGAAAATTCGTTCTTCAGCCGGACTGTTCGTTTGTGGAATAATCTTCCTGCAAGTGTTTTTCCTGCCTGCTATGACATTATCAAATTCAAGGCAAACATCAACAAACACTACTCCCTCTTTCCTCCCTCCAATACCCTTATTTCCCATCGCTAACACAGTGCATTGCATTTATAGGGGGCATCACCTGAGGTTAGTAAAAAAAAAAAAAAAATTGTCGCATTTGGAGTAATGAAAATCCAGATGCCAGTGTTGAGACGCTGTTTCATTCTTAAAAAGTCACTGTTTGGTGTGCTCTATGGGCAGAGGGAACCATTAGTCCATGTATCCTCAATAATGTTACAGTCAATGGGGAATATTTAAAGCCAATGACTTTTTTCGTGCCTGAATTGGGGGATATTGATGCGGACGACCTTTGGTTCCAACCAGAAGGCGCTATACAGCCAACGAAACAATCAATTTGCTGGCAGAAACTTTTAGTGAGCGCATTATCTCGCGACGTGGGCCTGTGCCATGGCCTCCAAGATCGTGCTGGACCATATTGTGTAGGGTTATGTGAAGTCGCTCATCTACGCAGATAAGCCTGAAACGATTGACACCTTGGAAGAGAATATTCAGCGAGTTATTGCTGACACACGGCCACAAATGATGCAAAAAGTGGTCGGGAATTGAGAATATCGGCTGGAATTTATTCGAGCCAGCCGCGGCGGCCACGAAATCGTTTTTAAAAAAAATTAATGGCAAACACTTATCTTTATAATAAATAAAAATTATTGGCCTTAACATTAAATTATATGAGTTTAATTTATTCTTCAAAACCACACGTATACAAAAAAACGAACTGGAATACTGGTATCTGAAATTCTGTGGTTAAGCAATGCGACGACATTATATATATATATATATATATATATATGGGTTATCCATTTTGTGGTTTTAAAAATAATTAAGACCTACTACAACCAGTGAAAAAGTTGCAGTCGGGTAAACCGACTTATATATACCCACACCCTCAGTAAAACCATACAAGTCTCATATTCAATAATAGCAACCTCATGTTATAGATGTTATAGAAAAATATTGTAGAGTTTTTTCTCGAAAATTTTATATAGGTTAAGCTTTACTAAATATAGAATTTCGGAAAGATTCGTTGAGAGAATTTATATAATTACCGATTTCTAAAGTGGGTGGAATGGTGCATTTGTATGAATGGTACCAGAAGGGGAATTTCCAGACTTCCAAGTTTTTGTTCAAAACTTTATCTAGCTATAGCTTTACTAAATACAAAATTTGGGCAAGATCGCGTTGGGACTATTGATGTTATTACACGATTTCTAAGATAGGCGGGATGGCACATTTGTATGGGAGGTACCAGAAAAGGAGTTGCCAGACTTCCAAGTTTTTGTCCCAACTTTTGTCTAGCAATAGCTTTACTAAATACAAAATTTGGGCAACATCGCGTTGGGCGTATTGATATTATTACACGATTTCTAAAGTGGGCGAAATAGCAGATTTGTATGGGAGGTACCCGAAGGGGTGTGGCCATATAGCCCATATGCAATCCAATAAGCAGTTTTGAGAAAATATTAAGCCATGCCAATTTTCAGAGTGATTGCTTCACTCTTTCGAAAGTTATCGTGCGTACCAGCAGGACAGACAGACGGACGGACATGGCTCAAACGATTTAGAAAGTCATGAATCGAATTTGGTTCAAAGACACCAGGGGTGTAATGTGAATATTTCTATGTGTTACACTTTTGAGCCGTATCAAATGATATATACCCTGCTACCAGTAGGGTGAGCGTATAAAAATGGTGATTCTGGCACAGGAGATTATGGTTTATGGTTAATAAACAAAATTGTCGTATTTGGGGTTCTGAGAATCCTCTAGTAAAGGGTGTTTTTTATTGGGGTAAAAAACTTTAAGTTGGCATCACTTTTTTAACTGGCGGCCATTTTGTCAGCTGTCAAGTGATTAATATTTAGTTTGATTTGCCCTTTTATCATGAACAGATTGACAAAAGAACAACGCTTGCAAATCGTGCAAATTTATTTCGAAAGTAATGGTTCAGTTCGCGAAGTTCACCGCAAGCTCCGTCCATTTTATGCCATTACATCCACAAAAACTGACTGTTTGGTGTGCTCTATGGGCTGGTGGAGTCATTGGGCCATACTTCTTCCGAAATAATGCTGGAGAGTCAGTTACCGTTAATGGAGACCGGTATAGAGCCATGATAACCGACTATTTTGTTCCCGAATTGGATGGCATGAATGTGGATGAGTTGTGGTTCCAATAAGTGGTTGAAAATTGGACCTGTAGAATTGGCTTTATTCGAGCCAGCCGCGGCGGCCACATGCCCGAAATCATATTTAAACATTAATGGCATAAAATTATCCTTCCAATAAAGCCAAATTGATGGACATTAAAACGATTTTCTTGTGTTTTATTTCAATTCGAAGTTCTATACCTCAATAAAAAACACCATTTAATTGAAGAGAGGCCATTACATCCACAAACAGTCACTGTTTGGTGAGCTCTTTGGTCCGAAGGTGTGATTGGACTTTACTTCGTTGAAAAAGACGAGGGAACGACTGTCACCGTCAATTCGGAGTGTTATGGTCGTATGATAACCGACTTTTGTTTTGCCTGCTATTAAAGAATACGACTTGGAGAATATGTGGTTTCAACAAGACGGTGCCACACAACTCGAGCGAACATGGCTTTATTGCAAGAGACATTTCCTGGCCGCGTAATTTCTCGTCGTGGCGACATCAACTGTCCACCAAGATCATGCGATTTGACACCATTCGACTTTTTTTGTGGGGCTATGCGAAAGAAGGTGTTTATGGAGATAACCCTATAACTCATGAGCACTTAAGTTCCAACATTCGTCAAGTTATGGCTGAGATACCGCCCAATATGTGCGAAAACGTGGTTCAAAATTACCTCAAAAGAATCAGTGTTTGCAACACTTCGCGTGGTGATCATTTAAATGATGTAGTGTCTCAGACATCATGTCAACGTTCAAACTTTATAAAGTTTTGGACAAAAACTTGGAAGTCTGGCAACTCCCCTTCTGGTACCTCCAGTACAAATGAGCCATCCCGCCTATCTTAGAAATCGTGTAAAAATCATGATATCATGAAAAAAAATATTTTATTTACGTTTAATTTTAAAAACCAAAATGGATAACCTTTTTTATATGAGTATGAGTAAGATCAATCAACATATTTTATTTAACAGGAATTGTATCTTTATTTTGATATATTTTTATTAAACATTACATTTTCCATGGACTTTCACAGGAGTCATAACTATTATTTTCAAGGTCTATTTGGGCTCTAGACTTTCGTATGTTTTACAAAAGAAAAAAATGATAATACAAAATGTTTTTAGTACACCCGGTTAAACATACCATTAGACTGTTACATGAGTGGTGTTTGGCCTGTCGCTACCATTGCATTCGTTTGAGGGCTTAAAGCCGATGTTTGCTGCGGGCCAGGATAACAGCTTACTTTTTCTAACTCAATCATTTTTGTTGGCTCCTTTGGATCAGGTTCAGATAATTTTGTGGTTACACAAACAACGCCGTTGGGAGTGGGTGGATATGCAGCTGGCACCGAACTCGGTGATGCATTGCCAACGCCAGTTTGCTGAATGCGATTGTCATAAGAGGGATATGTTGGGCCAGTCATATCTGAAATAGATGGAAAACATATATGTATCTAAATAGTTTTGGACATCAAGTCTGGAACTGTCCAAAACATTGGTAACTAAAAGTCATACTGACGTGCAGGCAAAGTCTGCTGGGGTGGCGGAGCTTGTTGAATGTACATAGCCCCCACTGGTAGGGGCAACGCCCCGGGAACATACTGCGGTTGCTGTGCGGACGTCGGGTAGACAGGCATGTTTGGATAAGGATAGGGATAGGTGTTAGGGTATGGATAAGGGTAAGGATATGGATAAGGATATTGATTCGGATTGAACGTGGGTAGTGCAGCAGTAGTGGTCGTTGTAGTTGTTGTTGTTGTTCGTTTAATTGTTTTTGGACGTTTAGTTGTGGTTGTCGTTGGACGTGTCTTTGGTTTGACAGTAATTCTCCTTACTGACGGTCTCGGCGTTGTCAGGTGTTTGCTAAGATTTTTGGCGATTCCTTTCGCCACTCCTTCTAGAAATGACTCCTTTTCTTTTTTTGTGCTGGATGACGTTGAACGACTGCTGCTGGTTTTCGTTGTGCGGCTGTTGGAGCTACTCTTACGCCTTGTACTGGATGAGGACGATGATCCTGAACGTCGGCTATTGTTTGTCTGCTTGGCCTCTACACAGGCCTGCAGACTGATCATTAAAATGGTCAGGACAAGGAAAATGAGGTGGATTTTCATCTTGCTGTCAGCTGTAAATGAATGAGATTTGAAATGGCATTCGATTTTTATGGGTTGGTTGGGGCTGGTCACATTTTGGTAAATTAATTATACCTAAGACACCTGAAAGAAAGTCCCTTGGCACGATAGTCTAGGTGAAGGACTGACCTTTCGGTGTCATCGAACTTGACGAAATTACGATGTGGCTGCGATCTCTCCACAATCGTACTAAGTTGACTCAGTTAAGTTAAGTGATGTTGTTTACGATCCTTAATAAGGAAAAACTAAGAACAATTTTTTAAAAAAAATTTATAAGTCGGGGGTCTCCCCTAACGTTTTGAAATTATGGCAATTATGGTGTCGATGTATTTTTTTTAGAATGTTTTTTATTACATAAAGACTGGTTATTGTTTGACAACACAAAATGTTTCTTCTTAAAAAAAATTAACTTAACATTTAAATCGATACCAAATATGGATCTATCATCCTCTTCTTTGCCTCAAATACTTTTATTTTGGGTACTGAACAAACTCAAACATGTTAATTTTAAATAAGCTGGTTCATTGATTTTTAGATTTTGTTTTTTCAAATCAACACCAAAACAGCAAAAACAAAATTTTTAAAAATTTTAAAACTCCTTAAAATGTTTTAATTTTGTTTGGTTATACCAAACTACCTCTCCTTCCGAGTGTGAAATTTTCAACTTCAAAACAATAAGTTTTCTCTCCACCCTAATGTATAAAAGTAGACCACCGTCTATCCTGTCCATATTGTCTACTTGCTTGATGTAAAATATATGTTTCATTTAATTTTCAATTAACACCACTATGTGAAACTTTATATTTCCTTTGTACAGAACTTACTTTTATAACGTTTGGCGTCTCCGAAAAAACTAAATGGCTTTCTAGTTGAACTTAGCCTTCAAGAAGAAAATGACAAAATTTATATTAATTTTTGCAAAGCGGATTTTGTGTTGTTTTTTCTGTTTTTGTGATAACACTTTTGTTTTATGTTCGCGTTCTGATTATATATTTTGATCTTCAACATTAAACTCATTTGAATTTAATGTGTGGTCCAGTTGAGGTATTCATGAACCAGAATATATCGGTATGAACAATGTGAGACACCGGAGACGACAGTCAAACTGCATTCTTTTGGGACCTAATCACATATATAGCGTAGATTTGTCAAATACATTTCGATACGATACTGAGATAGAAAATGGTTAACTCATATGTTATCTCTGATTTTTTGACTAACACTCAGGGGATCCCCCGTGGTGCAATGCACTGTCTTAGCGATGGGAAAGAAGGGTATTGGAGCGGGGAAAGAGGGAGTAGTGTTTGTTGATGTTTGCCTTGAATTTGATAATGTCATAGCAGGCAGGAAAAACACTTGCTGAAGGATTATTCCCCATGCGAACAGTTCGGCTGAAGAACGAATTTTCTCTATAGTGAGTTGTCCGGCCATCTCTTTAATATATATTTACCCTCGACACTGATTCACTGACTCTGTCACGCAGTACGTAGGAATTTAAATAGGCATTCTATAATTTTCTATAAATAATAATAATAAAAAAAATAATATTTTTTTTTGTACAGAAATTGTGTTTTCCCCAAATTTTTTTTTTACAAAATTTTTTTTTTTCAAATTTTTTTTTTACAAAATTTTTTTTTCCACAAAATTTTTTTTTCCAACAAAATTTTTTTTAAAAAAAAATTTTTTTTCAACAAAAACAAACTTTTTGAACAAAGTTTTTTTTTCAAGAAAAAATTTTTTTTTCAACAAAATTTTTTTTTTCAACAAAATTTTTTTTTCCACAAAAATTTTTTTTTTCAACAACATTTTTTTTCCATATTTCAACGGGCGCCATAGGCGCATTACAACTTACTAGTTTAACAATATTAGTCTACCCTCGATAGTGGTAAAAGTTATACCTACTACTACTTCACGACCTTAACAGGGTTTAGTTTTGTACACCAGGACTAATCAGGTTTACTTAAACATGATATTTCTAGCGGTTCTATGAAAAATGCCCCTAATGAAAAATTACCCAAAAATGAAGAATTCCCCAAAAGCCCAATATGAAAATTTCCCCCAAAAATTCTAAAAAAAATTTTGAAAAATTAACCAATGTAAAATGCCCCTAATATTGAAATATGTCAAAAAAAAACAGCATTATAAAACAAATCGATATATGATTGAGTTTTGTTATGAAAATATGCCAAAACAAAAAAACGAAAAATTACCCAAAAATGAAAAAATTTGCAAAATTTATGAAAAACTTCCCAATTTTGTATGCGATTTTATTGAGAAATTCTCCATTTTTTTTGGGCATTTTTGATTTGGGGCATTTTTCATATAACCATTTCTAGCGACGCCTGGGTTGTTACCTTCTGTGTGGTCCATTGAATTCGATATTTTCAAATTACCAGATAAAATGTGAGTGGCTAAATCAAAGTCTGTTGTTTCCTGGACCTGTATATATTTTTTTATTTCTTTAAAAGATTTTGTGAAATACTTGAATTTGATAATGTCATAGCAGGCAGTAAAAACACTTGCTGGAAGATTATTCCACATGCGAACAGAATTAATATATCATTTTTCAGAATTAATATATCAGCCAGATAAAAAGACGTAATCAGTTCAACAATAAATTTGCAACCAACATGGACATTTTTGTCCAGGAATCGCACCAGCTGAGTGTGTGATTTTAACACAGTCAGTCGTTTCCGAGATACTGTCTGGGACTCTGGATGCCTTAGAATGGACAATTTGTCTACTTTCGAGTTTAGCTGTCCCTTGACCACGTGATACTCCCTTCAATAAAACAAAACATATAATTCTTCGTTCAAAATTATTTTTAATACAAAAAGTTTGGTTCAACATTTGACATTATATTATAATTAAAATCTACTTGAAAATTACAGCTAATATCACGTATAGGCACCATTGTCTGATCTACATGTAAAATATACCCCCTTTACGATAGACTAAAAACTAATAACATTGCTTTTATTTAGCATATCTTAATACAAACAATCTAAACTTTGCCATTGTCAACTCAATAACATTTTGTAGCACGCATCACCTCGGATTTTCAATATTAATACGAGGCAAAATTTAAATATTTCACCAACATTTGATTGATGTATTGGAACATACGATTCGTGGAGCCATTCGTGGCTGACAAACGATGTTTGATTAGTATAAATGCCATGGACGTGCAAACGACATAATAGAGCACCAGGAAACAGATGGAGGCCCAATAGTTGAGATCTTCAAAACCCAACAGCACACGCAGATATTGGGCCTTCTTGAACATGCACATCATTTCCGATGGCGGGCAAATGGTATCGGCGCGATCATAGCCATAGAGAGTCTCGACCAAACCTTCCATGCTGTGGCGTAAGTAGCTGAAATTCATCACGAAACGCATAAAGGGAGAAATTTCACTTTCCTTGCCGTAGCCGATGCCATAGCAGGATAAAAGTATGAGAGGAACTGCGACAACGGGGCCCACAAACATGCCATTCTGAAAAGTAGCGAATTGTTTCGATTAAATGATGAAAATTGTAAACGGTCCCCTAAGTACTCACCACTAAACTAAAACGCGATGATATCAGCATGCCCAGGCTGTCCGATATTTGTGCCGTCAGTATGGCTATAAGGAACAACATGCCAAAGCGGAATAGCTCCATTGGCTGATTGCTCATCAGATAGACCATGGTTAAGTAAATAAATGCCAATACCAACATGTACGGGAACCTAGAGGTGATCATGGCCATGTAATATGAGCTCAGTTGGTACCATTGATTGAAATACTCCCTCTTCAAAAGCTTCATTTCCGAGGGAACTACGAAGGACATAAAAAACACACTGAACTCTGTCTCTATGCCACATATTAGTTGACTTACATTGGACCAACACCGGCATCAGGGGCAAATACAAATAGGCAATCACAATGGTAAAGGCAAAGCCGTAGTTAAATAAAGCCTTGGTGGCGTCATTGCCCACACCGAAATAAATCCCACCCACAGTGAGGGCCAGAATAATGTTCATATAGAATCGTAACTTTATGTAGCTTTTGTCGCGCCACATTCTCGTAAGCATTCGCACGAACAACACTTTGTACTGCATCCACCAGGTGCACTTCGAGGTCAACATCTTCTTGTCGAATTCAACATCGAATTGTTCCAGTTCATTCATGGACGATGCGCCCGACGTTGTGTCCGATTTGGTGGGTGACACCGATTTGATGCGTTTACAATTGCAGTCGGGCAGCCAACGATAGATTTTGCCATTGTCCACGGCCTTGACCATGTGCTTGTGATAGTCGCCGTATTCACGGCATGCGACTTCGATGACTGCAAGTACAAAGAAGAAGGGAGGTGGCCATATATTAATAATTTTATTACGCGTAATGGTCACTTCTATTATTGTTCAAATAAATTATAAATATCCATTGTGTGCTGTGGAAAAACTGCCTGAAAATAATCCTTCAGTGGTCAGACTGAATGGGAGAAGGGTGCTATTCCCTTATTAAAATTATCAACGTTGTTGTAGTCACATTCCAATGTCACATCCTTTACCATAATTGCAAATTGTTGTACCTAAGGCTGTGGAGCTGGAGTCTGGCTCGAAAACGGAGTCTGGAGTCAAGAAATTTGCTTGACTCCTAGTTTTTTTCTACTTAGATTCGCCAGAAAATATGAAAAATTAATTAAAAATATTTGTTTTTAAATGTGAACTATTTTCGATTACGTTAACTGATGTATCGTTTGTCATATAAATGCCGTACAGCATGAGACAGAGTCTAAGAATAGCGTACAGAAATAAAAAAAAATTAAATTTCGTCTCCTAATTTCAATTTCTTGCCTTCCTAGATCTCTCCTTCCTCGTTCCTGTTAATTGAAATTAATTCACAACCGTGGTAATTTCACTGGCCCTATTGTGTGCCGTTTCAGTCTGTTTTTATATTTTAGCCATTCTAAACTTTTTTTTTTGTCTTTATTTATATTTTTTACGGACAGCCGTTTTAAATGACCCGAATTGGGAAAAAAACATTCGGCCACATAAAATAAAAAAAATCGCCATTGCAATCTCTTTAAAATATTCTTTCAAAAAATATGTAGCATACCTTTGGGCATTCTATTTATATTAGATTAGTATAAAAAACGACAACCCAGCATACAATTTCCTGTAAGCTTCTAAATTTATAGTTTTTAAATGTTTTTTTAAAAAAAGCAATTTCCCTATAAAATGGGTATTTTTTATTTTTACTTCGTAGTGACCTCTTTATACAACCAAAATTTCTTGCCGCTTGCCATTACTTTATATCCAAAAATAGAAAAGAAACACTGTGAACAAAATGGGTAATGTGACAGTTGCGGGGAACTTCTTCAATATAATGTTTTTTGATTTGATGTCGATCCAACATGATCACCTTAGACTCTCCCGTTTTCTCTACTAAGTTGTGATTATTTCATGTTTCGTCCACGCTTGCAAAAACTCTATCCATGGAAATGGTCCAAGTGTGAGTAATCGCGGTACCCATTACGGGGATATGTTTTTCATGTCCAAATTTTGGTGTGCCAACGTCTTTTAGGTTACCGGAACGTTCGATGTCACTTGTGTCAGTAAATAGTTTTTTTGACTCAAGAGTTTGAGTTCCATGATTTTTACTCCAAAAATAATCACGGGGCTGTCTCGTTAACGATACTGTCACACACAAACTGAAAGGTGTAACATCCCAGCATACCATTCTAGGAGCGCTCCGGAAAAGGAGTCAGAAAAGTGTCGGAGCGAAAGTAAAATTTGCCTGTTACTCTCCCGAGTCGGGGCGCAGTATGACTCACAAATTCCGATGACATCGTATATTCCCCAAATATTTATGGCTAATCGAAATTATGCACCTACACAATGTCTCCGTCGATTTTCTTTCTAATGCCAATACATGAACTGATCTCAGTCAGTAGATCATAAATCCATTGATTGTGATTTTTTTTCTAGTTTACTTAACGAATGAATCATTCATTCGACGATGCCGAAGAAATAATAGATTTTGATATATGACTTTTAAAGTACAATCTTATCATTAATTTACACCGACGTCTTGTTAAACGCTCCAACAATCGCGTGTCAGTTCATTAATTATTAAACTAAAGCGTATACAAAACAATAACAATGTGAAAAGACAAGTGCCTACATTTAAATTAATGGCAACAGATTAAATAATAATAATTAGTACTTGATCATGACTTCGATTGAACATATGTGCTCACATGAAAGCGGAAGACAGAGGGGAAAATTAGCATACATTTCGATTGTACTTACTGAAATCTGCTGGATTATAGGTTAAGGGGCATGTGGGTCCAATTTCCTTTAAATATGGCACTATGTTGCCCACACTACCCTGATAGACGCATTGACCTTCGGCTAAAATGTAGACCTTATCGAACATCTGGAATAGTTTGGCAGGCGGTGTGTGTATAGAGCAAATAATGGTGCGTCCGGCATGAGCCAAACGGCGCAGCAACGCTATACACTGGGAGCTGGAGAGATCATCTAAGCCCCTGTGGGAAAGTAAAAGGAATTGAATACAAAAATCTTTGGGAAATCTTGATAATGGACGTACGTTGTTGGCTCATCGAGAAACACCACCGGCGGATTATTGACCAATTCCAGGGCTATGCATAAACGTTTGCGCTCACCACCCGACAAACGTTCGGCCGCGGTATTCGCTGTCTTCTCTAGGCGCAGCATATTTAAAATTTCCCCAATAAGTTCCAGTTTCTCCTGTTTGTTTAAGTCATTGCCCAATTTTAAATGGGCCGCCACCATCATGGCCTCCATGACAGTGAAATGTGGATCGATATCGTCGTGTTGCATGATGTAACGTGACATTTTCCGAAACAATCGCATGTCACGGGGATTTCGATTGATGTTGATGGTGCCAGAGTAAGCTGAGGTACTGTAGAATACGACTTGAGTATGATTTAGCCCTTGTCGCGTGTGTGTGTGTGATACTTACCCGAATCCGGCTAATAGATTAAGTAACGTAGTTTTACCAGCTCCCGAGGGACCCATTATGGCAGTTAGTTGATGTGATTTAAATTCACCGCTGACGTTGTGTAAAATGGTTTTCATTCCTAAGAGAAGTATTATTTATTAATAGATTTGCTTAATATTTTTTGTAAATAGATTGCAAATAAAAATTACGTAAAAAAAAATTCCTAAGATACTAAAGGAGGGAAGATTAATCGGTGTGATTTGAAGGTCTCGCAATTATATTATTCCATTTAGACTTTTTGCGATGACAAAACATTTCAATGGAATGGTAACAGCTGAGGTATAACGTCTACTTGATAAATCTTGTATAGACGGACTGGAAAATAATTTGAAATCGTGGGAAACCATTTCGGTTGCTCTGTATTAAAAATAAATATGTATATATGAGACAAGGTCTACCTCAAAGATACGAAAGAATCTTATATATTTCCTTTAACATTCCATGAAGGAACAGACGGGTAACTGCTTTCGAATCTGTGCGCGATGTAATTGTGTATTCGAACTGACCGGGACCTACTGTTGTACATAGACTACTCTCTTACTCATAAAGCCGCCAGCATTTACGAGGTGGAAAACAGCCGCTGAAAAATGTTGTCTTACCCGATTTTGATCCTGGGTTTACTTGTGGGATAGACGGAACGGTCTTCTCAAATATAATTGGGTCATTCCCTCTTTCGAATCCTTGAGTATTTAAAACTAATTCATATGATTTGAATAAGCCTGTACTAAATAAAATCTGAACTGAACAACTGCATACCTATATCCTATATCCGAAAACCTATCTCCAGGTTTAAAGATTTACAGGTAGGTGAATCCCTAAAATGTTAATATAAAATTTATTTCCCCTGACATTGCATGAAGAAAAAGACGGGAAACTTCTTCCAAATCAGTAGGCTGTGAATCCTGGTCAGTTCCTAATGTTTTAAGCTGGCTCGGAACTGCTAATGCTTTTTCTACAGTGGACGCCGGCATTTACGATAACAAATATTTCATATTGTTAGTGGGATACGAAATCGGGTTGACTATTATACATACACACGATCTATCTCACCATGACTGCCGCAGCAGGACCAGACATGTCTCCCCACCTAAACGTATAGTAAACATCCTACAGCTCTAGGAAATTCCTATGCAAAAGTTCAGCAGCGTTTTTTTTTATTATTTTGTCCTCCAAAGTAATAGGCGCATGGACCGGATAAAGGTCAATTAGGCAGGGCTGAAACAAATTGCATGAAATGGATTGGGTCCATTTCATTTGGATAGTGCCAACCTCAGAATAATATTTCGTCTACAGTCGGGGCCAAATTTGATTAAGGGTGAAAGTAAGATGTGGCTTCCAGATAGAGTTCCCGGACGGGCTAGATTTTCCATATATTTGAAGTCAAATCCAGTTACAAGCTAAATCGAAATTGTTTTCCCTGTGATCAGACTAAAGTAAAGATACCTAAAGAAACAATTTCATATTATATCATTTTTGAACAAAAAAATCCGAAAATTCTTATGTGTGATATAAAATAAAGTATCACAGCGTCAGCTTCAGATTTATGCATTTGTTTCAAACATTTTAAAGTTTCCTTTTTTTGGCCGACATTTTTTTTAAAACTATTTCATTTCTTTGATTGCAGTGAAATGATATTAATATCATTTGGAATCTATTAGAAGAAGGTTTCGAAGATAAAAAATAAATAAGTCCCTTCTCAATGCCCTCTGCATTTGGAAAGGAAAACCTCGGTATGATATCGTCGCTCATGCCATCCGAAATCGGACTATAAATACGTACATATATATTGACTTGATTAATTAGAAAATGGGGACAAAATGTGGGACAAAAGTTGGGCCATCTATTTCACTGGATATCGAGAAAGCCTTCGATAAAGCTTTTCATGACGACATTCTGTTTAAGATCATCCCGATAGGATTTCATCCACGTATGATAAAGTTGTTTCGAAGTTATTTCTCGTATTGGAAATTTTCTATTCTACTGAATGGAAGACTTTATGAGTTTGGCGAGGTCAAATGTGGAGTTCCTCAGTAATCTTTGTTGGCTCCGCATTCATACAACATTTTCATATACGCAGATGATAGTCTGATAAAGCGATGGCTTCATTTAGAAAGGGAGTAACTCGCTTTTTTGTAAATTTACAGGAGAAGGTAAAAACTTTATACAATTTGAAAAACTTATGCCATAAAAAAATAAAAATGCGCCACAAATTTAATTCGGAAACTAATTATTTATTTTTTTGGATTTTGGTTACGCTCTTTTGAAAAAAGGGCAATAAATCCGGTATTTTTTAATCACAAAATTTGTAAAAAACGCGATTTCGAAAAAAACGAGTTACGCCCTTTCTAAATTAAGCCATCGATATGTTCTATGATAACTGGGGTATTAAGATAAATGCGTCCAAGAACGAAGCTATTTTGTATTGGAAACGCCCCAGGGAAGTGTAAACGATTTTTGGTTCCTGTGAGTAAACATTGGAGAGTTTTGATTAACGGGCAGGAGATCCCTTTCAAGAACAACATAACGTATTTGGACATTCACTTTAACAAACTCTTAAAATTAAGCGCCTCGCTAGGCGAGTTGATAGCGTCCTTCTCTATCAGCGTGGTGGTTGTGGGTTCGATTCCCACCAGAGGCTTTGGTCTGTCGCTGCAAAAACCTAGCCACATGATCTGTGTCACCCGGTTTTGTATTGTAATACAATACGTTGTATTGTAATAATCTGCCAAAAGCTTGGGGTCTTTATCGAAAATTTTATGGAATAGAATCTTACCGGAGATGACTAAATTGATATTGACCAGCAGTTTATAAGGTCTAATGTATCCCCGAGATTAATAAAGTAAAAGGTGGCGCAAAAGTAATCCTCCTATCAGAAAATGCTATACATTTTGCGATTGGCCCCTAATGTGACAATCAACTGTGGCGGCGACCATTTACATGACATCATATTCTCGACTTGATGTAAAAAAAATTAAAAGACCAAATAAATATAATCCACAAGAAGAATCAAAGTTTTTCATTTTTTTTTTAATTACAGCCAAAAAAACATCGGAAGTTTACTTTTGCGCCACCTTTTAGTTTGAGATATTCAAAAGGATAATTTTGCGTTTGTGTATTGGCAGGAATTTTGAATCGTTCGCCAAATGCTATTCCAATAAGTATATTTATAAGGAAGCAGCGATTACTACGATCGGTCTGTGCATTTGTGATGTCACAAACAAATTAATTATTTCAGCTATTGCGCAAAAGGTCTTTAGTTGGTCTAATGTAAGTTTTTTGCTGTCTCCTATTGGACTTCTAAATGAAATTACAACTTGCTATAATAAAGTTCTTCCAGACGTACATAGGGGATAGCTTCGATTTAATTCGGATTGTGTTCATCCCGGTGACTTGCGCTTGTTCAAACCTTCTTCAGTTGTACTATGTATGATTTACTTGCCTTTTTTATTCTCTCTAATTTAGTTTGTATTTTTTTCTTCTTATCTACTAATTAATTTCTAGGTTATTGTACTCCTTTCTTATGCAAAGCCTCGGAAGCAAAGGCGATTATTCTTCTACTAGTAAGTTGTAATGCGCCTATGGCGCCCGTTGAAATATGGAAAAAAAATTTTGTTGAAAAAAAAAAATTTTTGTGAAAAAAAAAAAAAATTTCTTGAAAAAAAAAATATTGCTGAAAAAAAAAATTTTGTGCAAAAAAAAAATGTTGTTGAAAAAAAAAATTTTGTGGAAAAAAAATATTTTGTTGAAAAAAAAAATATTGTTGAAAAAAAAAAATTTGGAAAAAAAAAAATTGTAAAAAAAATTTGGGGAAAACACAATTTCTGTACAAAAAAAAAAATATAATTTTTTTTATTATTATCTTAATATATATTTACCCTCGACACTGATTCACTGACTCTGTCACGCAGTACGTAGGAATTTAATAGGCAATAATAATAATAAAAAAAATAATATTTTTTTTTTGTACAGAAATTGTGTTTTCCCCAAATTTTTTTTTACCAAAATTTTTTTTTTACAAAATTTTTTTTTTTACAGAAATTTTTTTTTCCACTTTTTTTTTTTCCAACAAAATTTTTGTTTCCAAAGACAATTTTTTTTTCAACAAAATTTTTTTTTTCAACAAAATTTTTTTCCATATTTCAACGGGCGCCATAGGCGCATTACAACTTACTAGTTATTTATAGAATGCCTATTTAAATTCCTACGTACTGCGTGACAGAGTCAGTGAATCAGTGTCGAGGGTAAATATATATTATTAAGAAGAAGAAGATTAGATTCATCAACGACTAGGCATGGTGTCGTTAACACCCAATATTGCAGTCATAAGCAATTTCTTGTTCACAGATTGAGAATATGTCTGACTTGGTTTGAAAAAAAGGCTCAATACATTTTAACTAAACTAAACAAAAAGGGTTTTTTATTTGTCGATTAAATTCTAAAATCAAGCTAAATTTTTCATAATTCCAGATTCCAAACCTATTTCTCGAGCAGCTTTATCCCAAATAGTCAGTGATTGGAGAACAATTGCAAGCGATGCTAATTCGTATTACAAGATACTCATGAATATTTGGCGAGTTGATGGTCTATCTAGTCTTTTTTCCGGTTCTTACAACGATTTCCACAGTCTTGTCATTTTCTGGCCACTCGAACATTATCAGCCACCCCGCAACAGCAGTTGGAACTAATTTGAAATTAATCGTTCTATTTAATTCATGCCGTGCCACATCTGCTCTAATTACCATTCGAAACTTCACAGCTCACTCAAATGTTAAATACTTTTAAAGTGATTTTATGTCAATCTACGTATCATTCCATTGTGGCTGTTAGTATTTTTGTAGGCATCACTGGAACACTTTATCGCACACTCAATCTAAGTGTTGGACCAAAGGGCAACCGCAATACAAAATTTCATTATTCAAATGGTAGCAACCACTCGCTACCTCCCCGCTTGCACTTACCTTTTTTCGTATCTGGCACGCTATATGACAAATCGTGAAACTCCAAATTGACCGCTGGCCAGCGTGGCAGATATTTCATGCCGCTGCATGATGAAATGCCATCATCGGATGTTTCCACCAAATCGACGCTAATGGCATTGATGTCTGTGCTGTAGTTTAATGATGTGCCACTGTGTGACTTGTAACTGTCGTCAATGGAGTAACTGCACCCGGCGTCTGTGTTATCCATGGCGATTGCTGTGTCCGAGTTGTTGGCTGTTGAGCTTGGCCTGTGACGAACTTAACCAACAGATGCGATGTCGGCCTGAGAGTCTGTGCGCTTGGTATATGGAACGTGATGTTGGCGCTGGGGGCAGCCGCCAGCAAGTTGTTGCAAGTTTAACGTTGGACGGACGAATGAATAACGTCTTGCGGCGAATTTCTTACAAAACCCCTTTTAATGATTGTTCAGGAAATGCACTTTATTCCTCTTCTCTTTTTTGTTGTTAAATCTCGATTTTATTGCTGGTTCAATTAATTGCCTCCCTTTGTTGTTTATTTATTTCTCAATTGCTGGCGTGCGAAGGCGTTCAATATTTTAAAGTCATTGCTTGAGTGTTGGCCGCAAATGTAAATTAACTCGAATCAAACAAAAAAAGCACAATATGATGAGAAACTATCTAAAAAGAGATAACAAATAAAAACAAAATTAGAAAAAAGTCATTACATACAAATACAAGTAGAATCTTAGCAATTATGGATTCATATTCTATTCTTTGTAATATAAATTATTTATTAACACTGTTCTACGGAAGATATTTAAAATTTACAAAATCGCAACGTATGCAAGGAGTCTGAATGACGACGATTTTCTAAATATATTAGAATGAAATGGAAAGTTCAATTCAAATTTCTATGCAAACACCTTCATTGCCCAATAATATTGAAAATAAATTAAATTCAAGTAACCTTCGAATTCATTTTCTTGAATTAGAGAATGTTCCAGTTGACAGGAAAGACAGTTGCTGCCAGAGTATTCCACACAGTTCGGTTAAAAAACGAATTTTCGCTATAGTGCGTCGGCCAATCAACCGTGTATTTGAAAATAAACGAAATGTCTAACATCAGGAACAAGAGGACGGATATCCAGAGTATATGCCGTTAAAATATCTACATAATATCTATGACCAGGGACTGCCCATGGTGATTTCCCCATTTAACACGGGACATCCTGCTTAAAAAGCCCAACATCATTATTTGTCTTGTAACTCTTCCCCTTTTCAAACCGCCGACATTACACCGTGTTACAAAAAATAGATTTTACACGTGTATCGGCGATTTTCATGTACACGTCAGAATTTTTTTGTTTCAGTTTGAAGTATGAAGCTCGTAGTGGCCTGTGTGAAAGCCTTTCGACCGATTTTTAACCCTTTTTCATTAAGCGCCCCGGTAGGCGAGTTGGTAGCGTGCTTGCCTATCAGCGTGGGGGTTGTGGGTTCGATTCCCACCAGAGGCTTTGGTCTGTCGCTGCAGAAATCAAGCCAAATAGTCTTTGTCACTCGGTTTATCCTTGGACCCAAAATTAGAATATAAATTTACTTTGTATTGTAATTAATAAATAAATAAATAAATAAATAAAACCCTTTTTCAGTGATCCAATCTAGCTGATTTTTGGCATGCAGACTCGTGGAAATGGGTGTATCACGTCAAATTTTTTAAAAACAATTTTTATCAATTCTCAGATTTTCCCCAATTTTTATTATTTTTGAAAAAAAAATATTTTTTTCACTTTTCTTAGCATAACTTGAAGAGACTCAAAATTTTTAAACTACTTAAGCGTTACGAAAAAAAAATGTTTTTTGAACTGAAACCTTAAAAAAAACGATAACCATTTAAACAAAAATTTAGGAAAATCTGAGAATTGATAAAGATCTATTTTTTAAAAAATTTGACGTGATACAGACATTTCCACGAGTCTGCCTGCCAAAAATCAGCTCGATTGGATCACTGAAAAAGGGTTACAAATCGGTCGAAAGGCTTTCACACAGGCCACTACGAGCTTCATACTTCAAACTTAAAAAAAAAAATGCTGACGTGTACATGAAAATCGCCGATACACAAGTATTTTTATTTTTTATCCCCTTTCCGAAAAAGTAAATTTGGATCATAGGACAGAATGTGTGTAACACGGTGTTATGAATAAGTAAAAGCGAGAGCGATTTCCAAAATACAACAAAGAATATAAATGAGAGAAGACAGCCCAATAGTTTGATGTGTAATACAGGGTTTTCCAACAAGAAGTGTTATTTTGAATCAATCGATATTTCGGTAGCTGTCACTTTTGACAGCTTTTATTCTTTGACATTTGACAAGTAGAAACTACGCCATTACTAAGAATGGAGCGATAAACGCTTCAACAACGCATTGAAATTATTAAAATTCACTCCAAAAATAGTGAAAATCTTGCAGTCACAGTTTGCAAAACTTGTCCTTGTCGGACTGCAATACAGAAATGGAGCTGTTGCGTCAAGTTAGTGATGTGAAGAATAAAACCCGTGCACTTCGCTCAAGAACAACTGAGAATATTGCTGCTGTAGCTCAAAGTGTTGAAGAAAACCCAGGTTTGACCATTCCTCATATTTCTTTGGAATTGGGCATTCCACAAACGTCATTACACCGTATTTTGCATAAAGACTTTGGTCTTAAGGCTTATAAAGACCAGTTAACACAAGAACTCAAGCCGGCCGATCATCAACAACGTTGTGTCTTTGCTGATTGGGCCCTTTAAAATCAGAAACATTTTTTTTCGTCTGGGCTGATTTTGTCATCCCTTTTAATACCATATATTGTGCGAATTTTAGACTAGATTGTAGCTAAGTCGTCAGAACTATTGGCATTTATTTCTGCCCAGAACCGCCTAGATAATTCGTGCATCCAGGCTGTCATAGAAATAATTGTGTAAATTTCGACTGAAGAGAGGAAATTATATAAGAATCGACTATTAGCTTTGTGTGGAGAATTTCCAAGCCGAACAGTGTTAATTACTCTGCACCAAAATATGTACAGCGTAATTATTGGCAATTACACTTGAATTTGACGGATTTCCATCCTATGAATCACTTTCATCTGTTACAAAACACTGGAGGTTTAATTTAATTTAATTTATGGAAACCTACAGGCACAATTAAATAATTTACAAATCACCTCGTGATTAATTCAATAATGGTGGCTTATTAATTAAGGTACACTTTTAATGTTACACCTAATAAAAGTCCATATAATAAAAGTCGTATGTAAGTAAGTATATGTGGCCATACGGATTTCTAAAGCCAATAATGAAATCCGTATGACAAGATTGTCATGCGGTACGGTCCATAATAAAAGTGCGACATGTGTTGTTCCCTCGTTCACAATAGAATTAGATGGAATATGGCATAATTTAAAAAAAAAATAATACATATTCTAATGCAATGACAATCGAAAAAAATAATCAAATGTGAGACGTTTATTACAGTCAGCGTGATATTTCACATATTCTTGAGTACTTAGTACAGATTCTCCTTCCCCGGTAAAAACACCAGTCATAAAGGGGAGGCGTCTCGCCTGAGCAAAGGCCAAAAACCACAAATCATGAGTAATTTGTATTATAAATATAAAATTGAATAAAAAAAAAACAATAAAAATGTATATCCAAGTAGACAGATGTGACATTCGACGTTAATGTATGCAAATAATGTTTAAATAAACATATATGTTGTTTTAAAATAAGAGGATGTCGTGCATAAGCGGAAAGGAAAACTCTTCGTAACTGACAAGTCATTCGTATGAAGTTAGAAGTTGCCCACTATCGTTACACTCATTAAATTTCAATTGTGATTTATAAGGTTTTTAATTGTGTTATAAAGAATGTGTGTATATTTATTAGGGACTAGCTGACCCGGTCCGCGTTGCTGGCCCTAAGCAAACATTAGTGTTGTATTACACATACTATTTATATAGGAAAGAGGAGTTTTTATCCCTTTTGCCATTTTCACCCCCTAAATGTAGATAAATCCAAACAATGTGTAGCCTATGTTACTCGCGGGGTAATTCGGAAGATTCCCTGAAAATTTCATCAAAATCGGTCTAGCCGTTTTCGAGTCCATACGTTACACATCCATTTTTATATATATAGATATAACGAAGTTCGCTTTCGCATATGCGCATTTTGGCATATTCGTTTTCGTATATTTCAAAATTATTTTGAGGCGGCCCGGTAGAAGACTTGGTAGCGTGCGTGCTGGTTCGATTTCCACAAGAGGCTTTGGTCTGTCGCTGCAAAAATCTAGCTCGGTTTACCATTGAACCCATAATTAGAATATAAATTTACTGTGTATAGTATTCAAATACAAATAAAAATAAAATATTTCAATATTCGATTTCGCTAAAGCCACATTCGTTGCATCCCTAATATTTATTTATTAACAATGTTTAGAAAACATACGAAAACATTAAAGGAAATATTTATGAGATGCACTATCGAAAAATGCTGTTACTATTAATACTTGAAAAAGTCATGAGACTAGAAGGCTAGTGGACAACAGTCACGGTCGTCGTACGGTGAGCACTGATGAGAATGTGGCTGGCGTAACCAAGAGTCAGTCCAGATACATAAAAATAATATTCATAATGACTTTTTTATGTGATTTTTTTTTGGGACATCTGGGACACCAGTCTCACCAACTCAACATTTCAAGCACCAGTCTCAGGCGAATTTTGCACAAAAACCCTTTTTTTGGACTAACACTCAGGGTATACCCCCTATAAATGGAGTGCACTGTGTTAGCGATAAGAAAAACGGGTATTGGAGGGAGAAAAGAGGGAGTAGTGTTTGTTGATGTTTGTCTTGAATTTGACAATGTCGTAGATGGCAGGAAAAACACTTGCTGGTAGATTATTCCACACACAAACAGTTGGGCAGAAGAACGAATTTTCTCTATAGTGCGTCGTCCGATCAACCGGCCACTTGACAGTAAACGGATGACAGACCTTGAAAAGCCGTGTATTCCGGCTAAATGTTCTAACTTCAGTGACCAGACGACGAATATCTGACGAACAGATACCGTTAAAATATAGAGATATAGACAATAGATTTGGATACCCTATCATCACCATAGCTCTCTTCTGCACATGGTCCTGAAGGTGCAAAGATATCCCTGGAGCTCCTGCCCCATATATGGGAGTTGTATTCCATTTTAGGACGGATGTAGGTGGTGTAAATATTTACGAGATCAGATGAGGTGAAATATTCCATGCAACGCTTTAAAAAGCCTAGACACTCGAATATATGGCTAGCCCAGCGAGCATCACCCTGTATCTTCATGCCCAGACCATCAAGAGCATCGGATACGTCGATATCACACCACCCATGTAGATTGACGAAGGTGCTGAATCAGTGGAACGTTTGTGTGACAACAAGCAGCACTGGGTCTATTGTGCATTAAAATCTAACTCACTCATTCACTAAATTGCGGTTAAGTGAGTTTTTCATCGTTCGCCTTTTTGTTCTCGACCTCCGGGGGACTCGGCCAATGACAGAGATTGCTGTCATCTGCAAAGGAGTAGATTGGGTTCACAGTCTGACCCAACAGGTCGTCAATGAAAATAAGAAATAAAGAAGGAGAAAGGGCAGAGCCTTGTGGCACTCCTGCGGTCAACCTATGCTCGTTGGATGAGACGCCATCTATAACAACTCGTATAGAGCGATCTCTGAGAAAACTCGATATGAATCGAGAGAAGGTATTACCGACACCAAATGCAATAAGTTTTAATATGCCTTGGGCCGCCTTGGAAATATCCAGAGCCACGATCTTGCTTTCACCAAGGCGGTGAATGGATCGACTCCATCGCTCCGTAAGGAACGCCATCAGGTCTCCAGTAGATCGATTTCTACGGAAGCCATACTGTCGATCATTCAGAAGGCCGTTAGACTCTAGATACTTAACCAGATGGCGGTTATCCACACTCTCCATAACCTTCGAGAGCGCAGAACATATTTAAATTGGACGGTAATTCGCAGTATTTGTAGCCTCGCCTTTCTTGGGGATCGGCTTAACATTGGCAGTTCTCCAACGTGAAGGGTAAATACCAGCGCGGTACGACATGTTACAAAGATTGCGCAATGGACGAGCTGGCGTAGGACAAGTGCTGAAATACCATTTTGACTCGGAGTTTTATTTACGTTGAGATCTCAAATTAAATCTGAACAAATGATTTATACACAGGGTTGCCTCTTATTTTGTAAGCTTGCCGTGTGATGGCGCTTACTATGTAACACGTTTCGAAAGTTGAAACCAAAGAACAGATGTCCCAAGTTGGTTCCTGGCGCCATTTGACATCTGGGAACAAACGACTTAGGGCGTCTCATTTCATTTTGGAGAGTAGCCAACTGTACTACGACAACGAAGAATACAGTCCCACTGTTCGGCGTGTTAAAATAAAATGATTGCTAATATTTATTGAATATTTCACACAATCCATAGAAATTATTCCATTATAAGCGTAATTTCACATTTTTTTAATTATGTGTTACTGCAATTAGCATCTGAATACGGGTATGTGAGAATGAAAAATCAATCACAGCAAATTAACTTAAGTTGTAAATGTCAATCATCCGTAGGCAATAACATCAGAATTTTGTTTAAAGTCGATATTTGCTGTGAAAAGCAAAGCACATTTAGCATCCAGTGTTGGAATTCGATTTGAACAGATATTCAGTAATCATGACAATGATTTGAATGCGGTGGGGTTATTCTCATGAATTCGTTTATTTCGATGGCACGCCTTCCACAGATCGCAGCCCCAATTTTCATTATCATTTTCGTCATTTTGGGGTTATTTCGAAAGGAACTGCATTTTTTTTTGTTGGCTAGTCCCCCATAAACTGAAGTTTTGCTAGAATCTTATTCAATTCAATTTTGAAAAATTGTCGCTTGTGACTTTCGAACAGCGTATAGATTTTCTACCACATACTCTCTTAAATCATCGCCAACTTGCGGTTGAGGGAGTCGTTCATCGTTTGCCTTTTGTCCTCGACTTCCAGTGGACTTGATCGATAGTCATACGAGTATGAGTGACAGAGGTTGCAGTCATCCGCCGTTTCCATTTCGAATTTACGAATAAGAGAGCAATCTCTAAGCCATGTTAAACACCTGGAGAAAAAGCATCAGCCGTTCAGGGCCAGCTTTACGCACTAGGTCTTGGTCAATGAGTATACAAATTATATCGTGAACAGCTCCCTAATTTGTGAGAAGTTTTTCGTCTGTTTCTTCCCGGAGTTTTAGAGGTTATTGCCTCAAAGCAGTTATGTAGAACAAAAGGTGTTATTTTTAATCACCACGTATTTCGGGAGCTGCAACTTTTGATGATTTTATGCTTTGACATTTGACAAGTAGAAACTACGCCCTTACAAAAAATGGAACGATACACGCTTCAACAACGCATTGAAATTATTAAAATTCACTCCAAAAATAGTGAAAATCTTGCAGTCACAGTTTGCAAAACTTGTCCTTGTCGGACTGCAATACAGAAATGGAGCTGTTGCGTCAAGTTAGTGATGTGAAGAATAAAACCCGTGCACTTCGCTCAAGAACAACTGAGAATATTGCTGCTGTAGCTCAAAGTGTTGAAGAAAACCCAGGTTTGACCATTCCTCATATTTCTTTGGAATTGGGCATTCCACAAACGTCATTACACCGTATTTTGCATAAAGACTTGGGTCTTAAGTCTTATAAACTTCAGTTAACACAAGAACTCAAGCCGGCCGATCAACAAGAATGCCGTGTCTTTGCTGATTGGGTCCTTGAAATGCATGAAAATGATCCGGAATCATCCTGACTGATGAGGCGTATTTCCACCTTGGTGTCTACATCAGCAAGCAAAATTGTCGCATCTGGGTCTCGGAAAACCCAAGAGTTATTGTTGAGAAGCCTCTCCATCCTCAACGTGTGACTGTTTGGTGCGGTTCATGGTCCGGCGGGGTCATTACTTTTTCGAAAATGAGGTTACGGTGAATGGATTGCGTTATCGAGAGATGATTAATGCTTTTTTATGGTCGGAGTTGGATGCTATTGATCTGGACAACGATTACTTTCAACACAAGCAACGAAACCATTGCTCTTTTACGGGACAAGTTTCCGGACTGTGTTATCTCTCGAAGATGTGATCACAATTGGCCGCCGAGATCTTGTGATTTAACACCTTGCGACTTCTTCCTTTGGGGCCACGTAAAGATAAGGTCTACGCCAACAGCCCAGCGTCGATTTAAGATCTGAAAGATAGAAGTCGTGAGGCTATCGAGGACATAGGACAACCACTTTGCGAATAGGTTATGGAAAATTTAATCAAAAGTAATATTGTTTTTCCTCTTTATTATGAAATAAACATCCGATCATTTAGCTCAAAAAATTCAATTTTTCATTGATAATAAAATAACACCTCTTGTTGGAAACTCCTGTATATAGATTTTAAGGGAACGTCTTCTTTTACTTACTTCTTAAAAGAAAGGAGTTGTTGTTAAGGTCGGTGACCACTGATATGAACGAATTAAGTTTCAACAGGGAGATATCGCTGCGTTGCCACTCCAATTGAAAATTTCAGTGCACCAACTAACAATCGGTTGACAACGAATCTGTTCTCTATAATTATTAACACTTTTTTTTAAGAAATCAATATTTACTCCAGATATTTTATTTTAATGTAGGCCATCAATCCATTCGCACTTTCTTATAATGACGGACAACAATGCCGACTGTCAGTGATTTTCACAATAATGATCACAGAAACTAAATTTCATTTAAAATATCTAGTTTGTTCCTAATATTTTGTGTGATTCATACTCTTTAAATCTAATTATTTTTTTTAAAATATTTTTTATATATTTTCCCTTTAATAAAAGTCCGTATTTCAAAACTTCCAAACTGTATTACATAAACACACACGCAATTTATGCTATTGTTACTTCCAAATGGAAGTCCGACGTTTATTGCGATCAAAGTGAAAATAGCCACTAAAAAGTTGACAAGTTCGACATGTGAATACGGGTACACGTTCAGTTCCATCCGACATATATATAGAATTGTTATCTGCATAGAACTACAGATTACAATAACACGTTATTGCAAAATAATGAATCAAATGAACTACCATTAATTACACGTTCAGACTAATTAGCAAACAAAAAAAAAACACAATATATTTGTGTTGACAAGATTATTGGAGCTGAGAATGTCGATTGAAGGGAAAAGGATTTGAGTGAGCTAAAAGCGTTCATTGTGAACTGTGGCATGCCTTACACTATTTTAATAAATCTACAGTTAAACATTGCAAAGCCGACTCCCGACAACATGAAATTTACTTGAGTAGTGTGTATTCAGGGAAGAATGCAACTCTGGAAAACATGTTCGTCTTATTGCAACATCCGCATATCAGCCGTTACAAATATTGTATCCATTTTATAAATCATCCCGCTCCAAGTGTAGGGTATGGAGACACGTGCTCTATTAATCCCTGTGGAAATCTTATACTCCGATTACACCATTGTATTATCTCATTTTACAAGCAATTCAACAGCATTGTGGTCTGTACAATCTGGTAAATTGACAAATTTGAAAAAATATTTAAATCTGGACTTTGATTTCATAATGTCAATTAATAATACGAATCAATAAAATGTAAAATTGACAATCTACACGTTATACAGGTATATTGCATGATGCTTGAGTGACTGATTGATTCAACGCTGTCCTGACCATAAGGCCGATGCCGTTTTACAAATGATGCACGCACCAGTATGGTCGGATTGAGATTGTCAGATATAAAACATTATAATCTCCACAGTGACAACATAACCTTCAAAATGTTCTAGATTTTGTAACAGCATTACATAATATTTTTTGAGCGAAGTGTAAAATTTTGAGACAACCAATTGTAGATTACTTTTTTTGGATTGTCAACACTCAGGGGAGGCCCCCTATGAATGCAATGAACTGCATTGGCGATAGAAGGTACGGAGAGAGAGAGGTATTTGTGAATGTCTCAGCTGGCCGGAAAGCCACTTGCTGGAAGAGTAATGCCCTCAGTCTACGGGTAGAAGGGTATTTATCATTTGATACAACTTGATAACACATAGAAGGAATCACTTTAGACGAAACAATAAGATTCATGATTTTTTAAGTAGTTTGAGCCACATCCGTCTCTCCGGCTGGTGCCCAGAATACTTTTCGAAAGGCTTTACAAATTGTTTTGAAACTGTTTATAGTTTAAAATTTCCCTAAAACTACTTAGGGGATATATGGCCACACCCCTTCTGGTACCTACCATTCAAATGTAACAATCCGCCCACTTTGGAAATCCAGTAATATTATTACTACACTCAAAGTAATTTTACCCAGATTCTGTATTAAGTAATACTATAACAAGATACAGTTTTTGAGAAAAAAAATTGGACTATAGCCACGTCTCATACAAACATACTTAGTATAGGGTACAGGGTTTTCCAACAAGAGGTGTTATTTTGGCATTCAAAGAAAAATTACATTTGCTGAGATAATTTTTTATCTTTTATCTTAATATATATTTACCCTCGACACTGATTCACTGACTCTGTCACGCAGTACGTAGGATTTAAATAGGCATTCTATAATTTTCTATAAATAATAATAATAAAAAAAATAATATTTTTTTTGGTACAGAAAGTGTGTTTTCCCCAAATTTTTTTTTTACCAAAATTTTTTTTTCCAAAATGTTTTTTAACATTTTTTTTTTTTACAAAAATTTTTTTTTTACAAAAATTGTTTTTTTACAAAAATTTTTTTTTACAAAAATTGTTTTTCAACAAAAATTTTTTTTTTACAAAATTTTTTTTTCCATAAAAATTTTTTTTTTCAACAAAATTTTTTTTCTGTCACCCGGTTTACCCTTGGACCCAAAATTAGAATATAAATTTACTTTGTATTGTAATTAATAATAAATAAAAAAAAAAAATAAATAAAATTTTTTTTTCAACAAAATTTTTTTTTTTACCAAAAAATTTTTTTTTTCAACAAAATTTTTTTTTTCAACAAATTTTTTTTCCATATTTCAACGGGCGCCATAGGCGCATTACAACTTACTAGTTTCATAATAAGGAGGAAGGTATCGACAGAACCATGAAATTTTCAATAACCAAAGCGCAATGTGGCTGCCCTATGTCCTCGAGGGCCTCACGAATTCTATATTTCAGGTCTTGAATCGACACTATGCTGTTGGCGTAGACCTTATCTTTTACGTGGCCCCAAAGGAAGAAGTCGCAAGATCTCGGTGGTCAATAAGGATCACCTCTTCCAGAGATAACACGGTCCGGAAACTTTTCCCGTAAAAATGGCAATGGTTTCGTTGCTTGTGTTGAAAGTAATCGTTGTCCAAATCAATATCATCCAACTCCGATCATAAAAAATCATTAATCTTCTCTCGATATCGCAATCCATTCACAAAAACTGTTGATCCAACCTCGTTTTGGAAAATGTAAGGTCTATGGCGTAGTTTCTACGAAAAAGTCCAATGACCCCGCCGGACCATAAACCGCACCAAAAAGTCACACGTTGAGGATGGAGAGGCTTCTCAACTCTGGGGGTTTTCTGAGTCCCAGATGTGACAATTTCGCTTATTGACGTAGCCACTAAGGTAGAAATGGGCCCCATCAGTCAAGATGATTTTTCGATGGAATTCCGGATCATTTTCATGCATTTCAAGAACCCAATCAGCAAAGACACGACGTTGTTGATAATCGACCGGCTCGAGTTCATGTGTTAACTGAACTTTTAAGCCTTAAGACCCAAGTCTTTATGCAAAATATGGTGTAATGACGTTTGTGGAATGCCCAATTCCAAAGATTCCGAGAAATGGACAAACCTGGGTTTTCTTCAACACTTTGGGCTACAGCAGCAATATTCTCAGTTGTTCTTGAGCGACGTCTACGTGTTTTATTCTTCACATCACTGACTTGTCCCAACAGATCGAATTTGTCCACCAATTTTTGTATTGCGGTCCGACAAGATGCTTCACGACAACCCAAAAATGCTTTAGTTTTGCGAACTGTGACTGCAAGATTTTCACCATTTTTGTAGTGAATTTTAACAAATTCAGTACGTCGTTGAAGTGTGTATCGTTAAATTTTTAGTAATGGCGTAGTTTCTATGTCAAAGAATAATAGCTTCAAAAGTGACAGCTGCCGAAATACCGTGTGATGCAAAATAACACATCTTGTTGGAAAACCCTTTATTTAGTAATTCTTTAATAGATACAGTTCATTACAAAATGTTGAAGCTCTAGCCAAGCCACTTCTGTACCTCACATAAAAAACGCCCACTTTTAAAAACATGTAATTAAACACAATTATTGTAAAATTTGGTATTTCCAGGTTGCAGTTTTACCATATCGGTTTACCTGACTGATTTTGTAATCCTGGCCAGAAGAACGGGTTGGTTTTGTAGACATGAGTAGCGTTGGAATGTTTAATCAAACTCTATAGCATAGTGGTAATTTTGAATACAATTTGATTTTTTACGAACCAAAAGCCCAGCGTCGAAGTACAACTATTTGGCTCTTCTATAGTTATAGACTTTCTGAAGGAAAATAAAAAAAAAAATCTGACAAAAACTAATCCTCATACTGTTTGTGAAAGCAAGATTTTAAGGTTTTTTTTTAATTACCAATCATACGGGCTTTAAAAAAAATGTTAATGGCGAATAATGCAGGTTTATTTGAGTACTATGTTCCATGGAGGCGTATTTGAAGTTGCTATAAATCTAGTGGTAAGTTATGAAATATGTCACAGATTATCAGTTTTTAAACTTAGCTTGAATGAAATATGTTGGTTCTTAGCAGGATATGAACCTTCGTATGTAACGTGGTAGTCGCCCTCACAGCCTCTGTAATACTACGTTTAGCCCTTGAACTGGAAATCTTAAAAGTACAAGAAACCAAAGAATTCGGATTTGACAATTAATTTGTTCTCTGTGGGTGATTTTATTGAATTATCGGGAATATTTTAACCCGAATTTGTAATTAACTTGTTTGAATTTGTTTAACTTGTTTTTCATACATTGTGGTTGAAATGAATTCCACCATTATTCAAGATACATAGACGTGAATGTTAGAACATATTATGTGAAAAATCGTTAATTCGTCAGTGATTGTTCTAATTCCTTAGCATTTCCACGCTTTTTATAGTCTCAGACGATCTACAGCTAATAGACATGTATATAAATGTACGATGATTACAAGGTACCAGATTAACAGTTCAAGGTATTACAAATTGTTATCATTTTCGGAACACATTAGTTTTACTTTAATGTCGTTGTAAATTGAACAAAACAATAAAATCGTACGACATTCACAATGAAATTTGTCGCCATTTCTCCGAGTTGACAGTCTGATTCTAAAATGCTACCGAAAGCAAATAACAATTCCATTAAGTTCGGCCAGGGACGTAGATGTTAGGGGGTGTGGCTAGAATATACTATTTCTGGACAATGGTGCGTGGCATCGCCAGAATATATTCAATATTGTGAAATACAGCGTAAACTTCATAGGTAGATAGAATGAAACATTGTAGAACTCACTATACACAAACTCAACATAAAAGTTATTAATATAAACAACAGATGTTCGACGAGAGGTCTGGCAATCTTGAGCAGGGATGAGAAGACAGTACAAAACCATAAAAGTACTGAAATCGAAACATATTCATATAAATCACTTGCATATCTTCGCAGCACCCCTGGAGGGTGCGCGTCCCACGATTTTGGGAATGCCTGATCTAAAATCATACCAATCAATTTTAAATTTGTCACCAGACATTCGAGACAAATATCAAGTGGAAAATTTTCGCATAGCAGTGGTGATTTTATTCTTATCAGAATTTCAATATATTTGATACAATTAAAAAACAAAATACAAGCCGGTAGTCATTCCAGCTGGAGATCCATGAAAATTGTAGCAGCTCTTTTTTATAAGGTTACTGTTTTTGTTCCATTGGATATTTATGTTTAATACCCCCATGGCCAAATCACATTTAATTGTGATATACACTAGTGTGAAGGTGTTTTCAAAAGGAGTATACTTTTCATTGCCAGTTTTTGTCTCGTAAATGCAAGGCTCCCCCTTTTAGTTCGATTATGTTAATTTTTATTTCCAATGTGATTAATACTAAGACAAAATGTCAGGTTACTATCTAATATACATAATATGTATTTATAGTGTATTTGAACACTCGACCATGACTACATGATCTATATATAAATGCCCCAAATCAAAGTGTTGCAAACGGAATAATAAACTAAATACACACTCTACCATCTGATGTGGAGGATATAAATAGCCATGCCGTGTCAATATAATAGTCCGAATGTATAGACTATGTGCTGATGTCAATATTTAGATTTAAAGTAATTATCTGCATTATTTCCTGAAATTGTATGCATGGGAAAAAGGAATTCATTAGAGTTGGGTCGTTCCGGAACGAACTAGTTCAATTGAACGATTCCCTTGGTGGAACGACTGGAACTGGTTCCTGTATTTCTCTTTCGTTCATTGGAACGTTCAATGGCTCCTTAGTTAATTTTTTATCATTTTTTGAACAGATGTTTAGTTATTTCCAGGTTTTTTCTGAACGATTATTTCTCAAATGCTGCCACACTAATTTTTTTGCTAAAATAAAATTCCGTTCCTTTATATCGATCGGGTGGCATTCATTATATTCGTTCGTTTTCTTTCTTAAATTTTCCGTTGATAAAGTACACATTTTGTTAAAGAGAAGATACATCTTAATTATTATAAATATATTAGTGAAAAACGCTTTAAAATTACAATGATAAATGGATATTGCTTATTGTAATCAGATAGTGGTTCTAAATCGAGGGTTTATTTCCCTTCTTTACAATCAGCAGAACTATCGCATAATACTCTATACCGTTTACAGAGTGATGGATATTAATGCTTATACCCTACACCACACTGTGGTGAAGTGCTGTTCGCCAATATAAATGTATTTCGACGAAATATTTTAAAATGTGCAGTTGAAGGCTGGATGAATTCTATTGAAATTGTTTCATATCAAATTTCTACGAGGCGATGAGTACTCTGCTCTCGGAGTGAAAAAAAAAACACTGAACGGGAAACAGACGTTTGACCGAATGAATGTCTTTTGAACGAAGGAGCCAAAAGGAACGATGGAACGAAAAGACTGAACGAGTTCCTTTACCGGAACGAAAAGGACCGGTCCGTTCGGTGAACGATAATGCCCAACACTAGAATTCATGGTGGAAAAAGGAATTCAAACAGTAATTACATTTCAATTAACTTTTATACCTTATTGTTTACGACATTATTTCAATAAGAAAAACAAAGAACTCATATACGATTTTATTGAACTCGAAGAAGTTGTTAAGCGAAACGAGTGGACACTATATTAGCAGCTTCAAATCTACTGGTCAATCTGAGGGCAAAAAGAAATAAAATTGTAGAGCGTGCAAGTTGTATAACAAGAACACAGATCCTGAGGTGCGAACGGTTCTATGAGAAATGTCCCAAATTACTAATGACCCAAATGGATAATTTCCAAAAATAGATGACAAATTCCTCAAAAAAGGCAAAATGAAAATATTGAGATTTTACAAAGATTTCCGACTAAAATCCTTAGGTTCTTATCTAACAAAACAATTCAAAACAATTGATTTTAATTTTTTGGGGATATATGATTTTTTTTTGTATAATTTTGTTTTTGGGGTATTTTAATCATAATATTGGAGAACTTTGCATTGGGTAAATTTTCATAAATTATTTGGGGGATTTTTCAGAACTTTTGGAGAAATTTTCTTATTGGGCTTTTAAGAGATTTTTCATTTATTATGGGGAATTCTTCATTTGGCGGGCATTTTTCATAGAGACGACTGAAACGACACCGTATTCCTGATTTAAATTTTGGATTTTTTGCTATGAAAAAATTAAATATTATCTAAATTATGAAAAAATCCCCAATTTTTAAGGTATTAAAAAAAAGATTCGGATAGTTTGTATTTTTGGACAATCCAATTTGAAAAGTTTCACTATATCCAGCAGATTTAAAAAAATGGGTGTAATATTTCATTGCTAAAATTGCATATGAAAACTGACCCAAAAACGACTAAATCTTTCGTTTTCATTTTTGTGGCATATTGCATATGGGGCATTTTTCATGGAGCCACCCTATCCACCACTGCTCCTTATTTTGCAAAAGTTCTACACTTCAACATCTCCAAGTTGGACAAATGGTTTTTTTTTCGAATATAGCAAAGTGATGTGACGGAGAACATTTCAGTAGTTCGCATATAGAACGGACAAATATTAGGTTAAAATCGGTTCAGTCTATGAAAATCATTACAATAGCAAAAATGATTCATTAACTCACGGACAGAATCAGACTCAGAATTCATTGAGCAATCCCGAACGCCTCAAAAAGCTCCTGAGACGGCCAATATCTAAAGAATCCCAGCCTGTTCGCCTGGGTAGGGTATATGCAGAGATGGTGTTTTATGAACTCCTCCTCCTCATCATCACCACATCCTCATTGAAAGTCACTAGTCGCAACCTTCAATCTTATTGCATGTCTTCCAATAGGACAGTGTCCCGTCATGACAGACGTAAGTAATGAACCATCGGGTCTTGATAGCGACCGCATTGTTGGCGAACGCTTAATATCCAATCTTGGCGACTTTACGAGTAAGAGAGTAATCTCTAAGCCATGTAAAACTTCTTTAGAAAAGCATTAGCCGTTCGTAGTAGGTCCCAGTCAGGGAGTATACAAATTATATCTTACACAACTCACTAATTCCAGAGAAGTTCCCCGTCTGTTCCTTAATGGAATGTTAAGGGAAAGAAGTAAGTAAGTCCGTCCACAAAATGATAATAGACGAAAAAAAAAGTCGTGATTGGAGAAATCCTCAATAACCTAACAAGCTTTTTCATAACTTTACGGGGAAGCAAAAAAAAACATTTCAAAAACTAAACACTATTGTTGCTAAATTCGCCTGTTAAATTGTTAATTTTCGGATATTAAAGTGTACAATTTTCTAGACAGACTCAATCAAAAACACGATTTTGGCATTCTGGTGTTTGTTCATTCATTGGATATCAGTTAACAATTTATTCTATTCATCCTCGGATAAAAAATCGGTGATGCCAGGAATCTTTCTGACAAACAGTATATCGGTTGCTTTGATGCACCGAACGTCAGTCATTGTGTCACTATTTTATGTTCGACTGGGAATTTAGCAAATGACATAACTGATCGTCGATATTCAGACAAATTTGCACTTTTTGAGATCAAACCACATAAACTACTTTTTAATTCAAATAAGTTTCAGCAATATTGTTTTTGTGAAAGTTTAAATTAAAAATTGGGAATATCGTGTTCGGGCACTATTTAAATATCCGCACCATTTTAGACCGACGCTAGTGACACAAAATTGGACGAGAGTCAGATTTCGAGTTATCAAGTTATGATGAAATTGTTCTGCGACAATAAATTCACATTTGTCCATTGGGTGGACGACAGTGCTTAAAGCAAATATCTTATCTCAGGAACTAAATGAATGTTACAATATACCCTTACAATAGGAAACAGTTAAATGAATGAAATCACGACAATTTAATATTTTTGGAATATTATTCTCGAGATTCAACATGTTTATGTTTTCGAATAACTACCAAAACGGTACATTTTAAAATCTCATTTGGATGCAGCAGCTCGAAGTCTGTAACACTTTACTTTCGAACACTCTACTTCTTTTCTCTATCTTCTTCCGCATCACTTATTTCCACCACTTTTAAGGGTATCACGATGGACCTTAAGGCCTCCGAGTGAATCCGTTTAACCTAACCCAAATCTATAATCATCAGTCATTATGTTTCAAAGCGTTCGGAAAATGGGTTTTGCCAAGTAGGAATAATCCAACGGGCCAGTCAGTATTTGTCTAGACCGTTCAATTGGATCATAAAATGTCTGTCTGATTTAGAAATCTGTATCACTTCATTCATCTCAACAACATAAACACCCAGTGACCTTTTGACACTGAATGAAAACGGTTTGTTTTAATTTCCCCCCACTACCAACCGCGTTCCAACATCCAAATAGGTCCGTGCGTCATTGTGCCGCCGATAAGGAAAAATCAATGTTCGACTACTTGCCGACACCATTTACAGTCTACTAGATGGCCCCGCTGAATGTCAAGAAAACATTTCAGTTTTGTTTACTTTTTGATTTTGTAAGTTTTTCACACGTTTTCAATGAACTTGAATTGCATTTATTTACACACACTCTTTGGTTAGCATCACTCTCATACCATACGTTTGTTTGTTTATTTTATTTTGGTTTCAACAACAAGTGGCTGTTTCTGTACCGGATTCGCATGAATCCGACTACAGATTTGACATTTATATTCTTTTCTCCTTATTGGACATACTTGCAAGCATTAAATTAATTAATTAGAACGCGTTGAGTTGGATTTTGTTTTTTAATCAACGACAGCGGCAATTTCTTTTCGTTGCCTTAGTTCGGTTTGAAACGCGCGCTTTGTTTGCCGGAGTCCGAAGTGTACTTTCATTATCGAATGATAGAATTGAATTGAATTGAATTGAACTAACACCGTACGCGATCATTCTGCCGGGCTATGCATGAATGTGTGTTGGAGTATTGGGTCACATTTGTTTGCTGAATGCTTTTTCCGCCGTTTGTTGTTTATTTTGTGGCACAGTAGCCGCAGTTGTTTCTACATGATCCGCCACGCAGGATGGTCGGTGTATTACGTTTGTCATGGCGTATGTAACACTCACTGATTTGAGAGAAGTTTCCCCGTCTGCTCTTTGTGGAATATTGAGGAGAATAAGTAAGTATATTAATTTTTGACAAACCAACTGCAAACGGCTAATTTATTTCCAAAATTATTTCCACCAAAAAAAAATAAAAAAAAAAAATTTTTAAAGTAGTATTTAAACAGATAAAAATCGCAACATTATTAAAAAAAGTAGTTTTTTTTTTATTTAATTTTTAAAGCTAAGACGAAGGTAAAAAAGCTCACCCTACACCCAGCAGGCGGTTTTGAATATTAGGAAACAAAAAAAAATGTCAGTTAATGTTCCCTAAAATCGTTTGGATTTCTCCAATAAAAATAAACATTTTGGTAATGGGCCAAACTCGAAATAATGTTTAGAAAAATGAACGTTTTCGATTTTCTATTGAACGTGAGAAGTTTTTTTTTAAAAAATTGGTGGACATATTCGAGCTGTTGGCAAAGACCATACAGAGGGCAGACGTCCCAAGTCGTTTTCCGAACATTTCCAACGTCTGCCCTCTGTATGGTCTTTGCTGTTCGGACAAGTTAGTGATGTGAAGAATAAAACCCGCGAACGTCTCTCAAGAACAACTGGGAATATTGCTGCTGTAGCCCAAAGTGTTGAAGAAAACTCAGGTTTGTCCATTCCTTGTCGTTCTTTGGAATTGTGCATTACACAAACGTCATTACACCGTATTTTGCATAAAGACTTGGGTCTTAAGGCTTATAAAGTTCAGTTAATACATGAACTCAAGCCGGCCGATCATCAGCAACGTCATGTCTTTGCTGATTTGGTCCTTGAAATGCATGAAAATGATCCGGAATTCCATCGCAAAATCATCTTGACTGATAAGGCCCATTTCCACCTTGGTGGCTACGTAAGCAAGCAGAATTGTCGCATCTGGCTCTCCAAGAGTTAATTTTTCTTTTTAGAAAATTGTAGTAGACGATTTCCATAGAATTCACGGATAGCTTGTTGAACACATGTTTCGGTATATATCCCTGCGCTTTGCTATTTATTGGAACCATATAAATTGTTAAGCTTCATTTACTTGAACCAATACGAATTATATGACCAATCAAACTGTAATGGTATTCCTGTTCAGTGTTGTTTGATAATGTCTGCGAATATTTCACCTGCGAATATTATCACAACTCTAGACATTTCCCTTTTGGGTCTAAGTAATGTATAAAGTCTAGTTACATTTTGAACAATAAATGTTTGTTCTTTTCTATTTATAAGTTGAATATATAGCAATTGTAGGCACAGCAATTATTTATTTATTTTGTATTTTTGAATAAATAAATAATACTTAAATTCCGATTCTATCACTGTATCGTTGAACTAAAATGCTAATCCGATATGCGTGATCTAAATAGGGAAATACAACTGTACATAATTACATAGGTCAACGTATCATGGATTGGCTTAGTTAAGTGAAGATGTCCACATTAAACCGAATTCATACACATTTTATATCAAGTTGGATGATATTGTCATAAACGAACCTCCTTTTTTTAACCACTTAAGACAGATTCTATGAAATTCATTTAATCTGTGAAAAAGTTGGAAACTAATTAAAATATTCCATAAATGTAAAGAACAAATTGCTTTGATTGGATGACAGATTCAATTGGAAATACAAACAAAGAACAATATCAAATCAAAAGTAGTAAATTTTGTGATTTTCAGTTTCAATTCTTTTTAAAAAAAGTCATTGTTTCGCGCAACTTACACCGTGTTACACACATTCTGTCCTATGAACCAAATTTACTTTTTCGGAAAGGGGATAAAAAATAAAAATACACGTGTATCGGCGATTTTCATGTACACGTCAGAATTTTTTTTTTTAAGTTTGAAGTATAAATCTCGTAGTGGCCTGTGTGAAAGCCTTTGGACCGATTTTTAACCCTTTTTCAGTGATCCAATCGAGCTGATTTTTTGCAGGCAGACTCGTGGAAATGTCTGTATCACGTCAAATTTTTTAAAAACAATTTTTATCAATTCTCAGATTTTCCATCGAGATGTCCATGGTACAGATTAATTTTGGATGAACGAGTTTGTTAATAAACAAAATTGCCCATATGAACTGGAGAGAATACACAACAGACCAGTGCGATTTAAACTTGGGCGGACCTAATTTCATCAAAACTGGTCTTCCAGAATTCCCTTCGTCGTCAACAGCCGAAATACTTTTCAAATATTAATGCCTTATAGTGATATTTTGAATAAAAAAATCTTTTGATTAAAATTGATTTTTTTGTGTTATTTTTTAGAATTTGAATTTCTAGCGGGCTTAAAAATATAAAAAATATCGAATTTTTTTAAAAAATGTTGACAAAATTTTTTTCAAATGAATCAAATATTTACTTAGATCGATAGATCCATGCTTTTTAAATACTTTTTTACTTTTTAAATATTATTTCTTGTACATATATCTTGCCCAATGCTACGCTTCATGGTTCATTTTAAAAGTGATCAGCGGTATCTCACCAATGACACTTGTAATGTTGTCTTCCAAGGCAAACATCGTGTTGGCTTTTCCCCCAAACCGAAAGATGAAATAATCCCCAATGAAATAAAACACAAAAAGAAAAACCCCAACTTTGAAATAATCCACAAATAAAAAATAAAATAACCCCCATAAACCAAATAAAATATATGGAGTTTGTAAATCCGCATAATATATGAAAAAATGTTTCGCAACTTTTGTTTTTGCCTGACGCTATGCAGCTGCCTTTCCGTCCAAGGAATGTTTATTAGAGGGGTAAAATTTGAGCAAAAATTTAATCTACAGGAACTTCTAAGAGTATTTCATTGCAAATGGCCACCGATGATGAAGTGTGACATCTTCCAAAACGGATTGGTATACCTTGCACAATGCTTGAAACCTTTTTTGACAATGTTAATTTTTGCAATGAAATAGAAATAATTAAGGTTCTCAATCTCGACTAACAGAAACAATACGAACAAAGCTGCATCAACAATGTTGTCATTCCTGCCCTCACGATGCAGAGATCCGTTGAATAAAAAAATAACCGGATTATTAATTAATTTTAAGATTCATACACTTATTTTTAGGCTCGTAAGGAGCAAATCCAATAATAACCAATAAAGCCAAAAAAAAAAACAAAAGAAACAATACAGTGTTTCGCAAACATACCAAATATTTATTTCACATTTTACCAAAAACTCCCATTCAGTATTGAAATACTGGCGAAAACATGGATAAACACCGCTGCACAGTGGCCCAGAATACAATTTTATCGGCCAAAAGTTTGTATATTTTTAGCTGGTACACATTTTTGAGTTCTGTAAACAAATTGATTGTAGACAAGCAGTGAGAGATTGTTGTAGGGTATTACTATTAAAAACCGGATAATTGAATATATTTTAGAAATATTTTCAAAATTGAGAACTTTTGGTATTTTTCGATTTTAAGGGGGAGATTTTATATAATTTTTGTTTTTATGTTTGTTTTTTACAAATTCTGACCAAACTTTTCTTATTGCGCATTAAAAAAAATTACTTTTTTTCATATTAGAAATGTTCACTTTTTTAAGATTTTGATATGATATTGAAAATAAAATTAATTTGATTTTGTCGACGCCACCCCCATCATAGGCCGCCAAAAACTACATTTTTGAACACATGAGAACAATTCCTTTCATTTGAGTACAATCTTGTCGAAATAAGTGGGCGGGGTCGTTTTTTCGTCCCCAGCCCCATTTTTCATTATCATTTTCGTCATTTCGGCGTAATTTCGAAGGAAACCGCATTTTTTTTTTATTTTTTTTGCTTGTCCCTCATAAACTGAAGTTTTGCCATTGTTTGTACCATATGTAGTTTGGTTGTAGCACATACTTTAAAAATAACGATTTTGAAAAAAAAAACTAATCGATTTGAGCGATCGTGGTGGAATATTCTTAGTTTGCGTTTTTGTATACACTTTGCTGATTTTTTTCGTCCCATACAAATTGACCCCCCTAAATAAAATAAAAATAAAATCTAGCCCCCGCCTTCATAAAAATTTAAAAAAAAACCTTTGTTAAGAAAAGTTAAGAAAATACAAAAACAATTTTCCCACATTTTTCTTAACAAAGGTTTTTTAAATTTTATCTGTTTGTTTTGTGCCACAATAACTTTGTTTGTTTTATATTTTCCCCACCGCTGTTCAACCATTTTTTAATTTGGTGTATTTTGTTGTTTGATCGGAACTCTCCATCCAAAATTATATTCCAAATAACAAAATTACACCAGACGAATACGAAAATTCTGTTTGTTAAGTAATTGATTGGAACTCTCCATCCAAAATTATATTCAAATTAATAAAAATTACACCAGAATTTTTTTTTGAAAATAATTGTCCTTAACGTTTTTCTTTTTGCTGTTTTTGGGAAACTGGCTTCCTCAATGCAAACGAAAAAAAAACTTCTTAGATTCCGGACAAATTTTTTTTTTTTTGGTACATAGTGTAAGCTATGCCGTCCTCCCATAAAACACATCAAGCTGTTAATATATCAAGATGCCTTGCCAGCTATTGTACATCCTCTGGCTGAAATTCTGTGTATAGAATTATTTTTATTATTTATTCTTTAAATTAAATTAAACATTACAAAGTAAATTAATATTCTAGTTTTTGGGTCCAAGTGTAAACCGGGTGACACAGACCATTTGGCTACATTTTTACAGAGACAGACCTAAGCCTTTGTCGGAAATCGAACCCACTACCCCACGCTGATAGGCAAGCAATTCGTCTACTGGGGAGTTTAGGGAATGTTTTAAATACATTTAAACTGCCCTGCAGTGTTCGTTTGTAAGTATGCTAATGATGAAATGACCAGTCGACTTTGGCACATGTCACGAATCTAGCGTGAATTGACCCAAATCCTTACCCTTTACCGACATGACATTTGCATGTAAAGGGACATATAAATCCGGTCAATGATATTCCGATACAAAGGTACTGGATTCCCTTAAGATTTCGTCCTTTTCGTAATAGCATTGATTTGGTATGGAAAAAGCATCGAATTGACTTTCAATAGTCAGTGTGAATTGCCCATAATATACAATTGTTTTATATTTCTGAGTAGAAGCCATTATGAATCAGATATCAAAATTATGGTAACCCAAATTCGTGGCAAAAAAATATCAGTTACAGTTGTCACAAACATTTGATACATTTTCAATTTTTACATATATCAAAACTATGGTGACCCAAATTCATGACACAAAAGATATCAATACGATTTTGTTGAGTCTGAATTTTAGGCCACCAAAGTTTTGATACAAAATCGCAAACGTTATATCAGGTGAGGACAAAGGAAAGTATGGAATAAATTCTTCTAGGTAAACACGCTTAAAACTTGACCTTCTCTTTGGTGGTTTTTTCTACTCTTTTCAGATTAATAGAAATGCCGGGATAGGCGGCTATCCAGGGATTGTCATTCGTCCATTGTCAAATATCGATTTGATCGGGCAACGCACCATAGTGCTAATTCGCTATGGAGTAGAATTTTTCCTATGTGAAATACTCATCCTCGAATTCAAGGCAAACGACAACAACCCCACTCACACTTCCCTCCTTTCTGTACCCTTATTTCCTATTGCAAAACAAAATATTAATCGATCTTATTTTTTATTTTAGTATATCGAAACCAACTACTTATTTCATAATGGGTAGGGTATATAAACATCGGCCAGCTTAACCTAAAGAGTTTTTGTTTAAATCATATTGTTGTTGTATTTTTTTAACAAAGGCTTGTATACGTTCACATGCCATGCGATATACTAGTAGTGTACGCAAATCTGAGTTTAGCAAACATTCATGCGATAGAACGTGGGTTTGTTTTGTTACCTCGTATCACCAGAAATGTGACAGAATTCGTTTAGCAATTACTTACACTTTTATCAGGAATGCCTGCAATATTTACACACACAGTGGAAACGAAAATATTTGGGTTATTAAAAAAAACACACACACACAAAGTTTCCGGGTTAAATGATTGTGAAATCGTTACTATTTGAAGAAGATTTTAAAGATTTAATAAACTCAAGTAGGTACAGTGAAACATCTGAGGGTAGACACACCCATTCGAGTAAGCCCCACTTCTGTAGAAAATATAAAGGAGAACAATATATTCCCAAACAATTTTATTAGGCAGTGAATATTAGGGCAGGTCGAAATTGTAGTAGTTTAACGAAATTCGTCATTTTAAAAATCCGGTGCGTGTGATAATATTTTTTTAGAAACTGAATACTAGTCGATGTTTATGAAAAACTATGAACGCATTAAATTCTGGTGCACATATAATGTGTATGCAACCCAGACCCGCCCATACAAACCAAACGAGCTTTTTGGTAGTGATACAATTAATGTTGCAATGAGCAGTAATTCTCGTTCTCAAATAACACAAATGTCGGTTAGCTCTCCCATACTATTCTGATGGGAAGGCGTTTAGCGAAAACGTTTAAAATACCACCGTGGTGTTACCTAAAAAAAAAACGTTTCTTGAGCTGTGTACAGTTTTTTTTGGACATGAAAAACCTCCAGAACTAGCTGGAAAATCGCCGAGTGTCATCCCTGACTGTATATTTAGGTGACGTATATTCAGGTTTTGCTAATACAGGGTTTATTTAACACCAGAAATGTCTCTATACTGTCAGTCGAACTTTCTGGCCGGGCTAAATATTACCTCCTGATAGCACTCAGGTGAAACCGCATAGTCTCCTGCAGAATTAGGGTCCATAGAGAGAGAATAATGATATATGACGGCCTTGTGCTACCAGTCATAGTGTGTTGAGCCCCATCTGAAAGTAGTACTGCTACGAGGCCTTGCCGGAGTCTGTACTTCTGTTTTAGCCTGATCAACCACTAACGATCATTCGAGATCGAGAAAACCTTAATCGCAGGGAGAGTACGGCTCGGCTTAGATTTGCAATCCCAATCGGGTGCTACGATCCAAAAAGTAGCACTAACCAAAATAGATAAATCGCCCACAAGCTAATTCTTGACACACCGGTAATACGGAGATTGCTATGTTCTTTTACTGGGTTAACTTGGCACCCATGGGCGATGACAGTCGCAGCGTATTAACACTCACTAATGTTTAGGCCTTCATGGCGATAATCGACTCTGTGAGTCGATCCTTCTGTAGCTCTCAATTAAGTCACGATTTGGAACGTTTATGTTCATGTTTTTGTTTTTTTTTTTGGTTTAATATCCTATTATTTATTTTGCGCCCCTTTACAATATCCAGTGATCAAATTCAGGTCGACTGGTTCAGTGAATTAAAAAAAAAGCAAAATCTTTCGAAATAAAACCAACACTGCCCATGAAAGTGTGCCGGGGAATCCTAGGCAATCAATACAGACATAAGTTTAGAGAATTTTTCTTAGGGGCTTGGGCCTACATTCGCACCAAATCCAACTAACCCCAGTACTGACGGAAAATGATATTCGCAGTTAAACTAAGACCCCGATATCTTGTGGACTATTTGAAACCGGACTACCCGTGGCACTCGTGCCCAATGCGCAACAGGCCCTATACCCCTATGAAGGAGGTTAAAGGACATGTTTTTCTGGGTTTCAAAAACGAGAGTTTATTTACCCAGCCATTACACTGGACAGTGATTGTTCGAAAAACTCAACATATCTACACTCTTTTGTCAAACACACACATTTTTGCTGCAGGCCGGCTGACTGGGCAACGAATATTCATTGGAAGTGAAGTTTTGGGACATGTGATGAGAGGAATGTTAGAGTTCCCTAACACATTTTTCTGTGTCAATTTATGGAATAATTTTATTGTGTATTTATGTTTTGACCGTTTTGTCGTATTAAAAAACGTTACATTTTGTTCATTATTATAAACTAGTAAGTTGTAATGCGCCTATGGCGCCCGTTGATATATGGAAAAAAAATTTGTAGAAAAAAAAAATTTTTGTGGAAAAAAAAAAATTTGTTGAAAAAAAAAAGTTTGTTGAAAAAAAAAATTGGTTGGAAAAAAAAAATTTTTGTGGAAAAAAAAAATTTTGTTGAAAAAAAAAATTTTGTGGAAAAAAAAAATTTTGTTGAAAAAAAAAATATTTGTTGGAAAAAAAAATTTTGTAAAAAACAAAATATTTGTTGAAAAAAAATTTTATAAAAAAAAAAAATTTTGTAAAAAAAAAATTTGGGGAAAACACAATTCTGTACAAAAAAAAAATATTTTTTTTTTTATTATTATTATTTATAGAAAATTATAGAATGCCTATTTAAATTCCTACGTACTGCGTGACAGAGTCAGTGAATCAGTGTCGAGCCATTACACTGGACAGTGATTGTTCGAAAAACTCAACATATCTACACTCTTTTGTCAAACACACACATTTTTGCTGCAGGCCGGCTGACTGGGCAACGATTATTCATTGGAAGTGAAGTTTTGGGACATGTGATGAGAGGAATGTTAGAGTTCCCTAACACATTTTTCTGTGTCCATTTATGGGATCATTTTATTGTGTATTCATGCTTTGACCGTTTTGTCGTAATAAAAAAAATTACATTTTGTTCATTATTATAAATAAAGAATTCTTCGGACTTGTTTGAAGAACACAATTTTAATGTGTTTATGAAAACAAATTTGCTTTTCACAATTTGTGGTGTAGGGTAACATTGTGTGTTTTGTTTACTGCTGCGGACGGCAACAATTCCAGAGAGAAGTTACTCATGCGACGACATTTTTCAAATGAACATGCAAGTGCACATGCTGACCCCCCCATTTTTTCAGATGATTTTCGTTATTTTTCTTTTGTTTCGAAGAGAATATGTGTACTTAACTGGCAACAAATTAATTGTACGTGTATTTTTTTTTTTTTTGAAAATTTCAAAACCATACTTTTTAGAAACCGTTCTGATCCAAGCGTACAATGCGAAGTTAAATAGATTTAGTCTTTACATGGCAACCATTTACCCTGTTTAACGCATTCCAACCAGGGCTGATGAACGATTTGCTCACAATCCGACACTAATTCGGACTATATGGTATCTGGGGCGGAATTAAAGGCGATCACGGAATTATCTGTCTAAGGAGGGCACTAAAATGACTGACATTCTCATGGATTTGGACACAATTCGAAATACGTCGAGACCTCTTTGTAATCCAGTCTTCTAACATAAATATGTACTGCTTTATAGATTTCTGGTCATCGATTCAAGACGTTGCGAACGGACTGGCAAACTTATCTCTTGGTCATGTCTTGTGAATATAATTACAGATGTTTATATCTTCTATAAATAGATTTAAAATGAGTGGGCACTTCGAAACGGATTGCTACCGATTTAAACTGATTTTTGCATGAAATTTGCAACAAAAAAAAACAGAATGGATATATGAATAAACATCAGACCAAAGCCACAGAACTAAGAAAGAACGACTATAAATGATATTTCAATTCTGAATACTAAATACATCACTGCAATACAATAATGAAGTCAATGACCCGTGTTGTCTTGTCTTAGAACATAATATGATTACTTTCTTATTATGCCCACCGTCATAGAATGCAGGAAAGTATACTATTGATCTGAAATTTTGGATAAGTGTACAATTGTAAGACACTAGTGTCATGTCCGTGATTCCGCCAGGTTGTTTAATGAAAAAATTCGATTTTCTTGAAGTTATTTCGATACCCATATATCCATGGCGTCACTTTTTTGGAGGGGAAGGGTGTTTAAAATGTCCCACCCACGATCTCCAAAAAAAACGAAAATTTTTCTCCCACAAAAAATAAAGTTGTAGCGTGGAAATATTTTGAAAATCTTAATTTTTTCTTTTCTCTCTATTGACGCCGACATTTGGAGAACCACAAGTTTTGCATTCTTTATTATTAAGTGGTTCCACTAACTCTAGAATGCAGAGATCGGTGACCGTGAGATACAATTGGCTTCTCTGCAACACGATATACCCCTCTGTCACATTGGTTGTTGCAGAACGGCATGTGAGCGATCTCCCACTGTCCCCTGATCAAAAAAATTGATCACGAAACGATGAATACTCCCCAGCAAGCAATTGGAAGATTGTTTTGTCAAAAATCATCTAACTGAGTCCTTTTCGAGTACTTTTGATGATCAAACTGTGATTAGTCACAGCCGCGAATGAAAAAAGACTCAAAAATGGATCGTTGATATATTTTGTAATCATATTTCGAACGTCCGGGTGACAGTAAAAAGTTCGTTATGGTGTTTTGTTTTTGTTTTTAACTGGAGAGTTTGCTTTGCTATTGAAGCAATAGTCCAGTAGAGACATGTTGTGAAGTTTTGTTTATTATCAGTTGAATCGTAAAGTGAAGCGGACCTGATCGAGCCTTTCATTAAATTCAAATAAGGTGAACAAATTTAAATATTAACGTAATGTCAGCCAAACAGTTAAAAAGAGTGACTAAAAATGAAGCTGAGAAACAATTATCTCTAAATTATAAACAAATAATTAATCAGGAGGAGGTGGAACAAAACCAAACAAATCTTAAATGACTCGCATGTGATTAAACATTTTACAAAATTCTGATTGGGTCTTGTCATGATTTGTTCGATGATACGCACGTTGAGTTTACACAACTAATAGACATCATTTGCCATTGACATCAATGAGTCTCTGATTATACCCATTGGGTCCAACATCCACACTTAAACTCAGTTAGGTCTTTGTGCAATTTCAATCAACTCAGACACACCAAATGCAAATGCCAGATTTATTTGGAAAAATATTTATCAAATTCTCCTACTGTGCAGCGTCACTATATCGTGGAGTTGTTTTGGATTATAGCGATTCATGGTAAAAAAAATTATACTCTTGGAGCTTCAACATGATAGTCGGTTGACAAATGTTAAATGTCATTCAATGCACTCTGTACGTACTTCCTCCAAACTATTAATTAAGGAACAGCAGGGAAACTTTGCTCAAATAAAACATGACATAAACTCAAACAATATGTGTTTTTCTACGAATGAACCGACATTTTCCATAAAAATAGGCTAATGTCTAACCAAAACACACCTAATACATTTAAAAAAAAAATTCATAAGATTTTGTTAAATTCCTTATTTACTTATAACTATTAGTTATTATTTGATTACTGTCATTAACATGTTTACAGACATTCATACACTCGTAATATCGTAGAAATATGACCATATTAAGCTTTCTAGCTGTGGATAATAGAACGGTTTAAAATATCGGTTTAACGCATCTGTAATAAAAGCATTTAATACTCGTAATGACTCAGATTTGAAATATTTCATTCATTAAACACATCACATACATACATTCGTTATTATTTGTTTGATGTGATGAATGAAAAACAAACAAACTTTGGAATTATCATATTTTGCCAGAAACATTCTGGAAATGATCTTGGGTTTATTCTGCCCCTACCAACTTTATCTGCTGTTTTTTTTACGTGACTTCTGTTTACTTCTGTTATCGTCATCTTAAAAACGAACAACATTATCTTTGGAATTGTTATGAATTAAATATTCTCTTTATTAGAATCGAACATGTGAGGAAAACCGATTTTTGGCCCTACAACCGATTTTGGGAGCAGGGCAGTTGTTGGCCGTAACAAAGGGTGATAGACTCGTTATACAGAATGACTCAGAATCACTTTCTAAATCGGTGTACTCATATCCGTCTATTCTTCTAATCAAAGTGCAGCTGCAAAAATGAATGATAATGAAACTTCACAAGCTGACTTTGTTTGGGCAAACAAAGAATTCAATTGTAATTGTTTAACACCAGTTAAGTTGCTGATCTAAGGGGCGGTCAACATACATTATTTCAATTCAAAAAACATGAACCAGATTATGTTTTTATTCGTTTATTGTTATAATCAAATATTTGCATTGTTTATGGAATATGAGTTCATTGTGGTTGTTGTGGCGCATCGGTGCCCAGAAATAGCGCGTTATTACCTCCCATGAAATGGTCATATAGTCAAACTTAATGTTGGGCCTTTGACCTAACCAAGAACTGGCGGAGAGCCCATTGGGTAATATGTCCTTTTTCTGTTAATTTTTTGTAATAAAACAAAAATGGTACAAAAAACCGATTGTAATTTAAATTAAAAATTTATTACTAAAGTAACAAAATAACTTTATTGATCGAATCTATTTTCCCAAAAATTGGGGAAGCGCCGAACATCCTAAATTACATCAACATAAAACATTATCGTGGACGGCGCGCTATATTTGGCCTATTAAAACATTGGGCGGTATGACCGAAACTTCATTGGTCGCAATACATAAAAGAATGGGCGTTGTGTCAGTTCGAAGGACGTTCGTTATATCCGTAGGCTTAAAGTTCGCTTCTCCAAGCCTTCGTTAAGGATCTATTTCACAAATGGTATGCTGGATATTCCTCATAAGGTCCTGAATCTTTAATTGATTATTTTTATAGCATCGGTCCTTCATGGTGGCTGCCCACAAAAAATCGGCGAGACGGCACATAACACGATTACCAAACTTATTACGAACGGCTCATGACGTGGCCTATGTGGCATGGCGCGTCATCGTACTAATACGTTTGGGGTAATTATGCATGAAAGGTGATTAAACGAATCCGCTTAAACCCCTCATTCGGATAAATGAATAATGACATAAATTATATTTTTATTTTATTTAAAAATAATTAATATCTATTTTTACTTAGATTTAAAAAAAAAAATTGACAAAATACAGTTCAGAATTGGTTCGGATTTTTCAAAAAAAAAAATATCTTTTTGGTGGCACAATAACTCTCGCTTCACTTTACTTTTCATTCTCTTTCACATAAACTCATTTCTTCGACAAACAATCCCCACCACTGAAGAATTCCATTCCCATAAACAATGAAAGGCAATTCAAACACGCCGCCGTGTGCACACCAGGTTTGACAAGACGGTATGGATGGTAATTCGTCAAACCGGTACCGGCTTTTAGACTCTTATCCGTATCCAAGCAACATGCAGTGTCACCAACCAACATACACGCACAAACATCCGAACTAACGAAGTTCACTCCAAATTGGGGAGGAAAAGTCACTCATTTTGTCTGAGTCGCATGAGTGTGTTTGGTTGTAAATAGATTTTGAGTTTTGTATGAACGAATGTGTATCTGAAGGCACAACCTACACTCGCTCATGCAACACTCCGGGGTCATTGATTTAATTTAATTACACTATACACAGATACTCATATACATAGGCAGACGTATGTACGTATGAGGTGGATAAAATACTACGTTTTATACGACCACCAAATAGAGTATACAGTGAGTGGCACAAAAAATTGGTACGTTGTGTGTCAGTGACTCACGAAGTTGTACAATTTTATATTAACAAACATAATAAAAACACATATTTTATGAGTTTCAGAAAAAGAATATTCGATGTGTTTTAGTTAAAAACAAAAAAAAAACATTCAACACACGGTAAAATACTTACTTCCATGAAGGAACAGACGGGGAACTTCTCTCGACTTCTCTGTTCAAACGGGTAATGCTTCTCTAGACAAGTTTTCCAACAAGAGGAGTTATTTTGAATCACCCGCTATTTCGGTAGCTGTAACTTTTGAAGCTTTTATTCTTTTTATTCTCTTTATCCGGAGTTGGATGATATTGATCCGGACAACGTTTACTTTCAACAAGACGGCGCTTTGTGCACACACAAGCAACGAAACCATCGAAGAGGTGATCACAATTGGCCACCGAGATCTTGTGATTTAACACCTTGCGACTGCTTCCTTTTGAGCCACGCAGTGATGCCAGAGGATTTTTTTGGAAATTCCCTACGTTTATTTCAAAAATCCCTTGTTTTCCCTACGGCAGCTATTTTTCCCCACATTTTTCCCTACACTCCAATTAGTTAAAATTTAATAAATTCTAGTAATTCTATTAATTATATTTTGTTAACTTCTTGTTTATTTTAAGTTTTATGATTGAAGTGTAAGCTAATAAAAAAAAAAATAACATAAAATAGTTCACGTTCACGTTATTTAAAAGAATTAACAAAAAAAAAAAAAAAACTTAAAATAATATAAAATAGTTCAGGTTCATGTAATTAAAAAGTATAATAAAAAATAACTTAAATAGTTCAGGATCATGTAATTAAAAATAATTAACAATTACAATATTCATCGTCAGCAACTGGCTCCAACCAACATGTGCGAAATCGTTGTTTACGAAATTTATATTTAACGTTTTCGGTCACTGAGGAATCAGAAGAAACCATTTTTTCGATGTCTGAAAATTACGAGAACAATGTTAAACTTAGTACAACTACAAAGCTCACAAGTACTTTACCAGGTTGGAATTCTTTGTAATCTTTATTCACAAAATTACCGCAGCAACATTGTTCAGACAACTTGCAAATATTGCAGAAATTGCGAATGTTAAGGAAATTTTGCATTGACGCTTCAAAACCTGTCAAACAATAGAACAATTAAATTACACAATAAAATTAAAGCCGGTCACTTTTGATGACGATGAAACTTTAAACGACTAATGCCAATACAGTTTAAGAAAATCATTAGTCGCCTCATTTAGTTGTCCCTGTGATCGTTTATGTATACATAATAAATTGTCTACGTAATTTTCCATTAAAATGAGTATCGTTTTCTTTGAATATAACTCTTTTTGCATGGTTTTCTAGCAAATTATAAAAAATCCCTACATTTCACGGGAATATACAAAATCTGCCCGTTTTCCCCCACATCCGTTTTTTTTTTGGAAAAATCCCTACATGTAGGGATTTTTCCCTATTTAAGGCATCACTGGAGCCACGTGAAAGATAAGGTCTACGCCAACAGCCTAGCGTCGATTCCCTACATGTAGGGATTTTTCCCTACTTCTGGCATCACTGGAGCCACGTGAAAGATAAGGTCTACGCCAACAGCCTAGCGATTCCCTACATGTAGGGATTTTTCCCTACTTCTGGCATCACTGGAGCCACGTGAAAGATAAGGTCTACGTCAACAGCCTAGCGCCGATTCAAGACCTCCAAGATAGAATTCGTGAGGCTATCAAGGACATAGGGCAGCCACTTTGCTATTTGGTTATGGAAAATTTCATGAAAAGGATATGGTACTGTAAGCGTGGTGGCCATTTTGGCTGATGTTGTTTTTCATTATTAACGGCATACCTTCCCCTTTATTTAAAATAAACATCCCATCATTTATCTCAAAAGTTCCATTTTCTACACTTCTTGTTGGAAATCCCACTCATGATTTGTATGATCCGCAGCATTCTCTATTTTTAAAATTTGTTGCTTTTCCTTTCATTGTCAGCAAAAATAAAATTAAAATTCGTACTCTAAGACCATTTAGCGGTATGTGAATACTGCGGTTTTTATCACTTTCTCGAGCATTTCAGGCGGTGACTTCGGCTCTAAAGTTTGTCCTCACTAATAGTCTGCGTCGTGCTGGCCTGCTCTGCAATTTTTCGGTAAAACACATGACAAGAAAGCTATTTACTTTCTTGCGAAGTTCTCTTTTAGTTAGATTTTAGTTCAAATTAAGAATATTCGGCTGGAAGTTAGAATTCCATTTTACTTTATGTATGCAGACGTGTTGCCAGACCACTAATCAAACCATCCATGTTATTGTCGTTATAGTTAGTCTTGTTATCAAACACTTTGAAAAATCTGGGTTTTAATGATTATCAAATAACATAATGTTTGAGTTTTTACTGAACATATGCATTGGTACAGGCCAGAAAAATTTAGATTATTTTGTGACCTAGGCCAAACTTTTTTTTTTTGAGGCGTACGAACATTTTGTTTGGTAAATTTATAAATTGCGTTCATTTACCTTATCGCTAAAATAGTTACAGTTAGCAACGCCCTGTACTTTATTTGGTTTGCAGCTATCACAAACACAAGCAAAGCTGTTCATTCTAAATAGGAGATCATTTAATTATCCCATGAATCATTTAAAAATCTATACCCATAAAATAATGCTTCTATCTGTGAATAATTCGAAATCTCAAGTCTTTTCGTAAAAATTTGTGTCTTTGTTTAAATTTCCTGTGTATTCGCATTTTTTGTTTTATATAATTTTGTTTTTCCCTGACATTGTGGACGGCCGTGGTGTGGTGGGTAGTGTGTGCGACTATCGCACAATTAAAAACAGGTTTAAAACCGGGTAAGACCAGCAAACATTTTTTCATCGGCTCTTTTCCACCTCGTAAATGTTGGCGACATTGTGACAGTAAGAGAGTAATCCCTACGAAATGTAAAATGTAAAAAATGTAAAAAAATGTACACGCTGAAAAAATGGCAATTTTAACAAATTTCAGCAAACAAATTCGCATCAAACGTATAAATATTGTTCCATGCCACAAACATTAACTTGTTTGTAGGTGATAAATATCAAATGTATGCATTTTTGTCTTACTTTTTATTTTTTTTTTCAATTTGTGAATTTCTATATAACAATTTATCTTATTCTCTCGGTTATTGCATCTATTTTAAAGATCGTAGATGCAAAAAAATGTAAGAAAACAGCTGCAAATACACACTTATTCTCACTCAAATGTTGTACTTTGTTGAATTTAATAAGTACGTTGTCTATTTTTCCCAAACACGTTATTGCTTATACACAAATACGTAATATTAATACCAAATGAGTTAAATTTACATCCAAACAAGCTTTGTGTAGAACGAAATAAGCTTTACTTGCTACAAAGACCAAACACGCGTTTTACTGGTGCGTAGACATTTGAAAAAGTCGTATTTTTCAGCGTGTAGAAAAACATTAGCCGTTCGCAGCCGGCTTTAAACAGAAACCGTTACGAAAAGAAAATATAGGATTTTTTTAACCACATCTCAGTCCGGCCCAACCCTTTATGGTCCAGACATAGTAGCGAATGCAATCGATTCCTATTAGATTCCAAAGTAGTGGCGGGGGGGGGGGGTACTTCTAACAGGATTGCATGTCATAGGGGGTAATCGACAGCTCGTCTGTGGGGATAATTGATCGGATTACCGTGGAGTATTAAGAAATTAACTACTTGAAGTGGGTACATAAAATTGTTCTAAAAGATAGTTTAACTTGTGTATTACGCTGGTAATTCAATCAGAATGTAATGTTGTTTTGTTGGTAATTTGTTCCTTTACATTACTTCGAGGTGTTACCTGCATTGTTTATTTAATGAACCAGACTTTTGTCTTCTTATTCCGCAATATACATCGTAATGTGCCTGGAGTTATTGTCTTTGGTAATCAACGTCAATTTCGCTTCTGGGGAGATCGATTTACTGGAGACCTGATGGCGTTCCTTTCGGAAGAATAGAGTCCAGCAATTCACCGCCTTGGTGAAAGCAAGGTTGCGGTTCTCAATATTTCCAAGGCGTTCAAATGTGTCCGACAAGGATCTGTTTCCTATCTGTCATTCAATTCATTTGATCATTGGCCAAGTGCTTTAGAGGTCAAGCACCAAAGGCGAACGATGAATGATTCACTCAACCGCGATTTGGCAACAATTTATAAGTGGGGAAGAGTAGATTTTAATTCCACTGATGCATTGTCCACAATCTCTATGGGTGGTGTGCATATTGAGATACTCTTGATGTTCTGGGCATGAAGATACAGGGTGATGCTCGCTGGGCTAACCATATATTCGAAGAAAGACTTTACCCTGACTCTGATCTCATAAATATTTATACCACTTACATCCGGCCTAAAATGGATTACAACTACCAGGGGTTCCAAAGACGACTTTGCAGCTTCTGGACCGTGTACTGAGCAGGGCGGTGGTGAACATGAGTTGTATATCGCTGTTTTGTAGATATTTTAATTGTATCTGCTCTTCAAATATCCGTCATGTAGTCTCTGGGGTTTGAGTTTTTAGCCGGGATATGCGGCTATGCAGGGACTCTCTCCGTTCATTATCAAATTCGATTTTTAAATTTAAAAAAAAAAAATTATCTTATGCTACTTCCTTCCTTCAACTGAAATGTTTATCCGAATAGCTCATGTTCTGCCACCCAAACCGGGTTTGAATTGAAATTAGTTCATGGGATTTAGGTTACCGCTTTCAAATGTTTTTATTCAAGGCGAGTGAATAAAGTGAGGTTTAGAACATTTGAAGATGCAAAAAATTCCCACAAATAATTGAAAAATTATTCAATGTACTATTTTGTTTGACACTAACTGTAGGCATAGTGGTGTGCGTTTGTTCTTGCTCCGAAAGGGTGATAAATACGCAATTCATGGTTCCTTATCAAATTCTTTACATTTGGTTTTTAAAAGAATCTTAAGTTTATTTGGGATTTATTTTCGTTATGAAAGAGATGAAATTAAATAAACACCTACCGTTTATGATTACGGAGAAAATATTATGCGTTGTATTTTTTTTTTTTAAAAAAATCGTTCGAAAATAAACGAGACAAAAAAAAATGTACACAAACTCTTTAATTGTAACGGCTTTTAGCAATTAAATAGACAAATAATCGCGCAGTTACAATTAAGTACCATATGTGCCGGTAGCTCAATTTAGTAATTATTTTATGCACTGATTAATTTGTTATTGTTTACAAATTCATTTTTTTTTATTATCAGCTGCTACCGTCTCAACAATTAAATGCTTGTATGCGCTGCTTTCATATGTTACACATGGATGTGGCCCAATTTAATGGAGGTGCACTTCATTATAAGTGGAACTGTTACAGGCCCATTCAAGTTCAATGGCCCAACTGGTATTGAAGAAATTTCGCTGTCATGCCTTGCTCCGCTTACACAAATTCACTTCAACAATTTTCTAATTTTCTTTTTTTTTTTACTTTTCTCTTAGAAAGTTTTCTTTTGCATTTGCTGTTGTGTGGGATTTTCTTTTCTATTCGATTTTCACCATATAAACATGAGCGCGTTGCACGAACTAAGTTGTTGCTTAGCTTTTCCCGTTTCGATCTTGCAACTTGTTGCAACGACAATCGAATTCAAACTGAAAACACAAAACTGTTTATCGTTCATCCACAAATGGTGGCGCGCAGCGACGTTTGAACGAGTGAGTAGCAGAGTTGCCAGACACTGACAAAGTGTTTAGAAAAATGCTATTTTTCCAAACAATTTTGTTTTACATTCACTGTTGTCTAAAGATAACAGACAATTTTCTACTGAAGGAAAAAATGTGTTTGCAGCTAAAGTGAGGAAAGAAAAACAACAACTATACTCGGAAAAATACGTCTTTTTTAAATGTAACAAGTAAAACGCGTGTTTGGTCTTTGTAGCAAGTAAAGCTTATTTCCTTCTATACAAAGCTTATTTGGATGTAAATATAACTCGTTTGCTATTAGTATTACATATTTGTGTATAAGCAATAGCGTGTTTGGGAAAAACAGATATCGAACTTGTTAAATACAACATTTAGTACGAATAAGTGTGTATTTGCAGCAGTTTTCTTTAATTTGTTTTCCATCTACGCTCTTTGAAATTAAATCAATAACCGGGAGAATAAGATGAATTACAAAAAAAAAATAACATAAAACGTATACATATATATTTGATATTTATAAACGACAAACAAGATAATGTTTGTGGTATGGAAATATTTGCGTTTTCAAAAGTAAACGTAATTTTCTTTTTTATTATAAAGTTTGAACGTTGACATTATGTGTGAAACACTACATCATTTAAAGGACCACCACGCGAAGTGTTGCAATCATTGATTCTTTTGAGGTCATTTTGGACCAGTTTTTGGCAAATATTGGGCGGTATCTCAGCCATAACTTGACGAATGTTGGATCTTAAGTGCTCAAGTGTTAAAGGTTTATCTGCATAAACAATGTATTTCGCGTAGCCCCACAAGAAATACTTCACTCCATCTGATCTCGTAAATATTTACACCACCTACATCCGGCCTAAAATGGAATATAACTCCCATATATGGGCAGGAGCTCCAAAGACATCTTTGCAGCTTTTGGACCGTGTACAGAGGAGAGCGGTGGTGATGATTGGAGATTGTAGGGTATCCAACTCTCTTGTCTCCCTTCAGCGTCGTCGGAATGTGGGTTGTATATCGCTATTCTACAGATATTTTAACGGCATCTGTTCTTCAGATATCCGTCGTATGGTCCCTGAAATTAGAACATTTAGTCGGAATACACGGCTATCCAGGGTCTCTCATCCGTTCATTGTGAAATGGCCGGTTGACCGGACAACACACTATAGAAAAAATTCGTTCTTTAGCCGAACCGTTCGTATGTGGAATAATCTTCCAGCAAATGTGTTTCCTGCCAGTTGTGACATTCAGAAATTCAAAACAAATATCAACAAACACTACTCCATCTTTCCTCCTTCCGATACCCTAATTTCTTTCGGCTAACACAATGTATTGCATTTATATGGGGAATCCCCTGAGTGTTGGCCTTCAAAAAAAAAAAGAGCGCACCAAACAGTGACTTTTTGTGGATGTAATGGCCTCTCTTAAATTACTTGAGGATTCTCAGAACCCCAAATACGACAATTTTGTTTATTAACATACCCACCGAGTGAGAAATGTGCTCCATTTCTCCAATTTTCAACCACTTGTTGGAACCACAACTCATCCACATTCATGCCATCCAATTCGGGAACAAAATAGTCGGTTATCATGGCTCTATACCGGTCTCCATTAACGGTAACTGACTCTCCAGCATTATTTCGGAAGAAGTATGGCCCAATGACTCCACCAGCCCATAGAGCACACCAAACAGTCAGTTTTTGTGGATGTAATGGCATAAAATGGACGGAGCTTGCGGTGAACTTCGCGAACTGAACCATTACTTTCGAAATAAATTTGCACGATTTGCAAGCGTTGTTCTTTTGTCAACCTGTTCATGATGAAATGGCAAACCAAACTAAATATTAATCACTTGACAGCTGACAAAATGGCCGCCAGTTAAAAAAGTGATACCAACTTAAAGTTCTATACCCCAATAAAAAACACCCTTTATAAAAGTCAGCATTGAAACAAGAAAAAATCAATATTCTAGTTAAAATGAGATACCTTCACTTTGTTGTGAATAAAAGCGGAATGCGTCTCATTTTGTTCCTAAGTTATGTGGGTTTACGCGAAAGTAATAACCTTGACAAATTTTTCCGTTTTCGATTTTTAATGATTTTTAAAAACATGAAAGTAAAATTTTCCAGGCAACATTTTTTCATAAATTCATTTATATCCGCGAAACTGTTAATAATATAAAGCAACAGTATAGGAATAGATTAAGGGAATGGTAATTCTTAATTTTTCAAAATTTATTTCAGCTAAGTCGGCACGGCGGTGTATGATCCAATCACACCTTCGGACCAAAGAGCTCACCAAACAGTGACTTTTGGCATCTCTGCAATTACTTGAGGATTCTTAGAACCCCAAATACGACAATTTTGTTTATTAACATACCCACCGAGTTAGAAATGTGCTTCATAACCATAAACCCTAATCTTCTCTTAAAGCACGATATGTGGCTGTGCCAGACTCACCATTTTTGTAGTAGGTTTTAATATTTTTTACGCGTTGTGTGATAGTTAAGCGATCCATTTTCATCAATGTCAGACTTCCAACTGAAAAGAAAAAAAATTGGTTTAACAACTTAGTTTGACAGATGTCGAATTCCAGCCCCATACTTTTGAAACCACGAAATTGATAACTCTTTTCGTTCGATGACAATTTGTTTGCTGACATTTGTTAAAATGATCATTTTTTTAGCGTGTACTGTTATTTATATCCACTTCACCAGCAACCTACCCAACATCGTTGAGCCATAAAAAATAAACGCCAAACGGAAATGCACACAAATGTAACTGTGGCAACACTAGAGCATCAAACGTATGAAGACAACGTTCATGCAAACCAACATGTGTTGGTGTGTACATACAACTGAATTGAACGTTGAGTGCGCTACACTCTTCCTATGGTAGATCGACAACATTCTCTTGTCTTACACTCACTTTACGTTGTATCAGTATTTTGAGAGTGTGTGTGTGTTTGGGGGGACCTCTGTGAGCTCTGCATACAAACAACCACACATACATTTGTATATACACATGATTGGATACACAATTCCCAATTCCCCAATAACAAAGAACAGTTCTTAGTGTTTTGCTTTGTTTTGTTTCTCCCCTTTTTTTTTTCCATTTTCTGTACTTTGTGTCTTTTACTGGTTTGGTTTGTACACACACAGTCTATCAGATTGTACTCGTACGCATTATCATACGGCTTGTCGGGTCATTTTTCTAAGGGGTTCTCATGTAACAACGAGGGGAGTGTACTCATGGCGGAATTCAATTGTCATTTAAACATACACAGTTACTAAAGTTTTGTGATTTGAAATCTAGATTCTAGAAATATTTTGTTGTTGTATGTTGGCTATCGCAACTTGAAAGATAGATAGTACAACGGGAGGGTCACCGTTGCCGAAATGAAGGAGTCCCACGTAAACTGTGTTTGCTAGAAATTGTGGACCACAAAAACCGGACAATGTCAGAGAAGGTGTTCGGTTGTCTTCACCACCTCCTTATCGTTGCAACTTCTACAGAAGTCGGTGTATGGAATACGCAGTCTCGGATCGTGTGGGACCAGTGATGACCGCAATGAGTTCCTCAGATGGAATCTTGGCAGATTGATCACGGTCTTCGTCCCTCGTTTGTCCATAACAGATCAGCTTTTTCTGGTTTCCAGGCTGGTTGGTTCCTTATGCCCGGGAACCCATATGTGGGTAACCGACGGTATCTCTTCAAGAGACACCCGGCATTCTCGAACAATTGTTGAAGCACATTCTCCAGGGCCTAAGTGTCCGCCTAGCTGTCAGTAAATATGAAAATATCCCCGAATGATATCGGGATTAATGCAGAGATTCAAATTCAGCTGATCCGAGTAGATTCCACAGTCAACTCCTCTAAGCGATTTTGATTCGTCAGTAAATATCTGTGTGGCTTCTCCAGGGAGATGACATTCACCTGGTACGATCCATCTGGTATTCTTGCCATAAAACCGGAATCGAAAGAGGACTCGGGTGTTACATAACACGAACGTTGATATTACTCAAGATGTGAGCAAGACTATATTCCCTATATTTCCATGATTTTATTACGCCAAGTCGCATCGCGGTATTCGCTGCCACTTGCTTTGCGGGGATATTCCACCGGTTAAGAATAGTGAACGGAGTCTTAGTCTGAGTCGTCATAATCACTACCGTTCTAATGATTTGTTCGAGCCTCCCCTGGTGATACTTCTTCTCCAGCGCCAAGCACCATACCGCAGATCCGTAGAACGGAATCGGTTTGACGACAATGTCGTATGGCCAGTATACGTTTTTAGGGCCCTTGCCCCAGCTGAAGCCGATGGCGTTTTTGCAGCAACTGCGGCTTTAGTGATCCTCGTTTTCTATAGTGTTGCCCCATTAAAATTGAGGGATCTTATATCGTCAGCTGACTTTCATAATTCTCGAAATAGTTTCCCCAAATATACTCGTTTTACTTAGTGAACGATAATAATATTGAGATTTCTGTTGAAAAGTTTCTTTCTCTCGCTTACTTAGTGGACGATATTAATATTGTGATTTCTGGTGAAAAGTTTCTTTCTCTTGTTGCCAACAAATTTTGATATTTTCCAAGAGGAAATTTCTTGCTACTGCCCAAGCAGCTACAAGGAATTTTAACTAAATACTCCGTTCATTTCATCGATTTTTGTGTAGGTATACCTAAAATATATCAGTTGCATCAAACTCTGAAATTGAAAATTCAGTTTTACTTGAGAAATTGTTTCTAGAACTTGTTGTGGAATAGGTTTTCAGAGAATTCATAAATTTCCATTAAAATACGCAAAAGAACCGGATGTATTTCCCTGGATATTAGGGAGAAATTTTATAAAGTAGAGCCTGTTGTTTAGTCAACTAAAATGAACTCTTTACTTTTAGCTAGGATCGGTTACAATACAATATTGAATGGCGTCGAAAAGACATTAGACACGGACTTGTTTTCAACTGCACATATTCTCATACTTTTCATACTGTCCTCCGAACTGACGTGTGTCTGTGGGTTTCAGAGTTGGAAAAGAAACTTGATGGCATTTCAACATGTGACGCATTGTATACAAATAAAAGGAACATCAGAAACTAAACCTAGTTTTGTGAATGTGGACTTATTCACGATCGTATGTACATATATATCAGTGTCTCTTTACACACTTTTGTCCATTAATTAACCCTCGTATAATGCGGCTATGCGCCAAATATCGGTCACATTGTTTAAATCGTTTTCTGTGAGGTTCGAGTTTCCTACAAAATTTTGGATTATATTGCAAGACAAGACAATTCAGCAAAATGAAAAAAAAAACGTAAATATCTGTATGTACATATTTTATAATATCAATATTACATATTTCCTATAATCGTTGCCAATGAAGGTCGAAAGATGAAGGGTAGTTGCCGCTCGCGATGTGGTAGGTAGTGTGAGCGACTGTTACACATTCAACATGCAGGTTCGTATCTTGTTAAGAACATCCAAAAACTGTTTTCATTTGGAGATTTGACGAGTAAGAGAGTAACATCTCAGCCCAAGAAGGCCAACATAACAAATTCCCCCAAAAAAAAATTATATATCCCCCAAAGGGTTTATGAAAATTTCCCCAATAAAAAATGGGGCTTTCGATAACATTTCGGGTATTTTCTTTATGTGTATATATACCCTATTATTACATGATAATTTCCAACTGTCACTGTATAAAAAAATTTAGTAACTTTCGTATGCCGTTCAAGATAGATAAAATTTGGTTAAAATGTATGCATGGGTAACATACATATTAGGGTGTCCCAAAAAAAATATTTTTTTAAATATTTTGTAAAGTATTTTTTCAGATTTATTGGAAATTTTTAGTTGTGTCACAAACCTGTTTTTGGCCAAAAATTCGGGTTATATTGGGTGTTTCGTATTTCAAGCACAAGTTGATAAATTAAAATCAATATTTTTTTTTAAATTATTTAGAATTTTACTATCTTATACTTTTTTGTTTCAAATTACTTCGAATTTATCCATCTTCAAAACTGCATCCTTAGGTTTCTACACTTTCATGAAATTTTTAAATGTTATGTAACGTTTTTTATTTGTTGTCCATGTAAAATTTCCCAAAAAAATTTTATATGTGATAGCTAAACCAACCAAAAAAAAATTGCAACATCAAAAATTATATACATCAAAATAAAGCTCCAACAATTTTCTTTTGAAATAATGTCTAAAAGACTTAGAACATGCTGTTTATTGATCAAATTGTGCATGAAATATGAAAAACTCAGAAAACCCGAACTTTTCACACAAAAAAACGATGTGTGGCCACTCTACACCTTTTCCAAAAAAACCTGAAAAAAAAACCAAAAATACTTTACTCTAAATGCTTCCAAAAAAAATTCGACACATGAGTGTGGGAATATATATTTCGGTTCATTCCAACGAAAATATTTCGGTTTATGCCATTGAACCCTTTTCATTTGTTAGCGCATTATGAGAGGGTTGCCTCATATATGAGTTTTAAATACATGCCGTGCAAGTTTTGTATTCAACTGCATGGCACCATGGTCCATTTGAAATCGTTACCATTGCCGGTGCTATGATTTCTGTTTGACGACTTAGGAAGTTGAACTTGTTTGTTGTCCAACTGCAAATCCTGGCAAAGGAAGAAACTGGATTTTGTGAACAGTGGCTCAATGAAGTACTACGATTAATTTAACATAATGAAAACATTAAAAAAAAAAATAATACTAACATATTTCAATGCAGGATATCAGGTCAAGGAGATTAGGTGTTCAAAGTGATCCGTTAGCCTTCTGTAGATAAGTTATATGGATGGCCTGTGGTGTGGTAGGAAGTGAAGAAGAAGAACCCGAGTTCGAAACCGGGTAAGACAATCAAACATCTTTTCAGCGGCTGCTTCCACCTCGTAAATGTTGGCGACTTCACGAGTAAGAGAGTAATCTCTAAGTCATGTCAAAATTCTTTAGAAAACCATTAGCCGTTCGGAGGCAGCTTTAAACAATAGGTCCCGGTCAGAGAGTATACAAATTATATCTTAAACAGCTCACTAATTCCAGAGAAGTTCCCCGTCTGTTTCTTCATCGAATGTTAAGGGAAATAAGTAAGTAATAGACTCGTATTTTTTTATTTTTTTGCAGTATTTCATTTTGAAATGAGACGGCAACTGCTGAGCGGAGATAAAACAATTTGTTGCCCAAAGAATTTCTGAATTAGAATTAAACAGAGACCATGTCGAATGTATGCTCGAAGGTATTTTAAATGCATATCTGTACCTAACACATTTTTTTTTTGTACATTTAGGAAACACATTTGGATTTGTTGAAATTGATCTCATTTATATTTTTATTAAATACAGTGTAAACTCAGTGTAAAACAGTACTTAGTTTTTTAAGTAATTTATATCGAATGTCGTTTGATCTCATACATTTCAAAATTGTAATTAGGCCAGATTCCCAACCGTGAATAAGTTTCAGATGTTTGGGTTAAGCTAATAAGACCCATTTTCAACTGAAATATATTTTAAAATTATTTTTGAAAATTTTCAAAAATATGAACTAATACTTTATTTATTTAAGCTCGAGGTCTTAAATAAATAAAATATTAGTTTATATTGATTAAAAAGGTCGAATACAAAAAAATACACTCAAAAAAAAAATCAAGGCGCGAAAGATAATAAACGTTAAACCTAAATATCTCGAAACTACCAAAATGTAACTTTTTTTCTTAGGAGGGCACTATACGTTGGCACATGTGTCTGTAAATATGCTACCCCAACACGGATCCATAATTTTTGGCTGACCAGTTATTCGTATAGAATACAAATATTAATTAGACCGTGTTACTTATGTACAGAAGGATTAGTTAAGATGGCTCCACAAACCTGTTGTTGGCCTCGCTTAGACCAAACACTTCGGTCTACTGTGTGCTTTCTCCCTTTTTCGTTATAAATGATTTCCATGTCTTCCTCCGTGGTAGTTGATGCGTTTGAATTGAATCTACCGATATAACCCCGCCGATATAATCTCTGCATGAAAGGAAATAACTCAAGCGGCTCAAGGTTCGTTCGTCGCCTATACTCCTAATTGGACATAGATTTTGCAAATGCTCTTTCTATAGAAAAAAAAAATTCCGCATCGCTTGAAACAACAGAAAAACAACGGATAGATTGGGCGAGTTAAGTGTGTTATTTTGGTTCGTGGAGAGTGAACTTCGGAGCCATGAAATAAGTCCCAAAAAAAAAAAAATTCCCAATTAAAGAGATCTTATTTCGACAACGAAATAAAATAACACCTCCAACACAAAAAATACCATAATTGTTTTCCTTTGAAATATAGTCCCAATTTGTAAAATGAAAATAATGGTGCAGTGTTATAAGACAATGGGTTGCGCTCTATTTTTTTTTATAATGTTTGGGGTTTTTATGTCGTTGTTATGTGGACATAAACCGCAAATAAAATCGGACGTAAACCCTAAATTACGGAGGTAATCCCAAGACATTATAATAAAAATAAAGCGTGGACGCGTGCTTTCTGTACATTTTGGTGGGGACTTATTTAATTTGTTTGAGACTCATTTTTCTGACGCCCAGTAGTACTACTGATTGACGAGGTGGAGAAATGTTTTCACTATGTCATCCTTCTGTTCTCACTCCATTTTGAGGCAGATATAATCATATGTTTTGTCCTTGTTCATCATCCGACCCATCTGGGTTGTGTAATTCTCGGCAGTTGTTTGGTCGGCCTATAGGCAAACTAATACAGGTCAATGAGCTAAATAGGATATTATATGGATATACTGAGGTTCCAAGCATCAGGCATGATGCTTATATGGTTTCAACGCTATTCCGTCGGTACTTTGTCGTTTTTTAGCCGGGATATTGTAGACCTACAGCCTGTTTTTAAAAATACGAATTCCTTTGAGCTAAAACAAAACTTCAGTAGCCCAAATAAAGACAAATTGGAATTTGGTATATGAAATGTATTGCAGTCCGATTTCTTTTTCGAACCACTGTATATTCAAATGTATTTGTATAAATGTATGGAGAAAAGAAGCAGAAATGTAAATGCCGAATTTTCCATGAATGTCAGTAATACGCAATAGTAGAGGACCCCATCCATGCTAATACATACCAAACAGTGCCTCAGATGGTGCAACAATCTAAAGTGAAATTTCCGACTTTGTTTTTTATTCCAACAAACTATCAACAGGGGCTTAACCCCACTTGGTAGTATTGGGACCATGAATCGCTATTATTGTGTGGTATTAAATATAAAAATATATTTTGTATTCTTTATCCGGAGTATATATATTGTAAAAAACCGTTCGATTTCATATATCTCGTTTCGGAATTAGTTTAGAAAACCGAAACTGACTTGGGATTTTTTCACATATTTTACTTTAATTGTTTTTGTAAAATTATGACGTGATGCAAATATTTTAAATCTCGGATTACTAATCGACGTCAATAGCACAAAGTATAGAAATGATCTAAGGTTTCATTTAGTCTAGAGAATAGAATCCCTTTAGGCAACACAGCGTAATCAAAAGTTCACCCTTCCTCATTGACGTCACATTTGTCGAACAGTGGAAAGATTTTGGAAATGCATGTACACTGAAAAAGATGATAATATTAAATAAAATTTCGAAAACATTAAATAAAACTTATGTCGTTAGTTATGCCAATCAAATAATGTCAGTCTGTCCCTATGGAATACAGAAATTATGATAGAAAGGTCACTGATATTATATAATGAATAACTCCGGCATCTACTGCGAGCGGTAGACCACAAATCTCATCAATGTCAACTTCTCGAATTGGTAAAAGATGGTGTACAGTGGGGGAATTCGTAAAATTATTCGAAATAAATCTTCAATTTAGAATTATCTAATTCAATTAGATTGAAGTTCTATACGGACCCAGCTAAAGTATGTTCGAACTTAAAGGCAGAAGATGGACCCTGTTGGTCTATCCAGAGATGTGCTACAAGGTTTCAAATATGGAAACCTCGCTTTTCAAAAACATGTAAACATCCGTCAAATGTATGTGAACAATGTGGTGCTTAAGACTTATCTAAATCTCTTTTTATTTTGTGGTTGTCTCTCCTAGAACGCGAGATATATGCATTTTAAACAACAACAAAAAAAATTTTTTCGACCCCTGTTAAGTTTAGTAAATTATTATTATCATACGTCAGAACAATATTTTTAATAAGAACAATTTTATAGGCTGTGGATCTTGAACATTTTAATCGATTTTTTGCTAAAAATAAAAGATACCAATATACTTTCGTTTATAACATTTTTTCTCTCTTAACATTAAAAAAAGTTTGGATTTTCTGAAACATAACTGAACGTAGATAAATTTAAGAAAAAGGAAATCTAGGGTTACCCGTATGCTTTTATACCAGTCCCCTTCGAAGTTGAACATTTCTCAAGCAAATTCCCACCCTACACCTGAATTTCTCAAATCGCAAAGCAAAACTTTCCAAAGTGTAACCCGATTTTGTTTGTCTTCTTAACAATTTTCACATATCAGCTTAGCGTCATTCAAGAATTGTAAAAACTCTGGCAAATTTACAAAAATATATCCAATTTTGGTGTTTTTTCCCCTCTTTTGAGGAATTTTTGTTTGAAATCCTACATTTTGTATGGTTTTTTCATTATTATGTCAATTATCAAAAGATATTATCGAATATTGAGTTTTTACATTTTCACCGAATCACAGAACGTTTCATTATTTTTTAAGAATTTCAAGAATGTGTAGTTTAATGATGCAGTTCGACAGACAGTACAATTCTATGTAATTTTAACAAAACTAATTGATTTTGCTCTTGGTCTTTCAATGTTCTGGCCGTCAAACCATTGAAACAGTTGTTTTGTTAGATATTGGACTATAAACAAAAGTTTAGCCGACGTTTAAAATTAGGGGTAGACCCACTGATGGACCCTTCCGGACTCAGACTCAAAAAATATCTTAGACTGTTTGAAATTAATTTTTTTTTTTAAATATATGAATCTGTTACACAAATCTAATAAATAGACTTAGACTCCAAAAGTATCATAGACTGTTTAAAATTTAAATTTTTTTAAAATATATTGTGTAAACAAATTTAATAAATAGCGGCTCCGAAAAGAGCCCCAAATGTCCAACAAATAAAATGAAAAAATTCAAAATTGAAGAATTCCCAAAAATAAATGAAAAATTCGCCAAAAAGACCAACATGAAAATTTCAACAAAAAAGTCTAAAAAATGTCCAAATAATTATGAAAAATTACCCAACATAAAATCGGCTCATTCATTCAAAGCGAAGGAACGGGCAGGTCGCGCCACCGTCGTGAACCCGATGTCCTAAAAACAAAATATTAATTATCGAAATTTTATAAAAAAAATCCCCAATTTTTTGGGGTATCTGTGAATAAAAAATTGTGCATTTAAGGCCTTTTTCATAAATTTGATATGATGAACATTTTAGAAAAATTTCATATATTACACACTCCAAATTTTTAGTTTAATTAAATTGCTAGGAGTTGTCAATTTGTTGTTTAGCTTTCTGTAATTTTTGCTAAATGAAATCAAACCAGTGTGCATCATCCATTGCATATTTTGTTATTGCCAAACAAAACGCGCCATCATCATTCTGGACTTGAAACATTTGCAATCAGTTGTTTCCCAACTTTAATGTGACTTTTCCACAACAGTGCGCCGTATAATTCGTTCGTATTCCTACAAGTCGGGCATGAATTGTATTTTTCTGTTTTTCGCCTAAATATGACTCAGTTAGTTGATTATTATACTATTTTCCCGTTGTTTATTTTCTTTTCTGTTTTTTTTTTTTTACTTCTTTCAGTCTAATCTAATTTCATTGCCCTTTTCGGTTTGACTATTACGATGTGGCGCGCCGCCGTTAGCACTCATTATTCATACAGAGTTCATATCAGAGAGTGACTTCAGAGTCATCATGTTTGAGTTGGTTATCAGCATTTTTCGGTTTTCCTACCAACCCACCCGTTTATTTCTGGTTTTCATCACCACAATTTTGCAAATGTATGGTGTCGTATGTTGTATGTTTTTATCTGGCTGTTTTTTTGTTTTTGTGGTTGCGGTTTTTATTTAGTTTAGTTTTCAGATTTTCCTAAACGTATTTTATTCCGTAGCGTTTGGGTTGCAATTATGTCTAATTGAGTATGTGGTTAAATTTCGACGAATGCAATCCGTATTTCTTGAGTCTTGACAAGAAATTCAATTAATAACCTTATTCTATTCGCCAGAAAGGGTTTAGTTAAGGTCTATACGAATATTTTCCGAAAAAAGACAATAAGTGGATAAATATCGGATACGACACCTTGTGAAATTTTTATTAATAATTTCAGATGCAATTTTTCTATTAAAAAGGTAAAAAACAGAAATTGGTTTAAAATTATTTATTTAAAAATTTTAATGGAGTTTTTTAGCCCTAACTTCTATAAATAAAATATTAAGAATTAACGAGGTATTGAAAATACAAATTAAAATAATTCAAGTCAGTGAGAAAGGGCGACGATATAACCTCAGTCCCTCTCAGGCTGTTACAAATGTTGTTGGCTATCCGAATTCCAAAGACTCTTTCACAGAGAAAAGGAAAATCAAAGTTATCCATTGAAAAAGGACAAGCCATAACTTTTCTCGCGGTGAGGAATTTAATATCTCTTCTAATTGATATATATGGGTTATATCAGGCGCAGCTCAAGCATAGATGTGTATTGATACCTCAGCCATCATATTATTTCCCAAGGAAGAATGCCCGCGGTACCAGATTTAAGTTAACAATTATTCCGACGAAGGCAACTTAGAAATGGAATGACGCGTATGTGAATATATGGTAGGAGATACAAATGAAAATCCGCTGATGGTTACGACAAGTGTAATGAGAATATGGTGTGAACGATACACTAGGACATTGCAATCGAAGAAAATAGTTAGCAAAACCTTCACATTTGACCGAACAAGAACAGTTGATTTCGGGCTCTTGGGATGCTTTCATAACCGAATACCCGTACTAAGTCTCTATTATATGAGTCCATATTTTAGTATTGAAATTGAATGGAGACCTCTATAAATAATTTGAAAGCACTAAGACAGATCAATTGAATGTTACCTGTTCCGATCACAACTAATAAATGTTGCGCATATTTTGCACACACAGTTTTTTTTATTGTATTCATGACTGTTTGTGAGTTGTATTTTCCAATTTGTATACAAATTCCATTGATCAACATTCAAGTCTGGCGAAATTTATAAAAAAAAAATAACGTAATATATTTTTTCAAGTTCAGTGGTTGTCGCCTTTTCGCCGATACATTTGCAAAAATCTTTCTATAACCACTACATTTTTGGCGATACGAAAAATGAAATAATCCCCAATGAAATAAAACCCAAAATAAAAAAACACCAAAATTTATTGAAGCAATCCCAAATAAAAAACTAACTGCCTGTTTCCATAAAACGAATTCGTTCGTTAGTTACAACTTCTCTAAATTGAACGCGCAATAAAATGGATTCTAAAAAGTAATGAGAGCTTATTCCTTTGAAATTGTTTTCCATATGTCGCTATCTAACATATCTGTATATCGGAAACCAGAACTGTATAATGTCTGAAACCCTTTAAATATTGACGATTCGTAATGAACGAACAAATTCGTTTTATGGAAACAGGCAGTAAATAAAAATGAAAACAAAATAATATATCTTTGAGTTTTATTTCTTTGTTACTAATTGCAATACAAAGTAAATTTCTATTTTAATTTTGAGTCGAAGAGTAAACCGGATGACATCGATCATATGGCTAAAAAAAAAATTAAATTGTTAATCTAAATCATTTAAAACATATTTAATTATTATCTTCGTTATTTTTTTCATTAAAAACTTTTTTAAAATGATAAATAAAGGGAAGAGATAGAGACGCTAAATTTGAGACAGATTATTTTTAAAACCATAATTTGTTTTTACCTAAAATTACATTAAATACGTTCCTGAACTGCTTCAAACCCTGCTTTCCATGTGTTCCATCAATGTTGTAGTTTATAAGGATGTCTTCGCTTAAAATGTTGGTTAAATTTTTTCGTAAATCGCTAATAAGTAATTTTGACACAGCAGATACCTATTAAAAATAAAATAAAGAATTCAGACAAAAATTAAACCAGTGCATAAAATGAAAAAAATTTACTTACATATTTGTCCCTATTTTCAGGAACTATTTTGTTGTTGACCTCTTCAAGCTTAGCAGATGTTGCAATTGGGAATAACGCAGCAATAGGCATCACCCTAGATTCCTGTCGAATGACTTTTGACGTGAAAACTTTCATTTCTGCCAATGCTTCCATAACTTTAACATTCTGTTTTTGAAAATTATCTAAGTTAACGTCAATACATGAATATATACACATACTGTTGAAAGATATATATTCATACTACCTTCACATGTATTGAATTTAGTTTCAAACATTTTTTGAAGAGAAATAAAGCCGGTATCAATGCGTTCTGAATAAGATCGTCAATATGAAATAAATATATGTATGTATATTAAAATCATAAAGATTTGATGTATACCTTCAAGATTAGTTAACATTTCATCAAATAAGTGTTTTGTATTTGAGCAGTTTTCACACTGGTTTGGCTGCTTGTTTTCTGTGGAAAAAACGTATGTATGAATACAACATTTATATAGTTAAGAGTTGATGCATACTTTCTCGAAGTGGTTTTAGTTCCGATACTGGCTTACATTTTTGTATTTTAACTGTGGTGTCGATATCCTCATGACTTCTTTTTGATGACATCGTGAAATCTGTTTAAATTTGTGATGATTAAATTCCTTTTTATACACTCCATCATAGGATGGAGTATATACTAAGTTTGTCATTCCGTTTGCAACACCTCGAAAGAGTGATCTGCGACCCTATAAAGTATATATATTATTGGTCAGTGTAACATTCTAAGACATTCTAGCGATGTCCGTCCGTCTGTTGTCTGTTGAAATCACGATAGAGTGCGAACGACCAACGCTAAAAAGCTGAAATTTTGTCGGAAGATGTTTTTTGCCCATAAGCAGGTTAAGTTCGAGAATGGGCCATATCGGACCAAATGGGGAAAATGTTCCCCTTTACGGGACTAAATATATTCCGGCCATAATCAAATTTTTCAAATATTTTTTTTCACTACATCTAAGTTCTAAGTTTATATAATTTATAGATGGGAAAAAATCCCAAAAATGGGCGTGCTCATGGGTTCCGTGGACCCTTGGGGCCCAAAAAAGGGCCCATGATAAACATGCGCATATGGGTATCGAAGTGCAACGAAATTTACTCACGAACCCAAATATGCCTTTATTTTCATGATTTGCCTAAATTTTTTGATCCGGTTTCTGGGACTATCGGGTCACCAGCGGCCCAAAAACCGTCCCTTGACAAACATGGACATATGGGTATCGAAATGCAACGAAATTTTCTCGCGAACCCAAATATGCATTTATTTTCATGATTTGGATAAAATTTGTGATCTGGTTCCTGGGACTATCGGGTCACGAGCGGCCCAAAAACTCAGTTAGTTTTCTTATTTATTGACTTTTTAAGGATCCATGATGGAGGGTATATAAGATTCGGCCCGGCCGAACTTACTATTTGTCCACTTGTTTTGTTATGCAATTGTGTAAATGTAAAATTGTCTATAATTAAAAACACCCATGCAACATTGGAATTAGAAGTAATTTATCCTCATGGGGAATACACAAAAATTTGAATTCGAAGTCTTCCACTGGAAGTTTTTTTATTAATAAAATTTTGTAAATGGTGACGCCAATATTTCCTTTCAACAAAATCTTCATCTGTAATTAATGTGCCTATATCACTGATGTACGTCAGAACGTTGTTTATTTTCCTAGCAGTTTGAGTGCACTTCATACTAAGTAAATACCCACAGGAAAAACTGAAACAAACTCCACATTCACTATTTTCATTCAAATTGGCCACAATTGAGCCCTGGAACTTCTATATAAAGGCAGTCCGTCAATATTTATGTAAACTACAATTACATCGTGATTATACAATATATGAACTATTTTTTCAAATTGGGTTCTTATACCAATATGACAATAAACACCAGGAGCAACTGGCGATATTATAGCCTTTTCATTGTTTTTCAATAATGTGTCACTACTTTTTGGCACATCTAACTTTTCCTCTCTAAAAATAAGCAAGAGTTCATCGAAACTTTTGCGAGAAGGCCTGTTCTTTAAAAACCACTTAACTAGTTTTTCCTTTAGTCCTATATTTGGAACCGGCTCTTCAGAAACTTCCAAGTTTCTATGTGGAGAACTGCCTGCAAAATGTTCCTGAAAATGTTCTACAGCTTCACTATTTCCAATCTCTTCATTTCTGGAGATATTGTTTAAGTACACCTCATTTTGTTCGTTTCATACTTACCAATTAAACAATTTTTTACACTTTTTTATTCTTTCAAGACGTCTGTATCACTCAAAATGCCACCACAAAATGCACACAAAAATGAAATGAACAGAATCACCAAAAATTCCTAACTGTAAACAGTATTTCCATGTAAACGAGAAAAAAACACAAACAAGTTCTCATTTTGTACAAACGCAAATCAAAGGCAGGTCGATTTCTTTGATTTATCGTGTGTGCATTTGTATTAATTTTCACTCAACTGTTTCTCACTGCAATCCTTTTGCTCTAGTCTGGAGTTAGTTCGGACCAGTTAAGAACCAGTCCATATCAGAGACTGTTTTCAATTTCTCTGCAGGGAAGTGAGTGGCACTGCATGAAAAAAATCAAAATATTTTGATTTGGCGGGGTGAAATAAAGCCGCAAAGTGACAACGAAATAAGCCCCCAATCATTAGTACAGGGAAAAACCACAACGATAATTGGGGCCTTTTTCACTTTATGTGGCTTTATTTCATTTCGTAAGTAGGGGCGCTATTTCATATGAAATAACTACCTAAACCTCTAAATGAAATAATGCCGCGTCTTAAATTTACTTTACCGACAATGCACCGATTTGTGTCAATAGCAAAAAAAAAAAAATCACAACAAATGAAAAATTACACTGTGCGACAGCCACAATCGGTTTGGAATGAAACCACCGGGGAAAGTTATATCGGTCAAAAAAAGGTCATACGTGTCCCAGCGTTTCGTTGGGTCTCATCTAGGAATCGAGATATATCGATTTGAAGTTAGTAAGTATCGTATAGGGGAATTTGTCACGTTTTTGGCTCTTTTGTTTGACATAACTTGAGAACCACTCGTCCGATTTAGCTGAAATAAATTTTAAAAAACCAAGAATTACAATTCCCTTAATCTGTTTATATATTATTTTACTTTACAAGTAATAGCTTTCAAGTTAAAAATAAGCGCATGAAGAAAAATTTTAATTTTTAGGCAAAAATATTTTTTTTTTTCATACATTTATTTATAATTGCGAAACTGTTGCTTAAGTAGGAAAACGGTTTAAGAACAGATTAGAGGAATTGTAATTCTTAATTTTTCTAAATTTGTTTAGGCTAAATCGGACGAGTGGTTCTCGAGTTATGTCAAACAAAAGAGCCTAAAACGTGACAAATTCCCCTATACGATACTTACTAACTTCAAATCGATATATCTCGATTCCTAGATGAGACCCAGCGAAACGCTGGAACACGTATGACTTTTTTTTTACCAATATAACTTTGCCCGGTGGTTTCATTCCAAACCGATCACTGACCCTTACCATTTGTCGCAGAGTATTATTAGCAGAAAATCACCAATACTAAAAAAAAGGGCGCGCGGACCCGCTCGATATTACTTAATTTTCATTTTGTTTAGGGATGTTGTTGCATTTCGTTGGGGGTTTGTTTCACTTTGCCCCCATTTTTGGGGCATTATTCCATTGTCACTTTGGAGCTTTATTTTATCCTGCCTTTTGACTTTGCTTCATGCGTTTTTATCTTGTAAAGGGCGCTTAATAGTCGTTTGTATTGAATACTCAGATTTGAAGGTTAGTCAATATTTTAAACGTTGCAAAGTATTGGGAGTTTGGACGATGGCTTTTATGGAAAGACCGATTTTAAATTGTTGAATTTTTCATATTTTATTTGAAAGATTTTTCAGAATTTTTGGGGAAATTTTCACGTTGGTCTTTCTGGGAATTTTTTATTTTATTTTTTTCATATAGCCAAAATGGAAGAATGTGTGTGACCACAGGCCCCTACACCACTTAATCGATTTTGATAAAATGATCGGGGAAACTGTCAAATTATTTTAAAAAATCGGATCTATGGACGTGGCATTAATGTGGTTGCAGCTAGAAGAAGCTTAAAATTGGTACTGCCAGAATAACTAAGACCATTTTCTGTGTACCTATTCACGTGAAGCGGACTGTAACAACCACTCACCCAGTGCCTACATTGCAGTCGGTGTAGGGTAAATTCGTGTAATATAAACTACTCCGGTTTTTTCTGTTAAACGATATTCACATTTATTTTTTCCCAATGAAAGGGTGAGATTTGTGTTAAATACATTGTTGCACTCGTGTGTTGTATGGCAGCTTCATTCCGGTTAAACGTGACACATATTTTTGGAATTCAATACCGGTGTTGATGTTTTTGTTTGTAATAAAAAAAACAATATTTATTCAAACAAATTATAATTACGCGAAGTGTCTAATAGAAAGACAATAGAACTGATTTTTTTTTGGTTTCGTTCATTTAACTGTCATATACCAAAAAAAAATATTGCTTAAGTGCCTTAAACCGGCTTCAAATTCAACTAAAATTTGGTGCATGAATCTTCGTTATAAGACAATGAATATTTTAAATGGGGGTTAAATCAACCTATACAAATAACATTTTAAGCATTCAGATTTTTTAAAAAATTTCCCAACATACTATTTTGATAAGAAATCGTGTAAGAATACCAATTTGCCCATCGCGATCTTGTCCAAATTTTGTATTGAGTAAAGCTATAGCTAGACAAAGTTTTGGAAGTTCTGGTACCTCCCATACAAATGTACCACGCTCACTTTTGACTTTGCGATACTTTGAAATATGAGACTTGTAAGTTTTTACTGAGGGTGAGGGTATATATAACTCGGTTTACCCGACTGCAACTTTTTCACTGATTCTAGGTTCGATTGAGTATTCGGCCGAATACGAAAGATCACCATATCTGGCGGATGATGTATGAGAAACGGTCGATCGTTCCATATCGTATGAGTTTCGGTTGAGCGGTCCTGACGTCCATTTCCCCGAATTATGATGATAATGCACTCAAACTACTGCGGCAAATGGAAAACTAATTTTCTTATCAATTAATAAAATATGCGGGAATTTTTCCTATTTGAATGTGTTCAAACTGTTTTTCAGTTTTTTAATACGAATATTTGCATTTAGCGAGCAACAACAATTCTGTGCGTTGAAGCACAAAATAATTAAAATGTCAGCATTTAGCAGATTAGCTAGCACGTGTACGGTAATGAAATTCGGAATTCTAGCAAATGTGAATGATTGTGAAATTTGTAATCTTCAGCTCTCAGCTCGTATCACATCTCAGCATAGACAACTTATGCAATTAACGAAGTTTATCGCAACAAGTGTTTCCGAGGTTTTAATAAGTTTTGCATTTGTTCTAAAATGAAAATGTATATTTATGAAATATACAATACAATGCTAATCTTATACACAATATGATTTTATTTATGCAAAAATATAAAATATATCTTTAAAAAAAAAAATTTAAAAAATTAGAAAAGTTCTTTTTAATATATTTTTGTGATAGTTTACCTCCTTTGAAAATTATAAGCAAAATAATAAGTGTACACAAGACCAAAATGTTAAATTATTAAAAAAAAAAAGTATTTAAAAAAATGTTTCAAAAAATATGTAAGAAACATATTTAAAAAATATATAACCATATTAAAATACTTTTTTTCGAGTTCGTGTTCCTGTTGAGCTAATTACAAGACTACCGAACTTTTTAAGCAAACTTCCCATTATAGCGTTGGCTATGTGGCACGGCATGCCTTCCTGCTTTTTTGTTACACATTTTGACAAATTGGTAGTATACAATTTTTAAAAATCAACTTTTCCTAACATTAATTATGTTTTACCCTTTTCAATTTTTTTTTTATTAGAAAAGGTGCTTTCATTATGACGTCATTGTTTTTTGTCTCTAGCGAAAATATGTTTGTTGTAGAAACATCTTTTAAAAAAAGGTCGATTTTGAAAAAAAAATTTACTGTGTACAAACACAAAATCTCAGAAGCTGGAAAACGTCGTATTTGCATTTACACGTGACCTTAAACGTCCAATTTAAGAAATAATATACAGTGAAAGCTACAATATCCGTCTACGGCAGCCGTCCGTTCATGGGAGCTGTCCGCGAGTAGAGATTTTACTGTATACAAAATGTTACAGTTACAAGATGTTAAAGAAAGCACCATCGAAAGGTGGAAGGGTTCACAACTGGCCAACAAGCACTTTTATTAAAGAACTCAAACATGTTTACCAATTCAAAAGTTACAGACTTTTGGTAGCAACCAGCGATTAATGGAAATAAAAATTTGGAGATAAGTTAATTTCGAGAAATGTACCCGCCAATTGGCGTCCTCCACGGTCATGCAATTATTATTTCCTGTGGGGCTACGTCAAATCACTATTTTATGCTGATAAACCATTGACAATTGGCGCCTTCGTTTTATTCTGTTCATAGAACGAGCAGTGCTCGACCCAAAATGGCGTTAGGGCTCCAACTGATTTTGACGTAAAGTATTTTTTTTTTTTAGATTTTTTGGTTTTTGTCGACAAATTGGGGATTTCTGAGTTTTCCAATTTATCAAGCACAAGCTGATAAATTCAAATCGACAATTTGTTTTAAAAATGAATTAGAATTTTACCGTCATTCGAAAGGCGGCATTAGTGGAATCCATGAAATTTTCAAAAGTTATGAAATGTTTTTTTATAAAGTGTCATAACTGAATCTGTGGCTACAAAGGTTTGAAGACCATAACTTTGAAAAGCCAACACCATAAATAAGCCACAAGAGTTCTGGAAAAAAATGGTATTCTCTGATGAGAGTATATTTTGTATATTTGGAGAAAAAGGACGTGAAATGGTGTGGAGGAAACCATGTACTGCACTTGATAAAGAAAATGTATCAGGCACAGTTAAGCATGGAGGAGGTGGTTGGGAGGAGGTGTTGGTATGTATTGTAGCTAATGGAGTAGTAAAAATTACGTTCATGGAGTTAACTATGGACAAACGTGGTTACCGAGATATTTTGAAAGCTAACTTGAAACAGAGTACAGTGGGACTTCAGGGTCACTATTCATTTTATTAAGAAAACGACACGAATCATACAACCGACATTGAGGAGCGCTGGTTGCTAAATACCCGTCAACACCAGTTACGTACACATCCGTAGTCCCCTGATCTTAATCCCATCGTGCATCTGTGGAATTTTTTTGAATGAAATATTCAACAGCATTCAATTTTTATCAAAAAGTATACTGAAAGAATTGTTGCCGAAGAAATGGGGAAATATAACATCAGAGGAAACCTTAAAACTTGTCCAATCCATGCCGAAGTGATTAGCAGAGGTTGTCCAAAGAAAGGCTACCCTACTAGCTACAACAGTTCAAAAAAATAATGCAGATTTTTTTACTAACACTCAGGGGATGCCCCTTATAAATGCAATGCACTGTGTTAGCGGTGGGAAAGAAGGGTATTGGAGGGAGGTATAGAGTTACTCTTTTCCCGGACTTTTTCATTTCCCGGAAAACCGGGAAAAATTATACGTTTCAAAGTATAAATAAAAATCAAAACAGAAATGTCAACAAACGATCAGCTGCTGAATAACAAGATATTGACAGGAGGAGAATGCCAAATCACCTTATGGTTGTTAGTTATTAATTATCAAATGAAGATCTCGCTAAAATCTCTATAAGTATTAACACTCCATTAGTGAAAAGGGAATTGTAGGTGACGAAACACTTATAAATGGAATATTCTGGTCATTCGCTACCATATCAATTCAACTAACTAAACTGATGTCATAAATGCAGAAAGAGAAAAAATAATGTCCCGGAAATTCATCCGGAATTCCGGGTATGGAAAGTGACCGGAATTCCCGGTCTGTAATAAACTCGCTTGAGTTTCAGGGCAGAATTTTGGAAAAACAATTTTTGTACCTTTTCTTTTGACACAAATCGCCAGAATCGTCATCAAAAGACTTCAGAGTTCGCAAAGTTGATCATTACGAGCCCTAAGCGCAAAAAATTATATATGAATTTGTAAATATAAATTTGTATAGCCGTATTCAGAAAACTTATAACAGCTTTATAAACCTTTGATAAGAAAAACGTGTGCAAATGGTTTTTGTATTTTTACATATTAATTTTAAATATTTTGGTATTAAGAGCGTTGGATAATTTTCTATCGTCAATCAATCCTTACTGGCTGTCTAAATACGGAGAAATATTACGCACAATGGAGATCATTATTACTAGAATGTGCTTAAAATCGCCAATCATTTTTATTCAACGTCAGTTGTCTCAACTCCGCCGTCTGGCTTATGACATATTCATCGACTATTCTAGGACTTTTTGCATTCCATTCTATCGGCCGGTTTTTCCCATACAACATTTTCCATCTATTGTCATAGTTTTTTTTTATAAATTCAAAAGTTTTCCATTTGTATGCTTGCGAGTATGTGGCGAATAACCGAACGTGTAGGATTTATGCCAAACCACACAAAATAGAGCCAAAACCTAAACCACACCTATACGGTTTCATACAACTGTTGCTCTTGATTTTCGTATCTATAAAAGCCACCACAGTCAGTCTGGCTGTAACGAACTTTTGGGAGACCTGAACAATGGCAGCCCTTCTCTTAATTATACAAAATAGTCGTGGAACTTTTGAATAATGTTTGTGAAATGTGTGGCCTGCAATTAAATATGAATTATTGTGAATACAAAATATATAGCGACTGTTGCAAGTACGGGGAAAATGTCATTGTCGGCTTGTTCGTTCAACTTTGATTTGTGCAACAATCGTAGGTCGCCTTTGCTGCAGGCTAAGAGTATTATGACTTTGTCTATTGTCTGTGACAAGACAATGATTAGGAGTTTTGGGTAGGCTCTCTGTTTCATTTAAAATAAAGTACAGTGGACGTCCAATAGTACGAATTATATAATGTCAGGCCTTTTCGTAATGTTGGAAAATTCGTATTATTGGACGACAGGTTTTTCCATTTTTAATTGAAATAAAACACATGCAGATATTTTTAATTTAAATTAGTTTTTTATTTAAAGCAAAAAATACAAAAAACTTAAAAAATATTAAAATTCAGGTCAAACTAATAGGTAATAATTCATGTTTTTGTGGATATGTATGCACTTAAGATACTTAAGTATACAACTTGTTTGTTAAAAAAAATCAGTCATTAAACATTGGCGTGTTTTGTTTTGTAGTTGCATTTCTACCGCTTTTTCATGAATAGATCTCAATAAAAGTGTCTTGGAAGTTTCAATATTGTTCTCCACAGCCCATTGAATGCATGTGTCATAACATTTTATTGCATCTTCATGTTTAACCTTTGGGAATGGGTTCACAGGAACCAACATTTGGTCATCATCGCTATCAGTATCCTGATCAATTTCTTCATTTGGATCATCAATATTCCAATCATGCAAATCCTCATAACTAAAACTAGAATTTGCAAAATTTGCATTAAGTAAGTTTAAGCAATGATTTATTGTGCGTAGTTCTTCGCCATCTCGTAAGGATGAAAGGGGAAGATCATCTTCATCATCAAAACCGCTGTCACCTAAAATATTTTTCCAGCATTTTTTTAGCGAAACAGTAGAGAGTTTTTCCCATGACATTGCAACTAAAGATATTGCTTCAAATAAATCTGTCTTTTTGAGAGATGTTGCAAAATCTTCTGATGAGGCCGTAATTTTCGATAGCAGGCTACTACGATAATTTAGCTTTAAAAGTCTAATCGCATTTTGATCCATGGGTTGTATTAATGGGGTGACATTAGGCGGCATATACATAACCCAAATTTTTCCGTCTTTAGTTAAATGCACCAATTCTTCTGCAGGAGGATGACTTGGAGCATTATCGAGCAAAAGAAGCGCTCTTATGGGAAGGTTTTTAGCCTTCAAGAAGTTTTCCACCTGCAATTGTTTATAGATAAGTTCGATAAAAATTTCAATTTAATAACAACTCACCTCTGGAACAAAAATTTTAAAAAACCAATGTTTAAAAAGGGTAGCAGTCATCCAAGCAGATTTTGAGTTTCCATAAGCAATAGGCAAGTGTTTGTTCCGAAAACATCTTGGCTTTTGAGCTTTTCCAATCACAAAAGGTGTAATCTTCTTTGTTCCCTCAGCATTCGCACAAATTAAAAACGTTATTCTCTCCTTTGAGAGTTTTCTGCCAGGTGCAGAATTTTCACCTTGATGTACATACGTTTTGTTCGGTAACATTTTCCAATAAAGTCCGGACTCGTCTCCATTAAAAACTGCTTCATGTGTAAGGTCGTGTTCCTTAATAACAGCAGCTAATTTATTGATAAATGGAGCTACCAGTTCTTTAGAAGACGATAGCTTTTCACCAGATTCTTTAAGTAATCTAATACCATAGCGTTTTTTGTATTTGGTGAGCCAACCATCACTGGCAAAAAAGCTGCCTGCATAAAACTTCTTATGAAATTCCAGAGCCTTGCATTTTAACTGCGTAGCCCCTACTGGAATATGAGATTTTCTTTGGCATAAAAACCACTCATATAGCGCATCTTCCATTTTTTTAAATTCTCCAGTTGCTATTCTGTAGCGGGATTTTAGTGCACCTGTTGCAGCTAAAAGTTGCGCCTTCTGCTTTCTTATAGTGCAAATGGTTGATTTAGATAATCCATACTTGTTACAAAGTTCATAAAGAGATTTTCCACTCTCACTGTCTTCTATAATTTTCAACTTATTTTCTAAAGATATTTGCTTCTTTTTCACTTCTTTTACTTTAAACATTTTGTATGTATCAAATATAGAACACACGACACATGGTACTTGTTATCAGTAAAAAACTTCAAAGTTAAACTTTTTTCTTACAAAAAATACAGTTATTCGTATTATCGAATAGCAAACATTTTTATATTCGTACTATAGAACTGCCAATGCAAAAAATTTACCATTCGTACTATTGGAAATTCGTGGAAACGAAAGTACGTACTATTGGACGTCCACTGTATTCCCCTTTCTATTTTCTTAGCATTTGACCTGGTCAAGTGACCATTCAGTCGAAGAGCAAAATATATAATTTATCTACAGAAAAAAGACTGCCAATAATTCAAATCATATGTCAGCCAACCTTACATTTGCTGGTTATGTTTTTCACAACAAATTAAGCGAAAATCTTAAAAATTGCAAAATTAATTGTCTGTCTTTTCATACAGTTTACGTTGCAATAAATAAATGAAACATGACATTTATTTCCTGCCACTCACAATACATAAATCTGTATGTATGTATGTATGTATTGGTGTATCTTTCAATATTCCAAGCGATTTAATTTGACATTTTGATCTTTCTTGACTGAGGACGTTTTGTATTGCAAAATCATTTGTATTTCTAGTTTTATTTACGTCGTGTTCAATCATTATCTCTTTATTCGTCTGAAATATGAAACTCCAAGAATCGAGTTGATTGATTGCCAAGTGGCTGTGCAAGATCACTTTTGCAAATTATATTTATCTTGAATTAAACAGCTAATAATTTACTAGGAAATCAGCTAATGCACGTTCTATGAATGTAATTAAGAAAACAAATGTTGCTGACAGATGTGAAAAGACAGTTTTGTAAGGCATCGGCGTATGACGGAGTCAGACATTAGTCCCACATTGAAGTGTTTGCGTCTGAATACCTTCAACCGTGCAAATATGTAAATAGGTTTAGTAATTAATTATTAAAGCGAATAATCGTATTCATAATGAAGATATGCCGGAAAGTATGCTATAAAATCGCTGTTTCTACTTAAGAATACAGTGGGTCAGAGCGTTTCGCATCAGATAACATCCAAAACAAAAAGAAATGTAAGGGGCCCCATTCACACGGGAATAATTTTTAGTCCGAACAACTTTTGTTTTTTCCAAAACACACGAGACTAATTAATCTGACTAAAATTGTATACGTATACACAGCTTTGTGTGTGTTAGTATTTTCTTTATTTATTTCACGTTTGTTTTGTGTGCATGTATTAGTTTTGTTCTGGTAATGCGGGGTTGTAGCTGGATGAAAAATTAATCCAACCAAAAACGACTCTCCTCACCGAAAATGCCAACAAGCTGCCATGTTAGACCAGAACAATTAATCCCGTGTGAATTGGGCCAGGCAGACCTATTTTTAAAAAACGCAGTTGACGAACCGAAAACTAATTGGATTATTGTCAATAAATGCCAAAAATATATTACAAAAAAATTTCAACTAGAATGTAGACAGAATCAAATGGACCCAAATTAATTTTCTTTCGTATTTGGAACGAAACTAATGAGCACCCCGTTTTAGACAACATTTCCGTGATTGCACATTGGGCCATGTGACAGGATGGTGTGGCCAAATCTTATAGCACCTGGAAATGATTAGAAACAAACAGAAACATTGAAACCAGGAGTTGATTACGAACATATAGTAATAATTTAAAATTTCAGATGGCGGATCTGGTTTGGCCGAGCAAAAATGTAGAAGTAACTTAAATGTCATCAATTGTACACGGATAAAAAAATTAAGTTACCCGTACTTGAATTAAGCCGCAGTGGTGTCAAAAGTATGGTAAGCATGGTTTTCCTTAAACCAAATTTAAAAAAACTTTATTTAAGTACGGAATTTCGTAGCTCGGAATTCTTAATTTTATCCATATTTGAGCCCGATAGTTTTAAGTTTATAATAGGATAGAAATAAGTTCGAAATGGACATATGTGTAGACAGACCGCTTGGATTAATTTAAGCCCGAATAAATACTTGAAATTATCGGAAACTGGGATTGATTTAAGAACAATTTAGATTAAATTGATATCACAATATTCACAATATCTTGTTCTAAGTATAGTAAATTCACAATGGAATGAGTTCGAAATGGATTTAAATAGATTTGACTTTTATCCGGTCTCAGTTTTCTCTCTCAAAAATAGTTCTACGAATTTGTTCTCTGTTCATTTCAAATTGTACTTACTTTTCTTAATAAATATTTAACTACACTTGAATACATCGGCACCCATTTTCAATGATTTCTTCCTCAATCATTGTTTTCTTATGTGCTATTGTCTTCCGTAATTAAACATGATTTTAGTTCAAATTAAAACTATTCGACCACGACCACGCTTACAAAGTGGCTGCCCTATATCCTCGAATTCTATCTTTGAGGTCTGGATTCGAAGCTGGGCTGTTGGCGTTGACCTTATCTTTCACGTGGCCCCAAAGGAAGAAGTCGCAAGGTGTTAAATCACAAGATCTCGGTGGCCAATTGTGATCACCTCTTCGAGAGATAACACGGTCCGGAAACTTTTCCCTTAAAAGAGCACACCAATAAAAAAACATCTGATATTTCATCCCCTAAAACCAAAGCCAATTTGAATTTATTATTTCGGAAGACAGCCAGGATTTGGGAACGTTTACACTGGAGAAGAAACATAACAAAAAGGACAATATGTTATATCTTGTCTGCTTGACTAATTTTTAAAAAGTAAAACTCCTACAAATTTGAAAACAGACAAGGAATTTACGTTGAACTCACTATTAAGAGCTGTTTGTGGTTTTCTTTATCGTTGCGAGATTTACTAATTGAAAATGACATCTTGGGACCTAAGAGTTTTCCGGGTCTCCAATGCGCCCATTTAAATACTATTTTTAAAGAATGTGTTAGCGTTAAAAAAACATAACCCTTATCATACTCCAATTTGCTTTACTGAAAACTATCGAGTAACTGAACGTCAATCGTTCAAATATCTTAAGAAAATCTTCTTTATTTTGCCCGGATACAGTTTTTCCCGAAAAAGAAAATACTCCATTTCGAAACTTCCTATGAAAAAAGAAATCATTTGATTTTGTATTTACCATACAATGAATTCATTACGTCGTGGAGGTCCGAATATTTCCTAACTCCATGTAGACCAATTTATTGGCGACTTTCTCCAAAATATTTGAAAAATATTGATATAGTTATATCGATATAGTTGCCATCAAGGTCTACTCTATAAATTAAAAGAATTCCTGCCTGCCCCTACCATCTTTTGCTCAGAAGTTATCTAAGCCAAAGACATTTCTACGTTAAAATTTGCTCGCGAGTATAATAGTCGGATATTTTCAGATGGAGAAAAGCGACAGATTTCCTCCGAAATATTTATCCAGAAACGGACTGATAATAAATAAACAATCGTATGCTTCTTTTCTAAGGTTTATAAATCAGAATTCCCCAACTAACCATTGTAATTTTCGAAACGTGAATACAGGGAACTCTGTCACCATTGACAGCCCTATATAGTAAGCTGAGTTCACATTTATGAGCCCCATACGATATTTACAATTTTCCGTGACTCTTTCGTCTCACCCAGTTTCCACACTAGTTTATTTGAAATGACATAACAAACATTTACATAACTTACAGGAGATTTACAGAAAACGTCGTAAAATCTAAACACTATTGTCAACGTTTTTGGAATTCGCAAAAAATTGTAAATATTGAAGTGTACAATTTTGCAGACATGTGTTTTATTCAGGTGAAAACTAGAATCAGAAACATGATTTTGGTCCATTTTGGATTTGGGTAATTTTGCAAGTGTCGAGCTATTAACTAAAGTCTGTTCAACTACACTCCAGTGAACTTTTATTGAAATCACATTAAAGAAAACAATTCATTCTATTTATTTGTCCACAAAAATATACATTTATTAAAAAAAATATATATTTTCACATTATACAATACTACAATATACATAAATATGTTGTTTTTTTTATAGGGGGAGGGGTTCGGGTTCGGTTGGTATACAAAAATAATTTAGCATAACAACTAAACATGTTCGTAAGGATGATATATAACATCTAAGCAAAGCTTAAATTTGACTCAATATAAAGATCGCATATAAAAATGTAAATAGACTTTCCCTAAGACAATTAAATAATATTAATATACAGTTTATCAAAATTGCTTTTACCGAAAAAGAAAAAAAAATTATATAAAAATGAAGACTACAACTAAAAGAAAAAAAATAATAATTTATTAATGTTTCATATAAAATTGAATCGATATTGAAAATGTTAAAGATACGAGTGGTCAAGAGGGAGAACACACATGGCAGCGTAAGACTTGAATTTGTATATTTTACAAAATCCCGAGCATGGTATAATAATTTGGCTTGTGCTCGATGGTTCGAACGCTGCCCAGTGCTGTGTACTCCTTAGACCGCTTAAGGCATATATTGGTGTAGTTTTTTGGTAATTCAGAATACAGACTTGTCACATGGAATTTCGTTCTTTTATATGTAAAAAATTTTGTTCATCAAAATGTTCTCTTTAGAAATTGTTCTTTTTTTTATTAAAAAAAAATTCATAACAATTAAATCACGTTTAGTTTTTGTTTCTGTATCGCAAAAAAAAATAATGAAAAAAGTTTGTTATCTTATCAACTAGAAATATTTAACAACAAGCTAAAAACTTAAAGAAAATTTTTAAAAAAATTTCCCATTTCTTTTCTGTTTCAAACATTATGTATGAATGTATATATATGTATATAAAAATCATTTATAAATTCTTCTAAAATCCTAAAAGAAACCACCCACGCATACTTTCTCTCTCTCCGTCGTAGGCTTTAGCGGGCTGTCTTCAACTTCCATTTCAAGAAGAGATAAGCCGACACTCTCAGTACGACAAAGATAACCACCAGGGCCACAACGTCCAACATGTAGCTGGCATCCACCATGTCCAATTCCTCCAGAGTTGTCATGGGCGACTTGAAGTGACAGTAGGTTTGGAAGCACTTCAATTTCTCGCGACCAAAGCCATAGGTGGCCAAAGCAGTGCCTTCGAAACCGTAACGGATGTAGGACAAATAGGTGATCCATCTCAGATATACCGGTATAGCGTCGAACGATACAAAGAAGCCGGAGAACAACAGGAACGGTACAGACATGACCGGAGCCAAGAAGACACCATTTTGGACATTCATGGCGGCACCCACAACCAAACCTACCGACTGGGCGACGAATGAGATCATCAGACAAGCACCCAAGAACATGGAGAAACGCATAATTTCCCATGGCTGTGATGTAAAGTAGTAGACAATGGATACGTAGATGACACAGAAGATTGCCTGGCGGAGGTAGAGAGGGAACAATAAATTAGATCTTGTGTAATTTAGAATATTAGCTTAGCTTACCTGGAATGGTATATCCGCTACCGATATGGCCAAATAGTAGGATTTCAAGGAGTACCAGCGATTAAAGTTTTCCTTTAACAGAACCGGCATTTCCAGGGGGACTAGAAAGAGAGCGAATGCCAATTAATAATTTATCGTAGAGAAAAATTCGTTCCTTTAGCGTAAGGGTGGATAACAAAATTAATAAAAAAAAAAAATTTTAAATACATTTAAAGTTATTTTCCTGTATGCAAGTGAGTATACAGACCGGGGAGTGATTGTAAACTGACTAGTAGACTAACATTTTAGAAATGTGCAGCTGCTCTTTATGAGTGCCATATTAATCTCTATGGCAATGAGCCAGAATGTGAAATGCAAGAAGGTAAAAAAATCTGATTTTCAAACAGTGATAAAATACATATTTTCTTTTCTGGTAATTGATTAAAAAGATATATCTATTCCTGCTCTGAAAGTTTCCCCGAGAAAATGATATAATAAAACATGTAGTAACATAGATTTTAAAAACTCCACACTGTCGAAACATGGTGACATTTAAGTTGACTACCAAGGTTACGGCTGATGCAGAGGCTTTCAGTTGCGCACCACAGTCTGCTCTAGATATTATAGAGCATTTACTTCGCCTTAGTGAATTTTTAGTGAGTGAGGCAGTGAGAAAGATCTATTACAAGCCACCAAGGTAGTGAATAAAATAATCTGCCTATATTCTATCTATGGCTACTCTTAAGGGACAACAACGTAGGCCTATGTTGGGTGACCGTCTATTAGCTACTTCTATAAAATGCAGAAGGATAAAATCCTACAAAGAACACTTGAGAAATGGGATACTAGCGCGGGTTGCAATGTATTAAAGGTCATTTGGTCAACGTTATATATAGAGAGACTCAGACTTGTAATAGGAGTTATTACAGGCCTCTGCTCAAATCAGGGCGAGCGCCAGTAAATAGGATATCAGATAACCCAATCAATGAACCTCCCAGTGGAGGTGGTTCCCGGCCTATTCCTTCATGTAATATTGAGAAAATATGTACGTACGTTTTGTTTGCTGTTACTTTTTTTTTACAAGTTGTATAACTTAACAATACACTTGTCTGTAAGATAGTTTTCTTTGATTTTATAAATTTAATTCTCTGTGTATACTGTTATTATTAATTAATTAAGAATAGTTTACAGTATGAATAATTAAACACAATTAAAAGTGAAAGAAACTGATAATTACTTAAAATGCTGTTGATTTTTAAAAAAAATCAAATAATTGTTTAAGACTAACAAACAATTCCAATGAATCATTCCATTTTAAATTCTTAATTTCTGATTAACCCACTTTTTAAAGTTTATTGAGGTCGGTGATAAAAAAAAATCGAAGAATAGATTCTGAGATAGAAGACAATTCATTCAGTGAAACTTTAGTTTTAATAAGGTCTGCTCATAAATTTTTATTCGTGCTGTTTGGAAGCCATATTAGGATCAGAAGTAAGAAATGTACAGGTAATTAAAAAAACCTACAGTCTGAAGGAGTAAAAAGAGCAAACATAATTTAAATGGATTACGGTTTTGGAATGAAGAACAGAAGCATAACTGTTTAACACAAGAAATCATTTTATACACATAATCCACGACTCCCAGCTAATACACTCTTTTATACTACTTAATTCAAAATTAAACTGATCACAGATATTCGTGTCACATTCAGTCGTTTTGAAACTCACAAAACTGTCGCAACTTCTGAGATACGAAATCTTTTTTTATAAAATCGTTTAACAAATTATTTTACGATTTTATGAATTCCCATACAAATAGCCGGTTTCAAGCTGGTTTTCTCATACAAATTCGATTTTTTGGGGTGTAAACGAGCTCGTGTGGAGGAACAAAAATTATTTCAACAAATATTTTACTCACATGATAAAATCGTAATAGTCATGGACGTGTACATCAAGAACAACATGTTGAAGAACAAGAAACCCAAATTACTCAAGACCTTGGCACCATCATTGCCGATATCGTAGTACAAAGCGCCGATAAGAAAGCCGACCAGCAAATGGGCAAACAAACGCAAATACATAAGAGTCTGCAAAGTTTAAATAAAATTCATTAACATTGTTCACCGATCATTGCAGTATTCGCCCTCTACTCACCCAATCACGATAACTGAAAAGCAGTGTACGTCTCAAAACAACCCAAAACTGATGAAACTGTGAGGTGGGATAACGTTCCGGTGAGGTGATATCAGCCGACAACAAAGCCGTCGTACAATTATCGGCCTTCTCCAGATCAATCATGGCATCGCCCTTTTCATTTGTACTCACTACCGGTTCCGCCGATGCTTTGGCAATGTCATTGACTAAATTCGACTTCAAGATGCCATTGTTCATTGTCAAATTGTCCTCAAATTTACCACCCGTCGAGTTGGCCAAATCGTTCTTATCCAAAATCGCCTTGAGATTTTGTACCTTCACCAGATCGTTGCGTGCCTTCAAACCGGCAAAGTCGGCCCCCGAACGAATGTCTCGCTTGCCGTTGTCAATGGCATCGACCAGACGTCGGGTGTGATCACCATGTTCACCGCAGGCCACTTCAATAATATAACTTGCCGGATTGTGATAACTGGGACATTCCAAATTCAGGGTGGACAGGAAAGGCACTAATTGCTTGGTACTGCCCTGATACACACACTGGCCGTCGGACAACGTATACAGCTGATCGAACATCTCGAAGAGACGGGCCGAGGGCTGATGGATGGTACAGATGATAGTGCGGCCGCCCTCGGCCAACATCTTCAGCAGATTGATGCACTGGAAGCAAGTTGAACTGTCAAGACCGGAGGTGGGCTCGTCAAAGAACATAATCGGTGGATTGCTAACCAATTCTAAGGCGATGGACAGACGTTTCTTTTGACCGCCGGATAGATTGCGTGTCAATGTGTTGCGATGTTCGCTTAAACTCAATGTCAAAAGAATGTCGTCAATCTGAAATAAAGGAATAGAAAAAAGAAATGTCAGTTAAAATATGTATGCAAAAAAATAAGAAGTTTTGGTAAAGAAAACAAATATATGTAGTTAACATCACATTCTCAATTTCATTGTATGGTGTATTCCAATAGTGTGATCTTCTATTAATTAAAAGTCAATACAAAACTTCGTAACAAATGAACTAAAACTAAAATAAAGTATTGAAAGACGAGGAGCAATTAAGAAAACATCTCAAGTTACGGATAATCGCATCGTAACTTTAGCTAAGCGAGATCCTTTCAAGTCATCCAAATTCATTTCAAATGAAATAGGGAATGTGGTTTCATTCCGAACAGTTCGACGAAGATTAGTGTATGCAAAACTACCAGGTAAAATAGCTCGGAGAGTTCCCCTGCTCAGGAAAGCAAATGCAAAGAAAAGGAAACCCTATGCATTAGCTCATAAAACATGGTGTGGACATGCAGGTGAGAAAAAGTGGCGAAATGTCCTCTGGAACGACGAAACTAGGGTCAATATGTTTGGTAACGATGCAGAAAGAAATGTACGTCGACCAAAAGGGAAGGAATTCCATATCAGATATACCAAAAAACAGTTAAACATGGTGGAGGAAATATCATGGTATGGGGATGTTTTTCATTGGCAGGGTTTAGGTCCGATACATCATATTGAAAACACGATGAACCGATTTCTATACAAGAATGTATTGGATACAGTTATCCTTACGCTGAAGAAAACATGCCACTACATTAGACATTTCAACAAGATAATGATCCAAAGCACTCATCTAAATGAGTGAGTGAGTGGTTCCGGGAGCATCGTGTGAACGTTATTGATTGGCCAAGTCAGTCCCCAGATCTCAATCCTATTGAGAACCTTTGGAATGAACTGAAACGACAAGTCCCTGCAGAAATAAAAGAGAATTATGGGAAAATATTCAGAAAGCATGGTATAATATCCCTGTTGAGACTTGTAGAAAGTTAATCTCATTCATGCGTAGGAGAATCCAAGCTGCCCTTAAAGATAATAATAACATTCTGACCTGATGATTATATAAAATATTGACAATTGTGCTCAAATTTTGTTATGTTATTTTTAAGTTTTTCAATATACACCTGGTTTTCTGTCCATATAAAAATCAATGAATTTACTGAATTATCTTTATTTTGATTTAATTTTTAGTGCTATTGTAACTCTAAAATATTTTCTTTTTACCCGAAGCGTGATAACTCAATAAACTAATAAGTATTTTAAAGTAAAGAAAAGGTATGAAAATCGTACATTCTTGCAATAGATGACATGCACACCTATTGTTATGTCCACATGTGTAAATTTGTAATTGGGCGAAGGCACCAGCGAAAATCTTCATCTATGAAACCGACGACGAAGGTGTTAGTGTGTTATCTTCCCAGTCGGTCGGAAAAGAAACCTGAGTCTTACGACAAGCTTGCTGGTGTCTCGAACGATACCTACGGATCACAAGACAGAAAAGAAGAAGAGGCTTTGGGACGTAGAATCTCACATGGCGTAAGGATTTGTTAGTTTTTGAATTGAAACCCAACCACCAACAGCAAACGGCAATTCCTTGGAATTATCCGGTTTTCATTTTCATTTTCTCAGGCGAAGCTTATTTCAATTTGAATGACTACGTAAACCAACGAATTTTTTTTTAGATTTGGGTCTTAAAAAACGATTTACTATCTACCGGAAGTAAATTCAATCACATCTCTTTTTTTTGTCATTAATTTGGTAAGTATTACCAGGTAGGGTACAATCTAAGCCGACTTGATCGACTCTCCGTTTCGCTTAACTTTCTAAAGAAATAATAAAGTAATTAAAGACGTTTCTAGCAATAACAACAAACAATATATGAAAACAAAGAAGAAGCGAAATATTAAAACAAACGTGTGATAAATGTTGAGTCAGTCATGTCAAGTCATTTGTTTTAAATCTCGTGTGAACCACAGACAAATACACACACACACACACACGCCGACTGCAAAGTATTAACTTCAAGATATGCAAACTTATATTTCCGCTCATCTGTCAAATAAGACAATTTTACGGAAATAGTTTTGCTCGCCAAACCTAAGTCAAACTGAGCGTGCTTTTAGTGGATAAGCAAAAAAAAAAAAGAAACAAAACACTACAAGCGAACCGCACGAGTAAAACAAACACCAAGCAATCAAAATAAAAACAACGATTACTATGATAAAAAAAAAATTAAAAAAGATTTTTATAAAAAATTTCTTTTATTTATTTTTAGCCATTGTATTTGTCGGCGGTACAATTTGAGAGATTGCGATCATTTTCAGTTTTTTTTTTTTTTGGGTAATGAATTCGGAATGTTGGCATGCATGCAAAATCATTCACATCAACATAATTGTTGGTACAATCAATGTTTTTTTCGTATTTTTTTTGCCCCTACCATTCAGACGACTAAGTCAACGAGTAACAGGTAGTTGGTTTGCAAAATTATACTATAATTAAAAAACGATTTATGTTTGCAAACAAACACATACAAACAACTGATTAATTGATATTTGGAAGAAAGAAAAAAACAAAAACTTGTTTTAAATTGTCTTTAGAAGACACTGGCTATTTCGTCGATCGATTTCAACGATAAGAATTAACGGAGAATTGGTGATCGGAAGGTTTACTTGCTGTATCGTAACTATACCGTATAAATTTAAGAAAAGTATTAAATAAAGGGTGATCCAAATACAAGTTTTTTTTTTTAAATAAAAAAATTATAAAACTCTTTTTTGTCTGCTTATTGTTGATTAATTCCAATTAGTATTATTTATGGAAATCATGTGGCTGACACAGCTGATTTCGCAGTAATGCGACTTGTCGACCCTGTTTTCCAAAATCTGGCCCTATCTCACGAATATCTTGTTCGATATTCACCCTAATAGTCTCAACCGTCAATTGATTACTCGCATAATATTGCTCCTACACAGTACTGACAGTATGACTACCGAACTTGGTGAGCAAAAGATCGATTGTGGCGTGGACTGAGTGACATGATGCTAAAACCAAAGATCGTCCCAATCCATGTCTTTAATCTTCGATTACCAAAATAGTTTATCATGAAGTTTAACCGAAATGGAGTTCCCAGCAGAATTTTTAGAAAATATGGTGCCACCTATCCGAAATCCGCAACCAACTGTCAATCTCTGAGAATGCTTTGGCTAGTCGACAATGTTGCAAAACAAAGATGCAACAGCTTTGCTCGTTAACATAGTCTTCGAGATGAAAATGCTATTTGCTAGAAAAGGATATTTTTCAAACGAAAATTGTCCATTTCGAGCTGCTCTAAGCCCAAAACTGAGAAACGCTAACGAACTTTTGGGACTTTGCAAGAGAATAATACGTGTTCTTTGTGCAATATTTTAGTCTGTAGGTTACATGTTACGGATTTTTGAATATCCAGAATTTCTGTTTTTCTGAATTCTGTTAAATTTTCTGCTGTTTCTATTTCAAGGGATGATAGGACCACCCGGAGTGGTAGACTTCCATAGAATAGTTAGATATAAAAAGGAAAACATCACTGTGTTCTTGCATAGACCGAATTTATTTCCAACTAGTAACTTCAGGACGGCCGTGGTGTGGTGGGTAGTGTGTTCGACTATCACACAGAAGAACCCGAGTTTGAAACCGGGTAAGACCGTCAAACTCCCGGTGGATTTCTAAAAAAGTGAACTCAGTGATATTTCAACTATATACAGTTTCAGCTGACTCTACAGGCCATGTATGTTCTAAATTTGAAACTGCACTCGAACACTATTAGGCAAAACAAAATCCATTTAAATTGTAAACACTGTAAATAATCGCCAGTCATAACCGCAAGCGATTAATACATTCATTAGCCTTTAATTCGCTAAACATGGGGGGAAAACGTATTATTTTTTGTAGATATATGTGTGTTTCCGCATAATTACCATAGAATTTTTTTCCGGTTTTGTGAATTTTTTGCTTAGCTTTAGATTGGTGGCAACTGTCATGGCCTCTTGGACGGTCAAATTGCCGTGCAATTGATTGTCCTGCATAATGTAGGCGGATAATTTACGGAAAGCACTGATGTTACGCTCATGACCATTCATTGTCACACTACCCTCGATGTTGCTAGTTCTGCAAGGAAAAGACAAAACAAAATAATTAAGAATTAATAATTATTTAGGAAGAAGAAAAAACAATTTCAATGGTGTCCCAATTAAAAAATATATGACAAATCAAATAAAAATGATTTGAGAATCTAACACTATAGAAGGCTCAAATACGGGTTGATCAAGATCACATTTTGCAAAGACGGTCGAAGGAGTTGCATGATTATCACCAAGAAGGACTGACTCATTGTGCGCCATCACGCTAGTGGTAACATTTATGAATATGCAAATAGAGTTTTGGTCGATGAAATTTTATTCTGGACCACTGTGCGTCACAATAATGCTAAAAGGTGATCGTGTTGTGATAGAAACAGTACAAATAGATATAAGCCCCAAATGCAAAATGCCACAAACAATTCAGACTGCCCAAAATGAAGAATTCCCAAAAATATATGAACAATTTCCCAATAATTCTTAAAAAAATCACCAAAATAAATTATGAAAAATTCTCTATTTTATAAACAATTGGTCCGAAAAGGTGCTTCACGACGATCCAAAAATGCGTTAGTTTTGCGAACTGTGACTGAAGTGAATTTTAACAATTTCAATGCGTTGTTCCATTTTTAGTAATGGCGTAGTTTCTACTTGTCAAATGTCAAAGAATAAAAGCTTCCAATGTGACAGCTACCGAAATACCGAATGATTCAAAATAACACCTCTTATCGATTTATTTTTATAATGTTGTTTTTTTGGGGGGATTTTGCATTGGGTAATTTTTCATAATTGTTAGGGAGATTTTTCATAATTTTTTTAAGGGGATTTTTCATTTAGGGCATTCTTAATTTTTTTGGGGCATTTTCTTAGAGCGAGGCGTAGGAGGTAGCGGCGTTTAAATGAAAAAAATAAACAAATTTCCTCGGTTTGATTTGTGAAACATTTTGCATTTGGGTAATTTTTTAGAGAGCCTAGTGACTAAAAAAATCTAAAATCCAGTTTCAATGTCCAACAAAACATAAAAAAACATTTTGTGAATGGCTAAACAAGTTCTATTTGGATTAGACATTACTTAGCTACAGTCCACACTAAATTAATGACAAATATAGATAATATTAACGTAAATAATCATAAGTTTTTTTTATTATTTTGCATTAAATTAATGAAAATTGTGTAGGTGGAGAAATAATCAATGCATTCACATTAAACGAATGGATAGTTGAAAAATAGAGAAAAGTGTCATACAAATAATGTAAAAATGCAATGGATAAAGCTTTACTTTCAGTGTTTTGCGAAATGTTCTCAGATTGTTAAGTTCCATCAGCTTTCCTCTATTTGTTTTAACCGTATAAAGAAACATTCTATCTGTCCTTTGGCATAAAACAGAGCATTTTAAAATACATTCGTTCACGTTATCGTCTTAACATTTCCTCAATTTAGAAAAGTAGCCGGCTCATAGAAAGCCTACATCATCTACTCCCCAAGTTTTTGTGGAGCTTGATTCTTGGTAAAGATAATTCAGTCCCCACTATTCTATACAAATATTCAAACTCCTATAACATCTTTATAAATATTCGTTACATTTGTATTTGCCAAAGAAATCTGGAAATAATTCTCAATAGCTTGTTTATCGACGATATGTGCTTAAAACCCAGAAATCAAGTTTAGCCCTGAACATTTAGAATTTGTATTAAACATTTGTTGGATTTTCTTATCGTGTTTCTGGGTTTTGTTTTCGAAACTGTGTGATTTTGTGAAATTCACACAATTGTGGACTTCGTACGTTCGCGACATGCGTTTTATATGACTTTCATTTTATTTCATTTCGTTGGGTATTTAGCAATTTAAGTTGAATGTTGTAATTAAATACACAAATTAATTATAACATTGTACGAGTGTTGTATGCACACAGTTAGCAAGAATAGTATCAAGTGTAAAGTCCAAAGAACTTTTTATTTTAACATTAATTGTACAGTTTTTTTGTTTTTTGTAATGTTTATTAAAACATCCCCTTCGAAAACGTTAATGAATGTTGTCAACATGGCGGTCCAGTAGGCCAGAGTTTAATGAGGGAAGATGTTTGATGGCGCCATGGGCCAAGAGTTGAAATATAATAAATTTAAATAAAGAAGTGCAACCCAAATATCTAGAAGATCCATCACTTGGTTTTATTACCCAATTCAAATTTTAAATGGTCCACCCTGTATATAGTTCGTAGCTTGGACAACATATTGATCCCTTACCGCGAAAAAGACGTAAGCGTCATTTTTGTCTAAACTCACTTTTGAATAAAATTCGATAGAAAATTGACTTCATTCAAAAATATTTAAAATCTATAAGTACATTTTCTTTTTGTCGCTTACGTCTTTTTCGCGGTTAGAGCTCGATATTTTCATAGACCAAAACGATTTCTTGTGATGTCTGTTTTTAAATGGATAGAGGCAAATAGTTTATGAAAATTTGCCCGATGAAAAATCGGCACAACGATGACCGTGGCGGTGTGGGGAAAATGTGTTCGCGATTAAAAGCTTCCTCTATTTCCACTGATGATTTTGGAGATTTATTAAAAACGTATTGAGTAAAATATTGTAGCCCTCTCAAAACAAATAAAACTGAAATATTCACCCTTACCCGTCAAAAAATTATTTCCTTTCCCAAAATTGGGGTCAGTTGCATCTTTCACAAAAAATTTGGCATCTCCGAAAAAAAAATCCACTGAAAAACAATTCCTTTTTTGTGTAATTTTTTTCACAGAAAAACAACGATTTTATTTAGTTACAACAATTTTCAGGAGTAATACCGGAAATAAAAAAAAACAATTGTGTGTTTTACTGGAGAGGATCATGGACAACCCCGGAACTAACAACTAGCTGGTTATGGTCCATTATGGAACTCAGTTGAAATCATTCAGAAAAGTTCCTGGAATTATTCCAAGCAACTATGTATGTACTTCTTGCTAGCCATTCAAATATATAAAACATATTGCGGCTGATGATATTATATTATCGGACCAAAAACTCTGCTATTACAATCGAATATTCATAGCCCAAATATATTTCCAGCCAATCATTTCCCAACTGACGATAAATTCTTTCCTTCTAATGTCACCACCTTGCAGGCAATTTAATGACGCTCAATTCATAACAGCTGCAGAATTCTCAGTTAAGTATTTTAAAGTGTACAAGAAACTTTCATTATTAAATATTGTTGCGTGTAAGGACTTTCGGAAATAATTATTTCAGAGTTTTTTTTTTTCAAATGGGAGGGCAGCTGTTACCTCCTCACGATAAATAATTAGTACCAAAATACATGTGCTGTATTCTGTTTCGGGTTGTTTGAAATTTCCACATAATATTTAGGTTTGAATTTTTGTGTTTGAAATATATTTTTTTTCTAGTGCGAATGAGTTGTTGACGTTTGAAGTACGCGTAAGTGGTCATACAAAATTGTGTACGGATAAAAAGTGTAACAAGTTGAAGGACCAAATTCATGGCATGACATTTGAAATTGATTGGACCTTTAACGGCCTGGCTGGATGGTTGAGTAGTTAGCAAGAAATCAAATTATTAATATTTATAATATTACTATCAACTCCACCTTTACAAATGTTTCCATGTTTATTGCCTATTTCCATAAAACGAATTTGTTCGTTCGTTACAAATCGTCAATATGCGAAGCATTACAACATGTGTTTTAGACATTATTCAATTCAGGTTTTCAGATATATGCTAGATATCGACATAAGGAACCCAATCCCTACAGAATAAGCTCTCGCTATTGATGAAATGCATTTTATTGCGCCTTTAATATTGACAATTTCTAACGAACGAACCAATTCGTTTTATGGAAACTGACAGTTAAATCCGTTTAAACACATTTATTGTAACCCATTTCTTCGTAAATATTAGCTACAACTTGATGTGATATATTTTCTGTTTTTAAAATTAACATTCTTATAAAATATTCTGTTTGCCGAACTGAGGGGAGTTAGAATTGCCATAGACCTTCTGGTATCTTCCATTGCCATGATCAATTTGGCACTCGTTTAAAACATTCAAATACAAAACTTAAAGTTGAAGGTTATGATAACGTAGATAATATAGGATGTATAATTCAAGTCCTAGACAAGACTTCTTTGCTGGCAAATGACAAACTCGACTTAGGGTTTAGGAATACTATTTTTAAAAACTCTTGACTACAGACAATTATTGATGGAGAACAGATTAGTTTGAAGTTTGTTTGAACAATTAAAAATTCCATTGTAATATTACATTTTCAATATATGGGCTCATCGATAATATTACAGTTTCAATATATAGGGATATCCATTTCGTGGTTTCAAAAGTATAGGTCTGGAATATGTGGGGCTATGCGAAAGAAGGTGTTTATGGAGATAAACCTTCAACATTTGTCAAGTTATGGCTGAGATATCGCCCAATATATGCCAAAAAGTGGTCCAAAATTACCTCAATAGAATCAATGGTTGCAACACTTCGCGTGGTGGTCATTTAAATGATGTAGTGTTTCACACATAATGTCAACGTTCAATCTTTATAATAAAAAAGAAATATCATGAACAAAATATTGTATATGTGTTTTATTTACGTTTACTTTTAAAAAGCAAAATGGATAACCCTTTACTATTCCGCAATATTTGTTATCACATAGTACTGACTGAAACTCCGGCGCTCACGCCTCCCCCTTTTATTATCTTATGGTCTTTTGTTGGTCATAACTCAAGCAAGACATAGCTGAAATAAATTTTGAAAAATTAAGAATTACCATTCCCTTAATCTATTCCTATACTGTTGCTCTATATTATTAACAGTTTCGCGGATATAAATGAATTTATGAAAAAATGTTGCCTGGAAAATGTTACTTTCATGTTTTTAAAAATCATTAAAAATCCAAAACGGAAAAAATTGTCAAGGCTTATTACTTTCGCGTAAACCCACATAACTTAGGAACAAAATGAGACATAGATCATTAACATTGACAAACGCGTTCCGCTTTTATTCACAACAAAGTGAAGATATCTCATTTTAACTAGAATATTGATTTTTTCTTGTTTCAATGATGACTTTTATATTTAATATCAACATTAAGTCAAAAAGGAAATATTTAAAAAATATATCCAATTTGTAACACCTTAAAATAATCCCTTAGTCGTTGCCGACAACCATTTGGTTTACAGAACTCAACAATGTTTACTAGATCTAAAGTTACAGTCTTTCGCCCGATGGAATTGGATTACGCAACACTGTGGCTTTGACCTGTGATCGCGATCAGTGAGTATAACAATTATTAGCGTAACATTTCTAGTATCTTTGTAAGTCTAGATCATACGAGCACGCTAGAAAATCTGGATTTTTTAAAACCAAAATTTATTTGGCTGCAAATACAACTCATTTGCTATTAATATTACGTATTTGTGTATAAGCAATAGCGTGTTTGGGAAAAACATGCAATAAACTTATTTAATTCAACAAAGTACAACATTTGAGTGCGATTAAGTTGGTATTTGCAGCTGTTTTCCTAATTGTCTCTTTGCCTCTAGGCTCTTTAGGATAATTAAAATAACCGAGAGAATAGGATGCCTTGATATAGAGAGATTCATATTGATTGAAAAAAAATATTAAAAGTAAAGTAAAATTTTGTGGTACGTGAATATATACAACAAAAATTTCACAATTTGGTGCGATTCGATTATTTTTTTAAATTTTTTCCCCTATAAAGGATCCTAAACTTAATTTCATCCGAGATGGACAAATTAATGCCCAAAAAAATTATTTTTTTTTGATTTTTTCCACCATTTTAGAAATTCTGGGATTCGTTTTCCAATTTCAGTTATTGAGTTTTATTAAATATTGGACTGTTCAACATATTCCCGCTAGAAATCTTGACAGAAATTCAGTATCATATCTCCTTGCGTCCATCAATATTTCTTACTAGTATTTTCAGTCTTCGGACACTGGTCTGTGGACACTGTTTGTTTTTTTTTTTTTATTATTTTTCAAATAAATGTACGGAAAATAAAAAAATATTGTTCAAATTTTTTGTTATAACAGGTGGCGCAAAAGTAAACTTCCGATGTTTTTTGGCTGTAATTAAAAAAAAATGAAAAACTTTGATTCTTCTTGTGGATTATTTTTATTTGGTCTTTTAATTTTTTTTTACATCAAGTCGAGAATATGATGTCATGTAAATGGCCTCCGCCAGAGTTGCCACTGACATTAGGGGCAATCGCAAAATTTATAGCATTTTCTGATTGGAGGATTACTTTTGCGCCACCCTGTATGTTTGTGCATAATTTCTTTGCTGAAATTTGTCAAAGGTTTGTTCAGCATGTGTGTGTGTTGAGACAAAAAATCTCATTGGCCAAAGTTATTGTGTATGAGTTCATAGGACAGAAACTCATTTACAAATCATTTTAATGATTTTGGGAAGTACACATTTATATCATTTATGTCACCAAAGTCGACTTAGGTCACTCATGCTCAGAGTTCATCATTACAATTATTTTTCACATTGGTATAACTAAAGAATGCGAAATGCGAATTACAGTTGAAATCATTTGAATTGAATATATAATTCCAAGTGAGAACTGTTGTAAGAAGCTACGCTTACTATGTAATGTCTATGGTATACAAGTCATTCAATCTGTTCCATGAAATATTAATTTCCCCAATACATTGGATAGGAAAGTACACAGAAATATTTATTATAAAGTAATGCCAATAGTGACGACTATACTAAGAATCTGTTAGAATAGGGAAACTGTTTACTGGTGTTGGTATTGAAATATCACATCGTTATGACTTTTACTGACTCGTGTTATTCTAAACTGATAATTACAAAATTATGAATGTGGTCGAACTTAAAACAACAACAAAAATACGTATTATTTAGTTGATTAAAGCAAAAAAGAAAACAAAAAAAAACAAGTAATTAAATTTAATTACACACTTGTACTTAAATGCAAAATAAATAAATGCCTGATGATGATGATGCATTCCAAAGCTGAATGCGCCTGATACGAATCTCCGATTGTTGTAGGTACAGCAATTATTTGTGTAAAAGGGACAAAAGTCATATATAAAGTTTGCAAAGTTTTTTAGAAAACCAGAAAAGAGTTCCCAATGGCAAAAGAAATACATTTCAAATGTTTAAAGACGCAAATGTCTAATTATTTATTATAGAGAATGGCAGAAAACACCAATTTTGAAAAGATGTGAGTTACCAGTCGTTGAAATTAATGTGTTCTTACGGATCATAAGGAAATCAATCAAAGGCTCTGAAAAAATAATATATCGTAGTTGACTAGCTAATAGAAAAAAAGACGCTGACTAGCTGAAAAATTTAACAAGTGGGATTTAGCTACAAAAACCGATGACACCGCCTTTTAAGATCATCTGATTGATGTATTTTTTTTTAGCTAATTTCAGCTGTTTTTTTTTTATAGACTAACTTTCAGGGGATGCCCCCTATAAATGCAATGCACTGTGTTAGCGATAGGAAGTAAGGGTATTGGAGGGAGGAAAGATGGAGTAGTGTTTGTTGACGTTGGCCTTGAATTTGAAAATGTCATAACAGGCAGGAAAAGCACTTGCTGGAAGATTATTCCACATACGAACAGTTCGGCTGAAGAACGAATTTTCTCTATAGTGCGTCGTCCGGTCAACCGGCCATTTGACAATGAACGGATGAGATTCCCTGGATAGCCGAGTATTCCGGCTAAATGTTCTAACTTCAGGGACCAGACGAAGGATATCTGACGAACAGATACCGTTAAAATATCTATATCTAGAGTAACGTTCAGACATTAAATTTTTATTTCTCATGAACTTTTTGTTTAAGTTTTTTGTTAAAAATAATAAAAAACGAACAAAAACAATAAAATGAAAACGCTTTTAATGCATTATATTTGCTATAAGCATGTGTTTCGTAACTAAACACGAAAGGTAGGTTGCGGAGGAAATTGTGTAAATAGAAATTTGAAATTATTGTGTGAAAATCGAAAATGCAGGCGGAATCGCGTAACGTGGACGGGTGTAGTGTGTGTGTGTGCGACTACCACACAGTAGAACCCAAGTTCAAAACCTGGTAAGACCATTCAACATTTTTCGGCGGCTGCTTCTACTTCTTAAATGCTGCCGACTTTACGAATAAGAAAGTAACATATAATCTCGAGATAGCGTCATTATAAATGTAAATCTCTGAGTCGTCCAGATTTTTTGCTTCTACCGATAACAAAAATAATTTAGAGCTGACAGTCAGTCAGTGATTCTAGCGTTTCTAATTGTGTGTAGTCACTCGGATTTATCATCGACTATCAAACAAGCATTCCAGGTTTGTATCTTGGTAAGAACAACATTTCCACCTCATAAATGCCGGTTACTTTGTAAGTATGCGAGTAACCTCCAAGCCATGTACAAATCCTCTAGAAAAGCATTGGTCGTTCGGAGCCGGCTTTAAACAGTAGGTCCCGGTCAGTGATTATACATATGTATATGTGTACAGTCAACTCACGGAAACGAAAGACCCAGAAACGTGATCACCATATTGTCTAGACAGAGGTCTCTAATAAAAGTTAACTGACTTTTTTCAATTAAAAAAATAGTTTTAGCAAATTTTCTCCTTCGTTTGCAGTATTTTTATATCGTTTTATGGTCTGCATTGACAAACCTGAATACTACACATATTTTTCACTGCACATTCATCGTTAGCTAAAGTTAGCAGACAACTTATTTTATATTTTTGGCTGATTAGCAAACATAATTTTGGACTGATGCTAATAGTGATTGGCTTTTTTAACTAACACTAACATCAGCTAATGAAAGCATCCACAATATGGGCCGGCAGCTGCTTACCAGGTGGTCCATCTAGTGGTTTCGAGATGAACCATGTTATTTCGAAATAACTTTACGCTTTGGGAAATATAAACTTATTTGCAATGCCATAGCTGTGTAACCCAACCAGTGCATTTATTAAAATGAAATTTGGGTGGAAATGAGTTACCCACCGCCCCGCTGAACGCAAGTTTGTGCCAAAAGTTTGTGAGCCTGCTAGCCGAGACTGTGAAACATCAACTCGCCATCGATCTTGATACGAATTTTGCAGAAAAACCTCTCATTATTCGCTTACATGGTCCAATTAACTCGAAAATTGAAGGCACATGACCATCCGAGTAGTTATCGCGTCTAAGATAGACAACGATTTGACTCAAACAAAAAAAATTTTATTCTTTTTTTATTTTTAGATAATTGCAATACAAAGTAAATCTATATTCTAATTTTGGGTCCACGGGTAAACAGGGTGACTCAGACCATATGGGTAGATTTTTTACTGCCACATACGAAAGCCTCTGTTGGGAATCGAACTCACAACCCCCACTCCGATAGGCGAGCAACCTACCAACTCGACTCCCTGGGAGATTACAGCCCATTTTCATCCCAGCGACTATGTCAACAAGCAAAACTGCCTTATCTGGGGTTTGAAAACCCAGCAAGAGATCGTCGACAAGCCAATGAATCTCCAGAGAGTGACAGTGTGGTGCGGATTTTCGAGCGATTCCATCATTGGCCCAATTTGCATTGGAAAACAAATGGAAGACTTTTGTTTAAATCACGGGTTTTTCCTTCTGGGTTCTTCCTTCAAGTATGTATTTGTCGACAAGTGTTATCTGTGCAAAATAAAATTTCACAATTTTCCACATGACTTCTTTGACATTTCTGGTAATTTATTTCGTTTGCAAAAAATACTTTCATGTCATTGAGATGAGATGTTGTACTTAAAATTTTCCACAAGTTGAACTTTACGTTGAACCTTTTGTTGTCGTCGTTTAAAAACTATGCAAAGCAAAAACAATGTATGTATGTATTCTTATCAATAAATTATTTTATTGCTAACAAATTGTGGTCATTTACGAGTTTCTTGATTACTTGTGTGTGTGTGCTACCAAAAGGAAAACTGACTGAACTGACTTTTACAATTTGCATTCAACATCTTTGATAAGCATTTTTCACTTTGTTCTTTTACGAATTCATTTATGACCTGCACAAGGTTACAATAAACGCTAATGAAGTTTATTGGTCTTAGGTGGTCGTTGGAGGTTGATAAACGTAGCAGAGATAGGGCCGGCCGGCCAAACTGATTAAATTGAAGAAAGTTGCCGTTCGCTTGACTTAATATGAAGAAAAGCAAAAGGCTAAAAAAAAGTGGCAACTATGTGAAACTTACTTGTATCCGGATAATATGTTAAGAAGAGTACTTTTTCCCGCTCCGGATGGTCCCATAATGGCAGTGAGTTCACCGGAACGTAAACGTCCGCTGACTCCTTTGAGTATGGTTTTGGCATCTGGAAATATCAAAAAAAAAGGAGAGGTTTAATAAAATAAGATTTACATTTCAATTTGTGGTAATAAAAAGATATGTATAATAAAAAAAAATAAATAATTTGGAAAGAAATTTTTGGACAAAAAAAAAAAAAAAATTAGTGCAGGTGCCATAATTACATTTAAAAAAATTGCCTACTAACCAAGGATCTTCGCTCAATACTTTAAGTGGCTACACGCTGAAAAATCTGTCTTGTTTTAATGTTTACACACAAGTAAATCGCGTGTTTGGAGGCTGTCTCAAGTAAAGCGTATTTGCTTCGAAACAAAGTTTATTTGGCTGAAAATATAACTCATTTGCCATTGCTATTATTTGAGCAAAAGTTTATTTGGCTGAAAATATAACTCATTTGCCATTGCTATTATTTGAGCAAAAGCGGAAAGCGGAAAAACGGGGACTTTATCAATCCTCTCCTATAAGCTTCCTTTTCCATTAAACTGTCCTTTGCACTATCCTTTCAGTAAACGCTCTGGAGGTCAACTATCAAAGGCTTCATTTGGAACTGGGATTTTCAGAGGGACTGTTAAGAGCAGGTCTGTGCAGTCGGAGTCGAAAAAAATTTGTTCAACTCCAAGTTTCAGTTACATTTCCCATAAAATAAATACAAAGTATTACAAACAAGTTAATCTCTTAATATTTTTTAAAATTTGAAATATTTTTCTATAAATTGAACTTCTTTTAAAATACAACTCAAATACTTTTAAATACAAATTGAACTAAGTGTGAAATAGAGCTTAAGAATAGTGTACGGCAGTCGAGCTATTTAAGAAATGCTAAAATGCTTGAGACGGAGTCGAGTAATTTTGGCTCAACTCCACAGCCCTGGTTGAGAGAAATCCATCTTGGAGACAATTCAAAGGACCATCCCATTAAATACCTTCTATAAGGCCTTATTTTCAGATACGACTTCTTTGCATGGGGACAAAAACCTGTGCACAATTTCGACTGGCTTCTCTCAGTAGTCCTACCACAAAGTCTTTCTTAGAGGATGTCCCTTTGGGGATCTTTCTTGTATGAGTTAGGAATTGAAGCCTGGCTGGTCTCTAAGTAAAGTGCGAATTTTTTTCTATTTGGTTTTCCAGTGTTAAGTTTTGGCAATTCACGCGATATATGTGTCATTTCATCCTGAATAGACTTACAAAGCAAACAACTCTTGTAAATCTGTGAAATTTATAATCAAAATTCGTGCACTGGATAAATGTGTTGTTATGTCCATTTTATGGTCGGTCAGTTATTCAATACAAGATGACCATATTTCGCTCCAGTTTCACTCAACAGGACATCACCACCTAAAGCGTAGCCGTGGCAACCGAATTGAGATGTGAGTTGGCCACATCGGAGCTGTGATTTGAGCCCTTTGGTTTATTTTCTGTGGGTAGCCATTGAGGATAAATGTTACGCAAAGCGTTGAAACATGAAATCGATTTTCCCATTGAAGAGATTCGACCCGAAACAATGGAAGAGCTACTGAAAAGTTGGGGTGTTGGGATGAGGTACCGGCATGCCGGTCCTGTTAGTCATATCAATTATATTGTGCTCCATTAATAATTGAAAAAGTTCAACATTTCCCATAGAACAAGAAATTAAAAAAAATATATATCAGTATTTTTTTTTTATAGCCGATTCAAATTTAATTACCTAATAATGATAACTCATTACATTTTAAATTATTTTAAATCTGTATGTAAGTTATTTCTCTCTTCTTATGAATTAAAGATAGAGGACATTTCTATGTGTTCGCCTCATCGAATTCATTGCCTTTCACGCAACATTACTGGGTAATGAGTGTTTTAGATCTGTGACGACACTCCCCTTTCGATCTGACTTAAGGTTAAAAAATGTGATAAGCTAATATTGAATACATTCACTTAATCGGGAGTGACCAAATCTTTACAAGAGTTAACTAATACAAGTGGTGAACGAAATATGGAAAACCGTGACCGATATTTCACAATCTATGAAATTAAGATCAATGAACGTTTATGCAATAGTCGGCCACAGTACAAAACCAGCAGTAAGTTTAGAGTCGTTTTGCTATGAATTAGTGTTTGTTGTGGAAATACAGAAAACGTTCATGAAAACAACCAAACTCTTACGAAAAATCATACCGCAAAATAAGTGAAGTAAATGAAAAACCACTTGGCCTTGTTAACAGGCAAAGAGGCATAAAGCCTCAACAAAAAAAAAAAAGAAACAAGAAATAAATGTTACGAACCAGTTGGTTTTGAAAACCACAATGTATGAACACATGTATGTGTGTATCTATGTGTATGTCTTCTTACAGCATATGCCAGTTTAAAGTATAAAGTCTTGAACAAAATTTTCCAAAATTGTGTGTAAGTTGAGGCAATTACAACATTAAATGTTTACGTCTTTTAAACAAATGTCATAAGTGGCCATTAAAATATTAGGCATTATATAAATACGCTCAGTAAGTGTATCATAACAATTTGGATTTAAGAAATATTAATATTTTTTCTAATGGCCGAGTATGAAATAGCTTCCTAAGACAGCAATTAAAAATATAAATCCATTATAAACACGTTGCCAGCTAACCTTCGTCGAATTAGGTAAAAACAGAATAATATGAAAAAAACAAAAAAACAGACAGCCCATTAGCTAACTAAAAATGTATAATTTACCTATATTTCTAGCTAACCTAAAGTCTTCTTTATATTCTTAAAAAAAAACAAAAAAAGAACTCGAATAAGCAGCACATCTCCATATATACAAATCGTAGCGATTCGAATCTTCGGAAAACACCAATAAGTTGACATTAATTAATTATCTTCCACCAACAGTTACCACCACGGCATACATTCGATCAACCACCACCATGGTGATGGGTAAAATTAATATTCATGTAATAGATAGATAACATTAGCATTCCCTCCGAAATATATTCACGGAACCGAGCTGTTTGACCACTTTTCTCCGCAAAACTGTGGACTGCGAAATTTGCATGCCCCTCACGAGTTTGTTGTGATTTCTTGGCGGCAGGGAGCCGAAGTCGGTCTCCCCGCCACAGTTTGCATGTCTCGTTGAAATTAAAACATCACATCACCATCATCAACACCATCGTCATCGTCATAATCGCCAACGCCATCGCCACCAACCAACCACTATTATGGAAGTCAGCGACGCGTCGTCATAATGGTCATTCAGTTTAACTTCCGTATCATGTTAATTAGAGTGTTTGCTCTTAACTCCGTACTATGGGGAAGTAGCCAGAGCACATGTGAGAATTGTGTCGTCTCCCTTTGACAGTTTACAGTGGCTCGAAACCAAAAAGAAAGCCGGATAACAATAACACAACGCAACACTATATTTGTATGAAGGGAATTTTTAAACTGAATTATGAAAAATACGTAAGCGTAATTTGTTTCGAAACTGGGTTTTTAGTGAAATTCGATAGAAAATTGTCCAAAGCTCTTAATACTAAAATATTAAAAATGTATATTTACAAAGATATAGCAGTTTCAATTGTATGGTAAGCACCACACAAAAAACCCTCTCTTGGAAAATTTTCATTCGCTGTTAGGGCTCCTTAATTTCCGACAATCAATATTCGGCCACCCGGATGTGGAAAGTACGCACGCTTAAAACAAGTTGACAAATAACTACTACTCGGCAGACTACAAGGGCAAAAGCAACCCCTATTGAAGGCGTATTATTAAGGAGCTCCAAGAAACACTCACTGCAATATACACTCATATACAAATAATTAATGAAGGAGTATGTCAGAGATCAAGCGCTAGAGTGGGTTCACAGGACGTAAATGAAAGTAAGAAATGGAGAAGGAGAGAGAACAGAACCTTGATGTACTTCTGCAACCGAATGAATAAGATATATAGAGATTCACAAGTTGAGAGAAAAAAAACTAAAAAGTAACACAAAAATTTAACATATATATTTGATATTTTTAGTCTACAAACAAGTTAATGTTTGTGGTATGGAACAATATATATACATATGCTTGATGCCTTGTAACCTATTTTTCTTTGAAAATGTTGCTTAAAATGCCATTTCGGTTAACGGTAAGCGCTACAGAGTCATGATAAACCATTCTTTGTGGCTGGACGGTCTTTGGTTTTTGGCCGCTGTACATTTTTGAGAGCTAGAGTGATGGACTGCCATTATGCAGGCCCTTAAGGAGAATAACGAGCAAGCGATATGAGAGATAGGGCCACAAACCGCCAATAAAATCTTGGAAGCTAACAGAGGCAGCCCCCATCGTCGTAGCGCCGATTCATTTGGAAATTTTCTATGTATTTTCTATTTTTGAGAATTCTTCAGTTGAGGCATTCTTCATTTTTTTGGGGCATCAAAAATAAATTACATCGAGTTCCATAAATAATGGGAATATTTCTTTATTCGAATAATATGCCGGAAAAATGGATTTGTGTTTTATTTTTTACATTAAAACAAATGGAGATCAAGAAATTCAAGAAATGCTAAAAGATAATACTAAATAGCCAAATAAGCCTCCCCTCAATAAAACAATAGCGTATAGTGCATATAGGATGCAAAATATAAGCTATCAACATTTTCAATAAGATTACATTACAATTTCAAATCGTTATATCCCAAAAAGAAAATCTTAAATATGTCTGGAGTATACTCCGTTTGGAGTGTTGAGGCGGTTTTTGGTTCTGTTGTTCTTTGGAGTTTTCGAAGACGATGAATCTGATTTAATTCATGGTAACGCCCTTTAAGCAGTATGTCCCCGTCAGTGAGTATACAAATTATATCGTACACAGCTCACTGATTCGAGAGAAGTTCCCCGTCTTTTCCTTCATGGAATGTTAAGGGAAATAAGTAACGCCCTATAACGGGCACTTTTGATTATTTTTATGTTTATGTTTTTTTTATGTAGTTTACAAATTTTTGAGATTTGATAATCTTTTGGATAGTACATTTTATCGCAATCAATGAAATATCTCCGATACAACAAAATGATCTGTTTTGTGTTTCACGCCACTGTTCCCCCTTTGTTTGGTTATTTATGACAGAGTTTTGAATGATATTTTGTTTTGTTGTTACTGGTTTTATTTATTATTTTTGTGTGTGTTTTTGTTGTTGTCTATTATTTGTTTTTATTTTAATATTCAGTATTGATTTGTGTTTTTGTCCGCTTTGGCTGTGCAGTCACAACAAAAGGCCATTCAACTATGTTGTGGACGAACGGCCACAATGAAGATGACGATGATGTGACTGTGGAGTTATTTCGATACGTTTTTTTTAACACCTGATATTTGTGTAAACATAAACAAACGTCTGGTGACCAGATGCCGGCGATTATTGAAAACAAAAAGAATGTCTATGCATTCTTATAGGAAATTCTAATCGAACTAAAGTTAGACAGATCAATTAAGAAGATAGCTAAACGATTGAATCGATATACGGACAAAAATGTAAGTGATAATCGGTAATTTTCCGTTTAGGTACTGTGGAAAAAAAACCCTAATCAATAACATGTGAGGGTCGTCAGCCGCGTGATAAAATAGTGTATTAATAACCTAGGTTAAAAGCCTATTATAAATATTCGAAAAATATCAGCGAGGGTTTCAACTATTCACTGCCGGCGACTTAACGAGTAAGAGATCTCTCAGAGATGCATTAGTCCTTCGGAGCCGGCTTTACACAAAAGGTCTCGACCAACGAATTTTATAATTAAATCGTACTCTTATTTGGGAAAAGTTTTCCGTTTAGAATTGGATATTTAGGAAACTTTTTAGAACCATTAAACTTCTTCGTACGTACGATTTTATCGAGTATTAAGGACAGTAAAAATAAAATCTTAATATATATTTACCCTCGACACTGATTCACTGACTCTGTCACGCAGTACGTAGGAATTTAAATAGGCATTCTATAATTTTCTATAAATAATAATAATAAAAAAAATAATATTTTTTTTTTGTACAGAAATTGTGTTTTCTCCAAATTTTTTTTTACCAAATTTGTTTTTCCAAAATATTTTTTTAAAAATTTTTTTTTTAAAAAAAATTTTTTTTTTTCATTTTTTTTTTTTTACAAAATTTTTTTTTACAAATTTTTTTTTTCAACAAAATTTTTTTTTTCAACAAAATTTTTTTTCCACAAAATTTTTTTTTTTTCAACATAATTTTTTTTTTTCAACAAAATTTTTTTTTTCCACAAAATTGTTTTTCCATATTTCAACGGGCGCCATAGGCGCATTACAACTTACTAGTAAATAAATAATAATAAAAAAAGATTTATTAAAAAAAGAGAAAAACTTTTGCTCAAGTCACAACTTTGCTAGTGAACTATACGTTCCCATTACAATTATTACATTTCCACTATACTAACTAATATTTATCAGGGACAACGAACATGACTTTCAGAACTTATGATATTTCACAATATTTCTATTGGAGAAATAAATCTACATACCGTTGCCAAGCGGAAAATGGATGATAAAATTGTTTTGAAATTCAGACAACAACTTTTGTTGACACTTAGGCAGATGTCAGAGTGCGCGCTTAAAGCAAACGCGCTACAGAGTCATACATACGCTATAAAGCACTACATGTGTTTTCTTATGTGAACGTTCGAAACACATCAAAGTGAGAGCGAAGAGAAAAACTCGTTGAAGCGCCAAAGTAGGTCGCGCAATGGTTTCTAGCCTAAACACGCTTCGTTTCTGTTGTCGTTGTACTTTTTTCTTTTGTTATTGGATAAGTATGCATAAGGTTTTTTTTCAGCGGCTCTCTAAAATATGCTCATTCTTTAAATGTAAACTGAAATATTTTTCAAAAAAAAAAAAAAAAAAAAAAAAAAAAAGACAAAGACAAAGAGTTGACAAAATTAAATTTTGTAGAATTTTATATTTAAACTTTAAATCCTTTGCTTGCAGATTTTCGGTAATATTTTTGTATTATTTGATCACAAAGTGAAAGTAAAGAAAATGGTATTTTATGACGCCGAAGACAGCATATTTGACTGTGTTTAGAGGATCTGGCATTTTAATCTTTAAGATATCTCTCAATTTGAAATTCAGGGTATTTAAAATTAAACTCGTTTCTTTTTTCAATCTCTCTTATATTCTCTCTAATGTAAAGTTCTTGATTGGTGATCTAGCAACTAGATTCTAGAAGGGTAGAGAGAATAAAGAAAAGCAAATCAGAATTCAACTGCCGGTATACGGCACAAACTAAACATGAAGGAACAGACGGGGAACTTCTCTCGAATTAGGGAGCTGATCAAGATCTACTTTTTTAAAGCCGTCTCCGAACGGCTATCGCTTTTTCTAGAGCTGTTTTTAAATGGCTTTTATTCGTAAAGTCGCCAGCCTTTAAGAGGTGAAAAAACAGCCTCTGAAAAAATGCTTGATGGTCTTACCAGTTTTCAAACCTGGGTTTATTTGTGTGACAGTCGCAAGCACTACCTACCACATCACGGAAAAACTAAATATGCGTTAGTATTTTCCTCATTTATAATGTGGATAAACCGGCAGCAATTTCGTACAACGCACATACAATTAACAATTTCGTATGCTTTCGTTTTGCCGGCCGTTGCTCTGGGGGGCTCTTTGAAAAGTGCCCCAAAAATATAAAAGAAAAATGGGGCAAAAAAATCACATGAAAAATTGGGCATTTTACATTCGGCCAAAAAAAAATTGAGATTTTTTTCATAATTTATTGGTAATATTTCATTTCAAATGTGTTCAAAGACAACATTTTGCAAAAGTAGCTGCGAATAGTGCAACCCTTTAATAGGGAACACATTTGGAAGCGTTTTGGATTGACCAAAAATACAGAATATCCTAAGTATTTCTTTAAAGCTCCCTTTCTGTAAATGATTTCTCGTTTTGTATATTTTATTGAGAGGCCCTTCTAATGTATTTAAAGTTCGGAGGATGGAAATATTGGGTTATCCATTTCGTGGTTTCAAAAACAACTGTCAAACTAAGTTGTTAAACCAATTTTTTTTTATTTTCAGTTGGAAGTTCACATTGACAAAAATGAATCGCTTATCACACAACGCGTACAAATTATTAAAACCTACTACAAAAATGGTGAATCTGGCACAGCCATATATCGTGCTTTAAGAGGAGATTATGATTTATGGTTATGAAGCACATTTCTAACTCGGTGGGTATGTTAATAAACAAAATTGTCCAATTTGGTGTTCTGAGAATCCTCAAGTAATTGCAGAGAAGCCATTAAATCCACAAAAAGTCACAGTTTGGTGATGTCTTTGGTCCGAATGTGTGATTGGACCTTACTTCTCCGGAAACGACGAGGTCGTATGATAACCGATTTTTTTTTGCCTGTTATTGAATATTTCGACGTGGAGAATATGTGATTTCAAAAAGACGATGCCATATGACTCACAACTCGAGCGAATATGGCTTTATTGCAAGAGATATTTCCTAGCCGCGTAATTTCTCGTCGTGGCGACATCAACTGGCCACCTAGAATCTAGGTGGCGCTATCGTTACCATAGAAAGTGAACCAGTGGAAAATTTAACATTGGGTAAATAATTGGTTTTAATTCTTCATAAAGTTGCTACTACACCTGATTATGCTCCTAAAATAAAATTTGAAGTATCAATATTTTTATGATTTGTTGAAAATAACCCTTGTCGGGATTGATAAAATGACTGAAGTTTAGAAAATATATTGTAAATCTATCTATGAGATTTATTTTTGATTATTTAACTTAAAGCCTTGATAATTGTAAAAAATATTGGCAATTATGCCAAAAATTTAAATAAATGGTAATACAAGATGCATTTTTTATTGAAAATTGATTGAACATTATTAAAATTTTTCACTTAAATGTTTCGATAATTACTTCTTTAATTTCTTTTATTTTTATGTTACTAATACTATGATTGGAAAATGTACGGATATTTCTCAAATTCCAGTATATGTATTATTTAAATTTTATATTTTGTATTATGAGAATTTGGTGTTTATCCCACTGTGCTTGTGGGCAAAGCATGTCGTCATGCATGAGAAATGTGAGAGTAGAGTAAGTAGAGAGAGAGAGAGTATTTATTCCTTCCCTTCATGCTGGCTCTTGACTGTCCCCCTTGTCTAGCACTCAAGTGCAAACGGCTGGCTCGTAAGTGCAAAAGGCTCCTACGAGCCAAAGTGCCCATCACTGACCTAGATCATGCGATTTGACACCATTAGACTTTTTTTGGGGGGGCTACGCGTAAGACCGTGTTTATGGAGATAAACCTTCAACTCTAGCGCACTTAAGAACCAACATTCGTCAAGTTATGGCTGAGATACCGCCCAATATGTGCCAAAAAGTGGTCCAAAATTACCTCAAAAGAATCAGTGCTTGCAACACTTCGCGTGGTGTTCATTTAAATGATGTAGTCTTTCACACATAATGTCAACGTTCAAACTTTATAATAAAAAGGAAATATCATGAAAAAAAATATTTGATATGTGTTTTATTTACGTTTACTTTGAAAAGGCAAAATGGATAACCCTTTACTTACCCCCAATGTTACCTCCAATGTTAAAAAGTACGTCAAACGATAAGCAAAATGTGAAATTTACCTTCCCTCCTAAAATTATTTAGTTACCAAAGTTTATGCTGGATCAGAAAAATTTAACTTGATTTTTTTACGATTAGATTTTCTTTAGAATTGTGTAGTTTTCTTGGTAAATGCGTAAGGTTCATGGGAAAATGAAATTTAGAATATTTTCAAGATATGTATTTCTTCAGATTCTAATGTCATTCCCAGTTCATTTATACTGATACGTCATAGTAAATATTTCAACAAGAATGTCATGTAGTACATGTATTTTAAATATTGTCAAAAACAAAAAAAATCAATAACACGCAAAAACAGGCCAACTAACTATTAAAGTTCACAGTATTGACTTAATAAAAATAAACGACCATTGTTGAAAACAAAAAAAAAAATATATTGCGGTCAGTAACCTTTCGGGCATGAACATCAATAAACATTTTTTTTTTATGCATACAAAGTACTATATGTCTATGTATAATTATATAATATGTACTTTTAAATAACAACAACAAAAAACATGCAAGTGTTTTGCTAAACAGAATTGTTGACAAAGAAACCTGAATTGGAAATCATCTCAAAGTGAGTAGGGCTGCAGTAAACTTACTTTTAATATTCAAAAGATGTTTGAAAACTGATTTGTCGAATTAATTTGGTGATTTTATATTATTTATTTATTTGTTATAATCTTAAGAAACCATTTCCAAGATTAAAATAGTTATAGAGCACCACAAGCGGAGGCTATTGGCTCATGATTTAAAATTTTAAGAAATAGACACAATCCGTTGTAAAAATAGTAATATTTAAATGAAAAATCTACTTTCTAAATAAACTGTATTCTAAATATGTATTAATTACAAATAAGACAAAAACCCTTTCTATTTATAGCTGGGAAAACAGATTTTTTGCCCCATTGTTCAGCAATACATTTCAATTAATCACTTATTGTGAATTCCATGAAAAAAGCCAACTTTTGTGTCTGTGTTTTTTTTTAATTCTCTGATGTGTCACAATATCGAAATTGAACACATGGCATACAAATTAGCTGGTGAGATTTCATATCACCGGGTTAAAAATACTTGTACTTGTTCAGTCAGCCACAAGTCGGTAGAATTATGATTAAACACGGAAGTTTTGCTTCTGTCTTTAAACAAGAAAAAATTCAAAATTTTCTCAAGTCGTGTTTCCAAGCACGCCCTGCGTGGAGTTTGTTTACAAGTTCTACTTTTTTTTTCATGTGTCACGTAAATATCAGTGAATATTTTTATGACAATTCTCTGAATATCTTCTTGAAGTCATAAAACAAAAACGAAATACATCAATCGTTATCTGGCGGGCATAAAGCTATTTTTAAAGTTAAAACTGGTAGTGGTAATTAAGATTTATATCTTTTTTGATAATGTTAGCTAACAGTAAGTTTCCTATTATTTGTTGTCAAAGCCTCGTGGCAACCAATGAGTATGAAAGTTTTAGCGCAAATTTCAATCGTCACATGGTGATTCCCAGTTTTTGTTTTTAATTAAACCGCACAAATATTTCCATGGCAATTTTTTAGGATCCAAATAACGCCGTGTCATCTAATTTTTACCTGTGCAACTGTTTCGCTCGTTCAGTTAACCGAGAACGCTCAAAGAAAACAGTATACTAGTTTGGTCACATTGTAAAAAATTAATCACATATATAAAAATTATTGTCCAGACAACGTATTTGCGTTTATTTCGCCCAAGTGGATACAATTTATTCAAACTTGTTGGTTTAAAAATGAAAGTTGAAATAGTTGTTGTGATTTCTTAATTATATTCTGTGTGTATTTGGAATACCAAATACATTTCTCATTCAAGAGAGTGACATTGACAAAACTGGCATTCGCCAAATTGATTCGAACCTCCCAGCAAACTCCCTAAACTCAAAATTGACAGGGGACGAAATGAATTTGTTAACAGTAATTTTCACAATATCCGGTTTGGAGCATACAAGCATTTAACCTGCCCAAATGCCAAATACAAAAAGAATGAAGAATTCCCAAAAATAGATAAAGAAATTCCAAAAATAGATAAAAAAAATCCCCCAAAAAGGCCAATATGAAATTTCCTAAAAATTGGGGGAAATCCCCAAACAACTTATGCAAAATCGTCCTAGCGGCGGCGAAGGCCACCACGACCACGCTTATAGGACCGTATAATTTTCACGAAATTTTACATAACGAAATCGCAAAGTGGCTGCCCTTTGTCCTCACGTTAAACACGGAGACTCTGTCCTCGATAGCCCCACGAATTCTATACTTAAGGTCTTGAACCGACACTGGGCTATTGGCGTAAACCTTATCATTCACGTAGCCCCAAAAAGAAATCGCAAGGTGTTAAATCATATGATCTCGATGCCCAATTGTGATCACCTCTTCGAGAGGTCCGTTGATACATTGCAACCCTCTCTAGTGTTTTCTTAAGGATTTTATCATTCTGCATTCTTTAGAAGTAATAGTGAATGACTAGATTTTAGCGGTTGTCAAGGATCCCTCCTCCTGGTTTGTGCCGAGTTGGACATTCGGGTCTATTCGAGGTACTTGCATTTCGGTGCCACGGCTAGATCATCTGAAAATCAGCTTTTTACGCTAACTGAACACACTAAGCTTAGTTGAAATTCTGTTCTATTTACTACCAATTTATCTAATTAAGGTCAGTTTTTCTAACTAGTTTGTATGATTTCATTCCAATAAATTTTGATATATTTCACACTCTCACTTTGTCTACTTTACTTACTTAGCACACTTAGTACTCTGCGTACTATTCTTATGAATATTTTCCAACACGAACTCATTGAATTTCGACCGTAGTAGCAGCCATTGAGTTGCTGTTGTTAGCATTTCAGGTAGGCTTGGAATGTTTGTATTTGTTGGTAGTTAAATACAAATAATTGTTAGTGTTGTTGTTGTGTCGACATTTTTGTTAATATTAGCCAAAGCTCTTAACACCAAATATGTATTCGGTGTATGCTAACCAAACAGTGTCACTAGAACAGGTAAGAGGCTGTCTGTTTCAAGCAGGAGCTTCAACAACAACAATTCACTTGGCTTAGAGAAGAAAATAACATTAATGAGGGAATTTAAGAACGGAATCCTATATTTTTGTTGAGAACACGAAATACGATATTTTCTAATAAATATGGAATAGGTCTGTTCTAGCGGGATAATTAAATTCACTGATGATTAAGATGTTTGAGTATTATCGGGTATATCAAACTGGTTTCTCACTCAAAAGTTTGACATTCTAAGGCTTGTATAAAGATCAGTTAGAAACTACATGGATATTTAGGCACGACTAAGAGAATGGCCCCGAAGTTCATTAATTGGATAGTGAGCATCATGTATTTACGATAAATGTCCTGAATCAAATTAATCCCGGACATTTGCAAAATGCCATTTAGCATTTATGAATTATAGACTCTTTACTCCATGTATTAACAAACAAACTAAAAATATATGATTAATATAAGTTTGAAAAAGAAACGTATACTTGAAATGCCCTGTAAATGCAAACGGCGGGCATTTATTCGTAGACACCACAAAACATTTTGTAAAAGATGAACCTCAACTGGACTTTGATATTGATCGCATCATCACACAAACAATTAGAATACGTGTTTAATTAAAAATTCTACAAATCCAGCTTTAAGATAATGAGGGTAGTTACCTATTTATGGAGAAGATAATATACGAGTTGAATACAATTAAAACGGAATGCGTCAGAGCCCTGTCTGTCCGAACATTTATTCTTCAGTCTTTGAAGGTTTAAACAAACACATATATACATTTATATGTATATATAAGTATAGTATTCTACTTATTGCAAACTCAGCCATGTGTATTTTGCTTTATTTAAATATTTCCACTTTTATTAACAAAACGACCAACTCCATTCAACTATGAATATGAGAATTTATTTGTGTTTTTTTTTTTAAATTCGGAGTTCATTTATTATGTTATAAACAAAATCAGTGTTATTTAATTATTTCAATAATTATTATAATTAGTTGGATAAATAAAACTAATAAAAAAAATGGCACACAAATGATTGTTGTTCGAAAAGCGTTAGTCATGTTTTGTCAAATGAGCCATCCCAGCCACATGTTCTGTGGCATTGCAAAGTTTATTTAATTCACTGTATACGTTTTGTGAATACACCAATCAACAATAAAGTACTCAGTTCTGGCCCCATTTACCCGTAGTCCCCTTCATGTGGCATAAATTGCACTTGTTGCACTTTGCTCTCGAGCAATAAAAATACAACACAAATCATTATCAGTATTTATTTCCTTTGAAAGTTACGAAAACAATAAAGAGGACAAATGTAGTCGTAAAATAAAGGGTGTCTCAGTAAGAATACAGTTTTGGAACTTAGTGTTCTTTTTTGGTAACTCTGAAATTTGGCTGATATCACATAGTTTTATTTCGATTATTAAAAAGGCAGCGAAATTACGAATATATTTCGCATTTATTTACCTTGCACTTACAAACACATAAAATATTGCTCCAAATGTCCATTCATTACTTTGACAACTAAAGCCTTTAAAACTCAGTTTTAGTAGAAACTCCAAAATCATTTGGAAAGTTTCAAACTTATGGTAGCTATAAAAAACCAACATACTAAAATGAAAAATAAATTTTTAATTACTGACAGAGATTTGAATAGTCAAACAGTAATTCCGTGTGTGAATTCATAAGAAATGAGTTTTATTTGAAATACAATTAATGTTAAATGCTAACATTCGCAAGTATCGACTAGAGGGAAAAATCAGTCCAACAATGACAACGTATCGTGACGTTAAAGAAAATAAATTCGGGTATAACTAGAAAAGACATAAATCCATACTGTTATTAGAGACCTTTTAAGGAGGAATCATGGATAGATTAGAAACGAATTCTGCGAGATTGGCTACGAGAGCAAAAATAGCAATTAATTAACAGAAAATTAAATCAATTATTCAGTTTCAGATTGATAATACATTGCTATACAAATTTTAGATTTAAATTTCCATTTAAAATGCAAAACAATTTTGGAATAAAGTTGTGCTGATTTTCACCCATATACATATTTCTGATCAATTTCTGATTCTTGATAGATAAAACAATAAAAATATAAGCTGTAGCAGTAGATGCTGAAGGTAGCCCAGGGCATATCATTTCAGAATGTATCATTCATATATTTCAGAACAATTCGATATTTGAGGTTCTGAAATTATAATCTAACAATGCTATAACCAGCGTTGCCAATACAAACATTTTTGTCCTACCAAAGATTTACAAAAAACCGACCATAATCAATTAAAATGCACTTTAATATTCTTGTACGATTAATGAATTAAATTAAGAATTCAGTCTTTTCTATTACTACAATATATAGTTTATTTCAGTCTTATGTTTTCCGAGTTTTGACATCAGAGAAAATATATAAAAACAATCCCTTTCAGCTGACCATACGTAGTGTGGGATGTACAAGCTCCTTGCATATCATAATGCTGTTGATAGTATTTAGTTCAGTTTGTTTCTAAGCTTAGTTTTTATGAAAGAACGTGTCGAAAACTGGAATTGGAAGTGAAATCAAATAAAAACAGTGAAATTGGAATGTTCCACTATTTTAAATGGAAGCAATTGTCTTCAAAAAAGTTCGTTTCGAGTTCAATTCGAATACAATGACTTGAAAGTGAACATTCAACCTGGAACTCTATGTTGATGTAATGAATTCTGATATACTGTTGTCCCCTGAGTACAAAAATGTCCGACATTTTCTTTAAACGAAATTTTTTGACATGTCAAATTTATGAAATTCCAAACAATTTACGATTACGTCATAAATCTGCCGCATAAAGTCGTGAGTTTTACATGATTATCACCGTAAAGGCCTGAACCATGGTACGCTTCCGCACAAGGAATGCTATAATGCAACAGTCAACGCCCCTTTAGGCTAAACGAAATGGAGACCATCAAGCCCAGCCCGCCGGTACCAATTCGAAGCATAATATATATGGATTATGACTCACCTCTTGGTTTCGAGTCGAGGTCTATCTAACACCTCTGCTGATCTATGGGTCACAGCACCCGGTTGCAATGAAACACCACACCGAGCCGAAACTCTCCCCGCGATTTGGATCTTAAAAAGAACAATCACCCAAAAAAGGGCGAACAATTAGCAGCGTACAGTTTAGAAATTGTAGAAATGGTCCATATCCTGTAGAGATTGTTCCCTGAGTGGATTATTAATCAACAAGTGAAAGCAGATTTTCGAGCACAATCACACTAAGGAGTGAAGAGTTCTTTTTAAAAAGGGTCTGATCAAGAAATTACACTTACTGTTGCTCTACATAGCGTCATAATAAATGTATGGGGGTAAAATATCTAAGTCGTCCTAATCAGTTCCGATTTTTTGCATCTACCTATAAGAAAATTCGTTTTGAGCAGTCAGTGATTCTAGTGTTTTCAATTTTGTTTAACTCGTATTTATCATCGACTATCACACAAGCATCCCAGGTTTGTATCTTGGTAAGAACAACTAATAGTTTTTTAGTGGCATTTCCACCTCATAAATGGCGATAACTTTGTGAGTATGAGAGTAATCTTTAAGAGTCAATAAATGTTGATGTGGCAACACTCACACCGCTAGTTTATTACGATTTAAGGAGATATCTCTTTTCCGTTCAGTTGAATGAATGCAGTAAGTTAAAAGTAAACGGTAATTGTATTCAATCGCAGCTTTAGTATTGTATTTTAACTTACTCACGCTACAACTTCTGTTGGCGGCAATAAAGAAAGCGTTGAACTAAAAATGTGTATCTTTTGGACTTAGCACCGAGAAATTAAAATGTACCTTTTTAATTACATTTAATAAATGTGTTATAAATGACCATTTGGCTTTATAAGTGATAAAAATACGAAATGTTAGTAATTTAGACAATAAAAAAAAAACACAAATCGCAATAAATGTCGTGGAGTTCTAACTGCCCGAGCAAACAATATTAATAATTGGAAATTCATTTATTTGCCTTGCTATAAACCAGATATTAAAAAGTATTTTTGGTATCGGGCGTGTGTAGTAGTTTCAAATAACAACTGACATGGTTTAATAGAGGTCAATATAAAATGTAATTTTTTAATAATATTACCAGGAATAAATTAGAACGTATTTGAATAAATCTCTTTCTAGCAAAGGCGAAAAATGTCCATCAACGCTGTGTGCGTGTGCTACGCTGCCAGCGTAGGCAGATAATATTAGCCTGATACAAGAGTTTTCAATTTGACCAACGTTAGTATTAGTACATTTTAAGAAAGCTTGCAACCTGGACTCTGATGGATTTCAGGCATACAGACGCCGTCGAGGAAGAATTTGAGATACAAATCCACTGTGTAACTTAATCAGCTTTATTGAAAAGCTCCCACAGGATGAATATCACACTAAACTGACTCGAGATAATTTTTGACAAACGTGACAACATTTTGCCAGTGCTGTCGCTTGTGCGACAATGAGATTGTAATCTTTTCAAATCAGAAAACTAAGTCATTTCAAGGGACTCACCATATAAAGTAACTATGAACTGTGATGGAATTAATTTTCTAATGTAAACGTAGCCTCTATTTTATACGAAACTCATAAATGGAACGATTCCGAGAATAGTAAATTAAAACCAATACAGAAACAGCCTTGGAAATTGAAAAGGAGATAAATCGCATTATGTCTGGCTATTGCGAACAACAGAAACAGTTAAAAAAGTCAGCAACGCAAAAAAATACCAAATTTTTTCCAAAACGGAGAAGATCGTTTCTAAGTAGCGACAGTGATAATATTTAATTATTGGTTAAACGTATTTTCTAACTCTTGAATTCAGAACATGTTTTAAGATTACTTTCTGTTTTTGTTTTCTTTTGTAGCACGAATGAAATATTTTAATTTTGTATATTTTAATTTTTAAATTTAAATCTATTTTTGCATAAACCGTGATTTTTTATTCTTTTTTTTGGAAGTATTTGATTTTATGAGAATTTTTGAAAATATTAGAACGCATCCCGTGATTTTATATGAGCATAGAGTATTTTTTATGAGGTTTTGATTTAGAGACCAGTGTGCAGCGTTGCATTTTTGGGCTTTTTCTTCCAAATTTGGTCGGGTGGGTTTTAAAATATTAAGATTTTGTCGGGGGGGTCGGTCCAATTCATTTTGGTAGTACTATATTTTGTTATTAATTTTAAAACATGTGTTATTAAATAGTAAATATTTTAGTAATAGAAAAAATCAAATTCTTAATTAAATTTTTGTTTGTCCGAGAAAAAAACGATTATTCAATTCAATTAATGTTACAAGATCGTTAAAGTGCATTTTGATTTATTTTGAATATGTTGGTCGGCAACAAGGGATATTTTTGGTAGAAAAAAATGTGTAGTGGCAAATTTATCAAGAACCCCCTCATTAATTCTTTTAGAATTAACAACGATCTGGCAACGCGACGTAATGCAAAACATAAGGAAACAGCAACAAAAGCAAAAACCCGACATTCTAGTTAGAACGAAAGAACAACGACCAAAATTGAGAATTCTCTCATGAAGAAGAGACAATAGATAGATCGATAACACAATGAAGATAGATACCAACAAAAAAACAAAACAAAAAGACAACAACAACAAAAAGCGAAACGATGAAATTGAAATTCCAGCCAGACATGTTTACGTACATAAAGATCATTGACAAAGAATAAAAATAAAGTGCAGCACAAAGAATACACGTCTGCGGAAAGAGAGAGAACAACAGAAATCCAAAAAAAAAAAACTTATTCGAAATTCATGCAAAATGGGTCGCGGGTCAGAGGTGAAAACGATTTTTCTTGTTTTTTTTTTGATTGCGAATAAATTAAATTAAAATAAAAAACAATGTACAGTAAAGGAAAAAGTGAAATGGAATAAAGAAAAAAAATATACTTACTGCTGCGATTGCCTTCTTTGACGCGATATGTCAAATTGTGAAAAGCCAAATCCACGGCAGGACGTTTGGGCAAATGCTGCAGGGTCTTCGTTTGGACGGGCACTATTTGGGCCTTCACATTGCTGTGCCTGTTGTCATTTAAAAGATTTCGATTTATTGCATCGCTTTCAACCATTTTGTTAATTTATTTGATTTCGTTTGTGGACAAATAAAATGATTTTCATTCAAAACCAAATCACAGCAACATGTAAGTATTAAATATTATCACAATTTGTTGTATTCTTGTATCTTTAACTTTTTCTCTTCAAATTCCAATTCGTTTTCACGCTTTGTTTAACAAAAATTTCTTTGATTTATTTTTTTTATGTCGAAATTGTGCTATTTACTGCGCGTTTTCTTTGTGTTCCTGTAGGAAATAAGTAAACGACGACCCAAAGGGATTTTCCGTATTTTTTTGTTTTTCTCTTGTATCTCAAACAAGAAATGTATCGTTGTACTTCAATTCCGAAATGTCGTTTCAACCCTCCGCAACAACAGTTTTTTTTTTGAAGAAAATTAAACACGACGGACGCACAAAGAAAGAAAAACCTTAACCGCTCACACACACGGTGCGATCGCAACTAATTTCTATTGAATGTAGCCAATGTAGTCGGCACTGGTACTTTGGCGTTTTTCTTGCTCGTTTGCCTTTGTTGTTGCCTCAGCTGAGTACTGTCGACGGGGAACGGTGGATGGTGGTGGTTGTGCTGGTGTAGTAGTGTTGATGGTGGTGGTTACCAGTCAGTCAACTTTAATCGTACTGTCACTAGAACAAATCGTTGGAAATATGGAAATGTTCACATACAACAAAAACTCTACGAAACATTATCAGTTCATGTGAGTGAGGTGTTTATATTATTTTTGTACTCTCTATAAATTTGTGTCTCTCAATTTCCAACTGAACATTACTAGTGCACATGGCAACTCTACTGATTTATCAAATTGTATATTGTTTTCTTTGTTTATATTCTTATGAGAATTCTTCTGCTCTCACTCTCGCTCTCCCAATTTAACGTTTTCTCTGTGGGTGGAAATCACTGTGGACAATTTAGTGTTTTTTTTAACACTTAATTAAAACTACAGCTCGTATTAGCTGGAATATCCATTAACTATAGAGAGTTCGTATCCAAAGCTCCGGGATTTAACGAAATTTCCTTACGGAACCCTTAAAATAACTAAAATAGTTTTTTTTTGCCGTACAGGGAAAAATCTAGTCCAGTTATGACTTAATTACACAATAAGAAACAACGCTTTGAAATTTGGGTTTTTGGAAATTTACCATTTTTTTACTTTCCGATTCCCGGGATTATTGGCCGTGATTCGCGGGAATAAATTACTACCAATAAAATGGAACTATGTACGATTTTACGGCCTTTTCACAACTTTTAATCGGGAAATTGTAAGATTTTTTACTTGCTGAAACATTCCTGAACTAGTTGATCTTATTACATTTAAATTGTACACGATATTTTTTTAAAATTAATTTCGTATGATTTTTAATTACAGTTTTGTTAATCATTTTTTAAGTCTTGGTTACAAAAAAAAAAAACAATAAAATTATGTTCTATAAAGAATATCAAGTCCCGGGAAGACATCGAAAAATTCCCGATTCCGGAAGTTGAAAATTGTAGGAAAATTAAAAATCCTAATTACGATTTACATTGTATACAACCATACAATCAAATACAAAAGTTATAAATATGTCTTTGAACAAATTTAGTTCCCTTCCAAAAAAATTAAACAAAATGTGTTCCCACAACGCAAAAGTAAACATAAAATGTCGCCAAATGTCCAGTTTATGTAAATAAATTGAATCGAATTCGGAGTTTCGAGTGGGCGGCTTAAATAGTTTTTAAAGTCCTCAAAAGTATTTCAATGTCCTTTACAGCCACAGAACGTTTTCCTATTTACGTTTTTATTTGAACAATCCACAGTTAAAAATCGTTTTATAATGGAAATAGTAATTCTAACGTACATTTTTCAAAAAAATAGTTGCCAACATAATTTTGTAAGCGACATTGTATTCAATCCGATTTAAGTCAAATGAAGATGGTTTGTTTGGAAAATTAATAAAAAAAAACGTTAAAGACATCAGAACACTATCTTCACTGAGCAAAAGTTATAGTAGTTAAAACTTCAAAATTTGCTAAAAGAAAGTTATCAATATTGTTTTCAATTTTTTTTATAAAAAATTATTTTCATATTCCTAAGCATATGTTTATCCTTGATCACCAATAATTGTGTTTAATTTCACAAAAATAATTCATACAAAATATTTACCCTCTAACCGGCCAAACAGATATATTGGAAAATCCACACGAACAAATATTTTTTACGAAACTAAATACAATTAATAAAGTCATCCTCAGAGTGGTATTGCCGGTTAGAGGTTTAAGAAAACGGAATAAATTGCTGTACGGAATAAGGTAGTCCAATAACACGATAAGTCTGTAGTTTTTCAATGTTCATAACTTGTGTAGTTTGTGAAGATATTTTGATTGTCAAAAAGGTTTATAAACCAGCTTTGTATTCCATTTTAAAATTTATAAATTTTTTTAATAATTCCTCTTTCAATGGTAATAAATTCAACTGTGGTCCAACGAGAGCCCAAAGTTTAAACTCCTCAAAACTTCTTTATATCGCATTGAATATCGCAGATAAAACAATGGAGACAAAAAAATAATGTTTTTTTTTAAAAGGCTTAGATATTTACTGAGTAGTGACCATATTTAATTTCTATTATTGAGTTTTTTAACACCAATTCAATCCTGATACGATTACCGACAGCTTAAGTCATCGACAACGTTCGCATGCTTTCTAGGCTACCAACAACTCATTAAGGACTTCGAAATCATCTGTTTGTCGGTTAGAAAGCATGCGAACGTTGTCGTTCGACATCGTGACGTAGGCTGTAAACTATATGAAAATGTAATAAGGGTTTGAAAAAACCTTAAACAATTCAAAAGAAACTCGATCTCATAATTTAAAATCTCCATTTGGAGGGCAGAACATTTTTGTTGAAATAATAGGCTTCAATAGACCTATTTTTAAACTCAAATTTTCAAAATTGAGTTTTTCGCAAACAACACATAACGATATTTGTTTTGCCAACAGTTGTCATCACCGTACTGACATTTTAGCGAACAACATTTTTCACATTGTTGCCATACTCCGCAAAGTTCAAAGAATATTTTCTGTTGATAAGAAATAATTTTCTTGTTCTCAGTGTTGTTGGCGTAATTAAACTCGATTTTGTTTGTTTGGAATTACTCGTTGGCTGGCTGGCAATTGCTTTTTCTGTAGATTATTGCAAAATGTACGGTCTTGCTGTATTAGTAATGTGAATGCGAACTTTGATCCTTAGTCGGTTTTAGGTTCGATTATAAAGTTTTGCGATCTTGAATCTTGTTCGCCAGCCCACGAGGAAAAGGTGATCGTTTTTTTTTTATATATTTTATATAACGAACTCATCGTCGTCATAGATGCAAATTAAGAATTAGCAAAGAACAAAATATAGATTCATATCAAAGATTAACAAACCAGTAATAAATTATCACACAATTTATACGATTCCAATTGAAGAACTAGACAGTTAAAAAAAAAGAATAGCATTTTGTTATCGTTTAATTTTTTTAGGTGATGCATAGCGGGTCCAACGTTTAAACTGTAGCTTCTTCAAAATTGCTCTAAATCTCATTAGAAAAAAATTGTAGTCTTTTTTACGGAGTATGTAATGAACGTAGTTCATTCATTATTTAGTGTTTTACACAAATTCTGTCGTCCTAAATTATATCAAAATTCCATGCAAATTTAAAAAAAAATGGATTTTTCGACAATATTTTATTTTAGCTTGTGTTAAAACAAAATTAAGACGTCATCTCAAAATTGTACTAGATTTTTTTTCAAAATTTATTTTCAAAATCTCCTCATTTGGAGGGCAGGGAATTCTTGTTGATGGGATAGGCTAATACGCCAATGGATGGAATACGCCATTTTTTTTAAGCTACCGCAAGTAATCTAGTATATTGTTGTGTATTCGAATGATCACCAGCAGGTGTTGAAGTAGAATTCAATGCACAGATTATCGATGATTACCTCAATAAGCCACAATAACCGTATCAATTATTTTCATGCTATCAATCACACGATAAGATTATTTTTTTTTTTATAAATTCATATGCAATTCTGTTACTTTATAGGTAGTGCTTTATAGTATAGGTGCTTAATCGCTAACAAAAACATACAGATTATAATTGTATTTGTGACACTCCTTTGCCCCTCAGATATTGTGCAATGATCGCATATACTCAACCATACGCAGGTATTTTATCTATGAAAATAGATCTAACATAAATTTAGAAAGAAGTTCTTTTTTTTTGTCGCATTTCTCCTGTGGCCAACTGTACGATTAGAAGTTCTAGCGTCCTGTATACTAATAGCCAGAGTAGGGACATATTTTTGCTACCACGCGCCATTAGGCCTACAAAATACAATAGTTCGTTTTACACTACGAAAAAAAAAAATTGCAGAGAGTCAGATGTCTTCAAAAAATATAGGTCAGATATTGTGACCTATCAGAAAAGTAGATGTTTAGATCATGGATGTTAAAAAAACTATATTAAAAATGTAGCATTCCATGCAGGAACTTCTCTGAAATCAAAGTCTAAAATCTCAAAGTCCCGATACACAGTGGGGGTAGTCAAACTTTTTTTTTTTGGAAATAAATCTGACATTTGCATTTGACTTGTCCGATTTGAATGAAATTTCTCTAAGGTCTAGCTGAATTGTGGTCGAGCTACTAAACTTTTGAAGTCCTATTTCAGTTAACTAAAAATGTTTATTTAAAAAAAAAAGAATTATTAAAAAAAACGCTTAAGACATCAGAACAATATAAACGGGTTTCCAACAAGAGATGTTAGTTTGAATCACCCAGTATTTCTGTAGCTGCCACTTTTGAAGCTTTTATTCTTTGACATTTGACAAGTAGAAATTACGCAATTACTAAAAATGGAACAACGCATTGAAATTATTAAAATTCCCTACAAAAATGGTGAAAATCTTGCAGTCACAGTTCTTAAAACTAAAGCATTTTTGGGTTGTCGTAAAGCACCTTGTCGAACCGCAATACAGAAGTTGGTGGAAAAACTCGAGCTGTTTGGACAAGTTAGTGATGTGAAGAATAAAACCCGTGCACGTCGCTCAAGAACAACGGAGAATATTGCTGCTGTAGACCAAAGTGTTGAAGAAAACCCAGATTGGTCCATTCCTCCTCGTCTTTGGAATTGGGCATTCCACAAACGTCATTACACCGTATTTTGTATAAAGACTTGGGTCTCAAGGCTTATAAAGTTCAGTTAACACAAGAAAACAAGCCGGCTGATCATCAACGTCGTGTCTTCGCTGATTGGGTCCTTGAAATGCATGAAAATGATACGGAATTCTATCGAAAAATCATATTGTCTGATGAGGCCCAGTTCCACCTCGGTGGCTATGTCAACAAGCAAAATTGTCTCATCTGGTGCTCGGGAAAGCCAAGAGAGAAGCCACTCCATCCTCAACGTGTGACTGTTTGGTGCAGTTTATGGTCCAGCGGGATCATTTGACCTTACTTTTTTCGAAAATGAGGTTGAATCAACAGTTACGGTGAATGGATTGCTCGATGGAGAGATGATTAATGATTTGTTATGATCGAAGTTGGATGATATTGATTTGGACAATGTTTACTTCCAAGAAGATGGCGCTACGTGCCACACAAGCAACGAAACCATTGCTCTTTTATGGGAAAAGTTTCCGAAGCATATTATCTCTCCAAAAGGTCATCACAATTGGCCACCGAGATCTTGTGATTTAACACCTTGCGACTTCTTCCTTTGGGTCCACGTGAAAGCTAAGGTCTACAACAACAGCCCAGCGTCGATTCAAGACCTCAAAGATAGAATTCCTGAGGCTATCGAGGACATAGGTCAGCCTCTTTGCGATTTGGTTATGGAAAATTTCATGAAATGGATATGGTCCTGTATGCGCAATCGTGGAGGCCATTTGGCTGATGTTGTTTTTCATTATTAACGGCATACCTTCCTCTTTATTATGAAATAAACATGAAATAAAAAAAATTTAATTTTTCTTTGAATACCAAAATAACACCTCTTGTTGGAGAACCCTGTACTAACACATTGTGGTTGTATGAGTTCTCCGACAACTGCCCTAAATAAATTTTAAATTTTACAGAATGTCGTTATACGGAGATCAAAAACGCATGAGCATCCGAGTTACAGGCGTAGAAAATAATCGTAGTAAAGAAATATTCGCAATAAGGAATTTGGTTACAAGTCCCGATTCACACTAGGCAATTTTACTTGCGGCAATTTCTATGGTTCCCTTTTGAACTTGTCTATTGTGTTCACACAAGGAAATTCTTTTTTGGTAATTTTTGTTCCCTTTTCAAATACGAATGACTTTTAAAATATCAAAATACGAATAACACAAAAGGAATTGCCAGCATATTTCCATTCCCCTTACCTCTCTTTCCCACAAACTGAAAATTTGCGGCAATTAAAATTGCCTATTGTGAATTGGGACTAAGGAGAACAAAACCTACTGAAATTGAACGAAATTGCAGCGTTCTGGAAATAAATTCGTTATATAAAGAACCTCGTTGTACGAATGTTCGTAATAGAGAAGTTCGACTGTAGTTGGAAATTGAAAATTCGAAAAATATACCAATATACTTTTGTTTATAAACAGATTTTTCTATGAACATAAAAGAACCCGTTAACGAATCACCATTACTATATCCATTACGATAGACTGTTTGGTAAGGTCCTCTTCGGTCCTTATTTCCTTTGAAATGACGAAGGAGCTGTCGTTATGGTGAATGGCGAGCGCTATCAAGCCATGCTGACTGAATTGTAACAATCGATTTGGTTGAAACTTTACGTCCAGAAGTCACTGGCCACCTTCGTTTGTGCGATTTAGCGCCTCTGTTTATTGCGCTATGTTAAGTCCATTGGTTTATGCCGACAAACCAGCAAATCTTGAGGCAATGGAAGCCAATATTCAAGACTTCAACAAATTGATCTGATCGAATGGACAATGTAACAAGAAATCATTTTTCAAAAATCAAAACAATATAATTTTAATGATAAGATATCTGTCTAGTATTATCATTTTAAGTTCTCAAGCTCTTTAAAAAACATCCGATATATTGGAGGACACACCCTGGTGGACAATGTATGAAATTCATTCCTACTCCGCTTCACACCTAAGGGACTGAGATTTGTGTCCGCTTATGAGAGAAATGCACAAAAGGACTGAAGCGGATTGGTACTGAAAAACGTGTCCGTTTATAAGAGGTGTCCGCAGGGAGAGAGTACACTGTATTGTATTTTAAATTACAATATCAAAAAATCACATATAAGAAACTTTTAAAGCACTTTTCAACATTTCTTTCTATTGAAGATACGTCAGCATTTCTAATCATTTGCAGCTTTGAACCTCGATGACTGCAAACGCTTTCAATTAAATTTTATTATACTTGTTTTTTTTTTAATGAAATCAGCAGTTTCAATTCTCTATCAATTAAATCTCGATTTAAATGTAAAATATTGAACAGGGAATAAAACTCGTTTCATTAAGATATTTTGCAAAACTATTTTTGTGCCGATTGTTGATACTGAATGAACTAAAAAAAAACAAAATCCTATAGACTGTAATGTAACTAAGTAACCTGTTTCATTCCGAAGAGGCTCTAAATTCCACAAAGACTGAAAATTGCAATTTCGTGTTTTTGTTGTTGTTATTCGTTCGAAACGATCGCCGTCTACCGTACAATGTTGAATTTTGAATTTCATGAGAGAGAATGAGGGCCAGCACAACCACTATTTGACCATGACAGTGAACCTGTAACCGTTAATACAATCTGGTTTTTATCATCTTGACTTACGCACGAGTATTGTTTATTTTTTTTTTATTATTATTATTGGAATTATGTGTCTTCAGGTTGCTTTACGAAAAGGGCTTGCCATAAAGAAAATGAACGGTTATCTACCCAAAATAAAACGAAAACAGGTAAACAACAATTTTAACTCAGTTAGTCATTTTGAAACAGAATAAAGTTCGAAACTAGCAGGGAATCAAACGGCTGTCAATACAATTCGGAGGTCGGTAGTGTTATCAGTGTGGTGATAGTGAATATGAACTGGAATTAAGTAATTATCGTCGTTTTATTTTCTTTTACTAATTTTCGTCCAGATAAGAGGTGCTACATTTAGTGTTCACCGTAGAATGACTTAACTAAGTATCTGCAGAAACTAATTGTAATCCACTTGAACGACAGCTAACCGTGTTATTTGGAATGAAACAGCTGTTTCGTATTTTCCTTGTCTAACGGAAATTTGAATAAAATGTCTATTAAAATATCACAACTGATTCAGATCGAAACAGATACAGCAGAAATGGAATTCAAGTTTCAATAACAAATAAGTAAATTAAATTAAAAATGAATTAATTTCCTTATGGACAAGTAAAGGGTCTTCCAACAGAACCATGATAATTGATAGCGGCCATATTCTTTCAGCGTTCAACTACACGTGCAAATGATAAAATTGTTTTATCAAAATGAGTGTTCTTTTTTGGGTAATGTGCCGCACGCTTCGCCCACTCTGGGTCGATCAACAAAAGTCAACGACAAGCGGTATAGGAAGAGTTTGAGAGAATTTAAAATAATAATACAGGATTTTCCAACAAGAGATGTTATTTTGTTATTCAAAGAAAAATTATATTTTTTCAGATAAATGATCGGATGTTTATTTCATAATAAAGAGGAAGGTATGCCGTTAATAATGAAAAACAACATCAGCCAAATGGCGACCACAACCACACTTACAGGACCATATCCTTTTCATGAAATTTTGCATAACCAAATCGCAAAGTGGCTGCCCTATGTCCTCGATAGCCTCACGAATTCTATCATTGAGGTCTTGAATCGACGCTGGGCTATTGGCGTAGACCTTATCTTCCACCTGGCCCCAAAGGAAGAAGTCGCAAGGTGTTAAATCACAAGATCTCGGTGGCCAATTGTGATCACCCCTTCGAGAGATAACACGGTCCGAAAACTGTTCCCGTAAAAGAGCAATGGTTTCGTTGCTTGTGTGGCACGTAGCGCCGTCTTGTTGGAAGTAAATGTTGCCCAAATCAATATCATCCAACTCCGACCATAACAAATCATTAATCATCTTCAGCATAACTGTGGATCCAACCTCATTTATGAAAAAGTAAGTTCCAATGACTCCGGCGGACCATAAACCAAACAGTCACACGTTGAGGATGGATAACTCTTGGGTTTTCCGAGCTCCAGATGCGACAATTTTGCTTGTTGACGTAGCCACCGAGGTGGCATTTCAAGGACCCAATCAGCAAAGACACGAAGTTGTTGATGATCGGTCGGCTTGAGTTCTTGTGTTAACTGAACATTATAAGCCTTAAGACCCAAGTCTTTAAGGTCCAATTAGTCTTGACGGTTGACGATTGACGTTAGACTCAATATTGTGTGATTAGTTATGACGATGGTAAGACAAAACTAAATGCAAACAGCTAATCGAAGTGCATTTGTACAAAATATAATTTGTCTTCGTTTATAAGAATATTACTCATAACTTTAAAATTTAATTTGCAACTTATAAACAATTTCCGCGCGCAAAATATCGAAGTGAAAGCAATAACAATAAACAGCTGATCGGTCTTGACGGTTGACGGCAGATTCTGCAACCTGCAGAAGTCTACCGTCAATTTTAGTTGTCTCTCACATTAACACATGCAAAATGCAACCTCAACACAAACAGCTGATCGTCTACTGTCAGCCATGAACCGTCAAGACTAATTGGGCCTTTATGCAAAATACGGTGTAATGACGTTTGTGGAATGTCCAATTCCAAAGAACGACGAGGAATGGGCAACCCTGAGTTTTCTTCAACACTTTGGGCTACAGCAGCAATATTCTCCGTTGTTCTTGAGCAATGTCCACGGGTTTTATTCTTCACATCACTAACTTGTGCCAACAGCTCGAATTTTTCCACCAATTTCCACCAATTTCGGTCCGACAAGGTGCTTCACGACAACCCAAAAATGCATTAGTTTTGCGAACTGTGTCTGCAAGATTTTCACCATTTTTGTAGTGAATTTTAAAAATTTCAATGCGTTGTTGAAGCGTTTATCGTTCCGTCAAATGTCAAAGAATAAAAGCTTCAAAAAAGTGATAGCTACCGAAATACGGGGTGATTCAAAATAACACCTCTTATTGGAAAACTCTTTACAAGACAAAAATATTGTTGGAATGAAATCTGGTAGATTATACTATGACATTTGATTTTCGGCCGCGGCTACAGGTTACATGGTCCATTCGAGCAGTGCAATTTTTGTCTACTTTTTCCAATAAATCTGACCGTAAGCATCAATGATGGCTTGATTTGCTTTGCAGTAACCAATAAAAAAACGTAAATTCATCCCAAAAAGTTGATTCCAAAATTCCGAATTCGATAATTTCGTAAACAATTTGACTATGCTAGGAAAGGTTTTATGCAATTGTTACTCATTTTAGGAACCAACATGTTTTGTACCATAAATAATTTATATGTTTTTATCATAATGAGTAATAATCTGATAATAATACACACACACACACTCTTACGAGTATTTGTATATAACACATTTTATTGTTTGCCAAAATATTTGAAGGAATTTTGGACTTTGACATTTTCTATGTGAACACAGTCGTAATTGCTGAAACAAAAAAAAAAAAACAAAAAAATTATCACACCTCAACGCGAATGGAAATAAAAAAAAGAAAACAAGGGGGGTCACCGATACTCAAGATTCTTCATATTTCGAAAATTCTGTGAAGGGAGGGCTGTGGTGTTTCGTGCGCGTATTCTTTAATAATCGTAAAAGCACAAAAGCACAGGCGAGTTACTGCTTATTATATGAAAGACTACCCAGCATAGCATTTGACTGTTGAAACAGAATGTTGTTTTACAAGGCTTCAATTGTTTCTGGTTTATTTGAATACAATTTATCTTTGAGAGATAGTCCCACATGAAAATAGTCCAAACGCGTTAAATTGGAGATTTTGGCGGTCAAAATTGATAGAGAATTTGGTGAAATTATTGAAGATTTCGTCATTGCTGTGAACGCTGCCCAATTGTAAAATTGTTAACTTCTTTAATGATTTCAATTGAACAACCGGTACGAATATACAGAGAAATTTGTATGTCTTGTTCCGAACGTGTCGATGTACAGATTTCGATTGACTTTCTTATTTCCGCAGCTGTTAGACGATTATAACAATAAAAAATATCCACCCTTTTCGTAGTAGATTTTAATTATTTTTATTAGGGTTCTCGAGAGAAATTGAATTCATTTTTAGCAAACTTAAAATTTATTTTTAATAGTTTTGAGTGCTCCAAACTTCTTTGTTTGGCTTTTGGTTTTCTAATTCTTTGATTTAAATAATTAATACGAAAGTCTATTCTATTTTAAAAAGTAAATTAAACAAACAATTGAATCAATCAAAATTCTGTCAAAATGAAAAAAATTTTATCAGCTGTTTGCATGACTCTACCTTTAGTTATTGTGCCAAGTACTAGAGCTTGAGGATCCTCTATAAAATGCTCACTGGGTAGTCGTAGACCTTTGTAGCGAAACTACCAACATTACATCAATTCCATCAATCATTTATTTCTATAACTTTTAAACATTTTTGAATTTTCGGTGGAATATTTTACAAACGTATTAAACTAAAGGTCAACTATTCAAGTTCAAAATGTCTCTTTTTTTTAACGTATAAAATTATGAAAAAATAATTGCTTTTTTTTAGAAACCACTTTGGAATTTATTACATTTCGGCCAGGTTATTATGTTAAGCGATTATGACAAACCCATTTAACATTTTCTAGATCAGACGACACACAGTGGGGGAATTGAAAACACTTTTCAGAATAAATCTGGTATTTTTAAATGGCTGGTTTTTTTCTTAACGCCAGATTCAATGAATATTTGTTGGGATTGGTGGAACCTTATAGTAATTGATGTGTGTCGAACCTAACGGTTCCCTGAAAATCTACAATATGTTGACTTCTAAGGAGCCTTCCACAAAACAGGATAGCTCCATATGACAGTTTCGGTCTTACTACTGCAGTACACACAATGCGAAGTTTTAAGACCCATTTTTTTTTGCCAACCCCCAGGAGAGGTCGCTATAAATGTATTGAACGGATGGGAGTCCCTGGAGTCGTCCTGAAGTAACACCATTAGGAATTCAGTCGATCCGTTTCCACGAAAGTCATCCGAAGGCCGTTGGGCCCTTGGTCATAATACGGAATATCTCATTTTTATCTCTAATCCTGTAAATCACACTCAGAGACTAAAAACAAAAAAATTCTCCTGAGAGCAAGTTTAATGAATGAAAGTTATCTGTTTTTTCAGTCACGAGTCATGCTCTCACGAAAGACAATAACAAATTATTCTCACTGACAAAAATAACAGTGTTTAAATTTTAAGTTAAAATTAAAGATAAAAATTAGAGATCGCCACTCGCGAGAGTGACAAACTGGTAAATATATTGTATATGGTTATCCATTTCGTGGTTTCAAAAGTATAGGGCTGGACTTTTTTTTACTGCTATTGAAGAATACGACTTGGAGAACACAACTCGAGCGAATATGGCTTTATTGCAAGAGACATTTCCTGGCCGCGTAATTTCTCGTCGTGGCGACAGAGTAAAGAATTAGTACTCTCCATTAGGGTTGTAACATATGCGAATGCGAATTATTCGCTTCATTTTGGACATTCGCACTCGCAAAAAACATTATTTTATTATTCGCTCTCGCATTCGCATTCGCAAAAAACTGAAAATTTATTGATTGGATATTAGATTCCTCTAGAAACTGAACTCAATCTGAAATTATAAGGTTTGCCAAGAATTTATTCCTTATGTACCCAAATATGGAATGTTCAACTTTGAAGTTAACTTTAATATATTTTACCATGAGACTGAATTTTCTGTGAATTGAATTAAAATTTTTTGTTAAATTTTTGTTACTTTGAAATAAATATTACTGGAAATAAGTACTGCATAATTGACTCTGACATTCCCAAAGATTTTCGCATTCGTTAAACGATTCCTTGTAATATTTACATTAGCTAAAAGTAATTTTTACTATTGGCTTTCGCACTCGCTTTTGCATCCGCATTCGCTAAAAAAAATTGTTACCTTTCGCATCCGCATCCTCATTCGCTAAAAAAAAATTTTACTATTCGCTTTCGCATTCGCTTTCGCTAAACACACTTTCGTTACATCCCTACTCTCCATATTATGTTCTAGATGCATTGTCAGATGGCGGTTAACCATGCCCTCCATAATCTTTGAGAGCGCAGATCATATTGCAATTGGGAAGTTCAGTGCCCCCCAAAGGATATTGTATTTCCTCGTAAATCGAACCAGTTTTCTCTCGCAAACTTCGCTAGAGATGGGCCCTTTGAGAGATGTGTCTGAGTGGGTATGATTGTGCCACCTGAATATTTCGTAAACCATTTTCCAATTACGCCCCCACTGTTCGACATATCTACGAGCACACACATGTTCATATAAACATGAACATATGCTTCGTTATCATTATCTTGATAGGTGATTAATTTGATTGGTAACACAACGAAACCCTAGTCAAAGGAAACATTTGAATGTCATCTATTCGCACTTTCATTTAACGAACATAGAACGGAGCGACATAATGGCCAACAGCAATTACAGATAGGGCATAGAATAATTGGTGGTCAACCGGGAAATTATCGTTTATTTTTATGGGTATGGAAGGGGGCGCCTGTCACGATGATATCACTTGAATGAGTTATTTTTTTTTTATCGAATTATGTTTTCAATTTTGCCGTTTATTGAACTTGTAGTTTTTATTAGATAATTTTTATAAAGGTAAAAATATCCCACTGTGTACGTAAGAGTGTCAGAAGTATTAATAAATGATAGGGCGAGTACAGAGTTCGGTTTAATATCGCAGTTTACTTGTGAAGAATTTTGCGAAAACAAAACCAAACAGCAGCACAGCTAAAAAACTTTGATCAGCTAACAAATATCGTCGATTCTTTGGAACATAATAACGTTAAGTTTGCATTGGTATCTAAAGCCCTTGTAAATGCTCTTCTATATTAAAAAAAAAGTCTTCCGGAAGTTTTTCAACATTTATTGCAATATTAAGTTCTGACCAGTTAAGGATTTGCCAGACCAAAATCTACACAAACAACTTCCGTCACTCCCACCATATATTCGAGAGAACCTAAAACAGGTGGACGACCGTGGTGTGGTAGTTAGTGTGTGCGACTAGCACATAAATAAACCCAGTTTCGAAACCCGGTAAGACCATCAGACATTTTCAGCATATGTTTTGCACCTCAGATATTCTGGCGACTTTACGACAAAGAGAGTAATCCCTAAGCCATGTAAAACTTCTCTACAAGAGCAGTAGCCGTTCGGAGCCGGCTTTAAAACAGAAGGTCCCGGTCAGCTCACTGATTCCAGATAATTTCCCCATCTGTTCTTTCATGGAATGTTAAGGGAAATATGTAAGTAAGAACTTAAAACAGGAACACCGATATTCTGTTCCGCAGATAAACTCCCGAACAAGTCATTACATCTGATATTAAACAGCTTAGCTGGTAGACCCGGTAAAACAACAGCAGTGATTTCGACTAGGCTAAGTAATTGACAGTGGGTCGTCTTGTCCAACAGAGCCTTCTATAGGTTGGAAATGTGTTTTCAGTATATTATCAATATAAGAGATTTAAATTTTCTTTTCAACATAAGCACCCTCAGAGAAATGTTAGTCTTTTTCGGACATCATCTATTCCCCTTTTTCTTTCGACGGGGAAGTCTTTCCCATTTCTTCATGTTTTCTTTTCGATCACCGTCAAATAGGTGTTTAGCATTTCTCTCCTTTCGACATCTTGTCCGTGAGACCCCGTTGCTACACCCTAAAGTGTTGCGTTATGGGCTGCAGTTTTCGTCTCAGTTTGTTTTTTGATAAGACGACCTAATAGTCACTCTAAGAGAAATCCTGGAAAAGGGCAATCAAAACAATTCTGCCCTCCTGAGAAAGAGGGCATTTACATGTCTTATCTTTCGCGCCGTAAAATTAATATTTCTAAACAATTTTCAAAATGATTTCGATCTTCTTGGAAAACCCTGTATAAAAAATTAAATTACCAAGACAATATCGCAATGACGTTTTTTGATGCTCTGGTTCGAAATTAACAACATATAATTTGAATTTAATTTGAATTTAATTTGAATTACAACAAAACCGTTTAAATGCAAACACCTAACTGCAGTTGTTCATAACTTTAATGTTGATGTGATGCAACGCTGTTCTTTCAGTGTATGGCCAATGGCGTACAAAGTATTTTCAAAAATCAATATTTCTTTGATCCGACAGAAATGTTTCTAGAATCAATTGCAAGTTTAACACAACGTGCATATGCAATATTTTCCAATCGAATGTAGGTTATTTTTATGGCTTTAAGACACACACGTGCATGTGTATCTACGTCAAACATTATTACAATGTGCGGCAAAGGAGGCATCTTGTGCGTATCGCCTTCGCTTTTCCCCGCACCACGGTTTGTCAATCATGACATATTTTGTATCGTTGCCAATCAATACTAGCGTAAATTATTCCCACAAAGCGTTGCGCTGCCTTAAGCGGGGTATTTTATGTTCTCCTCTTTTATTCCATAAGTTCCACTTGGGGTTGTTACTGGGACTGGGACAGGGGCATTAAAGTGCGATGCACAGTGCCACACATACAAATGAAACTAGCAAACAAGACATCAATTATTATTGAAATCAAAGTCATTAAGGACCGAATGAAACTTTACATGAAAGATGGCTTGAATGTATCACCATATACAGTCGAGTCCGGTTATAACGAACTTTCGTCTATAACGAACACTTTTCTAAGTCCCTAGAGTTTTGTTTTTACCCTATTTTACCCTGGATATAACGAACTTCGCTTATAACAAACCAATTTGTCGAGACCCTAGGAGTTCGTTATAACCGGACTCGACTGTACATGATATCGATGGCTTCTTTTCAGAGTATGCTAAGTCGATTTAGTATGTTCAAAGGGATGTTGTATTTTTGAAAAAATATTCTAAGATAATTCTGATATAAATACCAAAAAAAAATCTCATACGGCCTTGGAGAAATTCCAAATAATCTTGGAATGTGTGTCCTATAACATTATCTTTTTAGACTTAGCACGAAGCCATCGATATGTGATCTTCGCCTCTAGAATTTGCGTACTCGATGACGAGGATATATGATTGAGGCCCATATTCTCTAGTAACAAATTATTTTTTTTCGCCGCAAATTAGTGAATCGTCACTGAAGGATATCGGATTCATTTGTTTCTAAATCTTTGCCCATTTTTTGTTATTTGCACGAAAGTCGTTTTTTATATCCAAACTAATTTAACATATTCCAACTAATTGTGGAGGGCACTATCAGTTCACCCTCTCTCCCAATGCGTACGGGGGATTAGAAGGTTGAAAGATAGCATCAAAATGTGTAGAAAAGAATAAAAGACAAATGATACGAGTGTAGTGCACTTTGTGCCACACTTGACCTCGGCACTTCCTTTATGTGACCCCACGAAGCTAGTTGATGTGATTCAATATCTTCCGCCCCTCTTGGCGATGTCACTTCATTTCTTGTGGCTCCTTGGGACATGAGTGTGTATGTAATATTTGAGTTTGTGAGTATGTACTCAATGCAGGAATGATGCACACAAGACTAAATACAGGCTAATGTCGTAGCTTATGACAGTAATTGGCATCTTTCCAGATGGGATTTAACGTGATTTTCGGGGCATAACCGGAGAAGTCGCCAGTAATTGCAATTCAGAGCAGTAACAGCTCTTTAATTGAGTTTAGAGTATTGTGCGCTTTGTCGCTAGTCCATCAAAATTCATCAGATCCTCTCAGGCTTTCCACCGAAGTCTCGGTCGTCTATCTTGGAGTGGTTCCACAGAATCGCCAGAAATCTCCAAAATAAATGAAAAATCCACCCCAAAGACCAATATGAAAATTTCCCCGAAAATTCTGAAACAATTTATGAAAAAATACCCAATGCAAAATCCCTCAAATATTATGAAAAATACTCCAAAAATACAACAGTAGATTTTCGTAATAGGGGAAAAGTGAACTTTTTACAAAAAAAAAATCAAAAATATGAAAAATCGCTCCAAATTTGGGGAGTTTTTTTATTGTTCAGTTTTTATTGTTCAAAAATACTCCAAAAATACAACAGTAGATTTTTGTAATAGGGGAAATGTGCATTTTTTACCAAAAAAAAAAAAACAAAAATATGAAAAATCGCTCCAAATTTGGGGAGTTTTTTATTATTCAGAAATGAAACAAAAAATTAAAAATCACCTAAAAATTATGAAAAACTCTCTAATTTTGTTAAGATATTTTTTAGGGAATTCTTCATTTTTTTTTACCATTTTTCATAGAGTCCATTTCAACACCAAATTCAGATGAGGACAGGCAGTATAAGCTTGTTGTAGACTATGTTTTATTCGTCGAGGGAGGGCTTTGCCAGATGTTTTTTTAAGCCAAAGTAATACCAGATTTTTTTATACCCTTACCCTAGGGGTAGGAGTACTCGCCCAGAGTTTCCTATGTCAAATTTGTTGCAATATTCCACACAGTGAAGAGTGATTTTTGTTGTTGTTAGTTTTAATGACTAACATGCCTCCTAGAAATAGCATGCACTGTGCTGGTGATAGGAAATTGGGGTATTTGGAAGGATCAAATGGAGTAGTGTTTGTTGACGTTTGTTTTGAATTGGAGAATGTCACCGCTGGCAGGAAAGACACTTGCTGGAACAGAACTCCACATACAGAAAGTTCAAGAAAGAAGAGCGGACAATTCGTTCGTCTGCTTCGTCCGATTAATTGGCCATTTGACAATGTACGGTTGAGAGTCCCTGGATAGTCGCGTATCCTGGCCGAAAGTCCTAACAACGGGGACCAGAAAAGGGGCGTCTGTGGAGTAGATACCATTGAAATATCTATAGAAGAGGGATATACAACACACGTTTCGGCGATGATGAAGGGAGATAATATAATTGGAAACCCATGATTACCATCGATCATCCGTCTTCGGAGCCCTTGTCCATATAGGCGAGTTATTTTCCACCTTTGGCCTGATGTAGGTAGTGTAAATATTTACAAGATCAGATGGAGTGAAGTATTTCTTGCAACGCTTCAACACTTGCATACATCTTTCGACACTTTGAAGATATGGCTAGCCCGAGATCATCACCCTGTATCTTCATGTCGAGAACATCAAGAGTGTTTGATTGTAAGATATCCTCACCACCCTTAGAGATTGACGACAATCATGGCCGATCTTACCCTTCACAGGAGTGGGGGTTTTTTGTGGTCCAGCAAAAAGTCGTGTGTAGCTTACGATACAATTGAATTTGCTATATCTTTGTAAATGTAAATTTTTAATATTTTTTGCGTTGGACAATATTTTTTCGCGATAGGACTCAATATTTTCGAGAACTAGGAAACCCTTTTTGTTTCGTATAACATAAAAGGTATTGAATTGGTCTCATTTTAATTTTTTTTGTTAAGTTTGAAACTCAGTATTGCATGGTATTTTGTCCATTAATACATAGCCAATTAATTTGTCGAAAAGTCGACCTGAAAATCCACAAAAGTCGAAAAGACGGTTTAAATTTATGGAAAAGTCAAAAGGTAAACAATTTTACCTTTGCTTGCTACTACAGTCGAATTCGGTTAAGCGGAAATGAAAAAATCAAGAAATTTGTTTCACTCATGCAGGATTTTCAATCAAAAAAAGACTTCGTATAATTGAAACTTCTTTCATTTAAACGAACTGTGTATGTACTTTAGAAATTGTTCTATGAAATGGAGATAGAAACTTGTGATACAACTACATATTAAAATACATGTTTGTAAATTTTTTTGAATAATAACACCGTGTTACACACATTCTGTCCTATGAACCAAATTTACTTTTTCAGAAAGGGGATAAAAAATAAAAATACACGTGTATCGGCGATTTTCATGTACACGTCAGAATTTTTTTTTTTAAGTTTGAAGTGTGAAGCTCGTAGTGGCCTGTGTGAAAGCTTTTGGACCGATGTTTAACCCTTTTTCAGTGATCCAATCGAGCTTTGCAGGCAGACTCGTTGAAATGTCTGTATCACGTCAAATTTTTTAAAAACTATTTTTATCAATTCTCAGATATCCCCAATTTTTTTTATTTTAAAAAAAAAAATATTTTTTTCACTTTTCTTAGCATAACTTGAAGGGACTACAAATTTGTTAACTACTTAAGTGTTACGAAAAAAAAATGTTTTTTGAATGAAACCTTAAAAAAAACGAAATTAAAAAATCTGAGAATTGATAAAAATCTATTTTTTAAAAAATTTTACGTGATACAGACATTTCCATTTCCGGACTCTCTAACAAAAACAAAGTTCTATACAAGTCCAAAAAGTGTTGTTTTTTCTCAAACGGACTCAACTGATTTATTGTTTGCGCCAGAGAATTAATTTCTATAAAATGGACTTAGGCGAGGTCTAGCATGCAGAGCCAGGATTATTCCTTCTCCGTTTCTTCGGCCCATTTTTTAAGTTCAGGAAATGCATTGGATAATTGAAATCTTTTGTCTGCACTGAGCAAAGCATGTGTCATATATATACGTTTTTTATATATATAGTTGTCTTATTTTATACACTATTGAATCGTGTTCCTTTTAAGCGATGTTCGTATCATAAAAGTTCAATAAACAAATTTTCAATAAAGCAGATTTTCATTTCAGCGAAGTGCAGTGCATGGAAAAACATCCGGAACAATCGTTACTAATATTTATTTTCAATTAAGCGATTTTTTCCATGAAACAGCATGCGCTTATCCGAATTCGACTGTACATAACCCTAGTCTCGGCCGTACCATCGTACTTTTAACATTCAAATAGCACCACAATTATCATCCCTGGCTCAATGAATATGACGTTGTGTTCAGATCTAATGCCAACTGCATACATTCACTTTCGATACTCCATGCCAAGGATGTAAATGCTTGGATGGAAGAGGGAAATGGTGGTGATATCTTTATGGCTTGTTTGTCTCCATTGTAAATTGTCGATATTACAACAGAAACTTTGCCAATTTATACACATACACAGACATAATTGTAAACAAACACAGGCACATACACTGTTAATTTCATAATGTTTTACTGGGCTTCACTCACATGGCAATCAAAGTAATTCTCATTAAAGTTTTGTACTTGTAGTGAGAGTGTGCGTGTGTGTGTGGGTTGGTCTGTCCATGATGGTTGGGGCGTTTAGATGGTTATGGCGGTGACATTAAGGCAATGACAATAAAACTTTATACGAGTATTATATCGATGGTAATATTTGCGTATATTATGTCAATTACGCCGTTATATATAGACTAACTTGGACTACCACGTGTTGACAGCGAAGGGATGTTTTTTTGTTGTTGTTTCCGAATGGAAAACGAAGGTTAGAGTTTCGTCGACAAGAGTCGATGAATGTGAGGAAAAATATTTGTTTTTAAGATACATGTAAGATGGACAAAATGTTTTTTTTTTTAAAAAAAATGGAGGCTCATTGGACGGTGCCGATGAGCGCTCTCGAAATATTGCTATACATCCACCCAATAGATATCCAAATCAAATCTGAGGCAGCGATCTCAGAAAGGAGACTATGGACATTGAATGAGTGAATTGAGGATGAACCTCAAACACAACATCAGATAATATTGGAACACCTAGTAGGGTTCCCGACAACAAACTGTCAGACAGATCGTTTCGCAGAAACCCACATGATTGCGAACTGCACGACAAGAATAGAAGATAGACGCGGACAAGAACACGACACATACACCCAAGATAGGGGAATAGTGGAGTGCTACACAGACGAATCCAAATCCGAGATAGGAGTAATCTACATCCACAATCCGAGGACTGAATTGGTATACCAGTTACCAAAGTACTCAACGATTCTGCAGGCAAGCTCATCCTGTGAGTAGCCCTAAATGGCTATGGAATAGGGTCACAAGGAAAACTATCTGCATTTTCACAGACAGTCAAAACGCAATTAGATCCTTCAGAGATGATAATGTCAAATCAAGGACACTCATGTACTGTAAGGAAACGATAAATGACGTATCGAGAAATAACGACATATTTAAATATAAACTGGATACCTTGCCACCAAGGGTTTCCAGGTAATGTTAGGGCCCACGAACTGGCTAATATGGGAAGGGAATCCGACCAAAATACTCTGCAATTGTCTAAACCTTTTCTGGCGCCAAAAAAAGGAGTTAAGGGAATGGATGAAGACGACCCATGCCTCCAGATGGCAAGATGAACAGGTGGGAACCACAAGGAAACCTGGGAAAATCTCGATTACAAGAAAACAAGGAGAATACTCGGGTTTAACAAAAATGAGCTGAGTAAGCTAGTTGGGGTCATCATAGGACACACTAGCCTAAGGGCACACCTATTTAGGATAGGATATTCCGAGAACGCCGAATGTAGGGCATGCGGAGAGGACGCCGAGACGGCGGAACAATTCCTGTGCCAGTGCCACGCTTTCTCGCAGATCAGGAAAGTCCAATTGGGAGAGGACACCTTAGATGACCTGTCGGTCGTCAAAGCAATGGACATAAGGAATTTAAGGAACTTTATAGAGGGGACCGAATTCCTAACGTAAAGAAGGGGAGGGGAATTTGTAGAAGAAACCAGGAGCGCACACCAGGCCGAATTGCTGGCCTAGGTGTATGTCAACGACATGAGACGGTCATGGAACATGACCGAACATACATTTCAACCTAACCTAACCTAGAAGCTTTTATAAAAACTGTCCAGTTAAATCGCAATTGTCAAGAACTTTGTGCGAACTATCAAATTTCTCCTCTCATCATTTAAAAATTAATCCTGATTAACGTTCTATTGTGATTGATAATCACGGAAACGCACTAGCAACTGTTAAACTAACATCCATAAATAAATAGATGTACACATTGAGCCAGAACTTTAATATTTTAACAGCCCTATTGCAGTTGTCGACTGTTGTCGAGTATTTTCAGAATGTATCACAAAAAGGGTAATTCTTACAAAAATGTGGCACAATCTTTTGAAAAAAAGTGGCAAATTTTTTTGGTTTTTATTTGCAGAAAACAACAATAAAAATAAAGAAAAATAAAGATTTAACAAAAAAAGAACAATTTTAGCGAATTTCATAAAGCGATTCAAGACTTTTTTCATGAGATTAATTTTTTATAATTTAGTTGTTTTCTTCATAAAATTATTTATAACTACACAACTGTTGATTATGTAGAGAATGTATATGAATAGATTAAAGGAAATGTAAATTTAAATTTGTCTAAATTTATTTCACTAAAATCGAACAAGTCCTTCTCGAGTTACATAAAACAAATTTATTGGTAAAAAAATAATAAGGGAAAAAACATGAAGATAAGGAAAAAATGCAAAAAGTCATAAAAAATAAATTGGCCTTTGAACGCCAAACCCTTAGGGTGTTTTCTATACTGACCTAGTACTTTCACCCTGACTTGGAATTTCCCACAATGTAATCATAGCGTTTGCTTTGTGATTTTAAATCATCAGTGTAGTCAAAATAATGTAAACAACTAGATTAATCTATAACGCGAAAAGTGGCACAAAAGTATGTCTAAGGGGCACTAAATACCAAAAAGTGGCATATTTAGTATCAATATAAAAAAGTGGCACAAAAGTATCATAGCTCGAAAAAAGTAGCAAATGTGCCACTTTAGTGGCATAACGTTGTGTTGTCAACGTCGTCGTTTACCGATAACTATATGCATATATTCGGCATTTGCCTATATAAAATGTGACGTTGGTATAGTCTTGAGGCGCAGGCAGGCAACATCGGTAGGTTTATTGTGTATTTGTTAAAAATCAAAACTGGCTTGTCCCCAAAAAGAAAAAGAATAATTTAGTACAACCAGTTTACTGCAAATCTTTCTAGTCATAGAAATTAAATAACATCCCTGTGCCAGTATCAAACGATATTATTTATCTGGCCAATTACCTAGACCTAGTAGATTAACGTGGCGAAAGCACACTGAGTCGAAGATGACGCAAATTAGCCTGAAAATATATCAACTGGCTAATTAACCTGTACCCGACGACTGCTCTTGAATATTAAAAACTTGAAGTGATTAAAGAAAACTTTAATTAATTGATATTGAATAAAATCCAGTGCAATTTAAATGTAACTAGATTAGGAAATAAATAAAATCGTATAATGTCCCGCAACAACCCACAATCACAGTTGTAAAAATTGCGTAAAATCGTACAGTTTCATTTTTGGTAGTATTTTATTCCCGTGAAGTAAAAAAATCGGCAAATTTCCCGGGAAATACGTCCCGGTTTAAAATCCTTATTCCAAAATATTGTTAGACCCGATTTACACGATGAATTTTTGCTTGATTTTCAAGTCTATAAGCGAATGCTGTAGAAAAGATCCTTTTTGACTTTATACACTTTGCTTTTCGACCATTTTATGAATCAACGTCATTTTGACATAATTTTGACTGACAAACTATCAATTGGTGGTTTACATTTTTTTTTTTAACTATCAAATACATTTCGTCAGGGAATTAAACTGCAAAAAACCAAACATAGAATTTTGGGGCACTCAAAACTAACAATATAAATAGTTATAGTTCTCTAAAACTCAACATCATGGCAAATAATTCAAATTTAAATTACTTTATTGTACCATGAATTGTAAATGTCTGCTATTATCTGTCAGCTGAATTTGTCAATCAAAATACCTGGGGTTGTATCTGAGTGTTTGTTGTTGGGCAAATGCCAATACCTTCTATTATTGTGGTATTGCAAAGCCAAAAGAGAATTGAAAAAAGTCAAGCCTAAAAGTCATCGTGTAAATCGGGTCTTAAGAGTCTTAAAAATATAGTACAAGTTGAAAACAAATCACTGAGTTTTTCTTCCAGTAATAAATACCGGAAACGGAAAACAACACATCATCTACAATCGTAAAGGGTTTTCCAACAAGAGGTGTTATGCGCTATCGAGAGATGAATAATGATTTGTTATGGTCGGAGTTGGATGATTTTGATCTGGGCAACGTTTACTGTCAACAAGACGGCGCTACGTGCCAGACAAGCAACGAAACCCTTGCTCTTTTACGGGAAAAGTTTCCTGACCGTGTTATCTCTCTTAAAAAAGTGATCACAATTGGCCACCGAGATCTTGTGATTTCACACCTTGCGACTTCTTCCTTTGGGGCCAGGTGGAAGATAAGATCTACGCCAACAGCCCAGCGTCGATTCAAGACCTCAAAGATAGAATTCGTGAGGCTATCGAGGACATAGGGCAGCCATTTGGTTATAGACAACTTCATGAAAAGGATATGGTCCTGGTGGCCATTTGGCTGATGTTGTTTTTCATTATTATCAGCATACCTTCCTCTTTATTATGAAATAAACAGCCGATCATTTATCTTAAAAAATTTTATTTTTCTTTGAATACAAAAAAAACAGCTCTTGTTGGGGAACCCTTTATAAACATATCAGACTAAAATTATGTTAATATTGCGTGTTCACACCTAACGAGATCTTTAAATCATTCTGAATTCAGATTGAAGCCTGTCGTAACAGAAACTCATAACTGACACTTTCTAGCACGTCTCTATTTATTCTCATACATTTAACGACAACCATTTAACTGATATTTAAGACTAATTGCATCAAATTCCACACAAAGTGTTTTTTTTGCTATTCCATGGCATCTGCGGACAATATGGATAGTTCATAGTTAAAGATTTTAATTAATGTGGAACATATTCTGAAATTCACGGTGGTTTTAAATATTCGAATACCAAATCAATTAATTGAATTTCTAATGTACTTTCCAATATGCTGCATGCAACACCAGTGTCAATCCTCTAGTCTACATTGATGATGATCTCTGTAAATTATTGCACAACGATTCCTCGTATCACTGTTGACCGTTGACGTCTCCAATTTAAATGTCATAAATGTCGTTGTACTTCAGCTGTCGTCATTGACGCCGTTGTAGTGGGACTGTGCGAAAACTGTAATATTCATATTCATATTCAGCGACAGCAATTAGTATTTGAATACATTAACAGCAAACAACTAACAAACAATGCAACGAATATTTAATTTATATTTTTCAAATCCCATGACAAGCAACAGCAGCAGAAACAGAAAGAAATATCACGAAGAACAAGTACAGGCGAGTCGGTCGGTCTGCCGGTATTCCAACGTGTAGAAGAAAATGCTGAAAACATAACAATCATCATGATGGCAACACAAAATGACTTAACTTGCATGAAGAGGATAAACGGCAAGCGTATACTGGGGTGTAGTGACAACACTGTTGATTTCTCCAAGACAATGAAGATCGGTGAGACACGTAAGAATTGTCAAAGTAAATTGAATTCCAGCCAGAAAGGCGTTGGACGACAACAACCCCTACAGGAGACGACAGGGAAGACCGAGACTCCGGTGGAGGGACCAAGTGGAAGAAGACATGAAAATCCTTGGTATCACGAACTGGAGAAGCCAAGCAGAAGACCGAAATGCTGGGAAATCACTTATTAATCAGGCCAAGACCTACAACAGGTTGTAGAGCCAGTTTGAAATTCTTGTTTGAATTGATCTTATGGATCTGACGATGGTTTGGTACGCAATACAAACAGTAGGTTTTATATTCGTTACACCCTAGCAGCTAAATTTTTTACAATATGGTGCAATGCAGAAAACTACGATAAGTACGGGTAATTGTCCAAAGTCTTATTTCTTCTTTGTGTGTGTTTTTTTCATCAATTCTCAGTATGTTTGCTGTCATTGTGATATTTTGTTTTGTTTAGTTTTTTTTTTACAAAGACTTGAGTTTTTGAATAGTATGTCGTACAGTGTTCCAGAATAGACTTTCGTCGTGAAAAAAATTCAATAATTTGCGATGTAGTAAACATTTTTGAGTTCTGTGTAAAAAAATCGATTAATATTTTATTCTATTAACATTAAAAATGGAATGCTGTATATTTTTCAAATCCCATTCAAAAAAAAAAGGAAATGTTCAGTTCAACTTGGCGAACCCTGTGTGATAGGGTGGAGTGAAATTCAAAAAAAAAAGTTAACCTCGGAAAGAGATGTAGTCTGGGGTCCTAATGAGGGGAAAAATAAAGAAAAAAAATTTTAAAAAATTTTTAGGAGTCGCGCCACTCCCTGAAATTTGGAAATTATCGCTATTTTGGCGTTGATTTTAGAAAAATCCTAAAAATTAACGACTTAACTTATTCGAAATTTACAAGTTTAAGCTTGTTCAGTGCCCAATCAAAAGTATTTGAGGCAAATATGAGGATAATCGACTAATATTTGTAGCTTTGGTGGCGATTTCATTGTTCAGTCGATTTTCTGAAGAAGGGACGATTTGACTTATTTTACTTTATGAAATTTTTGAACAATGAGAAATTTTTTTTTTAAATTTGTTCATGCCCTTATTTCATTGTTTACGCTATTGCAAACATTTATTAAAATTTTTTTCCTTATTTTTCCCCTCATTAGGACCCCAGACAACATTCCGAGGTTAACTTTTTTTTTTGAATTTCACTCCACCCTATTAACTACTGCATCTCAAGTCGTCTCACGACCTCCGCTTGGTAAAACTTGGGCAATGGTGTTTGAGGGACGAACCTTTCCTTAGGTTAACCCATTCGTAGCCAGCGATGCCATATGGCACAGAGAAAAGGATTTCGTATAGTTAAAAATATCAATGGATTCGAACTCAGGACCTCTGTTTATAAAATATAAATTTTTTGTTAAAAAATGTCTTGGTCATGAATGCGTTAAGATGCTGGAGTTTGGTTTGTAACCCGCTTCTCAAAAAAAGAACCCACACGGAATGCTAAGGTAAATAAAAATCGCCTATGTTGACGACCACCGCAAAACATTTAAATGACTTGGAATATACGGGCATTCCTCAGGTCAGGTGCCTCTATCCAACACATTAAAACATTTTGTCGCACCGCTATCTATTTCTTTTTTCATTGCTGGTACTTCAATCTCTATAAACTTAAATTGAAATATCACCTTAAATCTCTTTAGCTCATGTAGTTGTAAATCATGTGTACTGTATTTTCCATATATAAAATGTTTAGGAAATATCTCAATATGAGATGCTGTGCACATAAAACTAAACAGGTTCCAAAGCAAATTTACGTTTAAGGCGTCTTTGAAAAATTGCACGGACGTGTTAACATTCAAACGCTCAAATTATTTGACAAAAAAAAAATGAAATATACATACATTTGTAGAGTTTAAGTAGACTGGACCGAATCACGCATACCCTTCTTCCACTTTGGACGGTGTTTGCTACTCTTCCAACACGGTATACAATTCGAAAATAAAGGTGTATGCTAGAGTAGTCGGTCCATGTAAAAGTCAACCATGGCGCAGCAGTTACGGTTATGGGTCGGGCCATCTAAAAGTCAACCATGGAGCAGCAGTTACGTTTATTGCTTGACTATCCTCATTTTTAAAGAAGTCTGGGCAAACACGCATCTAGGCTTCAATCTTTATCTCCAAATTAACATGTGTGTTTAAATTTTGACAAGGTATAGGCTTTTCATACTGGCAGACCACAAAACACAATCCGGATTTTTCCAATAGTGGGGAAGATCTAGGTTTTTGCAGCTAGTTTGTAGAAAAAGCTACAGCTGTCCTCTATTGGAAGAATCCTCATGGGAAACGAAAGATGGTCCGAAAAATCTCATACACACTGGTGGAATTTTTCATTATGAAAAATACCCAAAAAAAAAAAAATCTGTGATTTTTTCATAAATTTTAGATAATATTTCGTTTTTGGAAATGAAAAATTCCACAATTTCATAAATTTTATATAATATTTAGTTTTTGATAATTTTTTATATGAAAAATTCCCCAATTTTTAGTTTTCAAGTGACCTACAAAACTTATCTCAAAAAACTTGTTGCTCGTGAAATCTCCAACAACAACTGGGAATGGTGAAACTTTTCAGTAGGGAAAACATTATGGATTCACCAAAAACTACACCATATCCGAAACGTTTCTTTAAAGCTGCCATTTCTCAAACGACTTCTCGTTTTTTTATAATTAAGTAAACATTCCGGTCGAGGAAAGGAAACAGTTAATGAACTCTATATTTTAATTTGTGGGTTATGACCATTAATGTTGAATACTTAGATTTGTCGATAAGTTAATAGTTTTAAAGTTTGCAATGGGTTGAGAGAGTGGGGAGGTCCATGCTGCAACTAAAATGGAAGGACCGATTTTAAATTCGGGAATTTTTCATATATTATCTGGGAGATTTTTCAGAATTTTTGGGGAAATTTTCGTGCTGGTCTTTTTGGGCACATTTTTCATTTATCTGTGGGAGTTCTTCATTTGGGGAATTTGTCATTTTATTTTTGAGGAATATTTCGTAGAGACGTTGTTGTATTCAGTGCGGTTTTGGCTGTGCGAATAATCGCCCAAGGGAAAATCGCCCAAAACTAAAAATTAACAAACACCCCCAAAAATGTTGGGTGAGTTTTCATAGTGAAAAAACGCCAAAAAAAACGCACAATTGCCCAAACAATTATGAACAAATGGCCAAATAGAAAAATGATCGATCGCACAAATACCCCAAAAATAAAGGATGCCCCAAATGAAGAATTCCCCAAAAATTCTGAAAAATTCAATCCAAAAGCCCAAAATGACAATTTCCCCAAAAAATTTTGAAAAATGCCACCAAAATCCCCATTTGAAAATTTCACCAAAAATTCTGAAAAATCCCCCAAACATTTAATGAAAAATTAACCAATGTAAAATCCCACAAATCTTATCAAAAAGTGTATTTCTAAAATAAAAAAAAAAAAAAAAAAAAATTTAGAATCGCCCCTAATTTGGGGTGATTTTTCATTGTGAAAAACCCCGAATAAAAATAAAAAATTCATATATCGCTATTTTTTTTTTAAAAAGGTTTTGGGGTTACGACACAAATCATCACAGGTGTTCGAAATGTACATTTCTTTCCATTTATAAATTCAAACTCCAAATACGGCATTTTTGAAAATACTTTTTTCACTTTAATTCACTGTTGTATTCATTTTGTAATCCCAGTCAATCTTTCTCAAATGACTTGGTGTCCCCGGTAAACGCAAACGAGTCTATGATGTCGGATCTTAGGCGGCCTTACCATATCTTCTGCACGGATGAAATTCTAAAGCAGCTGGCCATCTTAAAAAAAAAAACATGATTACTGTACCCACAACAAATACTAACAATCACAAAGATGCCGACATATACACTTGAATTATATAGTACAATTTGTAATTTGGAATAAACTTATCCCTCGATTTACACGATTCCACTTTTTTTTTAGTTCAGTTCATTTTATTTTCAGTTTTAATATATTTACATGTGTAAAGTTGCCCCAGCGCCACGTGGACATTTTTGGGGCGAGTTTTATGCGACTTTTTTGGGGTTTGTGTGAATGAAGGGATTTATAAAATTCCTCGATTTACACGATTTTTTAAGAGTTTTCTTATACATAAGTACACATATTTTTGCCTTAAATAACTCATTCGAGTATTTAATATGATCTCACATTAACTTTTCAAACAAAATGCATTTCCAATAACCAGTATGTATGATTCGTCTGCCTGCAATTTTCACTAAAAAGTGAATTACCCATCTGGCAAACAAAGCAACAAACATTCTGGATTCAGCATATTTCTTTAGTGCGTTTCTAGACCGGTGTGTGTCACAAAGTCGGCTCCGACAGATTAATGCTTTTCTAGCGATGTTTTTTACGGCATAGGGATTTCTCGCTTACTCGTAAAGTCGCAGTTAAAAGCAGTTAAGTGGAAGCAGACGCTGAAAAACGTTTGGTGGTCGTACAAGGTTTCGAACATGGGATCTGTGGAGTGCGATTCCGCCTGGATTTTCGATTTACACGACTTTGCACACAATGATTTCAAATTTCTATCTACACGATTTTCTCAGGAACGTGTCTATCGTGTAAATCGAGGGATAGGTGTATCCGAAAACGTCTCCTACAAATGAGCAAAGACTGAAGTTAAACTTAAAATTCAATTTTACAGTCAACGTTTAACTGCTGTTTAATCGCCCAGTATTGGGTGTTTAAACTACAGTACGATTTTGACAGCCATCAACAAAAGAAGAAGAAGAATCAAAATTATTTCCGTTCACCAACTTCCACAAATAAAATCAATGTAGTTTTGTTAATGCTGAAATTGGCTTCTGACCACCACCAGTTCCATTCAGGTGTCTTTTGTGCGTGCCAGAGCTCTTTAATTCTCATACTTTTTTTTCTAAAAATCATGTGTGGTCAACATCCACTATAAACTCTTAATGTTATTTGAATTATTCACCGGAAACATATGGTTTCTGATAAAAGTGTTAGTGTTGCCACATCAACAGCCGAAAATGCGGATTGGAAACCTATTTGGAAATTGAGTTTTACATAATCGTTAATTAACTACGATCTCGTTTATTGGTCCCAAAACATCGACATCGTCTATGGGATGGCTATGCAAATACTAGCCCAAACACGAAAAATGAAAAAAATAGTGCTAAATATTTTTGGGGCGGTTGTTCACTCAAGTTGGACAATTTTTCATTATGAATCATTTTCCCAGGAATTTTTTCACTTTTTTGGGAGTTTATTCATTTTTAATTTTGGGCGATTATTCGCATTGTCCACTACATAGCCAGAGTCAGGTGAGATGAGAACTGCAAATTTTCTGTTATCAAGCAAATGATCATTGGAGAAGTCTACAATCGTCATTGCTTTTGGAATGACCGACATTTTATTTTATTTGTCTTTCGCTGGCTTTATGGATAATGCCTTCGATAGATGTTCCGTAGCTATCGCTTTTTGTTGAATCCTGTAGCCTACGCTTTCTTCTGTTAATAGTTTACCTAGAGTTAGGCTAATAATTATGAATATTAAATACAATTATTTGAGGAACATTTTGTACTTATTTTTAGTTTTAGGTTAGGTTGAATGTGTCGCCCGCTCATGAGATCGGGTACACACGGGAGTGATACCCATGGTTTGAGAAGGAGAGGGGCAAGGTTGAGGATTAATTTTATTAAAACTATTTGTTCGAGTTTTTAAAAAGCAAACACCTTTACTGGAATTTTGTAAATATTATGAACCCAATTTAAGTATGTTTTGAAATACAAGTTTCTCTTTGAGCTGAGAGTGGAGAGTAGAAACCAAAATTCAACTCCTAACACAAACACTTTTTAAACAGTTTCAAAAAACTATCCGGCAAAACCACAACCAGTACACTCTTATGTCCAAAAAGATTTCTCGTTAGTTTTCACAAAAAAAAAAAAAAAAAACTCTTCTGTTTCCATTTTGAATTTACTTGTATCTCTCAATGGATTTTGCTACAATACGAAGATTTATTTACTGTGATTTGGTTTCAATGAAGACATTCTAAATTCGTATGGACAATAGCAACTTACTCGTTATCTTGGCTATATTTTAAAAGATGCACATTGTAAATATCCTTAATGTCCTTTAGCATTGTTCAGCGAGCGAGGTTGTTTGTTGGGCGAACTGTTGACGGTGTCGTCTCAAGTTTACAGCATAAATCCTACGATGATCTCAACATAAAAATAAACAACTAATGAATACGGGTAATGTCGTCGTTCGTTCGGTTCATCAACAATGGCAACAAATGCCGTCTTGTGTGAATCGAGGTACAGTAGTTGGACAAGTACATGGAATAAGGTTAATTACACATTACAACACTCACACACACACATATACGAGTATCTTCAACTGTTCAACCGAGCAACAAGTTGTCTGTTTGCTATTGTAATTAAGCTTTTGGTTAATGTTTATTGTAAAAGGCACACCAACACCAACACCACTTGTATTGTTAAATATTTTCTCTGAATTTATATGTATTTCAAATAATATTTTTCCAACTTTTGCGTTTGTAAGAAAGTGAAAGAAAAATACGAGGGAAATACGCTTGAGTCGTTGTTTCGGGACTTTCCTTACTAAACTATGCAAAATCTATATAAAAACTGAAAAACTTAACCATGAGTGGCAACTGTCTAACCACACACAACTAACATTTGTTATGTGGTCGGTCGGTCGGTTGGTCGGGTTTCTGGCCTGCTTGTTGGTTTGTTGTTTGACGACGCTCTCACTTTGGCTTCTATTGGCGCTGAAAATACTGGAGGTGGTGGTGGTTTTTGGTTTCGTTGGTGCTCAGTTTTCCATGTTCATACATTTTTCTTTTTGTTTGGATACTGAGAAAATGTATAAATATGTTTTCCATGGTGGATAGACAGCTCAAATGGAGAGTGTTGGCAAAAACTGATACTTACGAACGAACGTTCATTGAAGTGTACAAAAAGAAGGAAACTTGAAACTTGTGTATGCACTCACACACACACAAACACACGCGTAGAGTAGTTGGCCATCACTATCGGTTTTGTGCATAACACGAATATTCGTGCATATATCGTCGTTGGAAAATGCAAGAGGACGTAACAACATAAACAAATTACGGAGGGGTGAAATTCGATCGGGCCGACTATTGTAAACACTAGTAAGTTGTAATGCGCCTATGGCGCCCGTTGAAATATGGAAAAAAAAATTGTGCTGAAAAAAAAAAATTTTTGTGGAAAAAAAAATTTTTTGTTGAAAAAAAAAAAAAAATTGTTGAAAAAAAAATTTTTTTTTTGAAAAAAAAAAATTTTTGTTGAAAAAAAAATGTTGTTGAAAAAAAAATTTTTTCTTGAAAAAAAAAAAATTTTGTTGGAAAAAAAATTTTTTTTGGAAAAAAAAAATTTTGTGGAAAAAAAAAAGTTTGTTGAAAAAAAAATTTTTGTTGAAAAAAAATTTTGTAAAAAAAAAACTTTTTGTTGAAAAAAAAAATTTTTAAAAAAAAATTTTGGTAAAAAAAAATTTGGGGAGAACACAATTTCTGTACAAAAAAAAATATTATTTTTTTTATTATTATTATTTATAGAAAATTATAGAATGCCTATTTAAATTCCTACGTACTGCGTGACAGAGTCAGTGAATCAGTGTATCAGTGAATCAGTGAATCAGTGTCGAGGGTAAATATAAGGGTAAGCGCCCCGGTAGGCGAGTTGGTAGCGTGCTTGCCTATCAGCGTGGGGGTTGTGGGTTCGATTCCCACCAGAGGCTTTGGTCTGTCGCTGCAAAAAAATCTAAACATATGGTCTTTGTCACCAGGTTTACCCTTGGACCCAAAAATTAGAATATAAATTTACTTTGTATTGTAATTAATAATAAATAAATAAATAATAAATAAATAAATATATTAAGATTGCTTCCATGGAGGTAACCATTGAAGGCAAATTATATAGCATCCTCTCGAAAATAGAGGAGTTCTATAAATCTCGCTCCAATGGACGTAACCATGGGGGTAGGCTGAGTTTAATGATGATTTCGATTGTCCAAAAATATGTTAACCACAAATGGTGTAACATTTTAAAAATGTTACAACAACACCCAGAAGATGTCGCACATTTTGTGCCAAGAAATAAACAAATTTAATTTATTTCATTTTATTAAATTTTAATTTAAAAATACCCGCATTGAGGATAATTCGGACAATGAATCAACGATATTGCTGCTGTTTATATATATTTATTTTTTGGTGTCTTTACATTGTTGATATTAAAAAAATAACACAGTATCGAAAACCAAAACAGCTGTATGGCTTCGAAGCGTCCCAACCTAAACAATAGCGACGTCGTTTGCGCTCACATTTTGAATGTAAGCGTTTCATTTGGTGTGGGTATTTTGGAAATGATAACACAGATGACATCAGCTGTTTTACGGTGTAAAACAAAAATAATATTTAAATTATTTTTCTATTCCAGAGAAATTACAATCCAAAATTTATTAATTATTTAAATTATTTTTTTATTCCGGTAAAGTTAAAAACAACAATTTATTCATTATTTAAATTAATTTTTATTCCGATCAAATTAAAAACACAAATTTATTAATTATTTAAATTAATTTTTATTCCGTTGAAATTAAAAACAAAAATTTAGTAATTATTTAAGTCATTTTTATATTCCGTTGAAATTAAAAACAATAATTTATTAATTATTTAAGTTCATTTTATATTCTGGGGAAATTAAAAAAATTATTATTAATTTTTTAAATTATTTTTTAATTCCGGTGAAATTAAAAACCAAAATTTATTAATTATTAAAATTATTTTTTTATTCCGGTGAAATTAAAAACCACAATTTATTAATTATTTAAATTATTTTTTTATTCCGGTAAAATTAAAAACAAAAATTTATTAATTATTTAAATCATTTTTATTCCGATGAAATTAAAAACAAAAATTTATTAATTATTTAAATCAATTTTTATTCCGATAAAATTAAAAACAAAAATTTATTAATTATTTTAATTAATTTTTATTCCGTTGAAATTAAAAACCAAAATTTATTAATTATTTAAATTAATTTTTATTCCGTTGAAATTAAAAACAAAAATTTATTAATTATTTAAGTCAATTTTATATTCCGTTGAAATTAAAAACAATAATTTATTAATTATTTAAGTTCATTTTAAATTCCGGGAAATTAAAAAATTATTATTAATTTTTTTAATTATTTTTTTATTCCGGTGAAATTAAAAACCAAAATTTATTAATTATTTAAATAAATTTCTTATTCCGATAAAATTAAAAATAAAAATTTATTAATTATTTAACTTAATTTTTTATTCCGATAAAATTAAAAACAAAAATTTATTAATTATTTAAATCAATTTTTATTCCGATAAAATTAAAAACAAAAATTTATTAATTATTTAAATTAATTTTTATTCCATTGAAATTAAAAACCAAAATTTATTAATTATTTAAATTATTTTTTTATTTCAGTGAAATTAAAACGAAACATTTATTAATTATTTTAGTTCATTTTATATTCTGGGGAAATTAAAAAAATATTTTTAATTTTTTAAATTATTTTTTTATTCCGGTGAAATTAAAAACCAAAATTTATTAATAATTTAAATTATTTTTTTATTCCGTTGAAATTAAAAACCATTAATTATTTAAATACATTTCTTATTCCGATAAAATTAAAAATAAAAATTTATTAATTTTTTAACTTCATTTTTTCTTCCAGTGAATGTTTTAATTTTTTTTATTAATTTTTAATTACAATGCAAAGTTAATTTATATTCTTATTTTTGGGTTCAAGGGTAAACCGGGTGACACAGACCATTTGGCTAGACTTTTTTCCGCGACAGACCAAATGCTCTAGTGGGAATCGAACCCACCATTCCCAAGCTACCAACTTGATTTGTAATTCTATTTAAATTTGTAATAAATTGTATTAATTTTCTACAATTTGCTAAAGTCAATCGAATATTGTGAAAATCACCACAAATATTTATTTAGAAAAACTGCAATAAATGCATTTTTAAATGAGCGTTTCATGGACATTCGAACTGTTTGACAACACTGACTGCACTCACTCATCGCAGGCAATTACGTGTGCTCACTTAAAACATTTATTATTACAGCCTACTTTCAGGATGACCTTATTTTTGCCCTACACACATGCTATTGTGAATTATCGCAGCTGTTGATTCCAATTCCATTATTAATACGCACACACACATACACTCTGTTGGTACAGCCAGCCAGCCATACAAACGCTTCAAATCAACAGCAACTACGCAATACACCCAGTCATTGAACCGACCCTTTACAGCTCTTCCCACATTTTCCAATTAACGTTTTGTCTCTTGTACGGCTTTTGTTTTCAAAACTGACCTCAGCTAAACAATTACATTTTAATGCGCTCGTGTCCATCATAGAATGATGGCATAGTTGGTTTGCCATAACGTTTGTGACACGGAGGGATATTAATTTTTTTATTATAAAAGTATAGATGTGTGTAAATAGGTAAATATAGGGTTATCCATTTCGTGGTTTCAAGAATATAGGGCTGGAGTTCAAAATCTGTCAAACTAAGTTTTAAACCAATTATTTTTCTTTTCAGTTGGAAGTCTGACATTGACGAAAATGTATCGCTTAACTATCACACAACGCGTACAAATTATTAAAACCTACTACAAAAATGGTGATTCTGGCACAGCCACATATCGTGCTTTAAGAGGAGATTATAGTTTATGGAGTTCCAATCGTTCTCTCTTTCACCTTCGAAAGGTGACTTTTAAGTACATACAATATAATTTTTAAGGACAGTTCTTGTTTTGCCACGGAAGGCTAATTCAAATTGAAAATGTTGAACTATTTCTACTGCGGAAGGGCACTTCAGATTCGGTTAGAGCGATTTCGAAATCATTGTTTATACTTGCTTGTTGCTTTTGCCCTTTAAGCGTTTTTGTAATACAATACATCTCATTAGCGCTGCGAGTAAATGGAAACATTCTCTCTGAGCATAGACAAAATGGCTGAACCCGGCTCTGGCCAGTTGTCATGCGCCGTCAAGGAAGAGGAAACAAACAAATGGTGTAAACAAATATTCTGCATTTCCAAGCGAGACGAAACACTGTTGATAGCATAACCGCAAAAATATGACGGGGAGGAAGGGGTCATTCCAAGCTATGGCGATGAGAATCACAAAACAGCAACAATTGTTATCAGTTTATACACTGGAAGAAAAATGTTGTTCTGTGGAAAGTATTTTGTGGCAATAGAAAATACATATGTGTGATTCCTTCCTTCCGAAAGGAAAACTGGGAACTCATTTCCACACAAATCTTCGCTATCTTTGTATGGCAAACATTTGGAAGATTATTCCGTTTTCTTCAGTTATTCAGTATGAAGAGGTTGTCTTTTAGAACATTCCCTTATTAAGATGTATTGCAATCGTAATATATTGAACTCAAACCGTAAACAGTACTCAGAAAACCCAGTAACATTAAAATTTGTTCTAGAAAAAACTGTATCCGTACAGCTGTCTGGTCAGTGATTATACAAATTATATGGTGCACAAGCTAACTGATCTGAGAGAAGTTCCCCGTTTGTTAATTAAATCCCAGCATGCTAAAGTTGCCGAAGTCGTTAATATTTTCTTTACCAACATCACATTTCGATGCCGAATTTTTTCAGACTTCCTTACCAAAACGTATGAGAGGTTTGACAGAATTCTGAAAAATTTGTCTGAGGCAATTCGGCTACTTGAGCCGATTAATTTATCAGAAGTCGAAACGAATTCTGAGGAAAATTCTGAGAATTTTAACGAAAAATAGATCAGACGTCTAAACGAAAACTAACCTTTTGTCTTCTGAAATTCGGATTCGAATTCAAATGTTTAGAGGGCGTGATCTACAAAAAAAAATGTCACTCACCTTAAAAGGGGCTGAAAATGGGGCGAAAATCAACATGATTAAGGGCGCTCGGGTCATAACAATGAATACGCTCTTTTCCAGGTAATTTGGATACTCGAAGGAAAGGAAATTTCGCCAGGATTCCAAATATACAAAGAGTATGCCTTTTGCATTACAGGTCCGCTCCGGGCCCAGCAAGAGGTGTTATTTTGAATCACCCGGTATTTCGGTAGCTGCCACATTTGAAGCTTTTATTCTTTGACATTTGAAAAGGACATTTGAATCGAAACCCTTCAACAATGCATTGAAATTATTAAAACCAACTACAAAAATTGTGAAGGCTCAGTTCGCAAAACTGAAGCATTTTTGGGTCGTCGTGAAGCACAGAAATTGGTGGAAAAATTCCAGCTGTTGGGACAAGCTAGTGATGTGAAGAATAAAACCCGTGCACGTCGCTCGAGAACAACTGAAAAAATTACAGCATTAGCTTAAAGTGTTGAATAAAACCCAGGTTTGTCCATTCCTCGTCGTTCTTTGGAATGGGGGCATTCCACAAACGTCATTACACCGTATTTTTGCATAGAGACTTGGGTCTTAAGGCTTATAAAGTTCAGTTAATACAAGAACTCAAGCCGGCCGATTATCAACAACGTCGTGTCTTTGCTGATTGGATCCTTGAAATGCATGAAAATGATCCGGAATTCCATCGAAAAATCATCTTGACTGATGAGACCCATTTCCACCTCGTTGGCTACTGTTAATGGATTGCGCTATCGAGATATGATTAATGATTTTTTATGGTCGGAGTTATTTATCTAGATATTAATCTATACAAAGTTTACAGACATTTTGCGACACAAGTGGAATTAACTAGGGGACACACTACGCAAACCAACTGATGATCAAACGGAGACAGCCATTGAGTGGAATACACAAGTATCAGAGGGCGAGGAAGTCCCACCCAAACGTGGATGAGACAAGTGGTTTTGCAAAGTGGCAATGTCGACCTGAAATGAAATAAAACTATTAGATTACTATAGATCTCAATGGAAAACATGTGTAATGTTGAAAATAATCGGTTAATGAAAGGAATTTTGCTATTTATTTGTTTGTTTATTGTTTTAATGAAATCATTTAATATCTGAATTGTTTTGGTTGTACCTAATTGATTTAGTTGAGCTGCAATTAATTTTTTTTTAATTTTCGATTTTTATAGGCAATGCTTCCAATGTTTCCAAAAAAATTTTCTAACAATTTAATATATTTTATTAATTAATTTTATCCATTTCACGAAGATCATCGGTGATCTGTACTGGAGTATCCTACCTTATCTGCAGACAAATTCCATTTGTGACGTCATTTTTGTCCTCTCTTGATCTACCATCGAATAACGGACATGCGCAACCTTTTTTTCTCAACCTTGCTAAGTGTCTATCCATACGATGGACAGAGGCTTAATGGAGACGCCCTCAAATGTGGAAGTTATCAATTAAAACAAAATCGGTTTGACAAAAAAATGTTAAATTTGTGGGTCCGTTGCACCCGATTTTTTGTGTTCTTTCGTAAAAAAAAAATGAGATTTTAAGTTCGTTTGTCAAAGTGTTGCCTCCCATGACGTTGCCTCCTGTCGACGGTGGAGAATGTTACACCGTAAAACAGCTGATGTCATCTGTGTTATCATTTCCAAAATACCCACACCAAATGAAACGCTTACATTCAAAATGTGAGCGCAAACGACGTCGCTATTGTTTAGGTTGGGACGCTTCGAAGCCATACAGCTGTTTTGGTTTTCGATACTGTGTTATTTTTTTAATATCAACAATGTAAAGACACCAAAAAATAAATATATATAAACAGCAGCAATATCGTTGATTCATTGTCCGAATTATCCTCAATGCGGGTATTTTTAAATTAAAATTTAATAAAATGAAATAAATTAAATTTGTTTATTTCTTGGCACAAAATGTGCGACATCTTCTGGGTGTTGTTGTAACATTTTTAAAATGTTACACCATTTGTGGTTAACATATTTTTGGACAATCGAAATCATCATTAAACTCAGCCTACCCCCATGGTTACGTCCATTGGAGCGAGATTTATAGAACTCCTCTATTTTCGAGAGGATGCTATATAATTTGCCTTCAATGGTTACCTCCATGGAAGCAATCTTAATATATTTATTTATTTATTATTTATTTATTTATTATTAATTACAATACAAAGTAAATTTATATTCTAATTTTTGGGTCCAAGGGTAAACCTGGTGACAAAGACCATATGTTTAGATTTTTTTGCAGCGACAGACCAAAGCCTCTGGTGGGAATCGAACCCACAACCCCCACGCTGATAGGCAAGCACGCTACCAACTCGCCTACCGGGGCGCTTACCCTTATATTTACCCTCGACACTGATTCACTGATTCACTGATACACTGATTCACTGACTCTGTCACGCAGTACGTAGGAATTTAAATAGGCATTCTATAATTTTCTATAAATAATAATAATAAAAAAAATAATATTTTTTTTTGTACAGAAATTGTGTTCTCCCCAAATTTTTTTTTACCAAAATTTTTTTTTAAAAATTTTTTTTTTCAACAAAAAGTTTTTTTTTTACAAAATTTTTTTTCAACAAAAATTTTTTTTTCAACAAACTTTTTTTTTTCCACAAAATTTTTTTTTTCCAAAAAAATTTTTTCTTGAAAAAAAAAAAATTTTGTTGGAAAAAAAATTTTTTTTGGAAAAAAAAAATTTTGTGGAAAAAAAAAAGTTTGTTGAAAAAAAAATTTTTGTTGAAAAAAAATTTTGTAAAAAAAAAACTTTTTGTTGAAAAAAAAAATTTTTAAAAAAAAATTTTGGTAAAAAAAAATTTGGGGAGAACACAATTTCTGTACAAAAAAAAATATTATTTTTTTTATTATTATTATTTATAGAAAATTATAGAATGCCTATTTAAATTCCTACGTACTGCGTGACAGAGTCAGTGAATCAGTGTATCAGTGAATCAGTGAATCAGTGTCGAGGGTAAATATAAGGGTAAGCGCCCCGGTAGGCGAGTTGGTAGCGTGCTTGCCTATCAGCGTGGGGGTTGTGGGTTCGATTCCCACCAGAGGCTTTGGTCTGTCGCTGCAAAAAAATCTAAACATATGGTCTTTGTCACCAGGTTTACCCTTGGACCCAAAAATTAGAATATAAATTTACTTTGTATTGTAATTAATAATAAATAAATAAATAATAAATAAATAAATATATTAAGATTGCTTCCATGGAGGTAACCATTGAAGGCAAATTATATAGCATCCTCTCGAAAATAGAGGAGTTCTATAAATCTCGCTCCAATGGACGTAACCATGGGGGTAGGCTGAGTTTAATGATGATTTCGATTGTCCAAAAATATGTTAACCACAAATGGTGTAACATTTTAAAAATGTTACAACAACACCCAGAAGATGTCGCACATTTTGTGCCAAGAAATAAACAAATTTAATTTATTTCATTTTATTAAATTTTAATTTAAAAATACCCGCATTGAGGATAATTCGGACAATGAATCAACGATATTGCTGCTGTTTATATATATTTATTTTTTGGTGTCTTTACATTGTTGATATTAAAAAAATAACACAGTATCGAAAACCAAAACAGCTGTATGGCTTCGAAGCGTCCCAACCTAAACAATAGCGACGTCGTTTGCGCTCACATTTTGAATGTAAGCGTTTCATTTGGTGTGGGTATTTTGGAAATGATAACACAGATGACATCAGCTGTTTTACGGTGTAACATTCTCCACCGTCGACAGGAGGCAACGTCATGGGAGGCAACACTTTGACAAACGAACTTAAAATCTCATTTTTTTTTTACGAAAGAACACAAAAAATCGGGTGCAACGGACCCACAAATTTAACATTTTTTTGTCAAACCGATTTTGTTTTAATTGATAACTTCCACATTTGAGGGCGTCTCCATTAAGCCTCTGTCCATCGTATGGATAGACACTTAGCAAGGTTGAGAAAAAAAGGTTGCGCATGTCCGTTATTCGATGGTAGATCAAGAGAGGACAAAAATGACGTCACAAATGGAATTTGTCTGCAGATAAGGTAGGATACTCCAGTACAGATCACCGATGATCTTCGTGAAATGGATAAAATTAATTAATAAAATATATTAAATTGTTAGAAAATTTTTTTGGAAACATTGGAAGCATTGCCTATAAAAATCGAAAATTAAAAAAAAATTAATTGCAGCTCAACTAAATCAATTAGGTACAACCAAAACAATTCAGATATTAAATGATTTCATTAAAACAATAAACAAACAAATAAATAGCAAAATTCCTTTCATTAACCGATTATTTTCAACATTACACATGTTTTCCATTGAGATCTATAGTAATCTAATAGTTTTATTTCATTTCAGGTCGACATTGCCACTTTGCAAAACCACTTGTCTCATCCACGTTTGGGTGGGACTTCCTCGCCCTCTGATACTTGTGTATTCCACTCAATGGCTGTCTCCGTTTGATCATCAGTTGGTTTGCGTAGTGTGTCCCCTAGTTAATTCCACTTGTGTCGCAAAATGTCTGTAAACTTTGTATAGATTAATATCTAGATAAATAACTCCGACCATAAAAAATCATTAATCATATCTCGATAGCGCAATCCATTAACAGTAGCCAACGAGGTGGAAATGGGTCTCATCAGTCAAGATGATTTTTCGATGGAATTCCGGATCATTTTCATGCATTTCAAGGATCCAATCAGCAAAGACACGACGTTGTTGATAATCGGCCGGCTTGAGTTCTTGTATTAACTGAACTTTATAAGCCTTAAGACCCAAGTCTCTATGCAAAAATACGGTGTAATGACGTTTGTGGAATGCCCCCATTCCAAAGAACGACGAGGAATGGACAAACCTGGGTTTTATTCAACACTTTAAGCTAATGCTGTAATTTTTTCAGTTGTTCTCGAGCGACGTGCACGGGTTTTATTCTTCACATCACTAGCTTGTCCCAACAGCTGGAATTTTTCCACCAATTTCTGTGCTTCACGACGACCCAAAAATGCTTCAGTTTTGCGAACTGAGCCTTCACAATTTTTGTAGTTGGTTTTAATAATTTCAATGCATTGTTGAAGGGTTTCGATTCAAATGTCCTTTTCAAATGTCAAAGAATAAAAGCTTCAAATGTGGCAGCTACCGAAATACCGGGTGATTCAAAATAACACCTCTTGCTGGGCCCGGAGCGGACCTGTAATGCAAAAGGCATACTCTTTGTATATTTGGAATCCTGGCGAAATTTCCTTTCCTTCGAGTATCCAAATTACCTGGAAAAGAGCGTATTCATTGTTATGACCCGAGCGCCCTTAATCATGTTGATTTTCGCCCCATTTTCAGCCCCTTTTAAGGTGAGTGACATTTTTTTTTGTAGATCACGCCCTCTAAACATTTGAATTCGAATCCGAATTTCAGAAGACAAAAGGTTAGTTTTCGTTTAGACGTCTGATCTATTTTTCGTTAAAATTCTCAGAATTTTCCTCAGAATTCGTTTCGACTTCTGATAAATTAATCGGCTCAAGTAGCCGAATTGCCTCAGACAAATTTTTCAGAATTCTGTCAAACCTCTCATACGTTTTGGTAAGGAAGTCTGAAAAAATTCGGCATCGAAATGTGATGTTGGTAAAGAAAATATTAACGACTTCGGCAACTTTAGCATGCTGGGATTTAATTAACAAACGGGGAACTTCTCTCAGATCAGTTAGCTTGTGCACCATATAATTTGTATAATCACTGACCAGACAGCTGTACGGATACAGTTTTTTCTAGAACAAATTTTAATGTTACTGGGTTTTCTGAGTACTGTTTACGGTTTGAGTTCAATATATTACGATTGCAATACATCTTAATAAGGGAATGTTCTAAAAGACAACCTCTTCATACTGAATAACTGAAGAAAACGGAATAATCTTCCAAATGTTTGCCATACAAAGATAGCGAAGATTTGTGTGGAAATGAGTTCCCAGTTTTCCTTTCGGAAGGAAGGAATCACACATATGTATTTTCTATTGCCACAAAATACTTTCCACAGAACAACATTTTTCTTCCAGTGTATAAACTGATAACAATTGTTGCTGTTTTGTGATTCTCATCGCCATAGCTTGGAATGACCCCTTCCTCCCCGTCATATTTTTGCGGTTATGCTATCAACAGTGTTTCGTCTCGCTTGGAAATGCAGAATATTTGTTTACACCATTTGTTTGTTTCCTCTTCCTTGACGGCGCATGACAACTGGCCAGAGCCGGGTTCAGCCATTTTGTCTATGCTCAGAGAGAATGTTTCCATTTACTCGCAGCGCTAATGAGATGTATTGTATTACAAAAACGCTTAAAGGGCAAAAGCAACAAGCAAGTATAAACAATGATTTCGAAATCGCTCTAACCGAATCTGAAGTGCCCTTCCGCAGTAGAAATAGTTCAACATTTTCAATTTGAATTAGCCTTCCGTGGCAAAACAAGAACTGTCCTTAAAAATTATATTGTATGTACTTAAAAGTCACCTTTCGAAGGTGAAAGAGAGAACGATTGGAACTCCATAAACTATAATCTCCTCTTAAAGCACGATATGTGGCTGTGCCAGAATCACCATTTTTGTAGTAGGTTTTAATAATTTGTACGCGTTGTGTGATAGTTAAGCGATACATTTTCGTCAATGTCAGACTTCCAACTGAAAAGAAAAATAATTGGTTTAAAACTTAGTTTGACAGATTTTGAACTCCAGCCCTATATTCTTGAAACCACGAAATGGATAACCCTATATTTACCTATTTACACACATCTATACTTTTATAATAAAAAAATTAATATCCCTCCGTGTCACAAACGTTATGGCAAACCAACTATGCCATCATTCTATGATGGACACGAGCGCATTAAAATGTAATTGTTTAGCTGAGGTCAGTTTTGAAAACAAAAGCCGTACAAGAGACAAAACGTTAATTGGAAAATGTGGGAAGAGCTGTAAAGGGTCGGTTCAATGACTGGGTGTATTGCGTAGTTGCTGTTGATTTGAAGCGTTTGTATGGCTGGCTGGCTGTACCAACAGAGTGTATGTGTGTGTGCGTATTAATAATGGAATTGGAATCAACAGCTGCGATAATTCACAATAGCATGTGTGTAGGGCAAAAATAAGGTCATCCTGAAAGTAGGCTGTAATAATAAATGTTTTAAGTGAGCACACGTAATTGCCTGCGATGAGTGAGTGCAGTCAGTGTTGTCAAACAGTTCGAATGTCCATGAAACGCTCATTTAAAAATGCATTTATTGCAGTTTTTCTAAATAAATATTTGTGGTGATTTTCACAATATTCGATTGACTTTAGCAAATTGTAGAAAATTAATACAATTTATTACAAATTTAAATAGAATTACAAATCAAGTTGGTAGCTTGGGAATGGTGGGTTCGATTCCCACTAGAGCATTTGGTCTGTCGCGGAAAAAAGTCTAGCCAAATGGTCTGTGTCACCCGGTTTACCCTTGAACCCAAAAATAAGAATATAAATTAACTTTGCATTGTAATTAAAAATTAATAAAAAAAATTAAAACATTCACTGGAAGAAAAAATGAAGTTAAAAAATTAATAAATTTTTATTTTTAATTTTATCGGAATAAGAAATGTATTTAAATAATTAATGGTTTTTAATTTCAACGGAATAAAAAAATAATTTAAATTATTAATAAATTTTGGTTTTTAATTTCACCGGAATAAAAAAATAATTTAAAAAATTAAAAATATTTTTTTAATTTCCCCAGAATATAAAATGAACTAAAATAATTAATAAATGTTTCGTTTTAATTTCACTGAAATAAAAAAATAATTTAAATAATTAATAAATTTTGGTTTTTAATTTCAATGGAATAAAAATTAATTTAAATAATTAATAAATTTTTGTTTTTAATTTTATCGGAATAAAAATTGATTTAAATAATTAATAAATTTTTGTTTTTAATTTTATCGGAATAAAAAATTAAGTTAAATAATTAATAAATTTTTATTTTTAATTTTATCGGAATAAGAAATTTATTTAAATAATTAATAAATTTTGGTTTTTAATTTCACCGGAATAAAAAAATAATTAAAAAAATTAATAATAATTTTTTAATTTCCCGGAATTTAAAATGAACTTAAATAATTAATAAATTATTGTTTTTAATTTCAACGGAATATAAAATTGACTTAAATAATTAATAAATTTTTGTTTTTAATTTCAACGGAATAAAAATTAATTTAAATAATTAATAAATTTTGGTTTTTAATTTCAACGGAATAAAAATTAATTAAAATAATTAATAAATTTTTGTTTTTAATTTTATCGGAATAAAAATTGATTTAAATAATTAATAAATTTTTGTTTTTAATTTCATCGGAATAAAAATGATTTAAATAATTAATAAATTTTTGTTTTTAATTTTACCGGAATAAAAAAATAATTTAAATAATTAATAAATTGTGGTTTTTAATTTCACCGGAATAAAAAAATAATTTTAATAATTAATAAATTTTGGTTTTTAATTTCACCGGAATTAAAAAATAATTTAAAAAATTAATAATAATTTTTTTAATTTCCCCAGAATATAAAATGAACTTAAATAATTAATAAATTATTGTTTTTAATTTCAACGGAATATAAAAATGACTTAAATAATTACTAAATTTTTGTTTTTAATTTCAACGGAATAAAAATTAATTTAAATAATTAATAAATTTGTGTTTTTAATTTGATCGGAATAAAAATTAATTTAAATAATGAATAAATTGTTGTTTTTAACTTTACCGGAATAAAAAAATAATTTAAATAATTAATAAATTTTGGATTGTAATTTCTCTGGAATAGAAAAATAATTTAAATATTTAGTAAATTTTTGAATTTCACCGGAATAAAAAAAATAATTTAAATAATTAATAATCTTTGTTTTTAATTGGAATAAATAAATAATTAATAATTTTTTGTTTTTAATTCCTGAATGCTTGTTTTAATTAATTAATTCAAAAATTTAACTAATATAAAACGTAAAAAATAATAAATTGAGAGACAGATTGAAGATTGGCTCCAAGTGGAATTAATCAGCTATCACACTCCGCCAGACCGAAGGAAGAGACCAATGAGAAGTAAAATTTCATATTTGCATCGATTATACATATAGAGTATCTCCGCATATGAGATCCCTGCAAAGTTTGCATGAGACAGTAGAATTACTCTGAATGACACGAAATCTCCTATTAAATATGAAGCCATCTCTTCAAACCATTCACTACTACAGGAGGTCTTAGACAGGGTGACAAAATGTTCACCCACAAATAACAAAATCAAAATCAGATGTCATGTAAAGAGTTTTCTAAAAAGAGGTGTTATTTTGAATGACTCGGTATTTCGTTAGCTGTCACTTTGGAAGCTTTATTTCGTTGACATTTGTAAAGTAGAAATTACGCCATTACTAAAAATGGAACGATACACGATTCAACAACGCATTGAAATTATTAAAAGGCACTACAAAAATGGTGAAAATCTTGCAAAACTAAAGCATTTCCAGACCGTGTTATCTCTCGAAAGGTGATCACAATTGGCCACCGAGATCTTGTGATTTAACACCTTGCGACTTCTTCCTTTGGGACAAAGTGAAAACGTCGAATCAAGACCTCAAAGATAGAATTCGTGAGGCTATCGAGGACATGGGGCAGCCACTTTGCGATTTGGTTATGGAAAATATCATGAAAAGGATATGGTCCTGTAAGCGTGGTGGTCATTTGTCTGATGTGGTTTTTCATTATTAACGGATGATTTATCTCAAAAAATTCAATTTTTCTTTGAATACCAAAATACCACCTCTTGTTAATAAACCCTGTAGTAGTTGAAGTTTCTCCAGCATTCTATCATCCTTGATTTTAGCGCCTTTGCAAATTTAAAGACCAATTCGTATTTTGGTTTTATGATGAAATTCTTTTTATTATTGAAAGTTTTAAAATTATTATGTATTCTTCGGACCGTCATTGGGTGTAGTACAATGCTGATATTACTCATATTACTTAAAATTAATTTAATAACTTAGCCAGTATGTCGTCTATTTGGTTTTATAAATAACAATGCATACATTTTATAAATAATTGTATTTCATTGGAAATAAATGTTTTTTTTTTTCTCTCCGTTATGTGTGAAGTGTTATCCATTTTGTATTTATTTATTTAGCAACATTATGCAGCCTTAATGAATACGGAAATATTTATTTGCTGAGTATTAAATTAGTTTTACTAAAACAAACAGTTTATGTGGAATATTGTTTATAAAAAATTCGGTATTTTTAGTAATAAAAAAAATGTACCTTTTTATTTTTATTTTTCTATGTATATGTATATTGTATATATTTATGTATATATGTATGTAAGTGTATATATGTTTTGTATTTGTTTTTCTTTTCTAAACTATATTTGGTTTTTTTCTTAGAATTTTTACTGACATCTAATTGCTTTTGGGTGATTGTGTGATAATGGAGTGATAGAAGAACCACAGAGTAGAACAAATGTGTGAATTTCAGGGGTGTATACATTTATGGTCTGCTCTATTGGCTCTTAACTGGAAAGGAGAAGTTTTTATAAAAAAAATATTTCCATGAAATCTTTCTTTTGTCACAAATTTCTGAAAAGGATGAGTGGATTGGATGGGTCAATTATTTTCTAAACTTCCAATATACATGTAATTTCTCTAAAGACCATTAAAGTAACTCAAAGGGCGGCAGGAAATTTGGCCACACGAAAATGCACCCTAAATTGAAGATGCAATTTGGCCTTTTTAATTTTTTTTTTTTTTAAAATTCTATAAAACAAAAACTACTGGATATTTTCTCAAATCTCCTTTATTATTTGAAAATACAATCCTTCCGGTTAATAATGGAAAATAATTTCATTAAAATGGCTGCCTCGGCTGGCCTAACGACATCAGCTCTGCGGCTGATAATGCGATCTTCAAAAACAGGGCGCAAAACATCGAGTGTAGCTTGGGCTGTGTGGCACGTAGCGCCGTCCTGTTGATACCAAATGTTGCCAATATCCTCCTCTTAAATTTTTGTAAACAAAAATTCGTTCAACATGGCCCGATAATGAAAATAACGAAAACGAAATAAGCACTAGTTGGAAAAAAAACGTTAGATGGCGGACCGTTTACGTCGAACAACAACAATAAATTTTATGATTTTAATTTCATATTTTTACTGGAGCTTATTTTCATTTTGAAATCAAACCCCAAATGTTGGAACGGAGATAAGCACCATTTTTGGGGCTTGAATTTGGAAATTTCACATGATAAAGTTTGGGATTTTTAATACAGAAAAAATTTGGGAAAAAATTCAAAAAAAAATTTTAAAAATTAATAAATCAACTTATTTGATAATTTACAAGTTTGAACTTGTTCATTGCTCAAAAAAAAGTGATTCGAGTCAAAGAATAGGATGATCGACCAATATTCACAGCTTTGGTATGTAATTTTCCTTTGAGGTAACTCAAAGGGCGTAATGAAATTAGACCCCACGAAAATACACCCTATATTTAAATTTGGCCCCAACAATTATACGTGGAACAACAACAATAAATTTACTATTTTTTCGGGGCTTAATTTTATATTTTTACTGTATGTCATTTCCATTTTGAACTCAAAACCCAAATGTTGGATCGAAGAAATGCCATATTTTTTCGGCTTGAATTTGGAAATTATACACGATGAATTGTGGTATTCTTAATAAAAAAAAAGTATGGGGAAAAATCAAATTTATAAATTTAAAAAAAAAATCCTACAAATTAATAAATCTTACTGAAAACTTCAGTGCTCAAATAAAAGTATTTGAGGCAAAGAAGAGAATGATCGACCATGCCAAATTATTTTTTTGAAGAAGCTTTATTCTACAGGGTTCTCCAACAAGAGGTGTTATTTTGAATCACCCGGTATTTCTGTAGCTGTCACTTTTGAAGCTTTGGACATTTGACAAGTAGAAACTGCACCATTACCAAAAACGGAACGATACAGGCTTTAACAACGCATTCAAAATTATTAAAATTCACTACAAAAATGTTGAAAATCTTGCAGTCACAGTTCGCAAAACTAAAAAGTTTCCGGACCGTGTTATCTCTCGAAGAGGTTATCACAGTTGGCCTCAATACAGAAGTTGGTGGAATTTGAGCTGTTGGGACAAGTTAGTCATCGCGTTCTTTTGAATTGGGCATTCCACAAACGTCATTACACCGTATTTTGCATAAAGACTAGGGTCTTAAGGCTTATAAAGTCCAGTTAACATAATAACTCAAGCCGGCCGATCGTCAACAACGCCGTGTCTTTGCTGATTGGATGATTGAAATGCATGAAAATTATCAGGAATTTCATCGAAAAATCATCTTGACTGATGAGACCCATTTCCACCACGGTGGCTACGTCAACAAGCAACATTGTCGCATCTGGGGATCGGAAAACCCAAAAGTTATTGTTGAGAAGCCTCTCCATCCTCAACGTGTGACTGTTTGGTGCGGTTTATAGTCCGGCGGGGTCATTGGACCTTTCTTTTCTCTCGAAGAGCTGATCACAATTGGCTACCGAGATCTTGTGATTTAACACTTTGCGACTTCTTTCTATGGGGCCAGGTGAAAGGTAAGGTCTACACCAACAGCCCAGCGTCGATTCAAGACCTCAAAGATAGAAATCGTGATAGATATCGAGGACATAGGGCAGCCACTTTGCAAATTGTTTTTTTTTAATTTTCCATGAGCGGTATCAAAATCGTGAACATTCATCCACCAGAAACTCTAAAAATAAAAAAAATTTAAAAAACTTAAAAATTTCATGGGCAAGGCCTGTTCTCTACAATTTTTTAAAAATGTTTTTTTTCTATTTCCCTTCGAAAATTTACAAATTTCAAGGGCGAGGCGCGCCCTCTAAATTTTTAAAAAAATCTTTTTCCTTCTATTTCCCTTATTACAAAAATCAGCCAATAATCATTATCTTTTTCGAACAAAACAAAACGATCTTTCAAGTTACGACTCTTCTGCCAATATCCCCCAAAAAAAAAACCAGAGGAACCATCCAAGGCGAAAAAAATATTAAAAATCTGTTTGCCAACAGTGTTCGAAAAGAATAAGGAAAACCAATAAGAGAAGATCTCGAGTTGACGGCTTAGCAGCGCTACAGCTAGGGTTGCCCTAAATTTTTCATTTTTTAATCTTTTCCAGGTTTCCGGAAAAATTGTATACATGTATATTGAATAATCCAAAAAATATAGGACAAAAAATTTAATTGAAATAAATATGATCAAAAAAATCTAAATAGATGTTTAAAAAAAAATAAGATAAATGTTTATTTTCACTAAAAAAAAGACTGAATTTAAAATATTATTTTTGTTTTGTCTCTCATCAGTTCATTGTGAAATGGCCGGTAGATCGGACGACGCACTACAGATAAAATTCGTTCTTTAGACGAACCGTTCTTATGTGGAATAATCTTCCAGCAAATGTGTTTCCTGCCAGTTGTGACATTCAGAAATTCAAAACAAATGTCAACAAACAATACTCCCTCTTTCCTCCTTCCAATACTCTAATTTCCTTCCGCTAACATAATGCATTGCATGCCGAGAGAGTTGGCCTTAAAAAAAAAAAAATACATATTTTATTTGTTCAGGATTTTTGTTTTGTGTTTTGGCATCGCAACAATTTCTTTTTATTCCCTCACTTCACGACAAAAACGGCGTGGTCAACGTTTTGCGACTCCCGAAGCAGCTGTTACAGTGTTCAAAAACCATGTTTTGGAGGTGTCTCAATCGGTGTGGAAAAAAAAAATAAAATTTTTTTTTTAAAAAAGTCTTTGTCACGAATGTGTTAAAGATTTCAAAGCATACGAATAGGAATATGCAAATTGGTTAAGAGAGTTTCGCTTTGTGTGGTTTTTTTTCCAATACTTCTGTTTTTTTTCTCCAGCGGTGTACAAAATGTTTCCAAAATAAAATTCTTAAATCAGACTATTTAGTGTGTGTTGTGTTTTTTTTTCTCATAATTTTGTATGTCTCGTAAAGTTGGTCATTCGTTTTCAAGAAATTCTTTAAAAAATAAATTACTTTAAGCCAATCTACTTAAAATCGGTGTGGTTCGGTAATATTGCATTGATGATTAAGTGTCAAAAGGTTTTAAACGAGTTCAAAATGGTATTAAAAGAAAAATGTATTTTTAAAAGCAATGCACGGCAAATATTCGTATTCAATTTCTGTAAATAACAGGCGCGTATTGAAATAAATTAATAAACTGTCGGACCCAGAGAATTGTGTTTGCGGTCCTAAGATACTCGAATATATTTACCAAATGTGAAGTCATACTGGTCAAGATTTCTTTATTTATCTCTGAGAAATGCTCAAAAACATGAGAACTTTTCTAGCAGAGGGCAGCTAAAGTTTTTTCTGCGAACGTAACACTGAATTTCTGTGAAAGAATTTGGCACACTCGGAGTTTTCATTCGCACCAATAAGTCTGCAAACAGAGATATTGATGCCTAACCGCAACAAAATTAACATTTTACCGTAGAAGGTTGTTTGTGGTCAGGTAAAAGGGCGTTTGACGCTTACGATACAATTAAGTATACATTTTTAATATTTTGGGATAAAGATCGTTGGACAATTTTCCACCGAGTTATAAAGTGACTTTCGAAAAAAATTGCGCTTACGTCTTTTTTGCGGTAAGGGCTCGATATCCTCTTGTCAAAGCCGTCGTCACAGTTAATCTAGAGGGAAAACGACTTATCTCGGTAGTAGTACGTCTATGAACTGTAGATGTCACTACTATGCATCTGCCTTGAGCCTCATGCTGGCCATGAGGCTTGACCTTGCGCCATTTTGGATATGAAGCCAAGCTCCGGAGACGAACGTCAAGTAATGCAGGAATTTTTGGACTCCACGGTATTTCCGGATATAATATGATGTATTGGTGGAACCACATGCCCTAAACGACTGTCGGAAGTTGTACAGGATTGATTTTGCACCACAGATAATGGGGGTGTTTTGATTGGTAGCATTGGTAGACTAAGCGAGTAAGTGGTCGAAAAGGCAAAAACTTCTCAGCTTTCACAATTCGTGAAATGTAGAAATGACAATCGTGCTCGAGTATTGCACTCTTACTGCCTGTTTCCGTAAAACGAATTTGCTCGTTCGTTACACATCCTCAATATTCGAAGCGTTATAAAATGGGTTTCAGACAATATTCAATTCTGGTTTTTAGATATTTTTTAGTTATCGCCATAAAGCACACAATCCCAAACGATTAAGCTCTCCTCACTGATAAAAATCCATTTTATTGGGATTTCAATTTTGTCAATTTGCAACGAACGAACAAATTCGTTTTATGGAAACAGACAGTTAAAGTGTTTCTATAATTAATATTTTTTTTAAATTATTTTTTCTATTAATCATTAATCTACCTACCAATCAAACACAACTAATAATATCTTTAGTTCCCCCTGCACTTTGATCGTATTTCCATTTGTCTGTTCTCATATAAATTGTTGCAGATGTCCGTGAGCCTATTTCCCTTTACAGTCAACTCCCGGAAACGTGCACATTCTAAAACATGCACGACCCTGAAAGGTAAACACCATATTGTCCAGGCACAGTTCTCTAATAAAATAAACTGACTTTTTGTTTAATTATACTCGTATATAATTTGCAACATTTCCCTCATTTTAGTTAGTCTTCACACAAAATGTATTAGTGGGTATTGAATTTATTAATACAAGTTCATTTCTGCGATAAAACAGCACTATCTTGTTTAAAAATTTCAGGATTCTCACACATGAATGAAACGTTAATTCCTTTAACAATAATTAGTTCACGTTTTCGCGATTCCGTTGATTAACCCAATTTTCATTCATATGTTAAAAAGAGGAATATATTTGGATTCATTTACCACATGTTTCTTTTTCCAAACTTCCATAGCCCGGACCATCATTATCCTGTAAAACTGTTGGACTATCGGAGACTTCGAGTTATGGAATTACATATAAATTTGTCAAAGGGAATTTTTCTCCTTAACTGCCACTAGAAGGGCTTCGACTTAAAGAAAATTCGACTTATGGAAGTTTGCGTTATGAAAGTTTCACTGTATATGTTTGGAGACGGTCCCAAGCATCAATATGTTTGGGACCTGCTCCAAACATCTTTATGCTGTCTGGAAAATATGTGTGGGACAATATGTTAGAGAGGCCGTTTTTTTGCTCCGTGTAGTCTCATTGTACGTGGCATGAAATTGCAAGAGATACTCTTCTTATGTAAAGTCTGCAGCACTTTGAGGCTCGATAAATGTAGAGCGCCCCTCAATCCCCGATTCATTTGGAAAACAATGAAATACTTACCGGATCATTTGTAAATGTGGGAATAACTTATTTATTTTTTATCGTTCCTGAACCTAGAATGGGGTTGCCAATCTATTAATAGAAATATCAGCATTCACTTGTTGATTTCAACTCGCTGAAAAATACGTCTTTTTTATATGTTTACACACAATAAAAACACGCGGCCTTTGTTGCAAGTATAGCTTATTTCTTTCTACACAAAGCTTATTTGGATGTAAATATAACTCATTTGCTATAAGTATTACATATTTGTGTATAAGCAATAGCGTGTTTGGGAAAAACAGATAACGAACTTATTAAATTCAACAAAGTACAACATTTGAGTGCAAAAAAGTGTGTATTTGCAGCTGTTTTCGTATTTTTTTAGCATAAACGCTCTAACCGAGAGAATGAGATGAATTGTTATATAGAAATTCACAAATTGAAAAAAAGTAGCACTCAAATGTATATTTGATATTAATTACCTACAAACATGTTAATGTTTGTGGTATGGCAAAATATATATATGTTTTGAATTGTTGAAATTTGTTAAAATGGCTATTTTTTATAGCGAGTAGACATCATTCTTTTGTGTTGTGCTTTATTGAAAATCCAATTTAAATATTCCTAGATATCCGGTAGAACGAGAGACAATCCGGAAGAACTTCCAAAATGGATCAGCAAACATTCTCATTATTTTATTTCATGTTGTTGTAGCTGTTGTATTTTCATAAAAACAAAAAAAGCTCAAAAAACGTTTGTGGTGCACAAAAACCACACACTCTGTACTTATCGAGAGCGGCATTATTCTTAGTAGCGAGTCTTGGGACAGTACACGAAATGTCTTTGCCATTATCGCAATTGGTTCTTAAGGAATTACCCAAGTCACCTTCAAGCAATTTAAGATCTTCTCTGATTTCACCATTGTCGGTCAACAGATAGTCTTCCCTCTTGACATGGGGAACATCAATGTTGTGAGCAGATGGAAGGATATCTTCGTACATCTGGTTTGTGAATACATCGATACCCACTAACTGAATTTTAGCATGGTCATGTTTGCCTGTTTTCGAAGTAGGCATTTCAACAATTTTACAGGTTCTATCCTGGAGCATAACAACACCGTTTTTTGTTTTGGTTGTGCTATAACACATCCCGTCAACCCAACCATTATCCAAGACTTGTATGATGGCTATTGCATCTATTTCACGAATACCTGGCTTGATATTCGCCTTAAAGGGCCGAATCGTAAATGGATTGCATTTCCAAAGAAAACTAAGCCAATGATCCGCACCAAACAGTAACTCTGTTAAAATCCGCATGTGTCTGATACTTTCTGAGGATGCATTTTCCAATTCCCAGATAAAAATGCACTTTCTCAGAAAAGGTATTTTTTCCAGCCAAATCGTTGTCCATTTTGAGCTATTCTAGGACCCAAACTGCGAGGACAGAGCAGATGGTCGCATGTTAGTCTGGCGAATCGCAGTCCCCGCAATCGCATTCGGGGAACCAGCACATTATTCCGCTCCAAAATTTATAATCAAACAAATATTCAACATTGCTGTTACAGATGATGACAATTCTGATTTATATAAAAAATACAGCTTTTCGTGGACAATTTGTAATTGTTGATCTGGCAACATTTGCACACACAAAACCTTACCCAGTCATTACTCTAGAGAGAGATTATCCAAATACTCAACACATTCCCACTTTTTACCAAAACACACACATTTTTTCAACTGGCCGTCCGACTGCTATCGAAAATTCCATGGCAGTGAAATGTTGGAGTTCCCGAATGTAAGAGTTCCCTAACACATTTTTGTGTGTCAATTTATGGGATAATTTTATAAAGAATTCGTCGGATGTATTTGAAGTACAAAAAACAAAATGTTGACGAATGTAGGAAAACAAAACTCGCTTGTTCATACTTTTCCCCAACTGCTTGGACAATTTGTGGTGTAGCGTAACATTGTGTTTACGTTTACCGCGCCGGACGGCAACAATTCTTGGAAGAAGTCACTCTGGCGACGACATTTTTCAAATGAACATGCACGTGCACATGTAGACCCTCCGTTTTTTCAGATGATTTTCGTTATTTTTCTTTTGTTTCGAAGTGAATATGTGTTCTCTTATATGTTGGATATTTATTTCATAATCAGCCAAATGGCCACCACGACCACGTTTACAGGCTCACGAATTCTATCTTTGAGGTCTTGAATCGACGCTGGGCTGTTGGCGTATACCTTATCCTTCACGCGGACCCAAAGGAAGAAGTCGCAAGGTGTTAAATCACAAGAGATAACACGGTCCGGAAACTTTTCCCCTAAAAGAGCAATGGTTTCGCTGCTTGTGTGGCACGAAGCGCAAGATTTTCAACATTTTTGTAGTGAATTTTAATAATTTCAATGCGTTGTTGAAGCTGGTATCGTTCCATTTTTAGTAATGGCGTAGTTTATACTTGTCAAATGTTTTGACCTGAATAAAAGCTTCAAAAGGGACAGGGTAATTCAAAATAACACCTTTTGTTGAAAAACCCTGTATTATAATTCTGTTGCTGTTATTGGCGCAACAACAAAGTAAAGCCCTTTGGGAAAAAACAAGTTTGGTAACACCTTACTGGCGTCATAAGCGTTTCACGTGCTAAGCAACTTACTTTATTTTGAGTTTATTTAGAAAAAACAATAGAGTTGGACTCTGTTAAAATTCCTCTTCTAGGACAGATAAAGTGGGCGTAATTGGACGATGATACCGGTGTAGTTTTTTTTTTAGGTGACCAGGCTATTTAGATACACACAATTGGAATCAATGTGAGACAAAATTGTTCAATGTTTTACTTAATTTTAATGTTTCGGATAGTTTGACGTTTTTTACTTGAAATAACATTTTAATAAGGTAATAGTTTTGTTGGAGTTTAGAGTTAAACCCCCATATTTATTAAAATTTTAAAAATCTTTGTTAGGAAAAATGTGAGAAAATTGTTTTTGTATTTATTACGTTTTTATGAATAAGCCTTTTTGTCTGCCTATTTGTTTGCTACCAAAAATCTGTGTGTTAAATGAAAAGGAAAACAAATCTTAAAATTGTCAAATTAATTATAAAACCCCCCTTGAAACACTTAATCATCAATCCAATATAAATGCATCGTTTTAACCGACATTCTACGATTCCATTATTACTATATACTAGACGGCTATATCCTACTTACTATACGGGTAAATGGTTTGCATATCTACACTTACGAGTAATTACTTTTTTTTTTTTAATTTCGTTTAATTACTCAGAAATCTGTTAATGGCTTGACTAGATGCTGTCTAAGACTATAAAGAGTTTACACTTCCCTCTCTTCCCCTTTGTTTATCAGCGTTAGTTCGGGTGAAGAACAATGAATTCTAAGAATTATAAATAAATCAATTTAATGTGTTGTTCTATTACCTTTTTAAGTTTTGGTTGTTTTTGTTTTTGGTTTGGTTTGTTTCGTCGTTTTTTTTTTGCGTCATAATAAAAATCAGTACAAATTGATCATGTTCACATTTGTGGTTGTTGTTTGTCGTATTTTCAAATTGAATATATTTCCTTTGTTTATTTATGAATTTCTCTGGTTGTGGTTGTTTTGTTTAGAATAATATTGAATTTTTCATTTTCATGGTTTGGTTGGTTTCGGTTTTCTTTTGTTTTGATGTTGTTGTAGTTTTGTTTAAAAGCTAATTAACTTATTATTATAAATACTTAAAGTTACAATGAATTTTGTATTTCTGTTGTTGTTGTGGTTTATTTATTCATTTATTTTATATAATTTTGTGTATATGAATGTATATATATATATATATTTATTATATATATTGAATATGTATTTAAAAATTATGTCTCAAAAAAGAAAACAGAAAAATATTTGTTTTACAAAAAAGAATTACAAATTAAATATGTGTAAAAAAATTCAACTAATCAAAAAACGTATAAAAATACACACACACACACGCGTACACATAGAATTCATAAACTAACACATGCACATTGAGGGATAACTAAAGTTAAAAAGGACTACTCGTCTGGACATCTAATACATGTTATTTTTTCCGAGACAGTTCTTCAGGTCAAGAAGATAATCACAGAATATGATACTGTTGTGTCTGTAGAAATTCATTAAGAGAGAGAGAGAGAACATAAAACTAAATTCTTCAAAAGACAATAATTCAGACAGTAAATCCTTTTTGGTTTTGTTTACAATAAAATTCCTTTTTACAGAATATTGGACAGAATATTTTTCTTTGGAAATAAAATCTCTATCAGTGAGCCACTATGCAAAAACTAAGTGTTGTTAGACTTAGGTGGACATATTGTCTATAGAAAATGTAGTCTTGTTCCATTTTTTCTTAAGGAGCAAAAATAGGCACAAAAATACAGCTTTCTTTGACTCAGCCATTAGAAATGTGAATTAAAAATAGCCACTAGTGAAGCGTAGCGTCGGAATTTTTCGATTGAGTTCCGAATTTATTTTTATAAACTCAAAATTGTAATACCAATTCGACTTTTTTCTTTAACAAAACAAATCTATTTTATTCGCTTTATGAAAAAAAGGAAGGTAGTGGAAATTGGTTTAGCAGATGTTAAGACATCGTGTACAGTAGTTTAAAATGGCGTTCCGACTGAGTGTTTCATATCTCTTTTATCTTTCGATACAGAAAAATGTGCTTTGTAAAAGAAATTGTAGAAAATATTTTCATCAATTCAAATTTTACACAGAACTTTGGATTTAGATTACCAATCGAATGTTTTCATTGAAGTTTGGCCTTGATAATTGTTTCTATGACGTTTTTTTGTGGAAAATTAGTTCTTTGTAGAACATTTGTAGAAAAACAACTTATTTTCCTCTATTATATTTGTTCAACATAAACAATTTAAAAACTGCAGATATGCAAAATGCAAATTTTTAGATTTTAAAAATTGTGTTTTTCATAAAAAATATGATTTTCATTATTTTCAAAAAAGCGTTTTCATATTTTTTGATTTCCTTGACATTTTTGACAAAAAGTATTGAATTTTATTTCAATAAAATATTGAAAATTTATTTAAAAAAATAATTCTTTAAAAAAATGGAATTTAAATAAAAAATGTCGAATTAAAAAAAATTTAACAAAAAAAATATTTGATTTAACAGAACTAACTTAAAACTTTAAATAATATCAATGCTTATCAGTTTTCTTTTTCTTTTAAAAAAAATTTAATAAACTTTAATTTAAAAAAAATCTTTTTTTTATAAAGAAAGCTGATTTTTTTCTTTTTGAAAAAATGTAATAACATTTTAAAAAAATATTAGATTTGATTTAAAAATTTCAACAAAACGTATTGAATTTTATTTCAAGAAAAATATTTAAAATTTATTTAAACAAATAATTCTTTAACAAAATCGAATTTAAATAAAATTTAATTTAAAAAAATATTTGATTTAACAGAACTCACTTAATACTTAAAAAAAATATTTTTTTTTAATAAAACAATCAGATTTCTAATCAGTTTACTTTTTCTTCAAAAAAAAAAATGTATTAAACTTAAACTTTAAAAAAAAACTTTTAAAAAAATGTAATAAATAAATTTTAAAAAAAAATTTGATTTGATATATTTGATTTAAAACTTTCAACAAAACGTACTTTTTAATAAAAGTTTTCTTTTTCTTTTTTTTTTTAAAAAATTAATAAACTTAAATTTAAAAAAAAACTTTTTTTTTTATAAAGAAAACGGATTTTTTTCGGATAATTTTAAAAAAAATTTGAGTTGATATATTTGATTTAAAACTTTCAACAAAACGTATTTTTTAATAAAAGCTTTGTTTTTAAAAAAAAATTTAATAAACTTTAATTTAAAAAAAATATTTGATTTAACAGAACTCACTTGAATATTCGTAAATTTTTTAAATAAAAAATATTTATCTAAAAACTGTAATTAAAAAAATATTTTCTTCATTAAAATATATGTAATTTTTTAAAAATGAAAATATTTTTTAAAATGTTTTAATTTTTTAATAAAATGTTTTTCGTTAATAGTTTTTTTTTAAATAAAAATTTAACTTTGAAGAAATAAATATAATTTAAATTAATTTAAGAAAATTAAAAAAATCTTAATTTTTAATAAAAAAATTTTGAATTTGATTTAAAAAAACGACAATTTAATTAGAAATTATTTTCTTCATTAAAAAGTTATTAAGGCTTTAAAAAAATATTTTTAATAAGAAAAATTCTGTGAAGAAAAAACATTAATTTGAAAAAAATTTTCTTTATTAACAAATAAATAATTCTTTAAACAGAAATGTAAAAAAACAAAACACTTTTCCAGCTTTGATTTAAATAAATTATTTTTATTGGCTCCATGCACAATTTTTAAATAGATTGGCATAAATAGTTTTCTCTATCCAAGTTAAACGATACGAGTATACATTTTTTAAGAATTTTGTTCAGATCAATTTTTTTTTAATTTTTCTATAAACGAACTAATCTGAACGGAATTTTTCAAAACAAAATTTTCACATCATATCTTTCGAAGAAGTTGACTGTATTGGTAAGTATATACTATGAATTACTGTCTGAATTACTATATTTTCTTATTCACCTCAATTGTTGGCCAACTTTCTGGTCTTTTTCCTTGTAAAAAATATCCTTAATCTATAAAATTGAAAATAGTAATTTAAACGCAAAAATACTCATTAAAAAAAATAATGCCACAGTTTTCAAAATGAACAAATAATGATAACCACTGATTTGTCAGATGATGTATCATTGTAATTGATATTAGAATAGCATGTCATACAATAAGGATGTCAAAGACGGGTAGTGATGAAGTTTGAGAGAACGAAAGAAAAGTCTATTACAATAATAATAATATTAAAAAAAAAACGAAACACATTATATATCACACCGTATTGAGAATAAAAATGTTTTGCTAATACTAAATATATGCCTATAAAACCAACAGCGACTGGGGACGATCGATCTGTCGCCTAACTGTCAGCCTGTCTGTCCGCCTACCTGTCTGTCTCTATGACCTACACATACAATTAATCCTAAACTATATCATGTGGTTGTGGTTGCTGTTGCTGTTCTCCTCCGACCAATCTTAAATTTAACGAATCATGTGCAACTTCCAGCGCAGCACAAAGTATGCAATAATTCTGAGTGCTATAAAAATGCCAATTAGAGCCACTGCATCAATCCAATATTCGGCGGTGTCCATGGACATTTCCTCCAAGAACTTCTTCGGACTACGGAAATGACAGTACATGGCATCACACTGCAGCTTGGCACGATCCATGCCATAAATCGAAACCATGGCCCCTGCAAAAGAAACGATCGATCGTTGAAAATGATTTCGTTAAAGAATTGGAAAGTTGTGAAGTTGTTACATACCCTCAAATCCATATCGTACATAACTCACATAGGTCACCCATTGCAAATAGCCCGGTATTGTATCGAAATTAACAAAGAAACCCGAAAAGAGTATTGTTGGTATGGTGGTGACCGGTCCGAGGAATACGCCGGCCTCTATATTCATGCCAGCACCGATAAGTAGACCCAGCGATTGTGCCACCAGCGACGTGAGCACACATATGACCACGAACATTGTGACTCGATGCAGTTCCATCGGTTGTGATGTTAGATAATAGACTACGATGACATAAACGCTGGAGAACATAATCTGTAAATGGTAACGGCAATTATTAGTTAGGAGTGACAATTACATTGAAATTAAAGTTGGTTATTAATATTTGTTTTAACACTCGATCGATTTTATATTCAGATCTCACTGACGGGAAATGTAAATTTGTGGCAAAAATCAAACGGAAATCATTGATGTCTGAGTTGTACTTATCAGTTCTCCTAAACTGTTATCTAATTTAGGCAATAATTTTGGTATATGTTCCGTGTAAGAGAAAATTTATAAATATTTTTAATTGTCATTAGTTTAGTCTTGTCTTTGAAGAAAAAATTGCAATTATAACACCCTGTATTTCGAAACACAGAGTGGCCATTATGACACCGAAAAAATATGTCAATTATGGTTTTAGACAAAAATTTTAATTATGACACCCCGTATTTCAAAACACAGGATGTCGTTTGCGGTGAATTACGCTGTGAACCAAATTTAAAAAAAAAATAATCTCATTATTTAAATTTTGTCTATTTTTTCCAATTTTTAATTTTTATTATTTCGAAAAAAACACATGTTAAAGAAAAAATGTTAATTATTATACCCTGTATTTTAGCACACAGGATGCCAATAAAACACCCTGTATTAATTAAATTTTGTCTGTTTTGTCTACTTTTTAATTTTCAATATTTAAATTTCGTCTATTTTTTCCAAGAAAAAAAAAAAACAAATGTCAATTATTACAGCCTGTATTTTAGCACACAAGGTGCCAATAAAACACCCTGTATTGATTAAATTTTTCTTTTTTTTCTACTTTTTAATTTTCAATATTTAAATTTCGTCTATTTTTTCAAGAAAATAAAAACGAATGTCAATTATTACACCCTGTATTTTAGCACACAGGGTGCCAATAACACACCCTGTGTTAATTAAATTTGGTCTATTTTTTCTACTTTTTAATTTTCAATATTTAAATGTTGTCTATTTTTTCTAAGAAAAAATACAAATGTAAAAGAAAAAAATGTTAATTATTACACCCTGTATTTCAGCTCACAGGATGCCAATAAAACCCCTGTATTGATTAAATTTTGTCTACTTTTTAATTTTCAATATTTAAATTTTGTCTATTTTTTCTAAGAAAAATAAAAAAACAAAAAACAACACCCTGTATTTTAGCACACAGGTTGTCAATTATTACACTTTGTATTTCAACACACAGGGTGTCAATTGTTACACCTTGTATTTCAACACACAGGGTGTTAATTAGATTTAGAGATCTATGACAAACCAAATTGTTTTTATATTCTTTCTTTTCTCTTTCTCTCTCACTCTCTTTTGCTTCTCTGACAATCAATTCCACCAACTCTAACCTTTGCAAGGGAACGGGAAATTTTTCTCTAATCCGTAAGATAAAATTTGCATCCCAAGTGACAATCGAAAAGCTATCGATTTTTCTAGAGACGTTTTAGGGAGGGTAGTGCATTCAAAAATACACCTCCGAGTGGAGGTTCCCTTGTGAGTCCTTTCTTCCCTTGAGAAATTACGGAGAAAGTACCTAAGCACGCAGTTAATAGATGAGAGAGATAGGTGTGAAAACATATGAATAAAATATAGTGCGTTGTCCGCTAGTTCAGGGACATAAGATGGTCCTGTCATTCAGCCATCTTATGTTCTTTATGAGCCAACTACGTCTTAGACCCCGATCTTTATGATTTCCCCAGTTCTGTCAATGATCTACACTCATGTACGTGGCTTTGTAAACTTGAACAACGTTGAACATGTTTCACTGTCTCCAACTCATCCTCATACTCTCTCATCCTGTGATCCCATTTGCTGGTCCTCGCCTTGATTGGGCAAGATACGTCAAAGATTGCGGTCTTATTATTATTATTAACAACAATGACAGAAATGAAACTTTGGCATTTATATGGGAAATATCCTACAGAAAAAAAAAGAAATTTCTTGCTTTACCATCTCCAAGGCATCATCGGTAAAAGTATTTCATCGATTTGTAAACCAAATTCAACTAGTTGTTAATTAGACAATAATTTTTTAATTACACTCTTACCTGAAATGGTAGATCAGCCATGGTCTTGGCGAAATAAAAAGCCTTAAGTGAATACCAATAATTTAAATGCTCTCTTACAAACACCGACATCTCTGTGGGGACTAAAAGGATACAAGAACGGATTAATCAATTCCTCATAGAAGCTACTGAACCTCTGACCTCGCATATACTTACATGTCAATATTGTGGGCATCATAGCAGTAAACATGGTAAATAGTGTAGTAAAAAATATACAACCAGCATTGCTCATAACCTTAGAAGCCTCATTGCCGACATCGTAATAGATCATGCCAATTATGGCACCCACAATTATGTGCGACGCCAGACGCATGTGCGTCAGCATGCGATCGCGCATAATCGTTACAAAGGAACGTTTGAGCAAAATCCAAAATTGTGTCCAACCACTGGTGGGAAAGCCGGATTTATTCGGCATCGCAATGACACTCTCATGCGAGTCCAACAGCGATGTGGTGCAGCCGGGCCCGGAATTGCCGGCACCACCACCGCCGCCGCCCCCATTGCCAGCTCCTGTAACATTGGTTACGGCATTAGTGCTCTGGCCACCCTTTGAACTGTAGCTACAACTATCTTCGCCGGTATGATCGCCATTGCGTGGCATATTGATAACTGAACAATCGGACTGTTGACTCTGTTGGGTTTCTAGTTTCGGTGGTTTGAGTATGCTCGAGTTCAGTTCCATTTCAGCCGCCGACGATGGCTCGTCCAACTTCAGCTTCTCATCCTCGAGGGTGACGGTGGTCGTGGTGTTGGCCGTATTAGCGCCGCCACCATTTGCTGTACCATTGCCCTTAATAATATCATTGGTAATATCTTTGGCTATATCTAAGCCATAGTTTTTCTGGCTATATTTCTTGCACACCCCGCTCTTGACGGCAGTCACCAGCTTGAGCACACACTCGCCGTACTCGCCACTGGCCACCTCCAGCACATAATCGGCCGGATTATGGTACGAGGGACAATCATAACCCAGGGACGATAGGAAAGGTACCAGACCCCTGACCCGGCCCTCATACATGCACTGACCCTCGGCCAACATATAAAGATGATCGAATTTTTCGAATAATCTGGCGGAGGGCTGATGTATCGTACAGACAATGGTACGGCCGCCACGGGCCAGGGACTTCAACAGCGATATCAATTGGAAGCACGTTGAACTATCCAAACCGGATGTGGGTTCGTCGAAAAACATAACTGGTGGATTATTGACCAACTCCAAAGCAATTGAGAGTCGCTTTCGTTGTCCTCCGGAGAGATTGCACGTTTTTGTATTGCTTGATTCGATTAGACCAATAGTTTCGAGTATTTCATCGACTACGACCTTCTTGGCAGCCAAATCCATATGTTTGCCCAGCTTCAAATTGGCTGAGACCATCATGGCTTCACGCACCGACAAATTGGCAATTAGCACATCGTCCTGCATGATGTAACAGGAGAGTTTGCGAAAACGCCTCAGATTACGATCCTTGCCATTGATAAGCACCGAGCCGCTTAGCTGAGAAGTTCTGCAATAGACAAACGAAAATATATTCATATATAAACTTTCTTATGGAAAATTTCTAGAATTCTATAAACATCCAAAAAAAAAACTAATAACATTTTCGCGGCTATCAAATTTCATGAAATCCGATTAATTTTCTATTTTTTTAAAAAATATGCACTAAGACATATATTGAAGGGAAATTTAAAAAAAAAATATTGACTTTTCTGTAGTTATCGATTAATTTGAGACACAGATATTAAATTTCATAAAATCCGATTATTTTTCTATTTTTAAAAAAATATCTTAAGAAGTTTATATTGAAAGGGAATTTTAAAAAAAAAGTTATCGATTAATTTGAGACACAGACAATTTATAGAAGTGGTGAAGAAGAAAATGTATGAAATTCCTAAAAAAAAAAAATTTTCCAAAGAGAATATTTATGAAAAAATGCTAAAATTTCTATAGAGAACATTTTTGAAAATACTGCTAAATTTTCTATAGAAAAGTTTTATGAAAAAACGCTAAAAATTTAAAAATATGCCGATACATTTTTTGTACAGAAAAATTAAAAAAAAAACCGATAAATTTTCTATACAGAAAATTAATTTAAAAAAAAAAGATAATTTTCTATACAGATGAAATTTATGAAAAATCCGATAAATTTTCTATGGAGAAAATTTATGAAAAATCCGATAATTTTTCTATAGCGAAAATTTACGAAAACCCCAATAAATTTTCTGTAGCCGACAATTAATTTGAGACACAGACAAGTTATAGAAATGGTGAAGAAGAAAATTTATGAAATTCCTAAAAAAACAATAAATTTTCAATGGAGAATATTTATGAAAAAATGCTAAAATTCCTATAGAGAACATTTTTGAAAATACTGCTAAATTTTCTATAGAAAAGTTTTATGAAAAAAACGCTAAAAATTTAAAAATATGCCGATAAATTTTTTGTACAGAAAAATTAAAAAAAACCGATAAATTTTCTATACAGAAAATTAATTTAAAAAACACCGATAAATTTTCTATAAAGAAAATTTATTTAAAAAAAAACGATAATTTTCTATACAGATGAAATTTATGAAAAATCCGATAAATTTTTTATACAGAAAATTTATGAAAAATCCGATAATTTTTCTATGGAGAAAATTTATGAAATACCCAAATAAATATTCTATAGCGAAAATTTACGAAAATCCCAATATATTGTCTGTAGCGATTATTTATGTAAATCCCAATAAATTTTCATTGGAGAAAATTTATGAAAAACCCGATAAATTTTCTATTGAGAACATTTATGAAAAATTCGATAAATATTCTATAGCGAAAATTTATGAAAAATCCAATAAATTTTCTATCGAGAAAATTTATGAAAAACTCGATAAATTCTCTATGTAGAAAATTTATGAAAAACTCGATAATTTTTCTATAATTAAAATTTATTGGAAAACCCAATAAATTTTCTATAGTAAAGTTATGCAAAACATAATACATTTTCTAGAGCAAAAATTCCAAACATTTTAAATTTATCATTTTGTTGTTGGATGGGATAAATATCAAGGCCCTTCATAACTATTCCTCCATATTCCATCTGTCTCAGTTTTTAATAAGTTTCTGTTCACATAACATTAACCCTGGAACGCTAATGTTAGTCGTTTCGACTACCATTTTTAGTGTGTTTATAATGCAAAGAAAAATAAGGTTAGTGTTCTAGGGTTAAATTGAAATTTAAAAGATAATAATCGGTTTCACTCGCTGTCCTATCTCTGCTTTAAACTTTGTACATTTTCATTTTAATTTACAGTTCGTAAGACCTTTAAGAAACCTGTCTGCTTCAGTGGAAAACAAATGGAATTTTTGGCATTTGAAAATATTTGGTAACGGCATGTTTCCACATGCATGCCATTCGACAGTTACGGCTGATGGAATATAAAGAAAAGGAAAAGGAAAAGATAACGTTTATAAAAGGAAAAATCTTAGTTACGGTTTGGCAATACTGAAGGATACACATGATAGTTGTACAACTTCATGGGAAGTCAGGTCCTTAATCGTTCAAAGAAGAAAACCTGCAAAAATGCCGTTGTTGTGAATTCACAGAAAAGATGACGATATAAAGGGATATGAAATCGATAACTACAACGGAATGGGGCGTTAGAAAGATAAACTAAGAAGAAGGAAACACTGGTATTGCTGTTTGTTTTTTACAACTTGCTATTGGCATTTTTTTGCATTGCTATTGCTATTTGATATTGCTATTGTCATTGCCACTGATGACAATCATGTTGATCATTTGACAAACATAAATCCTGTTTGAGAACCATCAACCGCAACAACTACCATTTAAAATTCTTAAAACTCCGCCTCATTGTAGTTAAAGCACAACATTTATAATCTTGTTGCGGAAAATACAGAAGAAACATCCACAACAACCTTTTGCCTTCAGTTTAACCAAACAATAACCTCACGTTATAAAAAAGCTAATGAAAACCCGAAAAGATTAACAATACAGCCACTTGAAGTTCTCTCTTTTACTTCCCGTGTCCTTTTAATTAACACCGCAAAGGAAACCTTCAAAATGCTGAAGGAGTGGGAAGAAATATGCGTTGCTATAATTGTTGCCAGTTAGTGCCACTTACTTGTATCCTGCTAAAATATTCATCAGCGTACTTTTGCCCGCACCAGAAGGTCCCATTATGGCTGTGAGTTCACCATTGCGAAATTTACCCGAGACGCCCTTTAATATGGTCTTAAAGCCGCGCCGTCGTCCTTCGGACACCGAATATGATATCTCTGTGAATTCAATATCGACCGGTGGCCGTTGGGGCAGATGCGAAAGGGTCACGGTGCCTTTTTTCTGGCCGTTGGGGCTACTTTTGTTTTGAATTTTCGGCGCCAGTATATGATTGCCGGATATACCGCCATTGCATAAATTGTTTTGAGAGCTGAAAGGAAAAAAGAAAACATTCATTATAAGTTAATGGAATGTATAATTAAAGATAAATATAAATATTTATATATTTGTTATTGCGAAGAATAATGTAATTGTGCTTAAAAAGTTCCAACGTACATGCTTAGATTTGAATTTGCTGTTGGATAATTTTTTTGGTTGTCAAATTATAGAAAATTTCTCGAGAATATTGCTCATAGAAAAAATTCTGTTTACATTTGAAGAAATTGTATTTATGGCAAATTTCCTACTCAAATGCAGCTCTTTTGTTTTCTGCTAAATTTTGGAAAACAATGCCTTATTTAGAAATTGTTCTGTCTAAAAATTGGGCTTTCTTTGCTTTCTAAAAATAAATTTTGTGTTAATAAAATTCTGTTCAATTAGAACAGAATTGTATTCCTACAAAATTTCTTACTAAAATTTAAATGAGCATTATTCATAGCAAATTATCTGCTCAATTTTGGGATGAATTTTTTTCTGTAGAAATTATTGTGTTATAAATTGAACTTATTTGTGTCTATTGAAAATGTTTACTCAGTTTTCGGCAGAATTTGGTAGTTAGAAAGTTTTCGGCACAATTTGTTTGTAAGAAATGTTCTGCTCAATTTTCCTATGTGGAAAATCTCGGCTCAATTTCCTTATAGAAAATGCTCTCCTCAATTCTCTTATCGAAAATTGTCGGCTCAATTTTATTATTGGAAAAATGTCGGCTCTATTTTCTTATTGAAAATTGTTGGCTTAATTTTCATATAGAAAATTCTAGGCTCAATTTTTCTTGGAACATTTTTCATAGTGAACATTTTTCGCTCAATTTTCCTACAGAATTTTTTTTTGCACAATTTACCGAGAGAAAGTGTTCTGCTCAATTTTTGTTGTAGAACATTTTCAGTTCAATGTTGTTGTAAAAAATTTTATGCTCAAACAAATTTGTCGGCTTAATTTTCCTTTACAGAAAATGATTGGCTCAATTTTCCTGTATACAAAATTGTCGTCTCAATTTTCGTATATAGAAAATTATCATCTCAATTTTCCTATATAGCAAATTGTGGACTCAATTCTCCTATATAGAAAATATTCCGCTCAATTCCTATATAGAAAATTTTCGTCAAAAAAAAATGGTCGGCTTAATTTTTCTATATAGAAAATGATTCGCTAAATTTTCCTATATAGAAAATTGTGCTCTCAATTTTCATACATAGAAAATTGTCCTCTCAATTTTCCTATATAAAAAATAGTCCTCTCAATTTTCTTATATAGAAAATTGTAATCTCAATTTTCTTATATAGAAAATTGTAATCTCAATTTTCTTATATAGAAAATTGTAATCTCAATTTTCTTATATAGAAAATTGTCGGCTCAATTTTTGTGAGAAAAATTTTTCTTGAGGAAATTTTCCATGAGAACATTTTTTGCAGAATTTCCCTTTAGAACATTTTTCAATAATTTTTTTTTACAATTTACCTTGAGAACATTTTTGCTTAATTTCCTTAAAGGGGTAAGTTTTCTTTAAAAAAAAAAACAAATCTGCTCTATTTTCCATTAGAAAATGTTCTGTTCCTATAGAAAATGCTCGATATAAGATGAATTTTCATTGGTTTTCTCGCGGCCCCCATGAACTTACTTCTGTGCCTTGAACCATGTGCGCTTTTGCGGTCCTTGCTGAACATCCTGTGTGATACCTTGTGTCTGCAGGTGGTTGAAAAGGGATGGCTCGTGTTTTACTGAAGTGGTCACGTAACCATTTTTGGTCACTACGGCCTGGATGTAGGATGCGGGACGTGGCTGTTGTATATGGCGCTGACTTAAGTTGCATTTACTATCGTTAACCAGATCTCCATAGACCTTTGCATATGCCGAATGACGTCTTAATTGAACATCGTTCTGTTGCTGTTGCTGTTGCTGCTGCTGCTGCTGTTGGTTGGCATTTGTGGTTTCTGCATGACTTCTGGCTTTTGTTGCAGGTAAAGGTAAGGTTTTTGCTGTGGCCGCATTTTGTTGCTGGCTGCCGTTGCTCCTCTTCTTCTGCGGTGAAATATGAATGGGACAGGGCGATGCATTATCGATGAATGCCGTATTCAAAATTCCCCCCTCACAGTCCAATTGTATGCGCAGGGCAGGAGGCAGCTGATGGAGATGCTGGTGCTGGTGCTGAGTGGTCAGGCTGGGTTCTGCAGTACGTGGGTAGGATGTGGTGGCAGCCGTGGTGTTGATGGTGCTGGACGTGCAGTTTGTATTGACTCTGGAGGCGGGTATGGCATTGTATTTGGCCTGGGCCGTTTTACAAGCATTGACTACCAAGTGAGCATTGCTGTCAGCACTGTTGCAACGGGAGAGGGACAATTGCGATTTGTCCTGATTGCTGGACTCATGGGACTCTTCCGAAGAGTTCTTTTGTATGGTGGACATAGTTTATTTCTCGCACACAGTTTTTCAAGTTTTATGTGTTCTGGTTTTAAGTTACATGTTCTATAAACTTTTCAATTTATTTATGATGTCTTGCGTTTAGTTTCCGGCTTTTTTTTTTTGGTTTTTTAACGCTTTCAAGTATTGCTTTATTTTTACGCGCTTTTCTCGCGCTGTTCCTTCAGTGACTTCAGTGCTGCGAATGTCGTTGGCGATGAGTTGTTTCAAAGGCAATTGCAAAACGAGTCTCAGAAACTTAGTGTTTAGGAGGGCATCTGTTCGTTAGTTCGCTCGCTCTTATCAGTTCAAATCGTCATTCATAGTAAGATGTTTAACAACACCAGAGATTTAGGTTTTTTTTTTATTGCTTTCAGTTTTGTTTGAGATACTTTACACTGTTACTTCATCATCATCAATACGAGCATGATGAGATTTCGGGGGAATTCAATTCCGTGGAATTTTAAATGGTTTCTGATGCTTGCTTCTGCTTCTCCGCGCTTCTATTCCCGCCAACAGTTCAGCTGAGTTTGATTTGTTCATTGACATTCATCAGTTGCGTATAATTTGATTTGATTATTTTGTGTTCTTTGTATTTAAAAATAAGTTTTGTTCTAGTTGTTGTTGCTAATTCTATATAAAAAATGCTCGTGTTTTTAACAGATGTTTCAGATTGTTTCTTTCTTCCTTGGCTAAGGCCTTTTAATACGATTCTAACGCCGTGTGTGTGAGTGTGCATGCGAGTGTATGAAGCAGCAGTTTGAGTCGGAGTTCAGAATAGAATTGGTCTTTTAGCAAATTGTATCTAACATGTGACCATAACTAGAAATACTTAGTCGTACTTTTATTGTTGGTAATTGCTTTATGACAATTATAACGATTTTGTTTTCAACTCAATTATCCCATAAACAATTAAAATGTTTGTATCCGTAATGGAATATTAACAAAAAAAAAAAGAAAAAAATGCAACAAAATTCTATGAGTTAAATGTTAAATGTCTCATATTCCGACACAATTATTTGCTGTATGTCAAAGGAATGATTTCGAAGCAAGTGTTTTTTAACATAGCTACATAGCTTTATCTTCCGATCGACTCGATAATATTTTTCAGCCTTGAAAATTAGAATTTGTCTTCAAAATTAGAATTTGTCTACCCTTAATCGTGTCAAACACTCTATTGATGAGGCAAAGTGGTAAAATCAAAAACAAATAAAAATTACATCATATTTCAAATCTAAATAAGAATGTAATTTCTACATATGAATGTGTGTTTGCTTTTTACCTCGGATGAAATTGAAAGTCACATATGTTATAATTAAAATAACATATAGATAGTAAAAATGTAATAAAATTTGTACTCAGAATTCATAAAAAAATGATATTTGTTGTCCTAGCCGCCACGGTAGGCGAGTTGATAGCGTGCCTGCCTACCAGCGTGGGTTCGATTCCCACCAGAGGTTTTGGTCTGTCGAATATGAATTCACTTTGTATTGCAATTTGTTGTCTGTTCATTAACCCTAAGTCTGGTCGGAGGTAGTGAGGGGATTCTCAAAAGCACTTAAGAGTCTGTATAGCATATCCTAAGATAGCATCCCTCATTTATAATATTCCTTTAAAATAGAAATCTAATTGTATGGGTCGCAATTTATAAATCATTTCTTTGTCTGTATGTTATAATAAATCATTCGGACATCATACCTTCAATCATTTTAAAACGAAACCTTCGTCAATTCAATTCCATTACATGAAACCATTGCCAAATAAAAGAAATACGGTGTAACAATTTGGCCACCAGGGACATCTGATTAAAAGGTCAATGTATTCACTTAATTGCTTTGAATATCAACACTGTTGCCCCATTGCCAGTGGTGCGAAACAATAGCATTGGTGGTAACACAAACAATGACATTAAAATTGTTGGCAATGACAATGTCCCAAGTAGGCCTACTCGACGGACATATCTTCATTTGCCGCATGCTGACCATAACCTTTCACACATCAGAACATATTATCTGTTCACACAGACCGATAGACAGAGGCTGGCCAACATTTGCTCAGACATTGAAAGGTAGCCTTGTTGAGGATATTGGCATACAAATGAATGTGAATGAATTTGCGACCGTCGCCTGCATATACATATGTACGAGGGAAGATATGTGTGAACCAACTGAATCGTATGTGTAGACATTAAGAGATGTTTTGCACATACTTAGGCATGCATGTTTGTATGGCACCAGTAGTGCACCATTTCCCAAAGAAATTCGAAAAGTTTAAATTCAGATTTCACAGTACTTTCTTATAACATATTTCCCTTAACATTCCATGAAGGAACAGACGGGGACTTCTCTCGAATCAGTGAGCTGTGTGCGATATAATTTGTACTACTATTTTTCAAGCCGACTCCGAACGGCTAATGCTTTTCTAGAGAAGTTTTACATGGCTTAGAGAAACCTCACTTACTCGTAAAGTCGCCAGCATTTACGAGGTGGAAGCAGCCGCTGAAAAATGTTTGATGGTCTTTCCCGGTTTCGAACTCGGGTTCTTCAGTGTGATAGTCGCACACACTTTCTACCACACCACCAGCCATCCGCGAGAAAATTACAGTGGAATTTAAATAGTCAGACTAAAGGTGAATTTTAAATATTTGGAAACTTTCCATTTTCATTTCTGTTGTAAAATATTGGCTCTTCTTTTGTAAACGGTAAAAAATTTCGACTTTTTTTTATTTTTGGGAAAAAGTGTATTTTTCTGTAGTTGTAGTTTTTGGTTGTTTTGGAAATGGTGTATGGTATGGTGGGCATTTAATTTGGAATTTATTCAATTGCATATAAATCATTTGAAATTCCAATTTGTTTGGATTGTAGTTCTCTCACTCGATTAAGTGTTTTCTCATTCACACATATGTGTTTGAGATACAATTTCCAAATTAGATAAACTTGCAATCATTGCTGCAGAATAGCAGCAACAGCAGCCGCATCATAGTCATCAACAGTCCCAAACAGCAAACAACTCATTAAATATTCATTTCCAACAAAGGGACCTGTCACGTGTTGTACACAATGGCAGCACATTGACCTCCAGTCCATATTTATGCATTCTGGTTTTTTAATGTCGCCGCTTGGAGGTCCCCGCAATAGGGTTGTGCGTTTTGAGACGATAGAAGGGATATTTGCTCAATATACTGTCAGGGCAACGTCAAAAGGAGGAAAATGAAGAACCTAGTCGGCCAATGTCTTCTTTATCGGAATGATCCGCATAGGGAATACTTTCTCGACATCTGCCTATTAAACGTCCTATTATCAACACAATCCGAATCAGAATTAAAAAAAAATCGACTGAAGGCTAGGCTTTATTTCATGTAGGCGGTGTTGGACTTGTCACAGCGAAGAAAGTCTTGAAACCTAGTGGAAGACTCGCTGAGCAGAAATGCTTTATTGGTATTAAATTGGTCGATGTTGGACTTAATTAATTTTCTTAGGAAGTTTTTTGAAGCCTTTAGGATCTTCACTTTTTGGAGCCTGAGTCCCCTCTTAACCCTCTAACCATTACAAATGGATGGTAGTGACGACCGTCTGTAGACAGTTTTAGTGGTGCAAGGGTTAAGGTCTTTTTTTTATCAATCTAGTGAAAATGTCCATTATTTGGGAATTTAGGTTGATTTTTGAAGTTATTGGTATATTATCAGGACCGTGGCACTGCTTTTACCCGGACTCTCCAACAAAAACAAAGTTCTATAAAAGTCCAAGAAGTGTTGTTTTTTCTAAAACGGGCTCAAGTGATTTATTCTTTGGGCCAGAGAATTAATTTCTATAAAATGGACTTAGGCGAGGTCTAGCATGCAGAGCCAGGATTATTCCTTCTCCGTTTCTTCTGCCCATTTTTTAAGTTCAGGAAATGCATTAGATAATTGAAAACTGTTGTCTGCACTGAGAACAGCATGTGTCATATATATACGTTTGCATGCAATTATATATTTTTTTGGGGAACATTGGTGCTAACTCAAAAATATATATTTTTGCAGATTCTCCAAACATACGTATGTGTTTGCAGCTGCTTCAAACATCATATATATATGGTTGCATATGCTCCAAACATATATGTATTTCCAGCTAAGTATGTTTTGGGATAATATGTTATTTCGCCGTGTGGCTGTAGACCAAGGCTGTCGGAGTCTCGCAAATTAGCCAATATCGGTGACGAGGTATTTAAAAAGTCTGGAGTTGAGGTTGAGCAATTTCGTCTCGACTCCACAGCTCATTAAATTTGTCCCTTTAATTCCAATTTTACTAACACTTCGTCTCAAAATTTTCATCACTCATAAAAATGCAAACTTGTTCATCTCTGCGTACATTTAAAAATCACATGCCCGCCCCTGACTGATTGCGGGAGTTGAATGAAGTAGCCAACTATAAAATTCAAATGATCACATGCAAATGAAACAACTTCATTAGCATTTCCAAGTGCTGCATGATTTCCACATTCATCTCCTTCTTTATAATTGAGTGGGATTTTGTCCTCCAACGTACACATTTCCAAGAATATTTCCTCATTCGAATAGAAATCTGTGTGTATGCTCTCAACGGTTGGTTTTCCTAAGAAATTTCATTGGCATACAATACAATTACACTCGCAATTTCCAATTTCCTTTGACAACGTAAGTGAACACAAACTGTTCGTTAGAAAATTGCGCATCAACAAAAACTTCTGAGGAGCAAAGAATTACAAGTTCAATGTCTACAATTTCCCAGTGTGAGAGGGTTGGTAGTTTTATGGTTGGGTTTTCACCGGGGGATGGATGGAGGCAGGGATAACAGAATGTGTGCTTAACATTTCATTGGGGGGGGGGGGGGGGGGAGGTCGTTTAAGGATAATTCACAAACAATGATAAACATAAAACCGATATCAGCAATGAAACCCCTTTGTGGCTATTGGTTTTATAGTGATTTCCATAAGCAAGGATAACTTGGAATTTCGACAGAAGTTTCTATAAAGCTAAACAGTTTACAACAATTTGCAGGAAGAACACAACTGTAAGTCTGAACAAAAAAATCATCTTTGTCAAAACCAAATTGAGAATGGCCATACATTTTTTCCTGCACAAAGTGTTACCCAGTCTATTCTATAGCTGTTGCCAAGATATACATGGCGTAGCGAAAATTTATGAATTTTCCCAACATATTCGCAAGAGGGTTGAGTGCGAAACTCGTGCCCACCGCCTAAGTATCCCTTACTTCGTCTGCTGCGCCACATGTTCAATATCTAAAACGCAATTTCCTATTAAATGCCAATTGAAGTATTTGCAAAGATAAACCAACGGATGGGCGTATTTTTTTACCAACTCAAATGTTTGTTTCTATTTGCTAAGTGCTAATATTTGTCAAAGACCAGACAAAGTAAGTGTCCTGTAAAAATTTGCGGTTGCCTTTGTTGTTTGGGAATGTCAATATTAGTGGTAAATGAAAATACAGTTTAAGTTTTAATAAACACAAAACCGAAGACTTCAAAGAAAAGAAAATATGTTCAGGCTGGGCAACAGTTGTCCAAAAGGGATCAAATAAATTCCAGTTAAAAAACAATATACACGCTGAAAAATCTGTCTTTTTTTAAATGTTTACACACAAGTAAATCGCGTGTTTGGATCAAGTAAAGTTTATTTGCTTCGGAACAAAGTGTTTATGGCTGCCTATACACTTTTTAAGATTGTAACAATAACAGAGCGAATAAGATGAATCGATATACAAGGATTCACAAATTGAAAAAAATAAATAAAAAGTACAAAAATAAATAAAAGTAAAAGTACACTACAAATAAGTTAATGTTTGTGGTATGGACAAATATATATATGTTTGATATTGGAGAATTGAAATGTATTTCATCTTTTCATGTGCATACAGTGGAACTTCCATAAGTCAAATTCGAAGCACTTCTAGTTAAGGAGTCAAATTCACTTCAACAATTTTATAAGTAATTCCATAACTACGGGATAATGTTGGTCATGGACTTACGGAAGTTTGACTGTACTTAATTTTACACTTTTTTTTGTTTATTCTTTCTTTATTTACTATCTGCCCTATGACAAGAATTAAACAAGGTGACTTTTTACACTAAATGTGTTTTCTATTTATAGGCATAACTAGGCCTGTCAGGTGGTGGGGAGAGTGGTCAAAGGAAAATTGTCTATTTACCCCCATGTTTATATTCCATTGTTGCAATTTAGGGCGGGCAAAAGTTATCCACAAAATTGTGAATCGATTTCAGCTTTCTAAATTGTTGTTACATTCTGTAACGTAATTTTTATACGAAAAACAGTATTTTATAGCTCAATACTTCAATTGGTTAAAAAAAAACCTAAGAAGCAAAACTATAGAAATTTGTTCACTTCTAAAATCGGAAAATGCAAAAAGTAGTAATTTTTGGAAATATTTCTAAAATATACCCAAATGACAGATATTTAATGTCAACAACTTAGCATTATCCCTCACTCCTAGTCTACAACCAATTTTTTACAGAATTCAAAAATGTTTACTGGATCAAAAGTTACAGACATTTGGCCGATGCAATTGCAGTCTGGACCACTGTGTGCAGTAGCCGTATAGTGAGCGAGTTAATTCTGCATCGTATTATTAATTCTGCGTCGTATTATTCGCTTAATTGACTTAGTAATGGAAGGCACGGGACCATCCATAGCGTTGTCTCGTCTCATTTTGGGCCTGAGAGAAACTCGATGTGGAGAACTATATATTTTGCTCGAAATTCATATTTCCTGACAAAGCATTTTGAAGAATCGGGAAACTTGATAGTCGTAAAGCCAATACATTCTCAGGGAGTAATAGTAAAATAGAGGCGGAATTATTGACCCATTTTGCTTGGAAAATTATGTTTTTTGTGGTCGGACGGACATTGAAGACATGCCAGAATTGATCTTTTGCGCATAAAGTTCTATAATCGTGTTATCCTTCGTCTCGAAGATCTGCATTGGCTCCCTCGATGCTGCAATTTGCAGGAGTTACATGATTTTTTGTCAAATACCGAGACGCCATGAATAACCGATTATGGAATATTCTTCCAGCAATATTCTTCCTGCCTCTTGTGACATTCAGAAACTCAAAACAAATATCAACAAACACTACTGCCTCTATCCTCCTTCCGATACTCTAATTTCTGTCCGCTAACACAATGCATTGTATTTATTGGGGGAATCCCCTGAGTGTTGGCCTTAAACAAAAAAAAATAATATCGAGCAAGCCAGTCTTGAGAAAAAACCCGAAACCATCAACAAGGTCTTGGAAAAAGGCGTTGACAGGACACTCTGAGACGGCTACATGAATAAAGTCGTGTTCCAATATTTGCTCTTTCAAATAAAGAAATCAGTTGGATTTGTATTCATCTCGAGAAATGTAGCGGGCAATTTTATAGATAATCGACTTATGGTTAAGGATAAAAGTAGGTGGGTTCACACGACTGAAGCTTTATTAACTGTTTTTTTTTATTGTGTTTTGTAAACATTTCTTAACAGCTGTGCATTTGTCTAAGTCAAATGTATGTTTTACATTTTTGTACCCTAAAAGTACAATGTTGGAACGCATGCTCTACTAACCGAACTCCTTCCGTTTAAGTTAGAAATAATCAGGTGAATTAGCGTTATCATTAAATTGAAGTGTTCAAAATGTTTTTTTGGAGTGACAAATATCTGGCTGCACCATTATCGATTTCCCACGCTAAGGCTCGTAAATACTCCAAGCTTCAGCCACGTCTGTGAATATGAAGCAAACTCTATGAATTGGCTGAACAATTTGTGGCTCCTTCAGATAAAAAAAAAATATTTCTGAGAATACATACCCAGGTCGTTAATGTGAGTTTATAAAATGCGTCCATTTTTTTTATTTTAAAAAATCTACAATTTACCGTAATTGTCACAGGCACATATACGCACACATACGCACTCGAACCCAATTTATGTCTTTGAAAATTATATCACCTCTATGGTGCCCCGCTTGCCATGTGCGGGTGTATGAGATGTGTTAGAGCTCTCAATTCGTTCGTTCATCACATTAGTATTAATTTAAAATTTAGTTTTTAATTTAATTAAAAATACACAAGAGTCTGCATTTTCAGAGTAATTAAACATGTGAAAAAGACTACAGCAGCATGAACACAAACAATAACAACTACAACTCTGACACCGACAATAAAGACTAGCTTGCCCCCGCCATGCCACTTCAATGATTTGGAGCAACGCAGGCGCTTTAGGTGTCCGACTCCCAAAATCAACATGAGGCAGGCCATGTTCTTTGACAAAATAGAGAGAGAGAGAGTGAATACATTCGTACTATGTAAGTATGTCTCATCTTTATCTCTCAGGCATCTGTCAAACATTTGCCAAAATGCAGTACAAAGAATAAAGAAAAAACCATCAAAAGAAGAGAATTCTCCGAGAATACTTTGTGTTGAGTGACAAATGCGTAACAACATAATTGTCACTTTACAAATGACAGTAAAACTCTTTGAAAAACAGAGAGAGAGACAGAGAGAAACGACGCACAGAAGATGAAAATGTATTACCATAACATAACAGAGAACAGACAACAGCATAAGAGGAAAAAAAAACAATGACAATGAACAGAACATAATACATAATAATCATAAAGCAAAAGACACAAGTTTACAAGTTTGTTTCTTCCACTGTTTTTCATGGTCATTGCTAAGTGGTTTACCATGTAACGAACTACACATACACACACACAATCACTCAAATCAAAGAAAACATTTACAACAAAGTACCGCCAAACATAAAAACATAACTGAATGGGTGTGTGTGAGTGTGTATACTTGGATTACTATGGCAACATAATCTCACAAAGCACAAATAAAACACACACGTCTCCAGCCGATAGTGTTTGGTGCCTGGCTACTGTGAGGGGGGAAGCGCGAAATTATTCTTATACATGTACAGTAGCGGTCAACATTGAAGCAACCGAAATTAACTATTTTATGAAATTTCAGCAAACAAATTATGCATCAAACCGATACATATATATTTTCCCGCTTTAGTTTAAAATTAAAAGTTTAAAAAATTTAAAAAAAATTATTTCCAAATAAAAATAGAATTTATTTAATAGACGTGATTCGTACAAATACCCAATTTAAGTAATTAAGCGGTGACGTTTAATTACCGTACCTAGATAATTACTCGAAAAAAACTTGTGATCAACAAGGTAATTAGGCGTGGATTCATGTATAGGGTGTTTCCTTTAGAGCCTGAGAATTAACAATAGTAATAGAAGACAGAAATGTTGTTGGAAATATTGTTGGAATGACATTTGTTTTAAATATGATTCCCGGAATATGTCCGATCGAATGGATCAGTCGAATTTTAGACTACTTTTTCCATTAAATCTGTCCGTATGGCGTCAATGGTGGCTTTAATATTGTCTTCCAATTCTTCAAGAGTTGCTGGTTAAATAGTCCCATATAATATAAACTAATCCAAAAGAGTTCAATCACATCCGCGAGGGGGCCATTGAAAAGGATCACTTCTGGAAATAAAGTTGTCGCCAAAGTAATTTTGGAAAAAATCGATTGTTAAATGTGCTGTCTTGTTGTAACCAAATGTCGTTGATGTTCAACTGATTCATTTTTGAAAACGAAAATTTGATAGCGCTTGCTGTTCACCGTAAAGAAAATTTCTTAAAAAACACTCTATTCATGCAAATTCACCTGCAAAGCTAGGCTACGTAATGTTTGGCCAACATCTAATGTAATATTGTACTGACTGAGTAAGTCAAATGGTTGTTAAAACGAAAAGCAACAATACTTGTTTACTTAAACTTGTCAATAGTACTTTGTTTTCTAAATCGACAATTAATCTATCATGTATGAAACACTGATACTTTATTTGCAGTTTTAATTGATAACAACAACAATACTTTGGTTTTCAGTGTTTTTTTTTTTAATTAACTTATTATATGCAAAATGTTCTCAGTATGTAATTAATAGTTTTTAACTACTAATAGCTTAAATTTGTAAATAATGACGGATGGAGCTAAATCAGATGTCAGTGCAATGCGGTTCAACCTGAGTACGAACAGATTTGTGTCCCACTGTTGTATAGCCAAGTAAAAAACCTCAACATAACTATGTACCACTATTTATGTCGTATGTTGTATTACATGCATATGTACATATGTGTATGTGCATGTATTTACCTTGTACATGGCCCATATGTAAATTATTCTCGTGTTTCTTTTGCAGTTTAGTTGCGGACGCTTAAAGAATTTATAATTTCATTGTTACAAAACATGTTATGAAATTTTTCCAGTTTTATTTTATAATAAAATGGGGAATTCTATTCGAGTTCGACTGAAATCATAACGACGCTTTCGTACATGTGTACTTCAATTATAGAAAAACATAAAATTAAGGTTTCCGTTTCCCAGAGCATTCGTAAAATTGTTGCTGACCTAGTGCCAGTTGAATGTGTTGTGTTTATCCACATGTTGCTGTGTTTAAACAGCATCGACGTGCTCAGCCGCAACATGTTGCCATGCCATGAACGCTCTGAGCAAAGATGAGTACCAGTGAATTGGAACGAGTGCAAATAATGGGGGACAGGCAGAATGGGGGACAGTTTTTCTTGGAATATTGTCTATGGTCTGTGGATATTCTAAAGTGTAATAGAGCGTATGTGGGGGTTAAGCTGTGTATCACACACTCTCATGTACACGAGGTCGTGGATCATTGCCTCCACTGGATGATGTCTAGTTCGGGGAAACATGTTAAAAAGTAACATTAAACTTTTTATACTTCGAACATTTGAACATATGTATGGAATTGTTGGTAATTTTCTTTAAAAGTAATTGGTATTTGTTTTTGGCCAAAGACCGAAGGTGTTTTTGGTTGGTGTTCCAATGAATCTACCTTTGGTCAGCTATTATAAGAAGTAAGATGTCGAGAGAAGTTCCCCGTCTGTTCCTTCATGGAATGTTAAGGGAAATAAATGATGTCAGCATCCAAGTTCAAAATAATGATAGAATGCTGTAAAACTGATGCTGCTTTGAGCTTAGCAAACTGCTTATCGACAAATGAAATTTGAACTTTAAAACGTCTTTATTCCGTCACCAAAAATGTCAGGTTCATAAAATGGGAACGCATTTCAACGTTCGTTCTCTTGTCATAATTGTCGGCCTCTTTGCGAGTAAGACTGTAATCTGTAAGCCATGTTTAACTTCTATACAAAAGTAGTAGCCGATCCGAATCGGCTTGACGGTATATCCGTGTCACTGATTAGTAAATAATAATCAGCTGTAGTAATTTGTACTCAACCGTAGTAAAGTCTACCAGATTTGAGGAAGCTTGGATATTTTTCATACTTAAAATAAGTATGAAGTTAAAAAATTGAGTAAATTTTTTACAGAGTGTCATATGAAGATCAAATTTACATAATTCGGTGTTGTAGTTTATAGTCAGAATTACAATAAATATTGAATATCTAGTTTTTGGACTTTAAAACAACACAAAAAAGTCTGTAACATTATTAATAAAACCAAACGTATTCTTCATATCCTATTTAGTGTTTTAAATTTTCCATATAAATTACGCTATGACGCATGCGGTAGTTTACACAAAACGTAATTATTCGAAAATTGTGAACAGAAACAAACAAAGCCACAAACAGTTTGAAAACGATATTAACCATTTTCAGAGTTTTTTCCTTTTAAACGATCATTGTATCAATTACGCCAAATTGAACAAAGTTCAAGCGATATTGCGGCTTAATATGCTGCACGGGTGCAAAACTGTTCAGTTTGATATTTTTCAAAAATTCACAATGTTGAACATGAAATATTAAACGAGCCGTTAGTTAGGCCAGTGTCGAAACACTGAAATGTGATAATAATAATTACGACTTTAAATTGCGCAATACAACAAAAGAACAAAAAAAAAAAAAACTTAACAAAAAATCATGCAAATGGCCCCTCAATTAAACGCGGGTGACCCTATTAATCGGAGCACACAAGAGTATCAGTCATCGCTGAAGCAACCAACAAAGAAACAAGAAAACGCACAGATCGAACGACCTACAACAAAACACAATCAGTTGTTCCTAAAGTCGACGCCAGTCGCTTTTTTTTTGGACTTTGTACTTGGTTAACTTTTGGTAGTCCGCAATGATATTATGACGCATTTTGTGCCCATTCTAAACGTTGTCGCGTCACGACCACCAGCAGAACCACCGAGAACGGCTGAAACGATAACAACAAAACATCAGCATCGGCGTCGACGATGGCAGAACGTAATAATAAAAAAGTAGCCACCACTATTGAAGATATTTGTGTTTTGTATCCAATCGTGCAGTGAAACAAAAAGAAAAAAAACGAGGGCGGTATGGATAAGGTGGAAGTCAGTTTGATCTCAGATTTGCTTTGAAGTGTGTGATTAATGAGGCTGCCGAATGACTGATGTTAGAATTAGAACTTTGATCAAAGGGATATCGGCAGAGAAAGTGCTGATAAATAATTTAGGACAAGAAATGTGATACACGATTTTTTGAAAATACAACAACGAAAGGGGCTCTCAAATTCTAGAATTTCATGATTATTTCTTGCGTATTACGTTTATATGAACAGGGTTAAAAACGGTTACTAAATTGATGAACAAATGAATGAATTTGTAAATAAGTTATCTATTTTAAAAACAAAATAAATTTAAAAATATGTAAATAAATATATTATAAATAAATTTAATTAAAATCAATAAATAAATAAAATTAACATAAATTAGAAAAAAAAAATAAATAACTTTAAAAATAAATAAGTATATTAATTAATAAAAATTAATAAATAAGTAAACAAAAAATAAATGAATAGAAATGCAAGCCTTTATTATTTAACTAATTAAACGAAAAAATGATTAAAAAACTCCTACTGAAAAATATCGGGTACCCTTTTCTTGAGTTTGTACCCAAATCGTTTGATCGGAAAAAGTGGGCGACTTTAGTAAAATAAAATATCAGATAAATTTGATTGTTCATAATAAAGGTTTTTCCAACAAAAGGTGGTATTTTGAATCACCTGGAATTTCGGTAGCTGTCACTTTTGAAACTTTTATTCTTTGACATTTGAGAAGAAGAAACTACGCCATTACTAAAAATGAAATGATAAACGCCTCAATAACGCATTGAAATGATTAAAATTCACTACAAAAATGGTGAAAATCTTGCAGTAACAGTTCACAAAACTAAAGTATTTTTCGGGTCGTCGTGAAGCACGTTGTCGGACCGCCGTACAGAAATTGGTGGAAAAATTCAAGCTGTTGGGACAAGTTAGTGATGTGAAGAATAAAACCCGTTTACGTTGCTCAAGAATAACTGAGAATATTGCTGCTGTAGCCCAATGTGTTGAAGAAAACCCAGGTTTATCCATTTCTCGTCGTTCTGTGGAATTGGGCATTCCACAAACGTAATTACACCGTATTTTGCATAAAGACTAGGGTAAGACCTTAGGTAAGGCTTATAAAGTCCAGTTAACACAAGAACTCAAGCCGGCTGATCATCAACAACTTTGTTTCTTTGCTGATTGGGTTCTTTAAATGCATGAAAATGATCTGGAATTCCATCGAAAAATCATCTTGACTGATAAGGCCCATTTCCACCACGGTAACTACGTCAACAAGCAACATTGTCGCATCTGGGGATCGGAAAACCCAAGAGTTATTATTGAGAAGCCTCTCCATCCTCAACGTGTGTCTGTTTGGTTATGAACAATTTCATGAAAAGCGAGGTCGTGGTGGCCATTTGGCTGATGTTGCTTTTGATTATTAACGGCATACCTTCCTCTTTATTATGATATAAACATGCGATCATTTATCTCCAAAAATTCAATTTTTCTTTGAATACCAAAATAACACCTCTTGTTGGAGAACCCTGTACACATATCGTTTGAACTTAGCTTAAATAAGTTTTCGTTAATGTAAGACGGAATTCAATGTTCTTTAGTCTGCGGAAATCGGATCAGGATCAAAAATACTTTTAACAGTATGCTCGAAACGTGTTTTTACCACGATAGGCACCTGGGTCGGTTGTGTTCTAGTAACATACAATGTCTTTCACACCCCAGAGCATACGAGTCCCTTTCTTCACTTTGTCTTACAACCAGAGTTTCTGTGCATTCCGTGGTGATGTAGTCTAGCTGTTGCATTGAGGTTCACACAAGCTGTATTTTGATGCGTTCGTGTTGGGCAATAGCTCATACAAATCATGTATTGCTGTTTTTAACAGACCCATTTTATGAATATTTGATTTCTTTATGCAAAGTCCGTCAATCGGACGGAGCGTACGCTAGTGCGTATGACAAATATCCAAAGAATGTCATTCGAAATCTTAATATATATTTACCCTCGACACTGATTCACTGATTCACTGATTCCCTGATTCACTGATTCCCTGATTCACTGATTCACTGACTCTGTCACGCAGTACGTAGGAATTTAAATAGGCATTCTATAATTCTATAATAAATAATAAAAAAAATATTTTTTTTTGTACAGAAATTCTGTTTTCCCCAAATTTTTTTTTACCAATATTTTTTTTTCCAAAATTTTTTTTTTTCAAAATTTTTTTTTTTACAAATTTTTTTTTTTACAAAATTTTTTTTTTACAATTTTTTTTTTTTCACAAAAATTTTTATTTCAACAAAATTTTTTTTTTTAAGAAATATTTTTTTTTTCAACAAAATTTTTTTTTCCACAAAATTTTTTTTTTTTCAACAAAATTTTTTTTCCATATTTCAACGGGCGCCATAGGCGCATTACAACTTACTAGTACAAAATAGTTGTATAAAATTCTGGTGGGTGCAAAATCTCTGCAAATGCCTAAAATTATGAAATGTTTTTTGTGCAAACATTTCCATCGTCTATTCGCCTCTGAATCAATTATTCTACAGCGTTCATATAGAAATTACATCATCTCTCTTTTGTCCGCACTCGTATTACCGCCTTCCTATTGTTTCGCATGCTCAAAAGCAAACAAACAAACTCGACGTCAAACGCAGAACCAATACTAACAACAACTAAACAGCAGTGGCAACAGAGACCAACAACAACACGCAAATAGCAAACTCATTCTACAACAATAATAGACAACGAAATACAAATAAATGGCAGTGACTGACTGGCTGAGTGACTAAAACGACGACCACAGGCAGACGGCAGCCAGCAACATTTTAAGTTCGTTCACTTGATGTATTTAGCCGTTGTTTTTGTTGTTGCGGTCATCAGTGCTGCTACCTCGTTCGCTGCTGCTTTGTGCCGTCTGTTATTCTGTGGGTTTGTATTACTTTCGGGTACATGTGCACCGAAACCATTGCCTCTGTGCATGGTGGAGTTTACGGTGCACGCGTACCGAAAGCCGAAAGAGAAACAGTGCCAATCGGCCTCGCAAACAGTCAGTGCAAAAACTTTGCTTCTTAATGTGATGACTGCAATGTACATATGTATGTATGGATGTATGTATTGTAGATGGGCGAGCACGTTCTGACTGTTTGGGTTCGTTCGTTCGTTCACACAGAAATTATTGACAAATCTTCGCCGATTCTCTTAGCAGCTGGCTTGCTCTCTTTGGCAATAATTGACAGTGCTTTAAACTGGTTCCTGATACTTCTACGTAGACAAAGAAATCTGTTGTGCACATGGTTGGTGGGGTGGGAAGGAGAGCTGGTGTATATGACCGGTATCGGATTGTTTGTTGGCATATGGCCTTTTGTGCAAGGTGTAAACAGTCACAGAGCTGTTTCCCCAATCACTTCTGGTTTAGATTTCAAATTATGAAATGAAGTTTGTAATTTGATTAGCTGGCTGACTCATGGCCTCTATGGCAGAGGTTTATGTGAGACAATTTGTCCTTATTTTAGGCAAAGACAAGTTGTATGTACATTTCATAGTTAGTCATGTTGACGGGGATGTACAAATTGAATTCAATAATAATGCGTAGCGAGAATTACAAACAGACATTCTTTGTTAAGTCGAACCAATTCGCTCATTTGCTGTGTGAGTTTCTCTTTATGATGCAAATGAATATGCGGTGACATCTGTTTCTAATTCTGTGATGATTCCCAGAATAATTTTGTATCTATAGATAACATTTTGCGAACTCCAGTTCCAAAAAATATGTATGTATGCGCTGTATGGCAACTTTGCTTTGTTTGTTGTTCGAGTTTCATTCAAAGAAAATGCTATAAACTTTAGAAATGTTATTTCTGAATTCGTTTGATAGATCAGAGAACCAAATTCGATAAATTGTAAGTTAATGGAATTCAAATTGTAAAAGAACTATCTTTTCAATTGGAGACTTGTCTAGATAGACTGAAAATACTTGACAACTCAATGAGTCGCTCAACTTCCCCAACAACATATAAATTTGCGTTGGGTAAAAAGTCTTAGATTCGTTCGATTTGAATCACTTACTTGAATAACTTATCGTAAGTTGACCCCTTAATTAACACAGCGTGTCGATATGGAATCATGGTGGTTTCTAGAAAATCCCTTGAGTTATGGTAGTGTGTCCATTTCACCTTTGTCACCAGGGACTAAGCAACACAAAAAAATATTTAATATTTCATTAGTGTTTTGTTGTTTTATTTCACAGATTTGTTTTTTTTTTGACCGGGCTCAAGTTTATAAAATTATTAAAAATGTACTTCAAAAACAAAGGATCTCTGAAAATCAGATTTCACAAAATTAGGCACGTCCGATTTGGTTAAATTAAAATAAATCTGACAATTACTTTTCGAGTTATGACAAATTCAATTTTTATTTATTTTAATTTTTTTATGGAAAAAAATGTCGTCTACATTTTGTACAGGGGTTTCGAACAAGAGGCGTTATTTTGGTATCCAAAGAAGAATGGAATTTTTTTAGATAAATGATCGGATGTTTATTTCATAATAAAGAGGAAGGTATGCCGTTAATAATCAAAAACAACATCAGCTTATCAACAATAACTCTTGGGTTTTCCGATCCCGAGATGCGACAATTTGGCTTGTTGACGTACCACCGAGGTGGAAATGGGCTTCATAAGTGAAAATGACTTTTCGAAGAAAATCCTGATCATTTTCATGCATTTAAATCATCCAATGAACTGAACTATATAAGCCTTAAGACACAAGTCTTTATGCAAAATACGGTGTAATGGCGTTTGTTGAATGCCCAATTCCACAGAAGAACGAGGAATGGGTGGAGTGAAATTCAAAAAAAAAAGTTAACCTCGGAAAGAGATGTAGTCTGGGGTCCTGATGAGGGGAAAAATAAAGAAAAAAATTTAAAAAAAATTTTAGGGGTCGCGCCACTCCCTCGAAATTTGGAAATTATCGCTATTTTGGCGTTGATTTTAGAAAAATCCTAAAAAGTTTTATGTCAATAAATGTTTGCAATAGCGTAAACAATGAAATAAGGTCATGAAAGAATTTAAAAAAAATTTTCTCATTGTTCAAAAATTTCAAAAAGTAAAATAAGTCAAATCGTCCCTTCTTCAGAAAATTGACTGAACAATAATAAGTTAAGAATAAGTTAAGTCGTTAATTTTTAGGATTTTTCTAAAATCGGCGCCAAAATAGCGATAATTTCCAAATTTCGAGGGAGTGGCGCGACCCCTAAAATTTTTTTAAAATTTTTTTCTTTATTTTTCCCCTCATTAGGACCCCAGACTACATCTCTTTCCGAGGTTAACTTTTTCAAATTAAAAAAAAGCATGTTTTCACTCCACCCTAATGGACACACCTGGGTTTTCTTCAACACTTTGGGCTACAGCAGCAATTTTCTCAGTTGTTCTTGAGCGACGTCTACGGGTAATGGCGTAGTTTCTACTTGTCAAATGTCAAAGAATAAAAGCTTCAAAAGCGACAGCTACCGAAATACCGGTAATTCAAAATAACACTTCTTGTTGGAAAACTTTGTATATTTGATTTGAATTACTGTGGTAATGGATATTTTTGGATAACATTTTCTGATGTGTGGAGGAGGAGGTGTTGGAAATGTGGCCTACGAGACCGTTATGGTCTCATATACATTTTTTCAGTTGTCGTTATTGAAATACAATTTCTCCAAGGTGTTCTCCAAGGCAAATGTTTCCCCATTCCTCCTGCAAATGCCCCGAATAAGAACACGGAAGAAATAGTTCCATTGACGTGCTTGTAAGGCATGACATTCATTGTTGGCTGTAACTTAACCAATATGAATGTCTTTCAAATTGTTCAATATCCTTTTAAAACAAACTGTCGCCATTGACACATACACACACACACACAGGGAGACACGTACGCATGCAACACAAGGCCTGAAGACACTTAACAACAACCACAATAGCCACCGCAATGACAAATTGTTGTACAAAAATTAATTGACCATATATAGGTGGGTGTGGGGACGTAAGGTGGTGGGGGTACAATTGTGAAGGACAACAATCCGCATGACTCCGTTAACCCTCACAGACACACACTCATACGCGCTCACCCACTTATGCGTGTGTATTAACCTTAAATCAATTGAATGGTGGCCACCTTGTCTCTTGTTGTTCGAGTTTCTTCCGTTACTTCTTGTTCTTCTTATTATTACCCTTTGGTTTCTTTTTTAGTTATTCCATTCGGGCTTATTGTGTTGTGTTGTTTATTTTTTTTTTATATACACAGGACTATTTGATGTTATTTATAAAGGACAATGTTGGCATTCCTTTGCCTCGTTGTCTGTATGGCACGGAAAGGCATGTATTCAGATTGATGACCTTTGTGTGTGTGGCGCATTCAGTAATTTAACAACATTTTTATTAATAGCTCAGATTTCAGACCCACGTCCTACCACCGGTGGTGGAGGCGAGGATGTTTTTAGGTTCATTCTTCACTCGCTGTTTATCATTTTTTTCTTTCTTTTTTACTTTCAACAAAGAGTTGAAGAAAAATGTGGAAACTGGCAAATATTAACAAATTTGTTAGCACACATGATAGTTTCCATTGTAGTTGTTGTACAAGTGTCTGTGTGTGTGTGTGTGGCTTCATGTCTGTGTGTTTGGTGTTGCCACTTTGTCCTATATGACTTAAATGGTGTGTATGGTTATTATACTCATGTGTATGACCATGAACTTTTTCCATAGGCATGTCTTTGGAAAATTGCTTTCATGCATTATAATTTATGTCCTCATTTCTTGTTTTTTTTTTTGTCTACTCTTCTTTGTTGTTGCTGCTGTTGTTATCCCTGTGTATTTTCGGTTGTTTTCTTTTATTTTCTGTCGTTTTTTTTTTCTTTGTCGAAACATTTGAAATGATTTCATGCTCATATTGACAGTGTTGGTCTTTTACACGTGTTCGCCCCTATTCGTACAATGAAAGTTCTAAAGGAAGTGGACATTTTCTAGTTCTCTAAATTGTAGGGTTCACCACTATCTGTACTGAGAAATAGGGCGGCGAACTTTAAGGTGGTTCCTGTAATAAATTGTTTTGGTTTCCTTGCAGCACTGTTGAAGCAGTATTGCGACTTGGGTTTTAGTTCTTTTATGTAAGTAGGCGGATTACTAAATTATTTATGGTATGAGACCAATGAAGTGGAGGAGGACACCTGCAGATATACATATATGGACATGGACAGCTTTACATTTTCCGAGTGTGGATTACAGGAAATGACCATGTATGGCTTCAACATTTTAAGTACTAGAATATGAAGTCATGAATAGATGAAACATAACTTGTGTTAGACAATAAATTAATATGTAAAATGTAAATATTAGGAGAAAAGATTAAAAAAAAGTTTTGTTTCAACTGCTATAATGCAGTGAAAAAAATATTTCAGTAATTGAAGTCTATCAATCCATGAGAAAAAAATAAATCACAACTGATGAATGTTTTACGGTGGATGCCTATCGAAAGTCAATCCACATGACTTGAAAATTTATTGATAGGGACATGAATCTCAATGAGGTACCAGAAGGGGTGTGGCCATGTAGTCCACAAATAGTTTTGGGATTTCATGCCAATTTGCAAAACAACTGTTTCATTCTTTCGAAAGTTGTCAGGCGTACCAGTCGAACAGACAGGCGGCTCAAACGGCTTTAAAATTCATAAATCGTATTTACTTCAAAGACACTTAGGGCCTAATGTGAATTTTTCAAAAATGGTCGACTTTTTTCTATTGTTTTATCATTTTATAGATATAATTTGTAATAACTCCAAAACTACTAAACCGATTTTATTGAAATAATTTTAAAATTGTTCACAAAATTTTCTATAATACTTGTTTTTTTAATATTAATTACCATTGCGGAGTTATAAACAAATTAAAGGCAAATCACATATGTTTGCGTAATTTTTTTTATTGAAAATTCATGAAAATGCAAAACTGACTAAATTTTGCCATATTCACTACTAATTCGATTCTATTGAAATAAATTAAAAAAAACTGATCATTAAATTTTTTTTAGTCCTTGCTTTTTAGTATTAATTATCATTTCGGAGTTATAAACAAATTAAAGGCAAATAATTTTTTTGTTCGTAATTTTTTTTATTGAAAAATTTCGTAAAAATTCTAACATATGGATATTTTCACCACTAATTCGATGTTATTGAAATAAATTTAAAAAAATAATTAAAAAAAAAATTCTAAAAAAATGATAAAATAAATTTTCAAAATATTTTTTTTTTAATTAACATTTTTATTATTTTTTCTTTATAATTTATATTTTGGTATTTTATTCCTATTTATTTTCATTATTTAGGAATTATAATATTGGTAAATTTTTTGTTCAATAATTCAATTTTTTTTATGAGTGTACTTATTATTTTAAAAATCCCCGTGGAAGGATTTTCGGCCAGTTGCCTTTCAACAGCATGTAAACGTATTCATAGATTCTGGACAAAATTCCCTTTCATTGGCAATATTTTACATTCACTTGAATCGTTTATTGATATCATGAGCATTCAATAATGGGACGTTGAAATCGTCGATGTCAACAAGTTGTAAAACATCGATAGAACTGGAATTGTATTGAAAGCCAACAGATATATCCTAATCGGCTGTCTGGGTCGTAGGTTGGATTTCCATCAGGCTTAGGTTTGATTTCAAGTCGATGATTTGATTCCCACTAGTCGTGAATTTTATTCAGTCCAGAGGCTTTGGTCTGTAGTTAAGGTCTATGACCACATAGTGATTGCTGGTTGGCCTTTAATTTGGAATATAAATTCATCTCCATTATTATCATCATACTGTGGTGTAGGTTACTATACTTTTTCTTTAGAGACTTTATCTGCTCGCTTTTTTATCTGCTCGTGCTTTTGAAAACCAGAATATAGTTTACTATTTTTTTGTGATTTTGTAAACTTAAATAAAAACCTGTACCCTATTGTTAACAAAAATAACGAAAACAATAACTTACTACCAAGATCTCTTTCTTTGCGATTAGTAGACTTTTTGATAATGTCTAGAAATCTACGATGTTCCTTGTGTAGTACTTGATTATTTCGGAATAATATTTCTTCCAGTCAGCAGAAATACATCTCCAGATCTCTAATATAAGAGTTACAACATTAGAGTGTAATTTCTATAGAAAAGACCCGTTAACAACAGTAGTGGTCTTAATTTCACCAGAAGCTGGTCCGGACGACTACATTCATTCAAAAGCAAGCCATTGAATATTTTCCTTATACAATTTTCAATTGCATCATTGCTTAATATATACAGTAATAGAGATTCTCTATTTGTCAGGCGATGACAGCTCTAATCAATACGTAGGAGCGGTGACGACAGCAAAGGCCATTACTTTGTCTCTTATTTTTTTTTTGGTAGTCCCCAAAGTTGATGGAAATTTGTCGTATGTGTAGCATTTAAAATAAATATACACTTAATGTTAAACAAATACACACTCATTGGTAAACATTGATTTCCATGGACTGATTTGAAAATAATTTCGAAATAGTTTAGCTGTAATGTAATTGGATAAGCATTTTTAGAAGTGAATGTTTAGTGGAGAAGATTAACTAAAATAATTACAGTAATTAGTTTGTTCTATTCAAGGAACAAGCACTAATTTGTGCGAAGAAAAGGTTTGATCCTTTGGGCGTATGAGCAATATTAATATACGATATTGCATAAATTACATTACTCATACGCTCTGATCAAAAAATCGGTGTTGTCCGTCAGGGGTTTTCTCTTCTCCTGAAAGGAGAATCGTCTGGAGACGATTTCTGCGCCTCACTTTTATTTCAGGCATGTTTGACAAATTGTTGTTTGAACTCGGCTTGAACTTGCCTTCTACATTCAAAATTCATATTTATATTAACACAATTTTTTCACTTGTTGTCAAAGTAAATGTTTCTTCTGAGGACGATTCGTACTTCTCAAATTAATTATTATGTATGAATAATACTTATATAAAAAAAACAATATTTATAAAATGTATCACATTTTCGGATATTTAATGCCAATACCTTAAAACAATTCCTCACTCCTTGCCTACAACCAGTTTTTTTACAGAAGACCAAAATGTTTACCAGATCAAAAGTTACAGAATTTTGACCGATGGAATTGTATTCTGCACCGCTGTGGGCCTCTTATTCAAACTGGTGGAAGTTCTAAAAATCCCTAACGATTTTCTACGCGATTTCTATCTCCTGTGCGGACAAGACAACCGCGAGTATTGGATTGAAAGGCAATATTACCCATGTCAGTTGAGATTTACCAGACGAAATGGCGTAGGTTACCGAATGGACCTTCACTAAAACACTAAATAAAAACAAAAATCCTTCAAAAAAAAAAATTATATTTGTTGCATGTTATCACAAAGTCGGATATCATACAATTATCGCCCAGTATTATTTTTTAAGAAATTAGCAATTAAGTTCCCGACATGACCAATAGTGGGGCAATGTGTTAACATTGGCAATCACTGATTGTTTGCTGTTTTATTAAATTCCAATTTATTAATTATTACTCTGTTAGAATTAGAAGCCAAAATTAATGGGTGCAAATTCAGCTGGGATTTTTCATTGTTTTTGATATTTTTAACGCAGCGTCGGGCAACCCTAGTACGGGCATTCCTTAGTACAACGATTTCATTAAAAACGTATGTAAAAATAAATTGGGTACGGTTGATGTGTTTGCTTTACATTCATTCACATTAAAAAAAAAACGAAATTTATAGCGAAAATTTAAAAAATTGTTAAGTATCTGCTTGGGGTGTTAAGCCCGACCTGCCCTAGATTATGGCTTGCCCACTCTGTGCCTTGCTGGTCCAGCTACGGCCACTAAGTAAACAGTTCACTCGTTCGTTATCTTTGTCACTATGGCAGCCTCTGTTATCTTCTTCCTACCATTTTGGCCATAAACACAGTGTACCGCGATACAAAGCCACAGCAGATCCAGGGTTTGAAACCACTGTGCAGTTGACTAGAACCGTATGACGTCTACATGATATGGTGTGTTTTTTCAATCTTAAGCGAAAAAGCCGAATACTCATACGCGCTTGTCGAGTATTTTGTGTATTTTGGCAAGTATGCAGACACACACACACACATACACTCCCATAGATATCAGCGTAGGTATGTGTGTGGGCATATCTGTTATTCCACGAAGAGTTGCAAACAAGAAACCGCAAACGAAACGAAAACAATGTCGAAATGTATAGAAAATGAGCAAATATTTGCACTTGTCTCCTGTCAATGCTGAAAAGTATGAACTCACACACACACAGACAAACGCACACTTATTTGGCTTTTGTGTAATTTGTAAAACGGAACCGGAAAACACTGTTTAAATTACGCGTATGTGTGTGAATAATTTACTAGAAGAAGAGTATCATGTGTTGCGAGACATTCGCCCGTATCGCATACGCCACCGTGTGCCGTGTCACACCAATAATCCATAATTTTCCATTTGCATTTCAGGCGATAATAATTGGCCCATTCAGCTGCGAACCAGCGACACGAAACAAATTGCACATGTTGGGGTTTATATTATATACTTTTGCACATACATTATATATATTAAAGGCACACACACACACACACTTTTTCGCATTTTATTTACATTATATAAGTGTATAGGCCATATTTGGTAGACATTAATTTTTAATGTCGCACAATTTCTCTTCTTTTTTTTTTTTTTTTTGGTTTCTGATTTATTTTCTGCTTTTCTTTGAACACCAGAAATTTCACAATATCACTTTGTTTTAGCCGTTGCTTAACTTGGCGTTTTTGTTTTTTGACACTTTAGTAGGCAGACCTGACGTTGTCGTTTTCCGAAAGAACTTTGCTTTTACATTTCCGTGTTTTGGTCTTTAAAGCACCTTAACTTTTTGCGGAATAATAAATAATATCGACCGGTATTTGGACAAAATAGTAATGAAATGTGAAAACCGTTTTTCTTTAGCTTTCCATTCCTTTCTGTTGTGTTCTAAATCGTCTTCTTTTTCTGCTTGTACGGTGTGAGTGTGTTTTTGTTGGTTTCTTCTTTTTTTTTCCTGGCTTTATTTTGCTGTCGTTTGATTGTTGTGTGCTTTAGGTTGTCCGTATGAACGAAGACTGAAAAATGCTATAGAAAATCGTTCGTTATTCCTTTTGGGCTGGTGCTACGTCAACAATCCGGTGGTTCGGTCGGTCGCATGGTGTGTGTACAATTTTCGTAGGTAGTTTGTTTGGCCAGCGGGGGGAAAGTGATAGGGAAGGCTTTAACCCACAGACACACACACATGCACTCACTCATTCACAGGAAAATACACGTGCATATGTGTTGGTGGTTATATCTGTGTTAGTGTGTTGTGTATATGTAATAATCGTTATTATAATTTCCAGTTCCCTTTCCACTTCGCCAACAGTGTGCGGGGTAAATTGAATGCTTGTGCTCGTATCTGTGTCTCTGTGTAGGGAATATGGCTCACACACACACACACACACTCATACTTGCAATAAGACTGTGTGTATTTCCATTACAAACCTAGTATTTTCTGTGTGTTTTATTCACTTCCTTTTTGTTTCAAACTCGAATGCGAGTGACACGATAGGGAGCTGGGGAGTGGTACAATCTGATTGCCTCTTTTCATAGTTTTTGGCATGTTTTTGTTTTTGTTGCTGTTGCTAGTTTCGTTGTTTGTTTGTTTTCTATTGAAGCCTGGTATTTGTTTGGTTTTAGTTTGAGTTCTGTATGAATGTGCTGTAAGTGGTTTCTTCTTAAATATGTAGATTTCTGCAGGCCTGTTTATCGACTGATATTTGTTGTGCCTGATGTGTTCATTTTGAATATTCTCCTGAGTGGATACCCTACTGTCGGCTCACTTGATGTGACATCCATTCATACGTTTGTATATACGTACTTATTTCCCCTAACATTCCATGAAGGAATCGAATCAGTGAGTTGTGTACAATATAATTTGTATATTCACTGTCCGGGACCTTCTGTTTATAGCCGGCTCCGAACAGCTAATGCTTTTCTACGAAGTTGTGCATGGCTTAGAGATTGCTCTATGACTTGTAAAGTCGACAATATTTACAAGCCGCTGAAAAATGTTTTTTGGTTTTACCCGGTTTTGAACTCAAACGGTAAACATCGGACAATTCAATGATAATGTGGGTGACTTATTCGGGAATGATATACTAAAATGGAAAGATTTTAAAGGAAGAAAGTAGAATCACTTACTGAAGGCCAGCAAACCTATTCGGAATAGCCTCACAAAAATTATAATGACACATGTCAGCCTTTATTTTAGTCGATTTATTTTAACACCGAAACTGCAATATCTCAGAAAATTTAGTGATTTGTTTTTTAAAATTTATTTCAATAAAATAGAACAAGTCGTTTTCGAGTTATGTCAAATTAAGCATCAAACATTATTTTTTTTTTTAAAAAAAGTCTAACGAAAGAATAAAAATGTTGACCATTTCTGTACTCAGTTTCCTCAGAATGTTATTTATTAAAAAAAAATTCTGTTGCCCAGCGTTATCATCTTTAACACTAAGCAACAACATTTTTTTAAATGAAAAACCAGGGTGCGAACTTTTGTTTTCATGCACAGTTTTTTTTAAAATATTTTTGTAAATACAATTTATGTGACATAAATTGTCATAAGTCAAAGATGACTTTACCAATTGTGTTGAACTGAATTTTAAAAAATTTAGCTGTGGTTGAACGATTCGGCGTTATAAACAAATTTTAGTCAAAAAGATTTTTTTTTCGTATTTTTTAGTCATAAAAAGTCCATTTCCAGTTATAAACAAATATTTTAACCCAATCGGACAAGTCGTTTGTGAGTTCCGACAATTTATGTCTCAAATTCCATTTAAAAAAATAAATAAAAGAAACCAATCCTGATAACAAATATTTTGACTCATTTTGATCTCAGGGGACCACAGTAAAGAATAATTGCATTTTGGTTCTTCATTATGAAAACAATTTTTGTTTGTAGCATAGTGTAATCCACTTGCGCGATCTATTCTTAACATTAAGATACACTTTTTTCCCTGATTTCATTAATAATGAACAGGGTTTCTCTCCGTTAGCTGACCGACTTTCTTTCAGAGCAAGGACGGTAAATACATTGAAAATGACTGACGTTGATGCAGAAGTCCCTCACCTACTGTTTCCACTCTCTACAGCACCACTAACATTAATCTAGCTTTGCATGAAGTCTTGAAGAAATCCTAGTTGCCTAATGGTCTGGTTTATTTAAGCTTGCAAAGGACACACGTCACACAGTTTTGTGTATCATCCCCCGTATTCATAAAAATTCGCAACAGCTTTAGAAACCTGTTTATGTTTTTCATACATTTTACTTAACAACGTTTTGTAAAGCTGTTGTAAAGCTTTATGAATACGCCGGCATATCACTGACTTTTGACCAACCCAACTACAAAAAGCTGGTTACTGAACTCTGTCATGAACATTAAATTCCCCTGATCCATATCGATTCCCACAAGATTCCCTAGACTATTTAAAGTCAATTCCATAGATATTCGTTAAAATGTGTTGGAAAAAACAACGTAGAGTAGTTCGGTAAAAACTCTATGATTTTTTTTCCTGAATGTTGACCTGTTGTAAATTAGACCCAACTCATTTTGCTAATATGCAAATTTTATGTTCTAAGTTTTACAACAGGTTTTCAAACAGTTTTGCTAGTGTCTGTGGTATCACAATGGTCTCTGGAGTCTAAGTGGGTCTGCTTATAAAGACAACCACTAGGATCTAACCTCACTGAAAATTAAATTCGCACAATTTGTAGTTGTGGTAAATGCAAAATAAACATCTCTTCATAGAAAAAGTTAAAAAGTCTATTCAAATTCATTTGCTCGCTAGTCTTGTATAAACCTATTCATGCCCCCTTCATAGACAAATTTAAAAGGATATTCAAACTCACTGGCTCGCTACTATTAACAAATCCAGCTAAGGGTTTACTCTGGTGTGGTAAAACTTTCATGCCAGTATGTTAAAGTCTTGCTCCTTTTCCACTCGCCTCCAATCATTGCCCCATGTTATTTCTCGAATTCCTAGATTTCAATAATTAAGTTTGAACTTTAAAACTACTTTTATTTTAGTCTGAGTAGTTAAACTAATATATTTTATATACATATTTGTTTGCCCTAAAGGCTAAGATGGCTATAATTTCTTTTTATTATATGCATTTTTTTCTAGAAAGGGTAAGAGGGTAGTAAAATAGTGTAGTACAAGAAGAAATATGCTGGCATATTGTTTTTCAATATAACTTTAAAGTTTATTAAGTTCCTAAGAAAGAAAGTCATATCTGCATTTTGGTAGTTTTGAGATATTTAGCTTTTATGGTTCTTATCTTTCGCGCGTTAAGAAATATTTTTGAAAAATATCAAAAATGATTTTAAAATATATTACAGTTGAAAATGGGTCTTAAAAGCTTAACACAAAAATTAGAATCTCATTCACGGTTCGAAATCTGGTCATATCTCAATTTTGAAATTTTGGAGCTTGTGACTTTTTCCTTCTTGGGACGGCAGTTGAGCTGTTTGCGGGGCAGATTGGTTAACACGAAGTTTTCGGAAGGATTTTTTTCAATTCGAAACATTTTTGGACCAAAGTTCGGGTCGATATTACCATTTAAATTGGGGAATATTAAAAAAAAAGTACTTGCCATTATTCATTTTTGTTACAGCGATATTATTGTCGTAATTTTTTGTTCATTGGAAAGAAATTTTCAAACTGAAATTAATTTTTAAAAAGTCATCACATAAAATGCTCACATTTTTGTGGCAAGCAAAGGGATTTTGATTAGAAGTTACGGTGCATGCTAGAATATGCCCCATTACAAATTGAGTGTGTTTCTTGATAATGACCCTTGACTAACTTGTAAATCTAGAATTTAATTATCCGTACCAAGGGACTTTGAGAAGATCACACAGCTTGACATTTTTTTATTGTTTTTTGTCATATTCTCATATATGACTTTCATAAGAACATACATATAAGTAGACATTTTGGTCTGTGAACGGATTTATACAGCTGGTCTGTAATTGAATTACACATATTCCCATCCTTAATGGAATACTTGAGGGAAGTGGGCCTGGACATTTTTCCGGAACTAAAGGATTATGTTCTAATGTTCAGAAATACCTCAAAAAATCTTCACAGGTTGTGACCTCTATCACAATGTGCGATGACTGCTAGGAAACGGAAACCTAACTAAACAAAAAATGAAGGGTCTTCATTAGGTCGTTCACCATCGATTAATTCTAATTCCTTATGCATACCATTTCTTTTGTATTTCCTCGATATGCCTCCGTGTGTGTGTGTGTGTGTGCCATATGCGTACATGAGCCCATCAGTGTAGTGGTGAGTTATTAAAGTTTTTATGTGTATCTGTGTGCATTTTGCTGCTACATGTTTTTCCTCATCCTCTTTTAATGTTTCGTGGTTGTTTTTGTTATTGTTCACATACTTATGGGTATCTGCGCACTGGAAGCCTTGTGGCAACCATGTGCAGTTCCACTGCATGAATACCGTGTGGATGCAGCACATTCATTCAAAAGTCACAACCACAGTGTGCGTGTGTGTGTGTGGGTTTGTGTTTTTGTCAGCCACTGCTGTTCTTTTTCCATAGACTTTTCGTTTTGTCTTCTCGTTTAGGGCGAACGAAGGGCTAGTGGGACGGCCTGCCAGTTGGACAGACCGACTTATAAGTAGTTGATACGTGTTGGTTGAGCTTTCCGTTTGGTCGGTGACTGTGATTTTATAGAATGAAATGTTTTAGGTCACCACTACTGCTTTGGTATGTATGTGTATGTATTTTGTTTGCATATTGTGTTGCTGTTCTATTGTTTCGTTTCGTTGGTATTCTGGCGGAATGGAAACCAAAAACAAAAACCTAACCTAGACATGACGGAGTCCTTTTTTTGTGTTCTGCCTCCTCTATTTCTGGCGTATTTTATTTGTAGTATTCGGTTAGTAAGCAGAGCAAATGTATCGTTCATGACAACAAAATCGGGATTCTTTTTATAAATTGGCTTTAGCGACTGGAGTGTGATGGTGGCTGGGAAAATTCTGTCACAGTTCGTTATTCTATTTAAAAAAAAAAAAAAAACATTTTTGTGCGCTTTGGCGTGGGAGCCCATTCATGCCCTTTTGTGATTACTGCTTACGTAGAAGCGACACGTAGTTATTGATAGGCATCAATCGCCTGCCTTTTAAGGAGAGAGGAATGAACATAATTGTGTCACCATTAAGTGGGCATGACGGTTTTTATTGGGCCAACTGCAAGCAGGAATGTATTGTCTTTGTGGGTTATGGCGGGGGAGAGAGGGGAGGGGAAAGGTAATTGACATGGAATGCAAACTTTTTTGTTTGGTTAAAGAAATACTGGAAATGTTTTCTTTAGGAAAGTTCCAATTGTAGTTTGACGTACAAAATTGTAAAACAAAGTGTATTTGGGCGGTGGGGAAGAATAAGTGATGTGAAATCGTAGAACTAGCGATTATTGGAGTAGGTAGGTAGATCAACCATATGAATGCCACCCGTTAAGAGAAATATTTGTCTATCAAAAAATGTATAAAATGTTGGGCCAACTTGAATAGTATCATCTGCCTCCAACATGGTTCGTATGAGGAAAAATTTTCTTCTAAACGTTAGAGACCAGACGCCTGGTTTTCAGAAAACTAACTTGGGCGAACCTGGTGTGTAGGTTGAACGAGATACATGTCTTTAATCTTTGTCGTTATTGCCTTTTAATCTGTATGACAGTTTCGAAGTTGTAAACAACTTAACTTCGTTTTCACGAATAACAACATAAGTTAGACAGTCCGATTATGAAAACTCCCAGGAAGATAATTTTCCACTTTTTCTAAATATGTCGGGAGAATAATGATTCGAGTCACCTTTTTTGTTTAACTCCCAGTCGGGCTGATAATCTTCTGAGGAGAGGGAACACAAATAATTTTTAAAATTTGTTATTAACACAGAAAACAGAGTAACGATATATTTTTATGAAAACAAAAGTTTACTTTAATGAAAAGCCTTTCGAAAATGTTCCACTTTGGCATCAATAACTCAAAATTTCCATACTTAACCCTTAAATCCATGGTCTCTTCTTCTTGTACAATTTAATTTGCAGACACACTAATGTGCCAAATGTTAACATTATGCATTTAAGGGTTAAGGGGTTATTAGTGAAAACCACACAAAAATTCTATGATTAGAATTTTCACAATTATCCGGAATTTGGTATATTTTAGAAAAAAAAAGTGAATCGTAAGCGAGGGCATCCGAGTGGTTTGTTTTTTATAATATGTTGTGGTTACGACCCCAATTATCACATTTAGGGAATTCACAAGGTGTACTAATGTTGTAAGTTGTAACAAAGTACGAGACCTACAATAGTACGTATGTGAACAACCTGTCGTATGTGTATGTACTGACATCTAAGAAACGTACATTTTCAAACGTCAAATGTAAAAATAATAAATAATAAAAAATAAATAAATACCAAATAATTTCAATTGTACCAAAAATTATACAAATGGACCATTTCTTCCATCACTGTCCCTTAGTACAATGGAAAATATCAACAAAAAATATACAACAGTTGTACAGCTTTAGTACGTACGACACTTACAACACTTAGGACACCCTTGTGAACACCCTGATTAAAAAAAAAGATATATGAATTTTTAACTTGTTTGGGGTTGTTTTTCTAGTTTATTTGAAGTTTTTTTTTTCACATTTTAGGTTGGATTGATATTGAATAATGAACAATTTGAATTGGGCCCCAAATTTGGGGCGATTCTTCATTTTTGGGACCATTTTTCATCGGGGCCACCACTATTCACCGAGCCATTGCAGCCACTATCTATCAAATGAAATGTCCATATTGCCGGAAAGACGTTCAAAATATTTGGACACTTTATGTGTGAGAGCAAAGTACATATAATTACGATTAATGTATAAATGTAAAATTGAAATTGTCTTATAATTTTCATTGTATTCTTTGTTAAAAAATACACTTTTTCAAATTACGAAAATATATAGTCGTTTTTTTTTTGGGTATCTTTCATATTATTTCGGTGATTTTGCATTGGGTAATTTTTCATAAATTCTTTGGACGATTTTTCAGAATTTTTAGGGAAATTTTCATATTGGACTTTTGGGGGGGATTTTTCGTTTATTTTTGGGGGAATTTTTTTTCATAGAGCCATCTATACCTCATGTTCATTGTAAGATATGATAAAATATTGCAAATTACAGATTTGTATTATTTTTTTTTACTTATTCCTATAAAGTAAAGCTTTTGGGAAAATTGCTATAACTTCCGAACCCATTATACATTTTTGATATGGCGGAAATATTATATTGGGCTGCAATACTAAAAAAAAAAATTAGAAAATATGTTTTTTTCAATATATCAAAGGATTAAGAACTCTTTTGAAGTCCTTGATCTACAGTGACATGAAATTTATCATTTACATTCGTAAGAACGAGATCATGATCTTTCAGGTGACACCAACAGTATTTCAATGTGAAATCGCGTTTCAAAATTATTGCATATTAGCATATTGCATAGGTAGCTCATCACAAAAACGCTCTAGGTCACCAAATGTGGATGTGGATAAAAAAACACTAAATTTCATTAAAATCGAAATTTCATTAAAATCGAAATGTCTCGTAGAAAAAACACACAGTAAAAATCTGGCGTTGTGTTAACTTACAGTGAGAAAGATCAGTGAATACAGCACCAACAACAAAGAATGCTGCCCACAACACAACATGGTTTATGCATAAACATGACATTAAATATAGGTCAGCGTAGGCGATTGTAATAAAATACGTGGTAAGTTTGTAGAAGAGGACACAGGCTTTAAAAAAATCACCCTAAAGCATAATAAAGGGTGTTGCATATTGAGCTTTTAACTTTTAAAACATAGAAACAATGGCAATTCGTATAATTCAAATTCACTTCCACTTTGTAGTCCGATGTCCACAGAAAGTATCAAAAAAAAGCTGTTAAACCTGATCGCTTCGAAAAGCTCCTTAGTCCCCTCCTTAGGTCCTTTAAGAAATAAGAACACAGTGTTGATCGCCCAGGAATCGATAATTAAAAAATCAGCAAATTTCACGGAAATTCCCGGATTTAGGTTAGGTAGGTTAGGTTGAATGGAGGATCGGTCATGTACCATGACCGTCTCATGTCACTGACATACACCTAGGCCAGCAATCCGGCCTGTTGTGCGCTCTTGGTTTCTTCTACAAATTCCCCTTCCCCTTTTTCCTACGTTAGGAATTCGGTCCCCGCTATAAAGTTCCTTAAATTCCTTATGTCTATTGCTTTGATGGCCGATAGGTCATCTAAGGTGTCCTCTCCTAACTGGACTTCCCTGCGAGAAGAGAATAACCCGAGTATTCTCTTTGTTTTATTGTAATCGAGGTTTCCCCAGATTTCCTTTGTGGTTCTTCCCACCTGTTCCTCTAGCCACCTTAAGGCATGGGTCGTCTTCATCTATTCCCTCAACTCCTTTTTTGTCTCTAGAAAAGAAAAAATTCCCGTATTAAAAACCCTAGAAACCACCAATAAGACATCGGGTCATAATAGCGACAACATTGTGGGCGAAAGATCCTTGTCTAATCGGATCAACATCTCTGTGGATTGAATGTAATCTCGGTCAGACGCCGACCAGTCATTTGTTGGTCTATCACACAAAAGGAGTTTGCCTGCGAATTGGTATTCGGCAGGAATATGTAATGTAGTCCCGAGTCTTACTAGCTCGTTGGCTCCACAGTTCCCCGGTATGCTCCAAAGCGTAAATGCAACAAGCAAGAGCTGATGTTGAGTTCAGGAAGTCAGAATCGAGATATGTAATGACAGCTGGACTGTCGGAGAATGTGTGTATAAACACGTCTTTAATGGTCACAATTTTCACCTGATATACTCCAAAGTAATCAGGTAGTCTTAGTGCTATATTTACTTCTACTTTGATGGCCACAATTTCTAACTGATAAACTGCACAGTAGTCTTAGTCTCCGGCGTAGATCCCGAAACCTACTCGATTACATAATACCAGATGTGTTAGATGACATTTTGAAATTGGAAAATAATCCTATTTTCATCCATCCAATTTAAACACTCCCTTTTCAAAGACATCTTTGACAAACTATTATTATATTTTTTTCATTTCTTTTTCAGAATTCCAGGAATTCGTTTTACGAAACGCATTAATTGTAAGTAAAGTATGATGTCGAGTGTTAGTAATGACGACAATGAGCCAGCAGTAAGTAACATAAACAAATATGGGATGATTGGCATGACTTTACAGACGAGTATATTTATTACAACTTTATCGGGTTTTCAAGCTTTAGTAAATCTCATAAATTACATTTAGGAGCACATTTTTCTTTTGTTTTATTACAGTCTTTATTGAAACTGTATAATGTATGTCATTTAATTTCTTGACTTATAGTTCCAGAGTATTGCAATTTGTTTTATCGCATTTTCCTCCAACAAAAGAAAAAGTAGTTTGTCACGCGATTTCGCTAAAAAGGCAACAACAAAAAAATAGGAAAAGTCTTAAAAACAACGTTAAATATATGCTAAAGTATTGATTTTTTTTGCTGCTGCTTTCTGCCGCCCGCTTCAAAGGGAAACCTTAAAAAAATATGAAGAAAATGTCAAAAGAGATTTCGCGCTTTTGAAGAGTGCGCGTGCAAGTGTACTTAACTGAAAATTTTAAATTTCATTTTACAGTACGGCGAGGAATTTAAAAAGCTTTAAACGCAAAAAAACACCGCCTCAAACTGTTTACAACTTTCCATTCGTAGCATGTTGTGTGGCTTGATTTTATATTTGCCAACTGAAGCATACTTTTAGGTGGTAGTAATTGAATTAAAGTTCTGTCGAGCAGATTCTCAACTACACCTGCGGTACAGCGTAACAAAATGTAATCATTCCGATGGACAGACATTGATGGGCGAATAGTTTTATGTTTTCCGGGATTTACGGTGCAGCGGGCTTGGGGATGGGGGTGGATAGGAAACAATTAAACTTTTGTCGAGTGTTTAGTGTTCCATTAAATGAAATATCTGTTAAGGGAAGCGTGTAAATTGAAAAATAGTTTTTGCTTCTTCTGGTTTTAATGAAATTATGTCAGTGATTAATGATACGGAAATGTGTGTGTGTGTCTGTGTGATCCAGTTGGCATTGGTTAAGGGTTGGCTACATTAATTATTCGAATGACTATAATTTCGGTACAGTTTCTATTATGGTACTGCAATGGCTTTTGGTTATGGATCTGATAGTTATTTGAAATAAGTCTGGGTATTAAATAAAGTTCCCAATTTAAAGTTATATAGAAATCAGGCATTTTAACCCTATTCGTACCAAGCTAATGGATATAAATTATATGTCTAAAATAAATGTACACATATGGGACGATAACGACTAATGTAACATAAAATACAAATACAAGTATTAATTTCAGTAGAGACTCGAAGTCATTGCCTTGTACGAATAGGGTTAAACCAGGCATCAAATGTATAAGATAAATATTTCATTAGCAATTTTTAAGGCGTTTTTCCTAACACACCATTTTCTTCTCTGAAAGCTCTGAGCTGTGCACCATATAATTTGTATACACTCCGACAGGAACCCTCTGCTTAAAACGGCTCCGAATGGCTGATGATTTTTATACCCTCACCCTACGGGTAGGAGGGTATATATCATTTGATACGGCTCAAAAGTGTAACACATAGAAATATTCAGATTAGAACCCAGGTGTCTTTGAACCAACTTCGATTCATGACTTTCTGAATCGTTTGAGCCATGTCCGTCTGTCCGTCTGTCCGTCCGTCCGTCTGTCCTGCTGGTACGCACGATAACTTTCGAAAGAGTTAAGCAATCACTATGAAATTTGGCAAGGCTTAATATTTTCCCAAAACTGCTTATGGGATTGCATATGGGCTATATGGCCACACCCCTTCTGGTACCTCCCATACAAATGTACCATCCCGCCCATTATAAACCGTGTAGTATTATAAATATGACCAATTAGATCTTGCCCAAATTCTGTATTTAGTAAAGCTATGGCTAGACAAAGTTTCGGACAAAAACTTGGAAGTCTGGCAACTCCCCTTCTGGTACCTCCCATACAAATGTACCATCCCGCCCATTATAAACCGTGTAGTATTATAAATATGACCAATTAGATCTTGCCCAAATTCTGTATTTAGTAAAGCTATGGCTAGACAAAGTTTCGGACAAAAACTTGGAAGTCTGGCAACTCCCCTTCTGGTACCTCCCATACAAATGTACCATCCCGCCCATTATAAACCGTGTAGTATTATAAATATGACCAATTAGATCTAGCCCAAATTCTGTATTTAGTAAAGCTATGGCTAGACAAAGTTTCGGACAAAAACTTGGAAGTCTGGCAACTCCCCTTATGGTACCTCCCATACAAATGTACCATATCGCCTACATTAGAAATCGTGTATTAATATCAATATGCCAACGCGATCCTGCCCAAATTTTGTATTTAGTAAAGCTATATCTAGACAAAGTTTTGGACAAAAACTTGGAAGTCTGGCAACTCCCCTTATGGTACCTCCCATACAAATGTACCATATCGCCTACCTTAGAAATCGTCTAATAATATCAATATGCCCAACGCGATCTTGCCCAAATTCTGTATTTAGTAAAGATATGGCTGAAAAAAATTTTGGAAAAAAACTTGGAAGTCTGGCAACTCCCCTTCTAGTACCTCCCATACAAATGTACCATCCAATATTTTTTTCTATAGCATTTCTATAGTATTTTAGGTTGCTATTATGACATTCCATGAGATGTTACGTCAAATGATGGTAGCCACGGTCACATTTGACTTTCCGATACTTATGAGTATGAGACTTGTATGTTTTTACTGAGGGTGAGGGTATATATAAGTCGGTTTACCCGACTGCAACTTTTTCACTGGTTTGTAAAGAAGTTGTACATGGCTTAGAGATAACACTCTTACTCGTAAAGTCGCCAGTAGTTTACGAAATAGAAGACAGCATTTGTTTATACCGAGACAAGAATCTGGGTTTGCTGTGTGACTGTCACACTCATTGTGAGCCCTCAAACGAACTATTGCATATTAATAAAAAAAATATACTGAATATCAATCTTTCCTAATTTGGGCCTTGTAGCTTAGCTGCTGTTGGCCTCAGATTGGTCTGACCATTTAAACTGGACCAGCTAGATACAAATGACATATACATTTTTAAACATTTCTATTTTTGCAAAGAAATAGAAATAATAAATTATCTCGAACTCGACTAACAGAAACGAAACTGAAAGGACAGATCAATGTATAAAAAAAAGTGAACTGTGTTAGTAGTGTGTCAAATTTCAACCTAGAATTGTAATCTGATCTGACAGAATAAATCATTCCAAAACTAGGAATATCTCAAACCCAATGAAATTCGTTTCACTACTGCATATGCACAAAATGACAGATCATATTAAACAGAGAGACAAATTGAAAAAGAATAAATTATAACCGGTTTTAATTGGCCCGATTATACTAGGCTCAGGCTTAAGAATTAACGATTAATTGTGAACTTAATTAATTGTGAAAAAACATAAAGAGGAATAATTTCTAAAACCTCTACGATAATTTCGAAAGCTCTAATACTAATATGTTGTCTTGCTCTGCATATATTCATATGTCTTGGTATTCATTTGTTTTGATGTTTGTTTCCCTATGAAAGATCTCTTCGTTCATTCGTTTGGTTTGTAAGCATAAAATGAATGTACTGAAGTATTCGCTGTTCAACTGAATGTCTTGAATGTCGTTTCAGAACATTCATTGCTGAGGAAAATTATAAATTGCCCTACATTTTACAAGAACACGATAATTTAATAATAATTTTTCCAGTCGAATTTTTCATTAAAAAATATGACCCCAATTTATGGAATTTTTTGGGATCACTTTTCCTTTTCGCTTTTTGGACACTTTTGACAAATGAAAAATTACTTCAACTTCAAAAATTATTTATTTTGAGATAATTTTCGTATTTGTGGTCATTCTTTATATCGCAAATGGCGGAATGAAATTATGCCCAAAGAAAAAACAGCCCATAATGAAAATGAAATTTGGCCCCAAAAAGTATACGTAGAACAACAACACGAACTTTTATGATTTTCTATGGGACTTAATTTCATATTTTTACCGGGGCTTATTTTCGATATTACGGCCCTATGCTCGTCTTAGAAACGATGGGAAAATATATATTTTCCATTATTAAAATGAACTCCAAATGTTAGTGCGAAAATAAGCCTCAATTACATTTTGGTGCTTATTTCAAGTTTTTAAATACGAATATCTATTTGGAAGTTACACGGAAAATTCTAATACAGGGTGGACCAAAAGTCACGCCTGCGTGTAAAAATTGAATAACTTTTTTGTTTATTATTATTTTTTATTGATTTTTTTTTAAATATAATATTATCTTTGTATGACCTAAATTTTAATTATGAAAAATAATGTCAGAGAGATGACCACCATTTTCATCGATGCACAATTGGGCTCTTAAACAGGCGTTTTGCATAACTGCACGCAAGGTTTCAGGCTCTATTGCCCTGATCTCAGCTTCAATGTTGTTCTTTAGCTGCTCTATAGTTTGAGGCTTGTTTACATACACTCGTTCTTTGAGATAACCCCATAGATAATCAGGGGCAGTTAAATCCGGTGAACGTGCTGGCCAATTAAATTCTGAATTTTTTGAGATATTCGGTGGTCATCTCTCTGACATTATTTTTCATAATTAAAATTTAGGTCATACAAAGATAATATTATATTTAAAAAAAAAAATCAATAAAAAATAATAATAAAAAATAAATTTAGGTCATACAAAGATAATATTGTATTTAAAAAAAAAAATCAATAAAAAATAATAATAAACAAAAATGTTATCCAATTTTTACACGCAGGCGTGACTTTTGGTCCACCCTGTATATGACACATGGAACAACTCCGCGAAACATTATGGTATATTTACCTGTTTTTGGTATGTATTTTTATGCCTTTGATAAACAGTAACAAAATTAGACCCCACTGAAAATTTTTGGAGTTAATTTTCAATTTACGCTCTTAGAATTTTGGGGTGTACTTTCCAAGGGTCTATTCACATAATGTAAATTGAATCCAAATTTGGGATTGAATTTACCATCTGTGGAATATTTTCGTAGAGCCTAAATCTGACGCCATAGAAAATTGGAAAAAAATTCTTTTATTTGGGTATTTTTTCCCCTTTCAAAATTACTCTAAAATTGTGGGTCATTTGTCATTTCTGACGCCATTTTTCAGGGAGTCGATGATTTGATATAAATGTTGTTCACGGCTACGCTTCGGTTCTATAATTCTGAAAATTAAATTTTGATACAATTTTTCCAACATTTCAGCCAGTATCCCAACCAATGATACGTTTACAGTTGTCCAAGGCAGTAATTGTGCATAATTTGTCCCACAAAATATAATCGATATAGAACATTCCAAAACGAGAGATTATTTAAAAAAAAAAAAAAGTTTGTGATCATCGAACGGCTTTTTGATTTATTGACCTTAACGTTGCGGCAAATTTTCAGTAAATACGACATGCACAAAACATGAAATTCTCGTTTAAACTCCATTGTTGTCACTAGAGCACAGGAACCAGAAAAAAACTGTTGGCTATTTTTACACCACCAAACAGTCTGTATTTGTCAAGTCTTCTGTTTGCCCAAGTAATGTGGGTTTCATTACTTGTTTTACACAAAAAAAAAATACTGTTTACTTCAGTCTGTCATTGAAAAATTACGAAACTCGTGTCAAGTATAATATTGTATACTATTAGGTTTTGTTTTGTTTTCCAAGAAATTATACACACCTTTGGGGATTGATAATGAAATGTAAACTTTATATTTTTTCAGAATATAAATCTTTTGTATATTTTTAGGATTAATACGTTTCCAGCAATATTGCCTACATTCAGGGGTTACTTTGTTATAGATCTTAATATATATTTACCCTCGACACTGATTCACTGACTCTGTCACGCAGTACGTTTAGAATTTAAATAGGCATTCTATAATTTTTTATAAATAATAATAATAAAAAAAATAATATTTTTTTTTTGTACAGAAATTGTGTTTTCCCCAAATTTTTTTTTTACCAAAATTTTTTTTTTCCAAATTTTTTTTTTTTACAAAATTTTTTTTTTTAAAAAATTTTTTTTTTTAACAAAATTTTTTTTTTCCAACAAAATTTTTTTTTTCAACAAAATTTTTTTTTTCCAACAAATTTTTTTTTTTCCACAAATTTTTTTTTTCAACAAAATTTTTTTTCCATATTTCAACGGGCGCCATAGGCGCATTACAACTTACTAGTAGCCAATATGCGATGTCATCCTCATATCGTGCACTACTAAGAGACACATGTCAAAATTATTCAGTTTTGTGTTTACTTGTTAAAGCGTTCAATTATATACCAGCTCAACAGAGATCATGTTGTATGTGGTTATACTGTGTGGGCGGTTGTGGTGTAGTAGGTAGTGTATGCGACTTTCCAGGTTCGAAACGTGATGAGACTATCTCACATTTGTCTTCGAGAGAAGTTTCACGTCCGTTCCTTCATGGAATGTTAAGGGAAATATGTTAGCAGTGCGGTCAAAAAACACTTGTTGTCACTTCATATTGTACTGTAAACTACGAGCTGCAGAATAGACGGTAAAGTGAAAGTCCTTTTACAGTCGCTTCACTTTCGTAACACTAAACCTGATGTGGTTATTAATATTTTACTCTTTTTCTTGATTACGCACACACACTCACACTGGCTGCTCGATACACAACGGAAACCGCCCGGTGCAAAAAAAAGCAACATGCAGCCACATTCCCAGATAACACGATTCGACCGCATTCAAGGTCTTCCGTTGAGCACAGCACCATTTGTATACGCCCGCCTATGCGGGTGGGAATATGAAAGTGTGCTGAAAAGAACACATGCGTTTGTAGTTTGTCCTTTTGTGTTTGTGGATTTGTTTTTGTTTCATGCGAGTGTATTTCGCTAGTCTCTAATTCACCGGTGGGTGTAGTCGTTCGATTCAAGTTCAAGCGGAAACATATTAAAACTAAACGCAGTAATAACACGGCACTCATCCTTGCGCCTGTGACGTTCTACCTACCACAAGAGTCGAGCATTTGTGCGACATCTGCTGCGTTGGCGTGTTTTCAATGTAAACTGTAAATTGTGTAAGTCGCTGACAAGGTTACAATAAACTGTTGATTACACATTACGCGCATGCATGTATTAGAGATAACGCTGGCATGGTTAGCGGAATAACTGACAAGTCGATGGGTTAATTGTAAGCCCTAAAGTAGGCTGCATAATTTTCTACAGTCCAATAAGGACACATGTCACCAATAGCAGACAACCAATTCGTTTGAGAGCAAATGTCATCTGTAAGACATGCCATAAATCATTAAATCTTCTTGTCTTATGACAACATGAATGCGACTCGTTTATGCTGCTAAAATGCAGAGGCGACAACAAGGGATAGGACGAATTTTTAGGGGGCCTTATTATACCTTCGCTAATTAATATTAAGCCAGAGAAATCAAGCAATGTAATTCACGGCTAGATTACAGTTTCTAGGTTATCTTGGGCTCACATACTGTTTACAGTGAGTGAAGTTAATAATTGTTTGGATTCTTTTTTTGGTGAAAACCTTCAAAGGGTTATTAGAGTTATATTCGAAATATAATTTTTTGGGTTTCACTCGAATCCTTCGCCTGGAAATGAAAAAAATGGCAAAGATTGCTCTAGAGTCGAACTTAGGGCGTCCATGGAGGACAAATGGAAATACTTTCCACTACGACACTAGGCTTTAATTAAGGCTAAGAGTGCCCTCTAAGAAAGCTAGGAAGACTTTTGTCTGACATAAGTTTCAGAATATTCTTCGTTCGCCTGGAAATGAAAAAAATGGCAAAGATTACTCTAGAGTCGAACTTAGTGAGTCCATGGAGGACAACTAGAAATACTTTCCACTACGACACTAGGCTTTAATTAAGCCTAAGAGTGCCCTCTGCGAACGCTAGAAGAACATTTGTCAGAAATAATTTCAAATATTTTATAGAGTCAAACTTAGTACGTCTACCTCTAAGAATTCTAGAAGGACATTTGTCTCAAATAAGTTTCAGAAATCCTTCGTTCGCCTAGAAATGAAAAAATGGCAAAGATTACTCTAGAGTCGAACTTAGTGCGACCATGGAGGACAAATGGAATTACTGTCACTAAGGCACAACCCTTAAATTAAAGCTTAGAGTGTCCTCTAAGAATTCTAGAAGGACATTTGTTTGAAATAAATTTCAGAAATCCTTCGTTCGCCTGGAAATGAAAAAAATGGCAAAAATTGTATAGTCAAACTTGCGTCTTTGGAGGATAATTGGAAATACAGTCCACTACATCACTACCCTTAAATTGAAGCTTAGAGTATCCTTTCAGAATGCTAGAAGAACATTTGTCTGAAATAATAATTTGAGAATGTCGAATGCGTCGCCTGGAAGTGAAAAAATTGCAAAAATTGCTCCAGAATTTATCTTATTGAGACCATGAAGGACACATGGAAATACTTTCCACTACGATACTACCCTTAAATTAAAGCTTAGAGTGTCCTCTAAGAAAGCTGGAACGACTTTTGTCTGAAATAATTTTCAGAATGTCGAATTCTTCATCTGGAAATGAAACAAAATTTCAAAAATTGCTCTACAGTAGAACTTAGTGCGTTCATGGCGGGCAAAAGGAAATATTTTCCACTGATACACTAAAACGAAAACTTTTGGCCGATGTAATTGGAGCTTCACTACCACCAAGTTAAAATTGTCTGTGTACACGGCCTAGGAGCTGCAATGAAGCTCCTAAACCGAATACAGAGGTATCCAACTCTTTTGGCTGAAGTAAGCCTCACCATAATGTGGGTTGTTGTTCTGCTTCTCGGATATCCATCTAGTCTAGTCTTTGATGTTAGCACTTTCAGCCGGATGTCACAGCTATTCAGAGACTCTCCTGTCTTTCCCATTCTTCAGTTATCGGGAAATGAATTGCAGATTTACAGCGTAGCGGGAATTAATGTTCGAGTGTATGGTCGCTCTCTGCAATATGTGCCCCATATATACACAGAAAAAACATATTTTTGAAATCAATTACGAAGTTTGTATGGAATTCGTCAATTCAATTACTTTTTTAATTGATTTTCTTGCAATTACAAAAGTTGTGAATTCAATTACTCAAATTTTAAATAAGTAATTGAATTTTTTACTATTTTTTACATGGATTTCGCTAAAAATTTCTAAGTTCAATTACAACATTAATTGATTTCCAAGCTTAATTTCAATTACGACAGTAATTGAACATTTTTGGCCCGTATTTTTTTCTGTGTAAGCGATCCTCATCAGGCCAAGATAAGACCTACTAACTGGGGAATATGGTCTTCTTGTAATGTGTATTCCAAAGCAATGACCTACTAACAGTTACTTTTAACGAAAGTATGTCCACCAGATATACGAAGGTACAGAATTAGTCCTCCTACTATAGAAAATAGCTGGACAACCCCGCTTGTTAGTAAGACAGTGATAGATGTATGAGCTGAATCATATAATCTATATTTAAAGGCCTTTCACGAAGAAGCCCTCATAGCGTAAACCACTGGCTAAGTAATCTGTTCACACACACTTACCCAACATTCATGCATACGCATTTCCATTACAATTTATCACTTGCCTGAGACCTCTGACATAATGCTGAAATCTATTACGGCTTTGCGGGGAGTGATAAATAACATGTTCTTGGCTTTCCCCAATTGCACTCGTCCCTTTTGACATATTTTTTCGACATACATATCGTACAGATGTTTGCTCGGCGTTGACAAGTATTAAAGTGTAATACTGTAAGGAATTCATTGTGTCATAAGGGATACATACGCATGTAATATTAACGCACGGGCATGAAATAGAAACTCTTAAGGAATTAATAAATCCGCTTAATAAAAGCAGACATTTCAAATTAACACCTTTGCAGAAAATATGCTGTAAATTCAAATTTCCATAAGCTCCCCGTTATGTCGTAAATAAAAACATTAACATTTCATACATGTGCCATAAAAAGTCTTATTTCCATGGTATCCTCCCGAAAAGTATGCACCATGGGCAACTTGTGTGAAATTCAACACCTCAACTTTAGGTGGAGGCTCTTCAAAGTTCGCTTAGCGTTAAGTTTGTGGTGTATAATCTGCTTCATTTAAAGCTTTGACTTTTCAATTTAATTTTAATTTATTAACCGAAAGGGTTCTTGCCACCGCCATTATCCAGTGCCTTTATGTTTTGGTACACATCACACCCCCCATACTCCTGCAGCGCAACCACTGACGTCCATAATGTCCTTCGGCAAATAAAAAGAAACAATTTGGACTATTGTTGGGCCAGTTCCAAAAAAAATGAATTGTGCTGGCGAAGAAAAATGAATTGAATGTTTTACTTTTGTGTCAAAAAATAATAATGCAGCCTTTTGGGGATCGGCATGTGAACAGGAAATATGTAACATAATTTTAGGGGACATACTGTGAAAAAACATGGAAAATGTTGATGAGATTTAAAGCTCAAATTCAATTGAGATTTATTGTGTTTTCGGTTTAGGGTCCTGGATACAGACCTCGATCAATTGCCAGTTTAGCTGTACGTACTAGTTGTAAGAAAGTGCAATTTAATGTACATTTAGGGCGCTAGTGAAGAATTTTTCACGGGTGCCGTAGTCGTGAAAGAATGTTGAGAAATAAGTTGAAACAGTAGTTCTCATTTAGTTGCTGAGAGGTTTGCTTAAAATATTACAAATCTTCCCACAAAGATGGTTGCGGAGCCTAATTCAGAAAGATTCAAGGATAATCAAGGATTCCATTGGAATGTTACAGTAATATTTTCTAGTACTTTAATAATTGTTGGTGTGATCATAGATAAACAAAATGGTATATGCAATAGGGTGGAGTGAAATTCAAAAAAAAAAAGTTAACCTCGGAAAGAGATGTAGTCTGGGGTCCTAATGAGGGGAAAAATAAAGAAAAAAATTTTAGGGGTCGCGCCACTCCCTCGAAATTTGGAAATTATCGCTATTTTGGCGTAGATTTTAGAAAAATCCTAAAAAAGTTTTATGTCAATAAATGTTTGCAATAGCGTAAACAATGAAATAAGGTCATGAAAAAATTTAAAAAAAATTTTCTCATTGTTCAAAAATTTCAAAAAGTAAAATAAGTCAAATCGTCCCTTCATCAGAAAATTGACTGAACAATGAAATCGCCACCAAAGCTACAAATATTAGTCGATTATCCTCATATTTGCCTCAAATACTTTTGTTTGGGCACTGAACAAGCTCAAACTTTTAAATTTCGAATAAGTTAAGTCGTTAATTTTTAGGATTTTTCTAAAATCAACGCCAAAATAGCGATAATTTCCAAATTTCGAGGGAGTGGCGCGACCCCTAAAATTTTTTTAAAATTTTTTTCTTTATTTTTCCCCTCATTAGGACCCCAGACTACATCTCTTTCCGAGGTTAACTTTTTCAAATTAAAAAAAAGCATGTTTTCACTCCACCCTAATATGCAACTACTTTACTGGTACAGAAATATTACACAGTACGATAGTGGTTGGTACACATGAGAAATGTTAACAGAATATGAAAATAGGCTTGAAATAAAGAAATATGAATATCGAATTGAGAAAATCGATAGAGATTTACTTGTAATGTAAAACTATTATAAAAAGTTCTATAAAAACAGAATGGGTGAACCGATTTTTATGGATAATTTGGATTTTTTTTTAATTTAAAAACATTTTTTTTCGAGTATTTTTTATTGTATTTTATAACAATTGGCCGTGAGGCGTTAAATTACAAAATCTGTGCAAATAAATGAAATGGAAACATTTTTTCTCCGCCAACTGGCGCTTTTATTTGCATGTAAAGTTAAAAATTAAAATTTGATGTTGTCGTATTGCTGCAGCGGAGAATTCAAAACATTGTTGACTCACAACCAGTAATCGTGGTAAAAAAAGTGACACATTTACAAATATAAGCAAATTTATATACAGTCGAACTTCTCTATTACGAACTTCCGTACAACGAAGTTCTCTATATAACGAATTTATTTCCAGAACACTGCAATTTCGTTAAATTTTCAGTATGTTTTGATCTCCTTATAACGAGTTTCCTTATAACGCCCGTAACTCGAATGCTCATGCGTTTTTGATCTCCGTATAACGAGTTTTACATAAACACATTTTTCACTCTCACCATACACACACATATTTTCATTTTTTATTTGTTTTTGTGTGAGAGATAAACATTTCTACTCTCTGTAAGTGAGAGAAATGTAGGCTCGCATAGTAGACTACACGTTACAAAACTCGTGAAGGAGGTACCCACATTTCAGCAAACTTCATCAGCAGTTGAAGTACTACGCAACTTTGTGGAGATAAGAAATAGCGTGCCTGAAAAAGTATTTGCTTCTCTTAACGTGCTTGAAGTTTTTATTGCAGAGGAAAAATGGAAAAATCAAACGCAGACAAAAATTACCAATTATTTTAAATAAAATTCAACATACATAAAAATAATTTTTTTTTAAAATAATTCTATATTACGAATTTTCTATATAACGAATTTTTTTTTGGTCCCCTTGAGATTCGCTATATGGAAGTTCGACTGTAATATATTTGTAAATGTCTCACTTTTTTCCCCAAGATTATTGTTTGAGAGTCAAAAACGTTTTGAATTCTCCGCTGCAGCAATATTCTGGCCACAGCACCCGCAAATGAAGTCGGTTTATTGAAAGTTGCTGATATTTTACCCATAGACTAACCATAGACCAGCATTCGTAAACTTTTCTTCTTAATATTTTGTAGTTTCGACCCATCCTACTGTACCTGTCTGTCTTAAAGTAATACTGTGTTCTGTAATTTGAACACTATCAAGTGTTGCATACTTTGGGGATTAATTAAAAACTTTGCAAATTTGTGGCATACCTTAGGGGACACAAAAGTGTATTTTCTATACACATTAGTATATTATTTTCTTGTGCGTAATAACAATTGCCAGAGATAGCTTAAATATCGTGTGAAATAATTTAAGCTTTAATCAATTATAAACAAACCATAAACTTGTTGAAGCAATGTAGTTTGTGCCATGTAAAGAACCCGGTAACTTCTGTAAATGAACTAAAAAGACAAAAACACCCATTGTGTTGCCAAACAAGAACAAGATAAAGAAATATTTTATACAGACTTCTACATATATATTTGTTACATAGATACATACATATCTAGATGATTGCCTCCTTCGCCTCTTGTGTATGAAATAATGAAACTTTTTCGGAGTAGAAAATGACAATAAAACCAACGGAAGTTCTTTTCGAAAATTCGAATTTAGGGACTATCAAAATGTATATATGTATCTTAGGGTTGAGAGACAAGAGCACGCCTTTTAATGGAAAAAATCGCATAATTAAAACAAATAAATATTAGTAACAATTGTTCTGGATGAATACGATGGAAATTACAAAAAATAAACAAAAAAACGCCGTTTGAGGATTTTTCAAATCAGTTTAGCTTTTCAACGATTCAATCGTCCCAAATTCTCTTTTCTCCCAGGGGATGTAAGTGACTTTAGTAATCCTCAATCGTCAATCCGAAACAGATACTCACTGACCCGGTTGATAAAGCTAACTTTCTGCCTGAAATGTTTACAGACAATTCGTCTTTGCCTTAAAGAAGTCAACCACTTCTCGTGATCGATAACGTCTCAGTGTCTCAGATAGTTTGTTCGAACACATGGTTTCTGGCAGAACTCAATGAAATAAAACTCCGGGTTCGTCGATTGCGAAATATTTTAAAAATGTCGTACAGTGCAGATAGTTATCCTATACGTTGGTTAAGTTGCCAATGTTCAGTCGATAACCAGAAAACGTGAGGCTACAATTTCTGAGAATTACCGCGCAATAGCAAATTGTTATGCTCTCTCGAAGATTATGGAGAGCATGGTTAACCATCACCTGGTTTAGAAAATTTTAAATTTTACAAAACGTTAAGTCATCATCTGAAACGATCTTTCTTGTGTACTGAATTCACCATTTTCGCAATCTTACAGTCAAAAAATTGTCTTGAGCCAAAGAACTAAGCATAAATAATAAAATGGTAAGTAAGCTATTGTAATGTGAGAGCTTCAAACTGAATAAATAAAATTCAGATAGCACAGGTGCTCTTGATTATGAATATGCGACAGTATTGTAATATGATGTGTCACATTGACCGCTGTCATAATTACATGTACATATTTATTTGGTTCACTTTTTTGGGTTTAACAAATATGTTGACCATGGCACATACCCGTTAATTAAAGCTATACTAAATTCGGTACCGTCCAATAATTTGTGTTTCCACTTGAATATATCTACGGCAATTTATTAGCCCACTGTAGTTTTGCCACAACGTTTTCCGTTTCCGGGTACAACAAAACAGCAACTTTTGCATGAACAAAAGCTCTATGCTTTTGTAATCTTTCGGCGGAAATATTAATGTATTCTTCGTGAACGTTTAGGTTATGAAATGAATTTTTCATGGTTTTAATCCGCAATGAAAACGGAGTGTTAAAGAAATTGGATTTTGTGGGCATTATCAAAAGGTAAGGCGTTTTTTTTTTTGGCTGTGCAAAAACTGTTGTTGCGGAAGGACCATCATCAGTTGTAACTTATAGTATACCGCCGTTTAATTTTCTGTTTGCTCTGGGTATCAGCTGTAAGGCCATGACAAATGATCTTTTTTTTTTTTTTTGTTCATTGTTCGAAACAAAACCCAAAAAGTGGCTGAAGATAACAATTGTTCCATTGTCACTTTTCATGGTTTGCAAAACTCATTTGCTTTTTCAAGAGTTCCATTTTCACCTACACCCATCACTCATAGCCACAGGAAGAATATTTAATTATGGCCACTTTTTTGAATATGTTTTGGTTGAGACTGGGGGTGGTGCTTGACAATATCAATCATGTGTCCAATTTCCCATAATACTCGTACATCTTAAAACTTTTTGTCCAGGAAATGAAAAGTTTATGTCATACCATGACATACAACATGGACACTCAATGGTTTCCTGGCTGGGTGTACTGCAGTGACAGCCGAGCATTTGAGTGGCAGGAGTGAGATTGTCTATTAGTGGCACACAGGCTATTTACGTGTATGTGGCGACAGAGAGCGGACGTGTCAGGATGTTTTGTTTTTAAGCTGTTACCTGCTTCAGTGGTCGACAGCAAATATTGTCTTCTCTTTGAAGGTTTAGATCGATGGCCAAAATGGAGTGTGGAAATGTTTGTAACACTTTAATTAATTTTCATGTCAGTGACATTAAGGCAATTGGGTATTTGTTCAAATCTGTAAATTTAAAAAATCTTGTTCGTTTTTTTTTTGGTAAACAAAAATTTGATCTTGTACTTATGTATGTATAATATACATATATACATCACACGTTACAACTGGTTGTACAGTTTAATGAAGTTCTACAATCACTTACAATGTGTGAGGATAGTTTTTCGTCGGTTGGATGAAAATATTTTGATTTTAGCTCATGTTGGCCAACAAGGTTGGTACGCGTGAGGCCTTATCATTCAACCTCTTAACTTTATTCGCATTTTGTCATTGATGAAATGAACACAGATTTGTAAGGGAGTTTATGATAAAAAAACAAAACAAAATGAATCAATTCCTGTAAAATAAAAATTAACGGCCTTACAAATTTGGCTCAATTGTACTTTTTTTTCCCCTATGCTAACACATTATCTAGAATAAACATACGAGTTCATGTTGACGCTACCAAAAATATTTGCAAATCAGATTGTATACGAAATTGGTTATAAAATGTTTGAGTGTGAGGAAAACGACCAACTTGGTTGTTCAACACTGTTTTACAGCTAGTTGTAACGCGTGAGGGCCGTATTATAATTTTGTTTCTAACAAATTCAAGGAGGATTTATCAAAAATCCTTCTAATAATTTTTGAAAAATTAATTGACCCTACAATTAAGGCGGCCAAATGTTTTCCACTATTCCCAGTAAACTTTGTAGATTTGACTCTGTAAAAATTTGGGTTATTCTTCATATAAAAATTGCCCAAAAGAAAAAAGAAAATATTGTCTAAATTGCCCCAATTTAGAATGAGATTTTTTTGGACAATCTTTGGTTTTTATTTTTAGGTCATATTTCATAATCATTAAGGTGGCCAAATATTTTCCCTATTGAAAAAGTTTCACTATTCCCAGTTAACATTGGAGATTTCTCTCTGTAAAACATTGGACAATTACACACTTTTTGGGTTATTTTTCATATAAAAAATTCTCCAATAACAAAAAATGAAATATTGTCTAAATTGCCCCAATTTAGAATGAGATTTTTTTGGACAATCTTTCGTTTTTATTTTTAGGTCATATTTCATAATTCAATATTTTCCCTGTTGAAAAAGTTTCACTATTCCCAGTTAACATTGGAGATTTCTCTCTGTAAAAAATTGGACAATTACACACTTTTTGGGTTATTTTTCATATAAAAAATTGTCCAATAACAAAAAATGAAATATTATCTAAAAACTATGAAAAAGTTCAAAAGGGAATTTTCCGGAATGAAAAACACCCCAATTTTGAATGAGATTTTTTGGGGCAATTTTTCGTTTTTATGTTTGGGTCATTTTTCATAGAGCCTACAAATTGTACCATGAATCACTTTAGACTAAAAGATCAAAAATGTAATCCACGTAAATACGCTCCAACAATTAAAGGATGTATGGCCCTATTGCGTAATGAAATTGAACCCCAGGAAATTGAACATCCAGTAATTGAACCCCATTCTCTTGGTAATTTTGGCTACATTTCAACATAGATCTGTTTTATGTAGGAAACCTGTTAAACCTTTTACCCAACAAGGAAATTATAATGTGGATTGTGTTTATGGCAGAACGTGAAAAGTGCTGCACGTGAAAAAAATTGCTTTTTTTTATCCCAAAAAGGGAGCTAGATCGAGGAGTATATTATGTAAAGGGGTTTCCAAGGGTTGGGTGTTATTTTGAATCACCCGGTATTTCGGTAGCTGTCACATCTGAAACTTTTATTGGTTGACATTTGACAAGTAGAAACACGCCATTACTAAAAATGGAACGAAACACGCTTCAACAACGCATTGAAATTATTAAAATTCACTACAAAAATGGTGAAAATCTTGCAGTCACATTTCGCAAAACTAAAGCATTTTCGGGATTGTTGTGAAGCACCTTCTCGGACCGCAATACAGAAATTGGTGGACAAATTCGAGCTATTGGGACAAGTAAGTGATGTGAAGAATAAAACCCGTGCATGTCGCTCAATAACAACTGAGAATATTGCTGCTGTAGACCAAAGTGTTTGAACGCATTGAAATTATTAAAATTCACTACAAAAATGGTGAAAATCTTGCAGTCACATTTCGCAAAACTAAAGCATTTTCGGGATTGTTGTGAAGCACCTTCTCGGACCGCAATACAGAAATTGGTGGACAAATTCGAGCTATTGGGACAAGTAAGTGATGTGAAGAATAAAACCCGTGCATGTCGCTCAATAACAACTGAGAATATTGCTGCTGTAGACCAAAGTGTTGAAGAAAACCCAGGTTTGTCCATTCCTCGTCGTTCTTTGGAATTGGGCATTCCACGAACGTCTTTACACCGTATTTTGCATAAAGGCTTGGGTCATAAGGCTTATAAAGTCCAGTTAACACAAGAACTCAAGCCGGCCGATCATCAACAACGTCGTGTCTTCGCTGATAGGGTTCTTGAAATGCATGCAAATGATCCGGAATTCAATCGAAAAATCATCTTGACTGCTAAGGCCCACTTCGACATCGGTGGCTACGTCAACAAGCAAAATTAAAAAACCTGTATTTATAAATGTTTGCACAGAAGTAAATCTTATGTTTGGAAGTTGTATCAAGTAAAGCTTAGTGGCTTCGAAACAAAGTTCATTTGGCAGCAAAAATATAACTCATTTGCTATTATTATTATGTATTTGAGCAGAAGCATAAGCATGTTTGGGGAAACACGCAATAAAACATACTAAATTCAAAAAAGTACAACATTTCAGTGCGATTTTCATTTATAGTAGGAAGAAATAGATTCGTAAGGACATTAGATTTAAATGCACGAAAATGTAATGGCCCACTAAATTATTAAACTAAAATATATTCTTCTTATGTTGTTTTCTTTTTGCAAGTAATTCTCTATACACATGCCCACATAGAAAATGGCTCATCCTGTACTCCGTCAAAGTAGATAACATACGATGTAATTCCAATCATTGGCCATACCATGAAATATTTATGCCCAGTTCTCTTCATTGGAAATACTCCAAATGGTAACCTTTATTTTTCGAATAGTCACGCCGTGTCAAGAACCTGAGCACAGAAATCTTATGGCATATTCATGAACTGATGGACATCGATACAAGTGCCCCACATACATGCTGTACACAACAAAACGTTTGCATCCGTTTGATGTGCGGCATTTGTGTCAATACACAGATGTCTGGTCGTGAATGGCCTAATTGTGCCGGCATTAATTATCATAAATAAAGTGGACACTTACCCGTAATTCAAAGTGCCATTCTTTAAATTATTCCCCACAAAATTTGCCGGCTGCAATGGCAGCTGATTGTGTTGTTGTTGCAATTGCTGTTGTTGCTGTTGCTGCTGATTGTGTTGCGGCTGTTGATTGTGGTTTGGCTGTTGCTGTTGCAACTGATGTGTTATTTGCATTGCTGTGGTGTTGGTGGTGGTATTTGGTTGAGTATTTGCATTTGAATTGACATTTGTTGGCATTGTTATAATTGGATTCTTTTGATAGCTGACCGCTGTCGCATTATCAATCGTCGTCGCTGTATTCACCGGCTTTATCAGCGCATTCATGCAATCTTCTTTTGCCACAAGTGGCATACTACTGATCGAGTCGTCCATGGTTCGAGTCGAGTCGTTTGACGTGTCTAATAACTTGTGTGTGTAAACAACAATTTCAACTATAAATATGTACGTATGTATGTAAATATACTATGTACGTGTGTCTGTATATATGCAAGGTATGTAACTAACTATGTAGTATATAGAGTATAAATGTTCTCGGTGTATATATGTATGTATATTTAATTGTTTTTTTTTTTCTTTAATACATTTTGTTGCAAGTTGGTGTGTGTGTTTTTTTCTTTCTTTCTTTGCTTCCTTTAAGTCTGCCCCTGGTCCACTGTGGCGGCGCTATGATGCTTAATGTCTGATGAAGAATTGAGCTGCTACTTATGACGTTTGTCGGCGCTGCTACCGCCGTCTGCCGTTTTCCCTCTGGCCAGTGGGTGTCTTTAGTCTTTATGACCGGTTGTCTTCTTCTTGCTAGTGTGGTAATGATAGTTTTTATGTCATCATGACATTCCTTGCAATTGTTTCATTATTAATCATTGCCTTATTATTATTGTTGCTGTTGTTGTTGTCTTTGTCTTTGTTTTGTTTTGCTTCTTCGTTATGTGTGCTTTTGTTATGGCGTCTTTCAATTGGCTGTCACTGCTATCCTTCTTTCTCTGTTTGCAAAATTTAATTCATTGTGATTTTAAATGTCGGTCATAAGGACTTTTGTATGGCGGACCCTTCTCTCCCCATTGAGATCTATCTGATGGCGTCGGTGATGATGAGGATGAGGGCACTGCTGTTCGTTCTTATGTCTTCTGATTGTGACTTTTATTTTGTGTTTGTTTATTATTATTTTCCTTTCTTTCCTTTTGTCGTTTTGTTTTGTTATTCAAGTGCAGCACTTTCGGCTAAGGATGGACTGTTTGTCTGTCAGTTGGTTGCGGTATCTGCAAAGAATGGATATAAACTGGTTATTTTTAGTTTAAATATTTGTTGATTAAATAAGGATTTTTGTTTTGCTTGGTAAAGATATGGAGTTTTTCCAAGGGTGTTGTCATTTGGAGTGATAAAACATAAAGTCATAATAGAGTCGAGAAAAACCAAGTGAGAGACAACCCCCCACATATAAATGAAAATTAACTATATGAGCTATTCGGCCAGGTTGAACTGTATCAAATGACCAACAATTCGCGATATCCAGGAATCAGGAAATCGTGAATGAATGCAATCTGTGGTTAAACCTTTCCGTGGCAAAAACATTTTTTGGTGAGCTGAAAATCATATGATGTGTCAGATATATTTGAATAAATTCACGGAAAGGGTTAAAATATCGCAGTCTGTGACAACTTTGCCGAAAAATCCATTGCTCAACCTTCTAACCCGCAAGTGTGACTTGGAGCACTCGATTAGAGGCACATTCTTTTATTGCATTGGGGGTTAAAAGACAGGATATATCCTAAAATGCATCTCATATTCTTTACGCGAGGAAATGATGAAGCTGTTCATACGATGGTCACTTATGGAGATGACAAGTGGACTCCCATTACATACTACGACAGATTTGTTTAAGATGGGATCTAGGATTTGACCAGACCTCAAACAACGAAGAATTCCATTGAAATCGATACGACAGTTTTTTTTAATACAAGTACTTTATATTTAAAAAAGGTTCGACAAGGTCGCAAGAGTAACTTGTCTCAAGAATTGTTGCCGTTCGCAGCAGTTCACCTCCTAGTGGTTCACCTCCTTTTATGAGTCGCATAGAAAGGAAATAATGAAGCTGATAAGATAAGTGGACTCCCATAACATACTAGAACAAATTTCTTTAGAATGGGATCTTGGAATTTCCCGACCTCAAACAACGAAGAATTCCATTGAAATCGATCCGACAGTTTTTTTTTAATACAAGTACTTTATATTTAAAAAAGGTTCGACAAGGTCGCAAGAGTAACTTCTCACAGGAATTGTTGCCGTTCGCAGCAGTAGACAAAAAAACAAAATGTTGACGTATTAATGAAAAAAATGTGCCCATTCTTTTCCCCAAATGCTTTGACAATTTGTGGTGTACGGCAACATTGTGTTTTTTGTCTACTGCTGCGAACGGCAACAATTCTTGTGAGACATTTTTCAAATGAACATGCACGTGCACATGTAGACTCTCAGTTTTTTCCAGATGATTTTCGATATTTTTCTTTGGTTTCGAAGAAAATATGTGCACTCAACTGGCAACAAATTAATTGTACGAATTGTGGGTCTCTAATCAGCTGTTTACCGAAGAGAAAGCAAGTGAACGTTAACGTTCTAAATCGTGGGTCAGACTGTAAATTATTTCCGATTTTTGGCTAAACAGAAAAACTTCCCAACAGTGTTGTGTTTGCCATCAACACTTTCTACGAAGATCTGAGCAAAAAGTGTCTAGAGTACATTTCATCATTCCAATTACAATTACCCTATACAGTCAGCACACAATGCCGGACAATGGTTGAAGTTCTCAAAGGAGATAACATGACACGAAGTGAATTAATAATAGTGGCAAATAATCCTGCATGAGATGGACAAGTTTGATAAAATGAAATGATATTTACAGAGTAGTGATACGGCCACTGTTTAACTTTACAAGATTTTCTAAAAACAAAAATAAAGTAAATTGACATAATCCTTTGCCGAATTGCTAGTTGCTAAAAAAAAAATAGAACTTTAGTGAAATGGAGACTGAATGATGTAGTTTAAAACACTTTACATTGTATGCTGGAGACAATGTAGAGTGTATTAAATTAAGTAATTCAGAGTAAATGTGGCAATAAGATATATATTTTTGATTATCTAAATGAAAATTGATCTGGGGTCTAATCACGGCATCCGTTTTCGTGTCGACATAATTGTAGAGGCCTACGGTCGAAATTTGTCTTAGTTTGTAAAAATTTTACATCGGATAGCGGCTGAGCTGTCGCCAGATTTCTAGAAAATAATTTGTCGAATAGACTGTCGTCATCCAAAATGCGATGTTTCCGATCGACAACTGTCGATAACGGATGCCGTGATTAGGCCACTGGTATTGTTCACAATCTTCTCAGTCTCAGAAATTACACGGAGAAGGAGATATGTTCAAAATATGATTACATGCAATCATATATATGTTTGGAGACGGTTCCAATAATATATATGTTGGTGTCCTAACATATTAATTTTGCACACAATCATAATATATTTGGGTACAATTCTAGCCTATTGAAAAATAATATGTTTGTGTCCTAACATATTTTTTTGGCAAAATAATATGTTAGAACATATTGGTCTATAGATCAATAGGAAGTTCTAAGACATTTTTTTGGAAATTTGGCAGCTGTCACATAGGTTTATTCCGATTATAGAAAATTAAACGTTTTACTATAGAAAAACGCGTTGTAATTGTAAAAAACCATTAAAAACAAGTGGACAAATAGTAAGTTCGGCCGTGCCGAATCTTATATACCCTCCATCATGGATCCTTAAAAAGTCAATAAATAAGAAAACCAGTGAAAAAGTTGCAGTCGGGTAAACCGACTTATGTATATATACCCTCATTAAAAACATACAAGTCTCATATTTCAAAGTATCGAAAATTTAAATGTGTGAGTAGCTACCATCATTTGATGTAACATCTGATGAAAAGTCATAATAGCAACCTAGAATACCGAATGTTTTAGAAAAATATTGTATTACATGATTTTACAAAAAGGACGGAATATAAAGCAGAGTTTTTACTAGAAAATTGTATGTAGTTAAAGCTTTACTAAATATAGAGTTTCGGAAAGAATCGTTGATCGAGTTTATATAGTTACACGATTTCTAAAGTGGGTGCAATGGTACATTTGTATGGGAGGTACCAGAAAAGGAGTTGCCAGACTGCCAAGTTTTTGTCCAAAACTTAGTCCAGTTATACCATTACTAAATACGGAATTTGGGCAGATCGCGTTGGTCGTATTGAAAGTATTACACGGTTTATAATGGGTGGAATGGTAAATTTGTATGACAGGTACCAGAAGGGGAGTTGCCAGACTTCCAAGTTTTTGTCTAGCTATACTTTTACTAAATACAAAATTTGGGCAAAATGTCGTTGGGCATATTGGTGTTATTACACGATTTCTAAGGCAGGCGGGATGGTACATTCGTATGGCATGTACCAGAAGGGGAGTTGCCAGACAGCCAAGATTTTGTCGGAAACTTTGTCCGGTTATACCTTTACTAACTACGGATTTTGGACAAGATCGAACTTGCAAGTGTTGATATTATTACAAGATTTATAAAGTGGGCGAAATAGCAGATTTGTATGGGAGGTACCCGAAGGAGAGTTGCCAGACTGCCAACTTTCTGTCCACGACTTAGTCTTACTATACGTTTACTAAATAAAAAATTTGGGCAAGATCGCGTTGGGCATATTGGTGTTATTACACGATTTCTAAGGTAGGCGGGATGGCACATTTGTATGGCATGTACCAGAAGGGGAGTTGCCAGACTGCCAACTTTTTGTCCAAAACTTAGTCTAACTCTACTTTTACTAAATACAAAATTTGGGGAAGATCCAACTAGGCGTGTTGATATTATTACATGATTTCTAAAGTGGGCGAAATAGCAGATTTGTATGGAGGTACCCGAAGGGGTGTGGCCATATAGCCCATTTGCTATCCCATAAGCAGTTTTGGGAAAATATTAAGCCATGCCAAATTTCAGAGTGATTGCTTAACTCTTTCGAAAGTTATCGTGCGTACCAGCAGGACAGACGGACGGACAGACGGACATGGCTCAAACGATTCAGAAAGTCATAAAACGAATTTGGTTCAAAGACACCTGGGGTCTAATGTGGATATTTCTATGTGTTACACTTTTGAGCCGTATCAAATGATATATACCCTCCTACCCGTAGGGTGAGGGTATAACTAACTGAGTTTTTGAGCCGCTCGTGACCCGATAGTCCCAGGAACCCGATTACAAATTTTATCCAAATCATGAAAATAAATGCATATTTGGGTTCGCGAGAAAATTTCGTTGCATTTCGATACCCATATGTCCATGTTTGTCAAGGGACGGTTTTTGGGCCGCTGGTGACCCGATAGTCCCAGAAACCAGATCAAAAAATTTAGTAAAATCGTGAAAATAAAGGCATATTTGGGTTCGTGAGTAAATTTCGTTGCACTTCGATACCCATATGCGCATGTTTATCATGGGCCCTTTTTTGGGCCCCAAGGGTCCACGGAACCCATGAGCACGCCCATTTTTGGGATTTTTTCCCCATCTATAAATTATATAAACTTAGAACTTAAATGTAGTGAAAAAAAATATTTGAAAAATTTGATTATGGCCGGAATATATTTAGTCCCGTAAAGGAGAACTTTTCCCCCTTTGGTCCGATATGGCCCATTCTCGAACTTAACCTGCTTATGGGCAAAAAACATCTTCCTACAAAATTTCAGCTTTAGGGTTAGTCGTTCGCGCTCTATCGTGATTTCAACAGACAACAGACGGACGGACGGACGGACGGACAGACAGACGGACATCGCTAGAATGTCTTAGAATGTTACACTGACCAATAATATATATACTTTATAGGGTCGCAGATCACTCTTTCGAGGTGTTGCAAACGGAATGACAAACTTAGTATATACTCCATCCTATGATGGAGTGTATAAAAATTGGAAAGTTTTCACTCGGGTTGAATGGGCAAGACATTTGACTATTCTTGGTGAAGAGGGAAGAGAAGCAAGAGGTTAGCAAAACGGTTAGGAAATGAAAATTGGGAGAAAATTTTACTTTTTAATTGAAAATTTCATTGTTTACTTTGCAATTGAGTACACATATTCTCTTGGAAACAAAAACAAAATATCGCAAATCATCAGAAAAAAAAATTGAGGGTCTACATGTGCATGTGCATTTTCATTTGAGAAATGTCATCGCAAGAAGTGTTGCCGTCCGCAGCAGTAAACATAAACACAATGTTGCCATACACCACAAATTGTCAAATCATTTGGGGAAAATTATGGAGAAGCAAATTTTTTTTTCATAAATACGTCAACATTTTGTTTTTTGTACTTAAAACACATCCGGAGAATTATTTTCGTTGGCAGTAGGCCGGCCAGTAGCAAAAATCTTAATATATATTTACCCTCGACACTGATTCACTGATTCCCTGATTCACTGACTCTGTCACGCAGTACGTAGGAATTTAAATAGGCATTCTATAATCTTAATATATATTTACCCTCGACACTGATTCACTGATACACTGATTCCCTGATTCACTGATTCACTGACTCTGTCACGCAGTACGTAGGAATTTAAATAGGCATTCTATAATAATTCTATAAATAATAATAATAAAAAAAATAATATTTTTTTTTGTACAGAAATTGTGTTTTCTTCATATTTTTTTTTTACCAAAATTTTTTTTTTCCAAAATTTTTTTTTTACAAATTTTTTTTTTTTACAAAATTTTTTTTTTTCCACAAATTTTTTTTTTCCACAAAAATTTTTTTTTTCAACAAAATTTTTTTTCAACAAAATTTTTTTTTTTCAGCAAACTTTTTTTTTCAACAAAATTTTTTTTTTTCAACAAACTTTTTTTTTCAACAAAAATTTTTTTTTTTCCACAAACATTTTTTTTTTCAACAAAATTTTTTTCCACAATTTTTTTTCTCCCAATTTTATTTTTTTTCGAAATTTTTTTTTTCAAAATAGTTTTCTCAAAATATTTTTTACAAAATTTTTAAAATTAAGTAACTGATACTTTCTCAAGCAAATTAACGGGCGCCATAGGCGCATTACAACTTACTAGTTCTATAATAAATAATAAAAAAAATAATATTTTTTTTTTGTACAGAAATTCTGTTTTCCCCAAATTTTTTTTTACCAATATTTTTTTTTCCAAAATTTTTTTTTTCCAAATTTTTTTTTTTTCAAAATTTTTTTTTTTACAAATTTTTTTTTTTACAAATTTTTTTTTTTACAAAATTTTTTTTCCAATTTTTTTTTTTTTCAACAAAATTTTTTTTTTCCACAAAAATTTTTTTTTTCAAGAAATTTTTTTTTTTCAAGAAAAAATTTTTTTTTCAACAAAATTTTTTTTTTCAACAAATTTTTTTTTTCCACAAAAATTTTGTTTTCAACAAAAATTTTTTTTTTAAGAAAAATTTTTTTTTTCAACAAAATTTTTTTTTTCAACATTTTTTTTCCACAAAATTTTTTTTTTTTCAACAAAATTTTTTTTCCATATTTCAACGGGCGCCATAGGCGCATTACAACTTACTAGTGTGTTATATTGATAAAAAAAAAGTGTGAGTGTGTTGAGTTTTTCGAACAATTACTGCCCAGTGTAATGACTGGGTTATACACTGCCAAAAAAGAGACACGCATGTTTACTTTAGAAACAGTCATCGTGTAAATACTTACATATGAAGGGGTTTCCAAAGAAAATGTCAAGAAAAACTTTGAGGAAAAAGTCATCGTTTATGTTAGGACTAATGGCCTGTCTTTAGAGGCCTGGGAGATATTGTATTCGGAACATGTTCTTTATACAATCCAATAAAACAATCCTAACTATTTCAAAAAATTCGTGTTTTTATTTCAAAATGAAAAAACGTATCAGCTAATTTTTTTAAATTTCTGTATAAAGTTTTCACAATTATTACGGGTTGTTCTTTTGTAAAACGCTCCATTTTTAATAATCGTAATAAGTATATAAGACATAGTGAAGGCTGGTAGTTGAAACGTCGAGGTAGTGGAAGAATTTATATACCTTGGCTCCGCCATTAGTAGAAAGAATGATGTCAGCATCGAAATAAAGCAAGGGACCCTGCTGGCAAATATATGTTATTTCGGGCTCAACAAACAATTCAGGAACAGAGCCCTCTCTCGTCCAACTAAAATAACACTGTACGACATACTTATTCTACCCGTACTTCTTTATGGCGCCGACACATGTGTACTTGCGAAAGCAGATGAAGCTGTGCTGGGTGTATTTGAGAGAAATTTCTTTCGCAAAATCTATGGCGCGATCTGCGATAACGAGGAGTATAGGCGTCGTCGACCGTGAGCTGTATGATCTGGATCCCAACATTAACGTAGTTAAGCGCATAAAAATACAGCGATTGCGCTGGCTGGGACATGTCGGCCGAATGAATCCAGAAAGGCGTTGGACGACAACTACCATGGAAGGCGCAGACAGGGAAGACCGAGACTCCGGTGGATGGACCAAGTGGATGAAGACATGAAGATGCTTGGTATCACGAATTGGAGAAGCCAAGCAGAAGACCGAAGTGCTTGGAAATCACTTATTAATCAGGCCAAGACCTACAACAGGTTGTAGAGCCAACCTAAGTAAGTAAGCAAATTACAGAGTTACCATCTGCACAATAAAAGACACTAAATTTAAAATGGGCTCTCTTATTGAGACAACCTTAATGTACGGTGATGATTTACCATATTTGTCATTCTTTATCGTATTAGCTTTAGTTTTTTTTTCTGGCAATTTTAGTTACTATCATGCATCAATTTAACATTTTAGTGCCACCTTTTTTCTGTACACTTTTTGCTGAATCCAAAATAAATTTCCTAGTGTTGGTTTACACCACCCCTGAAATTCATTCTCCGCAAAAAAACAAACGTAGGACTTGCATTATGTACTCATACATATGTAACCGTTGTATTAGTTTTTGTTGAGTCATGAAATTTAAATTTCCCTACCGAAAAAAAAACCAAAAAAAAGTTTGCTCATCAGAATTATTTTATTATGTCATTGTTTTATCCACACTAGCAGTGCTGATGAAAACTGTAATCGGAGATTTGTGTGAGTATTGCATAAGTGACACTGGTCTGCATGGTTTTATACAACAGGTGGCGCAAAAGTAATCCTCCTATCAGAAAATGCTATACATTTTGCGATTGGCCCCTAATGTAACAATCAACTGTAGCGGCGGCCATTTATATGACATCATACATGACTTGATGTAAAAAAAATTAAAAGACCAAATATAAATATTCCACAAGAAGAATCAAAGTTTTTCATTTTTTTTTTTAATTACAAAAAAAAAACATCGGAAGTTTACTTTTGCGCCACCTTGTATTTAAAAATTGATTTCATTTGATCACTATTGTATTTTCAACATCAGACATCCACCAAAAACTATTTTCACATGAGGGGCTTAGAGCACAAGGGGTGCAAGTGACTAATATTTAATAATGAGAAAAAAGAGGTTAAAGTTAAATTGCAATTAAAAATGTTAGATGCTATCTGGTATATTACTTATTAACTAATAGTGATCCTGAGATATATTTTAATCAAATAAGATACAAAAACGCAATATTTTACATTTACAAGTACCCAATAATCATATTTGAAGTAAGTACAGTCTCACTTACACCCCTTGTGCTTTAACTTTTTTTTTAAATTTTTAAATAAATGAAGTTGTACCTCAAACTATTGTTAGTTATACCTAATAAGAAAACCACATAGACGAAATTTTTAAAAAGATTTTATTAAGAAATATTTGTATGGTTCTATGCTAATTTTTTTATTCTTCATAATCAGATTCCATGACATCGTCGGGCTCATCTTCATCCTCACGATGGCTTTCGATAATTTCCGGAATTTCCTGCATTTTATCATGAGGTAGTGTTTTAAACCATTCATGGTGAATTGGTGGTATGTAACAAAGAAGATCCTGGACGTTCTTGAATTTTTCGAACTTGATTGGTTTGACGCTGTTTTTTGGTGGAAGTTGTGGGAGTACCTTCACGGATCGACCAACATTTCGAGCTCTCATGTTTACTTTACTGAAGGCTTCTTGCTCATTCATTAGATTGTCTTTGTAGGAGAGGTTCCAAGGGTCATCCTTGTGAAATTGTAACCATTGCATCTTTCGGATGCCCGGTACACTTTTTCTAAAAAACCTTTTGATGGGCTCTAGAGATATAAAATCCTTATTTTGCATTGATACTACGGTAAATTTTTTACTTGAATTTGACACTAGCTTCTCCCAATCTTGAGGTATATAAATTTGACAGAAATTCTTTCTCTTGCTAATTTCTATAATACCAAAATTTTGGTCACACTCCATGAATGAGTGGGCAGAGAGTAAAAATTTGTGGTTTACTTCTTGAATATGAGTATTTTTAATGACATATAACCAAAACTGAACAATGTAGTGACTCAGAACTTCTCTAAATTCACTCACTCAGTCAACGTTAAAAAAATCATTTTAATATTTCTTTAGAGCACAAGGGGTGTAAGTGCTCATACCCCCCTTGTGCTCCAAGCGAAACAGTTATTTTAATGAGAAGTGCTGAAATTGGTCGCCATATTTCGGTACCGGCTGAGAAATCCACATTCACCTGTTGTGCTCTGAACTTCTATGAACTTCATCTACTAATTCCATATGTTAACTCAATTTTAGAAAAAAAGTCACTTGCACCCCTTGTGCTCTAAGCCCCTCACATATTTTTCTTATCAAAGGTTTCTAAAGCTGATATACAGTTAAATTTGTAAAAAATTGTGTTTACATAGGAATTTGAATTGTATCGTAAGCGCCACAAGCCTTTTTACTTGACCACACAAAAAGCCTCCCCTGTCAAATATTCCTTTTGGGCGTGTAAGTATTTTTCGGAGTTAGGGATAATGATGATGATACTTGACAGGATCGGTGTGGATTGTTAACCAACTAAGCAATTGCAAAAGTCACTGGAATATGACACACTATCCTCGCACCTGTAGTTTAAGGCAGTAGTTGTTTAGACTTTCAACAGACAGACATCGCTAGGTGTTACAAACGATATGACTAACTTATCAGAATTAGAATCGACTATTCAACCCAGATTGAGCAAATTTGGAAACAAGTTTCACTCTATTAGACATCCAACAACACTAATCCGAATCGGTAGACTGCATATCGAAAAGTATATGGCTGATGTATCCTGCAGACCAGTGTAATCCATTTGCATTCAAATTTTTCATTTAGTTGTAAACTAATGAACGAACATTTCCACACACACACACCCCGTCTTAATATCACTACCCGGAATAAACTTTAAACAGTTGGCCATCAAATGCTGACAATAACAGCAACTTACGCTTTAAGTTAATTTAAAAATACATTTATTTTTACTACAAATTGGGGCTGGCATTAAAATTGAAATTGAACAAAAACTGTAGCAAATGTTCCGTATTCATTCATAGGGAATGCAGCGTGTTACAAAAGAGACATTTCACATTATGTTTTATAATTCTTATAAAAACCAGTGGAAAAGTTGCAGTCGGGTAAACCGACTTATATATACCCTCACCCTCAGTAAAAACATACAAGTCTCATACTTATAAGTATCGGAAAGTCAAAAGTGACCGTAGCTACCATCATTTTATGTAACATCTGATGAAAAGTCATAATAGCAACCTAAAATACCGAATGCTATAGAAAACCAGTGGAAAAGTTGCAGTCGGGTAAACCGACTTATATATACCCTCACCCTCAGTAAAAACATACAAGTCTCATACTTATAAGTATCGGAAAGTCAAAAGTGACCGTAGCTACCATCATTTTATGTAACATCTGATGAAAAGTCATAATAGCAACCTAAAATACCGAATGCTATAGAAAAAAATATTGGATGGTACATTTGTATGGGAGGTACCAGAAGGGGAGTTGCCAGACTTCCAAGTTTTTGTCTGAAACTTTGTCCACTTATACTTTTACTAAATACGGAATTTGGGCAAGATCGCGTTGGTGATATTGATAGTATTACAGGGTTTTTAAGGGGTGGGATGGTACATTTGTATGGGAGGTACCAGAAAGGGAGTTGCCAGACTTCTAAGTTTTTGTCCAAAACTTAGTCTAGCTATAGATTTACTAAATACAGAATTTGGGCAAGATCGCGTTGGTCATATTGGTGTTACTACACGATTTCTAAGGTAGGCTGGATGGTACATTTGTATGGGAGGTACCAGAAGGGGAGTTGCCAGACTTCCAAGTTTTTGTCCAAAACTTTGTCTGGCTATAGGTTTCCTAGGTACAAAATTTGGGCAGGATCGCGTTGGCCATACTGATAGTTTTAGACGGTTTATCAGGGGCGGGATGGTACCGTTGTATGGGAGGTACCAGAAGGGGAGTTGCCAGACTTCCAAGTTTTTGTCCAAAACTTTGCCTAGCTATAGGTTTACTAAGTACAAAATTTGGGCAGGATCGCGTTGGGCATATTGATATTGATACACGATTTCTAATGTAGGCGATATGGTATATTTGTATGGGAGGTACCAGAAGGGGAGTTGCCAGACTTCCAAGTTTTTTTCCGAAACTTTATTCAGTTGTACTTTTACCAAATACGTAATTTGGCCAAGATGGGTGTGGGCGTACTGATATTATTACACGATTACTAAAGTGGGCGAAATAGTAGATTTGTATGGGAGGTACCCGAAGGGGTGTGGCCATATAGCCGATATGCAATCCCATAAGCAGTTTTGGGAAAATATTAACCCATGCCAAATTTCAGACCGATTGTTTAACTCTTTCGAAAGTTATCGTGCGTACCAGCAGGACAGACAGACGGACAGACGGACGGACGGACAGACGGACATGGCTCAAACGATTTAGAAAGTCATGAATCGAATTTGGTTCAAAGAGACTTGGGTTCTAATCTGAATATTTCTAGGTGTTACACTTTTCAGCCGTATCAAATGATATATACCCTCCTACCCGTAGGGTGAGGGTATAAAAATATTGGATGGTACATTTGTATGGGAGGTACCAGAAGGGGAGTTGCCAGACTTCCAAGTTTTTGTCTGAAACTTTGTCCACTTATACTTTTACTAAATACGGAATTTGGGCAAGATCGCGTTGGTGATATTGATAGTATTACAGGGTTTTTAAGGGGTGGGATGGTACATTTGTATGGGAGGTACCAGAAAGGGAGTTGCCAGACTTCTAAGTTTTTGTCGAAAACTTAGTCTAGCTATAGATTTACTAAATACAGAATTTGGGCAAGATCGCGTTGGTCATATTGGTGTTACTACACGATTTCTAAGGTAGGCTGGATGGTACATTTGTATGGGAGGTACCAGAAGGGGAGTTGCCAGACTTCCAAGTTTTTGTCCAAAACTTTGTCTGGCTATAGGTTTCCTAGGTACAAAATTTGGGCAGGATCGCGTTGGCCATACTGATAGTTTTAGACGGTTTATCAGGGGCGGGATGGTACCGTTGTATGGGAGGTACCAGAAGGGGAGTTGCCAGACTTCCAAGTTTTTGTCCAAAACTTTGCCTAGCTATAGGTTTACTAAGTACAAAATTTGGGCAGGATCGCGTTGGGCATATTGATATTGATACACGATTTCTAATGTAGGCGATATGGTATATTTGTATGGGAGGTACCAGAAGGGGAGTTGCCAGACTTCCAAGTTTTTTTCCGAAACTTTATTCAGTTGTACTTTTACCAAATACGTAATTTGGCCAAGATGGGTGTGGGCGTACTGATATTATTACACGATTACTAAAGTGGGCGAAATAGTAGATTTGTATGGGAGGTACCCGAAGGGGTGTGGCCATATAGCCGATATGCAATCCCATAAGCAGTTTTGGGAAAATATTAACCCATGCCAAATTTCAGACCGATTGTTTAACTCTTTCGAAAGTTATCGTGCGTACCAGCAGGACAGACAGACGGACAGACGGACGGACGGACAGACGGACATGGCTCAAACGATTTAGAAAGTCATGAATCGAATTTGGTTCAAAGAGACTTGGGTTCTAATCTGAATATTTCTAGGTGTTACACTTTTCAGCCGTATCAAATGATATATACCCTCCTACCCGTAGGGTGAGGGTATAAACAAAGTGATTGTGCCATTGGGGAGACCAACGCTGACAGTGGAGGATACTTACGAGTTGTGTTCTTAAAGCATTCGCTGGAAAAAGTCCGGAAAATACCACAGATATTTTATTTTTTTTTTTGCTCCGAATTTAAACAATTATTTATGAAAGTGAATGGAGTACAAGTGACTGTGTGTATGGATATGTGTACTCCGGACATAAGTGTGGAAATATTTATAGTTTTCCCCACTGGCAGCATGTTGTTGCACCGAATTTTAAAATGAATAGTTTAAAAGGAAGAAACTTAAGGTAGTTTTCACAAAAGCGGTTTACTTTCTGATATATCAACTGGTTATATCGAAATCGGAGATTCTGAAAATGATTCGTGAATTTCTCTGACATTTTGGGATGTTCTGGGCAAAAGCTTTGACATTCATATCTTTGAAACGGTAAGAGTAAAATAAGGAATTTTTTTTCAAATTATTATCACTTTCTTCAAAAATTTTAAAAGTTCTGTAACGTTTCTTTTGTTGTTTATGTAAAATTTCCCAAAAATTTTTGGACAATGTACATATTGGGTTTCCTGAATTTATATTTCATATTTGAAAATATTGCAATATTTCTATACCACACCATGAGAACATTTTCTACCAGCGCATCGCCGAATATTACACGCATCGCATACTTCGTCTTCGGTTGTTCATTGGCAATATCGCATGTGGCAGCAAGAAACTGCATACGCAGCAAACAACGAAATGACCTCAAAACTAAAACACTATCGCAAAAACCCAACTAAAAGCCGAAAACAACAACACTCATACCACACACACATACACACTTGCATACAGACAAAATGAGAACATGAAATCATGCCACAAATACTACCACATTTAAGGGTTATTATGTAGTACACATACATATATCAAATATGGGTCATTCCATGGAAACCATAGTATACGTACAATTTAATTCCCTATCAACTAATCTTTTGCGTATTACAGGCTTATTTCATAGTATGGAAAGACCCATATGTTGGTTGCACTCGCTGGTTTGGTAGCACTGCGGCTGCCATTCGTATGATAGTTTTCTGACGTTGTTTAAGACATATAAGAAAGAGGCGGGAAATTCATATTTTCATTTCACTAAAGTACAAGAATGTCAACAGCGGTTCCAAGACAAACACTTTCATGTTGAGTAACAGCATGTTTTCACAACCGAAAATTTTGACACTTAACCACAAGAATGTAAAGAAAGAAACAGAAAAACGTATGTTCAAACCTAATTCTTGAACTGAAGGGGTTTTTTTGTTGTTGTTCAGCAAGAAATTAAATGCTTTTCATTTCTTTAAATTACCGTAAATGGGAAGCTTATGGAAGAAAATGCTTAAGTCATTAGATCACATATTAGTTATCAGAAAAGAGAATATTAACAGATAATCAAAAAATCTGTATGTACCCTGAGCAGTGGATTGCTTACGATTCACCATCAGTTGTGGATCAATTTTTCAAGATGTCTAACGGCTTCATTCCATCTGCTTGGAGGCCAATTGAACTTACCAAAACGATTAAAGACGATCGATTGTTTGATTGGTGTACTCCGACCAAAGGTCTCTCAAGTTCAGTGTTTCGTTAATAAAAGAATGTTGCTAGCAACTTTGCAAATTGGCTGCTCTAGAATCACTTATGCATTTTGCGAACCCCAAATATGACAGGTTTGGTAGATTGATATACAACATTTCTTTAAAATAAGCAGTACATCATTTAATTTGGTAAAATGCTTTAAATATTTCCCTTAGAAATGAAGTAATCCGTACTTTAATTAAGCCGTAGCGGTGTCAAATGTGTGGTAGGTACACATTTTTGGAAAATTGGTCCACGACTATGATCGGCCATAACAGGTGAATATGAGTTAGAAATGGGACAAAAGAGGGACCAAAATAGGGGAAAAATTAAAAAAGGGTGAAACAAAATTTTGGAAAAACATATGGGTAATACTTAGAGAAAGGAAAAAAAAAACAAAAATGTGTGAAAAAAATTTTAATCGACAGGAAGGGGCCAAAAAAAATGGAAATAACGGAAAAAGGGTGACTAAAAGGGTCCAAAACGGGCCCAGCACTGGTAAATAATAGGTGAAAAATAATCTACAACTGGAGGAAAAGAGTTAGAGGTGGGACAAAAAATGGGCCAAGACGGGATAAAAAAGTGACCAAAACGGGGGAAAAATTTTAAAGCGAGCGAACACATTTTTTGGCAAACACAAGTGGATTAAAGGTAGAGAAGGGTAGAAGTGGCAAAAACGTACCAAAACGGGATAAAAAAGTACAAATGTGGAAAAAAATTGTAAACCACAGGAACGGACCCAAAATTGGATGTAATGGAAAATGGGCTAACACGGGCCCAAAATTGGTGTAACATAAATGGAAATGAGTTAGAGGTGGGACGAAAAAGGGGCCAAAGCGGGATAAAAAAGTGACCAAAAAGGGGGGGAAAATTTAAAGCGAGCTAACACATTTTTTGGCAAACACAAGTGGATAATATGTAGAGAAGGATCGAAGTAAGCGCCCCGGTTGGCGAGTTGGTAGCGTGCTTGCCTACCAGCGTGGGGGTTGTGGGTTCGATTCCCACCAGAGGCTTTGGTCTGTCGCTGCAAAAATCTAAACATATGGTCTGTGTCACCCGGTTTACCCTTGGACCCAAAAAAATTAGAATATAAATTTACTTTGTATTGTAATTAATAATAAATAAATAAATAAAAAAAGGGTCGAAGTGGCAAAAAACGTACCAAAACGGGATAAAAAAGTACAAATGTTAAAAAAAAATGTAAACCACAGGAACGGACCCAAAATTGGATGTAATGTAAATGGGCTAAAACGGGTCCAAAATTGGTATAACATAAATGAAAAATAATCTACAACAGGTGGAAATGAGTTAGAGGTGGGACGAAAAAGGGGCCAAGACGGGATAAAAAAGGGAGAAAACCATTAAAAACGATTGAAACACATTGTAGGCAAAAACAAGTGGGTAATAGTTGGCGAAGGGTAAAAATAGTGGTCAAAACGTGATAAAAAAAGGTACAAAAGGGAAAAAATAAAAAAGTGTGTGAAAAAGTTGTTGTCGGCAGAAACGAGAACTACTGTTTACTATCGCATAGTCCGATAAACGACAATCAGTAAAGCAAACAAATCTTTTTGTTTAAAAATTAATCAAGTATTTTATTCTTATTTAAGAATATTCATAAAGAATATTGAGCTTAAATTTAGAATGCCATTTTTCTTTCTGTGTACAATTCGAGCTCTGTCCCTGTCAGTTTCAAAATAAGATGCCCCTTAAGACGTACATGAGAACAAATCATTATTTCCCCCGAATGACAAACTTAATATGCGAACCATTCCACAGAACATTAGCAAGTTTTTGCTGGGATCTTAAGAAATGGCAAACTGATGTCTCCCTCTGTGAGTAGCTCCTTTATGTCTGAGTTGCCACAAAGACATTAAATTCTATATCAATTTGTGGCATAGACTACGATAATGCATAATAAATTTCAGCTTTGGTAGAACTTTGTGGGCGTACGTTGGCACTAGGACATCTGTGCGTCTGTGTGTGTGTGTGTGGGTTTGATATACTTTACCTAATGAGTTTCTTCTCTCTTATCATCAAAGTCTTTGTTTTTTTTTTTATTATATCCCCAAAATATTACCATCAGAGCTTAACACAAACATTAAAGAGGGAGAACACATTATATTATATGATTTTTTTTAGCTTCTTTATTTTTCTTACAAATATTCTGCTCAATATTAATTTCAACTTGAAGATTTTCCTTTTTTTTTTGAAAGGAATCTTTTGTTGCGTTTGAAAGTTGAACTCTTTGTGGTGAGAGCAAAAACAGATGTATGGAAAGTCAAAGACTAAATGAGTTCGTAAAGAAAACCAGCCAACTCAAAGAACTTGTGTTAGATGTAATAACAACAAAAAGTAGCGTTTAAAAGAGTTTATTTTTATTTTTTTTAAACAAAACTTAACTTGTTTCGAAGTTTTTTTCGTTATTGCTTTCAAAGTTCCAATGTATGCTGTGATCTCAATTGGTAACATTAGCTCATTTGATGATATCACCCAATGGTAAGTGTGTGGAAACGAGTACAGCAATAGATGCGAGTCCGTGAAGACTATGAAATATCTTCAAGCTGAGATATTTCAATTGATTAACTGCTAATTAAGACAGAGAAATGACAAATTCAAAGGAGAATGATAGAAGACAGATGAAGAAGAAAAAGAAAAGCTAAGGGGCCGTAAAGAATCAATAATAAAGTTGTTATTGGCTTTCATCAATTACGATGCATTGACATTTTCATGAATTCAACTATCGAAGAACACATTCAGGTATGCAAATTTTTAACTATTCAATTGGAATATTTTAAACCTCGAAGTGACCGCTTTGAATTACTGTCGTAATGTTGCTTAAGAAGTTCAAAAGGGAAGCAGTTTTAAAAAAGGTTGTTACTTTTATCGAAAAAACCTCGAAGTGACCTTTGGTTATCTTCTTTCGGCTTCTGTTAGGCAGTTTCACCGACAATACAACGTTGTGATAGTTCGCCTCTCATAAACTCCTGCACTAGCTGCATTGTGTATGAGTTTAGACCGAGGTCTTTATGTTAAATCTGCCAGATGGTCGAAAAACACAAACCCAATGGCTGTGATCGGGAGCATATCGAGCCCATAATTGAATTGGCTATATATTTGTAAATATAAATTTTTAATATTAAGAACATTGGAAAATTTTCTATCAAATTTAATTAAAAAGCGCTTACGCCTTTTTCTCGCAAAGGCTCGATATGGCGAACTTCGGATACAGTAGCAATATTCTCCTCGATACGCCCAGTACAGGGGTTGGTGAATTAATTTCCAATAGAATGAAACTGGTAAGGAATTTGTTGGCAGATTATGGCAATACATTTTGACAGAATACAAATTTTAGTAGTAATGATTTGCAAGAGCGTTTTTAAGTCTATTTTTAAGTCAATGCCAGTTGACCATTTTTGAATCACGCATGAAGTGGCATCAACTTAAAATGGAAAGACCAATTAGTAAAACAAATCACCCTTTATAATCTATCGATCGTCTGGGCCTGGTTAATGTTTTTCCTGATTAGTTATGCCAAGGGATTTTCATGACGTCTTTAACTTCGTTCTTCCAATGGGACTCGGTCCGGTTTTTCGAGGGTCGTAAATATTTCATTTCGTGTCCTACAGGGCCAACACTCCAGCTATTTTATTAATTTTCTATGGGTGAAATCGTAGTACATGTTATCTTACGACTCTAGCGGGTATGGAAAGTAAGTAAAGGGTGTTTTTTATTGGGGTATAGAACTTTAAGTTGGCATCACTTTTTTAACTGGCGGCCATTTTCTCAGCTGTCAAGTGATTAATATTTAGTTTGGTTTGCCATTTCATCATGAACAGGTTGACCAAAGAACAACGCTTGCAAATCGTGCAAATTTATTTCGAAAGTAATGGTTCAGTTCGCGAAGTTCACCGCAAGCTCCGTCCATTTTATGGTCGACATCGTCCATCAGAGCAATTAATTCGGTTAACCATGGATCGTTTTCGCACTACGTTTACCCTATGCGATAATACGCATTCGCAGAGACGTCGAACAGTGCGCACCGAAGAAGCAATTGCCGCTGTAGTGCAAAGTGTTGAAGATAACCCGAATAAATCGATTCGCCACCGTGCACTGCAATTGGAGCTTTGTCCATCAATTGGAAAATTGGACCTGTAGAATTGGCTTTATTCGAGCCAGCCGCGGCGGCCACATGCCCGAAATCATATTTAAACATTAATGGCATAAAATTATCCTTCCAATAAAGCCAAATTGACGGACATTAAAACGATTTTCTTGTGTTTTATTTCAATTCGAAGTTCTAAACCTCAATAAAAAACACCCTTTAGATGAGATAAAGGATGAGCAATACAAGAACAGGGCTTTTGGAGCGGTGGCAACTATGCTACAATTTTTCTTCGAAAATACAGCGGTGAGTGGGGCAGAGACATGATAAATTATTTTTTTTTTTGCCGCAAATTGAAGACAGGAACATGGAAAATCTTTGCTTGTAGCCTGATGGCCATGCTTACAACCCACGCCGCCATCGATTCTTTGGGCAACAGGTTATCAGTATTATCAGCCGGAAAATTAGTGACAGTGACATCAATGAAAGCGTGTTCCTCTCCAGATTTCCAAGAATTCTAAAAAATTTCAAAATTTATGAATATTTTATCATTTTGGATGTGTCAACTTAAGTATGTGTGGGTGCAATGCGAAACATTTGATGTCATTTCGTTTAAAAAAAAATTGCAAGTGCCACATTAATGTTTGTGTGCGGTAAACCCTGATACTTTTTTTCCCGCTCGTCATTTGAAATCGCACTATTGCTAATTTTCAAATACAGTCAGGATGGAAAAAATGTTAAACCAAAATTAAAAAGTCGAGATTCACCACAATACAACGTTGAGTTATCAACCCGCCCATAGGCCATCACCTACTACGTAAAGATTAATTGAAGTGCTTGGTTCAGTGTTACTTATAGATTTTCCTTATCTTCGGTTCATAACAAAACTAAAAAAAAAAACCTAAGCTGATCGACAGTCCCGCTGTCTGGCATGTAATTTGTTATCGATAGGCAATACTAATGTGTCCATGTTAAATGGTCAATGCCTCACGCCCATGTAAGGCAGACATGTCCAAATTGTTGGGAGATGTCGGGAGAAATATCTGTTCGACATTTCCCAAAATAAATTTCATCAACGAAAATAAAAAAACAAATGAAGCCTATGGAATTCCAGAAGCCCTTTTCCAACGGCTGAAACAACGCAAAAAGTCATTAATTTTCTCATTTATAGTGGAAAGTTTTATTTTTGGACAACAAAAAAAACGCGAAGAACAAGAAGAAGCCTATACTCGGAAATCCGTCAAGATATTTTCAACAAAATCTTAAGGGACTTCGGCGAATGCAAGGAAAGGACACACGTGTAAGGACTTATTATAACCGCCAACATTAAATATTCTCCCAAAAAGTTATGCCCATACATAAGTAATAAAAGACAGCAACAGACATTTAGTATCAGTAACGCCAACCATCCCACCCCAAAGAAAGTGTTTAATTACAAATATGAAATGACAGGATTTGCTGCCATTTCAACAGCGAAAACGACTCCATTCACCAGAAAAGAAGAAAACTAAATTTCCAGTGGCTCAGAATGTTAAATGTCCCCGCAAATGTGTGTGGGGAAGAGAGAGGGAGAGAATATGCTTCTGCTTCTTTGTTTCTGTTGCCTTTTAAAGTAAAGTGAACAATTGTGTTCTGGCACATATAAATCCTTTTAATCCTTTCTGTTCATTTGCTTTTTCTTTTTTGTTATTTTGAAGTAAATGTCACGTTCGCTTTTGCTTTTCAAAAAGCATCTCCTCAGTACTCTTGGATTTGAGTATGTGGAGGGTGTGAATGTGGGCTAAAGAGTTGTGGAATTGCTGTCGTTCTTACTGCTGCTGCTGCTTCTGCTACGGGTATTGTATGCTACAGTTCGATTTAAGTTTCCATTTAGTGTACGTGTGGAATGCTGTGCCGGCGTTTGTACTAAATTGAGCCACCGCTTTTTACACGTTTTTAAGAAACGATGCGTTTTTTTTGTATGTGACTGGGTGGAGGGACAACATCAGTTTTATTACATTTTTACATATTCGAATGTACGAGGGGGAGATGTAAAAGAACTAGCAAACTTTTACAAACAAAAAAAAAAATATGGTGAAATGGGAAATATGGTTTCCCATAAAGAAGTTTGTCGAAGTTCTAAAGTCAATGTAGCCTGATTCGGCTTTATAGAGTAAGTCCCTGTCGGTGAGTATACAAAATATATCGTACACCGATCTCTGATTGGAGAACAGACCCCTGTCTGTTTCTTCGTTGAATATTAAGGGAAATAAGTAAGTAAGTAGATCTGACTGACCACAACAAGACCAGTCTCTCCTGAGTTTTGCATGATTATCATGAAGGGCTCAGTCATGGTGTGCCTTTACACATGGGGTAACTCTGAGGCGGCCCCAAGTAAATCGATTTAATAAACCCGGAATACCCGCACAGTGGACGAATCCGCCATCTGACAACAGAAAACTCTGCTGCTCTTTGTGACGTAGCACATGGCTGAAATTGGAACCAAACTCGTCCAGCGATTTAGACGGTAAGCAGTTAGATAGGCTAGGACAAAAATTGTGAGTTCTCCCGACAATGCGCGGAACCAGTCGACAGACTTCGCTGGCAGCTCGTAGCATTGTTACATTCAGATGGAGAATTATTACTTAATTTGACCGATAACACATGACCAGAGAGTATACATTGTATGATACATGTATTTCTTTTAATCTATTTTAAACCCCACATTAAATCAACGACTTACCCAACCACCTTCGTAGTAACAAACCTGCACATACGATCACGTGCTTGTGTATGTACGTGTGTAGGTCTATTGAAAACTTTCCCATTTCAAAAGAATAAAAACAGATACAAATGGATAAATCTCAATTTCCAGTGTTGTGGTTGTATGGGAAATGTTTCGTTCGTTTCTTCTACTTGTTTTTAATTTAAATTTAATAATGAAAGTCTGTGCGAAAACAACACACATTTCACAACGTCCAATGAATGCTGAGCCAGGACAAAAGGACTTTATGAAATATATGTAGAGATGTCGAAGGGAAACGATTTTATAACATCCCGGTATTACCCAGCAGGAAAAGTTAATCAACCAACAAGACGTCTTATTTTGAATCACCCGTTATTTCGGTAGCTGTCACTTTTGAAGCTGTTATTCTGTGACATTTAACAAGTAGAAACTACATCATTACTAAAAATGGAACGATACACGCTTCAACAATGCATTGAAATTATTAAAAGACACTACAAAAATGGTGAAGATCTTGCAAAACTAAAGCATTTTTGGGTCGTCGTGAAGCACTTTGTCGGACCGCAATACAGAAATTGGAGGACAAATTCGAGCTGTTGGGACAAGTTAGTGATGTGAAGAATAAACATCGCTTAAGAACATCTGAGAATATTTCTGCTGTAGCCCAAAGTGTTGAAGAAAACCCAGGTTTGTCCATTCCTCGTCGTTCTTTGGAATTGGGCATTCCACAAACGTCATTACACTGTATTTTGCATAAAGACTTGTGTCTTAAGGCTTATAAAGTTCAGTTAACACACGAACTCAAGCAGGCCGATCATCAACAACGTCGTGTCTTTGCTGATTGGGTCCATGAAATGCATGAAAATTATCCGGAATTCCATCGACAAATCATCTTGACCGATGATGCCCATTTCCACCTTGGTCGCTACGCCAACAAGCAAAATTGTCGCAGCTGGGGCTAGGAAAATCCAAAAAAAAAAATAGTAAATTTTAGTAATGTAAAATGTACCCAAATTATAGTAAACAAATTACTTAGATTTGCCCCAAATTGTCCTGTTCTTAACCTCAAGTTAGAAGCCATTTATTATTTTCTCTTTGAGGTAATTTTCCAGGTAGTCCGAATGGATATATGCTATCCCCCTACCGAGGACTACGTTCTAGGTAAACAGCTTTATGGAACGCAAGTAGATTTGAAATACACGATCTGATCGTCTGGTATAAGATCGAAGTTCGGTCGGTCATTAGTCTCCGGAGCTTGACATATCGGATAAGGCTCCTCAAGGAGAAACGTAAGGGATTGCAGTTTATACCCAACACATGAGGAGAGCACTCGCATCAGTGAGTATACAGATTACGCCGTACACAGCTCACTGATTTGCGAAAAAGTTCATTTGCTCTGTTAATTTTGTAGGTAGTGATCCTGACCTTTGGCTGAGTTCCGCAACGTACATACCAGGTTCAGTTTTCCCTAATATACAATTTTTGGGGTCTCTGATCAGCATCTCACTACTTCTAGGGGGATTTCAAAAATCGATGAAACCCACTTTAAATGAATTCTTCGAATACTTGAATATTTTACTACTTCAATACTTTAAAATGGGAATATTTCAATTCTTGAGAACACAAATACTTGTATCCGCCATACTAAAGCCGTCGAGTACTTGAATGTTTAAGTACTTGAGTACTTATGAAATCTGTTTCCACTGGAGCGCCCTGCTATCATTCTCGCCTAACTGCCATACGTATTGTATTATTCATGCTTCCCTTTTGCCCGTCCGTTTCGTTTGTTAAAAAAACGTTTTGTAGGATGTTTTCCTTCGTTGCAAAATCTACACAACGAGCACGTTAAATGTAGAATGAGCACTGAGGAAGAAATCCTTTCAAGTATCGCACAATTTTCGCTTCGTACTCAACATTTCCGGCATTAAAACAATTTTTATTTCAAATATGCAGAAAAAAAGGTATATTTACGAGTATTCAAATGCTGGCGAATGTGTGAGTATACATTTGAATGTGTGTGTGCATGTATGTGTGTTTCTCTGATTGTTGAAGTGTTTTTGTAACAGCCAAGCCCTAAAACAAAATTACATGCCACGTTCTTTTTTTTATGATCTGTCACAGTGGGATAATATAAAGAAAAAAATGTCGTCTTTGAGCTTTGGTGGGAGTGTAGTTGTCGGTGCGAAGACATAGGACAACTCTGGGCGGGTATTTCAACACATGTAGAATGAATTTTTCATATGATCTTTATCGGTTGGTACGACCACATTTTTTGGTTTCGTTTACTTTTTTGTTGCACTTAAATGTTATGGTTTGACTTACTTTAAAATGTCCTGCCATTCGCTTGCGAAATATATGCTGGTCATGCACAAATATGTCCAATCCACTTAGCAAGTCATGGAGAGCAATTGTTGCCAATTATGTTATACACCCGAATCATTACAATTGATTTCCCATCCGTTGATATGCCCTGCGGTATCTAACTCGCCATAGTTTTCTTTCTATTCCATTCCACTGTATTTTGATTGCGTGATTTTTCATAGTTATTCTTGGAAATAGCAACAACAAATTGCTGGTACTTGCAATTAAAATAGATTGTTATTTCTATGCTAAAATAACCGCCCTCGAATGAAAATGAATGTGATACAAATGAAACAGAAAAAACATACATACACTGGGAGGATTGGTATTCAATAGGTTGCAAAATGTCGGCAACATCTAAAATTTAAAAAATAAATCTTAGTGTACACCGGGAAACAATGAAAATAAATGTGTGTGAATAAAAAAAATATATCGTTTATATTCAGTCTAGTTATATTCCGAGTCTAGCAAATTTTTTCGACTTCTGCCTACGACTCCTGACAAATGTGTCTGACTCCACAGCTTTAGACTATCGATGTTGGAATGTTGTGGTATCAATTCATGTCTCGAGTTGTCATCACACAAGAAATGCCACCCTCGTTGCCTGCTGATCTGCAACTACATTGGCATCGGCAATTTTCCATTGACCACTGTCATTATGCAACGACAATCTAGAGGGCAGGCGATATAAGTTGTTGTAGCACGTCTGTTAACTCCAAATATCACATTTGCTCTCATGGCAAAGGTTTACCTTGCCCGTGACTTGTGTCTAAGGTTGGCTGTCCTCGGGAATGTCTTTGTCATTTCGGTGTTTGTAATTAGTTGTCAACTCACTTTTGTTCAAACAATCTAGCAGCCACATAATAAAAATTGAATAAAAATTTCACATAAAATCCATAGGAGGGACAAACAATTCGCCGTCTGCTGAACTTTGCTCAACCTGATTTGGCTGGAAAGGCGATTTCAAATTGTTTTACACGTAAGAGTTGTAGTGTTGGGCGCTCGAGGTGAGATAGGTACCATGTGAGATTAGTAAACAAAAAAAACAGTTTCATATCCTAGCATTGTCAACAAATATTTCCGACAACATTGCGAGTATGAGAGTCGTCCATAGACCGTCGGAAACATCTCCATAAAAAGAAATTAGTTCAGTTTAAGGCTCCTTGAAAAATCAACTGCAAAATGCCCCACTTTTTTTTACACAACTACAACGAAATTATATTTGGCGAACGGCTTGGCAAATATCTCCTGTGAAGAAAAATTGGAAGGTCTCCCAACATTCTCCTGGAGAAAATGAATTTTGTTTTAGGCACTTACTAAAACTATATATGTCTAATTCGCAGATGAGCTTCAAATTGTACCTGAAACGAAATAAAAATAAACTAAAATTAGTGAATTGAATACCATTGGTATCATGTTATTAAAGAAAATAAAATGCATTTATCTAAAAATTAAAGTTGTATGCCTCTTGCGATTATTAACACAATTGTCTTAAAGGTTTGGAAAAAAAATTGAATGCTTCAAAACAAAAGTAAGATATTTGTTTTGAGTTAGATCTTACAGAAGTTAACAGAGGTTAAAGGAAATACAAAAACTTAAATTTATATTTGACTTCTGTCAATGAATGAAATATAGCACTGGATCCATTGAGAACATCAATATACGTGCTGTTTCGGACACAGAGCAGTAAATACAACTTCGGGGTGTTGTAGGGTGTAGGGATCAAAAAAGTTTTGTTGTTCTGAAATCGTCGTCGACTAAGCTACAAAACAATGTGTCTTCCCTTTATACCCTGTCTAACAAACTACTTACTAAAACTTTTTCTAGTCTTTCTGTATTGTTGGAATTTAAATAGTTTTACTTTGTATAAATCATATACATATTAAAAATTTAATATACACCCCATCCTATTGTGAAGTGTATAAAACCACAAGTTTATATAGAAATTTCTACAGTTTAGACCGATTTATGTTAGCTCTGCAGGCGAGAGAGATAACTTGGAAATTATCTAATAGTGGCCCAATTTTGGGATTATTACTGCAAGTTATTACAATAAAATTGCCAATAATTCCTTTTCCAACTCCATGTAACATTTACGTTGGTGGGTATTAATTGTAACACATCAGTTGACATTATTAGAATATTATGTTCATAGATATTATCCCCTGTACATTGTTATTGCACAGACACTATTAAATATACATATGTCTAAATGCATGAGGTTTTATTGAATTTTAGCCTGTTACATAAATGTCGGTTATCTGGGCGAAATTATTATTAATATCATTTTAAAAGCATGGTAACTTCCCCATCAGCCGCAACGTAAGACTTGCATGCTGAGTACTTCTTGGTTCGTATGTACCTGCAATCGATGCTGATAAGAACGTTTCTGGTGTTGTAGGTCATGGTCTTTATCTTGGAACAAGCATAGCAAACACACATCACGACCTACATATGTATGTATGTATGTATGTTTAGGGATACATACACCATTTATTTTTATGTTATTTACGCTTTCTTGTTGCTTTTTGCCTGCCAATAGTTTGTGGCTTTATCTTGTCACAGGCAGGGGGTTCATAAATATGTGGCAACTGCATGTTGGGCTGCAGGGCTGACATCGACATGGACCACAACACATCTGTTTGTTTGTTTATGTTAGTTGGTGCGATTATGTCTACATAAACACTTTTTACCCCTGTACTTACTTTATTGATATATTGATAGTCTGTAGAGATTTGTCATGGTTTACGGCATTTAGTGCCAGAATTTATTTATATCTGTGTGTGTGTCACAGTGATAAACCAGAAAATGAAAATAAAACACAAATACACTGCGAAAATACGCTCTATCTAGCACGGAATTGATAATTGACTCCCGTACTCCCGCCTCTATATAGTGGAACCTTACTAAACAGCTCAAAAGATTGCTCTCTTACTCGTCAAATCACCGGCATTTATGTCCTTTAAGAAAACCAACAATTTACAAATTATAAGCCACTTCTAATGTGAAATACCCAGCGGAATTTCGGTTAACTCCTCAAAACAAAATGTGGAAAAAAAAGTCGGAGATTAATATTTGTGCATATGTTTGAAGGTAAAGTCTGTGGACCTGCTGTTAGCTGCAGCCCGAGAAAATGTTATAACCAAGTAAAGGGTCCGCCATCTAACGTTGTTTTTTTAGCTAGTACTTCGTTCGTTATCGGGCCATGTTGAACCAATTTTTGTTTACAAAAATTGAAGAAAAGGATATTGGTAACATTTGGTTTCAACAGGACGGCTGCACTCAATGTTTTGCACCCTGTTTTCGAAGATCGCATTATCAGCCGCAGATCTGATATCGTTAGGCCAGCCGAGGCAGCCATTTGAATGAAATTATTTGCCATTATTAACCGGAAAGATTGTACTTTCAAATAAAAAACAGATTTAAGAAAATATCCAGTAGTTTTTTGTCTATAGAATTTTCAAATTTTTGGCGGACCCTGAATTATTTTCAGTAAAAATTCACTTAGGTCAGGTTTTCACACGGAGCCAACGATTCGGTTCCCTTAAATGAAATTGAAGGAGAGACGTTTAGAGGATGTTTGTAATAGAGAAGATAGACGAAGAAGAGAGAGTCATTAATGCTCAACCAGAGAGATTCGTTAATGAAATTGATGAGGGGTTTAAGTGGAGCGTCTGCTTGGTCATTGAGGTCTACGAAGAGCCTGTGCCTTAAATAGGCTAGAACATACTCTTGTAGTCCTTTACATGAGCATAGCAGGTACTGCAGTGACTCCTCCTCATCTTTATCAAAACAACTTCTACAGAAGTTCTCCTATGGAAGCTTCATACGAGGACTTCTGTCATATGGCGAATCACCCAGTGCCCAGTGATGACTCCTGTGAGTATACTGACTGAGCTCTTTCCGAGGGAAAGCAGTTCATTGGTAGGAGTCACATCAATGACGGGCCCTGCTGTTTTGTTCTGTTACTCATCTTGACCTGGTTGATGAAGTTCCCACTTGGCGATTTGGTTTTCCACAAAGGGAATTTGCGCACTAGTCAGTTAATTCGTTACCTTATACATTGCCATGTCCTGGTACCCAGCAGAGCGTGATTCCCTGAGCCTCAATTTGGGTTAAGGTTAAAAAGCAGTCCGTAGCACAACGTGATTTCATGTGTATAGAGTCTAAGGCCTAACGACGTAGATTTTGAGTTATCCTGGAGATATATCGTGTTCCAAAATCTAGATCTCTGCCTGGAGGACCGTACATTCGTCTGGGAGTCGGCTGGAGATACTGAGATTTAGAGATTCGGATAGTTGCCCGATTTCTAATTCGTCTGTAAAGGTTTAGATTTCATCACCTTTTATGATGAGCTATTTGGTGTCCAATCTCACTTTAACATATTTAGCGCGAATTGTTCTTCGTGCCATGTAACCTGTTAGACTGAGGTCGCTTTTAAGGTCCACTTGTCAGCCCAGGTAGCAGCCATAATGGGAACGTTTATTCTATCGAATGAACAAAAAGGATTTTCTTGTATTTATTTTTTGAAAATCAAAATTCAAATTCCTCTGCTGAAAATCGTTTGTTGTTGCAGAGGTTTTACTGTTTGGAATAGTAGTTTTGTTTAGTATGTAACACATGTGTCCTGAGAGTGTATTTGATATGTACCTAAAATAAAAAGACATAAACTACCATAACAATCAAATCCATAGAATATAAACACACACTCTTACAAAAACAATGTGTGGCAGCAAAAAGTTATTGGAAAAACTTTTTTTTGATTTATTTTATAGACAAAATCGTGCATTCCCATACATGTGTGTATCCATGTGATATTTTCGATATGTTTGCATTCCAGATAAATATTGAATATGTGTTCTATGATTTTTCTAGTTGCGACAAATTGAGACAAACTTTCGAACTGAATTCAATGGACTCGCAAAACAGATGAAGTGGTTAACAAATCGAAAGGGTTTGGTTTGGTTCGATGTTGCAGTGAATATAAGGAGAAGTGACTTGGACAAATAAAGGGTCCGTCATCTAACGTTTTTTTTTTCAGCTAGTGCTTATTTCGTTTTCGTTATCGGGACATGTTCAACGAATTTTTGTTTACAGAAATTGAAGAGTAGGATATTGGCAATATTTGGTTTCAACAGGATGGCGCTACGTGCCAGACAGCCGAAGCTACACTCGATGTTTTGCGCCCTGTTTTTGAAGATCGCATTATCAGCCGCAGAGCTGATGTCGTTAGGCTACTGCATGGCTAGCCATGGCAGCCATTTGAATAAAATTTTATTCCATTATTAACTGGAAGGATTGTACTTTCAAATAAAAAAAGAAATTTGAGAAAGTAGTTTTTAGTAGTTTTTTTTATAGAATTTTAAAAAATAGAAGTTATTTGGCGGACCCTGTCCTATTAGTGGAACTGCACATTAGTAGAACTGCAGACTCTAGATGTCACAAATTATTCTTTAGAAATTCGAAGGAACATTTGAAGAAAAAACCTAATGAAATAATTCATTATTATACATAAATAAAGAAGTTTTGCGGGAAAATTTAACAGAAATTAATCTTTTATTTATTATACAACTCGACCAGGTTCCTATCCCGTTTAGAACATCAACTATTTTTCACTGACCGCTTCCAATGTGTAAATAACGGTGACTATACGAGTAAGAGAGTAAATCTCTTAGCCATTCAAAAATTTCCCAAAAAAAAAGAAGTCCGCTTTAAAAAGTATGTTCCGTTCAGTGCATATAAATGTTATATCGGGCATATCTCACCGATTTGAAAAAAGTTCCCCATTTCGTTCCGTTATGGAGTGTTAACAGTGCTCAAATGCAATCTGAGAGAAATTAGTGGTCCAAAATCCTTTACCATCATCAAAAATTCTGCAAAAAATAACCATAAACCTCCCCAAACAGTCACACGTTGAGGATGGAGAGGCTGTCAAGGTTTTGGTTATGTCTTCCTGACAAAACAGCTCAAATTTCTCCAAAAATTATTTAATATATGACAAGACACAAAATGGTTTCCTGTTTCGTTTTATTTGTCATCATCACAAATTTCCAGAAAAGTCAAAGTGTAACTTAGTCGTACGCTTAGTTGGAAAATCCAATGTATTGAAGGTTTTTTTTAGTCGTAGCGACCTTTTGCCCGTCCTTAACTTGATGATTGTTTAGCCGCCGTTGCTTTTAAATATTCGTTTGTATGCTTCCGTTTTCAATTCCCCGGTTCCGCATATGCTCTGTTTTCTAAGAAAATTTCAAGTAATCAACATAATTTTTCGCTGTTGTGTTTTTTTTTTTCAATATTCCTGGCAAACAGTAAGCCTACGATTACATTTGATGACAAGGGCATTATGCAATCTATGGTAGGATTTTTTACAAACACACACACACTTTAAGTTATCATCGCGGAAGAATATCATATTTTCTTTTGTCTTGCCATACTAAATACATTTTCAAGCCAACATTGATGCATAGTATGCATATATGTATTAATAACTAAGTACATATGTATGTATGTGTCTCCAAGCTTTGAGCGTTTCCTAGAAGTAGGAAAAAAAATGTGAGCACGATAACAAGAATAACATTACTTGCCGTGATTACATTACAGTAAATCATAGGAAACGGAAGCTTTTGTTTGCAACACACACACACACACGTATGTATACATTCACAATAGCGACACGTGTGGCGTGCTTGTCAGCATAGACATATACAAATACACAAATATTTTATGTCCATACAAATGAAAAGGGACTCATACACTCATACACTCGCACCTCAACACCATACTAAGGATATTCATGAATTGACATCTGTCGGCAGGCGGCAGTGTATGGAGATTTGCCATTGCCGGAATACTCTAACTGTAGACAAACCAACGGCGAATGATAAAATATAATTAAACTGAGATAAGTGCTGGCAGCTGTACGAAGAGAAACACACTCATGCACAAAAAATACGTATTGAAGCGAAACACTAAACTTTAATAATAGTAAAAAAAAAAATATATAACTTAAAAGTGATTTCGCAATGGAAATTTCATTTAAAAACTTCATTGGTAATTGAATTTATAATTGCTTTAACATGACGGTATCGTAGAGATGGCCTTTGTGAAATCGAGCGTTTAGATATCACAGCACACATGTACATTAATCCCAATTGGGGACTGTTTACAGTCGAATGCGCTGAATTAAAACCCGTTTAATTGAAAAAGTCGCTTAATAGAAATAAAATATTTAATTCAATTAATTTTCTTAATTTTTCATAAGTTTTACTACGATTATCTGAAAATGCTTATTTAGAAATCATATTACTCTCAAGAAATCTCATTTAAATGAATTTCCGCATAATTGAAAAATTTTTAATTATTGTAAAAATCTATGCATTTTGGAACGTTACGAAATTGCACGGCTTCTTCATGTGAACAACCAGCCTTCGTTTAAATTAGAAATTAATTTCTCTGCTCTTTATTATGTAATTATAACCTTATATATGAAATACATAAATAAATGAAATACATTTCAATTATCCGGATATAAATAAATGCAAGATATTTCCTATTTTCAATTAAACGGATTCGACTGTAGTGAATATTTTAAAGCTGGGCTGATTCTGAGCAGCAAAAATTCGTATTCGCTTAATTACTTAAGTTAGCTTTTCCATAGTTTGGTCATAAAAAAATTCTCAAACTCCTAAATAGATCTTAAAAATTTAAATATTTTGCACATTTTTTACAACGATAATACACTTTTAAATTGCAGTTATATTCTATTGAATGTAGAGATTTTTAAAAAAAAAAAAAAAACACGTTTCTAGAAATTACAAAAGAAAAAGATAAGAAATATGAAAAAATTGATGGAAAATTTCTGAATTTCTATACAACAATTAATTTTATTTTATTTCTTTAGAATTATTGCTTATTTAGTCCCGATTCACACTAGGCAATTTTAATTGCCGCAATTCTCTGTTTGACGGAAAGAGAGGTAAGGAAAAGGGAAAAACCTTGCTCGTACTGGCAATATAATTTTATATTTCTCGTACTTTGATATTTGGAAAGTCATTTGCGATTGAAAAGGCAATAATGAAAACAATAATTGCCTATTAGGGTGACCTATAAGCTAAAATTATTCTAACATACATTGTATCTTTGTAGAGTGCAAAAACAATTGTGTTTCTTTAAATATTGACCAGAGGCCAGCCCAACATTGGGCCCAGGAAACAGAACCCCAAATCACAACCAAAAATCGAAAGAGGTCGGCTTCGAAAACATTGATTTTTGTGTTGATTTTTGGGAATTACCTATTTCTCATTCAATTTGCATTTTTGGGCTAAATAGAGAAACTCTACACAAAAATTGTACGATTTCGTTTTTGGGATGAATAAATTTTAAACAAAATTGTTTGACTTTATGAAAAATAACGAATTCCTCAAAAAAATCTCATATTTTTCATTATGAAAAATTCCCCAAAAAAATTGGAGACTTCTTCATAATTTTTAGATAAAATTTCATTATGAATTTTTGTTGTTGTTTTTTTTTTGGGATATTTTCATTATATAAGTCAATCATATACCGCGCGCCAGCGCTCTTTTTTTTAGAATGTTGTTTCTTTTGGGGGATTTTTTCATAAATTGTTTGGGAGATACAGTCACTTTGAAAATATTTCAAAAAACTAAATGCAAAATGCCTCAAAAACAAAAACGAAAGATGACCCAAAAATCCCATACAAAATTGGACAACTGTTCCTTGTGAATAGGGATTTTTCATAAATAGAAATAAATCAAATCTAAAAACTAATACTTAACTTGGTAATTTTTCATAAATTTTATAAATATAAATAAATCAACGATCAAGAACTCGAACAACAGAAACAAAAACTATATGAATAGGAAAAAAAAAAAACTTCATTTCAGATAACATTTATTTTTTATTTTTTGAGTTTTTCTCACATGCAATATAACCCAAATTTTTTTCAAAAGCTCCAGTACAGTATTTAACTCAAACGGTACACAAATCTCTAAAATCAGCTGGGGAAAGTGGATCCTTTCGCTCCGGAAAACATTTGGTAGCCTTATTGACTGACCAAAAACACAGCATATCCGAAAAGTTTCGTTAAAGCTGCCATTTCTGTGAACGACTTCTCGTTTTGCATGTTTTTTAGTCAGAGAACATTGCCGATGTATATAATAATTCATTGGCAGTCCATTGTCCTATGGGTGTTTTAAACAATTTGTCGTCTTAACGTAGGTTGAGGAAATCTTATCTTCCACCCCCAACTCGTGAGTAACGAATTTTTTTGACACTAATCTAATTGAAGATGATTTCCCTGTCTGTCCCTTAATTAAAGTTTTACCGTCATATTCACAAACATGTTTAAAAGCTTTATAAAACTTTGTTAAGAATAATGTGTACAATTACAAAAACAATTTTCACACATTTTTCTGTTATACATTTTTATGAACACGGGGGTAAAACTTTAATTAAGGAACAGACAGGGACGGGGACAAAATTCTAATTAAGGAATAAACATTTAAACGATCAAATATATTCAAAGCATATTCTATGACTTCTCAATAAAGCCTAGCGCTGCATCACAAGCACGATCGATTAATTGATAAATGCCTGTTCTGGAAACCGGCATTAGTCCATTATATGTCTAAACATGTACGAATGACTCACCGTTGGCTTTAACACAAAATCGCAAACACATGGCTACAATTTCTCCTTAGCAACTCGATTGGAAAAAATGAAGTGAAAATTCCAATGACATTCCACAAAAAATACGTATATTTGCCTGGAGAACTTTGATCGCACGTACAAATGACGCTCTACGTGGGCAGACAGATCGGTGGATGACCGGATGAGGCAGACAAATGTGTCATTGAATTTTAGCAATTGTTTTTGCAGTACAGCGACCGAATTTTAAAATCTTCATTGTAGAGATGACCAGACAGTTTCAGTCAAAGTGTAAATCACAAGTTTGTTGCTGTCAACATTTTCGTTTCAGTTGCGAAAACGATTAGAATTCCGAAACGATTTTACTCGGCATCGACATCATAATCATCGAGACAAATTAATTCGATGCTGCTGCCAGATGCAAATCGTTAAATGTCATTCGCATCATTCGCATTTTGTATACCAAATTGTCAAACGAGTTTGAAAAAAAAACAACGATTTGCATATTTAGTAAATAAATGAAAATAAAACTTCAGTTCGTTGCGGTCAACGAAACTGAATCATTCGTATATTTATTGTTCCTGGTTTGAGTTTTAGACTAAACGACATAGTAACGGAACCAACAACATTGTGCGACACGATAATCTACCCATTGTTATAATTAAATCCTGCTGATTATGAATAAATTAAGCTCGAAGCATTATTATTATCCTTTCCCAAAACGACCATTACATTAACTTCAGACACAATTTAGTTTAATTAGTTAATCATAGGTGCTGTAATGGTAATCTAATTAAAATTGCTATGAATACCGTAACATATGCTTAGTATGTTAAGAACACCACCAACACACAAAAACAATAATTCTTAATTATGGTAGTTGTCATATTCAATTATTCACCAGCCCTCATCGCTGTTGCCGTAAAATGTTATGGAAGAAAATATTGCGCGTCATCATTCTTCACAAAATTCGTACATAAAGTGAATTGCAATGAATCTTTCTTCATTCACTGGGTATTTTTTTTTTATTGGGAAGGGTTCGTTTCTATAGAAATACTTTTGATATGACCAACTAATTAAAATTAAGTAGATGCCATACAAAATAAATGTGTATAATGAAATGTTCTTCATTATTCACTCGAGTAGAAACAGTAATGAGGGGCACTTAAGGACATCTGTAAGGAGATCTACAGCGACATCTCCAAGGAGATTTCTTAGAGACGACACCCAAGTGATGGTTTTGCAAATGCAATGCTTTCAGTGGAGAATCGCAAAATAAAATCGGGGCACGGTTTCGAATGTTGTCATGCCGTTCAAAGAAGTAAACATTGGGGGGGTTGATTCACAATGAAACAACCCCAAACAGGCGCCCCGGTATGCGAGTTGGTATCGTGCTTGCCTGTCAACGTGGGTGTTGTGGGTTCGATTGGCACCAGAGCCTTTGATCTGTCGCTGCAAAATTCTAGCCATATGGTCTGTGTCACCCGGGTTACCCTTGCACCCAAAATTAGAATATAAATTTAAAAGCGAAATATCTTGGTGCAGCCCAAACTACCTCGACAGATTAAGTCACCATCCCAATTTGTTAGCAGTCACTCTACTTGATGAAACAGAGGAACTGTGACGTCTAAAACGGCTTCATATTCTTGATCTTCCTTTTCTTAAATTCAATGTATTAAAAATTTAATAAATTATTTACTTGTTAAGCTCGATGGAGATTGACAATTCCGTTATTTTTAAGTACCTATAAATTTTTTAATATTTGGTTGTTACTAGATTGCAAACAAAAAAAAAACTTTGCATTGTAATTAAATAAAAATAAAAGAAAAAATTAATATAAATATATTTTATTTGGTTTTCGGGGTTACTTCATTTTTCATTTAAGGATTATTTCACTATTTTTTGGGTGTTATTTAATTTTTTTTTTTGTTTTATTTCATTGCGGTTAATTTCATTTGGAGGTTATTTCATTTGGGGGTTATTTCATATCGCCAGTATTTTTAATAAATAAAGCTAAATTTGAAAAATAGCCCTACAACTGACATGATTTTTCCCCAAAAATTCCTTAATATCAAGATCAGCGTCCATCTCTTCCATGATTATAAATTTGGTCCGCCGGTTTGAGGAACTGGATTCAGTTGTCAATCTGCTGTAAGAGTTGCACATCGAAATATAAGTTCGCAAATTTGCCGTAAAATTTAAGGATTCATGTGTTAACGTTAATTGAGACATGAACGTCGGTCTACGAGACCAGAATGCTCCAGCATGAAAGTTGATACTGCAATCGAAAGCAAAGAATCTTCCCTGTCTGTGCTTTCGACTGGAAATACCTGAAGAGAACATTTAAAATCCTCAAAGTACTGAATATAACTAATTCAAGCGAAGAACAAGATCTGTTCTTCGAAAGTATTTTATTCTGTTAGTCTTTATCATTTAGTAACCCGGCAATAGTGACGCAACTTTGATGTTGAATATTGGTGAAGCCGGACTTACGTACCGGGGATTTCAACTGAAGATTTTTCAAAACGTATTACACTTACTTCATCACTGTGACCTTACATAAGAGGCTATCGAAATGCATTTTAATAGAAGAATCTTTAAAGTTCTTGTTTCAGAAAATGTATAAAGTTTTTTGGCCTCCGGAAAATGGCAATACCACACCATTAAGAAATCCTATTATAATCGGACCAGCGAGTGCGAATTATTTCCTGAGACAATCGTCGGCAGCACAAAAACACGGCTGGTACAAAATATATAATCATATGAAATAGAAATTTCAAATAGCCGTATCTAATGCAATTACGAAACCTTTTCTACTCATTATAAGGCAACAACACTACACAGCGTTTTCGCACTACAAAAACATCAGCAGGAATCAGGCACAAGCACATGACACAGATAGTCACACACATACACACAGACACAGTTGAGCAACCACTTTCAATGTCTTTCAGCAGAAGAAAACAAAGCCCAAACATCGTTATTTGCCAATGGCTACTGCTGGCACAACAGTGTACAGCGAGTACTTGTGAACCGAGCTGAACGCAAACATTCTGTTGCACGGTGACGATTTTGACGCAGTGAGTGCAGTTGCACTTGCAACAAATATGATATATTGGTCACACCATCGACTTACAAAGTGCAGAGACATGCTGGTGCAACACTGCAACAAAGCCAACCAAGTCAAGAGAGAGAGAGAGCCGGGACAGAGGCAACAACACATTCAACACTGGCGGCAAGTTCAGTCTAATGCAGAAATGTCGGTGTGAATGGCAGTGTGAGGCCATGGACGGCTTGTACTCGTATTTTGTACGTTTGTATTAATAGATGTACGGCCTGTACGAGTGTGTACAGGTGTGTGGCCGATACACGTTTTTGCCACTATACTAGTTTGTAGAAATCGGGTGTGTTAGGGTGTCCCACAAGCCAGATAATATGACTGAAATAGAAGCAACACTACTCAAGCTATTCTCTTTTAAATACTGTAGAACTTCCATAACTCGAACCACCAATATCCCGTAGACTTACGAAATCTTTGAGTTATGGAATTACTTATAAAATTCAATAACGGAATTTGTCTCGTTAACTGGCAATACTACCCCGCACACAATAAGTTCGTATGCCGGTCCGTTTTCTAATATTTTCAATTTCTGCTTTTATGTTTATTTAAAAATCTATATTTTTGAGACAAGGTTTATTGTCTCCTAAAAGCTAAAATTTTTATTTCTTAGAACTAATAGCAGAACAAACAAAAATTAAAAAAACATCTACTTAAATTACATATTAAAAAATTTCAGGGGGACGAAATAAGTGTGGGCAGAGTAGTAGAAGTGCTTCAAAAGAAAATTTGACTTATGGAAGTTCCACTTTTTTTTTTATGTTCTATGTGGACGTGGCAACCACACAACACATATTTTAAAATTAGCTTATTACCGGCGCAATTGTGTCCAATTCTTATTAATTTTAACTGGAAGTTACAGCAGATGGTTCGTGGCTCTATAGGTAACAAATAGACAAAGGGGCGTGGTTCCACCCACCGAAACTACATTTTAAAACTTCCATACTACTGGGCGGTGCCACGCCCTTAACTAATCATCATCGAATTTTCACGACCGGGCGATTCTCATAGGCTGTTTTAGGTCATGATCGGACAAAGGCGAGTGCCACCGGCCATATCCCTTAAAATTTAGAAGAACCATTTCTCATGAACTGTTTGAGGTTAGGCTATGATATGTGGTATATATGCTGTTGGTATAGGAATAAACATTTTCTGTAAAAAAAAGTGGGCCCTTAATAAAAAAAAGCGCTAAATCTGTCGTAACGATGGTCATAGAATTGTCACACAATTATGTGTATTTCTTATTATTGATTTTAGAACGGGGCCACCCCAGTATGTATTTTTGTGGCAGCTGTTTGTTCGCAAACAATACAAATGAACAAATACTATACACAAATGTACATACATACACACAGATGAGGTTGTTTCTTGTGCATGGCCCCCAAAGCAATTAATAGCAGAAAATAGTAAAAAAAAACATATACAACAAGAAGAAAATTCTTTATTTTTGTTAGGTTTGTTGTACACACATATGAACGTGTTATAAATTTGTATGAATGTATTTCTGTTTATGATGAACTCTAAAATAAATAAATGACAACTGTTTTTAAAAGAAATCAAAGAAAATGCTTAATTGTTTTATATAAATAATAAACAGTGGAATCTGTACGACAACTGTGTATGTACGTGTGTTTGAACACATTAAGACGATACTACAAAGTATGGGGATACCCTATAAAATACTTATGTCATCTCATCGATGTTTTTCACTGAGACGGTGGGACATGTTTATATGGGTAATCTTCTTCAATAGGAAATAACTGAAAATGGGAAAAGGAGCCAATTGGTTTTTCTCTAAAGCGTCATGATCTTGAATTCACGAATAGAGATTTTATCGCAGCCCTGCTGTCAGAGTAGATGTTGATGACTGTATTGATTATGGTGTTGCGTCCCAACCACTGAGCAAACATCCCCGATCGCCATGATTTCTGCCGGAAAAATCTGCAATGGTCTGTCAGCTTAATCTCTATGTCTAACTTTAGTTCCTTTGAGTGAATTCCGAAGCCTACACTCATAGAAAAAGTATGACCAAACGTGCATGAATTGATAACATACGGGCATGAAAGTCTATCATTACACGGATGTGACAAAATCTTCAACGATGTTCCAAATTTGTCAACACAGATTGTTTGACTTTTTCTTATTTTGATAACGAGCGTTCACTGAGAACTTGAGAACCCAAACATTACAATTGTTCACAAGCGTTGATGATTTTTCAAGGACTTTTTTCCCTCAGTGTACTCTATCTAGTTCAGAGCCATCTGTGTAAAAACTAATATATTTTTTTTACCTGGGATACGTCGCACTGTGGGATCGCTTCATACATTTTTGTGCAAAAAATAGAAGGAGTAGTCCGGGATCATTGAAAGTTGGCACCGAGCATTATATTGACTAAATTAAGAAAAAAATGGAATTTCATCAAAATCGGCCACGCCCACCGTCCACCGCCCATACAATCCAAATGGATTTTTCGCATAAAATTTTTCCTATCCGGTCAAAATTTGTTCAAATTTGGTACATACAGTTTCTAGAATTAAGAAAAGATGCGTGCCAAGTTTCATCAAAATCGGCCACGCCCACCGCCCATACAGATTATAGATATGAATTTTTTTTAATATTTTGTTTATTATTCCACAAAAAACTTTATTTATTCTTCATCTATCATTTCTTTGACTACATCATCACATTCCAAATCCTGTTTGGATGGCTTATGTTTTAGGATGGTTATAAAAGGGTCTGATGAAACCAGTAAGCGATGAAAAATATCAGTGTTTGTCGCAACTCTAATGCATTTCCTAGAAAACATTAACCTATAGTCCTTATTTCTTGCTTCTTCCGCTTCTTCATTTAGCATACCAATAGGAAGAATTGCTGCATCCATGATGTCTTTTCCATGTATAAGTATTTTATGCACGGCGATCGGCATGAAATACCAACCATATTTTTCAACGAATAGTTTTGCCGTATCCCAAGTATAGTTTTTGAACTTTTCCGAATTGATTTTGTGGCCACACGTTATTATTTGTAATATTATTTGTAATTAATTCTAAAAATCATATGGTTTTGTTTTTATTTATCTCTATGCACTGTTTCGCCCCAATTGTTAATTGTTGTTGTTATATTCAATATTCAATAAATAGCTGTCCTAAAATTATGCGATACTTTTTTTTGCAAAAATTTAATGAAAATTTTCATGACTTTTACCAGAAATTTCTAGTTTTCTTCCACTTCCGGAAGTTTCCTAAAAATATTTTTTGGTTTAATCGAAAGAAGACATTCCCACCTTTCATTTTATTAAAAGAACGGCTTGGAGGAGAGTGGAGCTACATTTTTTTGTGTCCACTGAAAATCCAAAAAAAAAAATTTTTAGCGGCTTACAGATTTGGACATATCTTCCTAACGGTTTATGATATCCCCATGATTTTTTTTTTTAATTTATAGAGAAATACTATATTTTTAAAATATATTAAAGTCAAATGGTATTATCAAGAAAATTTTACATATATGGACCACTGCATTGCATGAAAATATAAGTCATTTCTTGCTTAGCACCGTTGCAGGGACTTTCCCTCAATTTTTCACAAATAGAATACAATTTTTCGAAAAAACCATAAATGCACATTTCGTATTTAAACAGTTCTCTACAAAACTGCATCTTTAAATTTTTGAAATTTAGTAGTTGAAAAATTGATTTATTGACACCAAAATCCCACAGTGCGTCGGTTTGGAATATGCATGGCGAAGTTATTCATAAAACTAGCAATGGATACTATATGGTTGTAGGTTCCGTAAAATCGTTCCATGACCAATGGAACTGTTGGATCCGTGTGAAGATTGTCTAATGCCTGCTTATCATACAAACTAGGGATGTAGCGAATGTAGGTTTAGCGAATGCAGAAGCGAATATTGAAATATATCTTTCTTGCGAAAGCGAATACTTCAACATGATGCTAACTATTCGCATATGAGCGAAAACATATGCAGTTTTATTTTTTTCAAAAGAGAAATAGAATACTGAAATATTTTGTGCCAAAGCGAATACAGTGTACTCTCTCCTTGCGGACACCTTTCATAAACGGAAATTGTTTCATTACCATTCCGCTTCAGTCTTCTTGTGCGCTTCTCTCATAAGCGGACAAAATTCTCAGTTCCTAACGGTGTCCGCTTATGAGAGAGTACACTGTATTCCAAAAATATTTTTTGCGAAAACGAATCTTCAAATGATTCAAATAATTCGCTACATCCGTAATACAAAAATATGATATTTTTGCACAAATATAATTGATTCATCGTTCGTGATTCGTTATATTTAGTGAAGAGTTTAAATTGTTTTAAAATTATTTTCATATTTAAAAAAAATACAAATAATTTTAATATTATTATCTAGCATAATTACTTTGTCTGCCTATTATGTAGAATGTATACAAATATTTTAAAAATGTTTATATTCCATAAATCAGACATCTTCAAGTTCTTTTTGAAATAATTTAAACAACATTGTCTCGTCCACACACTAGCCACAGATATGTTTGTTATAGCAACAGTAAATACTCGATGCTAACACGAGTACATAACAAAAGAATTTATATAAACATATACACAGTGAAACCTCTTCAAATGGAAAAGTGGCGACCGAGAAATACTCTTTGTGTCCATGTGAAGTGACATTTAAAAACTAGTAAGTTGTAATGCGCCTATGGCGCCCGTTGAAATATGCGTGGAAAACAAATTTTTGTTGAAAAAAAAATGTTTGTTGAAAAAAAATTTTTGTTGAAAAAAAAAATTTTGTAAAAAAAAAAATGTTGTGGAAAAAAACATTTTGTTGAAAAAAAAAAATTTTGTGGAAAAAAAAAATTTTGCTGAAAAAAAAAATTGGAAAAAAAAATTTGTAAAAAAAAAATTTTTGTAAAAAAAAAAAATTTGGGGAAAACACAATTTCTGTACAAAAAAAAAATATTATTTTTTTATTATTATTATTTATAGAATTATAGAATGCCTATTTAAATTCCTACGTACTGCGTGACAGAGTCAGTGAATCAGTGTCGAGGGTAAATATATATTAAGAAAGATGTCAACTGACTGGGTGCCGAACAGTAAAGTAAAGCCGAACTAATGCGCCTGCAAACGACTTGGGACGTCTGCCCTCTGTATGGTATTTGCTTGGGATTTGCTGTATGGTATTTTCTCTCCGGATTGTCTTTGACCGAAGATTATTACCTAAACTAGTACGTCGGCAAACTCTAGATGCCACTACATCTCTGGGCTCTGTTGGAAATATACACGTCAATTAAGTTCTCTGTCCTCAAGATTATGTGCTTATGTGTTTTGTAATTAGTTGTTAACTCATTTTTGAGAAAAACCCGCACAATGTCAATACAGCCCCCTACAAGTCCACTGTGGACCCTTGTTTAAATCTTTGACATATTAATTCTTCAGGATATATTTCCCTTAACATTCCGTAAAGGAACAGACGGGCAAAACCGCCGCTGAAAAATGTGTGATGGTCTCACTGGGATGCTAACCTGGGTTTGTTACCTACCTCACCATGGCCGTCCACATTTTTTTTATTCAATTGGTAATTTAGGTAATTAAAAAATCATTTCTTCTCTAAATTTTTGGAAATTTTAGGCAATAAATTTAATTATTTTTTTTTTGAAGGCGGCATTCGCAACTGAAATGTTTCACTGTATATGTGATTAAGTCATGTCTATCAATACATATACATATCTATGTCTGTAGATAGAAACTATATAGAAATTGTTGATGGCAAGTTTAAATGTACTCAACTGCTGCTGTTTGGGGGGCAAAAGCCAGCCAGACAACACAAGACGACGTCACAAAGTCTGCGAAAAGACGAGCGAACAGCAACAACAACAAAAAAACGTGACACATCTATTCATTGTGTGGTTGCAGCTAAGGCTGCGGCGATAACAATACTCGAATGGAAAAATGTTAATTATATTAACAAATAAACAAACACACAGAAAGGCAGACAGGCAGAAAGACACGCGCGCTTATAACAGCAGCAACAATAACACATTTTATTTTGGGTTATAAACAAATTAAATTTTGCATATTTGCTCTCTTGCTCGAATATTTGAAACATTTCTTATTTCCTTTCACACGCTCCACTGAGAGGGAGAGTGATTTTGGCAACCACAAAGCAATGTAAGAGCACAACACTCAGAAGGAAAAAACTAACGAAAGCAGCAAGAACAACAACAAGCATGTTTATCCCCCTTTTATGTTTATTGAGGTCCTACCCTAATTCCGTTTTTAGTAGGTGTGTTGTATTCATTTGTGTGTGCCTGTGCCTACTTTTCACATATCCTTGCAAAATGCTCTCTTTCTCTCCCCCATGTGTTCTCTTTGCAGTCACTACTCTTATGGTCCGGTTTATCTCTTTTCTGTGGTTTTCATGTTCAGATACGAGTTTTCTATTTCGGTTACAGGAAATTGTATTTCACGCTTGATTCGTTTCTCTCTCTCCCTCTTACGTGTTATATTCAGTGGTCCAATGCAATGGGGACAAATGTATATTTCAATGTTTGATAAGAATACATTTCTTCATAGTAATTATTGTTGATATTTTGTGTGTACAGCATTTCGTTGGGGGAATTAGAAATGTTGCAATTCTCGTATTCTCGAGAATTGGTTACGATATCAGAAACTTTTTTATGACAAACTTTATATAAATGATTAAAGACCCTAAGCTAATGTTTGTTACTAAAGCCTTAGAGTGGTCCAAAGAAAATCTAATCTTATTTTTTTGAAGGCGGAATTCACAACAGTCACATCCATACATATACATATCTGTCCCTGTAGATAGAAATTGTTGATGGCAAGGCGTGCTATAAAATAATACGAAATCTTCATAAACTCCATTATATGTGGTCTCTTAAATAGCGTCCTTGAAATGTAGGCCTTCCTCTGCTGACAGAGATTAGGAATTTATTATTAATGGCATCATTATCCATGCTGTCACTCAGTTTTCAGCCACGGCCATGACTCTCTTTTAACACTTTGAGCAAATTGAATTTATTTTTGTACAATTTGTGCAACTTTAGAGTAAACTTGACAAACAAAAGCAAATATAAAAAAAGTTTACTGACACTGTTAGAAAATGGAAACTTTAGTCTCAAAATCAGAAGTCAATCGAGTAATCGGGTAGTCTGTGCAACTATTCTCAGCCTGGTAAGACCATCAAACATTTAAATGCGGGCGACTTAACGAGTAAGAGAGTAATCTCTAAGCCCCATAAAAAGCATTACCCGTTCGGAGCCGGCTTTAAACCCCGGTCCCGGTCAGTGAGCTTACAAATTATATCATACACAGCACACTGATTCGATAAAAGTTCCCCCGTCTGTCCCTTTATGAAATGTTATCAGAAAAAAAGGTAAGTAACATATACCGGATGGCCAATCTATTTAATTTTCCGCTCCAAATCTTTACAAAAAGTCGGTATCATATTTCCGGGGAACACAATGAATTGTTTTACATCTTAACAACATAGAGGCACTTGTTGTAAACAAGTTTGAGAGACAGAGACTTACATTCTATCTTGGTATCGTGTTCGTTGATAAGCCAATGCTCAGAGAGTGACAGGTTGGTGCGGATTTTGTTTATTCTGCTACCAGGCAGGGAGTCAAACCAAAATTGCCCGACCCCGACTTTGACTCCAGCATTTTTAAATAGCTCGACTCCGACTTCCATACCAAAATTTCGAAAATTGTATTTCCGTCCACTATTCCTATAATCTATATTATACTGAGGTGGGTTCATATCGAAAATATTGCAATTTTAAAAAATATTAACAGATTAACTTGCTTTCAATACATTTTATTTATTTTATAGGAAATGTAAGTGAATAGAACTCGGAGTCGGAGGCGAGCAAAATTTTTCTACTCCAGACTCCGAAACCGGGCAAATTTGTCAGACTCCGACTCAAAAGCCCTGCTAGAAACATCGTTTCGCCAAGCGCTGCACAGGCATAATAAACAATTTTCTTGTAGTCTGGAGATGGACTTGAACGGTGTCTTTGTGGCTCGCTATGTCTATGATACCATCGAGCTGTTGCGCTTCAAGTTCGGTAAAATTTTTTTTTTTTTTAAATTATAAAATATTTGTTCGTACCACATATATTTTGGATTTTTTTTTTAAATCAAAATAATATTGTGAAAATCTACACTGATGGACTAGACTTCCAATTGCATCTCCAAACCGCATTATCCCATTCCGTTATCCAAACCCATTATGGAATAATAAATATGAATTATAAATAATGCACAATTTCCATAAAATTGATGTACAACTTTCATTAAAATGATGTATAATTTTCATTAAATAGACATAAAATATTCATTAAATAGATGTAGAATTATATAAAATGTTCATCAAACAGATGTAAAATTTCCATCAAATTGATGTACAATTTTCATTAAGTTTATTATAATTTTCATCAAACTTTTGTACATTATTCATTAAACCGATGTAAGGGTTAATCGACTTGATGAGAAACTTCCTTTAAATTAATGTAAAATTTTTATTAAATTAATGTAAAATTTTCATCAAAAAAATGTAATATTTTCATCAAATTGAAGTACAATTTTCATCAAATTGATGTAAAATTTTCATTAAATTTTTATCAAACTGATGTGCATTGTTCATAAAACTCAGAATTTAATGAAAGTGATGTACAATTTGTATTACATTGATGTACGGAATTGATGAAATGTTAATTAAAAGTTGTATATTAACTTGAAGAATAATTATGTCCAAATTCATCTAATTAAAATCGACTGATACAAATATTGACGCTAGTGGCGGAACCTAAAGATTTCGTGCGATTCCATTCAATTTAATTGTTGATGTCCAGGTCAGGGCTGTATAGTCGTGCTCGGAGTCTGACATATTTTACATAAAATAAATCAAATGTATTGAAAAAAGTAATTTGTTAATATTTTTTAATTGAAATATTTTCGATTTACGTGTTTTTTTATCTTTAAGATTAAAATGCATCGCAGTGTAATATCGAGTATAGGAATAGAGGACGGAAATACAATTTTCGAAATTTTGTTATTGAACAGTTGAACTCGGAGTCAAGCTATTTAAAAGTGCTGGAGTCGGTGTCGAGCAATTCTGGTTCGACTCCACAGCTTTGGGCCTGGATATAACCTGTTGAACAGCTTTCAAATTCCAAAAAAAACTAAGGCAGATTGGTTAACAAAACCTTCTCATTACGTATCTAATTCAGCTCTGTTTTTGAGTTAAGTTCAATCACTTATCAATAATATTTACCTTTTACCTTATTTACCCCGTTTAAGTGACTCCATGCTTAATTGCCTTTTCCACTTATTTGCCTACATTTCGGAATCCAAGATAACTTTGCTCCTTAAGTAAAACATAAAATGGCTTCTATTTACACATTAAAAATACACACCTACTTGAAACGAGTACATTTGATTAAATATTTTTTAAACTCAAATTTAATATGAACCGGATGATGCAGTCGTTCAAAGGGGTCTTGGCTTATTTCACAGATTTCCATTTCACATAACAAATGAACATTTAAATTTCTTGGAATAACCAATTTTCTTTCGTTGCTTTATTACAACGAAATCGTAAAAAGTCAATGACCATAAAAATGAAAATTTCGATTGTATAAACTTTAAAGTGAAATGAAACCACTTGACTACGCTGTGCGGCTACAGTTCCCGCTTTGCCAACCGAAACAGGGCAATTACCGTAATTTTGATAAATCTGAGAAAATTAATTTGCCCACTACCGGTCAGGTCCGGTCATGACACCAAAATCACCTTTAAAACAAACACAATGCAAAAAAAGAAATGATGACAAAAACATCCACCCAACAACAAAAACGAGTGACAAAAATAATCCATTGATGAAAAAGTATTGAGATGGCCAAAGATGTGGGAAGAAAGAGCATCCCCCACCACCCCAAAAACCATAAGAGTCAAATACAAGCGCAGACTCCGGGAAGCGACTACTATGGCATGTACCAATTTAAGAGAGCACTAGAGAACTTCTGGGAATATTGGCCAAGGTTCATAAAGTAAAGAGAGAGAGAGCGAGATGTGCATAACAAAAGCAACTTGGGGGATAGTTGAAAGGTTGAACTAGAAAAGAAAATGTACTTGGGCTGCTTGGGCCACAAGGAGGACTATGGATGGAATTGATACATATGTTTGTTGGTAGGTTGATGGATGGATGGTGTGTGGTGGTGTTGGTGGCCCTGGTGTTTGATGAGGAAATATTGACCTTATTCGGGTTAAAGTTTTTTTTTTTTAAATCGTCTTCTTTCTTTTACCTTGTTTTGTTGTACTGACTGAGGTGTGGGGTATCTTTGAGTATCGAAATAGAACATCCAAAATTTGTTGTTTTAAGACACACAAAAAAAAACTCTATCAAATGTGTATCATTAATTTTATTTTTCGTGGTGGTTTCTGTTGTTGTTTTTTTACACTTTTTGTTGTTGTTTGTTTTAATTAATTTGTTAATCTGACCTCCGTTATAATATTTAGCGGTATATGAGGATTTTTCGTTGTGGAAACTACCCAGACATTGACACTAAACACTATTAATCTGTTGACAACTCGTTTCACTATACTTTTCACCAATGTGTTTATATGGACTTATTTTGTTTTTGTTTTTTAAAATCGACCTAAGTGAGTGATGAAGATTTATGTTGTGGTCTGGAGGAGCCAGTATTTTTTTTTCGGTTGTAAACAATCACCAAATTCAGATAAAAATTTTCTTATTAACAATTTTTTCTTGAAATTGTTTTTCTTATTTTCCTCTTCGTTTTTTCTTGTAGCTCACACAATTTTTCACTCTCTCTCGCACTGAATATTTTGTTTGCTGCACAACACATACACTTTTGGCGAGTTTGTCCGTCCGCCTGCCTTTATGTTTGTTATAAACTTTTTGATGTTGCCTTTGTTTTGTGAAATCTGTATCTGCTGAACGAAAAGCACCGATGCCAATATAACGACAACACAACTAATGGCTAGGCCTGCCTATGCCGAAACTAGTTTAATTTATTTATTTTTTTTATTATTCAAAATGTTCCATTACATTGTAGCTCATTTTTTGTGTACTATTTTTTGGCATTATTGTTACATTCGTTCTTTCACTATTTTGGTTGGGATTTGTTTAGTGTGACTTTTCAGCCTCCTTTGTGTTTCCAAGTTGTTTAAGAGAATTTTTCTGTTTGTTTCATACACCAAACCAACCGATCCACAGAAATGGCATGGAAAGATAGAAAGGCAGCTATAGAAATTACAACACCACAAATAACACACGCTACTATACGATATACAATACACAGTTCAACTTGAACGTTACGCTTACAAATAAGAACTGAATGAGCACCGATGAAACTGTTGGGTGCAAAGCCAGTGTTTGTTAGATACATATGACGGCGACGACGACGACAACGGCAACGGCAACGCCGACATCGTCAACAGAGACATCGTACTAATCGTATGTATGTATGTATGCATGGATGGGATGTCTGCATGTACATATTACTCCGACTGGGAATGCGAATGTCGACAACAAATAAACAGCATGGGTAGAATCGAAACACACACACACCAAACACGCTCACTTAATTTCTTGTAGCACCACCACCGCCACCGAGAAACTCATCGAGAGGGTCTTCTGTGTTTCTCGCACTGTCTCCCCAGCACCTCAGCACACAATTAACTAACAACAACAATAACATAGAATAGAAATGCGAGCCGCCATCAGCTGTGCGCAATCATCTCAACCAACCATTGAATATGCATAATTTTTGTATTAAAAATAAAAGCAAACACAACAACAATAGGGGAGGTGTACAAAACCAAGAAACAAAACTAAATGAGAACATATCCGCTTCAAATGTTGCCAGCTACATGTTGCCAACATTTATCTCAACAATGCTTACATATCTAATACGTTGTTTGCATGTAAGACTGTAACACTGTGTGTGAATAAACATTCTCGTTACTTTGTCACTGAGGAGAACAAAGAAATCGTAAGTTGTTGTTATTTTTTTTTTTATTATTTATTTATTTGCAATGTTTTATAATTCCATTGTTTGTGACTCATGGCGTCGTCTGTCGCCTCTAAATGATTACTGCCGTTTTTGTTGCTTTGTTTGCTCAATCATGGCCATAATCTAGCTGCTATTTATCCGATTGGTGGACAGGGGGAAATAGAGAGAGAGAGAGATAGAGAAATGTACTTATGATTGTACTTCATTCAATGGATTGCTGGATAGTGGGCTTAGTGAAGGATAACTATAAAGGAAGACCCTAGGCACCAACTAATTTCTATGCCATTTAGGTTTAACACAATGCAATTGAATGCAATTTCTTCTTTAAAATGAGACAATTTTCAATTGAAATTGAGTACAAGCCCTTTAAAAATTGAAATTTAAAAAATTTCTATTGTAATTAAGAAAAATCCAATTGTGAGTTGGAATTCAGAATTGAGTAAAAATTCCCATGCAGTTTTTGGAGAAAAGTTGTCGTAGAAAAGGAAGAATGGCTGACAAGAGGTGTTATTTTTTTAAGTTTAATTATCGGATGTTTTTTTCATAGTATAGAGAAAGGTAAGCCGATAATAATGAAAAACAACATCAGGCAAATGGCCACCACGACCACGCTGATAGGACCATATCCTTTTCATGAAATTTTCCATAACCAAATCGCAATGTGGCTGCCCTATGTCCTCGATAGCCTTACGAATTCTATCTTTGAGGTGTTGAATCGACGCTGGGCTGTTGGCGTGGACCTTATCTTTCACGTGGCCCCAAAGGGAGAACTCGCAAGGTGTTAAATCACAAAATCTCCAACCATATTTCTGTCCAGTATTGTCATTATAAGTTCTCAAGCTCTTAAAAAACACCCAATAATTAAGACGCAACTCGTTTGATTTGTCTGAAAAATACGTTTAGCGGAATAATCCGTAGTGTATTTTAATTAAAAACCATTGAATTCGCTGCGGTTTCATGATACGCAGTTTTACTCGGCCATAAATTGTGTCAGGGTTACTCACTCTTGCTCATACGATCTTAAGACAAGCAAATTTTATTAATAAGCGGAATTTCACATCCATCACATCGGCTAGGGAAAAAATACAGATCACCTACTGTATAAAATTAAGCAAGAATTGCAGATATATCCCAACTAGGCTTTTTTTACACGGGAATTCCCGGAACGTATTTCCCGGAAAATTTGCCGATTTTTCTACCTTTCGATTCCCGGTATTATTGGTCGGTATTCCCGGGAACAAAATACTACCAAAAAAATTAACCTATGCACAATTTTAAGCACTTTTTCAACTGTGATTTGGTTTTTAAATACAGTTCAACCTCGATATAACGGCCCTCAATAAAACGATTTCCTCGATTTAACGAATTTTTTGAAATCCCCAACAGCGCTCCGTAATATCTAATACAAAATAAACCTCTCTATTACGAATACGTTTGTCAAAAACCTCGTTATAACGAATTATCAACCATTGCAGTGACACAGACACACACGAAATTATTGTGTTTTTTTTTGGCTTAAGCAAAGTTTTCCAAGTTTTTCGATAGAAAATCATATTTGTTTGATGCTTAGTAAAATAAGCACTGATAGGATAGTTGTCGTTGCTGTTAGCTGTAAAGTTCTAATGGCAGGGGAAAAAAGAGATATTCACATTTGCTTTAATTTATTAGCGGAAATCGTTCGCTATAACACGGTATGTAGATGATGATTAATAAACAAGGTTTATTTATCTCTTTATAACGAATGGAAGTGCAACTTCACCTCGATGTAACGAACCTCATTTTAACGAATTATTCAATATAACGTTTTTTTCTGATCCCCTTGAGATTCGTTATATCGAGGTTAGACTGTATACGGTTTTTATTTTCTGAAACATTTCTGAACTAGTTGATCTTTAAATTATACGGGATATTTGCTTCAAGATAGGATTTTTTAATTAAAATTTTAATAATCATTTCTAGTTTTTAACATGCCTGAATTATTTATGTTTATGTATTGGTTAAAAAAGCAATCAAATTTCCATTTTTTTTTTGAAAAATAGTATTTTTTTTTCTTATATTTTATAAAGAAAATCAAGTCCCAAGAATTCCAGGCAAAATTACCGATTCCCGGGAGTTGAAAAAAGTCGGGAAATTAAAAACCTAATCCCAACAGACACTGCAGGACATTTAAGAGGTTATCGACAACTACTATTTACATATATAATGCCTTCAAAGTAATTTAAAACAAGTGGACAAATAGTAAGTTCGGCAGGGCCGAATCTTATATACCCTCCATCATGGATCCTTAAAAAGTCAATAAATAAGAAAACCAGTGAAAAAGTTGCAGTCGGGTAAACCGACTTATATATACCCTCACCCTCATTAAAAACATACAAGTCTCATATTTCAAAGTATCGGAAAGTTAAATGTGTGAGTAGCTACCATCATTTGATGTAACATCTGATGAAAAGTCATAATAGCAACCTAGAATACCGAATGTTTTAGAAAAATATTGTATTACATGATTTTACAAAAAGGACGGAATATAAAGCAGAGTTTTTACTAGAAAATTGTATGTAGTTAAAGCTTTACTAAATATAGAGTTTCGGAAAGAATCGTTGATCGAGTTAATATAATTACACGATTTCTAAAGTGGGTGCAATGGTACATTTGTATGAGAGGTACCAGAAAAGGAGTTGCCAGACTGCCAAGTTTTTGTCCAAAACTTAGTCCAGTTATACCATTACTAAATACGGAATTTGGGCAGATCGCGTTGGTCGTATTGAAAGTATTACACGGTTTATAATGGGTGGAATGGTAAATTTGTATGACAGTTACCAGAAGGGGAGTTGCCAGACTTCCAAGTTTTTGTCTAAAAATTTGTCTAGCTATACTTTTACTAAATACAAAATTTGGGCGAAATGTCGTTGGGCATATTGGTGTTATTACACGATTTCTAAGGCAGGCGGGATGGTACATTCGTATGGGAGGTACCAGAAGAGGAGTTGCCAGACAGCCAAGATTTTGTCGGAAACTTTGTCCGGTTATACCTTTACTAACTACGGATTTTGGACAAGATCGAACTTGCAAGTGTTGATATTATTACACGATTTATAAAGTGGGCGAAATAGCAGATTTGTATGGGAGGTACCCGAAGGAGTACCAACTTTTTGTCCACGACTTAGTCTTACTATACGTTTACTAAATACAAAATTTGGGCAAGATCGCGTTGGGCATATTGGTGTTATTACACGATTTCTAAGGTAGGCGGGATGGCACATTTGTATGGCATGTACCAGAAGGGGAGTTGCCAGACTGCCAACTTTTTGTCCAAAACTTAGTCTAACTCTACTTTTACTAAATACAAAATTTGGGGAAGATCCAACTAGGCGTGTTGATATTATTACACGATTTCAAAAGTGGGCGAAATAGCAGATTTGTATGGGAGGTACCCGAAGGGGTGTGGCCATATAGCCCATTTGCTATCCCATAAGCAGTTTTGGGAAAATATTAAGCCATGCCAAATTTCAGAGTGATTGCTTAACTCTTTCGAAAGTTATCGTGCGTACCAACAGGACAGACGGACAGACGTACGGACAGACGGACGGACAGACGGACATGGCTCAAACGATTCAGAAAGTCATAAAACGAATTTGGTTCAAAGACACCTGGGGTCTAATGTGGATATTTCTATGTGTTACACTTTTGAGCCGTATCAAATGATATATACCCTCCCACTGTAGGGTGAGGGTATAACTAACTGAGTTTTTGGGCCGCTCGTGACCCGATAGTCCCAGGAACCCGATCACAAATTTTATCCAAATCATGAAAATAAATGCATATTTGGGTTCGCATTTCGATACCCATATGTCCATGTTTGTCAAGGGACGGTTTTTGGGCCGCTGCAGGTGACCCGATAGTCCCAGAAACCAGAACAAAAAATTTAGTAAAATCGTGAAAATAAAGGCATATTTGGGTTCGTGAGTAAATTTCGTTGCACTTCGATACCCATATGCGCATGTTTATCATGGGCCCTTTTTTGGGCCCCAAGGGTCCACGGAACCCATGAGCACGCCCATTTTTGGGATTTTTTCCCCATCTATAAATTATATAAACTTAGAACTTAGATGTAGTGAAAAAAAATATTTGAAAAATTTGATTATGGCCGGAATATATTTAGTCCCGTAAAGGAGAACTTTTCCCCCTTTGGTCCGATATGGCCCATTCTCGAACTTAACCTGCTTATGGCCAAAAAACATCTTCCTACAAAATTTCAGCTTTTTAGGGTTAGTCGTTCGCGCTCTATCGTGATTTCAACAGACAACAGACGGACGGACGGACGGACAGACGGACATCGCTAGAATGTCTTAGAATGTTACACTGACCAATAATATATATACTTTATAGGGTCGCAGATCACTCTTTCGAGGTGTTGCAAACGGAATGACAAACTTAGTATATACTCCATCCTATGATGGAGTGTATAAAAATACAGCCAAATTCATAAACATTTTAAAAACCTTTGTTAAGAAAAATATTTAAAAATTATTTTTGTATTTTCATACATTTTTTTTAACAAAGATTTTTTTTTTTAATTTTTATGAGTTTTTGCCAATTTAAATTGGAAAATCGGAGCCTAAAACAATATCATGGGAGTTGAGTTGTATGACACCAAAGTGCTCCCCTCCTCTATGTCGTTTACGAGAGCAGTAGTGCCAGCACATACTGCAATGCACTCTATGTTCCACAATGTATCTCAACATTCAAGTGCACATGCCCTCAGCTATGAACAATGTTGTTCATTTGGCATTTGTTTATTATACGAGAACTCGTTTATCGATGATACCAGAAGGTTGTATATATTCGTAAATGTTGTGTGTTTTTGCTTTTAGCATTTTGTTATTGCGTGTTTCTCTCGCAACGCTCTCCCAGCTTCTTCAACATCTGTTTTTCTTGGCCCAGGCAGTATCTCATTGTGAATACTCGAGAGTATTTCTACTTTAAGAGAGTACGACAAATGCAAGGGTGGCAAAATATGTGTATTTGTGGGATTTGGGGGGTTCTCTTAATTATTTCTGCCTTTTTGTTTGGACGGTTCTTGAGGTGTTATTTACTTATGAGTACTGACTGCTCTTTGTTCATATTGTCGGAGGGTTCATTGTTTCCTTTGTAACAAATTCACTTTTATATTTTTTTTTAGAGACGTTTACATTGTTCTTCTTTGCAGTGGGCAGTATTATCAGCTGTCTGGTTTTGTTTTACATTTTTAATAAAGGTAAGCTATTTAATTTAATTGAACAGACTGTTATCGGTCAATTGCAAAGTAAATGCACTGTCAAGTGTCGCTCACGTTAGATGTAGTCATTATCATTTGGCGTTAAGTAGCTCTTAGGCTGATAAGACCGACTACTTCAGCTAAATTATTTGCAGTTAATTTGCCTACAAAGTATCGGTGATTTTTATTAGATTATAAAATTTATGGTTTTAAAATGATACTGATTCCACTTTCGTCACACCAATTTGCAACAATGTTTAGCTTTATTTAATAACAGAATAACGTCCATAAGTGCGATGGTTTGAAAAATTAAAAATGAATGCCCATTCAAATTAATACCCATAAAATAAAGCTTTTTACATTTATAATGGACCAAAATATTGGAAACGATTGCACATTACTTTCATTACTTTACCCTACTTTCTTTTAGAGATATAATGCAGGCTTGAGATACCTAGGGTTTTGGGTTCATTATGCTATTGGAGTTAATCCAAAAATGTGAAATCTTAAAAGTATGAGGTTAGCCAAACAGTACTCAGGTTTAACAATAGTCTATGTTGGTACAGTCCAAGCCCGAGTTTCTAATTAAAAGCCGGACCTGTCGCGAAATCTGTATTTTCGCGGTAATAGAACCCAAAATTCTATTGAGAAATTGTATGTAATGTTTAACCTTTAACGTGAATTTTTTGGACATTCCACAAATGTCATTACACCGTATTTGCCATAAATATTTGGGTCTTAAGGCTTATAAAGTTTAGTTTACACCCAGACTCAAGCCGGCCGATTATCAACAACGTCGAGTCTTTGAATGCATGAACATGATCCTCGGTGGCTACGTCAACAAGCAAAATTTTCGCATTTGGGGCTCGGAAAATCCAAAAGTTATTGTTGAAGAGCCTCTCCATCCTCGACGTGTGGCTTTTTGGTACGGTTTATGGTCCGGCGGGGTCATTGGACCTTACTTCTTCGAAAATTGGGTTACCGTGAATGGATTCCGCTATCGAAACATGATTAATGATTTTTGATGTTCAAAGTTGGATGATATGGATCTGGACAAGGTTTAATTTTAACAAGACGGTGCTACGAGCCACACAAGCAACGAAACCATTGCTCTTTTACGGGAACAGTTTCCGGACCGTATTATCTCTCGAAGAGGTGATTATACTTGACCACTGTGATCTTGTGATTTAACACCTTGCGACTTCTGCCTTTGGAGCCACGTGAAAGATAAGGTCTACGCCAATAGCCCAGCGTCGATACAAGACCTCAAAGACGGATTTCGTGAAGAGTCAGCCCATGCTCATCAACATAATTTATAAACTCTTTCAAAAACGGCTCAATAAGATGAGGTTTAGACGACAATTTATTGCCCGTAATTTTTAAAAATCGAATTCCATGTGGACGCTTAGGATTCTTCAACCATCCTTCACTGTCATTGACACCTGAATTGGTTTGATAGATTTTTGAATACAAATGACTGGCTTTTGATCGTAAAATATCTGCTGATATTGGAACTCGTTTACAAACTACTTAAAAAGCATTTTTTCCATTCTTCGGTACTCAGCATTCTTTAGGTGGCAACGTTTGCCATCTGATGCGCATCACGTTCGTAAATGTAAAATCTGGCAACATTGCAGGCATCAGTAAATGCAACAGTGCATCATATGATGCGCAAACTTTTAGCAAACTTGCAGCATATTAATTCTTCGTCCGTTCAAATGCCTGCCAAAATCAGAAAATGGAAAAACAATAATCAGATTTTAATCAGATCGATTCGCATAATATTTATTTAGGCTATTGTCGACATATAATAATTAGTTCTACTCTGCTATTGCTGGTCTCGTAGTCCAGGCCTTTTAGGATGCATTTAGGGTACAAATGATTCATACAAGTCACACTAAAATCAACTAAACAAAAAAATCGAAATAAAAAATGATTATTTTCTCCGACTCATTTCAATTGTCTGGCTCACAAAATGTAATTGGAACTTTACTAGATATTTGCAATTTGAAATTTCCACATGTCTACATTAATTACATGTTTCCGTTACTGGTTTATTGATTCGATGTAAATAATATACACATATGTACATTGTTTAAATGTTGATTGCTGTGTTCAAAGTTTACGATGACTTGGCAATTTGTTGTTAGTTTGATATTTCAGGTTTGAACTTTAAACAACCATTTGTTAAAATAGACCTTAATGTAAAAACACAATAGATACTCAGACAAATCCCTTACTGACTACACACAAAACTAAACCTTGATTAGATTTTAAATGTTATTCCATTAAAAATCAAACATTTCTGTCAAATGAAATAACCTCAATTCAATGAAATGGATTAGATCAATTCTGTTGATATATTGACGATGGTTGAGAATAAATAAAAAAAAAAAATATTGAGTACTTGGTAAAATACACAGTTATCAATAGATCAATAAAACTTAAATAGTGGGCAAAGTCACAGATTTTATTTCCAAGCCATTGAAACGTGTATGTTTATGTATGCGCAATAGGGTGGAATTTTGATTACATTATACGGCTAGAAGGTTTGGGTCAAATGTAAAACGGATTTAACAAAATGGAATTAATTCAAATATCAGACTTGACTAATTTCATTTATTCTAGTGTCGACATTCATGGTTGAAATTTAGTTGCCACCCTAATGTGCAACCACATATTTGAATCAATACTTGTGTATGGAGTACGTACTCACTCGTATGGAGAAATAGTCAGCATCGATTATTCTAACAGAGAAATGTTCGGAACAATTGGCTTTTGTTATTATTTACACACAAAAAAAAAATAACTAAACAAAATAAGCTATAAACACATACATACATATATACAAGAGTACATATTTACAATTTTGAACGCCATTATTTGTCCAACGAAGCGTAAATATTGAAATAAACAAAATCGGTTTTGATTTTATTTTTAGTTAGTTGGAGTTCAATTTTGACTGACATAATGACAAAAAAAAAAACATTTACCATTTTAGGTTACTTTGCTAATAATCCATCATTTTGATGTTGTCGCGTTAATAAATGAGGTCACAGTGGAGCAGTGGCAAGATCAATAAGTCCAATATGAACAAACCGAAACAAAAATTTGTGAAAAAAATTAAAGGTGACAACATTATTCAGTTTTGTATTTTGAAAAACCTTTCGTAAGAAAAATGTGTGAAAATTGTTTTTGTATTATCATAAATTTTTCTTAAGACAGGTATTCTTAAAAAAAAAAAATTAAAAATGGAAAATTTGCTCAGTTTTATTGTAGTTCTTCCACTTTAAAGTTCTGAGTCCAACGAAAACTGATATATCAAATCACAGGAGAAGGCTGCTCCAACATTTTCAACAATAACGTTTTTGGGGGGTCGCAGAAATGGCGAATCGTATGGGTGACCGACGCACATTGGTCCAGAATCCATTTCCATCGGCCAAAAGTCTGTAAATTTTGATTTAGTAAACATTTTTGAATTCTGTAAAAAAAATTTTGAAGAACGGAAGTGTTATTAACATCAGAAATCGTATTTTTCGATTTAATGGCTGAGAAATTATTTTGTATTTCTTTTTTGTTAGGTTTTATTTATATATAGGGTTATCCATTTAGCTTCTTAAACTTAACGTAAATAAAACAATAAATATAAAATATTTTTGAAACTGAAAAAAAAGTTACTAAATTCCAGGAAAACATACTCACATTGAAACCCAGTAGAAATTTACTCAATATAAAAACTACTTACTTACTTAAAGTACAAAAAATGTCCAGGCATACTCAAATCTAGTACAATATACTACAGCTGTGTTGAATTTACTACAAAGTACTATTTAGTCCTCATTAGTACAACCATACTTGAATTGAATACATTTCTGGTCTCGATTTGAGTTTGTTTTGGAGCTTGATTTTGGGTGCACTAATTCTTTCAACGACTATCAGTCTCACGGTCTTAGAAATAACATAGCAGTCCTCTATGAGAAAAATTCGCGTGAGACTGAGGATGCCGGATGATTGGGTGTACGAAAATATATAGGTCAGAAGATTATCAGCGTTACAAACCTCCTCCAAGACGGCAAAGTATGACCATGTTGGAGATGTAACTGGAGATGTACCTTCAAAGTCTCTCATAATAGCATATTTTTCAATATTTAATCAGGAATATTTCCCAAAAATGCTATATGTTGGGAAAAGTTCCATATTGTTAGGTCCTATAAAAAATAGAAAAAGGAAAAAACACATCTGATTTTTCATTAAACGAATTTAATCAATTTTTTTTTATTAAAAAACAGTTTTAATTCCCAACTGTGCGTTTAAAGTCATATCATAATAGAGGGCGTAATCTCTGTTAACCATGTCAACGACCTTCACTCATTTCATGATTATATACACATAAGGTACGTTTCATGCAAACTGACTTTTTTAAAACTAAGTGTCCAAGTGTATACAATTTATGGGGTATTTCTAATTCTTCCCCCTCTTATTTGAGGTGTAAACAATTGTTCCGGGTCATTAGCCTTTCCGTATATTTTTCAAAAATATAAAATGCATTTCCTATGATTTTTTAAAATACCAATCATACAACAAACCCAAGTTCATATGGTGATATGGTGTATGGTATGGTAAGAAAGTAAGTCCCAAGTCATGTAAAACTTCTTCAGAAAAAGAATTAGCCTCAAGTACATACACTCATTCTTTGGAGAGACGTTCGCCGTTCGTTCGTTCACTACAGCTACAATACGTCCAATTCGTGTATTTGAAAACTACAACTTTGTTTCCATATTAAACATTAAATGCAAAAAGGTCAAAAGACATTCACTGCTTGTGACCCATTATTAGTGTTGGCGCAACTTGGCTGATGTGACATGAAATCACCAACGAAGCATATCATTGCAATGACTGGTCAATTTACACAATTTAGCTGCAATTTCTATTCAACCCACATTCGTTGCGCTTCACTCCGCTCCTCTGCCATTTGTCATTAAAAAGCACTCTGTTATATGAAGTTCTGGCCGCTGTCGCTGCACATGCTGTAGTTTTGGAAATAAAGGGTTCAAACATCAATTGAACTCTCATTGATACGAACTGGGGAACGAATATGATTTTGATCTGCATTCGAAATGACATCAATTGTCATTTGCAACAAAACGAAATGAAAACGACGAGTGCATACTAATTAAGTACAACTGAGTGCATTTCAGGTACATTTCCAGTACAACTGACCCTACACACAGACATGGCAACAATGACTGCTATGACAAATCACTCAATCGTTTAAGTACGACTGCATTTGTATAAATACTATATACACTGCGAATCACTTGAATATATTTATTTTGAATGCGAAGCGTTCAAATATCAAACGTTCATTCAACTTGTAAACCAATAGCAACAATAGTTAACAAAACGAACAAATATAAATAAAGTGCAATACAGCAGCTGACACGTTTTACTGCACATTTCGCCTATTATTAAGAAAGGGAAACCGTTGAAAAATGACTTCGTACTCATAATCAGTATTACTTGCGATTACTATAAATAATCAAAAAGAATCAATAGTAATCAGAAAATAATCCGACTGCTTTCAGAGATTATCTTTGATTCTTTCTGATTATTTTGAAGTCTATTGCATTCATACTCATAATCAGGATTACTTGCGATTACTATAAATAATCAAAAAGAATCAGAAAATAATCCCACTACTTTCAGAGATTACTTTTGATTCATTCTGATTATTTTGAACAGCCCAGTGTTGATCCCCGACTGATCGTCGGGTCATTATTATTTTAATTCTTTTTAAAAGTAATAATTAACTAGTAAGTTGTAATGCGCCTATGGCGCCCGTTGAAATATGGAAAAAAAATTGTGTTGGAAAAAAAAAATTTTGTTGAAAAAAAATTTTTTTCTTGAAAAAAAAAATTATTGTTGAAAAAAAAATGTCTCTTGAAAAAAAAAATTTTTGTTGGAAAAAAAAATGTTGTGGAAAAAAAAAATTTTGTTGAAAAAAAAATTTTTGTTGAAAAAAAAAAATTCGAAAAAAAAATTTTGTAAAAAAAAAAAAAATTTTGTAAAAAAAAAAAAAATTAAAAAAAAAAAATTTGGAAAAAAAAAAATTTGGGGAAACCACAATTTCTGTATAAAAAAAAAATATTATTTTTTTTATTATTATTATTTATAGAAAATTATAGAATGCCTATTTAAATTCCTACGTACTGCGTGACAGAGTCAGTGAATCAGTGTATCAGTGACTGAGTTTGGGGTCTTAAGAGAGAATTAGCCCGTGGTAAAAATGTTTGGTTATATGGCTTACAATTGTCTCCAGCAGATACTTTGTATTTAATAAATGCGAATTGATTTCCACAGTTGAATCATCGACCACGAATAAGTTGGAGAAGAAGTTTTTTCAAACCCTTTTCATACATGACGTATAATTTACCAGATTTCCATTTCCATCTCCCACGAAGTCATGTTAGTATAGAAGTCTTTTATTTGGTATTTAACTCGTTGGTAGAATTATTATTGTCTTGCGAACTCCAGCATTCTTTCGCTCATCACCAGTGTAGATTTTATTCTTTCCCCATTTTAATTCTTTCCTTACTCAATTGCTATGAAGTGTACCCGGGTGAGCCATGAAACCTTAATACGATATGTATTGTATTCACATCGGTGAGTATTTGTGGAAAACATGCTACCACATCCACATTGTGGGGCGACTGTAATTGCATCTTATTACCAACGTACAAACGAACAAATTGAACACTATTTGCCACAATGCCAGACAAAGCAAATCGAACGACATTGACAAATTATCGTATAACAATCTACTCCAACATGAGAGTGGAGTGCAACAATTCCACCGAAACGGCGGTAACCCTAATGTACAACTGCAACTAAATGTGTGCCACATTTAACCTCATAGAGTTTGGTGTATTGGGGGTGAGGGGAAAGACGTAGAAAATGTCAAGCTATTGGAGAATGAAATGTATTTACGGATAATGAACAGTAATTCCATAGGAATTGCAAATGAATCACACTCAATGATGATTAAATTGTTGATTTTTGTAGATTCAATCAATTGCATAACATCGTTTTGGCATTCGTTGTTTTGCTTTGAATTTTGTGTGGACTAAATTAGTTCTGGGAGTTTCTGTCCAAAGTCGACAACGATAACTAGCCAACTGTTTTCGCTCTAGTCAATCGTAGGAAAATTGCTTTTGTGGATTTGAAATAGTTCTGGTAAATTGTAGGAAATTTGCTTTTGTGAATTTTAAATGTTGATGAATATAAGATATTAATTATCCAAAGCATCATTTGACCAATTTTTAAAACCAATACAATTGTTCTATCCCGATTTTAACATAAATAATACTTAATATCGTGGGACCTTAATTAGACCTCTGCAAAACCCACGGCTCGGCAGACAAACAAGCGATCGAATGTGACACTGACTGTGACGTGGGTTTATTTTATATTTATTATTAATTACAATACAGAGTAAATTTATATTCTAATTTTGGGTCCAAGGGTAAACCGGGTGACACAGACCATATGGCTAGACTTTTGCAGCGACAGACCAAAGTCTTCGTTCGGAATAGAACCCAAAACTCCACGGAGCGCTTGTTTATTTGAAATAGCTATTTGTGATATACGGATTTAGAAGCAAAGTTATGCCTATGACTTGGCACATCTGAAAAGTAGACTCACAATATGAAGTCCATGAAGTCGAAAGCCACCCAAAAAAGAATCCTCCCCTTGGGCCACCATGAGCGCCTCAAAAAGCTCCTCAGTTGGCCAATACACTATCGGCCAAATCACCATGGCCATGTTGATCCCCACCTGAACGCCAGATCAGGGCAAATATAGAGAAGGTGTTTTATGGACTCATCCTCTTGATCACAAAAGCTTCTGCAGAAATCACTAGACGTAACCCACAGTCTCATCGCATGTCTTCCAAAATCCGCTATTTCGAATAAAAGAAAGAGAAATAGACAGAACGAAATGTGAGTAGAATGAGGTGTATGGGATTAGAAATGAAGAAAAGATGATAGTTAAAACATCAATGCAAATGTTCGCCTACTGACATAACTTCGTGTAGAGATGGAAATGGTAATCAACTACACCGAGGATTTGAAATCCACATTTTTCCAGCTTGTTAACGGCCGAAGAACAACTCCCAATCAATCATGCAGATTGTATCGAATGTGAACCCCCTTAACTCGGTGAAGACGGCTTAAAGCGACAGAGTTGCATAAAACCGTAGGAAATGAGCTTGTAAGGTTTATGCATCAGCTAATCTGCACAATCTGGAGCCCTGTGATTGGAAACTCAGTGTTGCCTAAGATGGAGACCCAAACTCGATGAACTGCTTCAAACTGATTAGTGTGACTTCTGGCCGAAAAAAAAACACTACCGATCCAATCCAGGAGTGAAGAAAACGGCGTGGCACTTTTAGTTTTGCTTATATGCTAAAACTTGATGTTGCAATGCATTTAATTGGACTGTCGTGGCGTGATCGGCAGTATTTGGGGCCATCAGAAAACCCACGTTCACATCCAGGTAATACATTCAGCCAAATTTTCAAAACAAAATGTATGCCTGAGTGATACACGCATGTCTGTTTATTTTTATTTAATGCAGCTTTAGTTTTTTTTTACAATAAAATTAATTTAAACAAACTAATATTAAATAAAAAAAGTAATCGTTATAGTGCAGCTTTAATACAGCTTTAGTTTTTGTTTACAATAAAATTAATTTAAACCAACTAATATTAAATAAAAAAGTAATCCTTAAATATGTTTGTAAAATATGCTTGTTTTTCAAAAATTGTCATTTGTTCTTTTGTTTACAAAACTCTGCAGTTTCCACAAATTGGTTGGCAAGGGCGAAAGATCACTATTGACGTATTTTATAGAATAAAGTGAAATTTTCGATGATTACAACAATAAAATTGTACACACTGATGAAAAAAAATTAAGTAATCCTTAAAATTAAGTACTTGAATTAATCCGTAGAGGTGTCAAAATTATGGTAAGTCCGATTTTCCTTAAACCAAGTTAAAAAAAACTAGTATTTTTTTAGCTTGGAATTCTTAATTTTATCCACAGTCGAGCCCGAATGGCCTTGATTTTTAGGATATATTTAAGTTCATAATAGAATAAAAATAGGTTTGAAATGGACTTATGTGTAGACCGCTTGTATTAATTTAAACCCGAATAAATACAGAAAATTATCTGAAACTGGGATCGATTAAAGGAAAATTTAGATTAAATTAATATCACAATATTCTTATCACAATCGTATTAATTCATAACTGGATGAGTTCGAAATGGATTTAAAGAGAGTAAATTTTTATCCGGTCTCTGTTTTCTCAAAAATAGTTCTACGAATGTTTTCTCTTAGCTCACATTAAATTGAACTTACTTTTCCTAATAAATATTAAAATACATCGTCACCGATTTCAATGATTTCTTCATCAATCTTTCGTGCTATAGTCATCTGCAATTAAACGAAAACTTCTGTTTAATAGCGCATAGTCCAAAAAGCAACAAGGAGTAAAGCAAATCACAAGCAGTAAATAAATCAAGTATTTTATTCATATTATAAACTTGATTTTAAAAGTATTTCATTTCTACTTGTTTTAAGAAAAAATAACTACAATTCGTACTTATTTTTTAAATACGATTTTAGTTCCAATTAAGAATATTCGGCTTGAATTTAGAATGCCATTTTTTTTTTTTATTTTTATTTATTTATTTTATGACAACATAGCACAACAAGATTTTACTCTTATAAGTTACAGTGCTAATCTATAATTATCAATGAGGTATTACATACATATTTTATAACTATACATTTAAATTATGGAGTATTAATTGATGGAATACAGCAATCACATAAATAAGTACATAGTATTATTTAAAATGTATAAAAAGCTCCTTTTTAAACTTCGATGTGTTGTTTATGAGTTGAAGATTAAATGGTTTTTGGTGCTGATTTTAAAATAGTTCATAAAAATATCTACCTTAAATATTAATATAATTAATATTAAATAAATAATAATATAAAAAGTAGTTGTTATTAATAATAATACGGAAAGTGGTGCGTGCAACCATAGTGCAATGATTTTGATATTTTAAATCAAAGCATTTATTACTCAGTTGTTTGCCTTACTAAGAAAAGGTTCAGCTCTGCCGTTATAAAACTAATCAACCAAAAACCTTTTTACCCTTTGCCTCCTTACTATTTTTGCTACCGACTACTACAAATGTACCCTTGTACTTTGCAATACTTCACAGACATGGCAACAATCGCTGTCCCTCGCAAAATATCCTTTAAGTAATAAACAAATGCAAATTATTGTAACTTCTGACTCTGACGCATGACATAGGACTTTTGCCCAATAGAACATTGGGCCCAAAACAAATACTTTTATTATTTGTATTCATATAATGACGCAATGACCGAAAGTAACATCAGTTTCATCGGATGTAAGAAAATTGGATGTAGTACCCTAAAAGAGCTCGTGGGAATACAGAAAACTTGAAAAAGGCGTTAAATAAAATGACACTGACAAAGTCCCATAGCAGAAATTCGAATCGTTGGCAGACATGAAATTCTTCAAGAGAACTGTTTGAAAGATATTTGAGTACTGATTTTATTTAACATAAACATTATAGTAAGTGTTGACTTGCCGAATAATAGTTGATTATGATCGACTTTAGTTTGTCACTAATATGATTTGCAGTTATTGTTGAATATAATGTATTTACTTCGATTATATTAATGAAGGTAAGCATTTGGCCATAATAAATATAAAGTAGTCGCAATATGAAATATTAAAACAAATACATACGTTTTAGTCCTGGGAATCGATGCGTGGCTTAGGTCTAAAGAGGACTGATAAACACCACAAAACGCTGTAATGAAAATATTGCAATGTGCTTATTTTAAACAATTTGAATTAATTATTTAAGTGAGTTCACATGGAGTATTTTGCATGGGAAGTGTCAGATGGGACACGGTTGGGATTCCACGTTTATCATATAACTATTAAGTTGTAATGCGCCTATGGCCCCCGTTAATTTGCTTGGGAAAGTATTTGTTACTTAATTTAAAAAAAAAAAACATTTTTTTCTTCAACAAAAATTTTGTTGAAAAAAAAAAATTTTTGTTGAAAAAAAAATTGTTGTTGAAAAAAAAATTTTTGTTGAAAAAAAAAATTTTGTTGAAAAAAAAAATTTTTGTGGAAAAAAAAAATTTTGTTGAAAAAAAAAAATTTTGTGGAAAAAAAAATTTTTGTTGAAAAAAAAAAAATTGGAAAAAAAAAATTTTGGGAAAGCACAATTTCTGTACAAAAAAAAATATTATTTTTTTTATTATTATTATTTATAGAATTATTATAGAATGCCTATTTAAATTCCTACGTACTGCGTGACAGAGTCAGTGAATCAGTGTATCAGTGAATCAGTGTCGAGGGTAAATATATATTAAGATACTAGTAAGTTTTAATGCGCCTATGGCGCCCGTTAATTTGCTTGAGAAAGTATTTGTTACTTAATTTGTTAATGAGAAAACTATTTTGTAAAAAAAATTTCGAAAAAAAATTTTGTTGAAAAAAAAAAATTTGTGAAAACAAATTTTTGTTGAAAAAAAAATTTTTTTTGAAAAAAAAAAATTGTGTTGAAAAAAAAAAATTTTTGTGGAAAAAAAAAATTCTGTTGAAAAAAAAAGTTTGTTGAAAAAAAAAATTTTTGTAAAAAAAAAAATTTCGGAAAAAAAAATTTTGGTAAAAAAAAAAATTGGGGAAAACACAATTTCTGTACAAAAAAAAAATATTATTTTTTTTATTATTATTATTTATAGAATTATTATAGAATGCCTATTTAAATTCCTACGTACTGCGTGACAGAGTCAGTGAATCAGGGAATCAGTGTATCAGTGAATCAGTGTCGAGGGTAAATATATATTAAGATAATAGAATTTTCTAAACGATTCCGGGGAGCACTTTTAACATTTTGCAAGATTTTCAATAGTGTAAGGCATAGTGTTTTTTATTGAGGTATAGAACTTCGAATTGAAATAAAACACAAGAAAATCGTTCTAATGTCCATCAATTTGGCTTTATTGGAAGGATAATTTTATGCCATTAATGTTTAAATATGATTTCGGGCATGTGGCCGCCGCGGCTGGCTCGAATAAAGCCAATTCTACAGGTCCAATTTTCCAATTGTCCAATTTTGATGGACAAAGCTCCAATTGCTGTGCACGGTGGCGAATCGATTCATTCGGGTTCTCTTCAACACTTTGCTCTACAGCGGCAATTGTTTCTTCGGTGCGCACTGTTCGACGTCTCTGGGGATGCGTATTATCACATAGAGTAAACGTAGTGCGAAAACGATCCATTAATTGCTCTGATGGACGATTATGTCGACCATAAAATGAACGGAGCTTGCGTTGAACTTCGCGAACTGAACCATTACTTTCGAAATAAATTCGCACGATTTGCAAGCGTTGTTCTTTTGTCAACCTGTTCATGATGAAATGGCAAACCAAACTAAATATTAATCACTTGACAGCTGACAAAATGGCCGCCAGTTAAAAAAGTGATGCCAACTTAAAGTTCTATACCCCAATAAAAAACACCCTTTATATGTCTTGAAGGAAAGACGGGGAAATTCACTTAAATCAGTAAATTCTGAACAATGAACATAATATCACCTTCGGCCAGAATCCAAAAGTCTGTATCTCTTGATCTAGTAAACAGTTGTGAGTTCTGTAAAAAATATGTTTTAGGCAGGGAGTGATCAATTATGATGATGAATATGGAAAATTAGGCATATTTTTTTTTTAATATTTTCAAAGTTGACTACTTTTGCGTATTTTTCTATTTTACGGGGAAAACTTTTTTTTTGGTTTTAAGTTTTTTTTTAATAATTTTTTTCTATTAAAATTTTTTCAGATTTTGAAATTTGGTAAAAATATAATTTTATTTTTGTACTTTGTCCAACTGTATCTCATAAATTTGTAGAGCTATTACCCTAATGATGCATTTCTGTGATTTGCACTAATAACAACGTAAGTTATAATATTACAATGGAAAACTTTTCCGGAGAGCTTAAACAAATAATTTTTAAAATTGCGGCTTCTGTAAAAATAGTAACCTAAGTTGTTGTTAACAAAGACAACAGAGTAACGAATCATCTGTATTAAAAAAAGTTGACTTTAATGGAAATCCCTTTGAAAATCTAGCACTATGACATCAATAAATCAAAATCCACTAACGAATACTTAAGCGATTATTCGTGAAAACCACAGATATTTACAAAGATATAGCAAATTTAATTGTATTTTGAGAGACAAATGTTTTTTTTGCTGGGCCCTAAAAAAACCCTCTCCTATAAACTGTTCTTTTTGGCCCTTACGTATTTTTCGCGGTTAGGACTCGATATGTTTTTACTAACGTCAGATATGGGTTCAGTTTAAGTAATTCAGTCAAGCAATTCTTTTTAGTTTAGAAACAGAAGTGGAAAAAAATCCTCTGAAGACATCAGAACTTATATATTTTAAAAAAATCGTTTTTTCGATTGTTTGTTTTTTTTTCTAAAAAGTTACCAATATACTGGGAAACTGTCATTCAGATTAAGAGCCAATAGAGACAAAATAAAACTAATTTTTTCAATATTTTTTTTTCAACAAAATCGAACCAGTAGTTTTTAATTTTAATTAAATTAATTTCTCAAAAAAATAATTTCAAAAAAAAATTTCGACCATATCTGTACCATAGAATTTAATAGTGCTTATTTATCAAAACTTTATTTGTTGTATAATTTATTTCTTAGTCACTCAAACCAAATATTTCAATTACATTAACTGAGAATTTCATTTCTTAGTCCAATACTTTGTAACTTCAGCCGAATATTTCTATAACATAAGCTTGATGAATACAAACCGCATATTGTCTTATTTTGAGTAATGTTTATTAATAACGGTATGCCTGACCATAACCCAGTAAACGAATTGACATCAAGATGTTGTCAGGAGGTTCGTGACTGAGCTAAGTGGATTACATTTGGAGACTTAGTATGTTTCATAACCACGGTATGGTACTGTATACGAATATACTGTACATACAATATATTGTTGCCACAGCAGATTAATTTTTGTTCCAACGCTGACCACCAGATCCACATTAAATCGATGATAACATCATTCTTGCTGTTGATGAGGGTGCTAAGTTAAACAAATTCTTCGAGTATCGCGACGCTGCAACAGTCCGCCTCCACTATGTCACCCTTTTATCGACGGGACTGTCATTGCAAGTATATAGGGTTATCCATTTCGTGGTTTCAAAAGTATAGGGCTGGAATTCGACATCTGTCAAACTATGTTGTTGGATCGCTTAACTATCACACAACGCTTAGAAATTATTAAAACCTACTACAAAAATGGTGATTCTGGCACAGCCACATATCGTGCTTTAAGAGGAGATTATGGTTTATGGTTATGAAGCACATTTCTCACTCGGTGAGGATGTTACTAAACAAAATTGTCGTATTTGGGGTTCTGAGAATCCTCAAGTAATTGAAGAGAGGCCATTAAATCCACAAAAAGTAACTGTTTAGTGGGCTCTTTGTTCCGAAGGTGTGATTGGAACTTACTTCTTCGAAAACGACTAGGGAACGACTGTCACCGTCCATTCGGAGCGTTATGGTCGTATGATAACCGACTTTTTTGCCTGCTATTGAAGAATATTTGGTTTCCACAAGACGGTGCCACATGCCACACAACTCGAGCGAATATGGATTTATTGCAAGAGACATTTCTCGTCGTGGCGACATCACCTGGCCACCAATATCATGCGATTTGACACCATTTTTTTTGTGGGGCTACGCGAAAGACTGTGTTTATGCAGATAAACCTTTAAGTCTTGAGCACTTAAGAACCAACATTCGTCAAGTTATGGCTGAGATATGTGCCAAAAAGTGGTCCAAAATTACCTCAAACACTTCGCGTGGTGGTCATTTAAATGATGTAGTCTTTTACACATAATGTCAAATATCATGAAAAAAAATATTTTATATGTGTTTTATTTACGTTTAGTTTGTAAAAGCAAAATGGATAACCTTTATACATGTTTTGATTTGTTCTCGTTCATTATGAGGCCCATTCTTTTTTGATACCGTCGAACTTTCTCTGTAGTGAATTTCTATACAATGAAGTTTTCCCTACTAGGAATTGTTATCAAAGGCACTGAGTTTTCTTTCAATTCATTCGGAGAGGTCACTTCCTACTTGTAACAGGGGTGGAAAAAAGAAAAAAATGCTTTTTAGCAATAGTGGTAATTTTACAGCATTTTCTAAGAATTTATTTTTTATTTTTATTTATTATTAATTACAATACAAAGTAAATTTATATTCTAATTTTTGGGACCAAGGGTAAACCGGGTGACACATACCATATGTTTTAGATTTTTGCAGCGACAGACCAAAGCCTCTGGAGGGAATCGAACCCACAATCCCCACGCTGATAGGCAAGCACGCTACCAACTCGCCTACCGGGGCGCTTTCTTCTAAGAATTTATTTGTGTCAATTTTCTTTTTAATTTTTTTGACCACTACCATTTTTTTATAAAAATCAAGTCATAATAATAAAATCACATCCGACGATAATTGAAAAAAAACAATTTATTAGTACATTTTTTTAAAATAAATTCCTGTAGTTTTTTTTCTCCAGAATATACCAGAAAATGTGATAAACATCCCTTGGACAATTTATGTATTTATGTAATTATATTTATAAAGCAATTACAAACATAATGCAAACTCTCACTACTGAGGTCTTCAGCTAGTATTTCTCTAGTATTAATTACAGTACAAAGTAAATTTATATTCTAATCTTGGGTCCAAAGATTTTTGCACCGACATTTAAAAGCCAACTTGCCTAAAGAAGTTTCTGAAATATGCTTAATCTTTAAGATATAGAGATTTTTACTGTAGATCACGATCTTTTTTTGTCCCAGTGGAGTTGCGATGTTACCACCCAAAGAGTAGCAGTGGTACGCCTCAATACTTCAATACCAAGAGGGAGGATTCGCCTACACAACGAATTCTCGAATTGGCTTCTCAGGCGTAGCGAGTTTACTTGGTTGGTTTACAGACTGTACAGGGTATGCCTGGGGGCGATGGTAGCCGTTTTGTAGTTACCCCAAAGACCATTCAGAGGGCAGACGTCCCAAATAGATTGCTGGGAATTTCCAAGATAGGGCGTACGTATATTTTAACCAGTATTTGTTATGAAAAAACAAATATTGTCTATGAACAAAACATTATTTACTTTGAAGAGCTTCTAAATGTTGTCATGCTGATTACAGACATTTTGATTTTGCCGCCGAACTAATGCGACGGCAAATGACTCGGATCGTCTGTCCTCTGTATGGTCTTTGGTTACCCCATGTATAATGGCGCACCATTGTTCAGTCCTTCACCGTTCATATCGCTACTTCAGGCGATGTCTGTGCGTTAATCTGTATGTTGAAAGCAAAGTCCAAAAACGTCCACATCAATATTAAAGAAATTTCCACTTGTTTTGGCTCATATGTTGTCATCTTGACTTACTTACGTTGGCTCTTCAACCTGTTGTTGGTCTCGTGCGAGCTATCTGAGGTTCGTTATACCGTGGCTTCTTTCACTTGCTCCTTCCACCAGAGTTTCGCTCTTTCCGCGGTAGTTGTATCGACATGACGCAGCCAATCCCTTGGATAGCTTCTTCTATATTTAAAATATGTTTCCCACCTTTTAAACTCAAAAACTTCATCTCAAAAATTTCCATTTGTTTTCTTTAATTTTATTCATCAAATTAGTTTCGAATTAGTTATAGAATATCGTTAAATTGTATATAGACCACAAATTAAAGGCACTACCGAACTGAAGTCAATTCAAATCAATCATGATCGTAAATCTACTGCAGAGTACATAAATACAAAAATTATTGGTATTTATAAACACACAAACAAATCTTACTTAAACTCTTAAAAATGGCAAACTTAATATCAGCGTGTACGTATGGCAAAACCAACAAAAAAAAAAAAAGGAAAGAAAAAACAACGGCAATTATTTAAAACGTTAACGTGGCATCTACAGTAATACAAGCCAGCAGAAGGCGACAAGCGGCAACATCAGCATCACGCCGACAACAATAAAATGTGGCAACAGCAACGGCCGCCACCGTTGCAGCAGCAGTAGCAGCAACGGCGAGGGACAACGGCAACATGTCAAAATCAATCGGTGTGTTTGTGTTTTGGGTTGGGAATTACAAAAAGAAAATATCATAATTAATTGATTTTATGTATTAATTTCGAAACCGCCACGTTATCTCGTACACTCAGGTATTATGTATCTTCTCTATATCATGGCCATTGGTATCACTGTCGGCGCCATCTTCGATGGTACTGCCGCAATCGTCGCCGTCATCCACCACGGTGCCGCTGAACAAATGACGCAGGCAATTGCGTTTCACATACAGGAAGGCGACAAGGGCACACAGTAGGAAGGCAATGCCAATGGAGCTGCCAATTAGTAGAGCACGCATTTTACGATGCGATGGCACTTCAATGAGTAATTCACTGCCCGGCACTTGGACACCGTCGGTTGAAATGGCCAACACTTGAACAGTGAACGTTGAATCCTCTTTCAAATGGCGCAATTGATAGAAGTTGTCAAAAGTTTCGACAGTTCCGACCAGATGATGTTCGGGCTCTTTCCACCAGCGTACCGTGTACAGGCGCAACATGTCGAAACCATGCAGGGGATGTTCCCAGTGTAGCAGCCAGCCTTGCTGGTTATTAATGGCACTTAAATTCCATGGAGCACTTAGGCTACCACTACCACTGCTACTGCCACCACTGCTACCACTTGGCGATGGATTGTTAACGCGTTGCTGTGATTGTTGCACAGACGACAAGTCGCCGTCTCCGTCCTCATTGTTGGATCCTGCAACTTTCGATGATGCTACAACGACACAAACAAACAAAAAAAAGAGACAGAAAACCAAACGGGGAATGAAATAAATTAAACAAAAGGATATAAAATACTTATACATATGTACGCCTGTGTGAGGCGATATTTAATTTATGTTTGCTGCCAACTGCGGATTAAATATCTCAATTTTTAGCTGGGATACAATAATATCGTTACAGTGTCTCCGAGGGCCAAGGAAATTTATTAAATAAAAAATGTGGCCATCTATAAGTGGGCCATATAATTGGGCTATAATTGGGACCATAGATCCACATTGCCGGGAAGGGATCAAGACCGGTCCTTTACCATAAAATATAGATTTGTACGATCCTATGAAGATGAGAAAGCCCAAAGCAATTTTTTTAATTATTCGTTTGTGAATCGTTGGATCACTAATGATTGATCACTAATGATTGAATCCCAAGAGCTGTCAGTTAATCAAATATAAATCCGTAAATAGCTTCTAGTTTACTTTGCTAAATATGATCTATCTGATGGAAACTAGTCTCTCTATTTATAGGTCTATTTATAGGTTAGGTTAGGTTATGTTAGCGTGGCAGTCTGAAAAACAGACTGACTTAAGACTATACAGTCCATTCTGATACCACGAAAATCGTATTCCCAGTTCCTGACGTTGAGCCATCCATAGCACCTCAAAAATCTCCTTATCGTCCAGCTCACCTAGGGATCTAGCTAAAGAAAGATGAGCCCAATCTATTCTGAATGCATAAGGTGTAGAAGTTGAACTAGAATGGATCAACCCTTCAGCATAACCTAAATGACACTGTTCTTTTCTTGTCACCGTTTGTCCAATGTTTGTGGCATGACACTAAACATTGGATGAACAGGTCAGTAGTGGGGTGCAGTTGTATTTGTGTTTATGCTTCGATATGATATCGTTTCTTTTTGTTAGTTTCTACTTGTCAAATGTCAAAGAATAAAAGCTTCAAAAGTGACATCTACCAAAATACCGGGTGATTCAAAATAATTCCTCTTGTTGGGAAACACTTTATATTAAATTGTTAGAAATCATATTTGGAAAAAGTAACGTTCTATAACAATCGAAAATTAAAAAAAAATAAAAAAGCTGCTCCATTAAATCAATTGGTTCTACCAAAACACATCAGATACAAAATAACTTCAATTAAACAATAAACGAACAAATAAATACCGAATTTCCTTTCGAATTTCTCAGTTCGTCGTCGAATAGCCAGAGTCACGATCCTGACGAGACGACACACTATAGAGAAAATTTGTTCTTCAGCCTAACTGATCGTATGTGGAATTCCCTTCCGGCTGGTATGAAAGCAGCCGTGACATTCTCAAATTTAAGACAAATATCAACAAACACTACTCCCTCTTTCTCCGGCCCAATACCCTCATTTCATATCGCTGGCACAGTGTATTGTGTTTATTGGGGACATCCCTTGAGTGAACTCAGTGAGCCAAATAAAAAAGTGATAACTTTGGCGGAAAAAACAAATTATTGGTTTCATTTTTTTTTCAATTCCATGATCTAGAGATGTTCCACCACCAACGTCTCTAAACACTGTCCTCCACATTTGCACTTGGTTGACTTTGAATTTCACTGAAAATTTGACACAGAGGATTTCACACATATTCCGCCCACCCCTCCCCACTCTTGCGATCTCTGCCATTACCATCCGCCGAAAGGCAAAACTGGCAAGAGATTGAATTAAAGGACAAAACAAAACAACAACAAATAAAAAAACGAGGTGGAAATGGGTGGAGGGGGGTAAAAACTTACGTTGTGTTGAAAATCGAAATTGTTTACTGAACATGCCATCGCCATATTTATCCTGACTCAGTACCATAAATTCATATTCGCGACCCGGCAGCAGATGCGCTATTGTTGCTTCCATAACATTCTTCTGGATGATACGCATTGTACGCCATTCGGGGGCATCCGTTAGACGATACCAGACCGTATATTCGAGATTGGGCCGCAAGTATCCTGTGTGTGACAATGCAAAACGAGAAACAACCACGTTAAAAATACTCCTCGTATATTCTTTATGCACACATGCAAGCAAACACGCTGTGGAACAAAATGCAATACCATACATATGCCGGTCTATGACTGTGTGTGTGTGTGAGAATAAAGTGAAAATGTTTTTTCTCGCTTATTTTGTTGTTGCATATGAAATGAAACGTGTGAGTATCTACAGGATATTGTCGCTCCTGTTATTGTGCGGTGTTGTTGGTGGTGTCAATTGTTGTGTGTGTGTGTGTTTGTGTATGTGTGAGTAGCATGCAAAAGTGGAATCTCAGTTATTTTTTGATTATAAGTGAATTGTAATAATAGCGAATATTTTGTTTTCCATTCAATTTGTCTCTATGGTATGTATGTATATGTGTGCAGCTATATGTGAGGGTTTTGGTTTTGTTTATGAAATTGTTGCTGGAATTGTGCTTTGCACTTTCTTTTAATGTATGACGATAAGCTGGCTGGCAGGCAATGCTATAGTACAATGCTAACATATGAGTTATTCCAGAAATGTTCGCCCCCGTTAAATTCAAAAATATTCATCCCGGACCCAAAGGCAAACATTTGATACGGACGTTTTAAATTCATGGTTATTTTCGTATGGAATCCATACGTTTGACTGATTTATTCGCATCTACTGTTGTATTCGAAAAAACAAAAAAGAGAGTTTTGTGAAGATCATAAAAGATTTCAGTACAAAACAAAACTTACACCCGTATGTATGATTTTGAAACAGAAAAATGCACTTTACAGGCGTAAGCAGCTCAAAAAACTGACAATGCCACCCCCCTCAAAATCCGCCAGAAATCACAAAAAGCATTAAGAGAACGGGAAAAATGGTCCCATTCGGTACCTCAACTTCAGGAAATCGTAGGAGCAAGAATAAAAATAGAAAATTGTAGGCGTGGCAATAGGTGACCATAGGCCACTGCTTAAATTCGATTCTCAGTCTGTTGTACAAGTGTGGGTACTCAAACTTCATGAAACTTCACAAGGACGACTATAATGCATTTTTTTTAACAATTAAAAAAAATAAAAATTTTAAAAAAATTAAAAAAAAAATAAAAAAAATTTAAAACAAAAAAAAAATTTAATATTAAAAAAAAATGGAAAAAAAATTTTTTTTCACTTTTCCCCGTAACATCTGGAACATTTTTTTTTTCTATACTGTGTCATTTTTATGCATTTACAGTTTGAGGTAATTTTATGGATCCCTAGGGGCATTTCAACCCGTCTCATATCTATTTTCATTATCAGTGCGCTATTCTTAAGGTTGACCTTTTCAGTTTTTTGGGGGGCTTACGCTTGGTAAGGTTCATTTCAGCACATAATCCAAGGTACAGAGGGGGTTAAGGTAGACACAGACTTTCCTACTTGAGTAGCGAAGACATGGCAGTGGCTAGCATAAAATGTAAGAATTTCCACGCTAGGTTGGCGTCAGCGTAAATGGCTCACGACAACGAGCTGCTCTCAAGTGCTTTGAAAACAATGGTACATGCAGAAAACCTGGCAAAAAAAAAGAACCTGATTGTAGACAGTGACGTCAATGCGCATCATCAAATATGGAGCGGTCGGTGGTGGGTCACAAAGACTCAGAACGACTCGTTGTAATCGGTATGCCCCTAGGGCAATGCCAGGAGTAACATACGGTAGCGATGTTGGTTATTGGAGCTAAAAAAGCGAGCATTCAGCATGAAGTTATTCAATAGGACTCAGTTCGTTAGAGCTTCACAGGACTGCGAAACGATCAGGGTAAATGAAATGAAAAAGGCCACAATATGCTTGCAAGAGGGCAACAACGGGACTAAAAGCCTCGCATTATTCATTGATTGTATACGACGGTAGTAAGAAGGGTGTAAGGATACACTTTTCTCATTGCTGTGGTATCAGAATAACCTTAATATATACAACTAGTAAGTTGTAATGCGCCTATGGCGCCCGTTGAAACATGGAAAAAAAATTCTTTGGAAAAAAAAAAATTTTGTGGAAAAAAAAATTTTTGTTGAAAAAAAATTTTTTCTTGAAAAAAAAAATTTTTGTTAAAAAAAAAAAAATTTGTTGAAAAACATTTTCTTTCTTGAAAAAAAAAAAATTTTTGTTGAAAAAAAAATTTTTGTGGAAAAAAAAATTATTGTAAAAAACAAAATTTTTGTAAAAACAAAATTTTTGTAAAAAAAAATATTTGTAAAAAAAAAAATATTCGAAAAAAAAAATGTTTGGTAAAAAAAAAATTTGGGGAAAACACAATTTCACAATTATTTTTTTTATTATTTATTATAGAATGCCTATTTAAATTCCTACGTACTGCGTGACAGAGTCAGTGAATCAGTGTATCAGTGAATCAGTGTCGAGGGTAAATATATATTAAGATAGCCTAACAAATATACAATTTAGATGTACTGTGGTCCCTTTAGTACAAAAAACGGCCAACATTTTCAATCCATGAATAGCGTTTTTTTTTTAAAAAAAATATTTGTTTTGCGACTTTTGACACCAACATCCTAACAAATTTTAAAAAATTTAAAAAATGTTTTGGTGCCCTTTCCAGGATACGAAGAAAGGATTGCTGTGTGATATTCGCAAACACATACACACACACTCCAATCACACCACGACCAGTCACATATATCTAGAGTTGGGTATTACAGGAAAAATCCCAATCTCGAAATTCGAGATTTCCCGAAATAACGAAAATTTCTATTCACGAGATGCGGAATTTCCCGAAATAACGAAAATTTCATTCTCGAGAATTCTCGAAATATCAGGAATTCAAAAAATGTCCTAATAAATCTAAAATCAGTGTAAAAGCAATGAATTTTATAAAATATTCTTTTCATTTATTTTTATTTAAGTATAAATAATATAAAAAAAATATTTGAAAAAGTTACTATTTCAATAATTTAAAAAAAAAGTATAACAAAAATAATTAAAAAAAAAAAGCAAAACAAAAATAATTCACAATTATACGTACTAAAATAGGGGAAAAAAGTGATTGAAAACATTATTGACCAAAATGGTGTTTTAGAAAACATAGACTGTTAATGGCTTCGTCGGACAATCGCGTACAAATGGAAAAGTTATACTGTTGTCGCTTCTCGTACATTAATTGAAACACTGGTGTGAATTGGTATGTGAGTTGCTGTCATGTAGTGTGTGATTCAGTGTAACAGAACGACCCTTAGAGTTTGGTGTTTCCAGGGATTAATCATATGTATATTCTCTTACTTGCAAACTAAAGGTTCTCTTACTTTTGAAAGAATTGTTTTTATACCCTCACCCTACGGGTAGGAGGGTATATATCATTTGATACGGCTCAAAAGTGTAACACCTAGAAATATTCAGATTAGAACCCAGGTGTCTTTGAACCAAATTCGATTCATGACTTTCTGAATCGTTTGAGCCATGTCCGTCTGTCCGTCTGTCCGTCTGTCTGTCCTGCTGGTACGCACGATAACTTTCGAAAGAGTTAAACAATCGCTCTGAAATTTGGCATGGGTTAATATTTTCCCAAAACTGCTTATGGGATTGCATATGGGCTATATGGCCACACCCCTTCGGGTACCTCCCACACAAATCGTCTATTTCGCCCACTTTAGTAATCGTGTAATAATATCAATACGCCCACACCGATGTTGGCCAAATTACGTATTTGGTAAAGCTATAGCTAGACAAAGTTTCGGACAAAAACTTGGAAGTCTGGCAACTCCCCTTCTGGTACCTCCCACACAAATGTACCATCCCGCCCCCGATAAACCGTCTAATACTATCAGTATAACCAACGCTATCTTGCCCAAATTTTGTATTTAGTAAAGTTATAGCTAGACAAAGTTTTGGACAAAAACTTGGAAGTCTGGCAACTCCCCTTCTGGTACCTCCCATACAAATGTACCATCCCGCCCATTATAAACCGTGTAGTATTATAAATATGACCAATTAGATCTTGCCCAAATTTTGTATTTAGTAAAGCTATAGCTAGACAAAGTTTTGGACAAAATCTTGGAAGTCTGGCAACTCCCCTTCTGGTACCTCCCATACAAATGTACCATCCCGCCCCTGATAAACCGCCTAATACTATCAGTATGACCAACGCTATCTTTCCCAAATTTTGTATTTAGTAAAGCTATAGCTAGACAAAGTTTTGGACAAAAACTTGGAAGTCTGGCAACTCCCCTTCTGGTACCTCCCATACAAATGTACCATCCCGCCCCTGATAAACCGCCTAATACTATCAGTATGACCAACGCTATCTTTCCCAAATTTTGTATTTAGTAAAGCTATAGCTAGACAAAGTTTTGGACAAAAACTTGGAAGTCTGGCAACTCCCCTTCTGGTACCTCCCATACAAATGTACCATCCCGCCCCTTATAAACCGTCTAACACTATCAGTATGACCAACTCTATATTGCCCAAATTTTGCATTTAGTAAAGCTATAGCTAGATAAAGTTTTGGACAAAATCTTGGAAGTCTGGCAACTCCCCTTCTGGTACCTCCCATACAAATGTACCATCCCGCCCATTATAAACCGTGTAGTATTATAAATATGACCAATTAGATCTTGCCCAAATTTTGTATTTAGTAAAGCTATAGCTAGACAAAGTTTTGGACAAAATCTTGGAAGTCTGGCAACTCCCCTTCTGGTACCTCCCATACAAATGTACCATTCCACCCACTTTAGAAATCTAGTAATTATATAATTTCGCTCAACGAATCTTTCCGAAATTCTATATTTAGTAAAGCTTTAGCTATATACAATTTTCTAGTAAAAACTCTGCTTTATATTCCGCCCGTTTTGTAAAAACGTGTAATACAATATTTTTTTCTATAACATTCGGTATTTTGAGGTTGCTATTATGGAATATGAGACTTGTATTTTTTTACTGAGGGTGAGGGTATATATAAGTCGGTTTACCCGACTGCAACTTTTTCACTGGTTTCTATTAATATTTGTCAGCAAATTTTTTTTTTGATTTCTCAAGAAATCTTGAGATATTCTCGAGATTCGGGATTTCCCGAAATGTTAAAAATTTCAATTCTCGAGATTCGGGATGGAAAAATCTGGACAATTTCTAGAGAATTCCCGACGGGAAATTCCCGAATCCCAATATTCCCGATATATCTGTGAAAAGCTGCCGGATATTCTATTTCGGTTATCGGTAGAAGGTAAACGCTACACAGGCATGATATACAAATGTTGTGACAGGATATTGAAGATATGGACTTTGTCGATCGTTTGTGTCAGCAGGATGGCTCGCCATGCACCAAGTTCGGTAATCGTGATATCAGAACTCTCGGCAACGTAAATTTGTCTCTATTTTTATACTTCTATTTCTTGGGGTTATGAGAATAATCCATTAATATCGCCTGTCCTGGAAAGTTACGTTGACAGGATACACTAATGCGATTCGAGCCACATAATTGAAATCCTGTTCGTTAAATAATGTTAATTTTTGCTCACTCAAATAAAATAATAATATGTCGAAAACATGTATTTTTTGTTAACACTCTTTACACTATGATGACCGACTATTCTTTCAAAACCTCTGGGCGAAGAAAGGGGTTTTTTCGTAATGGGAATGAAAAATGCTCCTTAATTGCATAATCGACTGTATGAGTAGAAATAATACTTGTTTGTCTCTTTAACTTATCATATTCTGTCTTTTAAACATTTATCGTAGCGAACATAATTTTCGGCAATCAATATATAAGTGAATATTTTTAGTTTATTGTATTTGTGAAATTTAATTTAAATACATGTAATTAATACAATGAACTCTATTATTCACTAATTTGTGAACATTTAGTTTATGGTATACATAATTTGAAAATTGTTTAAATGTTTTGAAATTGTTTAACAATTTATGGATTACAAAAATATAAAACAAATCATGCGTAAGCTATTGTTCACCATTTAAGTTAAAAGCTAAAGTATATTTCTCGGCATAAATGTATGTCTAGTTGTTGGTGTGGTTATAGTAAGCCTAAAAGTAGGCAGTTTATTTTAATTTCAAATAATGCCTAAAGGTTTGCATTTTCACTGAATATTGTATAGAAATATTTAGTTTGTATATTCGGCAGTTGATTGAACTGAATGTTTGAAATACTTTTTGATTCTGAAGCGAATAGGTATTAATAACATCCGACTATTTATAAATTATATTCTGATTCGTGCTGATACTCGAAACTTTACATTAAATTTTCATAACTATCGCATAATCAGTTTATGTATTTCCGTAGTCACTGGAAGAGCTAGAGAATTAATAAAAACTGCCTGAATATGTGATTTCATTTTCGACTTCATGGATATGTCAGATGCAAGCGTAACCAATTCAAAAGATATTTTGACTTTGAAGACTTTGATTATCTGAAGGAATTTTCACAGAGAAATACTAGGAGAAATGACAATAATTTAGTATTTCCTATTTTCCCCAACAGCCCATTATCGGACAGTCCAGGAACTTATCTGTAATCAGTGAGGCCAACTCGATAATATTTTCTACACTCTTATTTGAACCAGCCAACATCTATGGCATAATAACGTGCAAAGTAAATATAGCCTTAGGTTAGGTTGAGAACAAGTCGCAAGGTGTTAAATCACAAGATCTCGGTGGCCAATTGTGATCACCTCTTCGAAAGATAACTCGGTCCGGATACTTTTTCCGTAAAATAGCAATTGTTTCGTTGCTTGTGTGTCACATAGCGCCGTCATGTTAAAAGTAGATGTTGTCCAGATCAATATCATCCAACTGCGACCATAAAAAATCATTAATCATCTTTCGATAGCGCAATCCATTCACGGTAACTGTAGATCCAAACTAATTTTCGAAAATGTAAGGTCCAATTAACCTGCCGGACCATAAACCGCACAAAACAGTCACACGTTGAGGATGGAGAGGCTTCTCAACAATAACTCTTGGGTTTTCAGAGCCCCAGATGCGACAATTTTGCTTGTTGGCGTAGCCACCGAGGTGGAAATGGGCCTTATCAGTCAAGATGATTTTTCGATGGAATTCCGGATAATTTTCATGCATTTCAAGGACCCAATCAGGCAAGACACGACGTTGTTGATGATCGGCCGGCTAGAGTTCTTGTATTAACTGAACTTTATAAGCCTTAAGACCCAAATCTTTATACAAAATAAGGTGTAATGACGTTTGGGCATTCCCAATTCCAAAGAATAACGCGGAATGGTCAAACCTGGGGTTTCTTCAACACTTTCGGCTACAGCAGCAATATTCTCAGTTGTTCTTGAGCGACGGTTACGGGATTTATTCTTTACATGACTAACTTTTCCCAACAGCTCAAATTTTTTTCCACCAATTTCAGTATTGCGGTCCGACAAGGTGCTTCAAATGCGACGACCCAAAAATGCTTTAGTTTTGCGAACTGTGACTGAAAGATTTTCATCATTTTTGTAGTGAATTTGAATTGGCAGCTACCGGAATACCGGGTGACTCAAAATAACACCGCTTATTGGAAAAACCTTTACTACTCCTTGTAAGCCTGTGTGCCCTGTAAGGACACCTATGATCTTTTTTGTTTCTATTTCGCTCAGTATCAGCAAGGTTTTGATTTCATTCTTGAATAATTCACCCCAAAAGATTCTTGTCATTTTCCCAATGGTTTCATAGCGTGATACGAGCTTTAGTCGCCCATCTTTTTTAGAATGCATAGCTCCGAATAGTTTTGTGATCTCTAGGTTGGTTGTTTACAAATTCCTGGCTCGTTAGGTCAAAACATTTGCTTTCTCGTTTCCTCTCATTCGGTGATTTCATATGGATTTCAAACTCCAAGAAATAAAGCCCTAGTGGAAATCCCATTTTAAAGGGAAGTGCAAATTCTTTTCAATTTTGTTTTATTACTATTTCTCTTCTTCTTCTAAAAGTTATTAATATCCATACGAAATCCATACTTTCTATTGCTAAACAAACATGCATATGTTTACATGGAAAACGAGCATTTTCATGCTAAACAAGCAAAATATGAAAACTGCATATTCCATTACATGCATAAAAAAACAAATGACAAACAAAACTTTTAGTTTCTGCCACATAAGCGCTTTGTTCAAGGTACACATTTCGCATATATTTACACACTCACATTCCCATACCTCATGTCCGCGTCAACACGAAATTTACTTTATAGGAAACCCCTAAAGTCTATATTTGCAGGACAAAGAGAGAGCCCGAGTGCAGTAATGCCACCATGTGTGGGACAGTGCTCAAATAATGAATATTTCATAGATATGATGAAGTGTCAGGGGTGACAAAACGACACCATATGATTTCGTTATTGTCATCATTGCCCGGGTGAAATGAAATGGCCTGGATGACCCATGCACATGCATTCGATTGATATGATTTGGCGTGGCCAGAGAATCTTCTTACCTGGTTGCCATCGTATGGTTATGGAGGTTTCCGTGCTATTCGCTGTCAAATTGTATGGTGGCCGTGGTGAGACATTCTCAATCATTAGCTCCGTTTCGGCCGTAATTGTGGCCGCTTCATTTGTGGCCACACATTCGTACAGGCCACGATCCGTTTCGATGAGACCGGTTATTGTTAAGTTACCATCTTCGGTGACGGCACGATCCTCGGGCAAAGGTTGGCCGTCTTTCTGTAATAGATGTAAAAAAGGGAGATTAACAACCACAGACTACAATAAAAATATGGCTGAAAAAAGGTTATTGTTCATATATATGACAGACGTCTCACGTTGTTCCAAGAAAAACCGTAGTTGCTTTGAATACCTTTCAATTGTTACTACCATAATTACTGACATTTAGAGATTGCAGCCGAACTAATGGGACTTAAGGGTAGATACATATAGCTGGACAAAAAATCTGCAGCCAAAAATTTTATCGGCTGTCGTTCAACGATTTTCTCAGCTAAGAAACAACAGCAAGAGAAAATTGTTTTTTTTGGAAATTAAAAACTTTGACAAAAGTTTTCACTGTCCATAGATTACTGCGGCTTGTTTTTCTTCAGTTTTTTTTTGGTTAACTTCGCTATTTGAAGCCTTCTTCAGCTTTTATTTTCAAAATGTTTAAGGTTTTAAGCTTTAGCTTTTGTTATCGATTCAGTTTTTGATTGTGGGAAGGTCCCTGAGGATATTTTTGATGTGCAGACTTTAAGGCCAACCAATCGGGAGACTCACCAATCGGAGGGTTAACTAAAATTGAGCCAGGTACGCAGGATACCTTTTAAAAGGGTTAACCAAATATTTGTTATCGGCTGTTTTTCACCTCGTAAATGTAGGCGACTTTACGAGTAAGAAGCCATGTAAGACATCTCCAGAAAAGAATTAGCCATTCGGAGCCGGCTTTAAACAGTAGATTCCGGTCAGTAAGTACACACAATTATATCGCCACCAGCTTACTGATTCAAGAGAAATTCCCCGTCTGTCCCTTCATGGAATGTTAAGGGAAAATAAGTTATTAATAACACCGTGTTACACACATTCTGTCTTATGAACCAAATTTACTTTTTCGGAAAGGGGATAAAAAAAAAAAATACACGTGTATCGGCGATTTTCATGTACACGTCAGAATTTTTTTTTTAAGTTTGAAGTATGAAGCTCGTAGTGGCCTGTGTGAAAGCCTACAGTTTTTTTTGGAAATCTTTTTTACGAGTCTAGCCACGCCCTATCTGTTACCCATCACACAAATCCACCTTCCTTGAAAATAGTTTAATTACATTATTTGTCTAAAAATCTGTATTGCCTTTATTAAATTCTACACAACATGTGAAATTATCCATTTTATGATCTAAACATAATTTTAATTGTAAGAAATGTGGCTTTTGTGATAAAAAACTGAAAAAGATTTTTTTTTATTATTTTCAATCAGTTCTGAACACTCTTTATAACTCTAAAACTTAAATTTAGTGACAATTTTTTAAATATTATTTCTAAGAAATCTGACAATTCGAGTTATAACATTTTATGTCCCACAAAATTTAATTAAAAAACAAAAATTAACAAAAACCGGTTATTAAAATTTTTTTTTCGCAATTTCTGTACTCTGGGGTAGACTTCATCAGTTCAGAAAGTGGTATTTTTTGTTGCATAGTGTTACTGGTTTCACTCTTGGAGTTTCAAAGTTTTCAATCTCGAAGTCATTTTAGCAGATTTAATCGGTTTTATGAGTTTAATTTACGAATAGCATTGGCTTTCACTTCAACGAAGTTTACAATGTTTATAAAATATTGTCGAAATCCCTACATGATTTGTGTTGCCAATTAAACGGTACGCAATTATTCGGATTTGACTGTATACGATTCGAACCAGACGATCTTAATAATCGAACGTCTGCACACATATAGATGTACAAATGTAATTGTTTATTACAATACAGCGATACTAATTATTATTAATTGAAATAAACCTGTTATATTTTGTAAAAATATAAACAAATAAAGAAAAATACTTTCAGTTTCCAGAGAAAAATACGCAGAATGAACAAATTGTTGTTGTATTGGCTTAGAAATTCCCCCGACATTTTGACACTCGTACCCAGAACGAAACAGAGCCGTAAAGGTGTGTAGACATTCGATGGGTCAATTATAATTAATATGATTTTTTAATTATCAACGAAGTTTTATATGTCTGAACGTTGTGAATAATTGTACTGTAGAAGTAATGAGGAGGATATTGCCTAATATCGTATCTCAGGTCTTGAATAGTTAACAATTATCGAATCGAGAACATTGGCTAATTAGTTTCGTAAAAAGTCTATGCTGATTTGTTGCGGATATAGACATAAATAACAGAGTGACTATTTTTCTTACGCGATCATATTGGTCCCACTCCCCATATACAAGAGCTTTTTTGTGTTCCCGCATTTTTGGAAAATTTTTCGAATTAATTTTGAGTTCGTTTGACAAAGTGTTGCCTGCAAAGTCCGGTTAACGTTGGTTAATGTTAAACAGCCGTAAAGCAGCTGTTGTCTTCCATATCCTAATGAAACGCGTACATTCTAAATGAGAGCGCGACGACGTCTCGACTATTTAGGTTGGGACGCTGTAAGTGTAACACCTAAATTTGTTCGTTTGTTAGCACAACAAGTGCGTCATCTTTTTAAAATATATGGGTAACATTTTTTTTTTTAAATTTATTCGACATTAGTCATGTTTAGTTTCACAAAATTATTACGTTAAATTTATTACTTTACAATCACTTCGCATTCAGTGTGAAACTTTTGTTCAAAAGAGAAAATTTTACCTCTTTATTTTCTTAAATTTACTTAATACCCTGTTTTCTATAAGATTTGATTCACTTTGCTCTCTATCTGATTCGAAGTAAATAAAACGTATGTTAAGCTTCTCCACAGCGTTATGGAATTAAAAGCCATTGAAACTCGCAGCGATTCGGTGGTTTAAGTGCTGACATAAAGTGCCCGGTAAACAAGACAGACAACCGGTATATTAACAATAAACAAAACTAAAAGCACAACAGAAACAAAAAGAATTAGTTTGAAAACAATGTTTAAACTAAATTCGCTGTTTTTTTTTCATAGAAATACTTGTTAACATCGTATGGGGTCATCCATTAGTCGACAATCGGCGCATTAATCAGAATAACACGGTCCGGAAACTTTTCCCGTAAAAGAGCAATGGTTTCGTAGCGTCGTCTTATTGAAAGTAAACGTTGTCAAGATCCATATCATCCAACTCCGACTATAAAAAATCATTAATCATCTCTCGGTAGAGCAATCCATTCACCGTAACTGTTGATCAAACCTCATTTTCGAAAAAGTAAGGTCCTATGACCCCTCCGGATCATAAACCGCACCAAACAGTCACACGTTGAGGATGGAGTGGCTTCTTTACAATAACTCTTGGGTTTTCAGAGCCCCCGATGCGACAATTTTGCTTGTTAAAGTAGCCACCGAGGTGGAAATGGAAATGGTCAGTCAAGATGATTTTTTGATGGAATACCGGATAATTTTCATGCATTTCAAGGACCCAATCAGCCAAGACAACACGTTGTTGTTGATCGGCCGGCTTGAGATCTGTTGTAACTCAACTTTGTAAGTCTTAAGACCAAAGTCTTTATGCAAAATACGGAATGCAAACCTGAGTTTTCTTCAACACTGTGGGCTACAGCAGTTGTTCTTGTGCGACGGTCACGGGTTTAATTCTTCACATCACTAACTTGTCCCAACAAGCTCGAATTTTTCCACCAATTTCTGTATTGCGGTCCGAGAAGGATCTTCCCGACGACGCAAAAATGCTTTAGTTTTGAGATTTTCACCATTTTTGTAGTGAATTTTAATAATTTCAATGAGTTGTTGAAGCGTGTATCGTTTCATTTTTGGCGTTTCATGGCGTAGTTTCTACTTGTCAAATGTCAACGAATAAAAGCTTCAAAAGTGACATCTACCGAAATAACTCTTGTTGTTTACAACGTCGACTGTAGTGAGTGTAGAATGTGCGCCATTTCCGCACTCATTGCAGGAAACACATTGACAAACGACCTCAAAATCAACTTTTCAGTGCAACAAACAGGAAAATAATTTAAATTAATTTAAACTCCATCGTATCAGAAGAAGTTACAACAATTTGTAATGTTTATTTCTTTTTTGCTTTGAATATTAGGTCCCGATCAGCGAGAATACTCTGCCATGCTAATTACTGACATTTAGAGTTTGAAGCCGAACTAATTCGCCGAAGACCTCTATATAGTCTTTGGAGGGTCGGCAAAACCCCTTTAACAAAATGGTGCATAGAGGTCTGACGTCTCCAGCCGTTTGCTGAATATTTCCCAGTGAGGGCCTATGGTGCCATGGTTTTATCTCGATGACATTGAAGGATATACAGTGTAGTCTCTCATAAGCGGACACCTAAGGGACTGAGAATTTTGTCCGTTTATGAGAGGTGTCAGCAAGGAGAGAGTACACTGCACATATATAAAATGAAATTTAGTTTTAGATAAAAAAGCAACCCGATCAATCTTATGACTGCTTGTTTCAACCCATCAACGCTTGTATTGGTCAAAACGAACTACGAATAATTAATAAATTTACTTAAGAATTCATTCATTTGTCTCACTGTTTGACTTAAATTAAAACGTATAAATTGTGCCTCACCTCGAAAATATTGAATTGACATCTTGTGAGAGTTGCGACGAATACTCGTTAGCAATTTACGGGAATAAATAAAGCGGACGGAAAACAATACAGCCGGTGTATTAATTTAACAAAACAAAAAAATACGTAGAATCAGTAAAACTGTGTCTGGCAATGTTGCATAAAATTAAATCGCTGTTAATTATAATAATAATTGTTAACACAATATGGAGTCATCCATTAGATGTGGCTGGTGGTGGAGAGCGTCATTACATTACACCAGGTGTGCTTGGGGCTCCATATGGCAGTAGTGGAATAGGAGGTTACAATTTATTTGAATCTCCTCAACCTGAACCAAAGGGCTACTCATTTCCGGAAACACCATTGCAAGAGAACGTCCATTGGAGTCCGCACACATATTTCGAAGGAGTTGGTAGAGGTTTCGAAAGTTTTCCACAAATCCAGCCTGATTTCGTGTGGATTCCTCAACAGCCCAAGTATGACATACCATTTATTCCACAAGTTGTTATTGAAACTCCAAAACAGTCGGGAGTTGTTGCTACTTCACCTGAATCAAGCACGATGGAAAGTGGTGACGCTAAGACATCTTCTATTCCACAATCCACCACTGAGGACAGTTTAGTTAAAAGTGTGATGGGTAGGACTATGGCTGGCATTCAATCGACTACGGAAAGCGTTGCAATTACAAAATTGCCTTCACCAAACAGCACCGCAATTAACAATCCACCTGAAACTACCAACAAACCTTCCAAGTCACTCGAAGGCGATGAAGAAGATATATCGGAACTAAGTCTGCTGTCACTTTTTCACACCGACAGCAGTACCGGACAAACGATACCATCGGAAATGTCTAAAACTGCAGATGCCAAAGACAGCAATCCAGCTGGTGTGGACATTATGAAAAATATCTCCAAAATATGTGGTTCAAGTTTGGGCAAACGCGTTGCTTTCGGTGTTCCCACATCGCTTTTGGAATATCCTTGGACTACATTGCTGATATACGATACCAAGGATCGTTACCAATGCGGTGGCAGTTTGATCACCGAAAAATATGTCCTAACTGCGGCCCATTGTGTATCCAATGCATTTTTTCCACTGTAAGCTGGTTATTTTGACCAAAGAGAACAAGATTTCGGAATATTTTAATATTTTTTTCATATTTTTCTTTCGTTAGAATCGGTGTTCGTTTTGGAGAACACGAAATCGACAAAAAGGATGATTGTGCCGAACTCCTTGGCGGTGATGTTCTATGCAAAAATACCCTCGAAGTTAAAGTGGTGAAAATCATTATTCACCACGAGTACTCCAATCGTTTGCACAAAAATGACATTGCCCTACTGAGATTGGAGAAAACTGTACAATTCACAAGTACGTACTAGAGACAATATTGAGGGAAATTTACGGTTTTGTTAAACTTTTTTTTTCTTTTTGAAGAACACTATTATCCCATTTGTTTGCCTACGCCCGATGACAATCGTTTGGAGACTTTAAAGGAAGCCACTGTTGCCGGTTGGGGTGCCACGGAGACAGGTTTGTTGATGTTTTGCGTTGTGATTTTCAAAGCTTTAAATTTTCTTAGAATTTGCAACGTTTTCTATTTTCTTAGAGAATGAGATCAGTATTTTCCAAAAAGCTGACTTAGGGATATCTGTTCAGATTATGAAAAGTTAATGTTTGTTTGTTTTGATAAGCGAATAATTAAAAGCGAGATTTCGCCAGAAAATAATATGACAAAGTATGTCAATTATACAAAACTGAAAAATGTTTACTAAATCAAAAGTTACAGAAGGAAATGGATTCTGGACCACTACGTCGCTACGTTCACATACATATTGCAAGCGTACGATTTGTAATGTCCTCGTTCGTCAGCATCCTCACTGTCGTTGTCTCCTTTTCGATTTTTGAAAAAGCACCAGTTTCATCTGCCTCAATCTTTCCGACGATGCGAATGTCCATATAGAGGACAAATGGTCTAAGTAAATACGTCTGCAAAAACTAACCCTCCTAGGACGTTTAGACCGAATAGAATAGAAAATAAACTAAGTTAACACAATATTAAGATTTCTTATTAGCCTGAACTGCGCACGGAACGGAAAATGAATCTCAATGGACGTATCTAACTAGATTCAGAAATATTCTAAAAATCAATTTTTACTGTAATCGCTTTAACTTTACATATGAATGCTCCAGGTTAACTGCAGTTTAAATATTTTGTTTGTTTCATATTTCAGTTATTCAATCCAAGCTGTTGCTGAAGGCTCAAATACCGCTCCTGAATATGTCCAAGTGCCGTGAAGTTTACACCTATACGAAGTTCAATGACAACACTGAGATTTGTGGTTCGGGTGCCAATCAAACGGACGTCTGCCGCGGTGATTCGGGCGGTGCAATGTTTGTGTACGTTTCATCTGGCGGCAACTCTCGATCGAAGAACATACAATTGGGCATTGTATCACTTGGTGTGGCACGTTGTGGCGATCCCCGATTTTTGCCCGCCATTTTTACAAAATTACCAGCATATTACAAGTGGATTGAGAATAATTTAGAATACTAGATTGTGGGCTCTGATAAAAACATTTAATTCTGAGTTCAGAACTAATGATTTATTTGAATCGAATTTTTGTCATTTATATCAATTTAATTCATAAATACTCCTATGTTGTTTCTGATGATATCGTTTACGTTTTCTTAATTAGCTGTTAATCGGCATAGGGTTGATATCTGCAGACCAAATGATCCCTTCCAGTTTTTTCTTCCTAATAAGAGATTGCCAATGATTTCGGATGCCTCTAAACTGCCGTATGTTTGGACCTGAATGCTCTTAACATCCGTTCATTTGCAAATTGCACCATTTCTGGCAAAAAGAAAAAAATCGCCAACCGAAAATGTTTATACACTCTAAGCTCCTTAGGGAGACAGAGAGTACACAAGATTACATGAATAACAAAATATAGGCTTATTAGACGCTGGCCTAACCTATACACAGGCACACACACACATATACTATACTATTGGTAAATATGTATATGTGTGTGTGTGTGAACACACATGTACCTGCTAATTTGGGGCTTATTATGGAGTCTCGAAAACTGCCACCCCCTACACAATACAGAAATTTTCGGTTGAATATGGCCAAACAAGGTACGAGTACGTACGAAATCAGCAGAAGTACAATAATCACAAATAATAACACATACGTTAGACATGAACACGCATACGCATACGTACAAGGACATACAATCTATATGTGCACATACGGGGCATTTCGCACCAGTTTGATCCAACAGAGCCAAATGGTCTGTGTCAAATCTTAAAAAGGAAAGCGTATTTGGAAAAATTATAAAAAGACTAGGATCCCTCAAGAACTTGTCTTCACTTTCAGTATCCATACGTCATTATTTGTTACAAATCGGTTTGTGGGTTCAATTCCTCCATGACCACGATATAAAAACAAATCAAAAATTATGAAGATGGGGTAAATTTAAAATTTGTCCGTTTGCAAAATTTCTACTGACTTAAAAATGTATCACAGTATGAGGACCAACCGGCTTAGGCCTGAATAATTAAACTCGGAGAGTTTATAGTCCTTGCGGCGAGGTGAAAGGAAGTGTGATATACAACTTGAAATTTAAAGGAACATTAAAAAAAAAATGGGAAAAATTGGGTAATAGGAAAGTAGGAAATTCGGTTTACAATCAAACATAATGTTATGAAACTGGAAAATGGAATAAATGGGAAAACAAATGGGTCATCAAGGGGAAACTTTTGAAAATTCCTGCAATGAATGTGTTTCCCAACAACAGGTGGAAATGCCCAAACGACCAAAAGGGACAAAAAAAAAGGAAGGACCGAAAGGAAAAAGAAAATCTTCAAAAAGTTAAAAAAAAAAATGGGCAAAAGTATATTAAATATAAAATCAGTGAAAAACAATTTAAAATCAACGGTTTTCAGAATTTCTGTTTCTGTCATAGTAGTGCTAAATTCGTTTATAAGCCAATCAAAAATTGACCAAAAAAAAATTTTTTAAAAAATTGTGAGAAATGTAATTTGCAACGTAAGGCAAAAGTAAATGTAAATGGTTTTCCACAAGAGGTTTTATTTCGGTAGCTTTCACTTTTGAATTTTTTATTCTTTGACAAAGAAAAACTACGCCATTACTAAAAATGGAGCGATACACGGTTCAACAACGCATTGAAATTATTAAAATTCTCAAAAGTTCACTCAAAAGTTGTAGTCAAAAGTACTGTATATTACTTTTGACTACAACTTTTGAGTATTTTTAATTTTTGTTACGATAATTTTTTCTATTACGTTTTGGTTGAGCTTATGTTGGCATTCGAGTGCAAGCTAATATGATCAGAGTTGGTTGTAGTCAAATGGAGAGAAATGATGGTCAACGAAGAGACTCTACACACAGCCATAGGTAGATGGGTTTCGTTATTGGTTTGACGACTTATCAATACCTTAATGACCTGTTTTGTCTATATACTGATATATACTGTCTGGGCAAAATTTTAATTTGCATTAGAGATATTTTAATGCGAATTCACTATTTCGTTTGTCAACGCCATAACTTTGAGCATATCATGAAGTAAACCCGAAATATACCCAAAAACGAACACAATGCCCCACATGTACTCTATCTCATTTACTCAGATCCATACATATGCTAGTGTACTACCTACCGAAATACATTGAAAACTATATACATACAGACAAACATAGATCTGTGTAGAACATACATACCCTTTTCCAATCAATAGATGGATGATTAGTGCCATCTCGGTCAATGGCTTGACATGGCATTTGAGTCATTTCGCCTAATTTTTGTATGTAAATTGCTTTTGGTGTTATTGTGAATATTGGTGGTCGCAAAACAATTACATTAATGACAGGAGATGGTCCATCCGTGCCCAGATCATTGTACGGCGTACACGTATAACTTCCCGCATGTGATTCATCCACTTTGGAAAAGAACAAACTGCCATTCATTTTATAGAATACTCCCTGAAAGTACAAATGAGAATAACAACAATAGCAACAACAAACAACAGCATGCCATCCATTGCACAATCATCATCGTGGGGGGGAAAAACATTATCCTTCTCTCCGCCACAAAGGAGTCATAATTGTACAACATGGACGCATTGAACGAGTGGCAGAGCTACGCAAAATATATGGCTTACAGGTACATTATATGAATCGAAGAGTAGACCATCTTTTTCCCATCTAAGATTTTTCAGCGGTGGATTAGCGCGAAAATGACAATCAAGCACGGCCGGCTGACCATACGGCAAATAAACCTCGGGTGGTGCATAAATCACTTTGGCCTTATCTGCAAATATACACAGAACAACGCATATGAGAACGCATCATATCATCATCATCATCATCACAACGCCACTCCATCATACAACTCATAATGATGCAGCGCAATCTGTTTGTTCGGTGGGATTGTAGATTCGGCCGTATAAAAATATGTATGATGTTTGGCCGATGATTGTTTTAAGCACACAAAATATAATATTTCTTTTTTAATAATAGAAAATAATTAAAGAGAATAATTCTAAAAAGAAAAATGGGCGCGGGCAAGCTTTGAAGGAAATGTAAAAATATTAACAAACAATAAAGAAATTTAATTTTGATTTTTATTGGGCTAATTCTGTTCAGATTGTTGGGCGATGTAAATAAAATTGGATTAAGGTAGACTAGGGGACTCGTTCAGGTAGACTAAAATAAATCATAGTTGCATTAAATGCACCGTGAGACTAACATTGAATATTAGGAACTTTCTCGTGGCTCTGGACAAGGATACAATAAAATACATGGAGGATTGGTAAAGGAGGCTCTTAGGACACTTACCTAGTGGTTACCCTATGGCAATACAGACAGAGGCAGGGTGTAAAAATTTACCACATCGGCACAATCTTCTAAGATTCCGATTCACTCTAATATGAACTGGGTAAAACGGCATGACTTTTTTTTATGAAAATTAATTTTTCTAAACTTCTAATTTTAATTAATACCAACCGGGTCTCATAGGGCTAGTGAAGCGTTTATTAGTGTTTGAAATCTTCTTGAGTATTTCGAATCGTCCTGAGATTTTTCAAATTTTGGTTATCTTTTGTACGGAGATTTTGTTGATGGTGATCTCTTCTCGACTTTCTTCTCAACAATGAATAGTTCGATTTCCCTATTTGTATATGTGTGTATTCTATATGTTAAATGACCCTTTGAAGCGGTAACATGGAGAGTCTGAGGTGCCATAATGTCAAAGTTCTTATTCGTCCATAATGGCGACGATTCTTCTTAACCAGTTTGTAGGAAATGTTTCATTAGACTTTTCTTTTAGTGTACCATCTTTTCGTATTTAAAATGTATTTTCTTATTTCATTTGTAATGAGATTTATAACAAACACTTCTGATAGAAAATCTAGATCCACAATTCCAAACATACGGCCGAATCTGTTCATTCCCCTTTATTGGCACAGTGTGAGACTTACATTGAATATTAAGAGACTTACATTGAATATAAGACTTTTCTTTCAATGTACCATCTTTTTCGTATTTAAAATGTATTTTTTTAATTTCATTTATAATGAGATTTATAACAAACACTTCTGATAGAAAATCTAGATCCACAATTCCAACTATACGGCCGAATCTTTTCATTTCCCTTTATCGGCACAGTGTGAGACTTACATTGAATATTAAGAAATGCCTTGGCCGTTTGTATTTCCTCCTCGTTGCTGCGCACCGAACATTCATATTCACCGTAATCACTCATCATTGTCGGATCAATGCTCAGACTGCCCTGTGGACTAAGGCGTGAGCGTCGCATTAGGTCGGGTATCTCTTGCAGCAGGACGCCATCTTTGTACCACGATGTCTCCGATGTGTTGGGGTATTTCATGACGCAATGAAAGAATGCCGTCTGTCCTTCCATAATTGTTTGATTCACTGGGGGTATTTTTATTAGAGAACCACCTGGATTTCCATTCATTCGGACCGTCACCCATCATGTATCCGTGTGTTGGCGAGGACAAAGCAAAGTTCATTAGTTCACTTATTCTACTGCTGTGTACACACATATACACAGCCACACGCCCACACACACACTCCAAAGAGGGTAATGTGGCATGTATTGATTGTTGTTTATGAATGTCACATGTACGAATATCTCTGTGGGTGTGTATGCCTGTGCTTGGTTGCATATGTGTGCTTGGAGTATTCTTACCTTGGACAGTTAGATGATACCAAGTACCATTGTTACGTATACTCGGTGTACGATTGGGAAAAACAATTTGGCAGTGATACCAACCCTGATCCGACTCACGTATGGCCGTTAGATTTGCACTGGCTTTGCCGTATTCCTCATTGTTCGTGATGATGTGTAAGCGTCCATTGTACAGCTCATTTGCTGATGTTTCACCTTCGTACCACGTAAAGATGCGTTTATCCTAAAAGAAAAGTGAAACAATATGAGAGTCGTAAATACCAATGTTACATCGGCGTATGTTCTTTTTCTTCATTCTTTTTGTAATGCAAATGTTGAAGTTCTGATTAGATGAAGAAATGATTTTAGAAATGATAGAAGGATAACTTGATGTTTTTATGAACTAAGGTCATTTCTTCCAAACGTGTAGGGTAATTACAATTAATTCGCGTTTTAGGATTAAAAAAAAATTTAATTACTTGCACAAGTGTGCAATTACTGGCGGGCAAAAGTTACCCCCAAAATTGCTTTCTTCAACAATATTTTTAAAATAGTTGCTGTCACCAAACTATTTGCTAGAAACAAAATGATGATAATAAAGATAAGAAAACACTATTTTTAATAAAAAAAAAGTTGAGTGGTTTTCACAAGCACCGCTTATGTTATTTTTTTTTGTCGATTTTGAGGTTTTGACAACAATTTGCCAAATTTGTAATGATAATTCGATTCGTCTAATCTTTTATTAAAAAAAATGTACCGTTACTGATTTTTTTTTTAGCAAAAATAGCTGAAGTGGAATGTTTCTAACATTTTTTTTCATCATTAACGACATAAGTACACGTAATTCATGTCGCAGTTCAATTCCTTTTCCTTATTTGCAAAAAAAAAAATTAAATTATGATTTCATTTTTTATAACCTCACCCCACGGGTAGGAGGGTATATATCATTTGATACGACTCAAAAGTGTCACACATACAAGTATTCACATTAGACCTCATGTGTTTTCGAACCAAATTCCATTCATGACTTTTTATGTCGTTTGAGCCATGTCCGTTTGTCTGTCAAGCTGGTACGCACGATAACTTTCGAAAGAGTTAAACAATCACTTTGAAATTTGGCATGGCTTAATATTGTCTCAAATGGCCACAACCCTTAGCGTACCTCCCATACAAATCTGCTACTTCGCCCACTTTAGAAATCGTGTAATAATATCAATATGCCCAATGCGATCTTGCCCACATTCTGTATTTAGTAAAGCTATAACTGAAAAAAGATTCCAACAAAATCTTGGAAGTCTGGCCACCCCCTTTCGTTTACCTCCCATACAAATGTATCATATTGCCCATCAGAAATCGTGTAATAATATCAATATGCCCAACGAGATATTATCCAAATTCTGCATTTAATAAAGTTATATCTGTACAAAGTTGCGGACAAAAACTTGGAAGTCTGGCCACTCCGCTTCTGGTACAAATGTACCATCTCGCCCCTGAGAAATCGTGTAATAATATCAATATGTCCAACGCGATCTTGCCCACATTCTGTATTTAGTAAAGCTACAACTGGAGAAGATTTCGGACAAAAACTTGGAAGTCTGACCACGCCCCTTCTGGTAGCTCCCATGGTGTAATAATATTACTAAGTTCAATCCGATCTGATCCAAATTTCGTATTTTATAAAACTGTAAACATGTAAAGATCTGCAGAAAAAAATTGAACCCCTAGTCGTTCCCCTTCTGGTCTTCCATACAACTGCCATTCTGCCCAGTTTAAAGTCGTGTAATAACAATTTTACGCTAAACGCAAGCTTGCCGAAATTCTGAATTTATTAAAGCTTTAACTTGATACAGTTTTCGAGAAACAAATTTGGAAGTCTACTCTATATTCAGCCCACTTTGTAAAACGTGTTATACAATATTTTACTATAAAATTCGGTATTTTAAAGTTGCTCACTTTTGATTTTCCGATACTTTGGAATATGAGACTTGTATGTTTTTACTGAGGGTATATATAAGTCGGTTTACCCGACTGCAACTTTTTCACTGGTTTCTTTTAATAACAGCGTAAAAAGAATTATCAGCTTCTTTTTTTGCTGGTAAAATCAACATAAATTATCTCAATGACAATCTTTATTTCCACAAAAAACATCTTAAGTGGAGATAAGCTGTTATGTTTTTCACACTTTTTGTACTTGTGTTTTTATTTTGTTAATCATTAAAGGTGTTGAAAAAAAAATCAGATATATTGTTTGTGTAGCATTGTTGTACATGTTCATTAACAAAAAAGTATTGAAATTTATTAAACTGCTCCAAAAACGCTGAAAATTATGTATTTCGGCTCTCCTAAACATTTTGATTTTACGACTTACGCGGGTGCTTGTGAAAACCACAGAATTGCTCCACTGTGCGACAAATTCGAAAACTCAAATTAAATTTTTTAAAATATCAAAATTTTGAACAGGTAGAGAAAATTTAATAAGAAAAAAAACAATGCTATAATAATTGCTTTGGCTACTTTTGACAGATCTCAAAAATGTTTTCTAGATCAAAAGATACTGACTTTTTGGCGATTAAAATGGATTCTGGACCACTGTGCGTTGAGTGAATGTTATTTAAATAAGCCTTCACCACTTAAAGGCAACCTCGACTGCCCTGCTTCTACGTTTAGAAGCAGATACCGAGGAGCTCATCTGTATCCAATAACCTTGGACCGTGTTTGCGGAATTAAAATGCCAAGTCTAGAGTCAGCGTTATGTCAACCTGAAAGCACTTATTCTTAAAGATTTTAGCGACTGTGGAGAAGATAGCGAGACATTAGGCGGCTACCCTTATATGGGTTCTTAGGCATAGGGAAATAGTTGGTAACTGTACGGCTAATGTACTTGCGAGACCTGGCGCCACCCTGAACAGCTGATGTTACGGAAACTTCATACCATTGCGGAAAATAGGTGGAGAAAGAAACCAACCTGCTTGGAAATCAGAGAAGTCTGGACTGTAATGGACAAGCACAGGAAGCGGACCTCCATTACTCTGCCAAGATTTCATCTAAGGAACTTCATTGCTGTCATCACTGACCTCTGGGTACATGCGCTCGGACTCTGAGTATTCAACGACTTCTGTGGAAATGGCAACGATGAAGTGGAGGATACAAACGCGTTACTTAATGGTAAATGGAATAAAATCGTAAGCGCCAATCGTAAAATTTTCCAGACTCTTAGTTCATTTGAATTAATTTGCGGATATAATAAACTAAGTATGAGGAAAAACACAACTGTATGAAATAAAAATTAACTAGAATTTCGTTCAAACCATGTCCTTAGTGTGAAGAAAAATGCTTCCTTACTGTTAGGAAAAAACGGTAAAGCCATACAATGTTAAATTTTCCTGAATTTTATTTAATTTTTAATAGGTCCTTTTTTTGAGTGCGAACACCTTCTCTGCCATTGTCCGTCTTTTGTGAACATAAGGCTACAAATGTCTGGCCTGCACATTCTAGTAGACAAAACCATTCTCTCCAATGCTGATGTGGGTAGAATTCACTCCTTCGGTGGCGGGCTGGCTGGAACAAGGCGACAACGGGATCTCCTGATGGACCGTGTCGGTCATTCTCTAAAATCAATGAACTGCTCGCGTTATAATTTGTATCCTCAGGCATTTAAGTACAATATTCGATGCCGAAAAATCGTATGTAAACCCAGTGCCTTGTTTCAAGTACTATCTTTTTGGAAGGTTTCCAAATTGTTCACTGTCTATGTAAGAACTGCAGGCAAGAACCCTGGTTAGATACTCGTATGTAACTACAAGAACCTCCATTGCGTTCGATACATTGTATGAGGAAACACGGAAGCTATTGGCTTGAAAGCCATCCCAAATCACTGTGTAACTGGGTAATAATGCAAATGGCTCACAGGAAAGTGCATCTTAACGAATTGATAAAATTGTTTAAGGGGGGCAAACGAAAAAAAAAATAAGTTTTACCTTAAATGTCTACATGCCCACGTAGTATGGAGATGGGTGTGTGTGTGTGTGTGTCAGTGATCATTTACACCGTTTATGAAAAAAGATTTATGTGGGTTTATATCTCAGCGCTATCATGCACTTCTCATATATTTGCCAATATTTGCACCACAATCACAAAATGTCACCAGATGTCATATGACACGTACAGGGTATCTGGCTACCTTGCCACCCATCACAGTCAGCTCATCATTATCACCATCATCGTCGTCGTCGTCACCATCGCCATCACCACCACCACCGTCACATGTTCCCTAGGTGGCACCAATAAAAAACACATTTATCAACATAATAAAACAAATTACACGAGCATAACTTGATTTATCCGGTAATTTCTTTGTTTTTTTTTGTCTTTCGTGTTTTGCCCATTCTGGGCATACAAACAACATTTTGTAGTCTAGGTTCTAGGTACACGAAAGTACATCTATGAATGAAAATATCAAATTGTTTGTTTTGTTTTGAATTTTTTTTGCAAAAATTATAATTTTATTTATATTTTAATTTTTATTTTGCGCAAAACAAAAACAAACGTCATAGTTGCTAACACAGAACCGTATCCCAGAGATCCGAGTTCACATATGACAGATAACAGTGGGTATTCACAGAGTAGTTTTTGTCTGTGTGTACTCTCTCACATAATTTCTGTTTTCAAAGATTTGACCGTGAATTTTTGTTTAAACAATTCCATTATACACCCACCCATAAACGTTTGTGTGTGTGTATGCTCTCGTATCGAGATAGTTTACAGATCATGTGTGCGTTATGAGAATTCATTTTTAATTAGATTACTTTTTTGTTGGTCGGGTCGGGTTTTCTTTTGGCATGTAACGAATTTGCTGCGAGGGTGTTAAGTAAAATGATGTCATTGTAACTGAATTTATTTGAATTTGTAAGATAATACAAAACGGAATATATGAAACTAAACGAAGATAATTAATTGAGACTGATAAGCATTAATGGGTCAGTCATTGTCTCACTTTATCGGTTCTATTGACGGTGGCATGATATTTCTATTGAAGGCAAAAAAAGATCACATGTGAATGTGATATATGGGATGATGAATAGAGAGCAACAGTCGATTTGGTTTTAATTTGCGGAGGTTATCTTAGGTGTGACCTTGTAGACGATTGGACTTTACCCGGCATCGCTGCAGTACCTTTCTTTTTTTGGCATAGCGTTATCGCTGCCGATTATGTGGCTCCCAAAGGTTAATGCTTTTTCTTAGAAAAAAAAACCGCTTAAAAAATTAGTCTGAGGCGGTTGATGGAGGCTAACGTGGTAGCGACTGTTTTAAGTAGGAGACTAATCTGTAAGCCATACTAAACTTCTTTAGAAAAACATTATTCATTTTCACCCGCACAGGGTTCCATTGGACCACCTGATAAATCACATGTGCCAACAGGTTACGCCCCCGATATATTAAAAGAGATTCCTATGATCCTATGATACAGAGTGTGCTGATCTCGAACTGGAAGTAGTAATACAAAGCACTCTTCCCGGAAAGTCTAAGCTTTTATAGCGGGTGGCTAGGTTTTTTTTTGTCTTAGCCTGTCCAATTATGTACCCGCATTCCGGGAGTTTTGCAGTTGCTATGGTGGACCAAACCGCAGGAAAAGTTCAGGCATATGTGTGATAGCACACCATGGTTCAGGCATTAACCAACAATACAACGTAATTTTTTATTATACGTTGGGGTCCAAGGGTGCTCCGGGGGACACAGGCAAAATTGTTGCAGCCACAGACCAAAGTCTATATCCACATTTTTCGTAGTAGGTATCAATTATTTTTATATGTAATTGAGCAGTTGAGTCAGATATACGCCTAATGAAAACATTGATGATATTGCAATAAATACATAGATCAAACCTTGACGTTTTATATGATTATTCAATGGATTTACTTAGGTAACTTTATTGCAGACATTTATTAGTTTCATTTTATACACTCCATCATAGGATGGAGTATATACTAAGTTTGTCATTCCGTTTGCAACACCTCGAAAGAGTGATCTGCGACCCTATAAAGTATATATATTATTGGTCAGTGTAACATTCTAAGACATTCTAGCGATGTCCGTCTGTCCGTCTGTCCGTCCGTCCGTCTGTTGTCTGTTGAAATCACGATAGAGCGCGAACGACTAACCCTAAAAAGCTGAAATTTTGTAGGAAGATGTTTTTTGCCCATAAGCAGGTTAAGTTCGAGAATGGGCCATATCGGACCAAAGGGGGAAAAGTTCTCCTTTACGGGACTAAATATATTCCGGCCATAATCAAATTTTTCAAATATTTTTTTTCACTACATCTAAGTTCTAAGTTTATATAATTTATAGATGGGGAAAAAATCCCAAAAATGGGCGTGCTCATGGGTTCCGTGGACCCTTGGGGCCCAAAAAAGGGCCCATGATAAACATGCGCATATGGGTATCGAAGTGCAACGAAATTTACTCACGAACCCAAATATGCCTTTATTTTCACGATTTTACTAAATTTTTTGATCTGGTTTCTGGGACTATCGGGTCACCAGCGGCCCAAAAACCGTCCCTTGACAAACATGCGCATATGGGTATCGAAGTGCAACGAAATTTTCTCGCGAACCCAAATATGCATTTATTTTCATGATTTGGATAAAATTTGTGATCGGGTTCCTGGGACTATCGGGTCACGAGCGGCCCAAAAACTCAGTTAGTTATACCCTCACCCTACGGTGGGAGGGTATATATCATTTGATACGGCTCAAAAGTGTAACACATAGAAATATCCACATTAGACCCCAGGTGTCTTTGAACCAAATTCGTTTTATGACTTTCTGAATCGTTTGAGCCATGTCCGTCTGTCCGTCTGTCCTGCTGGTACGCACGATAAGTTTCGAAAGAGTTAAGCAATCACTCTGAAATTTGGCATGGCTTAATATTTTCCCAAAACTGCTTATGGGATAGCAAATGGGCTATATGGCTACACCCCTTCGGGTACCTACCATGCAAATCTGCTATTTCGCCCACTTTAGAAATCGTGTAATAATATCAACACTTGCAAGTTCGATCTTGTCCAAAATCCGTAGTTAGTAAAGGTATAACCGGAAAAAGTTTCCGACAAAATCTTGGCTGTCTGGCAACTCCTCTTCTGGTACCTCCCATACGAATGTACCATCCCGCCTGCCTTAGAAATCGTGTAATAACACCAATATGCCCAACGACATTTTGCCCAAATTTTGTATTTAGTAAAAGTATAGCTAGACAAATTTGTAGACAAAAACTTGGAAGTCTGGCAACTCCCCTTCTGGTACCTGTCATACAAATTTACCATTCCACCCATTATAAACCGTGTTATACTTTCAATACGACCAACGCGATCTGCCCAAATTCCGTATTTAGTAATGGTATAACTGGACTAAGTTTTGGACAAAAACTTGGCAGTCTGGCAACTCCTTTTCTGGTACCTCCCATACAAATGTACCATTGCACCCACTTTAGAAATCGTGTAATTATATAAACTCGATCAACGATTCTTTCCGAAACTCTATATTTAGTAAAGCTTTAACTACATACAATTTTCTAGTAAAAACTCTGCTTTATATTCCGTCTTTTTTGTAAAATCATGTAATACAATATTTTTCTAAAACATTCGGTATTCTAGGTTGCTATTATGACTTTTCATCAGATGTTACATCAAATGATGGTAGCTACTCACACATTTAACTTTCCGATACTATGAAATATGAGACTTGTATGTTTTTAATGAGGGTGAGGGTATATATAAGTCGGTTTACCCGACTGCAAGTTTTTCACTGGTTTTCTTATTTATTGACTTTTTAAGGATCCATGATGGAGGGTATATAAGATTCGGCCCGGCCGAACTTACTATTTGTCCACTTGTTAAGTATAAGATTTTGTTTAATACACAAGTCTACTGTAATATATTACAAATCTTACAAAAGATTTGAAATCGACATGTGTCAATTGCTCTCTCCTGTGATGGCAATTCTTAGTGTTGTCCACTTTTATTTGAAATCGCTTAAATGCGTGTCAGTGCCATCAAATACAACTTTGTATTGGTTTTAAATACATTGTTTTGAATAATAACTGTATGTATATGTGTATGTTGTATCAATCAGCCACGATTTTGCAATGGATTGATACAATCCAATTATGCGATGAATGTATCACAATGTAATACAATGTACATTATAGATAGATTTTCATATGAAATGGTTTTATGCCCTGAGCTTCCACTATTTACAAATATTATCGGACATCGCTTAAACTTAGCGTTCTAGGCCTATGTGCGAGGGGTGGTGATGTGGTGGTCAGCCGCACCTCTACCTTCGCATATTTTAGTTGTGACGGCATAGAGTATGTCGGCCTCAAATGTGTAATGGCCTAATTCGGTGTGTGGTCGACAGTTTGGTATGAAACAACAAAATCAACTACATTTCCTAGGCGAAAATACGCAAATGTTCATTAGCACCGATTTGGATTTAAAATAAACAAACAACATTAACAACAACAACAACAGAACTAAAGGTTTTTGAGCCCTTCTCTGCTGGTGTGTGTTTTGTTGATTACTGTTATGGTCGAATACATTTTCGTATTCAATGGATTTGCCATGTACTTGCTGGGTTGTACAAAACAAATCATTTGTTTGAAATTCTATTTATTCATTAGATGTGTACATGTATGTGTGTGTATCTGCGAGGTAAGAACCTTATATATTTACAGTAAAAACCACTGCCAATGACACTGAAACATGCTCGCATTGTGGAGACAACATCATCGGCTTTTTCATTCATCATCGTCATCTTCATCATCATCAGCGTCATCATTGTCATCATCAACAGCGGCTTGGTTACTGTGGCCAGTTGTCCAATTGCCCAAACTATCTGCCAGTTGGACAAACAATATATTGTCTCTTCTCAGCCCACCACCACTACATACCTATGCTTGTGTTAGTGCATGTATACAAGAGTGTTGGTGTGTGCGTGTGTGTTAAGGTTGCACCGCATGATTTCATTTAGTCGGTCGGTCGAGCAGTTTAAAACTATCCACAGTTTACAAAATTTGATGATGTCGTTGCTGCCGTTGTTGTCGTTATTGTTGTTGCATATATTCTCGCATCATGTAAATAAAGTATAGAAAATTTAATATTTTATCTCGACAGCAATCTAAACTGAATGTCAAACATAGCAGGTGGCTGAGAATGTGTACTAAGAATTATTACAGACACATGTAGAAACATAAGTACGTACACATGTTCCTTTGCGTATACTTGAAATACTTGGCCAGGCCTTATACAATAGGGCTCCACAAGACCACAAACCCCCTTCAGAAATGTCCTACGAAATAGAGAAAGTCCGTTTTTTTTTATCAAGCTGTATAAATAAAACCAATTTCTTAAGTCTTGTTTGGGATACACAGACTTCATGGAAGGACCGTTTCTGGTCCTGGAAAAACGTGTCGGGCTGGTTAACTTCTTAAAGAAAGTTGTACTTAAAAGTAGGGTTTATTTTGATTTTTTTTCTTGCAATACGTTTATTAAGAAATGTAGTTGTTTAAAAGATCGTTTTTCGTTTTTTTACAGAATCCGAATTAAACATTTTAGATTTTTCATACGATTTTTTTCAAAATAATTTTTTTTTATACGGATTTTTTCAAAATAAATTTGTAGTTTTATATATACGTATTTCTTGAAACATATCGACCTTGTTTTTTTTTTAAATACGCCTTAAAATACAGAGATATATTATTTTCGAAGGTTGTAATATATGTAACAATTACCAAGCGTTGTTCTTGTCCTAGGGGAGAATATTTTTAATAAAAGTGAAGAAATTCCACAAGTTGGAAAAATCTATATTTGTTTTTAATAAAAAAGTAGAGCTTTCCATGATTGGTCTCTGTCGTGCTTGTTGTCACAAAAACCCTCAAACCTTTCGTTCTAATTTGGTTTAAAAAATGCTTTTTTTTTCTATAAAAAATTTATTTTTTTTTTTATAAAAAATCCAATTTTTGTTTTATAAAAAATCCAAATTTTGGTTTTATAAAAAATTCAACTTTTTATAGACATTTATAAAAAACCGTTTTTTTTTATAAAAATTTTATTTTTATATAGAATTTAACAATTTTTTTTATTAAAAATGCAAATTTTTATTCCGTCTTGCAATGGTTAAAAAAATCCAGGGCAATGGCCGAACAAGGATTGGAAACTGTTGATTTAGCCGCGTGGATCGATGCCGAAGAAAGTCACAGTTCCTAATAGAGAATATATTGGATTGAGTCCTTGAAATGCATGAAAATTATCCGGAATTCCATTGAAAAATCATCTTGACCGATGATGCCCATTTCCACCACGGTGGCTACGTCAACAAGCAAAATTGTCGCAACTGGGGCTAGGAAAACCCAAGAGTTATTATTGCGAAGCCTCTCTATCCTCAACGTATGACTATTTGGTGAGGGGTCATTGGACCTTACTTTTTCGAAAATGAGTTTGGATCAACAGTTACTGTGAATGCATTGCGCTATCGATAGATTATTAATGATTTTTTATGGTCTGAGTTGGATGATATTGATCTGGACAACGTTTAATGTCAACAAGACGGCGCTATGTGTCACACAAGCAACGAAACCATTGCTCTTTTATGGGAAAAGTTTCCCGATCGTGTTATCTCTCGAAGATGTCATCACAATTGGCCACCGATATCTTGTGATATAACACTTTGGGACCACTTGAAATATAAGATCTACGCCAACAGCCCAGCGTCGATTCAGGACCTCACAGATAGAATATGGTCCTGTAAGTGTGGTCGTGGTGGCCATTTGGCTGATGTTGTTTTTCATTATTAATGGCATACCTTCATCTTTATTATAAACATCCGATCATTTATCTCAAAAAATTACATATTTCTTTGAATACCAAAATAACACCTCTTGTTTGAAAGCCCTTTATTCCTCATTAGTCCAAAAAGGGATCTCTATTCAACACAACTAACAGGGGCTGAACGTGAGTTCACAATTTGCCGGAATTCCGTTAACTTCATTAGCAGCTACCATGTTTAGTCCTACGACTAGTTGGTGCTTTCAAAGTAGACGAAATGGATCGGCCTAAGCACTTCTGACTTTGTGTATATACATACATTTACGGACAAAAAAAAATAGGCAATAGAAATTTTATCACTATAAATCAAATTTGTTACGTTATTCCGAATATTGCTTCCTGGAATTATTGTGAATTTTGAGTGTTTCTAAATACAAAATGTGACAACAATTTCTTCTCGATCAGAATAAGTGACATGACCTATAATGATAAATGCCTCCTGTAACGATGGACAACAAAAATGGGTCAACCTATTACAATTTGTTGGAATATAAAATGTTAAAAAAATTCAGATTCACAAAGAATTTTACACAAAAACTTAACTTCAAACTTAATGGCCAAAGGGTGTTGTGGTTCAGATTACCTCTCCAGAGGCTGTGAGCTGTCGCTGCAAAAATCTAGCCATTTAGTCTGTGTCACCAGGTTTACCCATGGACCCACAATTTTAATATAAATTAACTTTGTATTGTAATTAATAATAAATAAATAAATAAATGATGACCACATAAAGTTATATTGTTGCAAGTTATAGTCAACATGTTGTTGACCCAAGAGTAATGAAGTAGTGAAAAACTGTCTCAGTAGCGAATTGAATCAATTCCTATTAGATTCCAAAGTAAGAGAGGGTACTTCCAACAGGATTACCATCTTACACAAAAGACGCATTACATTTAATATTACATGTTATGGAGATAATCGATTGTTCGTCTCAGGACTACATTGGAGTAGTGAGAAAGTGAGTACTTGAAGTGGGTATACACAACAGTTCTGAAAGTTAGTTTTACTCTGTGAGTCGTCCACGATCACTTCAATCACAAGGTAATGTAGTTTTCCTTCCCTTTTTTTTTCTTTACATTATTTCGAGGTGTAACCTGAATTACTTCTCATTCCTCAATATACATACAGGGCATTACAGCGGGCAAAATGAATGTAGCATATTTTTCTTCTTTGTTCTGTAAAAATTTCAAGTAGATCTCTTTAGTCATTAAGAAGTATATACGGAACCAACAAATAGACCAACACATTTTTGGTTACATACATACATATGTATATAGATCATCGATCACTAAGTAATTAACTAATAATCTTAATTTACCAACGTTGGAATTATGAAAATCCTTAGTTACTTCAATGACGTTTCAATCGTCATCGTCCATGGTATAGCAAGCAAATCAGAAGGGGAAGGATGTGGCGGCTGGGGTGGATGTTGAGGTTTTGACTCAAAGAATGTAAAACAAATATTCCTTAAAATAATAACATAAGACATTTTATATTTCGACTACAACGCCACCTATCACAAAATTTCCTTGAAATCGGTTGGACAGTTTCGGAGATTAGCGTGTACGAACAGATTATTAGGATACAATTATTTTCGGTAGCATTTTATTGTCCCATTTTAAATTCAGACTGAACCAAAGTTCCTCAAACGATCTGGAAATTTGTAATTACTTTAAAGAACAATCATAATGATTTCTTTCATTAAATTGTGAATTATTAACATTAAATGTTCTCGTTTAATGAATTCAGTCACCGGATTAATATTCATAAAACAAAAAAAGTTGCCTTATTTAATGAAACCTTTTAGCACCTTTTTCCGCTGCTGTCGTATATTAACTTTAAACAGGATACTCAAGCTGGCAGAAGTATATAGGTACATATCTACATACACCTACATATATTTATGTACAGGTACACAGTGCCCGATTTGAAAATCCACTGAGATTTCATTATACTCCTTAAATCTAAAATGAGAATCTCATGGAAGGCATTTATGAGATGCATAAGTATGTAAATACTCCCTGTCTTGCTGTCCGTTTGAGTGTATGCGCAAAAGACAGTGTTGGTAGGCAGACAGGCATACACACATATACATGTATGTGTAGGTACTACTGTGTGTGTGTGTGTTTCTATGACAACACATAATTTTGAAAATTTATATTAAACTGTTGCCGCCATTTTTACTAAATATGATGTTGCATATCCCCCAAAACTTTTAAATTATATTTATCTATGTGTGCATGTTTGTATGTATGCTCAAACACACATACACAGACATTTGTGTAAATGCAAGTGTGGGTTTGAGTTTATGTGTGTATCTTCTGTATGTTCATCTATTGTACTTTAGTCACTAAATACCCGTCTCTCTTAAAGATTTACATGTGTTCGAGGGGCTGTTTGTTACTGCATTGAAGGTAACCCAGCAATATTTACGGGGGCTAAAATCGTACGTTTTACAAATGGAAGATAGATATATTGGCAGCTACCGTGTGACCACCTCAAATGGGTGTTTGCCAATTCGAGAAGTCGAAAAGAATTCGAAACGAAATCGGTGGACGTGAACAAAAAACCATCGAAAAATCACAAGAAATGTTTCGGAAAGTGAAGACTCGACTTCAATAAAATCAACTTAGTAGTGGTAATCAAATGGCCAAAGAACTGAAAATATCCCAGCCAAGCATCGGACGCATATTCCAAAATAAGCTCAAGGTAAAGCCTTACAGGCAAACGATCTTACGCCAAAGCAAAACAAAACGGTGGATTAGAAAGAACAATTAGTCGTTACGCTTGAACGAACGTGGCCAAATTCCAAACATTTTCTTCTATGATGTCACCCAGCAGCCCAGGAACGTATTCGTAAGACCATCAGACATTTTTCAGCGATTATTTCAACCTCGTAAATGCTGGCAACTTTTCGAGTACGAGAGTTATCCCTAAGCGATGTGTAAACTTCTCTAAAAAAAGAATTAGCCATTTGAAGCCGACCGGTTACCCCCGTCTGTTCCTTCATGGAATATAAAGGAAATAAGTAACAAAGAAGAAGTCCAGCAATATTGCTCCGACCGTTTAGTCGTGGGCTTCTGATATACTTTAGATAACTTCTGCACAAACAGAAATTATTTACAACAGTTTTATAATTTATTTGACATATTTCAACAATTTTATGGGATTTCTCATATATTTTATGACAGTTCTTCATATATTTTATGAGCTTTTTCATATATTCAATGAAATTGCTTCATTTGAATAATGAAAATATGACCCTGGCTAAAAAAAAATCATACACTTTATGGAATAGCTCATATATCTACGATATTTCTGCTATATATAATGAAAATATTACTTTGGCTAAAAAGCTAATAAATCATTTTCGCAGTGTAGTTGTTTTGGCCACGTGTACCCTCACATCGCACGCACAAACATTTCACTGGGTTGGCTCACTTTGTCATCCATACCAATTCCAACTGAGCTTAAGTACAATTTTTGGTTGCCATTTTGTCTGAAATTTGATTTATTATTTGTTTTGTGCATATTTCGGTTTCTGTTGCCATTGCAGCAACAGCATTCCATGCCATTGTTTGCCCGTCTTGCTTGGTGTGTGCACTCGTTCATTCATGGTTGTGGATGTGGATGTGAATATGGATGTGTTTGTGAATGCAACCCAAGGGAGGGAGGCGGACGGTTGTGGTGATGGTCTCCAGTCTCCGGTCGATGGTTTAGATTTTGCATATGTCATTGTTGTTATTGTTGCTATTTTAATTGTAATTTTGATCTTATTAGTAAATTATGATTGTTTACAATTTTATGTCTGTATATGTACACATAATGTATATTTGCATGTATGTATGCATGCACTTGTAATTATATATGTGTATGTGCAAGTGCATTTGTGCTCGTGCAATTGTCAAGTTGTGTATGTCTGTAATTACAAAATTTCACTGCATTGCAACGAATTTTTAAAGAATTGTCAAATTTTTGCATTTTGGTACAAATTGTAATGAATTCGACTAAACATTGTGTGTGTTGGTGTAATTGATTTATTTCCGGGAAAGTGGCTGATTTATTCTTGGAGCAAATTACCCTTGTACTTGGAAATTATTGAGACAACCCAGCCCACACAATCTGATTTCGGTAGAATGCATAGAGAATTAATATGATTTTTAAGATTTTTTTTTTGCAGATATTTCTGTTGTTAGCATATCCACGATTCAGATTTAAGTTTCAGTGGGTGGTAGAATAATAATACTCGCCAGAACTCTGGATACTCGAATCTTCTGCAAAGGATGTTACATGAATTGTTAGGGTTTGTTTTCTGGATGGTACGAGATGCGATTTGACGCAGCACAGTATTCCAGTTCCATGGGTCAAACGTCTGTAACTGTTGATCTAGCAAACATTTTTGAGCTATGTACACAAAAAAGATGTTATAAGCAAGCAATGAGGGACTATTTTAAGACTAACACTCGGTGTTTTTGATGGGGTTTTCGATAAGGTCCCTTGTAAACTATTCAGGCCCTTCAGGAGATTATGAAGAAAGCTACTCTTAAGGTATTTTTCGAAAAAATGTTTACCACCTCTCAGGGAAGGCGTACTATCGATGTTTGTGTGGCAATAACCGGACTGAAATCTGGAACAGTTCACATACCGTCCAGAAACAATAATGGCAAGTCCCAATGAACTCCTTAAGGCTGTAAGGATTGGTGTTGCGAGAACGCAAATGTGTCGTATCATCACTGGGCTTAGCGTTGTTGTGTCAGTGGAAACTCTGTGGGACACATTTTAGAGGATGTCTGGCCTATATTGCAACAGAAATGATATGGGAATCATTGCTGTCACTCAATATTTTGGAAAAATCTTCCAATTTAGAAAAAAAAATATCGTCAAAATCGTCAAAACTTAAAAAAGAATCGTCATATACTAAAAAAGGCGTATTTTTTAAAACGTATTTTTAGACATTAAATTTATTAGTAGATCATCAAATTCATTCATACGTATTTAGATATAATAAAATGTAAAATGAATCATACAAATTGTTGGAGTTGTGTTTTTAAAAAATCTTATACCGGTATGAATGCGTTCCCGTACAAATCGTCCAAACTTCATACAAAAGAAGGCACGTTTATTATTTCTCGACTTTGAGTAAATTTTAAAAAATAGATAATATAAATAATTAAATTTGAGTTTTTTTATATTAAGGTTTTGTCTATTAACAAACAATAAATATTTTTTTTTTTTTAAATTTTAGTATTATTCATAAGGGACCCCCCTTAACAAGTGTCCAAAAATGAAATAGTCATATACAGAGTTTTCCAACAGGTAGATGCCACTTTTAAAGCTTTTATTCTGTGACATTTGACCAGTAGAAACTACGTAAAAATGGAACGATACACGTTTCAACAACGCGTTGATATTGTTAAAATGCACTACAAAAATTGTGGAAATCTTGCAGTCACAGTTCGCAAAACTAAAGCATTTTTGGGTCGTGGTGATGCACCTTGTCGGACCGCAATACAGAAATTGGTGGACAAATTCGAGCTGCTGGGACAAGTTAGTAATGTGAAGAATGAAAACCGTGCACGTCCTCCCAGAACAACTGAGAATATTGCTGGTGTAGCCCAACGTATTGAAGAATTAGGCATTCCACAAAGTCAGTACACCGTATTTTGCATGAAGACTTGGGTCTTAGGGCTTATAAATTTCAGTTAACTCAGAAACTTAAGCCGGCCGATCATCAACAACGTCGTGTCTTTGCTGATTGAGTCCTTGAAATGCATGAAAATGATCTGGAATTCCATAGAAAAATCATCTTGACAAAATTGTCGCTCGGAAAACCCAAGAGTTATTTTTGAAAAGCCTCTCCATCCTCAACGTGTGACTGTTTGGTGCGTTTTATGGTCCGGCGGGGTCATTGGAACTTACTTTTTCGAAAATTACGTTGGATCAACAGTTACAGTCAATGAATTGCGCTACCGAGAGATATTTAATGATTTATGGATGATATTGATTGATATTGATCTGGACAATGTTTACTTTCAACGAGACGGCGCTAAGTGCCACACAAGTAACGAATTGGTCATTTACGGGAAAAGATTCCGGACCATGTTATCTCTCGAAATGATCATTAGCCCATTTTTCTTTGAACATTTTGATGGAAGCGCCATTTCGTCTAACGGCTACAGAAGTATGGTAAATCGGTTTTTTTAGCTAGAGATTGAAGTCACAAACTTGGATGGCTGAATATTTCGTATCGATACGGTTTTTGATACAATGTTTTTGTTTGTTTTGCAAATGTAGTGAAACCAACCACTTTAGTCGTCTGGCATATTTTGTTTCGAATAACGTGGGTAGGTAAAAATGTTGAGTAACATGGGAGGTGCCACAAAAACATAAAAATACTGCTGCCATTTCATGCCCACTTTCCAAACCAAACAACCTTCCCATTTTAAATTAGTATCAGCTATAGATTGGAAAACCAGATCTCGACAGCAACAAAAATCATTTTCCCACATTTATTAATAAAGAATGACAATGAAACCACCCGTTAGGTCCCCACCTACAGTGCATAATGACTGAGAAGAAGACAAACGGCACGGAGGAAAACGTTGACAAAATGCTGCTTCTCTCGATAAGAAACATTTCCAAGCCGTAGCAATTGCAATAAAGTGTCAACGAGGTTCTTCTTTCCGGTTTTTGTTTTTATTGTTGTTGGTTAAAGCAATGATGCAACTTTTAATTAAATTAATACCAATGGCAATGTTTATTAAATTCGTTCTTTAGTTCAGAACAGACGGAAACCGATACACACATGTACAAGAACGACAGACAGTTAAAAAAATATATACACACACACGCGTACCTACACCCATACAGAGAAAGAATCTATGATTTTCGGTTAACAAAAATACAATTGTCAATTACGGGTGAATTTATCGAGCACGAGTGAGACTGTATGTGACTGTGTGTGTTTAGACGAGTTACTCACACCACTACAGTAAAATATTCGAACACTCTGCCACAGTCGATTGACAGTGTGCATTCTATGGGATTGGGTCACAATACGTATTGTCGCCATGTGTAGGTGTGTATGCGTGTGCGTATTTGTTGTTATTGTAATTTATTCAGTTTTTTTTTTGTTGTGCACATTTGTTGGTGTTGCTATTGTTGTCGAAATCAATTACAGCAGAGTTCAATCGAATTGAATGGCATTTTGGCTGACAACTGTTTATTTTATTGCGCGAATAATGCAATTTTATTTAAAAATCGACATTAATTAATTTTGTTGTTGTTGTTGTTCTTGCTGCTGTCAACAAAAACACAGAACGTGAAAAACGAGAGTACATTGTGAAATAAATTCACATGGAAATGTTTTGAGTAGAATTTGTGACATTGTTGACAAAATTTTGATGATGATTCATTCATTACGAGATGTGTACAACAAAGTAATAAGGTAATCGGGTATTCCGGTTGTCAATTGTCCAAGTAAGCTGAGAGAATTTTTTTCATATTTAGTGATATTATTAAGTATTTTCTTAAAAATATAGAATTTTATAGAGATCAGATTGTTGGGTTAACGACATGAAACCATATCGAGCCCCAATCCCTAAAAAGAAAATTTTACAGGAGAAGGTTTTTTTGTGGTCAGACAGACAAAAGGTTTGTGGCGCTAATTTTTTAATGAGTTCAAATAATTGAAACAATTTTACCTTCGTATTCATAAAAATTTAAAAAAAACCGTTACTAAGAAAAATTTATGAAAATACAAAATAAATTTTTACAAATTTTTTTTTAACTTTTTATAAATATGGCGGTTTTTTTTTTGAGATACATGTTTGGTTATTTATTTCATAATAAAGAGAAAGCTATGCCGTTAGTAATGAAAAATAACAATCAGCCAAATGCCATCACGACCACTCTTACAGGACCATATCATTTTCTTGAAATTATCCATAACCAAATCGAAAAGTGGCTGCCTCACGAATTCTATCTTTGGGGTCTTGTCCCCAAAGGAAGAAGTCGCGAGGTGTTAAATCACAAGATCTCGGAGGCCAATTGTGATCACATCTTCGAGTGATAACACGATCCGGAAACTTTCCCGTAGAAGAGCAATGGTTTCGTTGCTTGTGTGGCACGTAGCTCTTGTTGAAAGTAAACGTTGTCCAGATCAATATCATCCCACTCCGATCATACAAAAATCATTAATAATACGGTGTAATGACTTTTGTGGAATGTCCAATTCCATCATTCTCAGTTGTTCTTGATCGACGTGCACGGGTTTTAATCTTCACATCACTAACTTGTCCCAACATCTCGAATTTTTCCTCCAATTTCTGTACTGTGGTCCGACAAAATGCTTCACGACGACCCATAAATGCGTTAGTTTTTCCAGATTTTCACCATTTTTGTAATGAATTTTAATAATTTCAATGCATTGTTGAAGCGTTCATCATTCCATTTTTAATAATGGCGTAGTTTCTAATTGTCAAATGTCAAAGAATAAAAACTTCAAAAGTGATAGCTACCGAAATACCAGGTGATTTAAAATAACACCTCTTGTTGGAAAACTCTGTACATTTGCGAAGAAATGTTCTCTCAAAAATACACAGCACAATTGTATCTACTTTCAAAAGTACCCATGTTTCAGCGTCATTAATTGGCCCAGGTAGAATGTGCATGTTGTACAGTGTTGTTTTAATCAGACGAAATTAATTGTTTGATTAGCGACATCATGCATTCTATCGATGGCAGATACCAGCACTTGGACCTGGACGTTGCAACAGTCAGCCACCACTGTGTCACCTTTCTGTCGTCTCGATGTTTCTCGAGCCGTTGCGAACATACGTTTTGTGTTGTCCTCTTTCTTGATGAGATCTGACTTCCCCGATTCCTTCTCGCATCTGGAAAAACAGCCAGTTTCATGTGGCTATATTGTCTACGACGAAGACAATGTTATTTTTTTTGATAACATGCAAAAGGTAATTGTGGTCTCAGAAGGAGGAAATAGGAAGTAAATTTGTTTTAAATTTCAGAATGTCACAACTGGCAGGAAGGCACACTTGCTGGAAGAAAAATCCACATACGAACGAATGTTCTCTATAGTGGATTGGATACCCTACCATCCATATCATCATCACCGCTCTCCTAGGTGCACGGTCCAGAAGCTGCAAAGATGTCTTTGGATCATCTGGCCAAACGTGGGAGGACGTCATGAAATAAGTCCCCACGAAAAAAGTCCCACCCCAAGAAATGTAATAACATACAATATTTTCATATGAATTAAATTGCCAATTTTAAAAATGAAATAAACCCCCAACGAAATAATATAACGGCCCAAACCAAATACCCTAATTTGTGGGGACTTTTTTCTATGAAATAAAACCCCAATTTTTGAAATGAAAATTCATAAATTACAGAGAAATACAATAATGGGTCATATGTCCATAAAAGACGCGCATCCGATATTGTGTTATTTGAATTCATTAGGATTTTTACAATAATTTGAAAATTAAATAAGTCCCCAATTTTTTTTTTTTATAGATATACTTCATTACAGGATTTTGGGAATATATTTCATATAAAATAAATATTTATTTATTTTATTTATTTATTATTAATTACAATACAAAGTAAATTTATATTCTAATTTTGGGTCCAAGGGTAAACCGGGTGACAAAGACCATATGTTTAGATTTTTGCAGCGACAGACCAAAGCCTCTGGTGGGAATCGAACCCACAACCCTCAAGCACGCTACCAACTCGCCTACCGGGGCGCCTATAAAATAAATAAAATAAAAAAAAAAAATGAAATAAGACCCCCAAAAAATTTTGTTATTGTTGCCTGTACTATTTTTTGGAGACTTATTTCATGTTGTCACCTGGGAGTTATGTTCCATATTCCATTGGTATGTTGAAGAAGTTTCACGATAAGCTGTCTCCCCCTCGAAGATCTCTTGCTTTTACTGAGATTAGCTTTGCTTTTCATGCGCTTTTTCCCGGAATTACCAAGATAAATATGGGATCTTCTTGGCAATCAGTGAGCTGGTTAGTCAACGCTCGGGACCAACACTTTAAAGCTCACAGCATTACGAGAATACATAATCTCCGTGAACTATGCTAAAAATATTAATCTTCTCCAATGCATTCGAAACATTTCTGCATATCCAATTAATATCCCTTCAAACGCTATCGTAGCCGCCTCCAGAAAAACTAAACACATAACTAGACGTACATATGTGACCACACTACTTCATATGATTATCTAAAACTATTTGAAATATGTACTCTGAAATCTATACGACATTCCACGTTACTGCTTCAGAATTACGATGGGTATGTTTGCATGTTGGAACTCTACGTAAGAGAGCATGCAAGTTTAATTGTCAATTGTGAATTTGAATTCAGTTCAGTTTGATGTAATCCACTCATAGCAGTTGCCCCATCTTCATGTCGTCTTGTTGCTATTTCGGTTTTTTTTTTCAATTCAATTCAATTTTCCGTTTTTGTTTTCAGACAATTGTCAAACCGCAATAATATTAGTTTGCATTACTTGTGTTTCCATACAAATAAAGTGATATTTAAAAAGCGCTAACCACATCGGTGTGTAGTACCGTGTTTAGTATCGAGTTATAATCTCTGGCGAATATCATTATCGCTAATGATTATGAATGTCATAGACGATAGACTCTCAAGGCCACAAAGGGTCAATGTTGGTATTTTCGGGAAGGTCAATAACTTGGCTTTAAACAGAAAACGAAACGGCTGACACGGGTATTATATGTATTTGTGGAGAAGAAATATCAGTTCTCTGATATTATGAAGTTGATAAAAATGCGTGGCTTGACTGTTGTTAGAATAGAGCCATGAATGATTCTCTCTGTACACAGGGTGGGACATCTTCTCATGGCTAATGTGTTTCTCGTGGGTGGAAAAGGTTGCCCTCTATTGGCAACCTTAGGTCGCTATCGCTCTAGACAGTTTTTAGTTATATACAACCACCATCAGGTGGACTATGTCTATATATGTGTTAGTATTGGTGCAAACTCTAGTTGTCATTAATTGTTTGAGAGATTTTCAAGGTAAAACCCATAACTGCCCTAGATTGTATGTAGACAAAATTAACGCAAAACGCCTAGTTTTCTCAGTTTGAAAAGCTAGGTCTGCCAAAGCAGGCTGGTCACCTTAACGATTCCGATAATTGTTTGCCATGTAATAATGGACATATGAACAAGATTTTGTAATGCCGGCACTTGGAAACAATGATTATCTATTTGATGGACTCAGTTGTCGTTTTTGTTTTGTTCCGAATGATTTACATTTCAACGACATTTGCTGGCATTTGGTCATGATGTCACTTATCGTTTGTTTGTTTGTCGTCGTCGTTGTGTGTTGTTGGCGTTGTTGCCATTGTAATCCGGACTGAATAAAAAGTGACATTTCAATTGAACCAAACGCTTTGGCACAATTAGTCGGGCGTACTTTCATTCATCAATACCGAATTAAAAACACTACACTTCAAAGATCATAATTAAATGAAAAATCAATTGTCCAACATGTGCTCACATATAAGTGCTGATCTATACATGAATACTTACACACACACACACACACACAAAAGGAAACAAACAAACAAGAAAAACAACAATGGCAACAATAATCGCCATCATTCGCATACTTGCAGATAATTATTTTGTTGTTTTCACTGTTGTTTCTTTTTTTTTTTTGTTGTTTGCCAATAATTGCAGCGAGGATAAGAGCAAATATAAAACAAAAAACTGCAATAATTTTCAATTTAATTATCATCAAATTAATACTTAACATTAATTAATTAAGTAGCCTCATATTGAAATGTGCACCCACACATAAACATACATATGTCTGTGCGTGCATGTAAGTCCAGGAAAAAAAGAAAATTGGGAATAAAATCATTCTGTACAAAAATACTTTGTTGCATTCCGTCATTTTACATCATCGACATCATATTAAAATAATTGTCGTTCTTTGTGAAGAATTGTTTGTAATGTAATTAATATCGCCTCAGATTGGTGACATCTCATAGCGGGTAATCCCTCTAGGGGTATTGAACCAGGTGTCACTTTTTCGGCTCGAAATATTGACAGAAAGTCAGTATCATATCTCGGCGGAAAGAAAAAAACGTTGTAAAATAATGCAAATTATCCAAACAGTGGTCTACAAATTGTCAGCCCAAATGAGGCACCCATCGCGCCTGCTGTCCGTAAGTTTGTGCAACAAGTTCATGAGTCTGGCACGTTAGTGGTCAATCATCGTACGGTGCGCTCGGTGCTTAGGGAAAAGTTTCCAGACCGAATTATATCTCGAAGATCTTGTGATTTAACACGTTGTGACTTCTTCCTTTGGGCCACGTGAAAGATAAGGTCTACGACAACAGCCAAGCTTATATTCAAGACTTCAAAGAGGCTATCGAAGACATAGGGCAGCCACTTTGCGATTTGGTTATGGAAAATTTCATGAAAAGAATATGGTCCTGTAAGCGTGGTCGTGTTGGCCATTTGGCTGATTTTGTTTTTCATTATTAACGGCATACTTTCCTCTTTATTATAAAATATCTTTATCTCAAAAAATTTAATTTTTCTTTGAATACCAACATAACACTTCTTATTGAAAACCCCTGTCATTGCTTTCACACATAAAGTGTCAAAATATGATCTACGTCTTTCCGGTAATATGGACATTTCATATTATCCATATTGACTGCGATGGCTCCGTGAACAGTGAACCACAAGAAAATGAAGAATTTTCCGAAATATGGGGTGTATTTTCATTATGCAATATGAACCCAACCTAAAATCTGAAAAAATACCCCACATAAAAATGAAAAACAACACCAAAACAAATGTGAAATATTTCGTTTTAATTTTGGTGAATTTTTCGTTTTTTTTTGGGTATATTTTCAAAACCATGATTTTTTTTTTATAATTTTTTTGGTGTTATGACCCCTTATCGCATTTGAAAATGTACCTCAATATCAAAATAAACGATGGGACCATCAAAATATCAAAAAATCACCCAAATTACATGTTGTTTGGGTCAATGCAATATTTTGGTGCGATTTTTCAGTTTTGAATTGGGGCCATTTTACAAATGTGATAATTATAAAAGTACAGGATCCGCCAAATAACTTTTTTGTTTTTGAAAATTTTAGTAGTTGCCCTAGTGTAGCTTCCTGTTGAAACCAAATGTTGCCAATATCCTCCTCTTAAATTTTTGTAAACAAAAATTCGTTCAACATGACCCGATAACGATCGCCATTGACTGTAACGGCCATTCCTTGATCATTTTCGAAGAAAAATAGCCCAATTTTGCTATTTTTTTTCAATGTATGCGTGCGGGTTTTCTGTGCCCCAAATGCTACAATTTTGCTTGTTTACATACACGCCAATATCAAAATGAGCTTCACCTAAAAAGCTGTTTTTTTTTTTTTTTTGCAAAATCGGCATCTTCTGTATGTCGGCATCGCAGGCCCACTTAGCGAAGCGAAAACTCATTGGATGGTCAGTTGGCTTTAACTCCTGAACCAATTGGACTTTGTATGGCGTCATACCAAGGTCTTTATGCAAAATTCGTCTCAATGATGTCTCCGAAATGATCAATTGTTGAGAAGACGACTTTCTGCCACAGCAGCAACACTGTTTTTGGCTTTTCACGCTTTGGTTTATCGATGAGGATGCCAGTTTCTTTCACTTTTTTCACAAGATAACGAACATACGGAGCTGACGGTGCTTCTATTCTTCCAAAATCCGTACGCAGTTTTCGCGCACATTCTACAACATTACCATGATTTTCAAAGTAATGTCGCAATATTTCCCAGCGTTGTTCAAGCGTATATACATTCGTATTCAGCGAAAGGATACAACCCTTCACGAAATAAGCACTAGTTGAAAAAAAAACGTTAGATGGCGGACCCTTTACAAAAAATATCCCCCCGCGATTTATGAATTTTTCACATTTGTTTTGAAAATATCCCAAAAAAACTACAAAAAAATTCCCCAAAATTAAAAAAATTGGGGAATTTTTCATTATTCAACGGAAACGAAAAATACGTATTTCCCCCCAATGTGCGAAGAACTACACAGTACGGAATCAAATTTAAATGGTTATTCATCACTGGCCATTTCATTCGAATATGCTAATTTATATTCTTGGTCATATTAGTTGTTTCGTGTTTTGTGTGTGTGTTTTTTTTTTGTTTTGTTTAATTTTTTTATTTAATGCATTTTCATTTAAATAAAATTTTTTTAGTCTTTATTCAAATGTATACTGAAATGTATGGGAAATTTAATACGTTTATTCGAACATGTGTCAAATGTATGTCAAAATGAGCTGACATCGAACGCGCTCGCATAGTGCACTCGAAATTTCAATGACTATTGGCGATGACAGTCATCATGGTGACGAATGACACAATGTTGTGCTGTGGCGTTATTGTGCTAAACTTTGTGCTATTATTTGTTGTTGCTGCTGCTGCTGCTATTGTCGTTGATGCTGCCATTAATTATCTAGAAAATTTCGATAAAGGGATTAATTACCTTCTTTTTTTCCCTCTCATATAAATATATATATACATATTTGGATGTATGTATATAAACACAGATGTGTGTATACCATATATACTCAGTGCATGTACCACATGTCACATAGTATGTGTATAATCGCTTGTATGTATGCGTTGTGTGATTATGTGTCAACACATCAATGGAGGCATCCACATATGATTTGCAGTGAAAATCATTATGACACATGTGGTCGCAAATAGCTTCTGGCCTTTTGTTTGAGCGCAATAAGCAATTATCTTTAAAGTTCTAAATTGCGTTGCAGAAGATGGATCGTTTCTTTGAGTCACTAACAACCCCAGCGTTCGTACAGCGTAAAGTCATTTCTTACAACAATTTCCCAAATGAGCTCAGAAGTACACATATGCGAGCCGCTCATTTACGTAAATAATTCAGTTTTCTTCAAAAGTGATTATCCCCGAAATTGCGTATGTATTCAAACATATGCACGTGGGGGATGTTCCATTCTAATTACGAGGAAATGTAATTAAATTTGCATTAATCTAAAGTCGATGTGATCAATCACATGGAAATAAATTTAGAAATGGTATTAACATTAATATGGGACGAGGGAAAAAAGTTCATGTCGTCAATATACTGAACTACTGTATGATAGGCAGTATGTGCTTCAATCACACAAAGGAAATGTTCGTATTGTGATAGGGACACCATACATTTGTAGGGAGTTTTCTTTCATTTGTTCCAGAAGGACTTTTTTACAAAAGTGGACAATTTTTACAATTAATAAATGCATTCTTATGTACATATTTTTCAATAGTTGTTCCGACAAGAGCGATAACGTAAATTAATTATATTTAAAAAATGTGCATAAATCCACCCTTAAAAGGCCAATAATAAGATATACACTCAGGGGATGCCCCCTGTAAATGCAATGCACTGTGTTAGCGATGGGAAAAAGGGGGTTGGAGGTAGGAAAGATGGAGTAGTGTTTGTTGATGTTTGTCTTGAATTTGATAATGTCTCTTTTGAAATCATATAGTTGTCTTTTTTTAAATCATGTGTTTGTCTCTTTTTAAATCATGTAGTTGTCTCTTTTTAAATCATGTATTATTTTGGCAGTGCCATGTTTTTCCCATTCGAAATACTGACAGAAAGGCGGTGGAATGAGATATGAACAATGTTGAGATGCATAATGCAAACTTATATCGAAAATGACTGCTGTGTAGCCAAAAAACTGCGTTTATTAAAAATAAGTTTTATTCGAAGTACGGAACCCACTTAGAGCTGTCAAACTATCGATAGTCGCCTTATTCGATAGTTCCGACATTATACTATCGAATAAACTGTGAAATTCTCTTAAAAGGGAACATCTTTTAGAAGAGATGTTATTTTACGAATTAAAAGAAAATGTAATTCAAGAAAGCATATAAAATATTATCGCAGTTCGTAAACCCCAAAATAGGGAGGTAACCCCAGAACATTATGTATAGGCTTATGGCCTTATATTACTGCACCATTATTGTATTTCTCAGTAATTTCCGAATTTTAATTTTCATTTTAAATATTGCCTCTTTTACCGTTAATCGATCCTTGGACAGAAAAGTTCCATATGGATTGTATTTTATTTGTTGTTAGTGAAGATTGAATTCAAACATTCAACTAATTTGTGACTGCAGGTTTTTTTTTTGAATTTTTTAGCTTAATTCACTGCAAAGTTTTGTTGTTATTGCAAAACTTCATAGTTCCATCCTCTGGTACAATAATGTCACATTGCAAAATTCTAAATCAGTTTGAATTTTTTAGCTTAATTCAAGCTTTTATTGATTGTCCATAGTTTCCTTCTAATCCACGGACTATTAATGAAATCTTGGCTATCGATTATTCTTTATTTGAAAAACAATTGCAAAACAATTGTATTTTGTAGAACAATTATTTACAAACAGACAACCAATGCCAAATTTGCTGCAATAATTTATTTTATACATGAACACTTTTTGCCAACCAGTTTTGAAACTCATGGCTATATCTAAAATAAATAAATAAATAATGTGGCTGCTGTAGCTGACAATGTGAGACTCAGCGCGGGGACATCGACTTAACATCGATCTCAACAGCTCAATAACTCCAAAATAGGATTTATTGTCATTTTAGAGCATGGGGGATAATTTCCAAATTGATATCGTAATTCGTATGAAAAACCCAAAATAAGACCCACAAATTAAATGGGACTTACTTTCGTACTAACATATAGATTCAAGTTCTTAATGAAAATAAGTTCCAGTAAAAATATGAAATTATGACCACAAAAATTAATGAAATGTTTGTGGGGCCTATTCGAAGAATACTTTTGGCAGCAATAGCTACAAAAAAGGTCCAAAACAGGAACATCTTACTCGGTACAAAACCCGAATAAAGGCTACAGCTAAAATCTCGACCACTGGCAACGAAAATAACTACAGGTGAATCTGTACATCACCCGATCCGTCATGCTGGAGTCCCATCCGTATTAAATTGTAATAGATATCACAGTTTTTTAAATGTCAGCTTTCCCTTTGCATATTAGAGGTCATATGCAAGTATTAGATCATTTTTCTCCTCCACACTTCACAATCACAACATTAATAGAAAATTGGGAACAACTTCATTGACAAAAAAGGTCTTGTGAAATAGACCAACTTGTTGAAGAGATTACAAAAATATTTCAAAGATGTTCTGAATCAATTGTTTTAACTTATCACGATTAGATACATTTTTGAACGATTTCAGTAGTTTAGCTATTGTTGAATTAAACACTAGAAACTGAACAAATTACTGAAAATTAACTGTCCGTTTCCATAAAACGATTTGTGCATTCGTTACAAATCGTCGATATTGGAAGCATAATAAACTGGATTTCAGGCATTATTCAATTCGGGTTTTCAGATATACATAAGTTAGATAGCGACATATGGAACACAATCCCAAAAGAATAAGCTCCCGCTACTGATAAAATAACATTTTATTGCGCCTTTAATTTTCACAATTCGTAACGAACGAACAAATTCATTTTAGGGAAACAGAGAGTAAGTATCCGATTTTTTTTCCTGAAAGTTTTATATTTTCTAAATATACCTAGAAATACAGAATTCCACAGAAGAATGAAGAATAAATTTAATATACGATTTTTCATATTTTTACTGCAAATGAAAAACTAAATTAATAATCTCGTTTTGTTGCAATATCTAGAATAATATTTGAAATAATGTAAATCTTTATACAAATAAAATTAAATGTGCATCTCCTTTTCTCATCAGGAGACAAATGTAATTTTTGGTAAATTTCGTAAAAAAACTTAAATTTTTGGTGTTGTAATTTATACTCAGAAGTATATGGAAAACACTTACAATTGTATTGGAATTAAATATTTAAAAAGAAACGCTGTGAAATTATAAGAGAATTTCATAACTTTTGTCAATTGCAAAATGTCTTTATCTCTGTCTCAATTTCTTATTAAAAATTCTAATTTCAATGGGAAACGGTTTAGCAGGTTATGCATGAACTTATTTATGGCAAATGTAAACAAATTAGTTTATATTCAAATGTATTTGCATAAATAAATGCCAAGACATCGTCAGATACTTACATCTTTGCTCCAGTGCACCACATACGGTATGGGCAAATCGTAGGGAAAGTCAATATAACAATTGAAGACCACATATGAGCCGACCTTGGCCTCCAAATGCGTTGTTTTCTGGCGATCGTGACGTACACCTGACACAGCGACACAGGATACGCTCATTAAAATTAAAAGCAACGCTGATAATAAAGCTAAAAATCCAAAAGCACTCTGGCATAATATCAGTTTACGTTGTGTCATGACGATAATGACACTGGCGCTGAAGATGATGATGATGATGCTAATGACGATGCTGCCACTGCTGCTTCGTGGGCCAGGAAAAATGTGGCTTAAGTTGAGGCTGGGTTTTGGGGTTGGGTTTGGGGCTGTGGCCGCTTTTACGTTTTACGTTTTACTCAATGGCCGAGGCTTGCACTGTCGTTTGCTGTGGCGTATGATAATGGCGGTGATGATTTTAATGTTTTCCTGCGTTTGTTTTGTAATTGTTGTGGTTATTGTTTTCTTTATTCCCTTTTTTTCTTTTCTTTTCTTTCGTTTTGTTTTTCTTCTTCTTCTTTTACTTTGTTATATAAAATGCATTAAATTTGGTTTTTTGGCAAGAGCCACAAAACTCTGTTCTTTGCGGATTTCAATTAAATTAAAAGCGAAACACTAGAAGAGCAGAAGCTTTAAAACAAATATAACATTTTCTTTTGTTTTTGTTTTGTGTTTTTCCGTTTCTGTTTCTGTTTCCGTTTTTTTCTTTTTTCTCTTTGGGCTGGGGGCAAAATTCCTTTTAAAGCTAGTGTCTATGTGTTTGTATTATGGGTGTGCGAATGTGTGTATGTGTATGTGTTGTACATCTGATGATTTGGTATTTCTGTTTTCTTTTTTTCTTCAAATTAATTTAATTTAATAACGTTTAAATTAATAATGTGGTTAAAAGCTGTTTTGTGTAATTATGATAAAGAACTTTTGATTAATTAACGAAATTCTTTTCGTTCATTAAACCAAAGTGCTGGCTGGCACAACAAAAATGCCAAAATATATGTGGCGATATTAAATGGTTTATGGCCTTTAGGTTTTTGCTTTAATTAGATTGAAATTATTTGAACATTTTGTGTGTATGTTTTCATTTGTAGGAATGCGAAACTCTTTTCACTTCACAAAACTGTCCGTTTATATATGAAACTCAAATCAGGTCAAATTTTTGCTTTGCTTTTCTCAAATCGCATATGAAATCTTATCTCAAATCTAGTTGAGCTCAAGTGTATGTTGTATCTTCCACTTGGATTTATTAAAAAGCTCTGCCACCTCGACTTTTACACGAAGAGGCTTTTTTTCATTTTCTAATTTTCCACTTGAATTTTCTATATTTTTCGCGTTCTTTTATTATCTTTACTGTTTGTTCAGAACAGACAACGTACCGATCGCTATGATCACTAAACCGCAACTAAAATAAAATTTAACTCTAAACCATTGTCTGAAGCCGTCGTCTATGCTACTAATGATGAGTGTGACGACTATGACTGCGCCAACGACAATAATGATGTTTCCAATGGTGATCATGATGATGGCGCTGATGATGATCGCTCTCGTTATCATCATCATATACGTTTTCCTACTATTCGAGTGATATTTAAAACAAAATAAAAACAAAAACACAATCTGAATGATAATGACGTTTCTGTATACAACACTCTCAGCGTTATCGTAATAATTTTGTTTTTGAAAAGAAAAATACGTGAACTTTTGTGCAATGTCTGAGCGATATTTTTGTATCGTATCAAATAATTGCAAGACATATCAAAATATGAATGGATGACTTTATACTTGAGACAAAATTATGATTCTTAAATGCAATTGCTGCAAAACGTTTGAATCTATGTAAATATTTTGCAGCATATCGTAGTGGAGGAGAGGGTTGCCCTTTTTATAGTCACGGTCACTTTGCTAATTCAGATGAATTCTATTTTTGATAAATGAGTGAATTTGTGGCCTGAAATGTATAAAAAGTGTATGTCTGATATCAGCATCCTACACTCATAAATCGAGTAATCCGTTCTAGTAATCGAGTAATCTTGATTTTTAGCCACAACTAATCTAATTTAAAGAATCTCAGGATAGATTTATGTTCACAATACGATGGAAATAAGTTCGAAATGGACTTATTTGTAGAGCGCTTGGATTAATGTAAAATCGAATAAATAGTCTTCCATAATGAAACGATAACTTCTGTTTAGCAGTGCATAGTCTGAAAAAATCTTTGTTTAATTAAACCATTCTAATTAGAAGAATTTTCGTACTGGATTTTAAAACTATCCCATTTATACTTGTTTGATGACTAACTACGTAGCAAACGTAATTATTTTTTGAACTTAGATTTTAGTTAAAATTTGGAATATTCGACAATAGAATATAATTTTTCTTTCTGTGTACATATGCGAGTATTGGTATTCACTGTGACGGTGTTATTAACTTCTGCTTCTTCTAATATTGGAATGAAAAATATGTAGGATAAACTGTCACCTTGTGGGAGACCTTTTTTTTTATTGATGAATGGTTAGGATCCCTAACAATGGTGTCGCTTACAGTTATTCTACAAAGTCTTATATCTCATGATATCTGAAGCGGACTGAAATTAGGTTACACGAAAATACGCCCCCAAATTAATGAAATTTGACCCCAAAAATTACACGTGAAACAACAACAAGAAATTGTATGAGTTTTTTTGGGGCTTAATTTCATTTTTTTACTGGGTCTTATTTTCATTATGAAATGTTAAGTCCTATTTAATTTTTGGTGGCTTATTTTGTATTTCTACTTACAAATTGCGATATCTGTTTGGAAAGTACACCCCAAACTCTAAAGTAAAAATATGACAAAATTTACACAGGAAACAACTAAGTACGCGAAACGACTGCATGCAAAATCCTTCAAAGTAAAATATCTGTTAATAGTGTTATAAGGACATAATCCCCAAATAAAAACAGTCGAATGTCCCAAATTATGGTCGAAATTTACAGAAATTAGCATACTGAAATTTGTTTAATTTCACCAAAATAACACTCTCGAATACTATGAAAACGATAAAGACATTTCGATATTTGATATTTGTAGTCGTTATAAGCGCCCAACAGAGGCGGGAATAAGAAAATTTACCAACATATTTGAATTGTTCAAAGCAATTGCACTCATATTTAGTTGAATCCATTGGCAACAGCAATGTAAAACAGTCTTAAATCCCAAAATACAGTCGTAACTGCAAAACATTTAAAAAACAAATTGACCATTGACTAATTGTATTTTACACTGGTATGACATTATTTCCATTTCGATTAACAAAGAAATACGATATTATTTCATCTCTTCTATGGCAATAAAGCATTTTGGCCATGTTTCTCAATGTGAAGAGAAATAAGTCCATATGGCATTATTATATTAAGTAAATTTGTCCGGTTTAACTTTTTTTTAAAAAATTGTTTTTGGACGATTTTTACTTTGTTAGTTTTTTTTCTGACCAAATTTTTTCTTGTTAATTTCGTTTTTTTTTTAATTTTTTCCAAACCAATTTTATTTATTTGTTTCTGGGTCAAATTTTGTTTTTTTGGGTGGATTTTTCAATTGGGTCATTTTTCATTTCTGGGTGTTTTTGCATCAGAATCCTCATCGAGGCTAAATTCTGTTGTATCAGCCTGTTCTGTTGCTCACGCGCTGACGGAAGAGAAAGACGAAGTGATTAAACATAAGTTTTACGAGCGCCGAGAACAGACATACGACCGCTTTCCGCTTAGTTGCAAAATAAGCATTTAGCACTTTAATACTCCTGTCGGTAAGACTCATCAACTAGCAAAACAATATATTTTCGTAATTTAGAAAAAAAATGTATTTTTCAACAAAAAATAACCCTAATTATCATATTAGAAAAATTACCTTAATTCCAAAATGAACGATGGCCCCAGCAAAATGTGAAAAATCACCCCAAATTTATGGCGAATTTTCATTTTTGAATTGGGACTATTATAAAAAAAATCGGACTTGTTTTCAAAATATCCCTAAAAAACAAAACATTCCCCAAATTTAAAAAAATCTACTTTTTTTTTGGGGAATTTTTCATTATTCTGATTTTTTTGTGTGTAATTCTTTATTTTTCATATGAAAAATTCCTCAATTTTGTATGCATTTTTTGGGAGAATTCTTCGAGTACAACTTCAATCAAAAGACTCACCAACTAGCATAACAATATATTTTCGTAATTTAGAAAAAAAAACTGTATTTTTCAACAAAAAATACTGTGTTGGGGTTACGACCCTAATTATCATATTAGAAAAATTACCTTAATTCCAAAATGAACGATGGCCCCAGAAAAATGTGAAAAATCACCCCAAATTTACGTGTTGTTTTGTGGCGAATTTTCATTTTTGAATTGGGACTATTATAAAAAAAATCAACCTTGTTTTCAAAATATCTCTAAAAAACAAAACATTCCCCAAATTTCAAAAAAAAACTACTTTTTTTTTTGGGAATTTCTCATTATTCTGATTTTTTTGTGTGTAATTCTTTATTTTTCATATGAAAAATTCCTCAATTTTGTATGCATTTTTTGGGAGAATTCATTTTTTTGGGGCATTTATCAGTTGGGGCATTGGAACCCCAACGTACTATGTCCGATTCATAAGAAAGGATATAACTACGGCAGAAATGTCTCCTATCAATCACATATAAGATCTTATCATCCATATTGTGTGAAAGATTGAAGCCCAAACTTGACGAACTGATCCGGCCCTGTCGGTGTGGCTGCAGGCCGAAAAATTCAACTGTGGACCAAATCTTTGCACTTCGTCAGATACTGGAAAATACCTATGAAAAGCAAAGCGATACATGCCAACTGTTCATCAACTCCAACTCGCCGATAGGAGAAAAATTGTGTGAAATCACTGCTGTGTATGAGATCCCATCCAAAGTTGTGTAGAATGACTCTGAGTAACACTGAATCTTTAATAGAAATAGGAAGCACATCAAAGTACGGCAATTCAGCAGGCTGGACCATGACCGTCTATGTAGTCTAAAAGTTCTATCCACGAAGACATTATTTGTTACGGAAAACATAGACAGGGCAGATCGAGACTCAGATGGAAGGACCAAGTATAAGGAATAAGGGATGTCCTGCGTACCACGAAGTGAACAAAGCACTCGCAAGTCAAAAGTGCTTGGAAAGAATTTATGAGGCAGTCCAATTTACATAAGTCAGCGTGTATGAGTTTCATGTATTATGTTAAAGTTTAAATAATTTGAATATCCATACACAGGTGCCCATTAGGGCGTACCTCAAAAAAAAAGTACGCCGTACACCTTCGAATATGAAGTATTATTGAAAGGTAGTTTCAAAATTTTTTTTTTTATTTTTTTATGCCGAACGTAGGGGTCGCGCTTTTACATTTTTCTATATAACTTCTGCATTTATACACGGATTTTAAAGTGTGATACATCGATGTTTTTGTCTCGACGAGGCCGATTTTTGTCTTTGAAGTCATTGAGCCCAAGCACCCCCTTCTGGTACTTACCCATCATATCTCAGTTGCTACTACCCTAATGTACCACTCTAATATCAGAAAATTAAAGCTCGCATAAAATCATGAAACTCTTCCTAAGGAAGTATGTCGATTTTCCCAGCAGAAAAAGTGTTAAACTAGTTTTTTTCTTATTTTACCGAGAGCATTGCATGTATTTATAAGTTGTTCTTTGTATCTTCGATGTTTACAGTCGGTTGTCAAAGTGTAATACATATATTGGTGTTTTTGTCCCGCAGATACCAGGTTTTCAGTTTTTAAAGTCGTTGACCTCAACAACCCCATTCTACTATTTACGCATCATATTTCAATTCTTAGAACAATAAATATAAAAATTAAGGTACAATTAAAATTTTAATCAACCATATTTCGACGCGATTCTAGTTGGGTGTATTTTTGGCGGCTCTCAAGTTTAGAAAAGATGTGGCCCATGCGTTGCTCATCGGTGACCGCCATAGCTGATTCATGCACAACATGAACAAAACGCTCGGTGTTTTGAGAATGGCATGGATAATCTGTGAAAATAAAGAAGTTCAGCAAAGAAAGCAATCAAATTAAGTTTTTCTTGTGCTAACCTGGTAAATCGATAATTTCTTCTGAAAATTGGAATGCTTCTAACTGTTCTTGCGAAAAAAACTGCAAGCATGGCGGCTCAGTCAATTCAAATTGTTTCCAATCGATCATATTGAAATATGAGTCACTATCAAAATTGATAAAATTATGAACTGGTGGACCGAACATTTGTCGAATGCTTCCCGTGGCTTCATTGCGGGCTGATAAAATCTTATCATAGGCATCTGAACGCACTAGTGGATCTGGGTCTGTTATCATCGATAACAAAATATTTTCAGGATGAAAAAAATATCCGTTATTTTCAATGAACGGACGGATGACCTCTTGAATATCTTTTGGCAACTGACGAATCCAACATATATAAAGGAAAACATTCCGACTTCCGAGAATTGCCAGTGGTTGGCTTTTTACAAGAAACCAGAATGGTGCATACACTTTCACAACGAACTGAGCCAGTTTTCTCAATACCATCGAGGGTTGCGTACACGTCATATAAAAGCGCAGAATTCGAGAGGCTGTTGTTAGCCAGCGCGCTTTGCAAATAGCACCGGGCTTCTCGCTGGCTAATTTTTCATCGCATTCTCCGGTATGAACGGCTCGAACCATACGATACAAGTAAAGCTGGTCGCCTCGAATATTCCACTCATCTATGTTCGCTGGCATTTCTCCCATTGTAATGCGTTCGAAATTTTGTTTGACCTGACCAAACGGAATAAGCAACAAAATATGCGAATTATTAATAAATAAAATGCTCACAAGTAAAGTATACGGAACACACGGACACGAAACACTATTAATATATTAAACTTACAGGGTAGTGTATGCAATTTTGAATGCCTTCTTCGATACTTCCGGGCCAGATTCCAGGTCCTTTCTGTTTTCCAAGCAATGATCTTAACAGCGCATTAAATGGTAACTCGTTGAAGTGGAAAAGGCACACGAACCACTGCAGCGGTCTCTGTAAATGGCAATGCTCTCGGTAAAATAAGAAAAAAACTAGTTTAACACTTTTTCTGCTGGGAAAATCGACATACTTCCTTAGGAAGAGTTTCATGATTTTATGCGAGCTTTAATTTTCTGATATTAGAGTGGTACATTAGGGTAGTAGCAACTGAGATATGATGGGTAAGTACCAGAAGGGGGTGCTTGAGCTCAATGACTTCAAAGACAAAAAATCGGCCTCGTCGAGACAAAAACATCGATGTATCACACTTTAAAATCCGTGTATAAATGCAGAAGTTATATAGAAAAATTTAAAAGCGCGACCCCTACGTTCGGCAAAAAAAAATAAAAAAAAATTTTTTGAAACTACCTTTCAATAATACTTCATATTCGAAGGTGTACGGCGAACTTTTTTTTTTTTACTTGTAACCTGGTACGCTCTAGTGCCCATGTCTGCAAATTATTTGAACTTTAATATGACATATGCGTCAACATGGGCACGTGCGATTATATGTAACATCGTGTAAATGTGTGCGACTGCTGGACCCGTCGATTGAATTCTAAACAAATATAGAAAAGCTGCCCCCACCCCCACCAGAAATATCGCATTACACTGGCCCATGTATGTGTGTATACATACATTTCAGTGTGTGCGTGTAGTTACAATTTGAAAGCGTGTGCGTCATTTGATGTCAATGCTATTGTGACTGTGCTCTATTGTTGTTGTTTCTGTTTCATAATTTAATAATTTGTTTATGCACTTAAGTATTTAAATGAAATGAATTTAATTTGATTTTCTTGTAGTAGGAAATATGCACGAAATTGCTACAAATCACTGATTTAAATGTACATAAAACCAAACTAAACTAGAAAAAAAAACAATCCACAGTGAAAAACATAAAAAGGGTGACATTTCAATCAAAATTATGTATCACTTTATAGATTCACCCGATAACAAAGCGTATTTAGTAGAATTCTGTCATATCTCAGCATCACATTCACTAATTCATATTTCAATTGTCAATCGACAAGTGTCAACACAATGTTGGCGTAAACTGCCCGAAATGAACTCAAGCAGCAGTAGCGGCTTCAATTAAAACAAAAACCAGAAACATGAAATGAGATCTTCTCATCCGTGCATTGTGCAGACATTAATTGATCAACGAGTGATAGACTTACCACTTCAATTCAATTAATTTAATTTTCTCACTTACAAATAGGAAGTACATAACAAACACATTGTACATAGTTCTAAATATAGACGAAATAAAATAGAAGAACAAGATAATAAATAACAGACAGCCACGACGTTAATCGAGTGTGTCTGTGCTGCGTTTCTTACGTATGAAGTTTATAATGTTAAGTGCTTAATAAAATTGTGTCATATTTAACGCACTTAACACAATAAAAACAATTTTTCTGCAGCAGAAAAAGAAACACGAACTTACAAAGAGTTTCTGGAGTAATACACAAAAGTGACACAGTGTTGGTGTCGGATTGTCTGTTACTATTGCGAGGGTTACTGCGAAAGTTCAGATAATCGGATCAGATTTTGGTTGTTACAAATGATTTGAAAATGGAATATATTGGAAATCACCCGGGTTCACACTAAGAAAGATTACTGTATATGCATTTGATAATTGACATCCATCATCTCCTCGGCCAAATTGGTCGAATAGGTTGAGCAATAACCTATCGCTTCACTGCTCGATTGATGACACAATGCTGATTGATTTTATCATTAGAATATCCAAGGAAATAATTTTCAAGAAACTTATGATCAGCATTCACTGGCATTCGCCTGCACGATGGTTAATTTGTCCTTGGATCTGTAAATTTAAGAAGAAATTCCCGAACTATTAAGAACTAGTAAGTTGTAATGCGCCTATGGCGCCCGTTAATTTGCTTGAGAAAGTATTTGTTACTTAATTTTAAAAATTTTGTAAAAAATATTTTGAGAAAACTATTTTGTAAAAAAAAATTTCGAAAAAAAATAAAATTGGGAAAAAAAAAATTTGTGGGAAAAAAATTTTTATTGAAAAAAAAAATTTTTGTTGAAAAAAAAAAAATTGTTGAAAAAAAAAATTTTGTGCAAAAAAAAAATTTTTGTTGAAAAAAAAAATTTTGTGGAAAAAAAAATGTTTGTTGAAAAAAAAAATTTTGTGGAAAAAAAAAATGTTTGTTGAAAAAAAAAAATTTGTGTAAAAAAAAATTTTTGTTGAAAAAAAAAATGTTGTGGAAAAAAAAAAATGTTTGTTGAAAAAAAAAAATTTTGTTGAAAAAAAAATTTAGTGGAAAAAAAAAATTTGTTAAAAAAAAAAAATTTGGAAAAAAAAAAATTTTTGTAAAAAAAAAAATTTGTAAAAAAAAAAAATTTTGGTAAAAAAAAATTTGGGGAAACACAATTTCTGTACAAAAAAAAATATTATTTTTTTTATTATTATTATTTATAGAATTATTATAGAATGCCTATTTAAATTCCTACGTACTGCGTGACAGAGTCAGTGAATCAGTGAATCAGGGAATCAGTGTATCAGTGAATCAGTGTCGAGGGTAAATATATATTAAGATGCTTGATGTGTATTTGTACGTGTTGTTTGTGATGTGTGTGAGAGTAGCAGAAAAAAGATACCTAAAAAGTTGCGTTAAAACCTTGTGCTTCGAAAACTGATGTACTTCTGAATATTCTCCACGAAATGCTTAAATTGAGGATCACGTCCAGAAACTTGTAATTCCTATAGTTTTGGTGGCGAAAGAAATTGTGGCAATGCGACCTTTCCACCCGCACAGCACAGCAGAAGCATTTAGTGTTGAAATTTTAAGACGTTGAAATGTTTATTCTTTGTTCTGGAGTCATTTTCCTGACTACGCTCATTGTCAATCTCATTGGCTTTCCGATAAGCAAAAGCATATGTATCAAATCTCATCCTCACATTTCTAATTATTTATGAGATATGAAAGTTAAAAATTTTAAGGTGTTACCAGGCCCATCCCGTCCGATTGTGAACTAATGCAGCTTTCGACGGTTACATTATTACCGCATTAATATGGACTGTTTTATTATGCCTATGTTTTTCAGCATGTATCTTTCTATTTCTAATAGTTCGTGAGATATGGTGATCAAATGTTAAGGTGCATGGGCGTTGCCACGCCCCTTACATTCTGAAATTTACTTAAATTGGTCAAATCACATTCGATATAAATACGCTGCTGGCAGACGAACCTTAAAATTTTCCACGACGTTTACTCGACATTTGTTAACCTTGATTTGTTTTCAGAATTTTCTAAGCTTTACACTTCGATTTTCTTATTTTTTCTCCTTGAAACGTCATTCAGAAATGAAATTTAACTTTAATTACATAAAAAATCATCTTTTGAATTTTTTGATTTGTCATGCTTGTATGGGTTTTGTCAAAATGTTATTTCATACAAACCTTGTCCTGGAAGCCACATAGGTTGAGCCGTTTTCGAGTCATTAAGTACCTTAATGTTATTTGTATTTATGTAGATACATAGATTTGTCAAATATTCTTTGAAGAAATCTTTCAATCTTTGCAATTCATTGTGGGGGAAATCTATTCCTTAGTTTTGCAAGTAACACATTCTATGATTTTGAAATGCAAATGCATTTTGATTGAATGTTTTTAAAATTGTAGAAAACCCCAGTGAAAGATTTGCCCAAAACATTACACACCCTCTGCATTGCAGTGGCTCATTGCAGCACTCAGTCGGTCACCCACATCACTCATGCCTCTGATTTTCAAATAAAAACACATTTCAATTGTATTTTTTTTTATAATTTTTATTTGTTTTTTATTTTTTTATAATTTCTTTTTATATGTTTAAAAATTGTTCACTCAACTTAACCACATAAGAGTTTGTTTGTTTTTTTCTCATTTAATTCATTTTTATTATTATTTATTTATTTAATAATGTTCATCATGTTTTTGATTTATAATTAAATTATATGTGTTTGTGTTTCATTTGTTTTTTTTTGTTAAAGAAAATTTACAGTTTACGTTTTCGTTTTTGTATTTTTATGTTTGCTTTGTTTTTGCCTTTAAACATAAATGAGATAAAATTAAAAAATAATGATTTATGATACAGATAAAGAGATTAGTTTGTACTTAAATATTCTTTTGTTTTTTCTTCTTCTTATATTTTGGTGAAAATTTCCAAAGAAACAAAGGAAAACAAAAAAATATTAAAATAAAATGTAAGAAATTGTTTGATGGATTGTAACGGAAATGGGAGTTGTCGTCATTAGTCATTTATATAAAATGTATTTAGTTTGTATTATTTGTTTTTCGGTAAGTTTTTGTTTATTATAGTTATTTTTTTTTGGTTTTCTTGTGTTTCTTTTGCTAATAGTTAATAGAAAAAAGAATTAACAAAAAAGATTTGAGTTTTTTTTTTAAATTTTCGTTTATGGAAACTTTTAGAAAATACATTTGTGTGTTTAAATTTAGTTTTAGATTTTTATTCCGTTTGTTTTATTTATTTTTTTTTAACAAAAAACATAATTTGAAAATTGTTTTTCTTAGTGTCTCTGTTTTTTTATTTTGTTTAATTCAATAAATATGTTAATAACAGTTAAAACCCTTTTTGTTGATTCTTTTTGTTTGTTTTAGTTATTTTCTTTGTATGTCTGTTTCTGTTTCCGTTTGCTTCTCCTGTTCGTTCTCTGTGTACTTGTGTCTGTCTGTGTGTGTGTGTGATTAATAAAAAGGGCTTCTAAAGCGTCAGAATTTTTGTTATGTGTAATTTTATCATTATTTTATTTGGTTTTCCTTACCTAATATTAAATATTTTCTTTCTGTTCAGTTTTTTTCTTGTTATTATGTGGTTTGTCTCTTTGTTAATTTACTTATTTGCTTTAAAGACATTTTATTTAAACTTATTTTTATATATTTTTGTTTTTGTTTTATGATTTGGTTGTTTTTTCAGTATTCTGTTTTGTTATCTGTTAAGTCTGTTGTTTTTGAGTTTCTGTGTTTCTGGTTGTTTAATTAAAATGTTTTTTTCTCTTCTTCTGTTTAATTTTTAACTTGTTTCTTTTATAATATTTTATTATAATTTATTTATAATATTTAGTATTTGCTAATTCTTTTCCGTTTTATTAAGTAAACGTGTATGTTTTTTTTTTTTATTCACTTTTTGCGCATATTTAGTTTTTTCCTTTTTTTTTAATATAAAAAAATTTTAAAACAAAAATGTTTTATTTTCACAACTTACTTACGTACTAGGAATTGAATAAACAAATAACCAATAACACTATTTTTTAGAAACAGTTGCCATGATTTTAAAAAAGAGACTAAGTCCTTAATTTTTAAAAAAAAGTATAGGCTATGATTTTATAGTTTTAGCTTTGGGTCAAACCTAACATGGATCTAAAATTCAAAAATACATTGATGTTGCACTAAAATTGGTCTGACTATGAATTGTTTGGTCTGAAGTATAAATTTGGAATTTTTTTTCTGGGACCTTTTTATCTTGCCGTCTTAAGGCCATTTGTACATACTTAACAAACGAGTATAGTAATGAAATGAACAAGTATGTGAGGTCTCCTGAGAGTATTCGTAAAGCCTGTCCCATATTAGTGTGATCCTATGGTAACTCCCAAGTCGGTCATAAGAAGAACATTATGTTGATAAGAATATCGCACCAACGAAAGCGCATTCCATAGATATGACAAACTGATAATGTTTACGGGATTTCGGAATATTCACTCTTAAGACTTACATTGAAATCAAAAACAGAGACCATTCTGAAGTATTTTTTGTACCAGATATATCAGACAAAAATACATTTTACCTCTGAATGAAGCAACTCCTATATTGAGGATTTGAGTCGAGGATCGTGAAAATGTTGAAGTATTGCTTCACAGAAGACTATGGCGTAATAAATATCTATTAAACCAGAAATTTGTACAACACAGACTAGCCTAAGAGCAGAAGTCAAAACAATTTCCCTGAATCCACTCAGATATGGATCTAATTGGTTTGTATAAAATTTGAGTCAGATGTGCTCTGGATTTACGTGACCATCTGCCTTATTATTTGAGACAATAGTTTGAGTTTTTTATTACATGGCTGTTATCTAACTTTTCACATGTAGATGGCGTTGAATATCTGGTTGAGTATAAGTTTGCTCAGGGTCCAGGTGGTGCTGAATTTGTATATCTGGTGGAGTATTAGTCTGTACAAAGATTATGGCTCACACCGCCCCTATGATGTTGAGATGTTAAGACACGTTTCTTCGTTGGCTGTCCTCCAAATTTTAAATGCAACGTCATGATGCAAGGACCATATTCGGTTGGATTATTCTTATTTAATTATAAATATAATTCCAATCATTACATTGTAACCAAACAACTCAATTCAACAGATAATTTTTATATTTTGAAATTAATTTGTAGAATATAGCGTTGAATTTCACTTGTAGATGTCGCTTACGTCTAATTAGGCTGTGTACCTAACAAATAGTGTCATTGATGTATTAATTTATTTATTTAATTATATATTTTTTTTTGTTTTATGACAAAATTAAGGCTAAATTACAAAACAATAAAAATGCTATGATGATTTAGCGATTTTTTCCTTCTTTCGTATATTTAATTTAACGGTTTTGTTTGTTGTTCTTATTTTTCAAAATGGCGCAGCTTTATTTTTGGGGATGTTTGAAAACCGTTAACAATTCAAAATATTTAATTTTTTAAATATTAAAATTATGTGTATTTGTGGGTGTGTGTGTTCTCGTATTTGGTTTGGAAATGAGTGTGTTCAGAATGTATTTAAAGAGAGAGAGAGAGAGAGATAATTTTAATGAAAATACAAACATGATTTTTTTGAAAGAAAAAATATAAATTTGTCCTCATTCTTCAAAGGTTAACTGGGGAACAGAAACAAATATTTTAAATAATATAATTAAACAAGAAGTAAACTAAGTCATATTAATTAAAAGTCCTTTGTCAAAATTTCATTTCCATAGTTAGGGCAAAACGAGATTTTAAGAAAGTCCTTTAGATGCTGTTGCTGTTGTTAATTAAATATTTTGCAAAGTTGGGCTCACAAAATGTTTAATTAATCTAGAGACAATGTTTTTTTTTTTTTTAAAGTTGTTCCGAAAAACCAATGCTGAAATTCATAATTACTTTCATAATGTTTAATAAATAAATTTAAAGGAATATACATTTAAAAATAAAAATTGAGATCCTTGTGGCTAAATTGAAAACTAACAAAGTTTAAAAAAGACAATTAACAAAAAAGACTAAACTTTTTCTTGTTCCTCTTCTATTTCGCCTTTAACTTCTTCGCAATCTTTCTATCTGCTCCTTTTATTTTTACAAAATTATAATATCCTTTTGTTGTATTTCTCATTTTCTTTATCATATATTTTGTTTGTTATTTGTTGCTGTTTGTTGTTTATCATATTCTTCTTAGCTTATTTTATTTTTGTTTATTTTAACCTTATCCGTTTGTTTTTTTTCATTATTTGTTTAGTTAGTTATTTTGTTTATTTAGGTTTTCGTTATTATTATTATTTTTTTATGTTGTTTTAAATTATTTTCTTCGCTGTGGCAGTGTTTTGGCGTCAAGTTGTGTCAAACCTTTAACCGTTCAATTTACAATTTTTTTTGTTGTTGTATGTAACTTCTTAAGTGCTTAATTTTTAAGTAAATTTAAAAATTAAATCCTATTTTTTGTTTGTTTGTTTCCTCTTTATTCTCTGCAAGCAATTTTTTTTCATAAATTTTTATTGAATTTCTTCTTCCTTTACTGTTTTTTTGCTTAACACTCCAACCCACTGTTCTTTCTTTGTTTGCCTGTCTGTCTGCTATCGTTTGTTTCCTAATGTTTTCCGTAGTTGTTTGTTTCTTTTTAAGAAATTCTATAAAACTGTCAGAAATGAAAATAAAATTCGTAATAAATCATATTTAAAACGAAAAGAATAATCAAAATTAAAAGGATGTATATACATGCGCTGTTTTATTTATTTTGTAGAAATTATTTGGATTGGTGTACGTTTATTTTTATGCAATATCAGAAAAAGTCAGAAAAATATATGTCGTAAGAAGAAATTCCCAATAGCGTCATCTATTGATAATAATTCTAATGCTAAGGCAGCTATTTTCAGTTCCTGTTCAGACCGAATGAACCGCAATTGTCAAGTGGAGAGATGACCTTTGTACTGAAAGAAAATGCTTCGTAGCATGAACGAATTTGTACGTTGTATCAACGAAATCTGTCGATAAAAGTCAACCAACGTCGAAAAAAGTTTCGTTGAAGTAAAAAGTTTCGTTTATACAACGTAAATTGTAAAATTGATCAAATCGTTGATACAACAATTTTGTTTGCTTGATACAATAGCCTTTTTTCGTTGATACAACAATCACGTTTCGTTGATACAACAATCACGTTTCGTTAATACAACAATCAAAAAACTTCTATATTTCAGAATTCTGATATAAGTTTCAAATTTTCACATGTAGGTGGCCTTTACTTTTACCCAAATGGCATTCAAAATGACATGGATTGAGATAGACTGTCACATTCATGGCTTAAAGTTCTAGCTTCATTACAATCTGGAAATCTAAATAACCAACAGAAAGAGACTCTGTAAGCAGAAGATCTGTGGACAATATTCACAGTCTACTTGTAGATGATAAGGTTATTGTCCATTATATCAAAAAATGCCAATTGGAAAGATTAATAACGTTTGACTCTTAATTCGTAGATTAATAATGATTGGCTTGTCAGTTTCGTTTGTCAGGGTAAAAGTTATTCAAAACGAATATTTATCAAAAAAATATATTCCTTTGAAATCTCGAAAACAATAGAAAACAGATGCTGTTCATTGTCCCACAGACTAACTCATAAAAACGATGTAACTCAGCAGAGCGTCATCTATATTTCAATTTAAATGTTTGTTAATAATTGTATTGACAAGTATGAAGAAAGTACTTGAGATTTACACAACAATTCTTTTCTAAAAACAATTCTTTTCTAGCTGCTGATATTACTAATAGATGAAGCCGCTGGAGACAATACAGAAGTTTTCCATCAAAACCTGGGAATTTGTTGATAACCAAATTCTTGCCAGGTAAATCTACTCTCACTGCTTTCATAATTTCTGATTTCTTCCGATATTGCAATTCCGCGGAGAAGAAAACTATGGTTCGCTAGCTGTTTTCTGAAAAAAATCTATTGGGAAATTAATGTTATAATTGCAGTTTTTTTTCTGGTTCTTAATTTTTGTTTGGCTGATGTTGTTGGTTTCGTTTTAATGCGTATTGAGTTCTTTTGAATGTTACGGACTTATGAATTAATGAAACATTTTTGTTGTTATTTTGGGGTTGTGGTGTTTTTCTGTTGTTGTTGTTGTTAGTTTCTATGTCTATTCAATTGAAAGAATTGGTTTTTAATGATCGTAAATAGTCTCGTCTTTTTTTAAACGTTTTATTTTTATTTTGTCGAATATTTTCGTTCTTGTTTTTTGTTGTTTTGTTTTTGCTTTGGGAAAAATACTTAAAAATTATTAGGTTTTAATTCATATTATCATTTCGTTTTTCTTCTTCTTTTTTTTTTTAATAATTATTTAACAATCTTAATATGTAATCATAAAAATTGTGTTTGTTTTATAATTAGGTTTAATTAATTACTTTTTATATATCTCACATTTTCAGTTTTGTATGTGTGTGTTTATATGATTTCAATATTTTACGCTTTACTGTGAGGTTTTTGCAAAAGAAAACCGACGAAGATTGAACATTTTTGAACATATTCAGAAGTTTTTTTTGTAGGTATGACCAATTCCGGAATGTATTTTATTAATTGAAGCAATGCAAAGAGAAAATGCGACACACATCCCATAAACGAACTTTGTAATATTGAAAAGTTTATAAAAATGAAAACTTTAGACTCAGTCTGTGTCGGAGAGACTTTTTTTTGTTGTAAATCTTGTAGTTTTGTCAAATTTCGGGGCTCGATAGGACATTTTTATAGCCGCTTAAGTTCATTGGGGAGTTCTAAATTGCGGATTTTGGAAGGAAATATTGATCTTCGAAAAAAATAAACAAAACAGTTGGTCTGAAAGACTGAGATACTAAGAATTGTCTCTCCTCGGTGAAGACAGTGTCCACTACCCGCTCCGAAATCTAACCGATACATTCTCCCATCGGCTTCCAAATGAAAATATTTTATTATTGTTCGAAACATGTAATGGATGTGCTCAGAATATTTCGGCGATTCTATTAGACAAATATGATTAAACTCTACAGTATTATACGCAGCATGCAGTCCAACTATTATAAGAAATGATCTGATCGATAATGGAATACAAATCCTTGTAGTATTCAAAATACTATTAATGAAATACTTCATGCTTGCCTGACCATACATTGAGAGCCCACAGACTGACATCTATCATAGAATTTCATGCGTAAATGGTGAGTTCTTCAATCTACCTCGCAACTGGCAATGCCAGCGGCAGGATGAAAATGTTAAAACAATTTGGTTAAGTCTTTTATTTCGTTATCGTAGACATGGAGATTTTGCACTTGCTATGGGCTTGTGATAATTATTACCAGCCGGTAGAGACTTCCACGCAGCTTCACTAGCAGGAAGCATTTTTAGGCATTTTTAAGCGGTACTTGGATGCATTATTGCTGATATAGCCACCACAAACTACAGAAAGCGTTGAATGTGATCGATTTTAATGATGATTCATATTGCTTTTGTAAGTGTAAAGGAAATACCTCGTGTAGTCTTGCAATCGATCATGTTATCGTTTACCAACACACAATTTATTAGAGAAAAAGTTCATATGATCATTTTCATCAAATGCTGTGGCGAAGGTCGTCAAGAGACTATAAAGTAATTCAAGAGGCCTTCTTTGATCACTCAGCAGATTTTAATATTGTAGGAAATCATGATTCCTGCAACGATGCTGTTCGAATACCTTGAGCTGTTTGCTCCACTTTGTCTACTTTCTCTACTATATTTTTAATATATATAGTCATTTATCGTCTGCTCTCAAAATGAGATCACTATTAAGATGCTAATAAAATGGACCTTCTGTCGATAAATACATTCATGTCGAGTATTTCGAATTGTAGTGCATGCAAAGTATTTTGATTTCACAAAAATTCGAATTCGATATACATCATTCCGAATTTTGCTTATATTCTAAGTTTGGGTGACATAGAATCTGATGGGAATCGAACCCACAACCCCCACGCTGATAGGCAAGCACGCTACCAACTACCTACCGAGACGCCTAGCTGTAATAATTTATTTGCTTTGTGTGCACAACAATAAATGAAATAATTATGAAGTTCATACAAAATCAATAAAAAATGTACGTAGCTTATATGAAATATTTCATACGAAATATGAAACATTTCATATACATATTCCGTTCAGAATCATTTCAGAAAATTTAAACATTTTATAGATACAATGAAATGTTCGTTAATACTATGAAATGTTTCATTAAAGGTATGAAATGTTCATAAATATGATGCAATGTTTCATAAATTCGAAAAAGGTAGCTTTTTGTCAGAAAATTTGGTAAAACTTCAGAGAAAGTATGAAAAACTTCGTGGGTATTATGCATACTATTTTATTTATCGTAGAATGAAATGATGTTCCATTCACACTTCATGGGCAACTCTAAGTACTCACTTGGACCATATGCTTGTCTTGTATGCTGGACCCTCAGATTGCCTATGCTGGATGCTTATTTTATTCAGCCCAAGGACAAGCTATTAAATAAAATATGGTTTGTTAACAATTGACATTGTTTTATCGCATACATGGTGGAAGATCCGTGTAGCTCAATGTTAAAAGGAGTCTTAGACACGGGGATTTAGTCGATACTGCAATAAACCCCCTTTGAAGATGAAAATCGACCTGGTTAGCCATATGCCCCTGAATGTTCTACACTCCAAAGCTTTCAATCCAGATGTGATTTAGAATATGTGAGAGTCCTTGCCCAAGATCTAACCGACTGTCCATCCAATTTCTTACCGAAGTACATCCATCGAAGTCAGTCTATCCAGCGTTCTAGATGACGTTAACCGCCAACGTAATGGTGGCCCTATGCCGGCAATCTGTTAGAGAGAGAAAATTCATTCTTCAGCCGAACAGTTCTTATGAGTAATAATCTTCCAGCAAGTGTTTTCAAATTCAAGGTCAACGTCAACAAAAATTTCTCCATCTTTCCTCCTTCCAATACCCTCATTTACTATCGCCAACAGAGTGCATTGCATTCGTAGATGGCATTCAATGAGTGTTAGTTTTTTTTTTCCAAAAAGCCATGGTAACCTCTATTCTAGTCAATATTAATCTTGGCACATTCATGTTCATGGCGGATTCAATGAACCCCACCTCAAACAGCTGACAAGCGTTTCTCTGACTTTCTTATTAGAATTCAGAGAATTAGACTGCACCATATGGTTCTAATTGTCCATTTAAACTCAATTCACGTTTTTTTATATAGCCCCTGGCGTCCTTTGCCCATGTCGTTCTCAGGCTTCACACTCCTCTTGCAAAGTGCTATTCATGACAACCCAGTGAATCCGAAATCATGGGTGGTAACCCAAATAAAACAATTGAGGGATCATACAAATGAAAAACTATCGACTTACTACCACCACCTCTTGGCTTTAATATTTCTCAGCAAAAAATGCCATAACTCATAATATCTAGGGACGGCTAACAACAATTCGATTACACAAAGCCACTGTTCACATATAGATGGCGTCAATAGCCAAATTTCCTCTATGCTTTTCAATCAGGCAGAGCGATAAGTGTGTGACAAAACTGTAATATAGATGAAATATATATCATGCTTATGATATAGCTCAGTGGTTTTATTTATAAGTGGGCTTTTAAAATCATTTACCAACTTCCAATATGGCGAGTATAACATTTCATATATGGATGTTGCCACTAGAAAATTCTGAAAGTCAGCTCACTGTACTGGCTATTTGGCAAAAAAACCCACCATCCTGACAGCATTAACTCAATGCACGAGATATATGGCGGGAAAGTCCCTGAGTATTGGTAAGACACAAACGAATACAAAAAATTTACTTTAAAACAGAAATAACGAAAGATAAAAGTTGCAGTTTCCTTTCTTCCTCTCAACTGGGAATTTCCCGCTTAAGAGTTTTCAATTACATTCCGATTTCAGTTCCCAACAATGTTTACATTTAAGTTTAAAAATGTAGTAAATATTTGCGACTGATTACGCACAACATTTGAAAGGGCTCATAATGAATGTATTTTGCAAAAACTCACCTTAACGCCAGGAAAAAATACTGAGAAATTAAAATGAACAAATAATTCTTGACGATTTCTGTATTTGTGTGTGTGTTTTTTTCCTTTTGAGTCTATAAATTATTAAATAAATAATTTATATTTGTTTTCTTTTTTGTTCGTCGTTCCTTTTGGTTTTGTTAAATGAATACATTATACGTTATTATTGAAAATGCTAAGGGGGAATTATGTTTAAATTTAAGATTTTTTCATCAATTGTTTTTTTTATTAACTTGTTTTAATAGTATTATTTGTTTTTTGTTCAATATGTTCAATAATTGCTATTGTTTGCCGTGGTTTATTTTTAATTAATATTAATTATAGAGTTTCTTTTGTTTCTTTTATAAATTATATTTACATGGGAGGAGGGTTTTTTCTGTTTTTGTTTTGTTTTGGGAAAGGCAGGGGAGAGGGAAGTGGTAGTGGATAGGGCAATTGTGTTTTCGTATTTTATTTGTAATTATTTATTTAACCTAAAACTAACTTAAGTGTTAATATTCAATAATTTTGTTTAACTAAGTGGTTGGTTTTCTTGTGTCTTCTTTTTAAAATTATATTTAATATTTATTAAATTTCCATTTTTTTCAATATTTTGTGTTAACTAAAAAACTGTACGTCTTCTGTAGGGGGGTTTTTTTAAATTTAAATTTAATTTGTTTCTTCTTTTTTGTATTAAATTAAGGGGATTTTGTTTAGAATATTTTACAAAGTTGTTCTTGTTGTTGTTTTTTTTTTTGGTTAAATTTCATCAGAAGTTTTCTTGTATACTTCTTCGCTAAATTGTGTTAAAACTACTAATTGTATGTGTATGTGTTTTTATTTTGTATTTCATTTTATTTAAATTGTAATTTTTTTGTTCACCTAAATTTTCGCGTTTGTTTTTTGTTTTATTTGAAATTTGAAATTGCTAAGTTTTGTTGTTGTTGTGGTTCGCTTTCTTTTAGAAATACTTGGGTTTTGTTTTCCGGTTTGCAAGGGGTTTCTTTACTAAAGAAATAATTCGTGGAAGAGTTGAATTCTTAACTATCCGTCTCTTGGGGGATTTGCAGTTTGATGTTGTTGTGGGGGGGGGGGGGGGGTGTTTTTCTGGTTCATCTTCTTCGTCGTCGTCTTTACATTAGAACTAACATTATGTTTTTGAGTGTATTGCATGCTTTTTCTTTTTATCATTTTGTTAAATTTTAATTAGATGTTGTCTCTGGTTTTAGTTTTAATAATTGAAAAATCAGTGCTCTTTAAAGTTGTCTTCTTCTTATTATTGAGGTTTGTTTTTTTTTTGCTTTGTTTAGTTTAGTTTATGATGTTGAGAATTTTGATTGTTTTTATTTTTTGAGAGTGTATTGGTGTATGTATTTAGTGTGGTACTTGTTTTGCGGTGAAACGTACGTCTAAGTGGTGAAATATGAGCAAATTTTTTCGTTTGTCGATGATGTGGTGATTTCCGTGAGAAAACGTCTTCGTGAAACCTCGGGAACAATGGAAAACTCTTTGTGGAACTTACATGCAAAGCGGCCGTTTACACTCATGTTTGCTTTTAAATCATTTCTGGGAATGATCAATCACTGGAAACTGAAACCTTTTATCCCTCACTCTGTCTGTCTTTGTGTCTCTGGCTCTCTCTCCCTCTGTCGTCGTCGTCGTCGTCGTCTCATAACTCCCACCATTGTCGGGGCCAACGATAACGCCTTAAAGGCCTTTGTCAGCAAACACTCTCCAACTCAGCCACACCGGCTCTCTGCATGGCCTGACGCTTGCGATACTCATAGAACTCCTCCTTCATGGCCTGCAATCGCACATCGATGTTATCGTAGCGGCCATGTAGGCGTGACTTCCTCATCGCTCCCCCACCAAAAGTGGATGCACTGGAGAGTGGAAAACTGCCGCCCGCATGCGAATTAAATAAACTGCTGGACGAACTCAAAGGACCCAGCGTATGATGGCCCCCATGTGGATGATAATGCTGACCGTTATGGGAATTATGTTGATTTCCCCCCTGATGCAAATGATGCAGGTGACCCGTCGTATCTATGTGCAGATTGAGATCTTCCCGTAGCAAACCTCCGGTCGGTGTCGAGGCACTGGGTGTCGGTGTGGAGGGATCAAATTCGTAGTGGCCATCAACGCTGCCCACATCCACCGACTTGGGCAGGTTGACATTATCGGTGGCTGCATTCAGGCGGGTTATCATGACCAGCCAGTGTTCCATGGTATACGGCGGCGTCAAGGTACGCTGGGTGCTGGAACTGAAGTAATTCGAAGGCGAGTAATGTTGATATGAAGATGATGGCAGAGTACTAAATGGATTGTATTGCATATGTGTTGGCTGCTGTTGATGGTGCACTGGCGCCTGAGCTTGCGCCTGCTGAGGTTGATGCTGTTGCAGGTTGGACTGTTGCTGCTGCTGCTGTGCCGTTGATGTTGTATGTGGTTGTGCTCCAAAATAGGCAGTATTCGTTGCGGAAGGTGGTGGCGGCGGAGGTCTGTACGGTGGCAGTAAACGCCATTCGCTGGTGCTGCCCGAATGATGGGAGCCCTGCGGATGGTTGGAGGTGTTTTTCGAACCAAAACCACTGGAGCTGGAACGAGACTCAGGCGAGGCATCCAAACCCAACACATGATTGTTCGATGACCTCATGGTAAGATTCAAGTGTGGCAGTGGCGACATCAGGTCCCCCTGAGCTCTTCCAAACAAACGAGAATAATGGCGGGGATACCAGCGTGTGCGTGGTCTATAGCTGTGGTAGTAGGGCGCTGAGCTGTGCTGATAGTAGCTACGCCATGACGGTGGCGAATCCAGCTGCAGCGGCAGAAAGTCTTGGTGTTGTTGCTGTTGGTGTTGTTCGTAATTCAGGCGCCGTGTCTCCTCTTGTATGGTCCTCAGCGAGGGCAATTCATGGGCATAATAGCGGTAACGACTCAGATTTCCACTGGCGGTGGGTGTCAAGGTGGGCACCGACCTCTCCGCTGACCCCGGATATACCGTACTCAAATCGCTGAATTGATTGTAGGAAACGTGATTTGAGTGATTGGGTGTAGCTAAGGCCCAGGGCGATGTCAAAAGGCCTGCATCGGACTGAGTGATGACTCCATTGGGGCTGCTCGCCGGAGAACTGGAGAATATTCGCGAAACTTTCGAAGGCGAAAACACCTGATGCATATGATGACTCTGCAGACCTCCACTTATGGTGTTGATGTGCAATGGCCTACTCGCTGGTTGGGCCTGTTGTTGACCCATGACATGATGATGCGGATGTAAATTTCGATATATCGTATTGCCGTATATATTCTGATAACGAGCTCCCGTCAGCATATCATCGCCCTCGAGACCAGCGCCGCGGCAGGTGCTGTTGTGACTGCCGCCAATCTTCAGTAAACCACCTAGACCTTGCAACAATCCTCTGGCCGAACCGGCTGCCACCGACTGTAAACTCAACTGACTGGGCGACGACACCAGGGGACGGCGCCATGATGCTCGTGCCGTGATGAAGTTGCGGCGCGACAAGAACCCACCATCGTCAGAGGACGACTTCTGCGATGCATTGCTATTGCGCCTCACGTCTAGGCCGTCCACCTCGTCCACCCCATCCTCGTGGACAATTTCACCGTTTGTTAAGGCATTTGTTGTTTTGGTGGCCAACACGAAGCGTCCGTCCCGTGAACGTTGTATTTCACTGAGCGATTTGCGGCGCTCCGATTCATCCAAAGTCGGCGTACTGTAGATCGAATGACAGTTGGTACAGCGATCCGGCGGCCATATCCAGTGTAAGATTGCAATAAGTATTGTTGTTAGACTTGATATTCGGGTTTGTTTATATCTAGATCGGGGCATTAGAATTGGGAAAAAGGAAAAGTTCGATTATTGAGGAGAATTTCTCAGGATATGTTGGTGTTTTCTTTTTGCAAGCATGCTTGTCAATTGATTAGTTTAGTTGTGGTTTTTCAACCCAAACTACCGGAATACATTTAGCTTTGTTAGTATGGAATGCCAACCTTTTGATCTACACAGCATCCAGTGTTTGGTTTTTTTAGATTTTATGTTTCATAAGTTGGGTTAATACAGCCATGGTGTAAAAAAAAGTATACAAAAAAAGATACACATATGTACAAGAGTTAGTTACAATGTCTAAATACAAAACTAATGGTTAATGAAAGGGTTAACATGGTATAATGATATTGATAATATGCTTAAAGACTTCCCAAATAAATATATTGAAAAATTGTGAAAATAATAATGGGATATAAATGAAATCAAAAATATTTTATTCAGTAAAATTTAATTTTTTTTATTAGCTTTTGCTTGGTGGATTGAGAAGTAACCGGTCATTCATATGGGCTCAAAATAAATGGTGACGGTTTTCGCCAATTCGTGCCAGTAATACAATACGTCTTCTTCCACATTAGATTAACAAACAAGAGAACGCTAAAGACAATCGATATAGAATCTTGAGGTATAAATAGTTGGCTTCACTTGTATCACAGACCGGAATCATAAATGCCGAGCTATGTCTCTGCCAATATTTGGTTGTTTCTACCACAGAGCACCGGTAAGTGTTGCAACAAACGCAACACTGATTAATAATAAAAATCCATTATCATTTTTCAAGTCCTTGACTATTTTCTGCCATGAAATGTTTTTTAGACGACAGCAAAATTATTGAAATCCGATGAGTGTTCAATACTCGATACTCTTTCTTAAACTCAGACCTCTAATGAAATAGTTGGCTAAGGTTACCAATTTTCAAATTAAATAATTGAAATTGGACTTGCCATCATAATTTTAACAAAGACATGTGCCAAATTTCATAAAAATCAATAGTGGCAGCTATGCAAATTTGGTCGACATTTCATTTGGAATTTCTCAAAGTACTTAGTGTACGAGTTTGGAGGAGTGGTGCGAAAGATCGTTACGCATGGAATTCTATTTTAGGTTTGGCTTACGATTCAATAGAATCGTTAATATAAATTTTATATTTCATGTATAATATTTTGACAATAATTTTTCTTCGAAGCCGGTCGTATAAGACAAAAATGAAGCCGGTCGCATTAATGTGAATCTAAAGGGTTTTCCCACAAGAGGTATTATTTTGAATCATCCGGAATTTCGGTAGCTGTCACTTTTGAAGTGTTTATTCTTTGACATTTGACAAGTAGAATCTACGGCATTACTAAAAATGGACCGATACACGCTTCAACAACGCATTGAAATTATTAAAATTCACTACAAAACTGGTGAAAATCTAGCAGAGTCACAGTTTGCAAAACGAAAGCATTTTTGGATCATTGTGAAATACCTTGTCGGACCGCAATACAGAAATTGGTGGAAAAAGACAAGTTAGTGAGGAATAACTGAGAATATTGCTGCTGTAGCCCAAAGTGTTGAAGAAAACCCAGGTTTGTCTATTCCTTTTGGAATATTTGGAATTGGTCATTCCACAAACGTCATTACACTGTCATTAAGGCTTATAAAGTTTAGTTAACACAAGAACTCAATCCGGCCGATCATCAACAACACCATTTCTTTGCCGATTGGGTCCTTGAAATGGGTGCAATTTATCCGAAATTCCATGGAAGAATCATCTTGACTAATGAGGCCCCTTTGCAACTCGGTGGCTACGTCAACAAGCCAAATTGTCTCGGAAAACTCAAGAGCTATGGTTGAGAAGCCTCTCCATCCTCAACGTGTGACTGTTTGCTGATATTGTCTGTTTTATACACTATAACTCTTATAACAACTATAAGTCTATGCAGACGAATTTTGTCATTGGCCCTTTTAAAGTGCAAGTAACAGAAAAACAACAGTATGAAATTGTATTCAAAACTTTTGAATTTTCTTTTAAAATGTTATTGCCTTTTTTTAAGGACTGCAGACTCGCCTGTGTACGTACGCTCTTGGGTGCCTCTGTCTGTACGCATGTATGGGCAAATATTTATTTATCGAAAATTCTTAAACATTTTCCTGTCATTATGATTGATTTATTGTAATTGTTTTTATTCCAAGTACTCTGCTCGCACCAAATTACATTTGCCAACCAGCACTCTTTAGTCGAATAATTCTATGGCTTCCTTCCTTCCGGTGTACATGTAGAAGAACAACCTTATTTGATATATTACCACCTTAGAGTATTTAGCATACGTGTGCACTTTATATTTTACAGTGGATTTGAAAGGGGATTAGCGTAAAATAAAATTTATTACTTTTGTTTTTATGTGTTATGTTCTCTGGTAATTGTCTTTGGTGAAACTGGCCAAACTTGATGAGTTTCTACAGAAAAGAGTTTGTATAAGAAATATCTCCTTACGAATGGTTTGAGCTGTTTTTGTGATCTGATTTGAGTTCAGTGCCTTTAATGTACATCTTACCGCAAGATGTCTTAAAGGACACAATGAGAGCAGTCTGAAAATGTGGCTGAGAGGGGACGAGATGCCGTCTGTGTGGGCCGATTTAAAACGTGCTCAATTCGGAATCAGAAGATTTTGACTACAAGATGGCTCAATAGTTCATTTTTGCAGAACAGTGTAGTTATTCTTAGGGCACCAGATAAAGTAATTTCTAATAGTATTTACACTTATTTCAGCTTTGACTAAAGAGTACATAATCGAAGAGAGCGGTGGAGCGGTATTGTCGAGCCAGGGGTCGTAATCAGACAAATTTGGAACACATTACCGCAACCCTGTACTATTAAATACACGAACTCCGACGTGGGACGTCTACCGTCTTTATGGTCTTTGCTACACCCCCCCCCCCCACACTAAAGAACATCACTTTGACTAAAGCTCCATAACAATTTTACCATATAATATTAACCATACCAACCCACTGTTGACGCTTTCTATGCCATAAACACCCATGTGGCGTATGAGCATTATGTAAATTAAATATCACTCATACGCTCTGGGCTGAATATATTGAGTTCATGAATAATAAATGACAACAAAGGAGAAATAAAAAAAAAACAAAAAAAAATTACAAAAAATAATAAAACCGAAATAATAACAGCGATAACCATTTGTTGTTTCTCATCTACACACTCAGACAGCCAATCTAATGTTACAACCAAATAATATGGAAATGACAATGGCAAATAACGAAAATTACAAAGGAAACTCAGGTGCAAATACAAGCGTGAATTTAGGTACAGGAAATCAAACAAACAAACGAAAAAAAAAACCAAAACAAAAACGTTTAATTTATATTTCTTCAATATCTCTTTACAATTTAATATAATTTCATAATAGCCTTACGATTTTGATTATGACATGATGGACCTGGAACTATGAAAACGGTTTCATAATCACGATAATGATCAGTATTGCTTGAATGGGCGAAATGTGAAAAGAATTTGTTCAAAGCAAACGAAAAAAGAAAGACAAAAAAGTGTTTCAAGGTTATCACAATGAATTATGTTAAAGTTTTCAACAGAAAAGAACAATGATTTGTGAAAATAATAATTATAATAAAAAAACTGACCAACATTAAATGAAGAAGAACGAAAATTAACGAACAAACTGAAAATGGCATGGGCATTTTTTGCACAGAAACAATAAAAGATATTAATGATGCAATTAAAACCAAACAAGAGAAAGAACAAAAAGAAACAAAAACACAAATAATACCATCATTAAAATAATTTAATGGCAACAGAATGAATGAAACAAAAATAATAATAAAACGAAACTTAGAACACCGAGCTCATCTATAAGTTCTGATAACCTTCTGAACATCCGATGAAAGTTTTGGTAGAAATAGTCTCATTAAAAATACAGGCAAAAGTAAATTGAAAGATTTTCGCTACGATTAGAAGTAGATTGAAGTACTTCAAATATGTACTGCAGGAAGACGTCCAAAAGCAATTCTGACGCAGAAACTTCACAATCAGAGCTCTAGAAGATGATATTGATGCAAAAGCAATTACAATTCACTCCACCAGTGATATGTACTGCTTTCAAATATTGGCATAAAGAACGCTTCTAACAGTCTCAGATGGGGACATGTGCTGCACGCCCCTGTGTTAAACTTTGCCGTATCGCAGATGATCCGAGACTACTTGAAAGATGGAGAGTTGATTTGAGACACAAATTAAGACCCAAAAACGATTGAGCAAAGACGAAATACTACAAATTTAAATGACTGAGAATACATTTCTGGTCGGTTATGCAGATGATATTGCCGGCCTCCCGAAATAAATGCGGCCGAAGCACAACGGAAACAAGGTAGGATGAATTCGAAACTCATTGCTGATTCAGTAGAATGGATGGACCGACGACAAGAAGACGTAAACTATGGTAAGAAACAACCAAGGGGGTAGGACTTGGAAGCTCATCCCTGATCTAGCAAAATGGTTGGATAGACGACAAGGAGAAGTAAACTATGGTAGCAAAATGGTTTCACACAAGACAAGGAGAAGTAAACTACGGTAAGTGACAACCAAGGAGGTAGAACTTGGAAGCTCATCCCTTATCTAGCAAAATGGTTGGACAGATGGTAAGGAGAAGTAAACTATGGTAAGAGACAACGAAGGAGGTAGGACTTGGAAGCTCAGTCAACAAGGAGAAGTAAACTACGGTAAGACAGATCTAATGACGTAGAACTTGGAAGCTCATCCCTGATCTAGCAAAATGGTTGGACAGAATGGTTTCTCATTCGGAAAAATAAGACTGCATATGTTGCAAATTATTCTTATCCTCTGTGGAATATTCGCTTTCATTTCTAACCTCTTTTTTTGTTTTGCCTTGTTGTTGCCTTTATTAAGGGACCCTCCGCATTTATATGGCAAAACAAATTGTTTTCTAGGGACATATGAATCCCTAATTTTTAAATATATTTATTAACTTTGATTTGTATAAATCGATCTGCGCGTAGTATTCTGTCTTAAAAGCCAAGTTTTGTATTTCCAAACTTTCGATGTAATAAGCAAACAGACAGTGTCTAGTAGCGAAAAAAAAACAGAAAATAACCCATATACCAAAAATTAATCAAAATATTAAATATAAACGATTTCTACTGAAAGTGATGTATGTAAGAAAACAAAACAGAGTTAAAAACTAATAAAAGAAATGAAAACTAAATGCAAAATGCGAAGAAGAGTACGTTTCCGTAGGAAGGACGGATTTTAACTTACTTTTTTAAAGGCACTTGACTAGCGGAAATCGAGCCCGTATTACGATTATGCATTTGTTGTTGTAAATGATGATGCTGTTGTTGCTGCTGCTGATGATGTTGTTGTTGTTGATGGTGTTGTTGTTGTAGCGGCGGCTGCTGTTGCTGTGGCTGATGATGATGATGGTGATTATTTGCTGCTATATTACGGGCATCCGTTATCCTGCAAGCTACCATGTTGAACTCTGTAAACGAATTATTTCTACAATTAATTTTTTTTGTGGAGTATTTAGCCATCCTTATGGTCAACATATAAATTCATATATAGCAAATACAACATCATCGTGTATATAAATATCTGGCATGTACTTTTATTTGTTTTTTTTTTTTTGTTATATATATATATGTATATAGAAAGAAGTATGGAGAGAGATAGCAAGAGCGAGCGGGCGACAACGACAACGATTTTTTTTTTTTACATGAAGATAGTAGGTGGGTACATTTCTATGTATGTAAGTTATTATATGCATAGGGAGTTTATTTATATATTCTACGTATATTTGTGTCATTTCTTGTTTTTTGATTTTTTTTGATTTTATTTAGGGTTTAATTAAATAGTTAAAGATTTATAAGATGTTGCATGGCGTCACGACCACAATGAGAAAACGCTAGTTCACCAAAAGGCAATGGTTTAGAAAAAAGAGGGTTTTCAATTCGTTAGTATCAGGAAAATATTGTCTATGATTTTTTTGAATTTAGTTTGTTGGGAATTTTACTATTTATTCGATTGGTCAAGTCCTGCTGCATGGAAAAGTATACGCAAAGACTAATATTTTATTCAAAGAATCTGCTCATAACTGGCATCTACGACTAGACAAGGGGAAATACAATAATGCGAGATTTTGCTTCTGGGGTTCTGTTCCGAGCAGAGATAAATGTGAAGTTTGCCAATCATCTTAGTACAACAAAAACGGCCCTGAATCAAACCTCATCAAGCTAATAGAGTTAGGAACAGCGAAGCTAATTATCACATCTGACAAAAAGGAACGAAAACACGATTTATAGTTTAAGTGCCTTCAACGGTAGAAATAAACTAGAATATGTGGACTGTAGTGGAGTGATAGCGACAGGCTTCAGCAGTCGACATGCTGCTAGTGAGCTAATCCCCAAATCGACTAAGCCTTCAGGCGGTCGAAATAAGAGCTTGGTACAGAGTGGTACCCAAAAAGGCTCCTAAGGTCAAGATGGAATCCAGTTCCTTCAAAGCTCCTGGTTCAGGTGCCGTTGTGGTAGTCGCAATTCAATGTACCCCCAAACTAGCTACCTTAGTGCCTACAATTGTGCAGTAAGACCATGATTCTATGGGTTTCATAGCTCATCCCTCGACCTCTGTCTACACACACCGAACGAAAATCCTAACTAAAAGGGTCAATCGGCTAGATGCAAAACCTCCTCACGAAGCATGAGATTCGACAGTAACCACACAGGACTGGAAACTAGTCAAAGTTACTGATGCTGTTAAGGGTCACAAGTAGGTCACTGTCATGCTACAGCATCACTTTCATGCTGAACAGTGACTCCCTGCCGCCACTTATTTTGGCACGCGGTAAGGTGTTCTCTGACAGTGGAACCGCCTTTCTCCGAGTCGATTTGTCATTTATTTCTATGATTTAAGACTTTGTTGGTGTTTTGCAGCAGTGCCATCTATATGTGAAGTATTAACGGAGTTCACTCTGAGTATTTAATTGATGTTCATGGCCTCTTACATTGGGACCTCTTACATTGAATAACATACCCATATTGTCCCCGGCAGAGAATACTGGAGTATCCACAACATACTGCTATCCTTGACACCACCTAAGGATAAACATATAAAAAAAACAGGGACGACCTATACCAGATACGGGGATTTTGTGAAACATTTCCTTTGTGTTTATGTCAGAACAAAAGAAAATAATTTGAGTGTGAATTCCCAATGTGCGCTAGTGCGGTTGGAGAATAGGTTCATTAGAAATTGAACAAAAAGAGAAAATCGCTAAAATATTAATATAAATATTTTGCTTTTAGTAAATCACCCCATACGACAAACCCTAATATCTGTAATTAAATTAATCCGGGTATAGGACCGTTAAACGTTTTATTAACCCAATTTGTAAATTTTCCTATACAGGGATAATTATTAAATAATAAAATACTGATTATAAAATAATTATTATAAATTTTGTTCACCAGAATCTATGAAATTTTTCATTTGTTTCATGAAAATATTTCTTCAACTACAATTAATAAATATCTTTTTAGAAATTCAACTATCCCAATTACAAAGGAAACCGATATCGCTCTCACTGCAACGTGTTTTCTTCTTTCTGTTATCCAGTATCACTTATTGCCGGAAACGAATAAGAAACCCTTTGTCTCTCTTGGATTTGTCTATGTGTGTGTGTTGGTCGGTCCAACTGAAAAATTTAATTTTCTAAACTCAAATGTGGTTGGCTGTTGTTAATTCAAAGACTGGCCAGCGGCATGCAGAGATGTGGAAAAATAGCGGCTAATTTAGGAAATTAGTTTTCACATATTGTTAGATTTCTTTCTCTGAAAGTTAATTTTGTTGGTAGATATTTCTCTTGAGATTTCATTTACTGTAGATAATTGTAATAATTAAATAAGTAAATACTATTTAGTATATCTACGTATAGTAGTGTTGCTTATCATACGTACATACATACATACATACATCTGCTGTGTTGTTCCATTCTACTTTTTTTCTTTTTGTAGGTTCGGTACAATTAATTACTTCTAAGGTTAGCAATACAACATACAACGTATTAATCACGACCTCAGCGTCGTCGTTTTCATCTTCAGTTTCTACATTTATTAACTAGGACTAAATTAAATTAATATATATTACTTTATTTTAGCCTAGGCATGTATACACACACACACAAACATGTACACATGTTCATATAGCACTGGGAAGGAGGGAGCGTGAAGGTAAGCTAAGACTAAGGGATATACCAAGGAATTACAACAATACAATCTTAATGAGAGCGTGTATAGATATATACATATATTTATATATATCAGTAGTTAGTTAAAGGGATCTTGTTGAAGGAAGAATAATGGGGATATTGAAGTTGTTCAAAGTGTAGACCTAACACATATGTAATACTTCCAAGCCTGCAATGCTACATTTGAAATTAGAGTGGAATTTGAAGTCTCTGACGATCGGTCCAAAGCTATTTTCATAAAACTGTCCTTGTAGTAGCAGATAATTACCTTGACATGCTGGTAATGTAAATATCACAGACTGGGAATGATGAGGATATCTAATTAATATTGTGCCTCCCATTGGAATGAGACGTACAGGGACTTTTCAGGGAACATTCTTTATTGTAGATAACCACAATTCAATTTCACACACACACACTTAATTTCTTATTCTAAGTTTCACAAAGGCAGACGAATGTCTCTCTGGCTAGGACATTGCAAAGAATTAGAAAAATACCTAAGACGTAAGCAGAACACTAGTCAAATAAAATGTGCACTGGTAGGTGGACCCGACAGTCCCACGTTTTTTTTATACCAACGCTCAGGTGATACCACATATAAATGCGATAGCAAATTAGGATTATCGGAAGGAGAAATGAGGAAATAGCATTTTTTGACATTTATCCTTTATCCTATCACAGCTGGTAGGAAAGACACTTGCTGGAAGAGAGTTCAATCTACAAAAAGATCGGCTGAATAATGAGTTTTCCGATTAACCGGCCACTTCACAGCGAACAAGTGAGAGTGTCAGGAAAACTGCGTATTCCGGCTAAATGTTCTAACATCTGGGACTAGCCGACGGATATTTTAGAAGCAGATACCATTAAAATCTCTATAGAAGAGCCGTAGAATAGCCATGTTCCGGCAAATGCTGAAGGGAAAAAATAGAGTTGGATATCCTACCATCCCATATCATTACCACACATCCTTTCTAAACAAGGTCCCGAAGCAGCAAAGATATCTTTGGATACCCGGGACTTATATACCATATTAGACCTGTTGTTTGTGGTGTCAATATTTATAAGATCAGATGCGCTGAATGCTTCATTCGACGCTTTGAAAATATGGCTAGCATCGCCCTGTATCGTCATGCCCTGAACATCAAGTGTGTTTGATTCGTCAATATCCACACCACCATGACAAAGCTGAATCAGTGAAACGTGTGAGTAGTGCGAGCATACAAATCTTCTCTGTGAACCAGACTCAACTCATAACTAGTGGCCTAATCGCTGCCATTCAACGCTCGCATTAAGTCCCCCACTTTTAGAGGATTTGTCCAAAGACCAAACGAGTATGAATGACAGAGGTTGCTCTCATCCACAAAAAAAGTAGATACGATTCAAAATCTAATACAACAGGTTGTTAATGATAATAAGAAAGACGGAATAAGAGAGAACAGAACTATGTAGCACTCTTGCGGTCAAAATATGCTCATTAGATGAGATCACATCTAAGAGAGAAAAAAAGACATGAATCGAGAGAAGTTATTACCGACCATATTACGCCAACACAATCTCTGCAAGATATAGAAAATAGAAAATTGTTAAACTTTTGCGGGCAATTCATGATCATTAGATGAGATTACAAGTGGTATAGTAGCATCTCCGAGAAAACAATTCATGAATCGACAGAAGTTATTACCGACCCTATTAATCAAACACAACCTCTGCAAGGTATAGAAAATAGAGAATGGTTATACTTTTGATCTGCAACTTCTTTACAGCCAACTTTTAGGGCGTATTCTTCCGTAAAGCACACGGAAACCCTGATCAAACCCTATTTTTAATCGCCTCTAACCTCACCCATTTTGTTCAGTGGACAATTCAAAGACGATCTAGCGATGTTCGTACAATCGTCAGTATTTCAGTTGAAAGCACGACAGAAACTCAATCAAAAAAGTTAGAACTTAATATGCAATTTAACAGAAAAGGAAAATTTGAACTAAAGACGAAAACAAACTTGACACCTCAATAAGTCCGTCACCTAAAATTATTGTAGAAAAAGTTGCCCTCCGATTGCAGAGTTAAAGTTTGGATTAATTTCAGTGAACTTTATTTTGTGCGCCAGGTCAATGGAAGTCATTTGGAGGCCTACGCGTATCCTTCATTACACCAACAAAGAAATATACTTACACATCATGGAAACATTTTACTATTTCCATGAAGTATAAGTATATTTCTACTTTTATATGGTAGATTTGTGTTTATGCTGCAGAACAATAGGAGATGCTTTTGAGAGAGAAAAATCCTTTACAAAATCTATTAACGAGAAGTATAGAGGTCAAACAAACCACAAGCTTTGTGAGATATTGGTAAGTTAACATACAGCGATTGCGCTGACTGGACCCTGTCTGTCTAACGACTCCAAATGCTCCAGCGAGAAATGCCTTAGCCGACCGCTATCTAGGAAGGATCAGACAAGAAAGAGAGGGACTTTGGTGAATGAACCAAGTGAAAGAAGACTTGAAAAATTCTTTGTAACACGAATTAGAGAGAGAGTGCTTCCAAGACCGGAGGGCTCGGAAATCCGTTTGGATGCAGGCCAAGATCAACAACAGATTGTACAGCAAACTTAAGTGACTATATAAGTGGTTCTTTCCAATCTTTAGAGATTTTACGTTAATGAAAACAAAACAATATTAAATACAAAAATTGTCTGATTCTAGTCAAACATTGGCCTATAGTAAGACTTACTGAACATAAAAAGCATTGCCTACTTTTCGGCTACAACGCCTCATTTTTCTCGATGATATGAAGTTGTTTTACTGTTATAATTATATATAAGTATAACCCCCGTACTCATGAACAACAGCTTTATAACAGCTTTATATACAACTTTGTTCAGAAAAAATTGTGCATTTTTTTGTATTTTCACACATTTTTCTTAACAAAGGTTTATAAAGCTTTTAAAATTTTTTTTTAAATAGGGAGTAAATAGAAAAATTTTCAGATTCTATAACAGCATTGATCCTTAATAAGGCTCATTGAAAACGTAAAGTAGTGCATACTTTCAGGCCGAATAAATAAATAGAAACCATTGCCTAGGTTTTTGCTCTTTCTCGAGGGTATGAAGGTGTATAAATTCGTCGAATGAATAACATTTGTGGAAGGTTTTTTTTTTTTTTTTTGGTTTACATTGTCTTTTTTTTTGGATTAGGGATATACACACATACACATACACAAATATACATTGAATGCAATTGAAATATGCATTGATTATGTCATGGTTGCTATTGTCTTTGTTTGTATTTTTTTTTTTTTTGGTTGATTTTTAATTTGGATGGATATTATATAACGATAAGTTATGTATTTTGTTATATACTATTTATACGTTTATTAGGATCGGGCTTCACTAAGTGATTAAAAAAAATTGAAAGCATGAAATGGTTTTCAATGCAAAAGAACCAATAAAACAACCAAACCAAAAAAAAAATGAAGAAATTTAAGTACCATTATGACAGAAACGAACAAAATATAGTCCATCAAATTGAGGGAATTTGAAAAAAAAAAATGAAATATCCGCTTGAGTGTGTGTTTGATTGGTAATATTGCCCAAATACACTCGGACTGGCAGACATACATTCATAAATACGTATGTCTGTATGTGAACAAGTCAAATAATTTGATGGAGTATACTTATGTGGAAAAGAAAAAACAAAACAACCATAAAATCAATTGGGAAAAAATACGAGTTCGATACTGAAATGAAGTCATCAAAAGGAAAACATCAGTTTGTTAGAGAGATCGAACAAACAAACAGAAAAATGATTGGTTTGAAAATAAAATTTCTTGTTTGTATTAAACAAGAAAAAAAAATGAAAAAAAACTGTGTTAAAAATGTGTGCGTGTGAGGGAGTGTGGTTGCAGTTTGGTATTTATTTGGTGCCGACTTTTGGGTGCTATGTATGTAGTATGTGTGCCATGTTTGTTCTAATGTATGCATGGCTATAGAGAAAATGATATAGAGGATAGTGTGCATGTAAGTATGTGATGTTGGTATGGACAGACTGATTTCGTTTTAATTAGGGCCTGCTTGGTATTTTTCTCTCTGATTGTTTTCATTAATGCGGGGACAATCGCACGTTGATGAGATTTTAGTTATTACATTTTTTGCTAAAACATCATTTAAACAATTTATGAGATGATGTTGGTGGTAATGGTGAATACAGTTTGGAGATCATATGTTGGTATCAGTTGTCTACAGCGGTTGGGCGGTGTTGCCTGTCTGTGATGGATATTCTGGAATACTTTGGATAAAGGTAATAACCGATTGTGGAATATTTTAAAATCCTACCTACGTACTTAGTTCCCTTAACATTCCATGAAGGAACGGACGGGTAACTTTTCTCGCATCAGTGAGCTGTCACGATATAATTACAGTAAAAGCTCGATTTTTGCAACTCCCCGATTGGCGCAACCGTCATTTTTTTATATTACGGTCTTTATAAGTGCAACTTTCGAAGAAAAAGGTCGTGATAAGTGCAACTTTTTTCTGATGCACTGAAATCAGGAACTTGTTGGAGGTCACGGTTAAACCAAATGCTCCATTTTCAACATTATTCTCTGTTCGACTCTGTCCACTGTGAACGAGCGTACTATAACTGTTATTTTTCTGTTGTTTTCTTGTTATTTTTTAATTCCATATTCTTCGATTTCAATATTTCAACATATATATTTGGGGCTCGGTAAGTGCAACAATCTCAGTTAATGCAACAGGCTTGATTTCCTATCGGTTGCGCAAATCGAGCTCTTACTGTAGTATACTCAAATCCTACACTTTTCTTTTGGTATTTAAAATATGGAAACATTATTTGTTGGTATTTGGTAAATTGTTTTCTTTCTTTATTTCCCTAGTTATACGTATGCATTTCCCTTAAGAGTCTAATATGGAATTTGTGTTCGCAAACGTTTTTGATAGAATACAAGAGTTTGTTGATCTCATTTTGGGGAACATAACTTCCATCTTAACTCTATGAACTTCATTTAGTAGTTATGAGGTGGAAGGATATCTGGTCCTAAATGATCTTGCTTGTTCTCTGAGATCTTCTTGATCAAGTTCTCGATGTTTCCAGAAAAATCCGAATTTTTAAGTTCGTCTAGTTATGTTCTGGGGGCTGTGGAGTCGAGCCAAAATTGCTCCACCCCGACTCCGAATCCAGCTTTTTAAATAGCTCGACTCCGACATAATTTCGAAAATTTTATTTCCTTCCACTATTGCTATTCTCTATATTACACTGAGGTGCGTTTGTAAAGGGTGTTTTTTTATTGGGGTATAGAACTTTAAGTTGGCATCACTTTTTTAACTGGCGGCCATTTTGTCAGCTGTCAAGTGATTAATATTTAGTTTGGTTTGCCATTTCATCATGAACAGGTTTACAAAAGAACAACGCTTGCAAATCGTGCAAATTTATTTCGAAAGTAATGGTTCAGTTCGCGAAGTTCACCGCAAGCTCCGTCCATTTTATGCCATTACATCCACAAAAACTGACTGTTTGGTGTGCTCTATGGGCTGGTGGAGTCATTGGGCCATACTTCTTCCGAAATAATGCTGGAGAGTCAGTTACCGTTAATGGAGACCGGTATAGAGCCATGATAACCGACTATTTTGTTCCCGAATTGGATGGCATGAATGTGGATGAGTTGTGGTTCCAACAAGTGGTTGAAAATTGGACCTGTAGAATTGGCTTTATTCGAGCCAGCCGCGGCGGCCACATGCCCGAAATCATATTTAAACATTAATGGCATAAAATTATCCTCCCAATAAAGCCAAATTGATGGACATTAAAACGATTTTCTTGTGTTTTATTTCAATTCGAAGTTCTATACCTCAATAAAAAACACCCTTTATCTTAAAGATAAAAATCTTCAAATAATCGAAAATATTTCAAATTTTAAAAAATATTAACAGATTTACTTGTTTTTAATACATTTTATTTTATTTTATGGTAAATGTAAATAAATAAAAATCGGAGTCGGGCTCGAGCAATTTTTCGACTCCAGACTCCACATCCCATGTCATGTTACCTATCAAGTAATCCAATAGAACATAAACTACTCCTTGCTCGAACTGAGTCTTTGGAGTTGAGATAGCTGTATCTGGAGTCGTTTCTTGCCACTGGCATGAAATATGTCCGCAACAATTCGATATTCATGGACAACGATTTGCCAATAATTCCCCTATTTGTGATTCTTGGAGTTCACCAATAAGACTTTGGATATGTGCAGCCTCCAGAACCAATATTGCCTGCCTTGCCAGGAGATGGTTTATAGCTGTTAGGATTTTGAACCATATGTTTGGGGGCCTCTAAGGTCAGTCCTTGTTTCAGGAGTTAGATTTAAAGACATAATATTTTCAGTGGTCTTCATCAATCCAGGCTGACACCATCTACTCGATTAGACCAACGAGTGGTGAATATGCTGTGCTAAATATTGTTTCTCAGAATCTTCCACCTGAGAGTACTCGAGCTGAAGTTATGACGTCTGAACAGTGCATACAACACCACTTATATTCGGACTGTGCAAACCAGATTATTCCAAGTGCGATATCTCTGAGGAGGTTACTCTGAACTGTTATGTTACGACCACTCATATTGCTAGCATTGCCACAGTTAATGGTATGATGTTTTTTTTGGGTGATTCTAAAAGTCGTTCATCAACCTCATCTGCTCAGATGTTTGCTGAATTCAGAGTTACATCGACAATTACGGACTAATTTTAAATTACTTTCTCGCGTTCTCTATTTTACGAACTACTTGAGTTGCTCAACAGTCGATGAATTCATTTTGCTTTTCTAGTGACAAATAAAGAGCTTGGAGTCTTGTCTAATTTACCTGCGATTTTTTTGTGAATGAGACCATCCTAGATATTTATGGTCCTATGATCCTCACAGGATCGAAAGGAAATAATATATGTATATATATACTCCTATAATATATATATACATGTATATAATATCCCTGATATGTTCTAATCAACCATTTATTTCGCCTGAGTTTCGTTGAATTCTGAACACATTAGATGACATAATAACAATAGATCCTAATATCCTTTTTAAGGTGATCTAACTAGCTATATATCATTCAAATAGTATTCATGGTCCCTCTTATCTAAAGTGTTTCCATTTCGCGGAATTAACCTCAACAGAAGACAGACAACATGGCCACCAATCGCTGAGTTCGAACCAGTGGTCCATCTAGTTTTGCATATTTTTATGTATGAAATTGATGTTCTGAAAATACAGATGAGTTTGTTTCGTTTTGATTACAAATGATTTGATTTCAAGTGCTTTGGAAGATTGAAGAGTTGAAAAAGGAAAGTAATGATTTTTATCTGTTTGCAAATGCACGTGTTTCCCTTGGCATCTGCTGGAAAGTTGTACATGATTTCGGTTCTGATTTGATCGGGTGATGCACACAATAAAATTATGGAAACATCTAAACACTCAGGTGTTTTTTTTTTGTATTTTTTAGTTTGTAAATATTGAAAAAGAAATGAAAATAACTTACGAAACAAGACAAACTTACCCCAGTTGTTGTAGTTTAAACGAAATTGAATGGAATTTATATATTTACGATTTACTTTGTACCTGTTTAGTAGGCGTCGTGTTGGGGGGTTTTCATTATATTCTTTTACTTTTTTTGGTGAGAGTTTTTGGTGGTTGTTGTGGAAATTGAAGTTGGGGGAGCGGGTTTTTTTTTCGAGACTTGGACGAAATTTTCGCTATGCCCACAAACAGTAAATGATAATTAGCATTTTTCAATTATAAAAGCAAAGGAGGTTTCTTTTGAATGTGAATTTCAAGAAAAGAAACACTTTCGGGGTTGTTGGTGGTGGCGGTGGTGGTGGTGGTGTTGCGTGGGGGGGGGTTAATGGCCCTTCGCTTTTATAATTGCCAAACGAAATTAAACATTTTGTAAAATATTGCACTGTTTGCCTCGTTGGTTGTCTTGATACTTTTTATAAAAATTGGCGCGATCATTTTATGCATTTTTTCATTTTGGTAGTTTGGTTTTGCTTTTTATTATTTGAAGGGATTTCATGTCATTTTGGGATTCAAATAATATAATGTTTTACCATTTTTGTGCGTGAATTGTTTACAAAAAACGTCTGCCCAGTATTCGCATATCAACCTTTGCCCAGTGCAAGAACTTAGTTCTGGGCAGAAGCAACGACGACATTGTGTGTTTCTGTACTAAGAACTTGCTTTCATTGTTTCCATCACTGGCGTGGTCAAGGTTGTTCTCTTATGCTTCATTCAAATTGCTAATTAAAATTTATATATACTTTATGTAATGAAAACATACATATATATAAATTTTGTCATAGTTGTGTTGTCAATACAGGCTTGGTTGGTTTTGGGTATTTGTTTTCGAAAACAAACAAAAAAACAATTTGAATTTAAATAAAAAATTTTTTTAAAAAAAAAACTATAGAAAGTTGTGGTATGTAGCAATGTTATAAGAGTTGTAGTTTTCAAATGTTTGATGTCGATAGGAAAAAAAAAACTCAAAATAAAAAAGTTGAATAAAAAAACTTAAAACTTTTAACAAAAAAGAAATGTAATAAATATTAAAAAAAACCTTTACAAAAACCTATTACTTTTTTTTGTCTGTTTGGTTGTCAAAGCACAATTAAATATGATTTGTTTTAGCGATTTACCTCTAACTTTAAACATTTAGGGAATTTATTTGATATCCTTTTTGTTTGTTTTAATCTGAGGGAAAACATTTATCATATATTGCATATTGTTTTCTAGATATGTATATATTTAGTCTGTGTATTTTTTTGTTGTTGTTGTTTAACGTTAGTTTATGACAAAAATTGTAGAATATCTGAAAATGTTATGAATATGAAGCATTTATGTGGGGATGAAATAACTAAAATATTTATTATGTTCTGCATGATCAACTAAAAGAGCAAATTTTGTTTTGTTTGTTTGTTTATAAATATATATAGGAATTGTATGTAGTACGTAAATAGGATGTATGTATGTATGTATGTTGGTATGAGCATATGAATATATGAGATATGGTTTATGGCATGCAATAAATATTTCAATAAATAGAAATATGCTATAGCGAATAATAACAAAAAAAAAACACAAAACAAATAAGTCAAACACGAACAAAATATTTAATTAATGAAAATATGTTATTTAAATGGAGGGAAAATGAAAAAAAAAAAATATACACCTAGTAGTATGTGATGAAAAGCGACAATGAGCGGACGTTACAATACATGTGGATTTTGAATGTGACAAGACCGCCCGCAGGAAGGACTAAAATTCAATTTGGAATTAGGATTTGTTGAAATGAAACGAACATTGTGACAATGCACATGTTAATTGAAATATTCAACGTTTGTGGACAATATTTCATGGTCGGGGAAAACATAATTTCTGCCACAATTCAAAGGAGTAACAAAATACCTATGGCAAATTGAAGAACAGTTAATCCGTATTCCTACACAGTTCCCAGTTGCAGTTTATTTATAACACTGATAACAAATACAATTTAAACATTTAAGGTGGAATATTCTTAATGGAAAGCGTGGGCTGTGGCAAGGATTTAAAATTTCCTTCTATCTTCAATTCGAGCCTAGACAATATACAGGGCTGACGTCCTAAGTTAGATGCGACTTGTGTCAATAGAGGACAGCTATGGATGTTTTTCTTTCTAAAACGTAGCACTGCTCTTGTACAGGGTGGGCCAAAAGGTACCACAGGGTGACTATTTTTAATTTCATTCACTTTTTTCTTATTAATTTTTTCAGATTAAATTAATGTTATTACATTTGTGGACCCCACGGTGACTTTTAGCCCACTCTGCATAAACGAATTAGTGATACTAATACTAATACACATAGAGGTTGTTTGAATCCACTGTTAGTATTCCTAGCTACCAATTTCTCCGAGGACTCTATGTAGCGTCTTGAGTATATTGTTCAAATTTAAAGACTGGCGTAGTGGTCAACTCATTATCCCCTGATTCAGATATCACCAAAGCATGGGCAAGCGATAAAGAGCAGAAGCCTAAAAGTCTTACAAAAATCTTAAATGTCAGCGCGAAAAGGGTCATTGGTATGCAAGGTACCCAAAAGGGCTGGGCTAGGGTTTCAAGTTTCCATCGTCCAGTTTACATGATAATAACTGTCCTAACAGTGAATATTTCTAGGGTTTTCACGAATAACAAAACAAGTTATAACAGTAAACTTCTCAGGAGAGCGAAAACAAATAATTATTTAAATAGAGGCTTTAGTAAAAAGATTAACTTAAGTTGCAGGTTAACAAAATACACATAGTCAGGAAAAGTTTTTATTAAAAAACTTTGGAAAGCCCAATCAATAAATCAAAATTCCCTAAAATGTAGTTAAGCGATTATCGTGAATATCAAAGATTTAGTAAAACTATATATATTCTCGCCGTCCCAATCTGGCACATAGGGCCATGTGGTACAATGTCGGGAGTGTTTATTGAAAAAAATTTGTGGTCAAACAACCACCGCGCCTGCGTTTGTACATGCTAGTGAACCACACACACTGTCCCAGCGGTCTTACTCTGATAAGAGACACAGAGAGACAGTCCTGGATCATCAGGCCGTCGATCATTCTCTATAACACAAAATTTGTCATTTACTCTGCAATTGCAGGGAATTCACTATTCGCTTTGTTATCACTTCTCAGTGATAGTTGGTTTCGGATTTAGGAGCGTTTGCATCATCATTTCGCTCTAAACGATATTTCGGTTAACGGCGTGTGCCAAAGAATAACTATATCTTGATAAACTATATCTTCTAGCCGGAGATTGAAGGCATGGCCCACGCCACAATCGATATTTTGCGCGCCAAGTTCGGTATTCGTGTTATCAGCCTTCTCGATGCTGACAATTGGCCAACTGCAAGCTCGAGTTGGCGTCGTTAACTTTTTTTTTGTGGGGTACGGTAAAAGATCGATATTATGTGAAAATCCATTAACGATTCAGGCCCCTAATGCAAATGTGGAGCAAGCCACTTAAGACGTTGACAATTGAGTTAACAGGATGCTGCACTGTGAAGCCAGCCGAGGCACAGACCATACAGAGGGCAGACGTCCCTAGTCGTTTTCTGGCGCTTTAGTTCGGAGGCACACTCTAGATGAAAGCAGTACGCATGGCACCATTTGAAAGTTGTGCAAAGGAGATAAGAGAAAATACTGGTTTTATGCTCACACTATACACATACCTCTTTTTTTTGGAAATATTTAGCATACGTCTCAGGACGTCTTTCTACGGTAAACCAATATTTTTTTTATTTATTAAAAAACTTGTAGTTGGACTAGCCTTCATAAGTAATTTGTTGCATGTTACAGTCAACGTTATTTCGGTTTCTTCAACTTCTTCAGACTTACAATGAATTTTATTAATCACTACAATTAGAACCGGTACACTGAGAAATTGGTATAACACATTGTTATAAAAAAAATTATATTTCACATTACCTTGCAAATAACATTAACTGGCTGACCTCTCTGTTGGAGTGGTAATTACGTACTAACTCGAGGACACACTGTATGAAGTAACTTACTATATGCTCAGAATCGACTAAAGAATTGTATATTCTACCTGCTGTGTACCATATATTCCATCGGCTATGATTAGCGGACAAGTGAAGTGTACAAGTCTTCGAATTTTGTCTGTCCTGTTAATCGACCATAAATTGTCGCGAATATTCGAAGAAATCTCTCAATTTTTTTCTCGTGTGACTTTATGAGACCCTAAAGTAACTACTGATTTCATTAGCCTGGAGTTGTGTACCTGCGCACACCTGTGTTATAAATAAACAACCAAAAAAACAACTTTACCTTTAGTGGTTTTTAATTTTTTTTATAACGGGATCATAAGCTGTTGAGTTAAAAGTCAATGCAGCAAGTGCTAGTCTCATCATTTCCAATAGGATTTAAACATCGAATCCTTCTTAATGATGTACATATATTCGACGTCCTGTACTGGATGGCCTTCAGCCAACATATTAGAATATATGTCTAATTCTGCCACCGGCTGCTCTCCATGAATTTGCCCAAGCAGAACTGTATTTTTGGAATATTCCCTCTTTCAGATAATTTCAACAAGACTCAAAACGTGAGAAAAAGCTGCATCGATAAAACACTTTACCTCGTGCTAGATGATGCACTATTTGTTTTGTGCAGGTAGTGGACTCAATTTCACTGGAGAGTTTTTTATTTCGTTGAGTGGAAAGAGTAATGAAAATTCATTTATTTTCTATGAATAATCATAAGGTTTCGGATTAAATAACATATTCTCTGTAGATCGATAATAGTGAACTGCGGATTATAAAATAATGTCATGTGGGACCGGGTAATATTAAAATGGCTCAGTGTAATTTCGTTGACTCAATAAATGGGGCCAAACTGCCATTAAAACAGTAGAGTCATAATTTCTCCAAAATCTTCTTGTACCCTAACTCTCATTATTATCATATTCTTCTACCTATCGATTAATTCCTTAGAAAACCTATTTCAAATCACATTTAAATAAAAACTGTGCATATTTGAAAATAAATAAATAAATCCAGAAATAAATCAATGCATGTATGAATAATGAATGGTTATGTATATGAATATCATGCCACCTTAAGTTATTTCTTGTAATCCTCATTTTTAATACGAATACTGTCTACTAACACCATCACCATACATAATTTAAAAACAAAAAGAAATTCAGAACATAAATTAAAATTATCACAAAATAAAATATGAATACAGGAAGAACTGAAAATCCAACAAACTGAATAAAACTCAAACGTTCTATAAGAGAAAACAATTTAACAAAGAATTATATTTACATTGACTGATAAATATTTTTCATGTTAAATTGATTTCAACTCATATAAATTAACAAAAATTCTTATGATTTTAAGAGACAAATTTTTGGGCACAAGACATTTAAAATTCAATTGAATTGAAATGGTCATGTTTTCAAACCAATTACAGGTACTGTGAATCAAAAACAATACGATTTTAATCTGTGAACAATGGCCAAACAACAAATAAAGCCATTTTTTTTTAAATTTAATTAAATCATAAAAAGACTTTTGTTGTTAGTCAAAATTAATTAAAATGTTTTTTTTTTTTGCAAAACTTCACAAACATAGAAAAGCTAAATGGAATTCAAGGGAATTCTATTCAATTTTCAATTAATTTTTAGTTTTACTTTGGTTAGTTTTGATTTGAAAATTTTAGTAAGAACAGAACAAAAAATGAAAATATAATCGTAAAAAAAGAGAAAACCATTTCAATGCTTTTCTTGAATATTGTCATTGTTTGGGTTTACCTTTTTCCTGTTTTCGTCGTTTTCGTTTATTGCAAATTTTTACGGCACAAACCGATAAAATGATCGCAACTATAAAAAACAGGATGCCCCCAACGACACCGGCTGTTATGGCTTTGTGCTTGACACGGGCCGGTACCGGAAATTTCACTTCATCACTGGACTCATAAGATTTTTCCGAATTGGCTAAAACGCGAAAATAATACGTACGACCGCCAACTAAATTCTTAACTAAATATTGTGTTTCCTCGGGCCGTATCTGACCCCGGTTCAAGGTCTTCCACTGGGCATCAGTCCGGTATTTTATTGTGTAGAATTTAACGATATGAGCACGTTCCAACGGTGTCTCCCACGAGATGAGAAACCCATTTGAGACTTCGGTAACGGTAAGATTTCGTGGTGGTCCGGGTTTGGGTCCTGCACACGCAAATTGAGAAGACAGAAGAGAATTAAAATGGAAAACAATATATTAGTATTTGTTTTACAATAAAAAAACAAAGTTATATCATTAAGTAAGAAAGTAAATTTAAATATATTTTTAAAGCTCTTTTTTCCGAATTCATTTTACATTTCATGTGTTACCTGTCAGAATCCTTTTATCTTACGTTTCACTAGAATCTCTTGCAAAGTTATGTGGTGAAAATTATTTGCTATGAACACCAAATGCCAAATTATAAAATGAAATGGATATTTAAACTGTTGCTAATTATGGGCTTTATTTTGATATGAGATTTCCGTATTCACATATATGTTGTGTCTGTGTGTGTACGGCCAAAGTGTTGAAGAGTATGTGAAATTGTATTATAGCGATTTTTACCACGCGTATACACTCGTAATAATCGTCGCATAGTATTGCCAAACCAAAAATACTTTTGATAGTTATTTGTGTGTGTGCCAAGCGTTTGAGTCAATTTCAGGGTTTTTACGATTTTTAGAAAAAGTTAGAATATGGTGGCCGGAAACAAAAGAAAAGTATCGAAAATCATCTAAAAACAAACACAAACATGTGCACATGCATGTTCATTTGAAAAATGTCGTCGCAAATGTAACTTCTCTCATGATTTGTTGCCGTCCGCAGCATTAAACAAAAAACAATGATGCCGTACTCCACAAGTTGTCAAAGCATTTGGGGAAAATTATGGACAAGCAAATTTGTTTTCATAAATACGCCAACATTTTGTTTGCTGTACTCACGTCCAAAGGATTCTTTATTGAAAACACAATTACCCAATTAAATTATCCCATAAGTTGACACAAAAAAAACTCTAACATGCGTCTCACTGCCATTTTCATTGGCAGTCTGCCGTCCATTAGCAAAAATATGGGTGAATTGGTAAAAAAAAGTGTAATTGTGTTGAGTTTTTCGAACAATCACTGGTCAGTGTAATGGCTGGATAAGGAAAATTCACTGTGATATTTTAATTTCTTGGTTGTCTGCAATATTTTATATTTATTTCATGTAGTACTATATAGTATCGTATGACAAATTAATGTGCAATATGTGTAGAGACTGACGAAAGATTAAGCTCCGTATTCATAAAAATTTAAAAAACCTTTGTTAAGAAAAATTTATGAAAATACCAAAACAATTTTGACACATTTTTCTCACTAAAGTTATTTTCATTTTTATAAATATGGGCGTATATAAATTCTCATCCCTGAGGACGTTGGAAAAAATTTCTAGCGAAATGTCGGGTAGAAAGAATGAAATAATTACACTAGTCAACAGTCAAAATGTACTCGGGATGCGATAATTTTTTCTGTGTAGATAACCTTGACTCGAAAAACGCAATAAAAATTTTTTTTTTCGTTTGGTTTTTGTTTTATTTTTTTTTTTTAAATTTAAAAAAAAAAATTTTGGTTAATTTGTTTCGTCCGGCATTACTCGGGAACCACTAGCCCGATATAATTGAATTAAATTTTAAAAAATTTAAAATTACAATTCCCTTAATCTGTTCATATATTGTTTTCCTATACAAGCAACAGTTTCCAAGTTAAAAATGAATATATAAAGGAAAAAACTTATTTTTTGCCTAAAGATTTAAATTTTTTTTTTTAAAAAATCCATAAAAAATCCAAAATGAAAAAAAATGTCAAATCTTATTACTTTTACGTAAAGTCACATAACCTATGAGCAAAAAAATTTAATTCAATTAAATCGGGCTAGTGGTTCCCGAGTTCTGCCGGACGAAACAAATTAACCAAAATTTTTTTTTTAAAATTTAAAAAAAAAAAAATAAAACAAAAACCAAACGAAAAAAAAAATTTTTATTGCGTTTTTCGAGCTCATGTCAAGGTTATCTACACAGAAAAAATTATCGCATCCGGAGTACATGAAATTTTTTTCATTTTGTTGAGTAGTGTTATCTTTTATTTGCATTGGAAATGACATTGAAAGCCCTTTTAGGTAGAACCTAAGAAAAACAACTAAAGAAAATCTAAAAAATGTCAACAAATATCTAAAATAATACTTTTTCTTTTAACCCAATCATATTTTGCGAATAGTACCATCCTGTGCCAAAATAAATCATAATTGGGTAATTTGTATAAAAAACTGTGAAATAATGTAGACTTTTTTTTGGTTAAAACTCATAGTATACTCTGCGCATTTAGATCACAACGATCTTTAATTTGATATTTGGTATAGTTTGATCGGACTTCTCCTTCAAAATAGAAGAGAAAATTTAAAAAAAAGAAAAAAAATATTCCTAATTTTTTTTGCTTGTTTTGAGGAAACCGAAAATAATTCTTTAGTTTCCAGAATTTTTTTTTGTTGCATAGTTTAATTAAAGTCCTGGTGTCAGTTTATCGTTTCCTTTAATATCACTGTGCTGCGCTCTCTTCTTGAGTGTGACAGATTTTGTAGGTCTGTCTAAATCTAGGATAAAATTATGTTTAACTGAACAAAGCGAAGCTTATGGCTCCTTTTTGAAAATCGTTGATATATGATTGTTAAATCATCTCAAAGGCCATCCTTGAGGAATACTTTATTGATAGGATAATATAATTTGCTTAATATTAGTTTTCCATTATTTCTGATTACTATATATTTCTGTACAATCCTAATTCAGCTCTATAAATTCCCATATCTCAATTTATAATAATAAAAAAAAATTCTTGTTTTCGTTGGCAACAACCACTGTGCGACCGTGAGTGCGTATAGGAGAATTTTAGTGATTTTCCTCATATTCGTATTTATAATTAACGTCATTATTTCATACACATATGCGCAAATTTTCGTATAAATGTTCGCATTATTACAATGTTATTGTACAAGTTTAAATGGATATGTTGTTGTATGTGTGTGAGTGTGTATGAATCGAAAATAACATTTCATATTTTACATTTTATTAATACGATGATTATTATTTCGAAAATAATATGATATTATTGCAATATTGTTGTTCAGCGTCGTCTGTCTCTGTGCATTTGTTTATATTTCGGTTGTGTGTGTGTGTATTACGATAAATGTGTACATATGTGTATGTATGTCAATGTGTGCGCTCTGGTAATGATGCACAAAAATCTATTAGACTGTAATGGTAGTTGTGATATATGTATCATGTTCGTAACATCACGTTCGAACTTTATTTCAAACTCCAATCGCAGGATGCATGTTGAGTTTATCATGACATTTGTCATGACCTGAAGGTCATATATAGTGCGGAGATAAAATAGAACGCAGCAAATAAAATTTTCAAAAAGTAATTTGAAAATATTCGAATTTATACTCTCTACCAAAGTCTATACGGATGGCAGGCGACCCATGTCGTTTTTAAACGCTTTACTTCGGAGGCACACTCTAACTGTCAGTAATAAGCGTGAATATACTGGTTTTATACTGTCAATATACATATACGCCCTATTTTGGAACAATATACAAAACGACTTTCGTTGTCTGTGTATTAAATGGTCTTTGCTCTATTCATGATTGTCGTGAATGTCGTGTTTTGTATATTTTGGAGTCTCTAGTATTTAAAGGTAGCTCCATAGACTGGCATTGTTGGATCCTTGGACCCAGAGAACCGCTGGCCGCGGACTAATATTTCCAAATAGAATGAGTAACTTGGTAATCATTTGGTTACAGGCATACCTTTGAAATAAATCTAGGAACTGTTTCAAATAGTTAATAACAAAAAATAAAAACTGGTAATGCGACCTTAACTTATCTGATAGTTGGAAGTATTTCCATTAACTGTGAAATCGGTGAGCAGCGCAGAGCAGTTCCCTTACTGACTAGAATCGACTGCTGTGGCGAATGGCTAAAATATTTTCTGGAGAAGTTTAACATGACTCAGATTTTATTCTCTTCCTCGTAAAGTAGCCGGCATTAAGCTCGAAAACTGTGGCTGAAGAATATCGTGTTATTCTTTCAATGTATGTTCTACACGAAGGGCGCCAATCCAGTGTCCGGGAAAATGACATGCTTATTTTGGAACCTATTTTATACTTATAGTCAAATCTAGTTCCATACTCGGCCTTTGCCGGTCATAGTGATCTGCTATTACAAGGTCTGTAATGAAAATATTCTCCATCGTTGAACAACTTCTCGCCGCCCCATCTACAATGTTGGCGCTAATGTTGCTGATAATTATGCAATAAATAGTTGAATTGTAATTATCGGAAATCAAATAAACTGTAAGCTAATATCTCAACAAAGGCCAAATCCCCCAGCGCCTGTAAGGCTAAATGCAGTGAACACTGATAATATGTGCTGTAATTTGTGGGATTGTAATTTTAAATACTTGACAATTAAGGGATTTTTCTCGAAAATATTTTAGTGATGAGAATCTTTGAATTTAAAAGAAATCATCAACAATTAAACTGTAGCGACCTCGAAAAATTAATCGTTTTGGCCAATTTTCTGAGGACATGTACGCTAGTATTTCCTCTGATCCTTTGCATATCAAGCACAATTTTCATGATTTAATAGATCGCAGTTTTAAGGAGAAGGTAATATAATTTTTGGAATAACTTATAGGAGGACAACTAACTAAAGTTATCATATGCTCTGATATTCTATTCCCTGAATTAATGTCACAATTGATTATATCAAAACCAGGTCCCGGTAGATTAAAACACCAAACGACTTATCTCTGCTAGCAATTGCAAGGTGGACGTTGCGACTACAGAAAGTCGATGTTGTGAAGGCCGGCAATTGCATTGTCAAGGAGGAAGAATTTACATATCTCGGATCCATCATTACCATAATAATGTCAGCATTGAAATAAAGCAAAGGATCGCGATGGAAAATATATGATACTTCGGGTGTAACAAACAATTTTACCGGGTTTCCCAATAGGGACATAAAAATGTCATATCTTTCAGTTTCAAAACGTTAGTCGAAGTCACATTTTCATGATGGTGAAGTTTAGTTACAAGCAACTTTTAGAGCGCTTACTCAATTTAGATCAAACTGACTTAAGATCCTCTTGGTCTGGCAGAAATCATCTTCAGCGATGTAGCTCATGGTAGACGGGCTCGTGATGGTCATATGACCGAAATCGAACTTCATTCTTAAAATTTAACACTACACCTGAAATAAATTTGAACTCTATATCTAAAATATTCTGTGTTTTATTAATAATATAATATTGTTATGTCCTTAATGGATAATCCGGTAGAACAGATCCCTCTCTTGCCGATCCAAAATAATACAGTACAACAGGCTTATTATGGCGCCGAAGAATGGGTACTGTGCTGGGTGTATTTGAGAGAAAAATCCTTCACAAGCAGGAGATCGAAGTATTTGGAAATCATTTATTAAGCAGGCCAAGACCAACAACAGGTTGTAGAGCCAACCTAAGTAAGTAAGTATAATATTTCTAATGGCATTTAACTTTCGAAATCTTTCAAAAGTAGAGTTACAATAATTGTTTTCTGATTACTTCAATTTCTGACATACATCGGAAAGGAGAACCTTATAATGTCACGGTCAATGTTTGATATTGATTTCAAATGTGTTGGGCCGATGTTGAAGTCTATATTTTAATTCCATTCTGTCAGTCAGATCGCAAATGCATTCATTCCATTGAGATACTGGTGATGTACATAAATATTTCTCAACTCAACCACGGACTACTGGATCGGTGGGGATGAATTAGAGATATTTTCCAGTAGTATTTGTTTCTGTTTTTAATAAAAAAAATTGTCTGGTTTGTTTTCATAAAGGTCAAAAGTAATTCCCATGACCCATTATTTCACAAACCTATGAGAAGCCGTCAGCCTTTAAAGACTCCAACCAAGAAGACACCAGCCAACAAAACGAACAAATTTCATTTTTAAATTTCCTCTCGTTTTTCTGAAATAACCAAACGGAAAGAATATTGAAATTCCACCATTATCAAGTAATAAATTCCACAAAGGTAAATGGGAAAACGGAATGACAGAAAGAACAACTGCACCAGCAACAGAAGAAAAACGGCAACAGCAAATGTTGATTTGTAGTGACAACTGGCAAAGGTGTTAGACATGACAAGGACCAAGGTACACTCGTGTAAGCGCCACTTGCACATAAACACACACACACCCAGAAAGAGCGAGGACAGACAAACGAAACGAATGCGAAAGACAAAAAAAAATAACTGAAGCAAAGCATATAAAATGTAAACCACCAACATTCTCCTACCAAAGGCCCATCAGAAAAAGGACTCAAAGGACAGCTGACAGAGGACAGCCAACCCAGGTACACTCACTGACACATATACACAGAAAAATTCAGAGACACCGAGAGAGAGAGAGAGAGAGAAAAGAAAAGCAACATGGAAAAATATCAAAAGTACAATTGTTATTTATGACAGCAGCAAAAAAAAAAACGAAGCCGAGGCAACAAAGGACACAGTCGTACACAAATACAGACATAAAACTGCTGTAGCTGTAAGGATCGTTGGTTGGGTCACAAAGTGAAAAAGAACTGAAATAAAGCTTACAAATGCTGAAAAAATTTTACATGTACAGCAGTATGACACTTACATATACACTCCCACACACACACACAAACACAATAACGCACCAAAGGTAACAAAACAGACACTTGTATGGCAAATAAATAAACTCCGAGCAGGCTACATAGAGGGAGAGTGAAGAGGATCTAAACCGGAACCAGAGCATCAGAGATGGTGGCTGTTCAGTGTATTTTTTGTGGATCCTTTCGGAGAGCAGGTGGCCAATGTTGGTAACGCCACCCCACTTGATGCAATCCTGGTATTCAAAACCGAAATCGAGAAAGGAAATAAAACATTACTTAAGCGCATTAAGGACTACACCGGAAATACGATATAGATACGTGTGTGTGTGTGTGTGCACAAGTCTAAGCAATAAAAAACAACACACTGTCAAAGTAAACAACGCGACACAAAAAAAAAATAAATACTGCAGCACAACTTGGGGAAAGAAAAAAAACTGAGGCAACTTTTCAAAGGCCATGTTTAAGGCCCTTTATACAAATGTTTCTGGTGGGTTTTTTTCCCCATTGCCGTTGTTTCATACACTTTAGCCATGATTGTTGATTCCGCACGTAAATTTCGTTCTTTTCATTCCGTTTTTTTTTTGTATTTTTTTTTTGTGTGAAAATATCAAAGTGTTTTGAAATAAAAACAAAAGAGGATGTTATTTTTCTGTTGTTGAAGAATATGCAAATTTAAATTTAATTGTTGTGCATTTTATGAGCCCTTGGATTTTTTTTTGCCCCCACCCTTCAACCAGTTTAAGTTTCTGTGGTTATTTGTGAAACATTTGCTGTTGTTGTTGTAGTGCGCATTAGCTGATAAAATGTTTCGACAATTTAGATCAGAGAAGGGCAAACATATTTTGCATGGACTTAGGCATAGGGGCGACAATAGCCGCTCGGAGCCGGATTTAAACAAAAGGTCCCGGTCAGTGAGTGTTAAGTGTAAGATATGTTAAGGAAACTAAGTAAATATGACACTGACCCAAGAACTCTGTGCTGGGACACCCATTATGACGCGGGGTGAGATGTGATCTGTTCAACCGGATGCTAATAAGACAAACAAAAATAAATTAATGTCTCCATTCGGCCAACCTTGATCTATTATTAGCTATTGCAGAAGGCGACTTTTCCTTTAGGGTTTGGATAATTCGATATCTACGGCAATGATAGCACTAGGTGTTATGGAATTAAATTATATGTATAATGGGCTAAAGTTCAAACAAACGATGGATTATACCTGCGGAAATGCATTTGGTGTCACGACTGCTTTGCCGAGACTGATGCCGAATATCTCCGTTGAAAATTATTGATCTATGCAGTATTAAAAACAGTTATAATTGGCAAACGCAAATATTAAAAAAATCGCAGTTTCGGAGGATTTGCCTTAGGATTTGAAGCCAATATCGTACGACATATCTAAAAGCCAATCGATACAGAGGCAAAAGAAATCGCCGTCTTTTACCAAGAACATGACGACAACCCTATGACTCACAGAAAAAGGTATTAAGGCTAAAAGAGAAAATGAGATCGTTTTAGGATTTACAAAATGAATGGAATCACCCAAACTCATACAAGAGGATTAAAAGGGGGCACAACGAAGTACATTATCAACTGACTTAATTTCTGATAAGATATGCAGAGGGCATAACTACACAGATTTGAACACGACCCCCCTCCCATGTACCTATGTCGTCGATCGCGAAACTAGAGCTAGAACTAAGGGGTGTTTTTTATTGGGGTATAGAACTTTAAGTTGGCATCACTTTTTTAACTGGCGGCCATTTTGTCAGCTGTCAAGTGATTAATATTTAGTTTGGTTTGCCATTTCATCATGAACAGGTTGACAAAAGAACAACGCTTGCAAATCGTGCAAATTTATTTCGAAAGTAATGGTTCAGTTCGCGAAGTTCACCGCAAGCTCCGTCCATTTTATGCCATTACATCCACAAAAACTGACTGTTTGGTGTGCTCTATGGGCTGGTGGAGTCATTGGGCCATACTTCTTCCGAAATAATGCTGGAGAGTCAGTTACCGTTAATGGACACCGGTATAGAGCCATGATAACCGACTATTTTGTTCCCGAATTGGATGGCATGAATGTGGATGAGTTGTGGTTCCAACAAGTGGTTGAAAATTGGACCTGTAGAATTGGCTTTATTCGAGCCAGCCGCGGCGGCCACATGCCCGAAATCACATTTAAACATTAATGGCATAAAACTATCCTTCCAATAAAGCCAAGTTGATGGACATTAAAACGATTTTCTTGTGTTTTATTTCAATTCGAAGTTCTATACCTCAATAAAAAACACCCTTTATGTTGGTGTTGGACACCTGGAAACATTGCAGACACTGTGTTGAGTTCAGATTACGATGTAGTAAATAACTTAATGGACTAACTGAATCTACTTCTTTCCCTTAACATTCCATGAAGGAACAGACGGGGAACTTCTCTCGAGCTGTGTACTGTATAATTTGTATACACACTGACGGGGACCTACTATTTAGATCCGGCTCCGAACGGCTAACGCTTTTCTATAGAAGTTTTTCATGGGTTAGAGATTCCTCTCTTACTCGTAAAGTCGCCAGTAATTGCGAGGTGAAAGCAGCCGCTGAAAAATGTTTGATGGTCTTACCCGTTTTCGAACTCGGGTTCTTCTGTATGATAGTCGAACATATTACCTCCCAAACCACGGCCGTGATAGAATATGTAGAACAATTAAATCTATCATATCGAGAATATTAACGATTTCAGAGTGTGGGTAGCTTCTAGAATGAATTCGTACACCTTGCGTTCAATCAGCCATTTTTTTAAATTGATTTCTTATTTTACAAACTAAAAAAAAAAAAAAATACATTTATACTCTACACCATGTACCTGCTGATCCATCTAGTGGTGTCGTTTTCACTCATATGTTTTTCAGCACTGATAGCTATTTCCATCTCGAAATCTCCGTGGAACGCTTTACGCTTAAGCAACGCTGGGCAATAATGCATATTTACTTCCAAAGTAAATGCTGTATTTCTTGAAAAGGACTTCTAGCTAAAATGAGGCCTGCTGTATGCAAGTGTGTGTAAAAAGTTCTTGAGACTGACATGCTAGTGAAGAACAATCATGGTAGTAGCCAAGAGTGTGGATATAGTACCCGAACATCGACTCTGCATGGATGTCGCATAGTTCGTTTGACTCAGCAATTGAAGGCACACAACCTTCCGCTTTGTTATCGCTTCTTACTTTTAAATTTAAAAAAAAATCATATTTTCTAACGAAACACATTTCCATTTGGTGGCTATGGTAACAAGCAAAACTGTCGCATCTAAGAATTGGAAACCCTGTTAAACAGAATTTAAGTTTTCTCATCCCGATGACTTCAAATATTTAAGTATTTGAACAAACTTTCAAATGTGTGTCTATCTCTGTATATTGTTCAAGCTATTTTTTTTTTTTTTTTTTGGGAATTTTAATATCGCGGCGAAGTATTCTCGTTTGTCATTGTTTTAGGCATTTCATTTAAAGTTTTCGTAAAAATTAATTGAAATACTTGTCTACCGATTTGACATTCCTGAGTGAAATTATAACAATGCTTGGTTTGCATGTCAAGGTAACATTTTTTAGATTGCTTTCCAAATGACCTTTAAAATTTATAGCATTTTTAAACAGCAGCAGCTACAGCGGCCGTAGCAACACCAGCAGGCAGCAAAGTACTTCATGTTAATTCTTTTCACATTATACATATACATTATATACCTTTATGGTATATATATATATGAGCTGGTGCGGGCATATACACTTCCATATATGTACGTATTTACTTTGTACGTAAGTAGGCATACATATATTTCATGATGTATATGTAGTGAGTATATGTTTCAACTTTGTTTTTTTTTTTGTTATGACTTATTTTTATGAGTTTCTATTAAAATAAATACACTCTTTCCACGCTAATGCACAGTGGTCCGGAACAATAAAGAAACGTGGCCAAAATTTATACACGATTAGTAGTTTTGTTATGACGGGAATTCGTTAAAATAGTCTAAGGACGGGTTCTTAACAAGGTTTTGTTTAAAGATGTAATACATTTCATTTTTGATTTTCCAAAAGAACTAATTGAGGTATTTATGAAAATGATGAAGGCTGAATAAGTCTTAGTCAACAAAAATTAATCTCTACAAGATTGTCAATTGGGCAGTTTTTATGCAGGTGGCTCTTGATGTTTCCAAGGCGTTCGATAGGGTCTGGCACGGAGCACTCATATCAAAACTTATTGCATTTGGTATCGGTAATACCTTCTCTCGATTCATATCGAGTTTTCTCAGAGATCGCCCTATACGAGTTGCTGTTGATGGGGTCTCATCCAACGAGCATAGGCTGACCGCAGGAGAGCCACAAGGTTCTGTCCTCTTACCTTCTTGATTTTTTTATTTTCATTGAAGACCTGTTGGGGCAGACTGTGAACCCAATCTACTCCTTTGCGGATGACAGCAACCTCTGTCATTCGTACTCATTTGAACATCGGCCAAGTCTCCCGGAGGTCGAGGACAAAAGGCGAACGATGAACGACTCACTCAACCACGATTTGGCGACGATTTGTGGGTGGGGCCAAATGAACAGAGTAGATTTTAATGCACAAAAGATCCAGTGCTGTTTGTTGACACACAAACGTTCCACTGATCCAGCACCTTCGTCAATCTCTATGGGTGGTGTGGATATAGACGTGTCAGATACTCCCGATGTTCTGGGCATGAAGATACAGAGTGATGCTCGCTGGGCTAGCCACATATTAGAAGTGTCGAAAGACGCATTCAAGTGTTTAGGCTTTTTAAAGCGGTGCAAGAAATAGTTCACTCCATATGATCGCGTAAATATTTACACCACATACATCCGGCCTAAAATGGAATGTAACTCCCACATATGGGCAGGGGCTCCATTAACCTCTTTGAAGCTTCTGGACCGTGTACAGAGGAGAGCGGTGGTGATGATAGGGGATGGTAGGGTATCCAGCTCTATTGTCTCCCTACAACATCGCCGGAATGTGGGTTCTGTATCGCTATTTTAAAGATATTTCAATGGTATCTGTTGGTCAGATATCCGTAGTCTGGTCCCTGACGTTAGAACATTTAGCCGGAAAACGCGGCTATCCAGGGTATCTCATCCGTTCATTGTCAAATGGTCGGTTGATCGGACGATCCATTTGCGCTATTTTTCATACAGCCCAACTTTACGGTGAGCCGCACCCTTCATGTGTTTTAGGTACGCCACAGCCACGGCGAAAATCTCCAAAGTGCCGTTGCCGGTTATTTAGGCTAGGACAGAAGTCCTGACGCTCCTACAATAACATAGAGCATTTATTTAATGTATTCTATGTAGTAGCAAGACGCCATTGATTCTCGTTGGACCTTTCAAATTGTATATGGATCGGATTTAAGCCGTTCTTGGAATAAATGATTTGTGGCTGGTCCCTTGAGTATAAAAATGATAAAAAAAATTCTATTTTTTTGGCACAAAATTTGCCATAACTAAAAACAGGAATCATCCGACTTTATCGAAATAATTTTTAATTTTAAAAAATTTCAAAATTATCATTTATCTTAACTTCGGAGTTTAAGGCTAACTAAATTGTCTCCGTATTTCTGTTTTTAAATCGTTTTAGTTAGAATCATCCGATTTTGTCGAAATAAATTTTAAAAACTGTATTTCTAAATTATCATTTATATTAATTTTAAAGTTATAGACAAATTTATTTTGAACTGAACATTCGCCAGACCTGAGTTATGTTTTCAAAAGAGTTATCCTTACCCAGATGTTAGGCCAGAACCAAACCTTTTCGGATATCATCACAAAAGCGGTCAAAATTATTTTTTGGATGATAAACGGGTCAAAAATTATTATCCATTGTCATACCTTAAAAACTTTGAAACCACTTTTCTCCGAAATTATTTTCGTTGTCGTTGCACTGTGTTTTGTTACTTTTACACATAACGTTTTCATTTTCCATTTCATTATTTCTACACATTTCATTCTTTTTCTGCACGCTCACTCAAAACGTAATTACTATTGAAACACTTTTTTTCTGTTCCTCTTCCCCCTTCCTTCCTCTCCTCAAATGATAAACATCAACACAAAATGTAAAATGAAATAAATATTTAAAAATGGCAAAATAAAATGAATGAAAATAAAACAAAACAAAAGAAACAAGGAAACAAAAAAAAAAAGAAAAACAAAACACAATGAAAATGAGAACACAGTACCTGTTAATTTTAATTTAGGTGGTGAATAAACAATCGATCCTTTAGAATCGGTATGAAAATAAATGTCAAAATAGGCTAAAAGGTCTGTAAATAAACAAAAAAAAAACACAACACAAATCAAACAAAAACATTTTTTTTTTTTCATTTCTCTCATTAATAATCAAAAGTTTCTTTATTTTTTTGGGGAGGGAAACCAACAAACAAAAATATTTCAACTGAAATTTACTACAAAATCAACAAAAGAGTGTTAGAGGAGAAATCAGGACGTTTACTGTAAATAATAAATAAAATATAGAAGAAGAAGAAAAAAAAGAGTTGGAGAAGAAAGAAACTAACCAATTATTATTATTTTGTGCATTTTTGAGGAGAGAAAGACAGTAGAAGTGTTTGTGCAAAAAAAATGTGTCTACAGTTAACTAACAAAGTGTGTGTGCAATTGAAAGAACGTTTCTTTGTAAGACCAATTCCCGTTGGTCCCCTAAAGTTCTGCTTTACGTAACTGGAGTTTTTCGTTGTCGCCTGTCCACCATCACCCGGATGATGTGGCCATGTATGTTTGCCTTGGAAGTAAATTAAATTTCTTCTTGTCACTTTTTATTGTGGCCATGACCAGGGTTCGCAATGTAATAATAAGTACTTTATATTTATCTTTGAATTCTTTGGATGAGCATATAATTTGTCTATTTTCTAGGAATTCTTTTATGTTCTACTTTAACCACGACCATAATAATATAAAATATATTAATATATAATATAATAAAATATGAATGTATTTGTATTTTTAAGTCTTCAGGATTTTGCCTGATTAGAAATTACACATAAACGTTAAATCTTATCATTTTATAAATCAATAAGAATTAATTGCATAAATTCACCGAAAAATCCTTTCCAGAAATCCATAACCGAAACAAGAATTGAATAAATGAGACTTAATTGATCTGTATTCATGTGCTAAACCCGGAATTCCGATCTCTCTTCGAAATTTGTCCAATATGTAAAATAAGAAAACAAACGACATTTTTATTTCTCTGATGCCCCCTAGACATTCAATGCAGTGTTTGAGATAGGAAATTAGGGTATTGGAATGATCAAAATGTCACCGCTGGAAGAGAATTCCCCATACGGAAAGTTCAACTGAAGAACGGACAATTCGTCATTGGAGCCTTTAATCTGGTAGAGCGAAGTCCCAAAGATTTTTGCCGTAGCCTCGCCCGCTGGAAAGCTTCGTTCGGGGAGTTTCAGAGGATAGTTTGGCTTGGCGTGGAGTTGCGATCTGAACCGGGTGCTACGACCCAAAGCGTATCAGAGGTATTAGATATGCCTCGACCGTAATCAAAACACAGGATTCCCCCACACTGATCGGCTACTAGGGCGTCAGGGAAACTTATAAATTAAAATAAAATATTACAGAACAATCCAGATAACAAAAGCCAGACTCTCGCCATATATTGTATGTATATGTGTCTGGGCAGTCAATTTCTTTGGAATTCAAGTTGAGTGGAATTACTCTAAATTGACCCATTTTCCCCATGTAAGGACTAAAGCAACCTCCGAAAACTTTTCAAATCTTTTTTTTTCAATTCATAGAATTTAACAATGAATTCCTGACAAAAACAAATGTAGTGGCTCAAAATCCGTACCCTGGTCATAACTTTTCTAGATCTTGCTGTTGTTGTTGCTGTGGTTGTTATATTAGGTCTTACTGCACTGCAGTTATTTGCTTGGAAAATTTCTTTTTCACTGGTAATTTGCATGTGTGTGTGTATCTGCACTGTTTGTGTTTATATGTATATGTGTGTTTGTGTCTCTCTGCATGGAAATGTTACTTTGCCAGTTGTCAGAACAGTATTCCAGACTGTGTTTGTGTGTGTGTGCGTTTAAGTTTATTTATGCGTGTTGCTGATGTCTCTCTGTACATGTGTGTGTGTGTTGAAGTATGCTAATTTAGCTTGCGTTTTGTTTTTCTGTTTTTGTTTTTTCGGTTGGCCTTAATTGGTTAGTTTTCTCTGTTTGGTCTGGCATTTTTTTTTCTTTCTTTGCTGTATTGTACGTTTGTTTTGAACAGAAGGAAATGTTAAATTTACACTGTAAGCACAACGACAGCTGACAAATGATATTTGCTAAACAATGTAAGCAATATTGGTTGCAGTATTCTGTGAGCAGCCAGGGCACTAAGAAAAATGGTTCATGGACATGCACGTCGATACCATCAAAATGTCGTTTACTGGTGTTGAGTATAATTAGCAAGTGATACCTGCATCAGTTCAATAGTCACATATACCACAACTAAGATGTTAAAAGAATAAAACTGTATGACTTTAGTTCTAACTGATCCACAAATAGTACAGTCTAACTGTGTCGACGTATACGAATATACACACAACCAACTGGTGTAAATGCGGATAAAATCGAAAAACAATTAGGTTGGAGGACTCATTTATTTGTAAGCCTCTCATCCAACAAAAACAAACAAAATATTTAATGACGTAGAATTCCTAGGTGTAGTCCTCAATCAGAAACTACAAATGGCTGTGGAAACTATATTGTACTCACATTCATTTCTGTAGAAACCAGTAGCATGAAAAATATCTGTTTTACCGTGTACAGGTTTCGACTGCTAGGATTCTGGAGCAGATGAGAAGGCTACGCAGACATGTCCTTTATGTTGGACCTAAACATCAAACACCACATCCAACTCCCCGATCATTATACGGAATTAAAATTCTATAGAGGAGTGTATCGAAAGCAGCCCTGTCCCGCAGATAACGCCGATACCATGAGAAATCTGAAGGTAACCTGGATTTACCGGTTGCTATAGCAACCAATTGCTATAGCAAACAGTGCCTTTGCAGAAAAAAACGAAAGCTTGAATTAAAAAATGTATTTCCTCAATTAATTAACAATCAGCGACAAAATATATTTTCAATTACAGTTGAAATTACCGATTGAAGGTAAAACTAGGAAAATTCTTAAGACTGAACAAACCTGAACTAATGGACATATTCGTGGTCAGAAGACACAACAGCCTAACTCTGTTTTTAAATTTGTTACGACAGTAGTTGGAGAATAGGCAATGAAGGAGAAAAGTGGGAGTAGTGTTTGCTGACGTTTCGTTTCGACTGAAGAACGAAGAAGACTTCATAGTGCATCATCTGATCAACCGGTCATTTGACAATGAACGGATGACAGTCCCTTGGCATAGGCGTAACTAGCTCCCCACCCCAGAAATCACGTCTACCGGTTGCGAAAGAAGTACAATGCACCAGCAACGGGGGCTATAGACACCAACCCCCCCCCCAAAAAAATTGTCTAGTTACGTCTATGTCCTTGGGTATCATAGTGTCCGTGCTGAATGTCCTGACATCAGTACAACGGATATCCAACATGTTGATACCATTAAAAAATCTGGGGAAGTTGAGTTGAAGTATTTCCTGTGCCATTTAAAAAAGCCTAAACACTTGAATGCTTCTTTCGAGACTTCAAAATGTTGCTAGCCCAACGAATATCACCAGTGTACCAGTAGGACATGACCGATGATCAAATTAATATCAATGACAGAGGTTGCTCTCATCGTGTAGTATTGATTGGGTTCAAAGTCTGACCCAACTGATGGCCAATGAAAATAAGAAACGGAATGTTTTGGCATTCCTGTGCTAAATATATCGTGCCCTAACAGCAAAGAAGACCTAAGCGCCAAAAACAAATTTTTGTAGGAGAGGGATTTCTTGAGGTCAAGCAAAACGGCGTGTGGAGCAACTGAGTTTGCTTTATATCTTTGAAAATATAAATTTTTATTGTTTCGGGATTAAGAGCGTTGGAAAATTTACTATTGAATTTCATTAAATGTCATTTAAACAAAATGTAGCTCACGTCCTATTTTGCGGTAAGGGCTCGATATGTTCATTGGATGTGACCCCATCTATTACAACTCGTGTAGAGCGATCTATGAGAAAACTCGATATGAATTGAGAGAACGTATCCAAATGCAATAAGATTCGATGTGAGCGTACCCAGGGCCGGAATTAGCCTTCAGAAAGCCCTAAGCTACACATTTTTGGGGCCCTTTTTTAGTTTTTTTTTTAATAAAAATTTTAATTAGAAATCAATTAAAATAAAAAATAATATTGCAATTAATAACATTTAATTTAGTCAGCGGAATAGAAGGTCGCGGCCTGAGCGCACCATGCCAGACACTTTCGAACGCCTTGAACTATTCCGAACAGCGTCTTTGCGGAGCAGCGCTCGAATTCATTGTTCCAAAACGCCATCAGGTCTGCAGTAGATTGGTTTCTACCCTGGCCGATTGTCTGTGTACAATGGCCCCAATAATGAAGTACAGCCGCTATCCTTTGGCACGCGCATGTTTCACAATTTGTAGGTCATTTACTTACTTACATATTTCCCTTAACTTTGCATGAACGAACAAACGGGGAACTACTCTCGAATCAGAGAGTTGTGCACGATAAAATTTGTGTGCCCACTGGCCAGAACGTACTATGAACCCCTAATGATTTGGCTACAGAAGTTTTACAAGGTCTTCCTCGTAAAGTCGTAGGCAGTTAAAAGGTGTAAACGGCCGCCTAAGTATTTTTTTTCACCACGATACCAACCGGGATTTGCAGTATGATAGTTGCAAACCTGCCTATCACACCGAGTTCGACTTTTCCATTTTACAAAAAGATTTGGAAGAAGATGTTTTAGATGGCTTCGAGATTACTCTCATACTTGCAAAGTCGCCAGCACTTACGAGTTACAAACCAGCCGCTGCAAAATGTTTGTTGGTTTTACCAGATTGCGAACCTGAATGTACTGTGTGATAGTCGTACACAACCTACCACCATTTGGCATTGAAAATGATTCTAATCAGCCTAAGGGGGACAATTTCCTCACACGCGGACTGGAATTACCTCAGCTATAATCACTATTTATTCAAATTTATTAAAAGTCATCAATATCAGCCCTTTTATGAATTCATGGATTCATGCAAATGAGATTTCGGACTTCGAAAATGAGTCCGACAGTTGGATTGGCATTAGCCTAAAACAAATATATTTGTATTACCTTTATGTGTGTTAACATAATATGTCAATTTAAGACTTTATTTTCAAATCCACCTTTTTTCTGCAACTTTTTTGTAAAATATACTCCAAGTTGAAAACATGAGTTGTCCTTGAAAAAGTGGTCTTCCATTGAAAAATCACCAAAGTCAGTGTAATTGTTGGAAACCATTAGATCGACATGTAGGGCCAAAAACAAATATCTGACGGGCTTTCAAAGATTACGGCGACCTGAAGTTGCGCACACTTCCAACGCTGCTCAAGGCGACCATCTTTCACTCTTAAACTCGCAGATGCTGTCCAGCTAGGTCTGTATGAAATTTCAAACAAATTGTACATGGCCGTTGCTAGAATTTATTTCGAAAAGTAAAAAGGCCCCGCCAGCGTTCAGCATAGGAAAAACCTGTAAGGTAATAGTTTCCAAATTCTATCGAAAACATAGCAGGCATAATGCTGATAAGAAGAGGTTCTCCATGATACATCCAATATTTAAGGACAAATAATAATAGTAGTCCCCATATAGTAAGTAGCGTAAATAATTTTCGATACAATATGTATTTCAGTTATTTCTCTTTAAATTACTTTCCAGGTTAATATCAAAATAGTTCACTACTTGAAGTTTTCTTTAGTTTTTTTTTTTGGTTTTAAGAAAATTAATCATTATAAGAAAAACTTTTTTTTTACAGAAAAAAAGAGAAAAACTCGTAAATACATTATAGGAAGAAAAACAAAAATTAATGCTAAAATAACAGACATTTTGAAGGAAAAGCATTAAAAGCATATTATGAATTATGCAAAAATTTTGTTTCGTTTTTGGTTTAGCAGTTTTTTTTTTTTTTTGTTTTATGAAAACGACTTTGAAGTTGTTGATATGTATGAAATGAAAACAAAACATTAACCTGAAAAAGTACTATAACTTAACAACAACAACAACAACGACAGCAACTGAAAAAACAAGTGCACAATGTATAGACATACATATATATACATAAACGAAATGAGAAAGGGTTGCCGTTGCAGTGGGGGTTTTTTTCGGATAAAGTGGCGGCTGATGGTGGTCGAGATAGTCGGTGGTTGGACGGTCGTTCGGTCGATGGTGTGATGGTGATGGTATTGACACAGTAGACGATTTGCAATTGCAGCAGCTCAGAGTCGAGTGGCTATGGTATGGCTATAACGTTGTCGTTGTTAAAGATGACCTTAATAATTTATGCGAATGACGTCCACTGTGCTACAGCGTAATCACAATAACAACAACAACAGCAGCAACATGAACAATGGCAACTGCACAAACAACAATAAAGGCTTTAAACACACACACACACACACATGGGTGTGTATTAGCATGTGTTGGTGTGTGTGTGTGTGTATAAGTTTATACGCAATATGAGGAAATTATCAGCCTTGACACAAATTGTGCACATGTGTATGCCTGAGTGTGTGTGTGTGTGACTGCGTATGAGAGGAGCAACAGTGGCATGAGTTTTCACCTTTTTTTATATACGAAAAAAAGGGTATGGGTGGGTGGTTTGCGGGCGAGATATAGACAGAAAGAGAGTGGAGTACTAGAGCGACAACATGGTATTGCAAAGAAGATCATGGAAAAGCCAAAGAGTCTACAGTATATGTGAGTGGGTATGTGTGAGTGTGTATGAAACGGAAATTTAAACAAACATTGAAATGTTGCTCGGCAGATATTATGAGCTTGTAAAGCGTTTGCAATGTCGTTTTCGTTTTGTTATCCCGATGCTGTAATGAAAACTATGCATGTGTGCATGTGTGCACGTATGGCTGTATGTAGTTTATGCCAGAACAACAACAACAGCAGCAAGCCGACAGACACTCACATTTTCATTCACACTGGCACACGGATGAACGAACGCACACAGAAACACTTAAAATGTTATTTCATAGACAGGACGTTTTTTTTTTGTGTTTTTTTGTTGTGTTGCGACTGCCACTGCCGTGTTCCATGTTTGTTTTCTGCTTTGTTTCATTTAGTTTGTTTTTTGTTAGGTATTCTCCTCTTCTGTCTTTTTTTTTTCTTATTGCTGCTGTGAATACTTATAAACAAATGCTTAAAACGTTTACGTTTTTATGCACAATTTAAATTATAAAAAAAAAAAATCCAACACAAATCAAAACTTACAAACACACAGACAACGTATACGTGAACATATGTATGCAAGTGTGTGTATGAATGTGTGTGTGTGTGTGAGAGATATGGGAGATTTAACAACTGAAGATGTAACGAAAATGAAAATATGAAAACAAATCGGTACATACGAACGGAACTGAAATCGGAGAATGAACTCAAATTGAAATTGTGTTGAAAAACGTAAGCGCCAGAGGTTCACGAAATCCAGGGTTGCATTACACAACAACATATACAACGAAAACAAAAACTCAAATACAATTCGAACGAGGTGGGTTTGGACAAAAACAGAAATCAAATGAATATTTTTTTTGTTGTTGTTTTATTTTTCATTTGTAGATCTTTGGACGGTAGTGGTAATAAAACAAATAAACAAACAATCAGAAGAAACTGGCATCTTTCAGCATAAAATTGCGCTATAATTTTTCAGAATATCTGTACAGGGATTGTTTCCGTTAGGCGATCGAGAATGGTATCTGGCTGAATGCCAGACACAAGTATTCATGTACAGAAATGCACGATCTTGTTGGTGTTTCAAATTAAAATAAAAAAAAAAATAGTATACTGGTCATCATTATACGAGTTTGTCACTTAAGACTTTGAAGTAATCGTCATTGCTGGGTTAAACAAGCCATGGCAAACATGTCGTACTAAAATTTTTACTCTACTTTTTAATGTATGATCGTCTAAGACTAAAGTATTTAAGTATTTAAGCTATTGAGTCAACTAAATGTATCTGCTATTTAAGCCTTACTGTAAAACCTGATTTGATAACAAACTCAGGACACGGGTGCATAAGGTATACGACAGAAACGACGTATTGGTACAGCTAAATAAGATAGCATTCGATAAAGTGCAAGCATGAGCTAGCCAGTAAATTGTGTATCCATAAATTCAGTCTGATTATTTGAGTCATGTCCAATTCAAACAAAAAAAAGATCAAGACCACATATCGCACCCTAAATACAAAAGGATCACATCTAAACATATTCCAAAACTGACGTTTTTTTTCCCATAAATTAATTCAGAGCACACACCTACTACACAAATTTCTATAACATCACTATCTTATTTAACTGGAAAAATGCAGTTATGTTTATTTCTATGAACTAAACAGAATTATTTTTAGTTTCGTTAATGCGTTAGAATTTTGAGTTGTGACCCTTTTGTATTTGGTGTGCGAAATTTTGTTTCCAGTAAGTCCCTTCTCCATGGCACATTGGCAACGTTTCCCTCTAATGCATGCATTTTTTTTGGACCCATATTTTGTATTTCGTAGACGCCGTCGAAAAGCTGGGCTAAACCAAAAGATTGAAATTGAAACAAGGCCTTAGAGCGAATAAATCTACAAGCGACCAAATCATATCTCTACGTCTAATCCTGGAAAATACTCAAGAGAAGAAATGAGCTACCGACCATCTATAACATTGAGTAGAAAGTCAACTTCAATACTCTGATACATTTTGTTGAAAACCATATCTCCGAAAACTCTGCACAATAATAATATGTTGTCCTCTGAAAAATAGGAAGCGACCACTGTTATAGCGACAGTCCGTGTAATTTCTTTAACATTCTGATGGGTCGATTACCTGATCTGATGGTCGATTACCTGCGGACAACAATGACATTGTCGAAAAGCTGTAGTGGAATGTGAAAAGTATAAGGGTCCGATATTGAACGAGAATATAACGAAGAACATTTCATATTTGGAATGTTGCTAAGGTGGGCTTCAAAGTGTACAGCACGGTTTTTTCAACCTTTGCATATTTATCTACCTCTGACCTAAGGTAATGAAATTAAATATCGGTTATGTTACTTTGAGAAAACGAAACCGTTTAAAAATAGAGCCTTCTCTAGAACTTACAAAAAAAATCGTGGAACATGTGCCACTTTATATTGTTTCATTTTTAAAATTCGCGAAATCAAAATCATAGGTAGCACAAACGAGAGAAATCAATTGCTCATGAAGATCACTTTCAAGGATGTGTTCAGTCACACTCCCTCTCTACGACATTAGGTAACGAAAACGAGTACAAACAAAAACATTTCAAAGTACACACGCTAAACGGTATAAGTGCATTCAAAATCAGCTATTGCATTGCCAAGGGCATGTCAGTCGAATAGAGCATGACGATAGACAAAAACTACCGTAACTCGGATGGTAATCGACGATATAATTAAAAAAAAACTACACATAGAAGAGAGATTTATAATTGCTTATTTAATTTCAGTACACAAATTATAGCGTACACTGCTCACTGATTCCAGAGAAGTTCCCCGTCTGTTCCTTCATGGAATGTTAAGGGAAATAAGTATGTATTTAATTTCAGTTTCCTGTTTTTTTTTTTATTATTTAGTAACACTTCCCCTTAGTCTCCACTGCACTGAAATTAGGATTTTGGAAGGAGGATAGAGAAAGTAGTTTTGTTAAACCTTTTCTTCAATATAAGAATGTCACAACTAGTAGGACAGGCACTACCTAGAAGGGTATTCCACAGAAGAACAGTTTGGCTGAAAAGCGGATTTTCTCTACAGTTCGTCGTCCGTTCAACCGGCCGCTTGACAACGAACGAATGAGACTCACTGGATATCCTCGTCTAAATATCACAAAATCAGGGACCAGACGACAGACATCTGACGAAAAGATACCATTAAAATATCTATAGAAAAGCGATACACAACCAACTCTGCGGCTATTCTAAAGGTAAACACTAGAGTTGGATACCCTACTATGCCCAATCATCATCACCGCTCTCCTCTATACACGGTCCCGAAGCTACAAAGGTATCTTCGGAACACCGGCCCATATGTGGGATTTGTATTCCATTTTTCGACCGAGAATCCGTTGGAGGGACCAAGTGGACGAAGATATGAAAATCTGTTTGGCCGGTTAGAGAAATATTATTTTTTTATGAAATTAAACACAATTATTGAAGACCCCCACAGAGGGGTCTTGCCGGTTAACTGGTTAATAAATGATTTCCAAATTAGAGGATTAAGCAGGCCAAGAACAGGTTGTGGAGCCAACTTATGTAAGTAGGTGGTGTAAATATTTATATGAACAGATTGGGTGGAGTATTTCCTGTACCGCTTTAACCCTATTCGTACCAGAGAGTGACTTCGGGTCACTATTGAAATTATTACTTATATTACATATATTTTTTTACGTTGGTCATCCCACTCGTCCCAGACACCTAAGTTTCTTGCTTTAAATTTTTTACAATAAAAAAATGTCATTTAGAATTTTTTTAATTTTTGTTTTTATAAACCATTTAAAATTTGCTAAATTGTAACGAAAAGTAAAACCAGATTTTTGTTACAAATTTAGCTTAGTACGAATAGAGTTAAAAAGCCTAAACACTTGAAAGATTCTTTCAACAGTTCGAAAATATGCTTACGAGGATCGCCCTGTATCTTCATGCTTAGAACATGAAGGGTATCTGATTTGTCTATAATCGCACCACCCATAGAGATTGATGACAATGCTGGATCGGTGGAGCGTTTCTGTGACAATAAACAGCATTGAGTCTTTTTTGCATTTTGTCCTCATGCTCTTGACTACTTGTCCGATGATCAAATGGAAATAATTATGGAGATTCGTAAGGATATGTCCTGGCTATACGCAAACTGGTTTGGTTTTCGGTTCTAGAGCATGTCATTCGAATATCCTTACGACACGGCTGCTCTTTAAACATTTTCTTCAAGAAATTGTCTTTATTTAGAGATCATAATGCCTTTTTTTCTTAGGTGATGGATTTCTTGTTTGGGAAAATACTGGATGGTGGTACATTAATGTCCCATCAGTCCTGAACCAGATTCGGGGATGGGATTTATAACATTCTATGAACATTTAGTGAGAATGGGTGCAAATGGGGAACTTTTAAACCTTCTGTCGGATTTGACCGTAGGTCGTTTTGAAATTTGGCAAGAAACGTTTATTACAAACGGTACAGATCGCCTCGAAATTAAGAGAGTCAGAACAATTATCTTGAATCTAAAAGTTACGAAATTTCAATAATATTTCGCACCTATTTGACTGTATTATCATTATAAAATTAGAAAATCGCTTTCATTTAGGCTTAATATAAAAAAAGGCCCATAAATCCCACATATATTGGACTTTTTTTTATAATTTTAAGATCATATTTGAATTTTTGGTCATTTTTCAACAATGGAAAGTATTTACGTCAAGAAGTATTCGCTAAATCATCAAACGCGAATGGGACTCGCAGTCGCACTGGGGGATATTCCGGATTTGTTAAAGAAAATTTCATTTTGGATTTTTTGGGCAATTTACAATACCTAATTAAATTTATATTATAATTTTGAGTCCAAGGCTAACCGGGTGACACATTCCATATGGCTAGATTTTTGCTGCGACAGACCAGAACCTCTGATGGAAATCGAACCCCAAGCTGATAGTTAAGCACTCGTCTATCGGGTAAATTTTTATCTATTTTGGGGATTTGTTCTTTTGGGGCATTTGCATGTGTAACTCCCATCCCGTATCTTGTCGGTGCGTAGATATATCATAATGTCATAGATCAGTTGGAAAGCCAAAGAAGACAACTCAGACCAAAGTCAAAGAGATCCCTATTTTGGTATAAAGAGTGAAGCTCTAGTATGTCAAGCTTATGTGATGTAATTTGAAATTTAACAATGTACGTCAAATGGAACTACTTTTGCTCAAAACGATCGATGTCGATTTTTAATTAATTTACCCCTTATCTGTATTGAAACCGTTTCCATTCAATTACCACACTATATCAATAAATAGTGAATTCTTAAGAAATCAGCATTTCCGACTATTTAGTATCGAATGGAGTTGGTCGGAATTTAAGAATTTTCCCTTTTATTGTTTGTTTTAATAGTACCGGCAAAGTGAAAGTGTTCACAGAGGGAGATAACCCTCCACTTGGCTACAGTGTTAACAAGAAATGAAAAAAAAAAAAAAACGGAAATACGTAAAAAATAAACAGAGCTTGTTGGTCTTCAATATTTTCGTTTGTGGGTGGAAAAAGGAACCTAGTCCTGGCTAGGTAATGTGCCATTACAGTTTTTCTGCTGTACAAAAATGTATAAATTAAGTTGGATTTTTTTTTGTGCTCGGACACACACACACAGAGAAGAAAAAATCACGGTTTGGTTATTTGGTGGGCATTTAGTAGGTCAACACACAATTATGGCCGACTGCAGGGCAGTTGGCAGACACCACAGAAAGAACCACGTTTAAGGTTTAAGTATATCTCACAAGCCCACCCACCTGGACGAAGGACATTATAGGTGGCAGAGGTCTTGGTACGGGTGTGCCAAGAACAGAGGAAGGTAAATATCATTTACTAGTTTTTTTGAGTGTGGTTGTGTGTGTGTGTGTGTGTAGGGGTGTCATCTGTTGTTTTAATTAAATCCTTTAGATAGGCAGTGGTACAAGAAGAACAAGAAGTAGTGGAAGAAGAAGAAGAAGAGGCATGCTTCCAATGTAGAACATGCAACATTGAAACAACAACAGCAAACCTTTTGATTAAAGTCTCACAACAAAATAAGGTCATAACCAGGACATTTGTTTCATGTGTCTATTTTTTTCTGTTAACCTTTTTTTTCACTTTTTAAAAAAAGGTGGGAGGGTGCTGGTGGGATAGTAGTGTTCAACAAATCAAATAATGGTTTTTACTTTCACTTGGTTTGGTATGTGTTCGTTTCACTTTCACTTTCGGAATTCTCCCATAACCCGGTCGGTGGAGAAGGGGCGGGAAAAAAGAGCTTTAAAAATAGTACATATGTATGTATGTGTTCTATACTAAAAACAAAAAGAATTGTTAATTTCTATCTTACAAGTCAATTTGTTTTATATGTTTTTTTGTAGTTTTTTTTTTTTGTAAAAAAATGTATGTTTCTTTTTTGTTAGATTCTTACCAGCTTCATCTGGCATTAGTTGGAATACATGATCGGGCGGTTGTGTTGCAGCCTTGACATTACGTGCCGGGGGAGCTTCTGTTGAATTTGAATTTTCGTTCGTTCGCATTTCATGTAAGCAAATAAAAATTCAAATTTCAACGTTTTCGTTTCGTTTGTTTTTCGTACGTTTACGTTATTTTTCATTTATCACATTTTCACATTTTGTTTGATTTAGCGATTTTTTTTTTGTATTGTTTTAGAATTTTTTTTTCATGTGATTGGTATGAGCAGAGATAGAGAGAGATTTATTTGAGATGGTCGACAAAAAACGGTGGTTACGGTTTCAAACAAATGGTAAAGTTGATGAAAGAAACAAGAAAGAAAAGTAAAGATATCGAAAAAATACAAGAGAAGAAAAAATATTGATTTAGTTAATGGTTAAAAGCCAATTCCATTAGTTTCTGTTAATTTTTTTCGGTTTTTATTTTCTTTCTATATCGATGCGGGTCTGCTGTAGTGGAGCGGCTTGGTTTAATTAAGAGTGGGGAGACAGTGGTTTATTTCGTTTAAAGTAGTGATTTTTTGAGAATGAGTTGGAAATTTTATTTTAACTATTTTTTTTTTAAATTTAAATCGAAACACAAATGATAACCTGAAATCTCGGAGGCATATGATATGGTTTTACCTAATTCAAAAGTAGTTAGTCTTTAAAAAGGAAAGAGTCTTCTATGAAACAATTATGTATGGGGCTATGAGAAAATAAGACCACCCATAAACCTAACTTTATACATTTCAGGCGGCTCTAGACGCTCTCGTCTGGGTTAAATGAAACTCTTATTTGGCACCCTACTGATCTATGTGATTTTTAACCTGTTGTTATTCTCGCTGAAATCTATATTGAATGCCATAATTTCGGAGTACATAGCTGCGAAAGGCAGGTGTGACGTAGGCATTCACGCCGCCTTCGTAGGTCCAATTTGTCATTGGGAGAATGTTAAATTAATTATTTGGGGGATTTTTCAGAATTTTTGGAAACATTTCCATGTTGGACTTTTGGAGGAATTATACAAATATTTGTGGAAATTCTTAAAGGCCGCCCCTTTTTTATGGAGCCCTGGCTGAAAATCTATTCTATTCTATTAGCTTAGATTTCCTTACATCTTCGATTGGATCTGATTGCACCACCTTGAGCTGGTCTATATTTGTGTGGTTACGAATTGTCTATTCGAGGCATCAATCCTATAATATTTGACTCCAAAAAACCATAATGTACAGTGTCCTCCTACCAGACGATCAATATTCTGTTTAGGTCCACTGTTTAAGAGACGGTGGTCTTTCACGGCGAACGGAAACTGTTTGAATTGAGCCTCCTACAACTCGCGCGGAAAGTGCAGCAGATGCGAGAGAAACAATCCGGATCTATGAAAACTGAATTGAGCATTTTTCATAGATCCAAAAATTTCCTTTGCCAAATATAGATGTCGATCGATCCGTTAAGTGTTTGCGCTAGTTTCCTGACAAGGATGAGATCATCATGTTGGCCGAATGTTTGGAAAAGATCCAAGTAGAAAGTCACCATACAAACGTCACGCCTGGGCGGATTCAAGTAATCTGTGACTCAATTGAAATGACCAGATGGGAGAAGTCTTGAAAATCTCTGATATCGTTAACTCGAATCAGGAATGAAAGTGCCTGTAGTAGATTTTTTTAAAGGACCACGATCAGATGTAAGTGGATAAGCATGAGTTTTTTGGGTTTTGAGAAAACTCAATGAGTTTTAAAAACAAGTCACAATTTATAAATTTACTTTATCAAACGCAATGGAGGCCATAGTGTCATCCATTATAAAGACAATAACCAAAAATGTAAAACACCAAAATTCTCAAAAATCATTTATCTAATGAATTAGTGTTTTCTTCAAGTTCGAAATTATATCCACTGTTATGTCACTTCATTTTTTTCCTCCTCACTCTTTTATGTCACATCTCCACATAACATTCCACACACCATCGTCTTAATAATGATATGGTGCATATTAAGCATTATTATTGAAAAGGAAGTAAATAGTTGATAGTCTGATAGATAGATAGATAGTTAGACAGATAGAGAGAGAAGTAGAAGAGACCAAAGGAAAAAAAAAACCAGAAAGAAAGTAGGAACTGTACAACGATCAACTTACCCACTGTCCGGACTGTCATCACTTTGCTCATCATGCCATCACCAAGCACATTACGACCGACAACCTGAAATTCGTAGGTAGTACCCGATGCTAAGCCATTGATCGTTACTTCTGTACTACCCGAAGGTGTGACCGATATCGTTTGCCAGTCGGTGGCACCAGCCTCGCGATACCAAATCGTATAGTCCTGTTTGTATTCTGAACCGCCACTGTAGCCGGGCATCCACTGGAGTGTTATCGATGATTCGGTTGCTTTGCCGGTGATGTTGTAGGGCGCATGTGGTTGGGTGCCCTCGATCACTAGTTGGGTTTGGGACATTAGAGTGGCCACTTCATTAGAGACAACACATTGATAGTAGCCGAAATCTTCGCGACGCAGATTTTCGATGGTAATATTACCCCCAGATATTTTCACGCGATTGCGCTGAGTATCGGACAGTTGATCGCCGTCCTGTCGCTGCCATTTGATGGTGGGTTTTTGGGTGCCCTCCGCCTCCACAGCATCACAGTGCATTTCAACGCTATCGCCCACTTTACGCTGATACAGCGATTCGGGTTCTACGGTAAATGTGGGCGGTTTGCGCACCAGAACCTCCATGGGACCCGAAGAGCCTTGGGTGCCCAGAGCATTGTAGGGCGTGCAGGTGTAGCGACCCTGATGATCTTCGTTGACGCGCGTAAAGAGCAACGAGCCGTTGGCCATCACCACAATATCTTTCATTTGATAGGGTTCTAGGAGACGTTTGTCTTTGGTCCAGGTGACATATTGTAGCTGAGGACTGGATTTAATATAACACTGGACAACACCGGCCAAACGGAATGGTAAATATTGTACAGTTGGTGTAAAGGTCACTTTGGCAGGATCTGCAAACAAATGGAATACGAAAGTTAAAATAAGAGTTCATAATTTGTAATTCAGTTTGAACGTTTCCGCTTAGAGAGAAATTGCTGTTCTCTACTCTACTCACACTCAATATTCAAATATGCCGATGCACTCTGGGGATCGCCGATACCATTCGTCACTTCGCACAGATACTGGCCCGAATCATCGGCACCCACGGGATTGATAATTAGCGAGCCATCTTTGCGTATTGTAATGCGTGTCTCCAATGAGGCCACCTCTCTAACGGGTGAGCCCTCGCGAAACCATCGTACGGTGACATTGCCAGGCATAGCCTTAGCTTCGCATGAGAATATCACCTTTTCGCCCTCTAGTTTAGTTTGATTAGTGGGCGGCACCTAAAACAAAACAACAAAACAGAATGCGAAAACAAAATGTCAGTCATAAATTGCCAACCATTTCAACACCAAGGAGTTTTACCAAAGAAGGGAAAACAAAACCAAAACAAAGAAAAACGTACGGGGACATTAAAAGCGTAATAGATGGGTTATGAAAAATGATATAATGAGTGAAAATGATGATAATGATGGTGATTAGGTGGAGTAGGATAAAGGCAAGAAAAGGATATTTGGACACTCTAAAGTGAGTTTTTCTTTACGCCAAAAAAAATCTAGTACATATTTATTCAGGGGCGGAGAGGGTAAATGTTGGCTAATATATTTTGGAGTCTACTTTTGGGAATTGCTTAGGGTCGGCTTTGGTATTGCGTGGCATAAATTATATCTAATTGTGAGTTTATGATCTATATTTAAACGTAATTTAGATAAATTGTATCAGATTTATTTTGGCGGTTTCAAGTAAAAAAAAATATCGTTTTACTAATTGTGGATAATAATAACGAAGACTGTGGTTGTGGGTCCCACTAATGATCCGATATACAGACAGAATGTTATCACGGTCTTGGCTTGTGCCCAAATGAATTGGGCAAGAATATACCTGTGTATGAGGATTAATTGTAGGGACAATGTTTTATAAAGAAAGTTATCAAAATAGAAGTTGCAAAAGTTCTAACATTTCATATCTCCACGCCATGGCAAATTAGGAGAAAGAAGGTTTAATTGAAGGGACAATAAAGAAAGTTATCAATATAGAAGTTGCAAAAGTTCTAAGATTTCATTGTTAGAACTTTTGCTTTGCATAGAGAAGCCCATTTTAATCTGATACATCGAGTTTGAGGAAGATGTGGAAACGACCATTTAAAGCCATAGAAGAACAGGTTGAAGGAAGCCAATGGCAACCACCACAATTACACTCTTTGGAGTGTAGTGGTGTGAAAGATTGCAGCCAAACCTGATTCAATAAATTTCCACTTCTCTACCCCACGGAAAATTCCGGGAAAGAACCACAGCAAGCATAACCATATACATTATATTTGCAAAAATTATAAAGCCACCTTCGACACTCCGACGAGAGAAAAAGTATTTAAACCGTGTTTGCATATAAAATCTGTACAAAGATTGATCACCTTCGTCGAATGACACTGTCAGACCTCTTCCATCGATTTCGTGCACCATCGTACACTGACATTGTACGATCTCTCCGATCCTTTTACTAGCACTAGAGGTCTCCGACAGGTCAATATTCGTATGGAGAATATTTGTGAATGAACCCGAGTTAATAAAAGATACACAGCGCACATCGAAGTACCCATTAACATCCCTTATGAGGACGCTATAGAACTATTTTTTTAGAATGGAGGAGGAATCGTCGTAAATGGGATCGATGCTGAACGAGACAATATGTATGCCTTCCACTGCTGCAGAAACGTCGCGATAAAAGAAAGGCGACATTATTGCAAACGGTGCACAGTGGGGGAATATGACGGCAATGACTCTAAAACGCACAGGCCAAAATCCCAATTTGTTGTTTTACTTAAAATTTTATTGTCTTTGAAAAGTTATAAGTTGTTTTCTACGCTTTCATGGAATTTTTCAAAGCTCTGAAACGTTTTTTACGCATCTTTTTTGATATTCAATGAAATTTTTGTTAATTGACATGTCATATTGGGCTTGGCATTAGAAATGGAAAAAATTATATAGGAAAACCCTAGAGTTTTTCTGTTAAAATAAGCTACGTTTAGGTAGTATTTAAGAAATTTTCTTTTAAACACTTTTAACCAAAAAATCACTATAATATTTTTTTTATTTAATTTGTTGTTCCAACATCGTTAACGTGTTTTTTTTTCTAAAAACTAGCCATTTGTACGTGAGTAAACTGTTTCTCATGTTCTATGAGAGATAACCGCATAGACAACGTTCAGGGACCTTCATTCCTAATATAACCCCCTATTGTATGGGTTTTCTGTAATCCGTGTCCTTTCGGATATAAAGGTTTCGTCAATGGCGTAGAACAAAATTATTTGCTGCGGTCCCATGAGTAAATTTTTTTTCTATGAGTAGATTTTTTAATTTTTTTTTAGGAATAAATTGTTATAACTCGAAAATGAATAGTCCGATTTCTTTGAAATAAATTTATTTTAAATCTTCGACTATTGTTAATTTGAATCCGAAAGTCATTTTCAAAGTTTACAACACAGTTAAACCATTTTTTTTTTTTATAAATCATAAAACTTCGAAAATGAGAAGAAATGATGGATAATTTTCGATTTTATTCAGAATTTAATAAAGGCACATTCTGGCGCCTTCCATACTACAGTACATCAGAATAACCCAGCTATATTCCAAGAGTGAAAACTCATATGATTTTTTCCATCATATCTCACAACTATTGATTTTTCTAGTTGCCGGAAAAAAAACTTCTTTCGCAATAACTAACATCAGTAATCGCTTCGAATGTACATATTTACAGTACAAAAGTAGTAGAATAAAATCGATCAATATAATAAACAAGCAAACCAACAATCAAAGGGATTGAACTTACACAACCCTACAGCAATTGCGAATATATTTTTCCTGATAATTTCTCAAATGTCATTACAATGACATCGATACATTGAAGTTTATAATTAGGCTCAACTTTAAACTGGAAATTAAAAGCACATCTTTAGGCGTTTTGTAAGAGAATTTGAGAAACATAGGAAACATATAATTAGGCCCAACATTAAACTGGAAATTTAAGGCATATCTTTAGGCGTTTTGTTAGAGAATTTTTTTTCCCAGTAATTTAAAGAATATATATATTTTCTCTTTAACTGCCAAATGTGTTGTTAATGCCAAAAGACCGGAATTGTAGTATCGCTGCATGCAATTGTAAGTAACATGGCGCACTATTTATTTTCCCAGGCATTAGATATTTATAAACGTAAATGTTTAAAAACAAAGCGGCCAACAACAATTGCCCACACTCACATCGGGCTTTTTCATGCATTATTTACTTATTGTCTATCAGCCTTGAGGGCAGGCAATAAAAATTGTTCATTTCAAAATGTAGTATTTTACTACGATTTTCCTCCCCGGGTACATTCTATGCACACATGCAGGCTTACACGCAGACACACACACACACACAGATACACAGACCTGCTTGCAATTGGTATGCAAATATATGTACATTGGATTTTATTTAAACTTTATGTACTCATCACACATTGTATGTATGTATGACTGAATATACCTACATATATATATATATATATATGTATATCTATGAGTGTGACGTTGTGTCTGTTTGATACCCTGCAAATATTACCACAAACATCAGCACAGCAACACACACACTGGCCAACATGCCCACATGATCAATATTGAATTTTGTTAAAAATGCCATAAACGTAATTTCGTAGTCGGTTTGCTGGCAACATTTTATCGCTCAGTTCGGTCCGTTTTTGCACACCCACTCGTCACCATCGTTGTTGTGGTATTGGGTTTTTTTCTTGTTGGCTGCTGGTGTCGGTGCTGGGGCATTTTAATTAAATACAATTTTCATCAACATTACGACGGATGGGGAAAACAAAACTAGTGGAACATTGAACTGTTTTTAATGAATTAAACGGCCAACATGTAAATACAGACTCTAAGAGTAACAAATGCGCCCGTTTGACATAGAAACACATACAAGTCAATGCACACACGCACACACATGCACATGTGTTTATTTGTCACTGTCTGTATGTGTGTGAGAGTCTGTGCGAAGTAAATAACCATCTATTTTCAATTTAATGGTAATATAAACCATAGTAATATTATATTAACCAACTATTCAAATACAATACAAAGTCCAAGTCCAAAATCCATTAACAGTGCACCGGTGGTTATTTTGGTTTTATGTGTTTTAATTATTTTTGCAGTTGCCTGAGGAAATTCGACAACAGATGAAATAGGACAAATATTTTTGTTTAGAATTTGGGGAATTCAATTTGCGAGTATTAGTTTGGATATGGGACTAAAAAAAATTGCTAACCTTACACAATACTTTGAAGAATTGCTCTATTGTTAATCTTTAATCTGAGATACCATCAATAACAATTAAGCGGTAACATGTCGAGATATTCTTATTTCTCATTGTCGCTCAACCGCCACATATACATATCGCTGATTTACTTCAATAGTGTCACAACTCAGGAGAGCCGTTCAATGTTTTCAATTGCGTCTTACTGAGGAAATATAGGAAACAAATCATAGGTTTCCCGAATAAACAAGACTTTTGACATATGTATAATACTCGCTAAACTAAAGTCAACTCAAATAAGAGATTTACAGCTTTTTCTTGAGCAAAAAAACAAAAAGTGAATTTTGAATTGTGATACTATCAAAGTAAATGAGCGATATATACAAAACCGATTGAGTACCGGACAATAATGCATATGGCAGGTGTGTTAAAGTGGATGAAAATCACCGAGAAAAACCTAGGTTCAAACCCAGGAAAGACCATCGGACGTTTCTTCAACAGCCATGTTCAACTCGTAAACGCCGACCAATAAAAAATTAATTAATTTTTGATTAAACTTTTTAAAAGGAAAAAAAGAGAAACTGGTACCATATGAAGGCCTACAACTTTCTAGTAGAGCATTTGCCATTCGGAGATGACTTTAAACATTGGGAATGCATCACTAAGAATGCTCAGGTTTGTTGACAAACTGTGCAGTCTAGTCAAAAAGTCGAATCAGAATTTGCAGTTTTTTTTTTTTATTAAATTTATCTTTAATCTATTTCGTACTAGTGGATGATTTTCCATGCACTGTACTTCGCTTAAACGAAAATCTGCTTTATTTTCCAGTATCGTTTCAAATCGTTTATATGAAACATATTTTTAATGCAAAGACGTATATGATACGAAACCCGCTTAAGAGAAATCTGATGAATGTAACGGAGACAACAAATTATGTTGTACCGTCTCATTTCAATACTACTTGATGAAACTTTTGATGCAACTCATTAAACTCAATACTTAATAAAAGAGGAGAATTGACAGACCATGAGATAAACGAGAAGACGATTTAAATGGCCAATGGAAATATTGAAAACACTGTATTTGGTTGAATATTATGAGATCATCATAATAAATTCTAATAAACCTATTACGAAGGAGATGTTAGACTCAATTTATGTTTTGAAAACTTTTTTTGAAGACAATTCTGAAATAATCTCAAAATGACGTGTCCACCACATTTAAGACAACTCAACCAAATGAAGATCAGCGACTATTTTTATCCAAGCTCATTAATATCCAATTTATATTTTACATACATGTATTTTAATAGTTGGGTCACAAGTTTCCATCTTTGTTTCATAGAACAATTTCAAAAGTACATACTAAGTTCGTTTAAATGAAACAAGGTTCAATTATGCGAAGTCTTTTTTATTAAAAATCCCCCATAAGGGGAAAAAATTTCTTAATTTTTTCCATTTCAGTTTAACGTATTTTGACTATCACTTAAAAAAAAAGTTTTTAAAAAATTCTACTATTATTTTCGTGTTTGGGAAATTGCTAGAACTTTGCTAAAATTCCAAAAAAACTTTATAATCTGAAAACTATGCTGAGTTGTGCTAGCGGAGCACACATTTTCCGTTGTACATCGAAAAATGCTAACTTTCATTTGCATGAAAATAAATCCTCCAACGATTTTAATAATCTATACCTCATTTTAATTGTGAGACAAAATCAAAAAAACAACAAATGTAAAGGCTAAGGATAATTTGTGAAATCTTTTTAAAATATATATTTTAACATACTCCGATGTGTCGTTTTCGAGTAATGAAAAATCAAATCTCAAAAAAATTCAATTTGTAAAAGAAAATGAAAAAAAAATGTCAACTATTTTTTTTTGAAATTTTGGAAATTATGTGAAAAACTAAATGTTCATCATACAACAACTGAAGTAATACCAGAAATATCTATGATTCAAAATCTACTCCATTGTTGAATAGATGGAATTATAAATGTACTGGAATAGTGTTTGCATTCTCAATTAGGTAACAATAGAATCTTCTATGGTGATTCACACGACACCCAAAGTTGTTCAGGAATGCTGAGAGTAGCTACAGACCGAATTGTCTCTCATATTATGAAAATCTGAAATAGAAACGGATTGATTTACTTAACAGTCCATGAAGGAACTGACGCGGAACTTCTCTCGAATCAGTGATTTGTGCTGGATAAAATTTGTATACTCACTGACCGGGACCTACTCTTTAAAGTCGGCTCCACACGGCTAATGTTTAAGATCTTAGTTTATTATATTTAATATGGTCACGTCCTATGAACTCAACTAAGCTGGTAAAAAAGAAGTGTTCCCGATTTAGTCACAAACAAAAGTTATCCCAAAAAAGAATTAATTGGCCCAATCCAAAAACTGATTTTTATCAAAGCTTACCAATCACTAACGCCAGTGTGACCATGTCTTATTCGAAAGGTCCTATACATACCAACACATGCAAGGTATTCATGAGCTATGCTCGAATACACAACAACAACAGTCGGATGTGCTTTCTTGTCAAACTTAAATTTCATTACATTGACGTGTGCCAACAATATTAGTTTGACACTCGAAATATACACAACAGCAGAAACTGCACCAACTTGTACTCGTATCCACCTGAGCTCTGATGTGTACATCATTTATTTTTTTAAATGTATGTGTGTGTGATCGTATAAACAGGCCAAACAAGGCAGTGCATACGTTTAGGGACAGCACAAGCAGTGTTGCCAGATATATTGATGAAATTGAAATGTTGTTACTGAAGATCTCCCAATGTAAAACATCAATGGTTTTGGGGCGTCAAGGTATGAAATCGCTCAGATATTCATCGTATACCTTAATGGTACGCGGGCTACCTGGACGTACCAGTAAACCGTTGAGCGACAGATTTAGAAAGGATAATTTATCGAGAATGAAAAGATAAGTGGCTGTCTGTGCATGACTGCATACAATCTTGGCAGCTGTGGCTCCACTTAGATACAAAAATGTTCTCATACATTGTTCTTGCCATCAAGACCCAATGTCTGATTGAATGTGTTCACCATGACAGAAGACTGTCTGATGGGTTGGACGTTTTTAAAATTGCTTTTCACAATTGCATATTGCACTGGATTTTGGTCAAATTCATGTGGCAACACTGGCAGTGCGTTCGCCAGAAGTGGTCGCAGAAGCAGCACAAGGTGTCGGTTGGGTTGGCTGGCGTCATCCTGTCACCTGGCCAGGAGTGTGGGTGGATTCGTGTTTTTAAATTACTTCGTATAACATCCGATACAAGTACAAATTTAATACATGTTCTCATTGTTGGATTTGTTGTCGTGTTTCGTTTTTTTTTCTTTCTTTCTTTCTGTTTTTCCCCACCCCCCTCATTGTTATAATGTAACATTTACATTTGCAACGTAGGCGTTGGTGTGCTACTCGATTGCTGTTGTTGTTTGTGTTGCCTGGAATGTTCACTCAAAAGTTTGGTTGACTGCCTGAATGACATGACATTTTCAAAAAGCAAATCCTGTACTCGACAAGCTGTCATTCAAATGTCAAATACTAAATGACTGCTCATACAAGCAACACCAGGAGCCCGTAGCAGCAGGCAGTGGCAACAACTACAATGACGAATACATACATACATGCAATAATGCAAGTGTAGCATTGCACACATACACGGGCACATGTTTACGTACAAATGTGGAAAATAAAAAGTGATGGTTGTATGACATTTTGTTAATATTTTTCTTTTTTATTTTTTATCTTTTTTTGTGAAAATAAAAAATCGTATTGAACTCTTTTTATAGCCAGAGTGATGTGCAGGGCGCAACAACTGGCAATATTTCAGAAATATTTCTCTTTGTTGCAATTGAAATTGGCTTGGAGGGGACAGAACAAATTGGAATGCCCAAATGAATCGAAAAGGAATACTGTTCAAATCTTGCTAGCAACTTAAGGCGTAGTCTGATTCAGGAATTCATTAAAACAAAAACTTCTGTTGAATCAGTGAGCTGTGCACGATGTAATTTGTATACTCGCGGAACGGGACCTACTGTTTAAAGCCGGCAAATAATTTTCTAGAGAAGTCTTGCAGTTTTTCTAATTTATAAAAAGAAGACTTTTTTTTCTCTTACTCGTAAAGTCTCCAGCTAAAACTAAAGCATTTTTAGGTCGTCGTGAAGCACCTTGTCGGACCGCAGTACAGAAATTGGTGGAAAAATTCGAGCAGTTGGGACAATTTAGTGATGTGAAGAATAAAACCCGTGCATGTTGCTTAAGAACAACTGAGAATATTGCTGCTGTAGTCAAAAGTTTCTGTAACACTTTCTGTAACACCCAGCTTTGTCCATTCCTCGTCGTTCTTGGGAATTGGGCATTCCCCAAACGTCATTACACCCTATTTTGCATAAAGACTTGAGTCTTAAGTCTTATAAAGTTCAGTTAACCGATCATCAACAACGTCGTGTCTTTGCTGATTGGGTCCTTGAAATCCATGAGAAGGATTTGGACCGTGGAGCCTATTTCCACATACATACGTGAGGCTATCGACGACATAGGGCAGCCACTTTGCGATTTGGTTATGGACAATTTCCTGAAAAGGATATGGTCTGTAAGCGTGGTCGTGGTGACCATTTGGCTGATGTTGTTTTTCATTATTAACGACATACCTTCCTCTTTATTATGAAATAATCATCCGATCAATAGCAAGAAACCATATCCAAGGAAGCCAATAAGCTACGTGAATGAAAACATCGTTTTCCATAATGGTAATTGTTTTTTTTTCGAATAAATGCGTAATATCAATTTCTAAAAAGAAGAGTGACCCGTCATATTTATACAAAAAAAACTACCATAAAAAATCAGTAGTATCAATTTCTAAAAAGAAGAATGACCCATCCTTTTTATACCATAAAAAAATAAATGTGTTTTGAAGAAAACATTATTTCAAAAAGCCGTAATTCTATAAACTTTAACGTTCGTCCCTGCAGCAGGAAATTAGGCCGGGTATTTAGAGTTTAAGTAGATAGACGGAATACATTGTAAATCGCCTCAAAAATTTAACTTCTCTGGTTTGAATCAAAACGAGACGGTTAGCAAAAACAATTGACAAAAAATATGCCCAAACATACAAGTTGTAAGCTTTTCCAATTCCCATGAGTTGGAAAAAATCTACGAAAAAAGCCGAGGCAACCATGCGAATGAAATCGTGTTCCACAAAGATTGGGTGTGTGTGTCTCTTTCACATAAACAAATAATATTTAAAAAATTGCGCTTTGTGCATTTTCAATAGAAAAATTTGTATTTGGACCATCTTGTACTTAAGATTTGTCTACGACGCATTCTTAACAATTTAATAACATATCCTGCTTTTGCACCTTATACTTTTTTTCTTTGAATAACAGTAAACGTAATTACAAATCTGTCGGTATACAACTCCCCTTGATCTATTTTTGATTTTCAGTTTTTTGTTGTTGTTATTTTTTCCTTGATTATATTGCTTGCTCAATTGTGCATAAATTGCGTTTAACATATCTGTGGCCTTTTGACAAAACAACCTCTTTCAAAACCTGCAATTTTACAGGAGAACGAAAAAACTGTTAAAATATCTAACAACTTTGATTTTGAAATATTTGGTGAAAATGTGAAAGTGTAGTATTAAATTTAAATACTAAATTGATGTGAAGATATCAATAATTCTATTCTAATGCTAACAGATTTTCAGAAAAATTAAGAAAAAAAAGATAGGATGTTTTGTCGAAATTGTTTTCAACAAAAAAATTAACCTACATTAAACAAGTTGTTTTGTGAAAATGGTTTTAAACAAAAACGTGATTCATATTTTGCGCTTATCTCAAGGCAAGTTTTTTTTGTTAAAATGGAACTAATAAAAAAAGTCGAAATAGGTTATTTTAACAAATATTATTGTATTTAATATAACATAAATACTTGAATTCAATTTGACAATATTGGTACAAAATTATATTTCTGTAGGGAAAACAAATTATAAGTTTAACAAAAAAGTATTCAAAAGGAAGGAAATAAAAACTTTAACTCTACACATTTTAAAAGCATAATTATATTATTGAATACCTTCATCTTCGTCAAGGTCTGGGTGAACTTCAATGGGGATATCACCTTCCGCCTTAATATTGTGAGGCGTGTGGTAATTTGTACCAATTAATGGAAACATATCTAACAAATCTTTCTTTTTATTTTGTGATACAGGCAAAGGGGAATTGTAGCTTTTGGCCAATTGGGGAGATGATTCTTTACGGCGACGCGAGTTTATATCTAGCATCTGAAATGACTCTTCTGGGTGTAATGACAATTTGTACTGCAAAACTCCTGGCTTGCTTTTTTCGTATCTTAGCCATCGAACGTTTTTCCACTCAAACTTCTCACCTAAAAATCAGAAGATTAAAAAATAATATTGTGTTTAAAAGAATGTAGGTATTTAAAATTATACCTGAAATGCTATGTGACCTCCATGTATATTTGTCCTTTAGTAGTGCACGAAAATCGAAGAAATCCTCTTGTCTTAATTCATGGACAATATAATTTTTATTGGTCGCCGATATTAAGTTTGCCAAATCGTGTGAATGTTCAATGATCCGAAGAAATTTTTTCTTTTCTATTTGCGCATGTACAGTATCACACTCAAGATGCGTATGACCCACGACAAGAAATTAATGATCAATAAGTTGAATACTTGCGTGATCTTCCAAAACGTTCTCAAACATTGCGCAAAGATATGAGTTGCGGTTCTGACCAGGACATGAATCACTATATAAAACAATATGACGAACTGAATTTGGTAAATCCAACAGACATTTAAATAAGCAAGACCCAATATCATTTGCACCCCGCTTTGCAATGGTTTCGTTCCATATATAGCACAAGGCTTTTTTCGTTGCTCCATCATGTACGGTTAAGTTAAAAGTCCAAAATGGTCTCTTGTAAAAAAACAAAGCAGCACGTAAATAAGGAGTCGGAAGACATTGTTGTAAGTCAAATGTGAACATTTTTATATTTTCACTATTTATTGCGAGTTCCTTATCTTTTTTCTTACTTTCATACGAAAAATCTGCATCGTCATGATGTTTTTTTGTTGTAACTTCATCGATTTTTTTTCATCTTCGTCGACAGAGTTTCTTATTTTGGATTTAAAGAGTTCGCATGTATTATACAGATCAAGCTGAGGTTTCTTGAACTTAATATCCAGGGTAGTAAATATATCTCTATATTTTGATTCCGATACACAATCAGAGTATTTTTCAGTATATAACCGGTATAATGTTGCCAAGTTAAGACCACGTTCAAAATATAATTGATTTGTATGTCGACGACTGTAGTGACTTTCGTACTTCGGAATGCTGTTTATATGATCTATAACTTCATTATATTTATCAATCGACAGTTTATGGGGTGGATCATGTTTTCCACGTCTATCAGCTGGTATAAGTCCTCCAGAAATTCGTTTTATTTTATGTAAATTCACTGTTTTAATAGCCTGGATTGTTTCTCCGTATATTTTTAGATATACTGCTGTGTTTGTGATTTGTTATTTGGCAAAAATGCAGTCGTTCGGAGGATTCTTGACACATTTTATTGGAAAATGTGATTCAAAAAACACGTAGGAAAGAGAAAAACTACTACTTTTTTTGTGCGGAAAATATGATATACATGAGTCGTCTTGCAATTTATGATCCTACAAATAACTAATGGAGTCTTATTTTTTGTCGCTAGCAATGATTTACATGCCAATGGCTGCTTTTGTGTTTTTTAAACGTGGTGTTGGCTGCAAAATTTATACCACGCATGAACTCCAAAACAACTTCTTTTGATCAAAATATTTATTTTCAAGCCCACAAAAACACTTCTTTGCAAACAATATTTGACTTTTTATCAGTTTTTGTTTTCACATAAGAACTTCTTTTCACACAAGTCGTTTTGTCAAAATTAATGTTCTCTATAAACCATTTACAAATTTATCTTGTCTCAAACAAGTTACACATTTTCTAAATTTCAGTTTTGATAAAACAACTTCTTTGAAGAGAAGTTGTTTTGTTAAAACCAAATGTATATATGCAAACAAATATTAAATATAATTTAGATGTTTTGTCAAAAGGATATAACAATTTTATTTCTTGCATTTTAGAAAATTTTTAAACTCTTTCAGACAAGATATTTTATCAACATTTTTATCCAAATATAATGAAAGAAGTTGATTTGCCAATAACTGTAGATTTTTAACCAAATGGCGTAGAAATACATGGATTACACCAAAAGAACCGTCTTTAAAATTTATATTTAATATAAAAATCTTGCAAAAATGTCTTGTTTCGAGAGAAGTTGTTTTGTCAAAAGTCCACAGATATTATCTGAGCAGTGTCTATGATTTGATTCAGAAAAAAGTCACTTCATTTTATTGTGTGTGTGTCATTTCGTATAATTTGTAAATTTCATATTTTTCCCTCATTTTCTTTTTTTTTGATAATATTGAATGACAATCGCATGTTATGTTGCCTGATTGCCAAGGAACACAAAGCAGGGAGAGAGAGCGAAGGCGGCTTCAGTTTTATGTGAAAATGTCATATTTGAAATAAAAGCATATTTCATTTGTGTTGTTCACATTTTAATATGCATGCAAATATAAATATAATATTATTTGGTATGTTGGCAAAAATATCATACATTCATACATAGATATAACTGTATGTGTGAGTTTTTTTTCTGTCTGACTTGACTGTGATTTATAATAAATTGTGATAACATCTTTGGAAATTTATGTGGCATCCGTAGTAGGTTGTTCAGCGGTGGTGTTGGTGACGGAGCTGGTGTTTCGGTCGTTGGCTGATGTTTTTGTGGTTTAGTGGCATGTTCAGAATTTCTGTATAAATCATAGATATTATGATGTCCTGTTTGCAAAAAAAAAACATATATATATATGTATATATATGCCTTTAATTCTGAAAAATGTGACATTTAAAATATTGAAATAGATAAGATTTCGAGTATTTATGAACACAAATTATGCTAGATACAAATCGTAGTAGATGCTGCATAACGAGTTTTTAATAATTTACTCTTTTGAGATACCAACTGTAGTATAAAAAAAATTAACTGAGAGAAGTCCTAAGTTGCTGCAAATAATCAGAGTAAACGAACAACGCCTATAAATCTTTAAATTTCATTGCCGTGTGAACAACTTTCTTTAGCGACGGAGCTCATGATTGTTTCTATGGGAACATCCATAAACAGAATTGCCGAACGGGGTCCGAAGAACAGTCAGTGGCAATTCCACAGCTGTCAATGCATCCTGAAAAAGGTTGTGCTTGGAGCGGTTAAGGGGCCGTATTTCTTCAAAGACGATAAAAGCCTCATCGGGCATCACCGCCTCCTGATCCCGAACATCTTTTGCTCAAAATGACATATGAGTCATGATCAAACTGATTCTGTAAGATATCATAAAAGTATGATACCATTATCATTGAATTAGACCTTGATTTTAATTTGATTTCATTTAATTTGTTAACAAAGAAAAATAATAAATTTCAACCAAAATAACACAACTTTTGATGTTCAAAATACCAAAAAAAATTAAAATAAAATTTTTGAGAAAATAGCAACATGTGGTTAGACAGCCACAGGTATGTGACAGAAGTCTTCCTTAAACACTAAATACAGGCATATTTTCATGATTTCATCAAATTCCAATTTTCTGAATTTATTTCAAATTTCGAAGGCGAGTTTTTCTCAGTATTTTGATTTTGTGGCTTATGGTGTTTCTACAGTTAGCCTTTCATATAATAATTACATTTGATAAGAAGCTGCTGAATTTTTTAACAAAGGGAAAGAGGTGTTACAGTCTAACCTCGATATAACGAATCTCAAGGGGATCAGAAAAAAAACGTTATATTGAATAATTCGTTAAAATGAGGTTCGTTACATCGAGGTGAAGTTGCACTTCCATTCGTTATAAAGAGATAAATAAACCTTGTTTATTAATCATCATCTACATACCGTGTTATAGCGAACGATTTCCGCTAATAAATTAAAGCAAATTTGAACATCTCTTTTTTCCCCTGCCATTAGAACTTTACAGCTAACAGCAACGACAACTATCAGTGCTTATTTTACTAAGCATCAAACAAATATGATTTTCTATCGAAAAACTTGGAAAACTTTGCTTAAGCCAAAAAAAAACACAATAATTTCGTGTGTGTCTGTGTCACTGCAATGGTTGATAATTCGTTATAACGAGGTTTTTGACAAACGTATTCGTAATAGAGAGGTTTATTTTGTATTAGATATTATGGAGCGCTGTTGGGGATTTCAAAAAATTCGTTAAATCGAGGAAATCGTTATATTGAGGGCCGTTATATCGAGGTTGAACTGTATTTTGAATTACTCGGTATTTCGGTAGCTGCCACTTTTGAAGCTTTTGCTCTTTGACATTTGACAAGCTGAAACTACGCCATTACTATAAATGGAACGATACACGCTTCAACAACGCATTGAAATGATCAAAATTCACTACACAAAAGTGGTGAAAATCTTGCAGTGACAGTTCGCAAAACTAAAGCATTTTTGGGTCGTCGTGAAGCACCTTGCCGAACCGCAAAACAGAAATTGCGTTTTATGGACCTAACTTTTTTGAAAATGAGGCTGGATCAACAGTTACGGTGAAGGGATTGCGCTATCGAGAGATGATTAATGACTTTTTATGGTCGGAGTTGTATGATATTGAAGTGGACAACGTTTACTTTTAACAAGACGGCGATATGTGCCACCCAAGCAACGGAACCATTGCTCTTTTACGGATACAGTTTCCAGAACGTCTTATCTCTCGAAGAGGTGATCACAATTGGCCACCGAGATATTGTGATTTAAAACCTTGCGACTTCTTCCCTTGGGGGCCACGGTCTACGGCAACAGCCACTTTGAGATTTGGTTATGGCAAATTTTATGAAAAGGATATGGTCCTGTAGGCGTGATCTTGGCGGCCATTTGGCTGATGTTGTTTTTCATTAATAACGGTATACCTTCCTCTTTATTATGAAATAAACATCCGATCATTTATCTCATAAAATGAAATTTTTCGTTGAATACAAAAAAAAACTCTTGTTGGATAACCCTGTATTATTTCAACTGCCGAAAAACGTTAATCAATTTTTGATTTATTTAAAACTGCTGTTTGTTTTTTGAAGGTTTTCATGAGTTTATCTACATACAATGTAATGAATTAATAGTTTCGAGATGATTCTATTTATTTGTCGGCGGCTATATGTCGACCAACAACTTCAGGGCAATATTTTTTTGAGATGCATGTGTTGTTATTCCAATCGATTACCTCAAAAGAGAACAGTTGAACCATCAAGACCACAAAAAGAATATTATTCACAGCTGTTGGACAGTCTCCCTATTGAATCAGGGCATTTCGCAAAAAAAATAAAATGTTGTTTCAAAAGTGACAGCGCAACGGCTCATGGATGTGTAGTTGCAGTGGCAAAAATACATCATAGCCCAATATCAGCGGTTATGTCCTTGTGGATCCCCATTATTTGGATGGAATGACAAGTATAAAGGAAAGCCCATGGACTTAATGTATCTTCTATGCATAGCCTTCCTGAAGTATTTGTTTTTATTTCCTTTACTATGTAATGGACAGTAACTTAAAGAGTTTGTTGAGCTAAGCATTTAGTTATTTCGGCTTAAAATAATAGTTGGTACATAGCCATGGGTTAATTTGATTCACTCTACATATGAATAACATCCGTCAACAAACATCTTTTGACATTTGCACGAAGCGTATGAACAACACTACGTTCTTTTATAATTTCTACATGCAACTCATGCGTAACACTACAACAAAGGCAACGAAATTACTGAAAAAAAAACATATAAAAAACAAACATAGTTCTAGAGAAGAAGAAGAAAAAACAAAAACTATTAAAGTATAAAATTGCACAAACGAAAGAAACATACATACATTGTATTAAACAAATTATTTATTTCTTATTCTGCGCTGAGTTTTTTTTTTTTGCCTTTGTTTTGTTCTTTGTTGCAGAAACTCGGAAAATATGGAAAAGAGAAATGAGAAATAAAATGCAAATGTTGTTGTGCTCCAAAGGAGATGTTTGATTCTTGTATTTGTACAACAATGTTGTCATGGCAAATCCAATAACGCCAAGTGTGGGTGACTGGATGTAAGTGTATGTGTATGTCTTTGTCGGCATGTGTGTTGCTCACATTTGCATCTCACTTTGTGAGAATGTGTATTTTTGTGTGTGTGTGAGTATTTGTGTAATTTCATTGTGACTTCCTATTGTATTTCAAACATGCAATGGGGGAATTGTATGCAATTTAAAGATATGCAACAAAGTATCACACAAACGTGAAGAGTCACAAAACGAAGTCATATCTCCCGCATGTCCCCTCGCCCCATCCCACGTAACTAAGAACTGTAAAAGAAACGTCATATGTGTTGAATGTTTAATATTTGCCAAGGAGGGGGGAAAAAATTGCTGTGAAATTCAGAGCATGAGAAAACAAAAGTTTTTCTTTTTTGAAGTTTGGCGAGGTTAGGAATACCAAATGTTTGACGTGTGTACATGGAAACATACGTTGATTTGTATATAGGCGATACAGTTTCTTTAACTATACCGATAGAGAGTCAAAAGTTGTCCAGTGTTGTGAAGTTTATCGGGAAATCACAAATTCAATTAAGTGCCAATTCAGTTAGGGGTAGTGTATTTAAGAAAATTAATTTATTTTTAATTTTTTATACATGATTTCAAATACATCAAGATTTAAGATTTCTCAAAAAAAAAAACGGAATATCGTTAAAGTTCAAGTTAGAAATATAAATGAAAGATAGCCAAAAGAAACCATTCAAAATTTGGTAATTTTTCATTGTGGAAACCTTCGAAAGGCCGTCCCGCCGCCAACGCCGATTTTTTCATTGGCCTCTGCCATAGTAAATTGGGGAACGTTTTCTGAATTTTCTAGGAAACTCTCATTTTGGTATTTGGGAATTGATGACACTTTTGACATTTGATAAGTACAAACTGCACCATTACTAAAAATGGAACACGCTTCAACAACGTATTGAACTTATTAAAATTCACTACAAAAATGGTGAAAATCTTGCAGGCACAGTTCGCAAAACTAAAAAGTTTCCGGACCGTGGTGATCACAATTGGCCACCGAGATCATATCATTTAACACCTTGCTACTTCTTCCTTTGGGGCCACGTGAAAGATAAGGTCAGAAAATTAAATTTTTCTTTGAATACCAAAAAAACACCTGTATTTTCATGATGCAATTTCGGGCCCATTTTAATTTTCAATATGGGATGTATTTTTGTGAAGCCTAATTGCCTGGCGGTTTAGGTAGTATGTGCAACTATCACACAGTAAAAATGCTATAACCATTAACATTTTTTTTGCGCCTGTTTCCACCTCGGACCTGCTGGCGACTTTACTAGTACGTGAAAAGGATTAGAATTTCGAAGTATTTTTGAAAATTGGATTCTTGTCAACTTAGGAATGGTAGGTAAGGTCGATCCTATTCATAATTTGATTTTGATTTACCGAATCGAAATCAGCAGGAATTCTAAAAATAAGCTCGTGAATATTTACAACATTTAGGCCCATTATCTCAATGTCCGATTAAAATTTATCGTAACGATATACTACCGGTTAGCACAATTTAGTTTTCTCAATATCTACTTAGCGTTTATCGGATCGATAAATGATAACCGGCACTTGTCTGCCGGTTAGTCTTTTATCATAACGAAAAGCATGAACAGCTGATATGATGACTCCACTCTTTTTCTGTCATTCTTTTTGTTTTTCTTTCACAACAATATTTAAAATTGAATTGAATATAAATTTAATAATAAACTGCAGAGCTAAGAATACACAGCTATGCCATTTATTTTTATCATTTATAAACATCTAAACGGTAGAGTTGCCGTACTACCATTTGTCAGCCAGTTAATTTAACGAATACATGAGAAAATTAAAATGTTTAACCGGCAGTATATCGCATCGATAAATTAATGTGCCGGTTAATTAACCGGCACTTTAATCGTACATTGAGATAATGGGCCTTAATGTACATTTTACTGATTCTTTTTTCCTTTCCAAATGTTTTGACAGCCTCAGATCTAAGTGTTGCCAATTTCGATTAAAATTATTTGGAGCATATTGAAATCCATTGAAAATGTTCACAGTTCTCCAATTTCTATTCCATATAATTTAGCTCTTAACTGGCTAATGTAAATATGAGCGTTAGTTTTCCACTAAAAATTTCCAAAATTAATATAAAATTGCACCAATTTTAATTTAAAACCGGGACACTTTGAAAATGCATCCGCCCACATACAGACAGCACATATTTCTACAGATACCCATAACCGCACACGCACACACACAGCCATACAAATTGTTTCAGAATTCCTTCTTCATGCTTAATGATAGTATACTACAAATATGCCAAAAGCCAAAAAAAAGCGAATGAAACAAAAACAGGACGAAACCAACAACACCATTGAAGTGAAAGGCGGCAAAAGCCAGTGACATACATTGTTTGAATGTACGATATTGTACATATTATGGTTCGACAATTGAAGTTTGCTTCAATTTCGCATTCTCTTTCAAAACTGAAACTGATATAATGCAGTTCGTTTCGCTATGGGTCCGACTCGGTTTGATTTGAGTTGGTTTTGTTTTGTTTCCCTTTCTTATTGGTCGATGACTTCTGGGTTCTTGAAAAACACCAAAAATTATTATAGTTTTTCTTGTTAAAGAACAATTGTCTGTGTGGGTCTGTCCGACTTTGACTCTGTGTGTGTTGTGTTTACGGGTAATTGTGTTAGTCAAATAGTTCTGCACACACACATACATGAATATATGTATATGTATGTATATGCAGCTTTGTATATACGTACATATATGGATTATTTGCGGTTATATTGGTGTTTTGTTGGCTGTTGTGTGGCTGCGTCCTGTTGGGTGTGAAATTTTCCATATCGTTTCGACTATTGTGGTGAAACATGTTTCAAAGTAATGAAATGCCAGTGCCCCGAAACAAAAGCCCAGAGTCAGTTATTAAGTCTATCGGGCAGATAAAATACCAAAAAGTTAGACTGCCATTCTACTGGCTAAGGGGGTGGTATGAAGAATACGGATCAGTCAGTTAATCAGTGAGTGTACTTGACTATTGCACTAGAATTAATCATTAAAGCCATGAAAAATGTTCTGTGGCCGGCCATGGTGCCCCTAAGCCCGAAGTGCTCAGAAGGTTAAGAACATCATACTTGTTTCTGCCTTCGCTTTGCATGGAAATTGACAGTGGTTTTATTAGTAAAGTAAAAACCCTAAGCTTGATTTCACATCGCAATTACCGTTGGCTTTACTGATATAATGCAACAGTATTTTTCAATGTTAGTCAAAGCTTTTCTAGGAAAAGAAGGTGGAATTGCTATAGTTCAGCAGTAACAATCGACTACTAATCGGATCAGCATGTAGAAATGCCATAGGAATGCACCAGACAATGCTACACTGGATTTATACTACGGCAGCTGGTATTGAAAAATACACTAATCTGATAACTCTAACAAAAGTCCAGAGATTATCAATCTTAATATATATTTACCCTCGACACTGATTCACTGATACACTGATTCCCTGATTCACTGATACACTGATTCCCTGATTCACTGACTCTGTCACGCAGTACGTAGGAATTTAAATAGGCATTCTATAATTTTCTATAAATAATAATAATAAAAAAAAGTAATATTTTTTTTTTGTACAGAAATTGTGTTTTCCCAAATTTTTTTTTTTCCAAAATTTTTTTTTTACAAATTTTATTTTTAGAAAAATTTTTTTTTTTACGAAATTTTTTTTTCAACAAAAATTTTTTTTTTACAAAAACTTTTTTTTTTACAAATTTTTTTTTTTAACAAAAAATTTTTTTTTTCAACAAAATTTTTTTTTTTCAACAAATTTTTTTTTTCCACAAAATTTTTTTTTTCAACAAATTTTTTTTTTCCACAAAATTTTTTTTTTCAACAAAATTTTTTTTTTCCACTAAATTTTTTTTTTCAACAAAATTTTTTTTTTCAAGAAAAAATTTTTTTTTCAACAAAATTTTTTTTTTCAACAAAAATTATTTTTTTTCAAGAAAATTTTTTTTTTCCATATTTCAACGGGCGCCATAGGCGCATTACAACTTACTAGTGATATATATTTTCGGAGCACTACGAACTTCCCATATCGCGAGATTAGAGTCCATTCTTCATCACTTGATAAAGTGGATAGCCAATTGACGACAGACTCTACAAATGGTCTTAGGCAATCTATACACTGTCCCATTAGTGATGGAGTGGATTTAAGGAGTAGAATAACTTCGACACACATATCCGAAAACGGTAGGACTGAGAGGGACGCATCCCAGATGAAATACATTTATACAGACGGTTCTAAGCTAAAGAGTAGTGGGGGTTTTGTAATCCACCCAATTTGGGACAATGAACTCCTCTATCCACATACAAGTTCAATGGTAGATTAGAAGCTCTCAGACTGGCGAATGCTAGATAGTCTGGTTCTACAACATGGCCGGACAACCAGCGAAATGTTTCCATGATATGACCTCATTCTATATCGGGATCACTGGATACTGCTTGGTAGGTAGACATGCAGCCCGACTGGGAGACGCAGCTTATGTCTATTGTTGAAGCTGTGGAGACGAGGTGGAGGACAGTAGCCTCGAATATCTCATATACTTGTGTACGCCTCTCTGATTAAGAAGATACATGATTTTAAGAACACACTTCTTCTCGGAAAACAGAAGTATACAATAAACGATCTCAGAGACTTCATGCAGACTATCTTGGTTTGATACGGACAAATAAGACATAAATGTCTGACTAAATCTCACGACGTTTGGAACACGACGTTAGGGTATTAACTAGGCTCATAAACGTACAGGGTGGCGCAAAAGTAATCCTCCTATCAGAAAATTCTATAAATTTTGCGATTGGCCCCTAATGTCAATGGCAACTCTGGCGGCGGCCATTTACATGACATCATATTCTCGACTTGATGTAAAAAAAAATTAAAAGACCAAATAAAAATAATCCACAAGAAGAATCAAAGTTGTTCATTTTTTTTTAATTACAGCCAAAAAACATCGGAAGTTTACTTTTGCGCCACCTGTTATAACCTGTACAGCTGTACAGGTTTCCGAAAGTTCTTCAGTAGGGTTTCAACACACCCGTGGTATCACGAAGGCCTCCATGGACTAAGTGTGTCAGTTAAGACAGCCACCCCTACCTAGCCATGTAGCTAGCTTCATTCAGAAGGTTTAGAAAAGTTTTCTTTCTTAAATAAGTTTATAACATGGATGAAATTATATTTAATTTCTTTTGTTTGTTTTGTCAAGTCATTTTGGACAGTGAAATTTGTCTTTTCAAAAGTTGAAGACTGAGTCATGAAAATCTTGAATCGAACGATGCCATACATTTCATTTTATTTTGGATTCATTGTTAGGAGAGTAGATTCATTGGCTTCAAATCTGATTTTTACATATTTTTTGTATCGCAAATATAAAAAACTGCAAGTTTTATTAAAATCTCAATTTAGTTAGATTGGAATTTACAACTTGTGTATGACGAGTTGTTTGTATTTTCAAAAATAAATGGCAGACGGAGGGGTAAGCGGGAATCGCTCATTGATCTAGAGTGTTCTACTGAGTCCATTCTGAATCCATTGACGATGGACTGATAAACAGACGATTTATATAGAGATTATGGGTCCAACGATGAAATTTTGAATTAGTGTTTATATCATGCCGTGAAGAATTGCTGAACGAAACTTTTTCTCCTCATCAGTCTGGTATTGACTTTATTCCGATAAAAAATAAATGTCGATAATCTAATAACCGTTTAAAAAATTATATTAATTTAAATTAGTGGAGCTTTGTCAGATGATTTAGCTGGTGGCTTGGTGACTGATTAGTGTACGATTTCCACCACATCTAAAAGGTCCCAGACACATCCTTAATGTCACTCGGAATATCCTTGTACCCAAAATGAATTAGAATATAAATTTGATTTGTATGAAAATGGAAAAATTGTAATATATAAAAAAAAAGCATTCGCTACACTTATCATACGGCCGCCTCTGAGCCATGAAATATCAACAGCAGTGGCGGCATAATAAGAACAACAATAATAACAACAACAGCAACAATAACAACAATGGAAGAAAACGCTTTAAACAATGTCAGTTTGTGTGGACGAGAGAGCATCAAAAACAATTTGATTAAGAATTTAATGCCATGAAAATGTTTGTTGTTTAAATAACGCTTTAATGGGATTATGGGTGGAAGGGATGGGGGAGGAGGGTAGTCATTGGAAAATGTGGATAATGTTTGGAGTGTTCGTAATGTGACGAGCTGAACGAAACGCGGGTAATGAATAAATTTTAAATTGTATTTGGATGAAAAACCAATTTCAATGGAAGAAAATTAATTTCGAAATTTGAATTTGTATTGCGCTTAAAGCTTTAAATGAACATTAAAAAACTTTCGCAAATGGTTTATATCTGTGTTTGTCGAGTGTAGTTTTTGTTTATCTGTTTGTTTGTAATATGTTTCGAGGGAGGGAGGCGAAAGATAGAGAACGTGCGGGCGAACGAACGAGCGAGCGAGTTTGGCGAGACGAGCGACAAAACGAAAACGTTAACCTGAACGTAACGTGCAACCCAAGTAGAGAGCAAAAAGAAAAGAAGAAAATCAAACTTACTTTTATGAACATTCTACTCTTCTTATCATTGGCTTTAATATTTTTCCGGGAAACGTTGGTCTTGGTTTTCTTGTGACCGATGTTAGCAGTACTAGCAGTGCTGGTGGCCGAGGTGATGGCGGTGTTGGCGGCCCTGCCAGTGCCGGTGGCTTGTATGTTTTTAGCATTTCCGTTATCCGGCTGCCAGTTTATGGTTTTAAGCGTTACCAGTGTTTTTGTTTGTTCAGTTTGCATGATGGTGTTCATATCGGGATTTGGGTATTTTGCCACAAAAAAAAAAAAAAAAAAAAACAAGTTACATAAATGTAACGAACGTTTCATTACATTTTGTTGGAATTTTGAAGGTATTTACAGTGAGGAGGGCAGCCCGTCGATACAGTGGGTTGAAGGTTTAATGTTGTGTTCATTGTTATTTTCGCAACACCACGATGACGTTCGTCGTTGTTAGTGCGATGCGATGCGGTGCAGTGAGTTGGTTTTGGCCCAAAACATTTACAGCACCCACCCACAAACAAGCACACACACACACATAAACACAAATTCAAATACGTATTTACAGAATGCCATTGGTAAAGGTGATGGGTTGTTTTGCCAGGCGGGCGGGGTTGGTGGTGGTTGGGTTTTTTGTTGTTTTCAGTGGGAGTTTGGTTGGTTGGTTTCATTGGTTGGTGGTATTAAAGTTAGGTGTTATTGTTATTTTTCAGGATTTCAAGTTAGAGAGTTTTGTTGTTATAGTTTTGTTTGGTTATATTACACATTTTACAAGTATTACATTAACAGTTTATCGGGGTTTATTTCACCGTTTTAATATAATTGAAAATGGTTTGGTTGTACAGTTACATTTTATTTATTGTGTTTTTTTTTTTTTTTTGGTTTTCAGTTTCATTTTATTTCGAAACGGGTAAAAAGTTAAAAGAAATAGAAGAAAAATATAAGAGAAAAATAGAATTAGAATTTCGTTAGAAAATTTACAATAAATGAAATGGTAAAATAAGTTTCTTTAAATCGCAATGTCTGATAGTCAATGAGCATACGAAAAGAAAACGAAAGGAAAAAACACAATCGAGGGGAATATATGAAGGACTGCAAGGTGAAAGGACTAGAGTTGAAGTTATCTATTTGTCATAGATACTGCGAGATTTGTTTGTCCTGCCTAGACAGTATCAGCAGACACTAGATAAAAATATATTTTCAATCTCTTAACGTATGTTTAATTTAGATACATATCAACAAAATCATATTACACTGTGCAAAGACATTGTGGTTTACATGTTCGCAACACTGCATGCAAGAAATAAAAGAAAACCACAGTAGGTGATCCTGAAGTAAGTTAATCAATTTAGCACGGGCTTGAAGGTATGTGTTTCCAAATTTAGATATTGTCATCTATTGTTAAATAGGAATTAAAAAAAATAATATCTATATTTTTGCATTACTTTCTCTAGTCATAGGCAAAAACACTCTATCCTTTATACATACATACACTGATTTGGGGAAAGGCTAACTAAAACTAATTAAAAATACAATTATCATACCGGTGATCATCAGACACCCGACATGATTCGGTCAACATTTCATCTTCATTACATAAATGATATCTTGCATATCCACAGATTTCTGACAACTTAAGCAAATTATGTACAGAAACTATTTTTCGGTTGCCGCCTTATCTCATAAATCGATAAGAGATATCTTGGATAGCCACTGGTTTGAAAGAAGTACCACCCCTACCCCTTCCTGGAATGTTTAGAGAACAAACGGGTGGCGCAAAAGTAATCCTCCTATCAGAAAATGCTATAAATTTTGCGATTGGCCCCTAATGTCTGTGGCAACTCTGGCGGCGGCCATTTACATGACATCATATTTTTGACTTGATGTAAAAAAAAATTAAAAGACCAAATAAAAATAATCCACAAGAAGAATCAAAGTTTTTCATTTTTTTTTAATTACAGCCAAAAAACATTGGAAGTTTACTTTTGCGCCACCTTTTACATACTTATAATTCTGCATATGAAGTGAAAATCTCTGTGACACTGGCTCAGCAGAAATAGTTTTTTTTTCAACAGCGGGGAATGGCTTAAATCGGATAATCCCATACACAAATTGATGATTAAGCATTTAAGCCATAGTATATTCTTTGAAGTCATGGAAAAACAAAGTCTTACCAGCCGTGTTTAAACAGTAGGTCCCGGTAATATAATATAGTACAGATCTAGAGCATATAGAACACCTTCAGGTCTTTTCGTTCGTCTGTCCATGGATTCTTGTAACCAAATACGTGTCGAATATATGAACCAACTGAGGGCAAAAAATATTGAAATTGGTGAACATTTTAATTAAGTTTGTTCTAGTTCAGCTTGAGGTCATATCGCCCATTTACTTCAATAGTGTCACAATTAAAAATTCACTGATTATTTTTGTGCTCAAGAAAAAACTGTAACAACTCTTATTTGAGTTGACTTTAGTTCAAGAGTCTAGTTTATTTGGGAAACCTATGATGATTTGTTTTCTATATTTCCTCAGTAAGTCCCGGTCATTTTATTTACTTGCGGCAATTTTTACGATTCCCTTTTGAACTTCCCTCTTGTGTTCACACAAGGAAATACTTTTTCGGGAATTTTTGTTTTCATTATTGCACTTTCAAATACAAATGACTTTCATAATATGAAAATACGAAAAAGATTTTCCAGTACGAGCAAGATTTTTCCATTCCCCTTACCATTCTTTCCTACAAACTGAGAATTGTGGCAATTAAAATTGCCTAGTGTGAATTGGTACTTAGAGGTGATTGAAAACTTCAAACAGCTCTCCTGAAAAAATCTGTTTTGAGTTGTAAAGGAACGATATAAAAACGATTTATTACATCGTGTTACAAAAAATAGATTTTTTACTGTCCTATGAACCAAATGCAATTATTCGGAAAGAGGGGAAAAAATAAAAATAAACGTGTATCGGCGATTTTCATGTACACGTCAGAATTTTTTTTTTTTTAAGTTTGAAGTATAAAGCTCGTAGTGGCCTGTGTGAAAGCCTTTGGACCGATTTTTAACCCTTTTTCAGTGATCCAATCGAGCTGATTTTTGGCAGGCAGACTCGTGGAAATGTCTGTATCACGTCAAATTTTTTAAAAAATAGATTTTTATCAATTCTCAGATTTTCCTTTTTTTTTTAAATGGTTATCGTTTTTTTTTTACATGGTTAAAACAAAAGCCAACTCGAAAGTTTGGGGACTTTTTTTCTGATCCACTATGTCGTACATAGGGTGTCTTCTAAGGTCCCGAAAAAACCTTTGGAGAAGTCCAATTTTTCTCGTGGACAATTGTAGAAACATTGGATTTTTTTATTCTAAGACCAGCGGAAAATGTACATACTCGAATGGGGAAAATGTCAAAAATATCGAGAATAACAAAAACTGCACAACACCGAAAGAAATGAAAGAGAAGAATATCATCACAGCTTCACTAATATACTCAAAATAAATTACAAAATAAATTGATGAGTCATCAACGATGAAATGGGCACCCATAAACATATTCGCATGTTTATATGGTAACAGTTCTTGGATTGTCTATTTGCAGCCATATTGTGAAGCATGGAAACTCGGTCTTACTTTACTTATGTCCCTTAATACGAAAGTGCGGAATGTCAATGTAAAATCCAATACAATTTTAAACTGTTTTAGAAAAGCAGGACTTGTGGAAATTGGCACCACAATGAACAACATTTAAAGCAATTGCTAATGTTAATGCAACATTTAAAGACTTAATCAATGCTGACTATGATGTCATTACCACTGACAACCCTTCCGACGAAGATATCCTCGAAAGAGTTCAAGCAAGTTTGGAAACATCAGCTATCTCAGGTATATAAACAATAATAAAGGAAACCCGTGGCTAATTATTTTCTGATGTACCATATTAGTTCTCTTTTAACAGATTCAGATGAATACGAAGAAGAATCTGTCGATATTGCTAAACCGTTACCCACATATGGACAACATTCTACATCAGTGGAAGATTTCCGCACCCATTTAGAAATGAAAACCGAAGTACCAAACACAGTGTTTGCTTCTCTAAATGTACTAGAGAAATATATTGAGGAAGAAAAGTGGAAACAATTTAGTTCAAACCAAAATAACTGACTACTTCGAACGTTAAAATGTTAAGAGGAACAAAATAGTTTTTCTTTTCTATATTGCGAATTTTCTTTATAACGAAGTAAATATCCAGTACCTTTGAAAACGGTTTATAAGAGTTTCGACTGTATTCGGATTTCTATTCAATTCTTCCAAAAATCTCTCGAAATCTAAAGCCTAGCCCGTGAAACTAAAATCCTGTTTCAATTCACCATGACCCAAGTCTTCAATACCACTTAAAAACGCTCAGTCCCAGCAATTTGGTCTACAAATTCATACCGGTACTTCTTTCGGTGCTGTTGCAGATTCTCCACAGCCTTTCACTTTCCGCACACAACTACCAAGGAAAAGCCAAACACAATTCCCACAATAATGATTGCTTATGTCTATTATCCGCTTATGTTCCATTCCAGTTTCTGGAACAATTTACTGCTCTTATTATTTTCGTATTATTTATAGAAATAATGAAAGCATTTACCAATGCCACCACAGACTTGTCATATGAAATTAGCGTTATACAAGTATAATTTTATGACTCCTACACATGTTTCCGGCTCACAAGAACTGCCATTGCTCCATGGACTCTCCGAAGGACCTCCACTACTACACATGGTACATACTGTCGTGTAAGTGTATGTATATGTAAGCCCATGTGTGTGAATGTGTCTAACTATATTGTGATACATTGTTCATCGCTTAAGCAAAAGAAACACAACAAAAAAAGTTTCCTTTTGTTTCTCTGGTTGTTTTTCTTTACAGCTGAGCATAAAGGGCGACAGAGACAGATAGCAACGGCAACAGCAACGACAACAATAAAATTGGATAAAAGTTGTATAATGACAACAATGTTTAGAGTAAAAATGTTATTTTTTTTGTTGCTGCCACTGATGCTGCTGCTGCGTTTTGTTGGTGTTGTCATAAATTGTTGAGCCATTATGCATCATTTTGGCTTCTTTTGTGTATTATATGCCACAGCATGAGCAGATAATCCTATTCTTCATCCGTTTCCCTGAATTTAACAAATTTTTGTTTCGCAACAACATATGTTGCAGTAATTTATAATAAAGATGAAAACGAAACAAAAACCAAAAATGTTGCAACTTTTTTTTCGTGTTGTCGCTTTTCTGTGTGTGAGCGTATGTATTTTTACAACAAATTGTTCTCTTATTTTTTCCGGTTTTGATAGAACGACGAAAAATGGTGGAAACAAATTAATTGTAAAAGCTTTTACAACTAGTTGACAATGTATGTGTTTTTTCTTAAAGTTTTCGTGTAAATGCCTTTTTAATAATATTTCTTCAATAAAACAGAGAAATTACTATTGTTGTTTCTTTTTCCGGGCTCATTAAGTGTGTTAAACCCTCAACTGTAGGACGGTGTTAAGGATAGATAATGTGGAAACCTCTTATTTGAGAAAATACGCTTTCAGTTGTAATATTTGTATTACTTGAATATATTTTTGTGGAATATGTAGTAGGGTACGGCCAGTGAGCAGGCAAAATGGGTAGAAGTTCCACATTGAATCCTTTTCCAGAAAAGTTATAAATGGCTTAGAGAGTTCGTTTTTACGCGTAAAATCACCGAAAATCAGCCGTTAAGAAATGACTGATATTCGTACCACTGTGTGATAGTTGAACACACAACCCAACACGGCCAACCCACAACTAGTCTAGTTTCTGGGTTGTCAATTAATCCCAAAAGGTAGTTTTCCAAATTGTCCCCAAATATAAATGGACAGACTGCGCTGTATGTATGTCATTCCGGTCTAATAATATCATAGTATAATGATTTATTATACACTCCATCATAGGATGGAGTATATACTAAGTTTGTCATTCCGTTTGCAACACCTCGAAAGAGTGATCTGCGACCCTATAAAGTATATATATTATTGGTCAGTGTAACATTCTAAGACATTCTAGCGATGTCCGTCTGTCCGTCTGTCCGTCCGTCCGTCCGTCTGTTGTCTGTTGAAATCACGATAGAGCGCGAACGACTAACCCTAAAAAGCTGAAATTTTGTAGGAAGATGTTTTTTGCCCATAAGCAGGTTAAGTTCGAGAATGGGCCATATCGGACCAAAGGGGGAAAAGTTCTCCTTTACGGGACTAAATATATTCCGGCCATAATCAAATTTTTCAAATATTTTTTTTCACTACATCTAAGTTCTAAGTTTATATAATTTATAGATGGGGAAAAAATCCCAAAAATGGGCGTGCTCATGGGTTCCGTGGACCCTTGGGGCCCAAAAAAGGGCCCATGATAAACATGCGCATATGGGTATCGAAGTGCAACGAAATTTACTCACGAACCCAAATATGCCTTTATTTTCACGATTTTACTAAATTTTTTGATCTGGTTTCTGGGACTATCGGGTCACCAGCGGCCCAAAAACCGTCCCTTGACAAACATGGACATATGGGTATCGAAATGCAACGAAATTTTCTCGCGAACCCAAATATGCATTTATTTTCATGATTTGGATAAAATTTGTGATCGGGTTCCTGGGACTATCGGGTCACGAGCGGCCCAAAAACTCAGTTAGTTATACCCTCACCCTACGGTGGGAGGGTATATATCATTTGATACGGCTCAAAAGTGTAACACAATAGAAATATCCACATTAGACCCCAGGTGTCTTTGAACCAAATTCGTTTTATGACTTTCTGAATCGTTTGAGCCATGTCCGTCTGTCCGTCTGTCCTGCTGGTACGCACGATAACTTTCGAAAGAGTTAAGCAATCACTCTGAAATTTGGCATGAATGAATATTTTCCCAAAACTGCTTATGGGATAGCAAATGGGCTATATGGCCACACCCCTTCGGGTACCTCCCATTCAAATCTGCTATTTCGCCCACTTTAGAAATCGTGTAATAATATCAACACGCCTAGTTGGATCTTCCCCAAATTTTGTATTTAGTAAAAGTACAGTTAGACTAAGTTTTTGACAAAAAGTTGGCAGTCTGGCAACTCCCCTGCGGGTACCTCCCATACAAATCTGCTATTTCGCCCACTTTATAAATCGTGTAATAATATCAACACTTGCAAGTTCGATCTTGTCCAAAATCCGTAGTTAGTAAAGGTATAACCGGACAAAGTTTCCGACAAAATCTTGGCTGTCTGGCAACTCCTCTTCTGGTACTTCCCATACGAATGTACCATCCCGCCTGCCTTAGAAATCGTGTAATAACACCAATATGCCCAACGGCATTTTGCCCAAATTTTGTATTTAGTAAAAGTATAGCTAGACAAATTTTTAGACAAAAACTTGGAAGTCTGGCAACTCCCCTTCTGGTACCTGTCATACAAATTTACCATTCCACCCATTATAAACCGTATAATACTTTCAATACGACCAACGCGATCTGCCCAAATTCCGTATTTAGTAATGGTTTAACTGGACTAAGTTTTGGACAAAAACTTGGCAGTCTGGCAACTCCTTTTCTGGTACCTCCCATACAAATGTACCATTGCACCCACTTTAGAAATCGTGTAATTATATAAACTCGATCAACGATTCTTTCCGAAACTCTATATTTAGTAAAGCTTTAACTACATACAATTTTCTAGTAAAAACTCTGCTTTATATTCCGTCCTTTTTGTAAAATCATGTAATACAATATTTTTGTAAAACATTCGGTATTCTAGGTTGCTATTATGACTTTTCATCAGATGTTACATCAAATGATGGTAGCTACTCACACATTTAACTTTCCGATACTTTGAAATATGAGACTTGTATGTTTTTAATGAGGGTGAGGATATATATAAGTCGGCTTACCAGACTGCAACTTTTTCACTGGTTTTCTTATTTATTGACTTTTTAAGGATCCATGATGGAGGGTATATAAGATTCGGCCCGGCCGAACTTACTATTTGTCCACTTGTTGTTAGCTGAATTTGTGTGGGTTGAGACTTAATTTCAATCGGATGTTGCACAATCTTGGCCCATAAATAGCTTGTCATTTTAAAGAATACATTTCACACAATTTATTAAATGTCCTCCTGAGATTAGAGCTAAGTCGGAATGTGTGGTTATCTACGGTTTATTATCAGACCGATTTGAAGTTTTTCCTTTTATTTGGAAAATATTGTCTTATTATATTAAAATCTAACAGTGTTCTAGCTGAAGTGTCTGTCATTCGTTCAATGTGAAATGACCGGTTGACCGGACGACGCACTATAGAGGAATTTCGTTCTTTAGCCGAACTGTTCGTATGTGGAATAATCTTCCTAGAAGTGTTTTTTCTTCCTGCTATGACATCAACACAAAATACCTCCTCTTTCCTCCCTCCAATACCTCTCATTCCAACCCCTACAACAGTGCATTGGATTTATTAGGGGCATAACCTGAATGTTAGACATAATATCAATATAACCTACTATGAAAACTCTAAAGACATATTTTAGTACCTTGTATGAATCTGGTGCGGATCATGAGAAAAACGCATTTGCAGCCAACGTATTTTATTAAATTTTAGTTCTGTTCTCGAGATTTAATGGTTCACTAATCGGAACTTCGACGGCAACCACTATAAGTCTCTGCCATTTGTGTCCTGTTAAAGGCTTTGTGAAAAGTACCCAAATGAAATAAAGAAGGACCCAAATGAACCCTTCTCAACACTATATAAAAAAGAACATATTTCCGAAAATTCTGAAAAAATCCCAAATAATTTTTGAAAAATGACCCATTTTTTTTTGGGCGTCTTTCCCATTGAAAGTCCCATAAAAATACATGTTTAACAACAAAGTACAAGTATTAATTAATTTAATAAATACAGTGTACTCTCTCATAAGCGGTCACCTAAGGGACTGGAATTTTGTCCGCTTATGAGAGGTGTCCGCAAGAAGAAGAGTACACTGTATATTAATTGAGCGGAGGAAAATTAATTTATTTTTAGATTACTAACTTTCAGGTAACTAATTCTTTAATTGAAACTCGTTTTCTATTTTCTGTGTAGAGACTACATTGTATTCGTAGGGACTTCATATTGGGTTCAGTCGACATCATTGGACTGCCTTAAACGAGTCTGGCCAGACTGTGACTGGTACGTCGCGTACGTTATGAAGTCTGAAATTCTTTGGACTCCAATTGGATGGTGGGACAGTTGTTCCAATTTATGAGTGTGGTTCCAACTTAGGCATGCGATTTCAACATGACTCCGTACCATCATACATATGGATTGTTACAGGAAAATTGTGGAAAGAAAATATTTAAAATGCATTATAACCACAGGCGGCGCTGTAAATTTGCCACTAAGGTCGTACTACGAAAGTCGTAGGCTGAGGATTCGTTAAGACGCTGGTGTTTCCCGACAAACCATCAACAGTTGAGCAAATTGGAAAGAACACAACAACAACTGCCAACAGAACCCAAAACCCAATTAAATAACGATCTACGGAAGGAACTCTTCATAGAATATTACTATTTTTACCACAAAAAATCCCAGTCATATCTCAAAATCAAATTACCTGGAATTCGGGTAACAAAATGTTCTGAGGAACATATGAAGATTCGAAAAAAAAATTTTCAACACAAATTAATTACGAGAAAAATAAATCCATAGTTATTCCAACACTTTTTAACTATGCCTACTCAGTTACCATTATTTTGCAATGAACTGCGTTTGTTGACCTCCTATGCCCTCCTAATAATCCTGCAACGCGCTTGATAATTTGAGCAATTCCAACTAAAATTTAAAATTTGGCAGTGACTACATATTCAATATTTTCCTGCTGTCACATCTCTGTGAACGTGCATTGACATGACTGCAGTAATTTTCAATGTTTTTTCTCACAATGTTGCCAAATAACCCTACTGTGTGATGATTCAAGAGCGCAATAGAATTACATTTATAAAAACGTTAATTTTCACATATTTTATTTAATGGAATTTGATAATTTAAATAACAGCAACATTAAAAAAATATTGTTTTAATGCAACGAATATATATAAAACAAAAAAAAAGAATCGATGAATTACTAAGCCCTTGGTTTTTATAACACGAATGGCTCATTCAATTCGTTCCAACAACGAACAATTTATTTGCATCCGTTTTCGTCACAAAAAAATGTCTGTTAAAATTCAAATTGAAATTTTTGTGTAATGTATTTAGGTATGTATGTATGTATTGACAATCGAATTCTTGTGTGTTACAAAAAACCCAATTTATTTTCCTTTCGTCCGCTGATTTTTTTGTTCGTCTTAGACGAATGTGTTTTATAAAAACAGGCTGTCCGATATTTTATCGCCCTGTGTGTATTGGCAGTGGACTGACAGAGGCCCTCTGTTTAGTTATTACTTATTTAATTATTTCATAATATTTTTGAATCCATTTTACTGCGTAGAATTAATTCATAGTTTTCTTCGTAATATTTTTAGTCCATTTCAGGCTCTCATCGTATTAAGTAGAGTGCACAGCAGTGCAACGAGTGCCGACATAATCATTAAAGGTGGACAACTGATTTAATCAAAATACACAACTATATTAAAAATGAAATCCAAAACCAATCTCGCCCTAAGTACAACATCACTAACAAAACTCTACAAATTATGTTCAAATGATTTTTCCCAAAAGCCAGAAAAAAATGAACTCCCTTTCAAACTCTCATTAATTTGTAATCAACATTAAACTATGTATGGATATGATTTTAACGAATTCTCATAATCCTTTCCAGAGATCCAGTCAGTACAGCGCATACATTTACAAATATTTAGGACGAGCTTGCGTGTGTATGCAGCACATAACTGGAATCGAGTGATTTTTATGAATATTTTCTCAGAAGAAGAGAATCATTAGAGGTCTGGTTGGCTTTTTGAAAAAACAAAAAACTAAAGAAATTGAAGCCAGAAATGAATGAATGACTGAGTAAGCGAGATATACGGCAAGAGCAACAGCGGCAACAACCAAACCCACATTTAATACCAACAGAAATCGTTAGACTAGTAGAGAGATGGTCGAGGGAGATGATGACTCAAAAGGATGCAAAAGCATTGGATTACAAAGTTAGTAAAATGTGGCACAATTTATGAAGCAATTTAAGTTAATTGCTAAGTAACTCATTTAAATATGTACACATTAATATAATACTCCCCCTTCCAACTCCCACAGACAACGACGACAGCTACCAGCACCAACAACTATGTTTAATATCAGTAGTAGTTGTACTCAACTATCACACGCACACCAACATACACTCATCCATACACGCACGCATAAATAGAATTGATAGATATTACAACTACAACCATAAGCAAAAGGATAACATCATCCTATTAGTATGCAATGAGTATGCTGGCAGAAGGACGTGGAGAGAGAAGACGAGCGAAAGAGAGCAGTAGTTACGACAATTTTGTCTTGCGGAAATTCTATTAAACTTTGAAGTCATGTTAATGGTATTTTTGAGATAAGATAATTATAATAAATCGCCATCATTTTGTCATGGCTTAGAAGAATCTTTTATTTTTAATGCATGGAATTTAAGGAAATTTACAATCGTTAAAGGTCCATCGACTGTGTTTCAACTAACAAGAGTTATCAGAGTAGCACACAATAATTCCATGATTAAATTCATCCATGTGGGAACATTTTTGGCCATAGCAACGGCCAATGATCTGAAATTGGGATACAATTTGGACTTAGGCGTAAGGAAATTTGCTCAACTTTTTTTTTTTCTTAGCTGCGTACCTAATTTTGGCACAGTGGTCCTGAATTCAAGTTCATCGGTCAAACGAGTGTAACTCTTGATCCGGTAAACATTATGAGATTTGTAAAATATATGCTGTGGACAAGGAGTAACTGAAAAAACAAAAAAAAAAATATGCAAAAATATGTTCAACGCCCCTCAAATAAGAATAAGACGAGAATTATTAAATTTTGGAAATATTTATATAATTCAACTTATTATAAATTTAATACATTCAATTATCCAATTTTTAATGTTTACTTTAACACAATCAGTCACTCATTGCCTACAACATATTTTTTACAGAACTAATAAATTATTACTAAGTCAAAAGTTACACACACAGCGGTGGAGCAGAAATCTGGACCACAGTGTGTCGTACATAAGTACTTTCTTGTGTTCTAGTTAAATTTTTCCAGACAGTTCAATCCGATTAATAGAATAAATACTAATAGTAATATGTGTGTGTAAGGCTTTCGAAAAAATTCAATACATTTCTGCAAGATTGTTGTATTAGTAAGAAGTACAACTGCAGTTTAATCTCTGTGTGAGCTTAAGGTTTTCCGATTTTCAATTTTTCATTCTCATGAAAATGCTTTTGCAAATGTTCTTTCATGCCTCCTGCAGAAATGTACGAAATCGGTCTTCTGTTCAGGGAAAATACGTTTCGTTGAAACAATTAGGCTTTCACTATGCCGGAGGTATATTAAACCAAATTTACCCCGAATGTCGAGTGATATTTTGACTGCTCGGGTCACATGTGATGCCAAAGGTCTTAACATTAATATTTCCGAGTAATTGGGCCAAAATTTTGTTTTTTCCTCGACTAGCAGAAATTGAAAACAATTTTTTCATGTTATTGTATACGTACAAATATATGCGAGTGCACACACACACACACACGCTCAAACATTATGTCAGTTATGTTGTTATATGGCGTACATCCGTTTCCGCTAGCAGATGTTAAACTCATTTTTTCCCCTTGAATGGGATAATATTTGATACAATGATTTTTTGCCTAAATGCTAATGGCACAGTGGCAGCGACGTCACCACCATCATCAGCATACAACACCCAACTCTACAAGGCAATGCCAGGACCAAGACCAGGAGCCATCATCCTCATCAGCAGCTACGAAAACATCCAACAACAAAGTCAGTCAAACTGTGTATTCAATGTGTGTGCGCTGTTGTTGCTGTTTTTTTTTGTCGTTTTTGTTTTAAGCAAATTTAGCTTTTTCATATGTGAAATATTACCCAAAGGTTTTTGCTGATGTGTACTCTACCGCCGCAACTAATAGTCGTATTTACGTATGTACAAGTGTGCGTGCATGTGTGTGTGTATGCGCGCGCTTGTGTATGTGAGTTGAGTTTAATATGTTGCCATCAAAATTCATTTAACTTCCGTTTCGTGCATATTTTGCGCTTAAATTATTTTGTTTGTATAATGTATTAGTATTAGTTGGTATTAGAATGGCGGCAAACGGCTTTGTGAGCGCGCCCACAGAAGCAAAGGCTAAATATGTACAACGACGTAAAGGAGTCGACAATACGAGTGTTTGCTTGGCATCAGCAGCAGCAGCAGCCCGGGTGGCAGCATTAACGAAAAGTTTATTTACCACAAAGAAAATTAAGCTTAACTCCTGTTAGTTGGCCCCAAACACATACACAGGGCCACGCACACTAATACCCACGTAGGAGAAACAATCAAATGTATGTGGGCATGTGTGTTGTTTATATTACTTAGTTCTTTTTAACAGCAACTTTTGTATTTTTCAGGGATTTTTTTCTTTGTTGTACTTGATGTTGTTTTTTTTTTGCTCTCTCCTTTTTTGTTTTTTTGATTTATAACACGAGCGTCATTTATTATGTTCATGCAACATTTGAACATGCGGATGGTGGCGTAGGATGGATTGTTTTTTTTTTTTGGTTGGTGGGTTGTTTGACTTTGGGTGTTGGCTGTTGGTAACAAGTGTGGTTTTGTTATATCCAAGGCTTATTTTATTATTGAATTGAGAGTTGTTTGCTTGTTGCGGGTTTGTCGGTTGCTATTTGCACAAGGTTTTGTTGTAGGTATATATATTTTTGTTGTTGTTGTTAAAAACAAATGGTATTTCATTTGGAGTCATTATTTGTGAAGCTGGCAGGAATTTAATATTAGCTCATGTAAGTGGGAAGGAAAGTTGTAGTGAAGAGGGTAGACAGCATTACTACTAATATGGGACAAGACATTGGGAAACATTTAAACAAACTGATATCAAACTACTGTAATTACTATCTGAAAAAGAATCCGAAAAATTGTGCAGCAAGCTTACGAATATCACAATTGTGTAGATTTCAGAAAGCCAGAGACACAAAAGCTAACCAAAATTTAAACATGTCAGATTATAACAACAACAAAAAAAATGTAAAAATTTATATTCTGAGACGAAAAAAAATATTTTCTTTCGTCGGCTGCACTCAAACATTATTTAAATTTTCACTGAAATTATTTCATTTCTGCGGCCTTAGATTAAAAGCTTGTTAGTTTATACCCAGCATACCATTCTAGGAGCGCTCCGAAAAAGAGTCATTCAGACCAACTAAAGAGCAATTTCGGAGCGAAAGAAAAATTTGCTTGTTATAAAAGTCACAAATTCCGTTTAATAATGTGTGTTCCAAAGCGTGGTTGTGATATGACGAACTTCGTCGCACAAAGCGAAGCAGACACCAAAAGCAAAAAAAAAACCCTCATAAAAAAACATATTTTCAGAGCTCTTTCTGACCGACCATTTGCGAATGTAATGACCCTCTTTTCTGAAGGTTTTCGGAGCAATAATGATTGCTTTGTGGACTCATAAGGAGCGTGATCGCTCCGGAAAAGGTGTCAGAAAAAACTCTTTTCGGACTCAGTCTTTGGCTATGGAAGGATTGACAGGCGGATTTCGTCAAACAGTTTCAGAAAGTGTATCATATTTACATTGGTCTACTACCAACAAGTCTACAAAGTCATGATAACTCGTTAATACGAGTTGAATGTCAGATCAACCCTTCCGATTGGGTTTGTTTTGTAAACGAAAGTGAGAAGAAATTGAAAAACTGTTCGCCATCCGCTTCAGAATGAACAAGGGCTGCCGCAAATATGCGTGCTAATGGAACGCACAAGTAAAAATAAAATTATTAAATGCTACATAGAAGGCTTCATTTCTGGAAGACGTTGTTGAGCATTAACCAGAAGATGGAAAGAGTGGCACAGAAGTCTATTAATCACAGCAGCATGTAACAATGAAAAGAATCCTATTCAGATTGTACCTGTACCATCTGAAGACAACTGTACTTAATTTTTTGTACACTTTTGGACATACCTTGGAGAAAAAATTTCGATGTACGATCAGGGCTGTGGAGTCGGAGTCTGGCAAATTTGCCTGGATTTGCGTCTCAGAATTTTCTTTACTTACTTACTTATTACCCTTAATATTCCATGAAAGAACAGACGGGGAACTTCTCTCTAATCAGTGAGCTGTGTACGATATAATTTGTATACTCACTGACCAGACCTACTGTTTAAAGCCGGCTCCGAACAGCTAATGCTTAGAGATTCATCTCTTACTCGTAAAGTCGCCAACATTTACGAGGTGGAAAGAGCCGCTGAAAAATGTTTGATGGTCTTACCCGGTTTCGAACTCGGGTTCGTATGTGTGACAGTCGCACACACTACCTACCACTTACATTTCCCAATATCCGGCGTGGAGGCACCCGCCGCTACTTAAAAAGGTTTAAACCAAATTTGGTCTAAAATTCTATAATATGTGAACATTTCAAACAAATGTGGTTTTCAAAAAATCTCTCGACTATGTGACCATAGTATATCAAGTCGTGAAACTATCACCCAATACCTCGATCATCGTGTGATACATGTAACAGTCAAAACTACGATTACTTCAATATACGACTATGGAGGTGCACTGCCTCTATATCACGATGCGAACAAAACTGTATTAACAAAGTTGTCATTGCTGACCACACGATGCAGAGAACTGCTGAATACAAAAATCCATTACTGAATTAAATTTAAGATTCATACACTTATTGTTAGGCTCCTAAGGAGAAGATCCAATAAATCAAAACAAAATATCCAGAAAATAAATAAAATTTATTGAGAACGTGTTTTAAAATTTGAAATATTTTCGGTTATATGAACTTGTTCTAGCTTTAAGATACAAACGCCCCTCAGTGTAATAGTGGACGGAAATACAATTTTCGAAATTTTCTTATTGAACCACTGAAGTCGGAGTTGAACTATTAAAAATCCTATCTAGCATATAATTAATTTTAAATGCGACATGAGTCAGTCGTATGGGAGATGCCAGCAGGGCCATGGCTACTTTACCAATTTTTGCCTTCGATAGTATTATGAACCATCAGATAAAGTGGCCTGGTAGCAAATTTGGGAGCGTTTATGCCTATCATCGCATTCGTCTAAATCTCGGTTAACAGAAATTCTTAACCCTCTAACCACCAACATTTTTAAAATCAATAAACGACTGAGCCTTTCAAGGAGTGCTTTGAGACACTTTTTGCGCGTTAGAGGGTTAAAGAGTCTCTACGTTTGTATGTGTGACTAGAGTTCCCTATACGGTTGAGACAGAAAAATTATGATACCCTTTACATACGACTGTAGTTTTTAAGATAAAGTATTGTTTATCCCAATATTTAATCCACACTGCTTCATAATTTCTAAAAAAAAAGCAAAGACAATTTGTTAAAAGTCTAAGTCTAAGATATGATTTATTAATAATTGGCATGAGAGCAGTACGGCAACAGCTCTAAAAAAAACATATAATTTGGGTCATATATTTAAGACGTTTACCAAAACTGGCAGACATTGTGGATAAGGTAAAAAAATGTTGCTGAAAACTGTTGACCACAATTCATATGCCTTATGAAAGCCTAAAATTTGTTAATGCCGTCTCCCAAATGGCCCGGAGCATACCATTTAATTTTTCTTTTTTTAAACATGTCCTCTATTTGTATCTACGATGCCTAACGAACCCAACACCCTTATGGTCATCAGTCGTCCGTAAGTGCCTTTTTAATGATGCAGTCATTTATTTTTAACATTCATTTGTTTTGTGTTTTTTTTTCACTAATTTACTCACAACTCACAAAGTTTTAACTTTTTTGTTCTGTATGGGAATATATTTTAAAATTCATATTAATACCTTTTAGTTTTAGGTTTGAAATGAACACACACATATTCTGTTCTAACTAATCACACACACTCATATACGAACACATATGTAAATTCAAAAAACCACTAACTATAGTGTGTATGTGAAGACACATTCATATGCATGTGTTTAAGTGTGTGTTGAGTTTGCTGGATGTGTATTTTAATACCCAAAAGGCTTAATTAGTGAATGTTATATTTCATTTGATGCCATTTTGATTTTACTCGCATAGCAAACACTCAAGCGAATGTGAATGAATATTCACATGAAATTGTTCTTAATAAATGGACACCTAAAGGATGTGCATGTGAGCCTCTCTCTGTGTGTGTGTGTATGCTTTTAAATTTAAAGTTTTAATTTGATTAAATTTTAGACAAGTTTTTCATAATTTCAGTCGTATAAAAAAGTTTCACTTTTTTTTATGAATATTAATTTAAGTTTTTTGTTTTTTTATATTTCTCATTTAAATAAAACATTTCAAATCTTTTTTGAAAAACTTTGTTATCATTTGGTTATATTTTATATTCGTATCATTTCAGTCGTGACCGAGCGTAATGTGATAAGTAGTGTGTGCAACTGGCACACAGCAAACTCAGGTTCGTATCCTGGTGATTGGAAATGGTTAAAGTCGCATGGCTTTTCAGGCACCAGGATGTCAGTTTAAGAACTTGGTTTAGGAAATCCCAACAAACCCTGAACTAATTGTTCTCTTACACTGAAAGGAAAACCAACTAATGTGACCTCTACTCAGAGTGAAAAAAACAATTATGGAAAGAGTTCCCCAAAGTGTTACTAATGTTACTATCAATTTTCTATATTCTGAGGAAAATAACTAAAAAAAACATAAACCAGGCACATCGAAATAATCAACACAACATCAAATTATTCACTCATCAGAATAATTTCCACATTTTCAACTCATTTGACCGGTATTGCCTATTAATATTAATATTAAAATTAATTTAATTCATTTTGAATGTGGCGCTCGCATACGCCAATTATTGTTAAAATACAACAACAAAAAAACAGCAAATTAAAATATTTACCAATAATATTGCGTAATTTGTTCCAATATATTTCTGTGTAAATATGTAGGGAATTTCGTATATAAGCTATATTAAATTTATGGAGTTTTTTTTTTGTTTTTCATTAATTTTGAAAACTCAAATGATTTAAAAATTTGCCTGTAAATGAGTAACCCAATTAAAGAGAATATATATGTATTAAATTTTGGTGGCCAAAGAATAAATAAATAAATATTTAAGTGATTTCAATAGAAATTAAAATTTTAAAGTTTTTTTTTTTTTTGGTTAAATAGAGGGCGGACAACTTAAAACAATGGAAAATTGTAGTATAATTTAAATTTTTCTTTTTTTGTTAATTTGAAAAAATGAAATTTAAGCAGTTTTTGTTCCGACATAAATGTTGCCATTAATTTACAGAGGAAAAAAGCACACAGTCAGGGCAGCTGCAAAATTGATCCTTAACTAAGGGTCAACTATCATTTGGGGTATTTGTACCAGATCGGTGTAGCACTTCGAAGTAGTGATGAGAGACTCATGAACGTTTTATGGTGTGTTTGTACAACATGACCAATAAACTATTCGGTAATCTATTTAAAAAAAAATATGACCATTGTAGTCACACCGAATAGAATGGGTGAACGTTATTTGAATAATTGCTTCATAAATTCCGCGGGAAGAGCTTGGACAAAAATTGCAAGAATTTTACACATTTTGCGGGGGTTAATTTGTATTCCTTTAATAAGATTCTCTCAATTAGAGGCCACAAACCATAAACTAATTCGAGTTAGGAGGACCGACTTAGGCTGTTATGACTTGTGGCCACAGAAATGTTCTACAAATTCTAGGTCTACACTGATAGACAAAGTATGACCAAACGTGCATGAACTGATAACATACGGGCATGAAAGTCTGTCATTACACGGATGTGGCCAAATCGTCAACGATTTTCCGAGTTTTTCAACAAGGTTATCATAAATTTGCCTTATTTTATATAGGCAGCCTCCAATTGTTTACAAGCGTTCAAGATTTTTTAATGTCTTTTTTCGTTCAGTGTACCGAAAGTAACTAATTCCGCTTGAAGAAATATGGCTCAAAAATACTCGTGGGAAAAAGTTTGCATTTCTTAAGAAAGAACTTCTTCTTAAATGTATGAGATTGGTTGAAAAAGGATGTAATTAACATGTCCTGGCTAGAATGATCGTCAGATAAGGAAAAAGTTGCCCTGCAAAAGAGGTCACTAAACCTACACACATCTAATTTGTGGTTGAGATGATCCACACAGAGCTGCTTAGCCCTCTAAAATCTGTATTTTTAAAATCTATACACGTATGTGCCTTTATAGGAGTGCCTACAGGCATTATTGGGTATTAAATGGTTTGTATGTCTCTGAGGTTGACCCCCGTACGAATCAGTGTCACTCTAAAGTCTAGAGAAGCTGAACAATTTGCATTGGCACCAATTAGAGGTCAATGATATCCAAGGTGAAAGGAATAATGAACATCACTTTTAAAATCAATATTGATGTAACACTTAATAGCAGCTTGGCCGATCGGAATGAAGCTTTTGTCATAAAAGATCCGAGACCATTTAACAGTGATGAACACCGGTAGCTGCTTAGAGATACACGGTTTGCTAGCCACCGCTTGATAAAGCTTGTTTTTAAGAAATGCTTAAGCAATTCGACCAACACTGTATGGTCAATGGGGCCAAAAGTCACCACAGCCCATCAGGCTCTTAGAGTTGAAATTATTTTATGAATTCCTGTTTTGGTGACACACTTGCTGTGTTCTTGAAATGACGCATTGACATTGACATTTACGTTTACAGTCCGGGCACTTTTTCACTTATTTCCTTTAACAGTCCATGGAGGAACCGACGAGAAACTACTCTCCCATTCGGTTGTCCACTTACAGTGTCAGACCGAGGCGGCATTGTATGACTAGTGGACTATTAGAAAACCAGGTCTAAGATCTAGTAAGACAATCTGACATTTGAAAGAGTTGATTTTCACCAAGAAAATACTGTTGACTTTAGGTAATAAGTAATGAGTCCTGCAAATCATATAGTATAAGTCGTCTGGGGGTCCGGTGAGTCTGACAAACATATTAAGCTGAGCTCTCTGAGTTGAAGGACGTTTCCAGTTTTACTTTAATACAATGTCAGGGACACATCTGTGCTCAAAACATGTTTGTTGAAAGTCTCTTTCGTTTTTCTAAACCGATCTATAGGAGAGAGACGCGGAGGATTTCCCTTAGTAAGGTCTGTAGTTGGCGCCTTCGACATTTCTATGAGGGAAGTCAACAATTTCTGACGTTGTAGTGGACTTCCTATGGAGAATCTTCAGATCCAACCGGTCAAGTGTGAAAACCCCAGCCAAAACGATTGTTATTGTCAGTTTCGGAATTATTATTCGAAGGTCATGTAACATTATAAAGTCCTGGCTTTTTCCTCAATTGAATAATTTCTGGGACTCTTTTCTAATTCCAAAAGAGCTTTTCTTATATCAACTAAAAAAAAGAAGTCAAAGGAAACATTTTAAAATCCTGTCATCGAAAGTGAAATGTCATTGGTCATTAATCTAAAATGTACTGTTTCTGTTAAACCAGGATGTCTTAGTTATCAGTCTAGGAAATCCCAACAAATCCTGAGCAAAATTTTCTTTTACATTGAAAATATACTCTTTATATTAAACTGTTACTCAATTGTTGCCAAAGCATTTTTGCAGCTGCCCTCGTCTCCTATAAAATACTGTTTGGGAATCAAAAACATTGCAAAACTATTTTATTCCGAAATAACTGCTGTGTATTAATTTGGCAAAATTTACACAAATCTCTTGATTATATATTTGAAAGCATTTTGAACATTTTTATCATTAATTAAATGGGATAATAACTTTTGCACAGTCGCAACAACAACAACAGCAGCAATGGCAAAACTACACGAAACAATGACTAAATCGTTGTTGTTGTTGGGTGTTTACTCATGCCGTTTGTTTCGCCGTCCCGTCGGTATTCATTTATGGCCCCCGTCATTTGCAATGGTCTAAACAAACACCGACACCGTACGGGCGAACAACAAACGGCAAAACAAACACACACACACACAGAGTTGGACTAGTTATCCTAACTAAAGTTTAGAATAAGGTTAGCATTGCTTAGAGTGATGGGAGAGAGAGAGAGAGAGAGAGAGAGAGAGAGAGGGGACAGTTAGGAAGGAAGGATGGGGTTGGTTAGTGGATGGGTGGTTGGGGTGTTGGGTTGTTGATGAGTAATGGATTAGTCATGTTAAAATAAAATTTTACCATGATTACAGCGCCGCCCGCTATTATAACACGGGCCGTATGGGAGACTTGTCCCTCACCATTGCGTGCAATGCAAGTATATTCTCCGATATCCTCGTGCCGTATGGTGGAGATCCGTAATTCGGTGCCATCATTAAAGATGCCAACAGTAGGCGAGGGATCAACGGGATTAGCATCTTTGTACCATAGAATTTCGGGTGTGGGTGTGCCATCTGCCTGGCAATTTAATATAATTGAATCACCTGTAATAAACAAAAACAACAAAGTGAAACACAATAGTTAGAACAGGTACAACAACATTAGCATTAGATAAGAAACAACATTATAATCTCTCTCTTTATACTCGCCGTCCTTTGCACAGGACAACGCCAGATTGGGGTGAAGTGTTTGTCTCAATTGTCGTTTTTCTTTTTCATCCGGCATTTTTTGTAATAGAGTCTTTTTCAGCTGCTGCTTAAGAAGTGTTTAAGTTTATCTGGCAATAGTTAAGGCAACAATATGAACAAAGATACGGATGTGGATGTACATGTTTTGTTGCTGTGTACAGTGGGTGTGATTGTGTGCTTGGCTTAGACTGAATGGCGCCATTTCTGACATAAAACGGAACGGATCTTTTTTATTGCAATTCTTAAAATTTACACATTATTTTTTTTTTATTATTTCATTTTACTCTAACGTCTATTGCTCTGCTTTGAGGGCGGCTATTTGTGGGTATGTTTCCATGGATTCGCATTTACGCACACAATTACACACCGAAACATCCTTCCTCCGTACTGTGTTTTTTTTTTCACATTTTGTTTTTATATTTTATTCCCCCTTTTTGTAGGATTTACATTCTGCGTTTGACACAGGGGTTGCGTTATGTTTGATAAGCAGTGAGTGACGTTTTTTTTTTGTTTTGATAGATCTGTTTTTTTTTTTTGGTTTTTAAAATAGGGTAGTGCACGCATTTTTAATTATGGAAGACATTTGAATCATAACCGACCGCAACTCGTTGACTTTTTGTCTGCCTTAGACTCATGAGACTTGCCAGACAGTCTCCAATTTGCTTTGTAATTTTGAAATTTTCACTTAGAATTTGAACGAAACTGTTGTCCAGTTCTAGAGCTCTGACCTCCATGGATAAGAACACAGTTTTTAGAAAAGTGCTTAGAAGCGGACAAAAAATCATTTGAAAGTATGATTTACATAATATGAAGGGAAATAACATAAACAACAATGAAAGGGTCTAGTTGAATTTCAATTGTGACTGCGTACAATTTTGTTAGCTGTGACTGAACATAGAACAGGGTAATTAATACCGAAATACATAAACCATATTTAGATTCACAAATCATTGGATTGGCTGGACCTTTTATAATTTCAACCTATTTTTAGTCAAGCCAGCGCCTTGGAATTTCCAATAGATTCTTCGAACGGAGTTTTAATTAAAAAATAAGATACGTTCGCTCGTATTTCCCTGAATATTTCCTTCTCTCAATCGGTCCTTTAAAGATTTATATCTGGTCAGACATAGGGCATACAATATAGTATTGAGACATCAAAGTGATTTCATACGTATGAAAGTGATCTTCGGTACGCCCACCGTGTCACAACTATTCCTGATACATGGGTCAGCCATCTCTTTAAGCGTTATGACAAGGCACCTAGAGAAATGTGACCTTGTGCTGCGGCCCACATATTTTTATATTTTCATGGGAGTAGATTCAGCTCGACTGCCGGGGGCAGACTACAAAGGTTGGGTAATCAGTATTTTGTACTAGAGTTTCGTAGACAACTCTTGATGCCAGTCCCGAATTTTAAGTCTTTAAACATCAGATCTTCTTCCATGACTAAGTTTTTGGCCCATTCCTCTGTAGACGGTATGTAGACTTTACAAGTTTTCTCGAAGCTTTTCCTTCGATGCCATGTAGTCTGATAATTTCACCGTGGCTTGTGGTTTAACTAAATCGCATGGATTGAGACGCGGCTTGAAGATGAGATCTCATGACTTCCAAATGAGTTAGATCTCAATAATGTTTGAATGAATTGCGCCCGGAGGCAGGACAGACGTAAATCATTCAATCGACTGCCGGTGTAATAAAATCTTTAATCTGAATAATAAATATTTTGGAAAGCAAGGAAAAAGTTGTCTCAGTAAAAGACAAATTTTTAACAGTGGCAACCCTAGAATTTGACAGCTGACACATATATTTATTCCGATTATTAAAAATGGAGCCCTCTACGAATGAACAAAGCTTTATAATTGTGAAAATTTATTTTAAAAAAATTGGAAAGTTATGCTGGAATCCTATTTACACTCATAATACCAGGTTTTGGAGAAGATGTAGAATACTAGAAATAACTTGAGTCCATGAACAAAAAATGCAATTAAAAACCACTATAAAGATTTTTTTTTTAAATCTATTTTTTAAATATAAATTGTCAAAATTGAAAACGACTCGTCGGATTTTATTGAAATATATTTTAATAAACTGATCTCTGGATTATCAGTAGTCGTTTTTTTAAATACGAATGACTGTTTTGGTCTTATAAGCAAACAAAAGGCAAACCATTTTTTTAAGAACTATTTTTTGCAAATCATAAAAAGGAAATGGCAAAATGGCGGTTTTCAATATCTGATCATAAAGCCACCTATTTTACTATTAAAATATGGTCAAAATGATCATTAAAATCAATGAAGGATTGTCGCTTTAATTCAATGTCTAGGTATTTCCTTTATCTGTGTCCAAGAATGTTACCTTTCTGGTTCCTTTGCCTACGACATCACTTTGTTCAATTGTTAAAAACTGTGTCATATTCTAAACGAAATGTACTGAACTCCTCATATGATATACGAGAAATGAGTAACAAACATATTATGAATAATCTTGCGTAAATACAATAAAAATCATTTTCCAGTTTATTTATAGGAAACTTCTCCGCCAAATGCTGATAACAGATATCTTGAAGGACTTTTTCACTCCTGTTTTGGTTAACTTTCATAGGACCATATTCCGCAGCCCTATTTATTTGAGTGCGAGGCATGTTTTTCTTTCCGCTAAAAATCTTTCAAATCATAGCTCAGCCATGTCAGTGTTTGGATATTTAGAAAATAATCATCACCTTCTGTGAGTGCTTAAATTCGAAATTCCCCAGAATTGCACTATCCATTCGAACATTGACAGGCCCTAATGTACCTGTACGGTTTTCACAGAATACATTTTCCATCATATAGACAAAGAGCTTTCATTTCACAGGATGGCATGAATTACCAATCCAACACCATAACAGCAATCCTTACAACGAATGTATTTGTTTCTCGACACACACACTCTGATGTAAAAAAAACCCTGCCAGTATACGAGACCCTGTCGGTGTGTGGGAGTGTATTGCAAGGAGAATGGACCCTTCGTAGGATATTTTTTTTTTCAGATTCTTTTGCAGTAAACATGATTGTTTTGAAGAGTGTATGAAATATTTATGCGTGACTATGCAACCAGTAAAGCAGAGCTGTACCACATTAGGGGATCAGGGCGTCCGGCTTGCATAGGTGAAAGAGGGAGTATTATCTTAGGATAATGTCCTTCCGTTTGGTGAAATATTCCATAGATGTTAGGGTTCACTACTAGCTACCCTAGAAAGTACTTCATGCCAGATGGGTAGTTTAGCTCTGTTAGCTTGAATGCTTTAAAACCTTTTGTTGTTACTCCTTTACCACCATTAACTACTTTGAATGCGCCATGAAGTTTTTGTGTGTGTGTGTGTTTGCTTTTTGTTTTTTTTGTTTTCTTCCTTTAAGCCAAAACAACAGTCATCTGTAGTCGGTTGTGTTAAGTATGGTGAACGGTAAGTACATGATGGTACCTATGGCAACATCTGTATGTACACGCTCCCAGGACATTTCAGGATGCTGCGGCTGCTGGTATTAACATTGGTGTTTGTAACTACTTCTTGTGCTGCGTACAATCGACTGAGGGAGTGAGCTATGTGGAGTTGTTCCTTTGTGCCGTTGTTATTGTTATGCATTAAGTGTGGTTTGTGTTTTTGCATCTTTAATAAGGATTTTATAGTTGATTGTTTGCTGTGCCACCAACCACCTCCACCGACGGCACCTTTCAATGTTGCTTTTCTCACTAAGGACGAGATTGTTGCGCAGATGTTTTTATTTTTGTTGGTTTTGGCTTTTTCTTATTGTTGTCGGTTATGTTTTTGTTAAATTGTAAATGGGATTTTCCCCCCATTCGGATTGTCCTGGGGAGTCTTTGTTTTGGTTTCATTTGATATTTAACCACAATTAACTTTAGCAATTTTTCTTTGGGTTGTGCCAAGGATATTGCTTGTATTTGCAAGTAACTAACACCAATACCACAATGCGGTTTGGATGTAATTAAAATAGTCCCATATTTGTTGGAGCGTATATTTTTTTTTTGGTTTGGCTTAGTATCTTTCACAAAGTCTTTCATCTCTAAGTCGATTTACTTAAAAAAAATCTAATTTTTTAGTTTTAAATTATTTGGGTAAAATCTTAAATCGAAAATTTAATTAAAGAACATTTGTGTAGTCGCTGATCGAGAAGTGAAAGGCCTCTAAAAATGTCTGATCTTTTGTCCCTGATTCGAATATGTGTAATCGGTGCTCTGTCCCAATCAAAACGCAAATACTTTTTCCAATTCTCAGTAGGAGTCAACGATAAAGACACTACCCTCATTCGCCTTCTAAAATTGTTTTAAGTCGTAGTGGTGACAGGTAATCTGATGCACAACGTATAACAGTTTTATTTCAAAAACCAAAGACCACAAGAATTAACAAACGCTTTTACATGCCAGTGCCAAAACTTCATTTACTTTATCATTGCAGTCCACAGCCGATTCAATCTTCGCCTGAGATTCCATGTTATCTTAAATTAACCTAAGCTGGCCCACAGAGAAGTTTTAGAAATCAATGACAAATATTTTCGTATTTATGTTTTGGCTTTCACCATAAAACCTCTGCTTTGTTTTCATTCCTTCAAAGAGTTCGTTCGAGTTTTTTTTTTTTTAATTTGTTTCAAGTGCTCTTATCTGTGGTCGAAAGCCGTATTGTTTTCCATTTTCAGCATTTCTTTTCCATTATCGTTTTCCTACACATATCTTGTAAATCTTACTATGCTTTCATTTTCATTTCGCTTTTCACTAAATTGGCTTTTCCATTTCTCTCTGTCTCTCTCTCTCTCTCTTTCGCTTAAGCGTAATCTTTGTTTCCCTCTCACTAGATATCCTGTGCTAGTGTGCATTTTCTGTTTAGAATGAAAAGGGGTGGGACGGGGGAGATGTGGGGGTTTAGTTGGTTGGCTGCTGTCAAGAAACTGTCTATTTAAAATGTCTATTTGACCATTTATCTTTTAGAGATTACACCACAAAAAGGAGATGACGACCAGAACATGGTAGCAGTGCTTGTCTGGGCGAATGGGAGTGGAAGTTGTTGAGGCAGCATCAAAATAAAAGAAATGTGGAACACTTTGACAGAACCACAAAAAGGTAATTTACAGAAAAAAAAGAAGACAAAAATATTCTCCACTGGCAAACAGACGGCCACGTTCATTCTCCTCCCAAACAATCGCAAAACAATTCAACGAATGATCTCGGAAGGGAAAGTTATAGCTTAAAGTCTATATAATGTGAAGAATGATTTTTGCGATTGATTGTGTTAAGGGAAAATGTGGGGGGAAAAGGTGGCAAGCCTCGTAGAGCCATTGTTGGTTGGTTGGATAAAATTGCTGACCAGCGAGTGCCAAGTTCTTATTTTTTCAAAGATTTCATGTCTTGCGTTGTTGCAAGAGTTTGACAGCACAATGGTAGGAGGGACAACTTCAAAATCTTTACTGAAGAATATTCTATGGTATAAGTGTTCTTAAATGGAGTTTTGTTATACAATTTCGAAGAAGAAAATATAGGGAGGACCGATATACAATTTATATATGAAATATTGCAGAACGAAAACAAAAGTCAGATTCTCGACTTGCATATTTCGCTTATGAATATTGAATATGTAAACAGCGGTCTCTGCCGGACAAAACGCGATAAAACGTTAATCAGCTGTTATCCTCCTACAACTCAATTCAATGGGGGATCAGCCTAATAATAATTGCATGTATGGAATTCATCCAAGGGCATTAGCCCCCAAATTTTTAAAATCGATAAAAGAATGTACCTCTAAAGGAGTGCCTCGAGGCACTCTTGCTGGTTAGAGGGTTAAGGAATAAGGAGGGTTTACAGAATTTATAACAATAAAAAATTATGAATATAAATATAATTTTATTAGGTACTAATAACGAAGGTTTTAACTGTCTCTTTAACTGTCAAATTAAAAAAAGTTCACATAAGAGGAGTGTAGATAGGAAATTCCGGCCCCTATAACACTACTCAACAAAATGAAAAAAATTTCATGTACTCCGGATGCGATAATTTTTTCTGTGTAGATAACCTTGACATGAGCTCGAAAAACGCAATAACAAAATTTTTTTTCGTTTGGTTTTTGTTTTATTTTTTTTTTTTAAATTTTAAAAAAAATTTTTTGGTTAATTTGTTTCGTCCGGCATAACTCGGGAACCACTAGCCCGATTTAATTGAATTAAATTTTAAAAAATTTAAAAGTACAATTCCCTTAATCTGTTCATATATTGTTTTCCTATACAAGCAACAGTTTCCAAGTTAAAAATGAATATATAAAGGAAAAAACTTTTTTTTTGAAGCGCCCCGGTAGGCGAGTTGGTAGCGTGCTTGCCTATCAGCGTGGGGGTTGTGGGTTCGATTCCCACCAGAGGCTTTGGTCTGTCGCTGCAAAAAATCAAGCCAAATAGTCTTTGTCACTCGGTTTATCCGTGGACCCAAAATTAGAATATAAATTTACTTTGTATTGTAATTAAATAAAATAAATAAATAAAATAAAACTTTTTTTTTGCCTAAAGATTTAAATTTTTTTTTTTTAAAAAATCCAAAATGAAAAAAAATGTCAAATCTTATTACTTTTACGTAAAGGCACATAACCTATGAGCAAAATGAGACAAAGATCATGAAAATCGATGCACGCGTTTTGCTTTTATTCGCAATTGAGTAAAGGTATGAATTTCAAAAATTTGCTCGACATATGCACAACTTTGTCTATGGTAAGGTTTTTTCTTTTTTATTACAAAAAAAATTAAAATTTGTTGGGTGACAAAAATATATGAAAATTTGAAATTTTTGAAATTCATACCTTTACTCAATTCATAATTTACTCAATAACAATAAAAAATTATTAATATAAATATAATCTCATTAGGTACTAAGAACGAAGGTTTTGAGCTATGGAATTTTTTGTATAAATTGAGCTTTACTCTTTAACTGTCAAATTAAAAAAAGTTCACATAAGAGGAGTGTAGGTAGGAAATTCCGGCCCCAATAATTTCTTCACTATAAGATTTTATAAACGATATCATTTGGATGGTGTGGCCAGCTTGGTCACATTGAATCTCATCCATTAAGCAACCTACAACCTGTAGAAACTAAACTCCAAGTAGAAGGTAAAGCTTGATGACCTCACTCTCCGCCCCTGTCCCTGTTCACATAGCCGACGAAGTTTGACTAACATAGCCTGTGTTAGACTAACATAGCCTGTGAAACCCGTGAAAAATTACTGATGGCTGACACTTTGTCAGACGTATTCAAAATAAGTGGAAGTGGAAGAGACTGGTTGGTGGTCTGGCGCTGTCGCCGCTTTCACTATATTTATATCCAATATTTGGTTATAAGCACGGATCTGTCGTAATATTCCATGGAACAAATTTCTTTCCAATCAAATGTCAAGAATTCAAATTTATTATCCGAAAAGGTTTTTATCATGTTCGTTTTTAGACCAAATTATATGCCCGTATCCGAAAAATAAAATGGACGATACTCCAGATTGTGTAGTATCCAGGACGATACTCCACATCGATGTAATTAAGCAAGAAAATAAGGAGTGTCTGCTCTAGAATTGTCCACAAAAAACCCTCCTAGCCTAGACTGCATACCCCACAGAGCACTAAAGATTGCAATCCGGAACGAAACCACAAAGTTTCGCCAGGCTATTCAATAATATAAACAAAAACTCATCCTTATACCAAAGCCAGGTAAAAATTACAAGCATTTCTTATCTAAGCGAGGCCACATCTGTCTGGATTACATGCAACCTCGAAGAGACGTCCGTCCACCTATCGCTTGTTTTTCTACAGGTGCTATTACGTCAGTAGAAGTCTACAGGTGACTAGAGGCATACCTTCGGATTAAATCTATGATATAGTTGTCTGCCTGTCACCCACATAACGTGATTGATGAGCTACAGAGCCTTAACGTTGAGAGATCTGCGACAGCTTAGACTTCTATAGAATTTGTGGACATATTGAATTGAAACCTTTTTTTGATTTTTTTTTTTAATTTTTAGTTCCACACCGTCAATTCGTGATCTTTAGGAATGCCCTCCATGATAGAGGGCGAAAAATAGCCACTAAAGCCTATATAGTAACAACGATTTCACTGAGGAATTATTTTTTAGCTATAATCGCTTTTCAGCGAATATAAACCGTCGGCATTCAGTTCTATGACCTAAACCTAACCTTTTTTTTATATTTACTAATTTCACTGTACACATTTGCTATCGAAACATTGCCATTAAATGTCTTCTGTTATATTCTACAATTTTCCACATTTAGTCAAATGCTTTATAAAGCCATCATTTGCAGGAAGTTAATTCACAAACATGAGTATCAACTCTTGATATACTAGATTTCTCACACACACAGTGCACTATATAATATTCAGTTTTCTCTACATTTGGTCAATCATCACAAGATAAATTGAATACTGTTAATAAAATATGATAATAAAAAAACATGTACAAGCACAGACTCGAGAAAGTCCTTCACAATTGGGCAAGAGCATGAAAAACGTATAATATTCATTTTACGTTATGAAAAATTGCCACTTAGGGCACCTTTTCACATTCGTCGGGAAGCAGGAGCCTTTTCTTACCAGTACACGAACACATAACCGAGAACGTAATAACAACTATCGTAACAGAAAAGAAAACATATCACAAAACAGTTGTACACCTCATATTCCAAGAATAAATAAAGTGCAAAGAAATACTTTCATAAATTTTAAGAGAAAATACTGGGACGAGTGAGAGTAAAACAACCGACACACACACAGCAACACAACATTTATCAAGATTTGCAAATACAATTTATGACCGAACATTTATTATTTTCGCCAGCGACAGCAATAGTAGAAAAATACTAAACAAAAAAATGCCACCAATCCCTTCTCTGACAAACACACGGGAAGAGTACCATCCATTCAGCCTAGTGTCAGTGACTGAAGCTGGAAATTATGAAAAGATACCTTTTTTTCCATAAGTAGACATAAATATGAAAGATATGAATGAGTGGGACCAAGGACCACACAAGAGAGCAAAAAGGGAAGCACACCGAAAACCCAAGGATTGACAGATCTTCCCTGAGGTTGTCCACCCCACAGTCACACTCCTTAAAAGATACAGCAAATTGTTAACCTTTTCAGATACAAACACTGGCACACTTCAGGTTCACAACGAGAAAAGGAAGTTATTGAATATGAGCAAAAGATTGTAGTCATACATACATATATGTAAATTGAGATTTAGCCACACACACATACACGCACACCTACCCATCATCCCACCTGGGTGGCAGACACCTACAGCTAACGAAGACGAGCTACATACAATTCCATAAATATTTATGAGCAAAACGTGTGAAAAAGTGTCATTATGATGAATATGAAAACATTAGTTTTCCCAAGTAATTGAACGTAACATTTCTCTTCCTTTTTGTCTGCCCTCCCTCATCCCTCCAGCATCTTTACAAAAGTTTCCCAACACTTGGCAAAAAATAAGCGGAGGTTCTGTTATTTGTTTGTTTTTTTTTTCATGGAAAATTGGTTTCGATTTAAGTTTGAGTGATTGTGTAAAGTTGGGATAGGTTTGGTTGGGGTGGAAAGATGGGAAAAAGTATTTCTAAAGTATGTGTTAAATTCGCAACAACCCACGGAAGAGTAAGTATTTGCAAACGCAAAATTGCCATTAATAAAATTTTTTCCCTTCGTACTAGCTTGAGGATATTAATAATGTTGTAAAAAAAAAGAGGAGTTCTTCGGGATATGAAATTATTAATGAAATTGGCAAGATATTTGAAGTGAGAAATTCTGGTTCTTTATAAAAGGAAATAAAATTGGCACAGAGAGAATATCTGAAGTCTACAAAGTTGGATGATAAAATAAAAATAATACCTGATACAATTTTGTATAGTCTGTGATGGGACTAACATTTAGTTGATGCCCCCTATAAATGCACTGCTTTATAGTTAGGAATAAAAGGTAGTGGGGGGGGGGGGGGGGGGGGGGTAGGAAACAGGGAGGAGTGTTTGTTGACATATTTTGTCGATATGAGAGTGCTGTGCGAGAGCCTATCGAACGCAGTGGAAATATCCGGCGGTGAATGGCTCAATCGTTTCGAAATCAATGCCAGCTGGTCTCCAGTTGTTTTGTCGAATTATTTGGAAATATCGGGCGGTGAATGGCTCCATTATTCCGAAATGAATGTCATCTGGTCTCCAGTTGATTTGTTGATAATTCAGAAGGCCGGTAGACTCCTGATACTTTACCATGGTTAACCATGCTCTCCACAAGACCACATTTCAACTATGTGGGCTTGAATCTTTAGTATATACAGTCAAACCTGGATAAGTAGGGCACCGATTGATTATTTCCCTTAACATTATTGATTATTTCCCATTTACCCAGTTTCCCACTTATCCAGTTGCTTTCTTATTTGTCCCACTTAAAGACGAAAATTCTGTTGTTTACTAAATAAAAACCAATTTATTTTCGTTTAATTGGGAGATGCATTTTCAAAAGAATTGATAAGCTGTTTCCAGTATAAAACCTTAAAGTTTTAAATTATTCCCTGATCTGGAGGTTGAAGTTGTGTAAGGATTTTTTTTAATAGAATTTCCGGGTATTGGAACATTTTTGCTTTGAAAACCTTTTAGTCACATCACCAAGCGATATTTTAATTCCAGGAATTTAGCTTTCTTAAATCTCTTGTCCTTCGAAAGAAGCTTCTTGTATCATATTAACTGTTTTGGAGTATTCGTGATTCGGTTGATTTGGGGGCATCGACGTGGTTTGAGTATTTCCTTTCTTGAAATTCCTATTGATTGATCAAAAAGCAAACAAAATCCCAAAAAAATTACACTCAGAGGTTAAGAGAGTACAAAATCCCACTTATAGATTTAAACTTCGAATATCAAATGCCGCTTAAAGAAGTTAACTTTCCCCCTTGAAGAGGATTTCGTTCGATGTGTGAAGGAACCAAAAAAAAAAAATGCCCACTTATGGAGTATTCCCACTTTTACAGGTTGCACTTATCCAGGTTCGAATGTAGAAATATTCAATTCTGTACAAATATTCCTAATCAGTTTTGAAATGTACCTGAGTATAATTAAACAAAACCTTGCAGCAACTGGAAAAAGACTCTGTTGTTTCTGTATATTGTTGCGATTTTCGATTAAATGTTATTCTTCTATATAGTTTGATTGTGAATGTACTTACCTAAATTAACATATATTATATCGTCTGGTGTTACACTAAATCGAGGCGGTGCATGTACATCTAAATGGAACCATGTACCGTTCTTATGCTGTTTCGGATCACGATTTAAAAATACAACTTTACATTCGTACCATCCCTGATCCGATTCCTTGATGTTGGTCAAATTGAGTGATGCCGAACCGAATGGTGAGTCCGGTGACACACGTGAGACTCGACTCTTGTAACCGTCCTCGATATGCTCCGGATAGCTTTCATACCATATGTATATCGGTAAATCGGAGCCCTGTATTTAAATTTCACAATCGATGGAAAACATTGAAATAAAACGAAAACGACATTAGTTACATAAATATTTCAAGATTGAGTCATTACTTAAATATATTCGATAATGTCTGAGAATCTGTGTCAATTGTTTCAAATAAAAGCTATGATTTTGTAGGGTTTACACAAACTAAGGAAAAATTATAATAATAATAATACATTTGAAATGGTGTTGGTTTTTTTTTCTTTGTGGGTTGAAAAATAAAATGTCAAATGTTTTGTTTACAGAGTGGTTTGAGGGGGCGGGATGCATTGAAGTTTGTGTTGAATTTTTGATCAAATGCTGTGACAATTACAAAATTAATATTAGTTATGCTTGAATTTTAATTTAAATAAATAATGACCGCATTAAAATTAATAGTTTTGGTTATTAAAATCAGGCAAAAAGCTAAACATATGAATGTACACTTATGTATGTAGGCGGCGAGTATTTGACTTGTGTAGTCGCGGGGCGAGAAGAAAACTAAAACAAACAAAAAAAAAAACATCATCATCGCATATGCAACTGTGGCATAATGAAATCATAAAATATACATTCAGACAGACAGAAATTTAATTCAATATAAAATATGTTTGCTTTCGTTATTGCTGGTGTCATTGTTTATCTATGTGTATTTTGTTCTTTCGATTCTTTACACAGCGTATTAGTTTCCAAACTATGTGATAGCAAACAACAATAACAACAACAACAACAAAGCAACACCGATGCCAAACATAAATTAATTTATTAAATGCGAAGTGCATGCAAAAGTTTACTTTGGCTGTTTTAAAAATAAATTACAATTTTAAATATTTGATTTTGTTATTTATGAAAAATTTAAATAAACACACAAACAAAAAAAAAAAATGTTGCAGACCATACCGAAATTTATATTTAAACAGTGGAAATTAAGAAATAAAAAAAAAATATATTATTAGGAACAATAAAAACTGGAGGGGATGGCAAATCCCAGGTTTTAAGTTTAATTTTTATTGAACATTTTAAATTATTATGAGATTATTGTAAACATTTTGTCATTGTCAAATTAAAAATATGGCAAATTTAAATAAAATATCTTTCTGGGACATTTTATTTGAATTTTTGCAATTTGGTTACATCGATGCTTGAGGCATCAGCTCCGGAAACAAAAGGGCGACTGCGACTGGTTCATCAAATCATCCTCCAAACAAAGAATACCATAATCTTCTAAAGCCTGAATAAATCGATTGCCCCCACATAAATTCGCTTAAGGGAACTGAATAATAGGAATCCCAAATTATTGAAATGTTGTCTCAACTAAAGTAGAATTCAATATTAGCTGGCATAATTAAAATTCCGTAGACAAAGACTGAATTGTTTGGTAGTCACAATTGAAAAGGGAGACAGTGCAAATGACAGTCAAAATTGAGGTGTCTCACAATGTGGTTGCAGCAGTTCATTTGCATTGGAAATATTAGGAGGTAAAAATTAAAAGCCTGGGAGAAAAACGTATTTTCTCTACAAAAACGTTGTCCAGTTATGCTGACTCAAGTGAACAAGACACCGCGAATAACGACATGGAAGCAAAAGTTAAGAGAAGAATAACAGCATAAAAGCTGACCTCCCCGGTGAAGTACCGCCTGATGGCAGTTTCACGAGAAGGTATGAACTTAAATGATGGTGGGGTTTGCTCTGATGTAGGAATGGCAAAACAAAATTACAACATTTTATTAAAAAGTATTAGGCCCAGTTCCACTGTCGGATCCTAAATAAGCTTCTTCACTTAAAGTCATCATTTAGTGTGTCTATTAATCCAAGGAAAATCTACAATATAATTAAATCGTTAATTGATGGAAAATAACCGATTCTTATAAAATTTTGGTTTAGCGCGCCAACACTAGACTGCAGACATGATGGAAAGATTCCATTTTTCAGCGCTGGATGCAGCATTACCGACGATATGGTCGGATGTGAAGCTTGGCTAAAGAAATGTCATAAAACTGTCTTCTGTACAGAAAAAAATTGTGATCTCTTCTGAGCACAATTCATCTGGTATCTTTAAGCGTACCGTTAGGCGAGTTTGTAGAGTGCTTGCCTATCAGCGTAGGGTTGTGGGTTCGATTCCCACCAGAGGCTTTGGTCTGTCGCTGTAAATCTACCCATATGGTCTGTGACAATCGGTTTAAAATTAGACCCAAAATCAGAATATAAATCTACTTTATATTGTAATTAATAATAAATAAATAAGATCTGGTATCTTTTTCATAATTAGTCGATCGTGTGAAATCGAAACCAACGAGTCTATTTCTTTTACCTCTCCCATTCAACAACATACATACCATGTCATGGATCCTTTTAAATAGGTTCATACCTTGTAATACACGTATCAAGTAATCGGAGTAACTGGTGCTTCTACGACTGTTGTCGTTGTCATTGAATGCGATGGTTTATTAAGCTGTTATTACGTTTGGGCGATTATTTTACTTTTTCTTAACTTTTTTATAAAATTTTGCCAACAACTTTTTTAAAATTTATCAGTTGTCGACCGACAATAGGAGCACTTATAATTTCATGGAAGGTATATAAACTTAGCATTCTGAACATAATACTGTTTTCGGTGATATCAGAATGATTTCGTTAATCTTGTACAAGTCCAAAATCTTCCAAATACTGTGTACTCTCTCCTTGCGGACACACATCTCATAAGCAGGCACAATTCCCTTAGTCCCTTAGGCTTCGACTTCTGAGAGAGTAAACTGTACTACATGTTACCCTTCATTTACCAGTTTCTGTGGCATTTTTGAAAAACTGGACACTCATTGAAGGAGAATAGAGTATCTTTGGTAATCATTTATGTCCTTTTATGTTTTATCTTTTTATTTACTTTTTATTAATTGTTTAATATGTTGGCAGATGTTTAACATATTTTTTTTTGCAACATACTTTCGTATTAAGCAAATACTTATACTTGTACGTATACGCCTGTATGTGTGTATATGTATGTATATTTAATATGTTAATGGTAGTTGTTAGTACACATAGTCTTTTTTAATTAAATGGATTTTTCATTTACTTTTCATTATCATAAGCATACATCTATAGATGTATGTATGTGTGTGTATGTACTCATACATATAAAATCATGGACTTGATGGCCATATTGATATAACTATCATACATAGACCATATTGGAAAATTTCATAAGGATACATATACACATAGGTACACTCAGAAAAAGAAAACGAGTTCGATCCTTATTGAAACAGGATAACTAAATATATGATTTTGTGAAACACGATAACAACAATCATTATGTGACCTAAAAGACAACATAAGATTAAATTATAGAACAATTCGGTCACAATCATTATAGTTTCGTCCACTTAGGGAGATACAAAATATTCATGGTGCTCACTGATTCGGAAGAGGAACCCGTGCCAGTCCCTTAACGGAATATAAAATAATTTCCATACGAAGATTTGAGAGCATGGACTTCTGAACTCCATTCCACAATTAGACCTTCTTGTATGTTTCCTTTGTCTACCGCATTTTCTCTGTGTACTTACAAATACACACACACAGCCACTATACACATATAAATACTAGAATGTATTAAATTCCCTTTTAGTGTTCACCACCTACACGGAATTGGATTATTAATCACAAGTGTTTTTAATTATATTTATGTGTACATACATATGCTACTATGTGTATATACACAAACATACGTACATACATGAAAATACATATATACACATGTATGTAAGCATATATAAATTATATTTGTTGTTATTATTTATTTGGGTTTTTTTTATGAAAATCATTTTCCATTGGTAGCGGTTAGAGCGCCTGCGATCGGAGCGGCTTTCGTTTTAATTATATTTATTTGTTCTGGTTCTTCTTCATTTTGATATTTTAATTTTATTGGCTTTCTCTTTGCCAAAGGAAGCACCATATGTTATGAATTAATACAATTTGGGACCACGTCCTTCCCAGCAGCATTGCTTGGACGGCCGCCCCTTGATTATATTGCAGGAATTTAAGAACATAAAGTTACCAAAAAAACAAAGTAAAATCTCATTAAATCGTCTGTGTGTTATTTCGGAAAATATTTTGTGGGTATATTTTAAGGGCGTCTCAAGATTTTTTGTCTTTATTAAATTAACTTTTCTTCTGCTTTGTGAAAATTGTTAATACAATTTGTCTGGCATACTTAGGTGGGAAGGAATGTGCGTTGGCCGCTTCATTCAGGTATGTTAAAATGTCGGGCAATTGTGATTTCGTTGGGTGTTTTTTTTCATTCGTATATTTAACTTGAACTTTTCAAGGGAATTTAGCAATAAGCGAATAAATGTAAAGGTTGCCTTTAGAACTACTAAAGGAATATAATGGAATAATGTGGCTAACAAATTCATAGATTTCTTCCATTCTGAGACAAGTGGTTGGCAACAAAACGTATGAAATATTCGGTTGATTTATTTAAGATGTGGGATTATAAAGGTTGTGGGCTAAACTGACAGGAACTTGTTTAAAGTATATATTTTTATTACTGTAGCTTAATAATATGCTCTAGTTTTAGTCGGCCATGGCTGTAAACATTATTTTGTAGAGGTTCTGCGATACCAGACGAAGAAGAAAAATTCAATATGGGCCTTTTTTAAATTGAGGTAGGTAGTGCGTGTGTGACTATCACACAGAAGAACCCGAGTTCGAAACCGGGTAAGACCATCAAACATTTTTCGGCGGCTGTTTCCACCTCGTAAATGTTGGCGACTTTACGAGTAAGAGAGGAATCTCTAAGCCATGTAAAACGCATTAGCCGTTCCCAGGTCCCGGTCAGTGAGTATACACATTATATCGTACACAGCTCACTGATTCGAGAGAAGTTTCCCGTTTGTTCCTTCATGGAATTTTAAGAGAAATAGTAAGAATAAAACCTAAAAACATCAATCTATTTTAACGATGGACTTTATGATCTGTGGCTTTGTTATGAAGGTAACAAATTGAAATTTTTTTTGATGTTTTCTCATGAAAATACAAAAAAATATTTTATTGTCTTAATTTGTTTATAACTCCGAAATGTCATTCCACACAATCTAAACACACACATTTTCAAAATGTATTTAAAGAAAATCGGACGAGTCCTTTTCCAGTTGTGACAAATTAGTCTAAAACAATAGAAATTTAATGAAACGTAGCCACTAAAAAAATACTTTCGACCATTATTGTACTCAGGAAACCATAGTTCATGAGAATAGCACGTTGTTTACTCATTACAAAAAAAAAATGTATTGCCCAGTGTAATCAGGTTCGAATTTCTTAGGTAGCTGTGTGGAATAAGGGAGGGAGTGGTTAATAAAAACACCTCCTCTGCAATTCACCTGCTCTAGCTAACTTTTGGCCCTTGGAATTGGATTCAGGACCCCTCTGCTACCAACATAAGTTCAAAAACACAACCTTTTTAATATTTGAAAAATAATTATTAAAAATTCGCCAACACAGAAGGATATATTAGTAATATTTTCATCTGTGAGTGTTTTTGTGGTTTTCGCAAAGAAAAAGACAGAAAATATCAATTATCGTAAAATTGTAATTCAATTGTGTTGTGAATAAAATTAGAGGAATTGACCCAGAGACATTTCTCACAAAATACGAGCTTTGATCAAAAAATGCAATAATATGAAAACGTTGGTCAGCTATTCTAAAAAGAAAACTTTTTAAAATTCTACACTGACAATTAAAACAGCCATAACGTGTTTTGTAAGTTTCTAACTAAGCTTTAATGATTTATAATTAATTACTGCTGTTGATACATATTTAAACATTTTTCAATTGAGTTGATACTAAATATTTAATTACTGCGCCATTTAATAAAAGCATCGGAATTCGAGAAGCGATTAGGTGTACCAGAAATTAATGACAATTTGTTGTAATACCAACATCTATAAATAATAAAAAAAATAGATTTTTATAGGAATGGTAAATTATTATTTAAATATATTATTTAAAAAAAAAAACTGTGTCGTATGTTTGATATTAATCGGAATCATTGGGGGCGTATGATTACTATTACTTTTAATGTATTTATCACAGGACAACATGAGCCACCAGTACGGCTTTCGAAATATTCTAGGTGTTTTTATGATTAAGGTATCAGCAATTTTAGCAGAGTATTTCAAAGATATTTACTTGGAACTTATGAGTGAAATAATATATCGTATGCTTGATATTAATAAGAATGATTAGAGCGTATGATTACTTTTAGATTTTACAATGGTGCGTCTGTGGGTCTTTCGAAATCAACTCTGCCAATTGGAGAATAAGTCCAATATGCTGTGCTATCAAAAGTTATAGACAACAATAACTGTAGGTAATTTCAAATTATTAACAGGAATCGCATCATTAATGTCCGTTTTCTTTGGAGATATCATGAATATGTAAATTGAATGCATGATTAAGTATAGACACATTCTCACCGTGAAGGATTTCAACATGGAAAAATCCTAGGGGCTCCTGACCAGCCCTGTTACCAGACTACAGACTGCGGTGAGACCACGTAGCAAGACTACTTCCAAACTCTTACCGGTATTACAAAGTCTTCTTATACGATTTCTCTATGTCATATTTTAATGGGGAACAACATGGTTGCACCTGTGAGTTATCAGCTGGCTCCCTTTAACCCCTGTGGGAATATCGACATATGGTCGGATAAAGAGAGTTCCATTAACTCGCTAATAATTCGAATGAAAAATACTGACAAACTGAAACTGAAGGGGGAACTTACTCTCTAACTCGTAAAGTCGCCAGCAATTACGAGGTAGAAGCAACAGCTGAAAAATGTTGGATGTTCTTACCAGGTTTCGCTGTGTGGTAGTCCCACACATAACCTACCACCCCACGGAAAAATGCGTGTCCAAAAAATATGTGTCCTCCATTTGGCAAAAACGAAACTTTTCGATTAGTAGAATTTTGACGCTAAGTAGAAACTGCAAACAAAGTAATACACTGGCACACTGTTTACTCAATTTATAATCCCATTTTTCCAACAGCCACAACCAATTGTTTGATTGATTTATGAAAGCCAAACAATTCCAGAACAGCAGATGACACATTATTGAGAAAGCGCCACACCATATGTGATTAAAAGATGTAGCAGCTTAAAATCTACAAACTTCACACTTTTAATGAAAAGTCATAAATAACAACAACAACAGCAAATCCTTAAAAAGCATAAAATTCGGAAAAAGAACAATAGTAACAACAGTTGTTAAGAATTTTTTGTTTAGGCAAAAAAAAAAAAAAGAGAAAAAACCCTCTTAAGTTGTTCTAAAAGAAAAGTTTATTTTACTGTGTGGGTGTTTTGCCAGAGGATGAGAGCATAGCCGAGTCATAAATTTAATCCTTTTAATTTTCTAAGTTTGTTTGGGTGGCGTTTCTTCCAACCGGCTGTCCCAGGACTGGGCCACTAATCTTAAGCTACTTAACTTTAACATACGCAATTTCTCTTGCAGCAGTTCCTTCGATTTGGTATGTGTTTTTATTGCGTTTATTCGTTTATTTTTTTTGTCTTCTTCTTTGAGTTCTGGTAAACAGATAATCTCTTTAAATGAGTTTTATAAGAATAAACACAGACGAAAAAAATGTTGCAAGTTTTATATTGTTTCAGAGGAAAAGGTTTCATTGGAGGCACTGGTGGAATTTTAAGCTACAACTCAAGTGATATAGGGAATTATGCAGGTGTTTAAACGAAATCGTTATAGAGTGCGAAGATTTTATCTAAAAACCATTTATATTTTTAACACTCTGAACCGAAGAACCCTTTAAGTGGGCTGCTGTTTTAAATGCCATGAAGAAACTTTAGTCCTTTCGAAAAGCTCATTTGCCTTCCTTTTTCACTTTAGCAGCAGTTTGGTTCTGTTTTTGTCTTCCATCTGTACTGTAAGTCGTTAAAAAACATAAGGGCAATTAGATTGTCATTATTGAAAGTTTGCTACGGCAGGCAGAAGGTGACACATTCAAGTTATGAAGAAAAGCACAAGAGAGTCTTAATGGATATAACGATCACATCAAGAAAAAACAAATAATTTTATGCTGATAATCTTAATGGTTGGACGAAGGTACCAACAAAGTTGTAGAAACAGTATACAATTATAGTCGTAGATTAAACTCAGACGTATGAGTGGCATTAATGTGACATTTGTATTAATATTTATTGACATTCATAGTAATAACCATGTGATGTATAAATTAACAGTAAGTATATGTACCCCGATTTTCCTAATAATATCAATCATACGACATATACAAAGTTTCAATGATACGCTTCCCTTAAAAAGCTTTACTGGGCAAACAAATTGTTATTGCTTTTAGCATTCGGTATTCCTAGCAATTACCCTCATACCCAAATTAAGGACCATTGCTGGCGAAATACCTTTGCCGGAAAATATTAATCTCATTTCTTGTTATTATAATTAAATTTTCATCAACAAATCAATTGCAGAATTTAAATTGCACATCAACAAAAATAATTACACCCTAAATCATTAAAGCTTAGCGATAAACTACAAATGTGATTAGAAAATTTAAACAAAAATTCGATTCGGTTACATTTTCTAAACTATAATTATAGGAAAATAATTAAAAGTGGAGCAAACATAAAAAAAACAAAACAAAGGCTAATGATGTCCGTTAGTTAATTGCTTTGAAGAGAAACCGAACCATATCAATGGCAACATCAGCAATTGAACAAAAAAATAAAAAATAAACTCATCAACAGTTCAATATAAAAGTTTAAAGCATATTGAGGGGGGGATTCCACAAACTGGGTCAAACTGTATAGAATCATGTTAAATTAAGCCTTTTATTCATTTTCCCATGATCTATAGAAACGTATGTATGTATATTCGAATAAACAATTGGGATAGTTTTTAATCTAAATGAAAGGGACCACAGAAAATGGGTTTTAGGGGATGATAACATATGGGATTCAGTAAACGAAATAATGTCACTGCACTACAATTATTACAAAGATGGGAGATATTCTAATATATGTTATCCCATTATTTATGATAATTTACAACAAGTTTAAAGCATCTTAATAAATAAATAAAAAAAAATAAGTAGTATCTCGAAGTCATAATGGAAATATTTTGGCCATAGCACCGGAATAAAATTTGGCATTAGGGGAAAGAAAATGTTGCTCATCTTTTTTGCTTAGTATCCAATTATCAAAAAAAAAAAATGTAAGCCTGTACATAGGCAAGAAGAAATGCAACAGAAACTCAGTCATGGAAGAGTATCAGATATCAATCTTTACAGACTTGAACGAGATCGGGAGTTTTCTCAGAAATTCGGGGAATAAAATTATCGCACTGATAATGGAAAATGAATCCCAAAATACAAAAATCAAAAATGCTACAGCAAAAGTTATTAAGAAAAAACGATTTGGATCAAAAAAAAATATTATTTTTGCACAATTTTTTTTTTTCGAAACTCGTGTTTTTCTGAGTTTTGATAGAAAATTGTACAGGGTCCGCCAAATAACTTTTTTTTTTTTTGAAAATTCTATAAAAAAAACTACTGGATATTTTCTCAAATTTCTTTTTTTATTTGAAAGTACAATCCTTCCGGTTAATAATGGAAAATAATTTCATTCAAATGGCTGCCTCGGCTGGCCTAAAACAGGGCAAAAAACATCAAGTGTGGCTTCGGCTGTGTGGCACATAGCGCCGTCCTGTTGAAACCAAATGTTGCCAATATCCGCCTCTTTAATTGTTGTAAACAAAAATTCGTTCAACATGGCCCGATAACGAAAATAACGAAAACGTTATTTATATTATATATCCCAAAATATAGAAATTACAAATGCTAAAGCAAGAAATGGAAGGCAACTATCACGGAAAGCACAAACATGGAAGACCGATACTCCAGCGGCAGGTTCATGTGGAAGAAGACATGTAAATCCATGATATGACGAACTGTAGAAAGTACGTGCAAGACCGAAGTGCTTGGAAATCATTTATTAAGCAGGCCAAGACCAAAAACAAGTTCTAGAGCCAACTTAAGTATGTAAGTAAAAATTTATATTTACAAAGATATAGCAAATTCAATTGTATCGTAAGCACGCCTTTATGCGTCACCACACAAAAAAACCGGTACCTGAAAATTTTTCTTTTTTGCAACTAATTATGTGTTTTTTGCGGTTAGGGCTCACACAATCATTTTTTTAAAAATGTATATTTTTAAAATGTTCTGCAATCATTGTTCTGCGGAATTATATGGAGTACAAGTAAAAAGTTGCCGAAGACAACAAAACACACTTTATAACACTGTGCGACAGCCACAATCGGTTTGGGATGAAACCACCGGGGAAAGTTATATCGGTCAAAAAAAGGTCATACGTGTCCCAGCGTTTCGTTGGGTCTCATCTAGGAATCGAGATATATCGATTTGAAGTTAGTAAGTATCGTATAGGGGAATTTGTCACGTTTTTCGCTCTTTTGTTTGACATAACTTGAGAACCACTCGTCCGATTTAGCTGAAATAAATTTTAAAAAACCAAGAATTACAATTCCCTTAATCTGTTCATATATTATTTTCCTTAAGCGCATGAAGAATTTTTTTTTTTTTTTTTATTTTTTTTTTAAATACATTTATTTTCGTTTGTTTGCTCCCTAATAGGACTTGACACTTTTTACCGTTTTTTTATGAATTAAAAAAAAAAAATTTAAATTTTTAGGCAAAAATAATTTTTTTTTTTTCATACATTTATTTATAATTGCGAAACTGTTGCTTAAGTAGGAAAACGGTTTAAGAACAGATTAGAGGAATTGTAATTCTTAATTTTTCTAAATTTGTTTCAGCTAAATCGGACGAGTGGTTCTCGAGTTATGTCAAACAAAAGAGCCTAAAACGTGACAAATTCCCCTATACGATACTTACTAACTTCAAATCGATATATCTCGATTCCTAGATGAGACCCAGCGAAACGCTGGAACACGTATGACTTTTTTTTTACCAATATAACTTTCCCCGGTGGTTTCATTCCAAACCGATCACTGACCCTTACCATTTGTCGCAGACTGTAATAAGAAAAATTAGTACGAATGCTCCAATCAAGATCAAAATCAATTTAGAGTTTTTTCAAATTAGAAAATCGAAAAAATTTGAAAAATGTTGTGCATTTTTGTATGAGCAATGTGAAAAATTGCGTCAAAAAAAAACCTACAAGCTAAAAATATAAAAAAATGTTCCTCCTAAATTCGAAAAACTAAAAAATTACTCTACTTTGACGTATTTTAAATTTCGAACAACTTAAAATAATCCCTCACTACTTGTCGACAATATAATTTGTACTGAACTCAGAAATGTTTACTGTATTAAAAGCTACAGACTTTTGGTCGACGAAATTGTATTCTGGGCCACTGTGCGGTGGTGGGATTCCATACAAACCAGTAAGATAAGTCGCTCCAGACATGAACCTCAACATTCTCACAGGAGTCACAGGGCACTGTACGATAGGAAAGATGTTAAATCGTATTGGTATATGTCAGGATGAATTCTCAGGATGATGAACATTTTTTATGCCAATGTTGAGGTCAACAGGAACGTTGCTTCACTCACCTTGGTGGCAGGTTTCTTGACAACCTTAAATAACTGGCCGTTACACCTCTGACTTCTCTAGCGAAATTCATTGAAAGTAACGAATGGTTCTAACTATACAGCAACGTTCTGCACCATCTTCTCCAGTAATCTACTACCTTCTCTTCCTGCCTCTTCAATCAAAGTTATCAAATGGGCTCCTATTGAACCCGCTACCAGGAGCCGGCAACCCATACAACCTTACCTAACCTTAGTAAATAAGTTGATGTATTTATATGGCTTTGTAATTTCGGAAAAACGAAATATTACAAAACTATGGTTTTTCTGAATTAAATATGACATTGAAAAATGCTTTCACTTTAGTGGTTTTAATTTTTATAAAGAATATGTGACTTTACGATATATTGGAGGATGTGACATTCTGTGTGTAGTTCAAACTAAGTTCTTTATCATCATCGAAGTAAGTGGCTAATCTCCAAATAAATGGTCCTAAGAAAGAATGTCACAAGCGCTAAAATTTAAAAATTTAGATTATTGTGCACATGGGCAGCTGTTGCTAACAACCAAAAACAATCTTTTTGAGTTATATAAAAAAATCTATATATTGGCATATTTGTTTATGGTTGTGTTTGTGGTCATGGAAAACAATATGTTAATCTCTCAGTACACAATGGTAATTCCGGCGACTTTTACTCGGTTTGAGCTAATCCTATTTATCGTTTTTTTTGCCGCTGTCGCTGTTATTGTTTCGTTGAGTTACCCATATTAATGACTTTAATTTATGCACAAGATAATCGCATATATAATAAACCACACCACATCGTAAAAAGGCTGGATATATATTTTTTTGTTTTTATGGCAAATTAAATAAATTAACAAAAATGTACTAAACAACCAACACGCAGCTAGGGGGTTGGAACCTGTCGGGGCTGTAAAAAAAAGTGTCCTGAATTAAATCCTTTTGTTGAAAGGAAACTTTTTTAATTTTACTTTTAATCAGCACAAAAAAAACGTACTCACACCGTTGTGCCACAAATCGGGGGCGGTGGCGTTATTTAACTTTTTATGGCTAACAACACATACGCACACACAAGCACATGTGACGGTATGTATAACCAAAGAAGAAAAACACGTCATAATACATATGTTGACTTTTTATGGCATTTCCAGAATCATTTTGTATGCATGTGCGTGAGGGTGTGTGTGTGTTTAAGCAGCGATAAGAACTCAAACAAACACTATTACCCACACATCCAAACATGCGGATGTAACATTGGTGGGTACAAAAAGGCAGCTAGAATGGCAACCGAACTACTCGTATTATAAATACAATTTAATATCCCAACCAAAATTAAAAGGATTATGTTGCATTATCCTCTAATTTATTTATTTGATAAAGTTTTTTTTCTCCCTCTCTCTGTACTTTTATACTTAACTTTTGCCTATAGTCATGTGTGAGTGTGTGGTATTTATGGTTTGGTTTTTCATTTATTTGTATCTCCCTGTCTCTCTCTGTTTCTGTCTCCTGCTCTCTGTATCCGACCATCGGTATTGTGTCTCTTCTTTTTTATTTAAGTACACATGTGATTGTGGGTTTGTCTTCATCTTTTTTTCTGGGGGAATAGAAAAACCTCGAAACTTTTGCTTTTTGTTAAGAATTATTTACAGATAAACTCACGAAATGAATGCGTTTCATTGGCGTTTTTGGTTTTTTTTATTATATTTTTCGTAAAATCATTTTTGTTGTTGTTGTTGTGGAAAAATCCAATGTATTTATACGACAATCATACAATTTGCACATTGATAGCATACTTGTATGTATGTCTGTGTTGGTGAGGAAAATCCAGAGATTAGAATTTATTTTCATATGAACAAATGTTATTTCATTCAAATATAATCGGAGATTTTCCAAATTAGGCAATGAAGACAACAATCAAACGTATCTGAGGAGATTGTTCTCACAAATATGACATATGTACGTACACACATGAAATAAAGTTTAAGCAAATGAGAAATTGTAGACGGGGCCATAAAAAGACTAAAGCTTGAAAGTAATCCGATTATAATATTGCCGGAGAGTTCCAAATTAGAAGTTTCACTATAAACCTCTTTAGCAATACTCAATATGAAGACCTCAGAAGGAACATTCGTTGGTGTTGTAAAGAAAATATTTCGTACCATGAAGAAAATTCAACGTCTTCGATTACCGTATACAATTGAGGTATGGTCACATTGGCCAAATATTTGTTAAAAATATGTTTGTTCGTATTTGTACAAAGATTTTCCACAATTAAAGAAAAAGTGGCGATGGGTAAGTGAGTAGCAAGGAAGAAATATATATTTCCGATCGATTAGCCCAATGCAAGGCGACTACAATTTTAAATTATTTTGTCCTTATTTTTTTTTGGAAAAATTGTCGAAACTCTAAATTTATGCTTTTCTTATTATAAGAATACAGCGAACATATTTAGCTTTAATATGGTACCTCATCATCTCGATTGTTATCCCTTTAAATGCCGGAGATATTAAGGATAGAAATGTGAATTTTTAATTCTTAAATTTTCGACCCATTTTATTTGGTACGAAAAATAACCCTTCAAACAATGTGAGACATGATCTTTTAAAGTTTCACACTAAGGTCACATTTGGGCAATTTTTACTTGCCGACAAATAATTTTGTTTGTTCAAAATCAGCTGATTTGGTGTTTGACACTCAAAGTTATTTTGCGGACAGATTAGCGGACAAAGAAACAAATATTTCTTGTTTAAAAAAATGCTGGCTGTTTTCGAGCGAAAATCCTTTCGCAGGGATTAGGTCACATCTGTATTAACGGGAAGTATAAATGTCTACTGAAACTTGAGCTGCATGTGCTATTTTCCGATATTAACATAGTTAGGCGTACCAAAATATAGGGATTCTGCTGGCTTGACCATGACGGTCGACTGAATCCAAAAGTAGAGGAGTTCGAATTTTTTTTTAAAAAATAAATCTGCCATTTGCTATCGGCGTATGTGATTTAATTAAAATTGCATAGAGTCCTAGCTGAATTGTGTTCGAGCTTAAGTCCGGAAGATAGACACAGTGGCTCTACCCAGAGATGATCTACATGGGTACAAAATTGGTCCTCAAGGTCAAATTTAAACATTCATTTATTATTCATTTATATCGTTTATTATGAATACGGTGGTGGATTCTACGTATCAAAATATGGTACATCTTGGCGAGATATGCCCATTTTAAACGAAAAAAAATCGATCCCTGTTCAGTTTTTGGCTTATAACTAAACTAGTCAGGTAGCGATGTTTAGTTTGGAAATAAAATTATTAAAAAACTTACTAAATACATCAAAACCATATTTTTAATGAGAAAACCGTTGGTAGCGCTTGGAAATTAATTTTGGAAATGAATTTAAAAAAAAATAGGGTTACCGCCTTGGCTGTGGACTCGGAGTCTGACAAATTCGTCCGGTGTCGGAGTCTGGAATCGAAAAATTAACTCGACTCCGTCTCCGAGTTGTATTAACTTACATTTCCTTTAAAATAAATAAAATGTATCAAAACAGGCGCCTTTGTAGCAGTTTTGGTAGCGTGCTTACCTATTCGCGTAAGGGGTTGTGGTTACGATTCTCATCAGAGTCTTTGGTTTGTCGTTGCAAAAATGTAGACATATGGTCTATTTCACCCGGTTTACCCTTGGACCCTAAATTAGAACAGCTGAAGTCGAAGTCGAGCTATTTAAAAACGTTGAAGTCGATGTCGGAGTCGATCAATTTTGGCTCGACTCCACAGCCCCGGTTACCCCTATAATTTTCCCCGAGTCACTAAGTTTAAAATTTTTTTAAGCGAATTTTCGCTAAGTACAACTTTCCAAAGTGTAACCCGATGTTGTTGTTGTTCTAAGGCTTCTTAAAAATGTTAAATTATTAGTTCAGCGTCTCTCCAGAATTGTGAAAATTTACAAAAAAAAAAAAAAAAATCTCAATATTTGGAATTTTCCCCGCCATTTTAGGAATACTGGGATTGTTTTAATTGAAATCCTAATTGAATTTTTTTAATTTTTTCGATTTCTAATACCAATATGTATGAACAATTTCAGAAAAAATTAGCAAAATTTTTATTGGATATTGCGTTTAATATGTTTATGGAAAATTCCATGAAATCCTAATGAACAGTTCTTCATAACTTTTAAAAATTCCATGACAAACTTTTAAAGATGGTAAGATTATTTTTAAAAAAAATTGTTGGTTTTACTTTAAGTTACTTCAAGTTAGGGCCTTTGAACCATTGTAACAATTTCAATCAAAGATATGGCAAATAAATTTCCAAACATTTTTCAAATTCCCCTGTGCGCCGCTTCATTTTCTTTGATTTCCTGAAGGTTCGAAATTATGCTAATAATCCTTATGGTGCATATCGAGCAAGCTGTTCGTGAGCTAAGGCCAGTAAACGGAATCGTGTTTTGGAAAATTGTTAGCTTTCTGCCAAACTAAACGAGGCAGTCACATGAATCGAGTTCTAGCTAACTTTCCTTAAAATATCAACAGACGGCAAGACGGACAACTATTTCGCATTACGCGAAAACAGGATCCATATTAAAAATCCAATGTTTTTTATTATCTTTTCCAGCTCTGTTTCACTTGCATTCGAAGGATCTTTAGAGAGTTTCCAATAAACTGTTTTTCGTTGTTGTTAATTTCAATTCGATTCGATTAAAAATAGAGTTGAGTAAAAGCTAAAAACATAGTAATTAACTCCACTCCATTTTTAGATTGAATTAAACCAAAAATTTGATTTGTTTGTCCTCAGTTATGTTACTACTGGATCAGTACTAATTATGAATATAACTAAAGCTATTTGTTTATTATTTTTTTAAAGTACGACAGCTGGAATAGATTGTTTTTTTTTATCATTTTTTTCCACAAGATAGTTGTGGTGAGGCACCTTAGTGTTCATATGGTAAACAATTTCAGTTTCTGCAATTTTTTAAAATTTCATTAATAACACTTATACAGTACAACAAATATTTACATAATAATAGAAATAAAAAATAATAAACAACTGCAACATTTTTTTTCTGGTCCTTTCAATGCATAACAATTTTTGCGTACATAAAAAAAAGATATTAAGCATTTTAAAATAAAATGGAGAAAAAAATACGAGATACTAGCAAATTTCCAAAAAACTACTAAAATAAATAAACAAATGCACATGTATGTATGTATGTATAGTATATGGCTATATATATTTAGTATTAAAAAATAACTTGATAAAGAATTAAAACAAAAACTTAGATAATCAATTTAAATGTGTTTCCAAGTGCTCGTTTCTTTTTTTTTTTGTCTGCCGAAATTAGTGAGGAAGAGTTAAAAAATCGTTTTGCTGTAGTTTCAATTTTGTGTTTAAGGGGGGGGAATTTAATAAAATTTTGTGAAAATAGTTTCGAAAAATGTTGCCGAGGTCAGCAAAGGTGACGTGACGTGAGGTGAGCTGGGGGAGAGTGTGGAAGTATTAAAAGAGTGAGAAGAGTCATTGGAGGAAACCAAATTGAATTTGCAATAGTTACAAATTTTGCATAAATAATTTTGGTGATTTATTCTCTGTTGATTGTTTTAATTAAATTTAAATAAATTCCGTTTTTTTTAAGTTATTGTTATTGGTAGTTCTGTAGCTTAAGGACAAAAAACAGACACCAACACACACATACACACAGTAATGGAATTTTGCTACGGTGAAATTAATTTAATTTTGTTTGTTGTAAATACATTTTTAAGTGACGACATACGTGAGCTTATATTCAAATCTATCTATGTGTGTATGTGTGTGTGGCAATACGTGATCCGTGTGCATTTATAAAAATTAAACTTTCGGTGGTGGTGGTTGTTGTTTTGTTATACAGGAATTGTTTTCTGTTATTATTGTTGACAAGTAACAAAACGCATAAATAATTAAAGAGGATGACTACAACAAAAATGCATTTTTAATGGTGAGAAGTTTCGATTGGTTTGGTTGATTGTACGTTTTGATTATAATCAAATTGTTACAGAAATTATTGTTCGCTAGGCTATGTATTATATTATATGAAGGATTCGAATTAAGTTCGTGGTAGTGGGTGGGATTTTAATGGAAATTTTTCTTCTCTCACTCTCTCTCTCTTTCTTTCTTTCTGTTTTTCTGTCTTTATTTCGATTAAGCAAAATTTTATCGAAGAATTTCAAATTTTATTTTCTATAAATTTCGTTACGATTTTGATTTATTTTTGTTGTTGTTGTTGCTGGTCTAAAAAAGCTTTCGTGTAGAATGTTTGTTCATAAGAAACAAAAAACCTTAAAAAAACTTAAATAAACAAAATATTTGGTGGACGTTTTCAAAAGTTGACGTGGTCTAGAGATAAATCTGTAAAGAAAAAGAGACAAACTTGGCAGAAATCAAGAGGCAAAGCTTCCTAGCGAAATGACTAAGCGGGTAACAGCAACTTTTTGCCATTTATGATTATCGTGATAATTAAAGAATCCTCCACCATTGTGACCCCCAATGCATTTGAAGCCTAAATAGGTTTCAACATTGAACAACTGTGGTATTTGCAGATAACATGGCCAGTCGAATGTGTGACCCCAAAACCCGATTGTTAGATGCAAATGTTGATAACGGATAGGGACCCTCTTTCAATGTATTTTGCCATTAACATTAAAAATTGTCGTATTTCGGGACCGGAGAATTCCCATGAGATTAAACTATGAAGGTAAGTGGTTGCAACATGATTGGGCGAACAATGCATATTCTGCCACGGATATTTACAGGATGTCTAATGTAAAAAAAATTAAAAAAAATACTACATTAACTGGATATCGAGATCTCCAGATTTTACCACTCTGTTGGTTCTTTGAAAAGGAAAGTGTACGCCAGCGGACCATAGACGATCAACCAGCTTAAGGCAAGGCACATTCTCCTCCTATATACGGACGATATTGTCATCGTCGGAAAAATATAGCGAGTGTAACAAATAAATTTTCAAGAATTGAGAAATAGACCACGAAGCTGGGTCTGATTGGTGAACTGGGACATGACAAAACATAATTTTGAAACTGCTAGTCGACGGCATAGTGGAGACAAGCAGTTGAAACGTCCAAGTAGTGAAAGAAATAGTTCTAACTCGGGGAATCCAACAACTTTTTTCACTGTGCAACACATGTTAAGCATTCGCATTCACTAGAAGTTGGAAACTTACACCGTGTTACAAAAAATAGATCCTATGAACCAAATGCACATATTCGGAAAGAGGGGAAAAAATAAAAATAAACGTGTATCGGCGATTTTCATGTACACGTCAGAATTATTTTTTTTTAAGTTTGAAGTATAAAACTCGTAGTGGCCTGTGTGAAAGCCTTTCGACCGATTTTTAACCCTTCTTCAGTGATCCAATCGAGCTGATTTTTGGCAGGCTTTTTTGTTTGCGTAGATAAAACGTACAAAAATGTTGGCTGTCAAATGAACTGCACTCACTTTTTGATATTTATCTTCAGTATACTCCAGCAAATGATCATGAATGAATTCATGCTTGAAAACCGCTAGCAGATTATCTACATTTACTTACAAATCCGTGATTATAATGAAAATAGGCATTTATTTTTTAGAGTTGGCAAATATGTAGCCAATCACGTGGCTATGATGACTTCAAATGGGATAACTTTTCTCACGAATCCAGGTGTGCTACTTGCTAACATCAGTTAAACCTTTTTCCTATCCAATGTCAAATTGTAATCGATTTGTTTACCGAAGTGAATTCATTGGTTGAGAAAAATTATTGAAATATACGAGTTTGGGGGACCCAGCATAATGTGATAACACAGAATGACCAAGTCCAAGACTACCAGTGTGTACAACGGGGTCAGAACTTTTAGCAGGTCACGAAGACGACACTACTCAAACTATTTGGTCTAGTACACCTTAAGACTTATATATTTTTTCGAAAATTTTCAAGGATTTCCACCTCAAGCTAATGCCACAAAAACTCGTTCTCTCTCCCTCTCGGTGCACCAACATCATAGCATTTAAAACGTCCACTTTCGAAACCAAAAGAAAAGAAACTGTGTTAAGTTTTGTATTTGGTCTTGTATACTTTTTAGTTTTCTTTTTGAAGCGTTTGCATTATAAAGGAATATTTTTGGGTAAATAATATTTTTTTTTCGGTATAAGTGTATGTTTGTATGTTTGTCTTGTACAAAAGAAGCCTTTATGTTGCTATTTAAAGTCTAAAAAGTTGGTTTATTTATACTTGTTCGTGTAGTTTGTGTGGTTGTTCTGGTTTTTTTTTCATTTCCAAAATGAACAAAAATAACGAATATAAAAATATACGTTTCGAAAATATTTCGTAACGGAACGAAAGGAAAGCTTTTAAAGAAAAAACAAAGCCTTTGATATAAAAAAAAACACAACAAAAACATAAGGGAACAGTATTTGGTTTTACGTTAAACAAGCAATTGTTTTTTTTTTCGTTGTACCACAAGATCGAGTTGTTCAACTCTGTTGACAAGAGTTTAACTGAACAAACAACTCTTTTCCGTTACTTAACAGATCAGATCGAAAGTGTGGCGATCTGTTTAATAAAATGGCGGGGAAAAGTCTATTTTTTTTTTAAAGAACCGAAATAATACTTTTATAAATGACGACATTACCAAAGGAAAAGAATAATTACAGCCAATACTTTTTTTTTTCTTAGTACACATTACAAAATTCATTGCAACTCAGTTAGAATTTCAACAGAGGGGGTATTTAAACGTAAAACATTTGAAACGGAAAAATGTACTTGTTTAAACTCATTACTCTACAACCAATTCAAGGCCAAAGGAAACGAAAAGAGAAAAACGATAAAGTAACAACTAAATTTCGGTTAAATTTTGTATGTTTAATTTCTGTTTAAAGAAATGAAAAAAATTGTTGTTGGGTTTTTTTTTCAAGTTTTTTAGTTTAAAGAAACATTAGTTTTGTTTCGCAAATACTCACAGTATCTGGGTTTAAATGAAAATTAAATGTAGGGTTTTGTTTATGGATAAATGTGGGACAACAGAAACGTTTGTGTCCCCCTCCGTACGGACATACGGCCGTTTTAACGTATTTGTGTGTGTGTGTGTTTGTATTAATGCAGAAAGCATCGTTACTCGGTTTAATTCCGTTCGCACAAAATTAAACACAACGAAGAACACAAACGTTTGGCGATTTCCGGCAATTCGCTCTTTGGGAGGGTGGGCCGACTTAGGGTGTTTTTTTTTTCTTTTGAGTAGTTTAACGAGTATTTACTTTGCTCTGTCTTTCGTTATGTTTTTTTTTTTTTTTAGTTTGGTTTGTTTGCTTGAAATCTATTCTTGTTATTGTTATACTTTTTTTTCTTTCTTTTTGTTCTGACGCTTTAATAATAATAAAAAAGAGAGTTTAGAGAAGAAATATTATTTTGTGATATCGTACCGTTTCGCTCACCTTCTTGTCCCACTGTAGGACGTACGGGACTGGATGATCATTGGGGAATTCAACGTGACAATTGAAGATGACACCTTCACCGAGTATGGCTGTGATATGGACAGCATCTTCTGCAAAGAGATAAACAAGAAGAATAATAAACGGTGAGTAAGTAATATTAAAAAAAAGAAGATTTTAAAATATAAAAAATAATAACTGAAAATAATAACAACTAAAACTCTCAGCGGTCACTTGGTCTTCGTTTCAATAACTACACGAAATTCACAACTGGCCTATGTTTCTACCACATTTGCAGCCAGGGATGATCCTCGTGATGTTGGCCCACAAGATACATCCTTTCCTAAGACACCACAGTATCTAGATCTCAAACGTAGCATATAACAGGAATTCTATGTAATTTTGCTGCTACCTTTTTCAGGATTACATTCCCAATTATATTTAATTTCCTAAATCTACCATTGAATTGAGTATCCATATTTACATGTGTATATGGGTCCTACAATTATATGGTACGTACAATTAATTTGTTGCCATTTGCGTACGCATATTCTCTTCGAAACAAACGAAAAATATGGGCACGTTTATGTTCATTTGAAAAATGTCGTCGCAAGAGTAACTTCTCTTAAGACAACTTGCCGTTCGCAGCAGTAAAACAAAAAAACAATGTTGCCCTACACCACAAATTGTCAAAGCATTTGGGGAAAATAAGGGAAAAGCAAATTTGTTTTCATAAGTACGTCAACATTTTATTTTTTTGAACTTCAAATACGTCCGACGAATTCTTTATTGACACTAAATCACAAAATTACACTTTTTAATGTGACAAAACAGTCAAAACACAATAAAATTATCCCATAAATTGACACAACAAAAATGTGTTTGGGAACTCTAACATATGTTGCTGCTGCATGTGCCAAAATTGCACTGCCATTGAATTTTCGTTAATAGTCGGCTTGCCAGTAGCAAAAATGTGGGTGAATTGAGTGTGTTGAGTTTTACGAACAATCTCAGCCCAGTGTAATGGCTGGATAACACAAACTTGACAGCGGTTTCATTGTAGTTCAGTATTGTTAACTCAGACTCGAGTACTGGTCAACTTGAAACCCTTTTGTTTGTGCAAATTGCCAAACTTTTGGTCGGTAAATTGGTTTGTTTAATTATCGATGTGTGTGTGACTTATGTTTATTTTTATTTGTAGGTATTTTCAAACTGTGGCCCGTTATTGACGAGAAGAAACCGTGAATGGACAACTCACAACGTGTGAATTACACGCAAAGCGGTCTGAGGAGGATACTCTTCTGGATAAGAACACGACTGCATGGTTACATCGTACAGGGAATTGGCGAAATACCATCTCACCTGGGCGACCATTCACCGCAACAACAGCAATGACTCCATGTCCAATATCCAATACCATCAATATAACAAAATAACAAAAGTTCCACAATTATTTGAGTTTAAATGCAACGATACAGAACACCATAGAAATATCGAATTTCCGCCGAATTCTATGGCAATTTTCACATTTGGAGTATGCGTTTCAACGATTGCATTGGCATTTCAACGATTGAATAGATTAACATTTAAGCTCAGTTTGTTTTCTATTTGATTGTAACTTTAGATACGGTCGAAAACTAAAACTAAATCCGAAAAATTAAAAAAATTTAAAAAAATATATATGTGTCTATATAATAATGTTTATTGTGATTTTCCAGCTCGTAAATGACTGTGTCACAGATAGTTGTTGGAAGAAATCAAATTTTTGTAATTCGAATGTTCGATGTTGAACATTTGTCGTTCTTTTTCACCAAACGCCCTACCATACGTAATTACCGTTTTTATCGTATGGCAATTTCATTACATTTTAAAATCAAATACTTAAATATATTTGTCTTTCATCAAAATCGTCTAAACTTAAAATCTATACGAAAAGCACACATCACTTTATAATGAAGCGTAATTTAAAAAACATCATGTGCTGCTACTTGGACGGGTCACATTCGAGAGATAGAGGAAAACGGAATTGTAAAAAGGCGGAAGTAAAGTGTACAGAACAAGTACGATGACTAAAGCAACAACTAAAACATTGACAGGTCACTGCAAAATACCTGAACATTTTTGCACACGGCAACGTGGATCAAAAAACGGAAAAGAAACACTTGTACAGATGTGTCTGTGTGTAGTTCACAGTGTAGTTCATAGACCGCCCGAGCAACCCGGACAGATAGTACTTGTTAAAACTTAGATACGGTAGAAGTAGTTGATGTAACGTGACAAGACATGTAACACACGATAATTTCCCAAGGAACGCTGGTGTAACGTGCATCTGTTTTGCTGATATGGACGACGAGTCGATTTGTAGTCGTCGACGGACACTTTTATTTTGGTGTGATGACACACCATTGACAGACATGATGACATTGAGCACGCGGTTGCATATTCTCACATACCTCCGCACAAAGTTCTGTTCTTTTTCTTTTATCCGTTTTGTTTCTCTTCCCCCTTTCTAAGTTTAGATACAGATACTTGACTGTGTTGTTGTCGTTATTGTCGTTGGTGTAGTGATGCCAATGTGTCTTAAATGACCATATTGCTGAAGCTTTTGTCTGCGAGAGTATGCTCTGTCATGAAACGAACAGTTTTTGTCACTTCCGGTTTTATGTTTTTTTTTTTTGTTTTGTTTGTGCTGTAGCCATTCATGGCTAAACAACAATTACTACTTATCTGCTTTGACATGTCATCGCATCACCTCCTTTAGGGATACGGAACGGGGATGAAACTGTACGCTGTACAGTGGTTTACGATTGGTTAGCTTGTTATGCTTGTCAATATTTGCAAATCTATGGAGTGTACAAATGTCAGTCAAACTGTATCTCTCGGATGGTTATTTGTTGGCAATTTTCGCAAACAAGGCAAATGGTTACTTTAGGAAATGTTCCCAAAATCATTGTATTATTCGCCTAGGTCTGTAATCTTGACCCGTTCATATATTTTTTTAGCTCTATGTAGAAAAGATTACGAGCAAATCCCGAAATTCTCACAGGTTTCATGGATGCTCCTAATATGCCCAGATTTAGAAACTTGACGTATTCTGAGAACAAATAAGCAGAATATTGAAGTATTTCCCATTCCCCGTAGATATCTCACTTATAAATTGCCCCAATATCGATGGCTTCAAGTCTATAAAGTAAATTTTAATTTGTGTTTAAAAAATGAAAATGTTTTCAGAATACTTGTTGGAATTGACGTTTTTTTAACCTCAGTCAGCTAAGTATATTTATAACTATTGATAGGATTGTCGGGTAATTTCAAGATTTTGACATTATACGAATTAAAATAAAATCTCCCTAATAACAGGCTATGTTGACTTAGCATTCTCTGAAATGAATTCATTTGAACTAATATTTCAAACTATCCAAAATAACATCCGCAACATATTTGGCTGTATGTAAGCCAAACATGATTTATAATGAAAAGTGTCCCAAATAAACAATTCCCCAAAATAAATGAAAAACTCTCCAAAAATACAAAGATGAAAATAGGAAAAATTCGCCACGTGATTTATAAAAAATACTGCAAATTAAGGCGGTGCCGCGAGCTGGTCGCATTGTAAAATATTTTTTATATAAAAAATGGACCAAAAACAATAAAATGAAACTGAAAAATTCTCCAAAAAGGCAAAGATGATAATTTCCCCAAAAAAATCTGAAAAATTCTCCAAATGATTTATAAAAAAATTAAGGCGGGTCAGTTCGCATTGTAATTTTTTTTTATATAAAAAATTTAAATTTTATCTAAAAATTTTGAGAACATCCCAATTTTTTGCACAATTTTGTATGAGATATTTTCAGACAATCTTTCGTTTTCAATTTTGGGGCATTTTTCATAAAGCTAGCGGTTCACCCAACCAAGCGGTTCACCCAACCGAAAGGTTTTCCAAGCTTTCAAGTACTTTTGGATGTTTTCTTAGAGGACAATGCCATAAGATAATCTTAATTTCAACGGAATAACCAGAAGAAATCTTAATTACATTAATATTTTAATACTCTTCCATTCATGTGACCTGAATCAGCTCAATGAAAAATGCCCCAAAATAAATGAAAAATGTCCCAAACGCAGAATTCCCCCAAAAAAAACCCACACGAAAATGTCCAGAAAATTTATGAAAATAATCCAAATAATTTAAGTAAAATTTCCCAATAAAAAATCTGTTCTACGACGGGGTTTGCTGCGTAGGCCGTGTGACCTGAATCAACTCAATGTAAAATGCCACAAAGAAATGAAAAATGTCCAAACGCAGCATTGCCCCCCCAAAAAAAAACGAAAATAAAATACCTCAAATAATTTAAGAAAAGTTAAATATTCCCTTCTACGGGGGGAGGCAGCGTGGGTCAGTCATGGGCTTGTCGTGCCTTCGCATAAACTTCGACAGGTTATTTAAAACACCAATAGGGCACAATTTGAAATCTACCGTCGATGAAATATTTCCTTTCCCCGATCGGAGTGTTGGCTTTGTTCACATCTGCCAAGGCCTCTGAATAAAATATACAAAACCAGAAGACATTTTCAGAAATGGCAGATTTAAATAATTGTTTCGTATAGATTGTATTTTTGGTCAACCCCGTTAAAAGCTCCCGCTCCTTTTACTTTTTACTTTTTGAGCAAAATTTTTTAAGTTTTGGGATATTTTGTATACCAAAAAGTCGTCGAAAAACGAAAAAATCAAATATTTTCCAAAACGTATGAAAAAATTTCTATTATTTCGCTTGTGTTTTACTTTAAAGCACTGTGCAACGATGGCCGTTGCTAAGAATGATCGGGTGACTAACGGCAACGTGAGTGTTTACTCATAAGTTAGTTCTACTCCAAAGTTAGCATTTACAACTGCTCAAGTGAACAGCCAGCGAGCCAGACAGCCAACCAACGAACAAACACAACACAGCTAAAAAGTGTGGGACAAAAGTTGCTGGCGTTGTTGTTGTCGCCCTTGTTGTGGATATCCGTTGCTCCCGCAGAGAAAACTGTTGTAAGGAATCTTAGTCTCATTTCCCACTTCAATTATTGGTTTTTCTTTACACTTCCTCGAGTCGTTGTTTCGATGTCGTATTCATTCTGGTGCTTCAATTTAACTATTCAGGCATTTACATGACATGTTGTCTTTTTTTCCAGTTGCCCTTAACAGTACTCCATGGACGAACCAACCGCCCCCCCCATTAGGTCCGGGGTTCGGGATTTCTTTTGAAGTGTTAACTACTTGAAAGTTTTGTTAAAGCATTTCGTTTCATTAGCATTGACTGTGCACGTCGAGTGTCGAGTGTAGTTGGTAGAGTGTACTGGCTGTCCCACCATGACGTTGTGGTGGATGACATCATCCTGGTCGTCATTCACTGTCACCGTCTAGTACTGCTCCATAACTAATGGGACAATGTGATGACAACTGGACACACCATATTGTTAATTGTGAAAATGTCCATTAAAGTCTCTTTACTTTGTTCTTTTTTTCCTCTCTTCCCTTTGCTGTAATTAGTTCAATCACGAATATAACACATTACACTTGAAATGGAATCGATAGAGTTGAGTTGGTAAGCATGTGTGTGTGTGTGTGTCATTAAGGACACTGAGTAAATATAACTTAATTAGAAAGAAAAATAAAAAATCCCATGATGGAATGCACAAAATTGTTAAATTCTGTAAATTTGGGAATTTAAAGAAATTTTATTTTTAAAGAAACTGCAAATTGCCCTATAAAGCGGCCGATTGCCTTTGTTGCTAGTGCTGTTATAGTTTATTATAATAAATATATAAATAAATAAAAAGACCTTTTAATAATTTTGACATAATTAATATCAGTATGCAAACGCCATAATGACCAAAGGATGTTTCTTATATTTCTGGTGTATTCGAAAATTCATTTAAAAAAATATTTCGTATTTTTTCTAACAAATATTTTTTTTGGAAATTGCCACTTTCGCCGGATGTACTTTTATTATTTGGACTATAATTTTAAAAGGAGAAGTTTGCTCGACTCCCAATTATTTTATTTATTTTTATTTTATTTAATTTCAATGTCAAATGGTTGTCCGAACGACGCACTGTAGAGAAAATTCGTTCTTCAGCTCTTTTCTCCCACCCAAACCCTTCTTTCCTATCGCTAACACAGTGCATTGCATTGATAGGGGGCATCCCCTGAGTGTTAGTAAAAAAAAAAACAGACCAAAGCCTCCGTTTGGAGTTGAACCCACCATCCCCTCGCTGATGGGCAAGCACGTTACCATCCCTCCTACCGAGGCGCTTCCGACTCATTGTTATATTTAATACATTTTCCATTGAATAAGTAAAATAAATTAAAAATATTTGTGAATATTTTTAAAAAAAATAAATGAACCACATTTGTTTATAACTAAAACACAAACTCACCACAGTGAGAGATAGACTATAAGAGTAGTAGACGGAAAGATAATTTTCCAAATTATGTTACTGAACGGCAGAAGTCGGATTCGTCTCCGGAGTAGAGCTATTCACAAAAGTGAAGTCAGAATAGTAATGCAGCTTTCGGAAAAAGTTTCGAATTTTATTCATTTTTTATGATTTTTTTGTGAGAAAAACAAAAGAAGTTTTTATTTTTAAAAATAATATTTTTTTAAACATTTCCCTTTAAAAAAAAATGGTTTTTTGTTTTTCGATTTTTTTTCTTCTTTATGATTTTTTTGAGCCAACAAAAACTTTTTTTTTTTAAAAAATATTTTATTTTAAATATTTTTTTTTTTTAAATAATTTTTTTTAAACATTTTTTTTAAAAAATATTTTTTTTTTAAACATTTTTCTTTTAAATATATTTTTGCCCACTTCCATTTATCTAGTGTTTTGTATATAAAGATTATGATCACATTTTTAGTTCATATAATTCCCTTTAATTTGATATATCGTTTGATCGGACGTATCTATGCAGATTTGGTAAATTTTAGAAAATGGACATCTCAATACACACAAAAAATAACTTTTTAGTTGACAGCTAACATTTTACAATTTCCTTATTCCATAGTATATCAGATCCTTTTTTAATTTATGTTTATTATGCCAGGGAAAAACCAACAAGAGGGGAAATTTTCCCTTTCTTTACTAACAAAATAATGCGGGGTTGACTTTTTTTCATTTTTATATTTCTTACATTTTATTTTATAAACCACCTTCTGGGCATTACTAGCCAAGTTAGCATATTACACAGTGTTAGCGGCTTGGTGGTTTGTATTATCGATTAGACTTTACATTTTTCCTTGAAATTGAAATTTAAATACAAAATAAAAAAGTATAAAAATTGTGTGGGCGCTCATTCAACTAAAACGTTTAATAACCCTTGTGCCAGTTAGAAGCATTGAAGCCTCTTTTAATAAATCCATAAACTGTGTGTGTGTGTGTAGTTCCATTCACATATATTACTACTGCAACCAACCACTACAGACAGACATACTTTCAATGTTTGTTTTATTGTGTATACGATTTCTATTTTGTGTTTTACGTTTTTTTCTCTCGCGCTCTTAGTATCTCTCAGTTGTCGTCGTCGATGTCGCACTCTGCGATGTGGTTTTTTTCATTCTTGCAATTCATATCTTCATTTAGCATACTTTTAGGGTTTGTATGCACAAAGTTCGTGCATAGAGGGGGAGCTTGATTAGAGTGATGGAAATGGTTTTTAAAGGGATATGAGGATCAGGGATCCACTGAATGTATGTTCTGTGTATTATGTAAATTCGCAATGGTAAATTATTTGAAATATAGGGTTATCCATTCCGTGGTTTCAAAAGTATAGGGCTGGACATCTGTCAAACTAAGTTGTTAAACCATTTTTTTTTCTTTTCAGTTGGAAGTCTGACATTGACGAAAATGGATCGCTTAGCTATCACACAACGCGTAAAAATTCTTAAAACCTACTACAAAAAATGGTGATTGTGGCACAGCTACATGAAACATCATGAAAAAAAAATATTTTATATCTGTTTTATTTACGTTTGCTTTAAAAAAAAGCAAAATGGATAACTCTTTACAATTTCAAAAATGCTGATCCTTGCTGATATTCAGTAGACAGAGGAAAACTATAGTCGAAATGCAAAAAAGAGGCTTTAGAAAGGTCAATTCAGTAGATTGGAAATATAATTTCATACAACGTGTAAATCGTCTAAAAACACCGTCTGCTTCGTTTGAAATTTTTTGCAGTACGAAACAAGGAAATGATCTTCCACATGCCGTTTATCAACAACCAAAATAAATGTGGTTTGATGTCGATAATGTCAAGGCTGGATAGGGCTCGTCATTCACCATAACGACAACTCATACATCGTTGCGAAAAGAAATAAGGACCGATGATGCCGCCAGCGTGTTAACTGCACCAAACAACCAATTTTAGTACATGTGGTGATTATTCGTGACATCTACAAGTTTTGTGAGACAAATTTCCCATGCACTAATCAACATCAAGCCATAATTAACTGAAAGTTTCATCACTCTACCCGAACGTCCTTTAAATATTCATCAACCACAATTTATGGGTGTGTGTATTTGTGGGTGAATCTCTTTTCAGCTCTGTTTCGTTTCGTTTCGTTTTCTTTTTATTCAATTCCTACGTAATGCAGTAATTGTATGCGTTAAAAGTAGACATAAGTTATCATAATGAACTTTTTTAAGTGCTTCCAAAAGACTTATTATGGCGGAGGTAGCATAGTTGGTTATGTTGCTCCCTATACTCAGGTTTTTTTTTCTCTGTCGCTTTTGTTTTTATTTTATGAGGATGTGTTTATGGTTTTAAGTATGTATGTCTATGTTCAAATATGCGAATATATCTATGTATGTATGTGTGTAGGTTATTTGAATGGGTGGGATTCTTTTTGTTTGGTTTTATACACATTTGAGTGTGTTTTGTGTATGTCATTAAATAGTAATGAAACTTTCAAACTACTGGCGTATACACAACTACTGTATGCATGTCCTGGTTCAAGGATTCATTTTGTTTTATTTTTTTTTCTGATTAAATTTACTACGAAGAAGACTATTTCGAATTTTAGAGGTAACAAAAACATGTGGTGTTTTTCTTGTTTAATGAATTAAAGTAAAAAAAAACAAAACATAGCAAGTGAATACATTTAAGGCAACTGAATCAGAGTCGTTGTTAAATTGTTGGAATAATTTCTGATTACGGTAAGTGAGAAGGTTGGCCTAGAGGCATGACCGAGAGTAAACCTAAGTTACGGACGCAATCACAGACATCGCAGGTTGGGGGAATTAGAATTTGTTTGGAACTAAATCTACCAGTTGCAACTGACTTGTCTGAATTGATTGCAATTTTTCCTTAAGTCTGGAAAATGTAACAAGGCATGAGCTACAGCGGTTCAAATTTGAGTACATTGATTCTCAGAAAATTTCTCTAACTTTTCACTACCAGGAGAGATTTAAAAAATCGTTACAAATACAATACTCGTTCTATTTAAATAGGAAAATGTCCCATTGGTAGCTTTAAAAGTTTTCTGCTCATAATCAGCTGTTTTGTGCTTTTTAGTATCACATCAATACGAAAAAATACTTAGAATTGTCAAAAATCACTCCTTATAGTACGGTAGTGAAAGGATCAATGGGAACTTACTTACTCACTTATTTTCCTTAACATTCCATGAAGGAACAGACGGGGAACTTCTCTCGAATCAGTGAGCTGTGTACCATAAAATGTGTATACTCACTGATCGGGACCTACTGTTTAAAGCCGGCTCCGAACGGCTAATGCTTTTCTAGAGAAGTTTTACATGGCTTAGAGATTGCTCTCCTACTTGTAAAGTCCCCAACATTTACGAGGTGGAAAACAACGGGTGAAAAATGTTTGATGGTCTTTCCCGGTTTCGAACTCGGGTTCTTCTGTGTGATAGTCGCACACACTACCTACCACACCACGGCCTTCCACATTAATGGGAACTAAGAATGTTTAATGTTTCAAATTCTCGTTGAAAATCCGGAGTCGTTGTTTTTAGTTTAATTTTCACACATATTCTAAGGAAATATGTTATTTTCCTTACTTTTTAAAAAAAAATGGTTTTTAAGACACGCTGAACACGATGGTACTAACATTTTTATCCAAACTCTAAGTAGTCTGTTTGTGACCACAGATTTGTGCTTTGCCATTTTAATTGATTTGTTTACGTGCTGGCCTAGGCAAAGGACCTTAAAAGAAACGACACTGCTGATGATCGGGCTGTTTCAGGAGACTTACCACCAATCTTTATAAAAGAATTGTATGCTATGTATTATTTGGCATATAATCATAATATTTTTGCTCTTAGGTGTTATGGATAAGTAATTTGTCGTAGGCCATATCACATACTCGAGGAATTCTAATAGTGCCGATTATGATTTTATGGAATGCAATCCAAAGTGCAGGATATTTAAGAACTGTCCGATGGAACTGAACAAAGTTTACATTTCTTTTAAGAAAGAAATATTTTCCAAACCCAGCACTGCCAACTAAGCCAGTTTACAACAGACTGTTATTAGATTTGAATTTTGGCTAGATTTGTGCCAAGAAACCCCATTGACTTTTAAACACGATAACAACACTCTCACAAGGCAATCAATACAATCAAGCCACCATCATATACAACTTATATTTAAGTATTAGAAAGATAAAAAAGAGTCAGTCGATGCTCGAACTCTTCGAGACACACTGAATTCGCCAATAGAATCGAAGCTAATTCCAAAAATTTATGAAAAAAAAATATTTGATTTATTCAAACAAAATTTTAGTGAATAAGAAATATATGTTTAATTAAACAATTTCAAAGTATTTTGTTTTTTAAAAAATTATAAATATTTTTTTTGTGGTATAGCGTGTTAATATTTAAGGATATTTGTAAGGATAATTATTTTGTAATGAATTACCCCTATAAAACTCCGATGTACTAAAAACAAAATGGTCGAATTTTTTTAATTTTTGGGGAAAATTTATTTTTTTGAGACATTCTCTTTTTAACTGACGAAATGACTCCTCCGATTTTGTTGAAATAAATTAAAAAATAAATGAGCACTAATTTATCAGTAATAAAGCACTAGTGCCTTTTAATTTAAATCAAAAAATCTAAAGGATTTTTTGTGTTTGTTTTTAAAAAATTATATAGTTTATTAAAGAACACAACCTCCACACAGCAGAATTTTCTTCACCAAACCCATGTATATTCATACAAGTGTCTACGGTATGAACATACACAAGTACATACAAACATTCTTCAATTCAAATTTTGAAGAGAATTTCGAACAAAACAACGTCTAGAAGAGGCCAGCAACAGGAGAACAGATCAACTGCATATACATTTATATTGAAAATTCCATAAGAAGTATAAATGTTTGTTCAGTGCTTTCTAGGATATTTTGCCCAGATGCACACAAAGATCTTCCCAGGTTCAGACATGTTTGCAAGTGCTTAAGTGCAGTTGGTTGAAGTAAATGTATTGGTTGGATAAGAGGATCTACATTAGAGTGTATCAAATGCAAAAATTAGGCAATACCCTCATTTCCTATCGCTAACATAGTGCACTGCATTAATGGGGAGATTTCTCCAAAAAAAAAAAATGTCCTGTAAGTTTTGAAAAAAAAAATTCGTTGAAACAATGATTTTATAATAATGATTTAAATAATGATTTTATAGTCAGTACTGCCACCAAAATCTGTTTTGATTTTATATTGATACCAGAACTGTATGTCCTGTGACTGACTGTGAAGGACCCAAGCAGTATTCGCCAAATAGAACACCATTAAACTTTAAAACTTCGTCCATGCGTAACCCGAAGAACATATATTTCAAATTATCTCCAAATTTCTTTGCTATGCGTTTGCAAATAAAATAAATCGATACACCCTTTTATACCACACACAAACAAACAGTCATCGTCAAGACTCTAGGGAAAAAGTTCATTCACTGCATTCGACAATGACGACGACGATGACAATATTTAAAAAACCTAAGGGTATTTTTTTTTACAGAATTTCCCACACAAATACATCCACTCAAGTACACCCACATTTGCCACACCAAAAGGACGAATGAAAGAAAGAGTTTTTTCTCCACCGCCTGCAAACCAAAATAAACATGGACACATCAGCCTTCATACGAACGGACATACATAAACCTACACATGTGACATGTGTGTATGTGAATCATACACTAACACATATTCAAATACAGTTAGTTTTGCTTGGAATGGAAATGATTTAAACGGGTTTTCTTGTAATCCCTATTTTGTGTGGACATTTTTGGTTAGGGGAAAACTTAAAGTTTGGAAAGTTGTTGGCACTCAGTACAGAAAAATGTTTCGGGATAGAGTCAATCAAAATGGAAGAGTTTTTTTTTTAAATTCAAGAATTTGGGTACATACATTTTTTAAGATAGAATACAAGGCAAAAGGCATGACCCTGCAGCTATAAAAACAGGCGAAATGTCTGGTTATCATACTCTAGACATTCTTGGAAATAGAATACCGAGGAAAGTATTAAGAAAGACCAACGTGTGTTTTATATCTGTAGAAAGACGTTCGAAAGAAAAAAATGCCTTCAACCGAAAATAAAACATTAGGTGTATATGACGATCGTCAAACCCATAGTCATGTATGAGGGAGTCAATACAAAATCACATGTCTCCAATCTAACCAAAGTCCAAAGGCTGGCCCGCGTGGGCATTACGGGAGCACTGAGATCAGCTCCTCAAGCAGGTCTAGAGACAATACTCGATATCCAATTGATGTTCATCTCTGTCTAAGAGAAAAAAGAACGCTCAAACAAAAGTTCTATGTACACAAATTCATTCTAGGAGCAGGTCGAACAATACCAACGTGAAGCACTTAAGTTATGCGAACAATCCCAATTGGGGGTAATAGAAGGAAGCTTCACTAAATTGTGAATAAATGCGAAAATCCTCAGTCAAGTTTCATGATAATAGATTTAAATATGGCCCATAATGAAAAGCTATTAAAAAGAGACACTTTTTGTAATTTTCGAATTTAAATAATTTTTTCCAAAAAAAAAAATGTTACTAAAAAACAAATTTTTAGGCACTGAAATTTGTGACTTTCAAGAATAATAATAAGGATCATTTTTAGCCGGGTGTGGGGATTTCTTCGCCTTGGAAATAATATTCTGTTTTATATTTGTGGACAAATAGATGAGGATATGGAATTTAATAAATCAATCAGACAAGGACACTTTCTAGCCTGGTAATTAGATTGCATAAGAATGTTTTTACTCTAACATATCTAATCATCAATTAATTTAAAGTCTTATCTGATTAAATGGAATTTAAATATTTTTACTAGACAGTCAAAGCTCTGCAGTATGCTAAGGGTAGAGTTTCGACATTTCCTAGTTATTGGTTTCTATATCACTGATATGATCTAAACTATTTAGTAAGTCGATTTAAGTTCCTTTCAAAGTGTAGCCACTACTTTGCTCTGAATTATTGCGAAACGAGTATCCATGTAATATTAACATAATATCCAAGAAGCTCTGTATTTACAAAATCCCTCAATTATTTTTCAAAATCATTATATTCTCTCAGCGTTATTAAATTTCTATGCCATCGCGTCTTTGTAATAATTATGCGCCGATTTTTTAAGTATCTTCTGCCAGTAATTAGCAGTTAATTAGAATCCTTTTTAAAAATTGTCATGTTTCGTTACATCTCTTAATGCCAATCAGGGCGTTGTGGAAAACTTTTCACAAATTACAAATTGTTGCATTATTTTTTTTTTGTTTAGCTTTCATTGTTGGCTCTAAGATTACGTAATATTTGTAAATGACATTTGGAGTTTTTCGCCAACTTTTGTGACTTTAATTAAATTTAAATTTAATTTAGGTTTTCGTTTTTTGTTGTTGTTATTGTTGTTTTCTTCTTGCAGCCATTCCGAACGTGAGACAGGAAATGATATTTTAAATCAACACAGGAAGGAGAGCTACAACAATAGCAGCAGCAGCAGCAGCAAGAACAACAAACAGGATAAACATTTTTGCTCTGGTATAACATTTTCCTATAGGTTTTCGGTTTAAACAAAATAGAACGGAAATTATACTTGAGTATGGCCAACAACGACAAAAGGAGGAAAAACTTGTAAATAGATTTTAAGAGTTATTTCTGCATGACAGAATGTGGCACAACCAACAACTCGGTACGCTGCAGCATCGGCAAATAGGCCGTGTTGTACGTAACGGCCGGGTTTTGTCTTTAGTCCAATTGTTGATGTTGCTCTTGCTGTTGAATTAACTTAAACAAGCGGACAAACTTTGGGACACATTTTCCTTCACACCCGGTGGTGGGTTGATGTTGGCCACGATGATCTAAGAAGACTTTTCGCTTTGGCATGGCAGGGAAGGGAAGGGGTCTTCCTTCAACAATTTAAGAACTCTAATTTTTTTGTAACTAAATTATGACAATGATGGCAATTACGATGATTTTTTGTCATTTGTCAAACTTTAAGAATAAGTATTTATCTATGCTTGATTGACACAAAACTCACAAATTACCATCTAAAGCAGTGGGTGGTACGTACATATCAGCGCTTAACTCGTTGGATTTATTAAAAGTTGAGAAATATGTTAACTCATTTAATTGTTCGAGCAGAGACTATGGTGATGCCATTGCCACGGCTCATCTCACTTCAGCTTAGGCTTACAGAAGGTATGTTTTGCGCCTTGAGGAGTAAAATGTATGCATGTCCGTCTGTCTCATGCAATCGTGGTATAAACCAAATGTGTAGAATTATTTGCAATATCTTCAAAATCCGCATAAAATCAAATCAAAGACATATTTAATTTCAATTTAAAAATGAATATATACAAAATTAAAATATTTCATTCGGGCTACAAAATAAAACAAAAACAGTTGTCTTGAAGCATGTTTTGAATTCAAGAGTAGGAAAATGCGTTTAATTAATTATTAAATATTATCACTGTCGCTACTTAGAAACGATCTTCTCCGTTTTTCAGCTGGTGAAGAATCGTTTTCATAATTTTTTGATTTCCCCATTGTTGGAAAAAATGTGGTATTTTTTTTTGCGTTGCTAACTTTTGTTACTGTTTCTCTTTTTTGGCGTTAGCCAGACATAATGCGAATTATCTCCTTAATTTTAAGACTTAATTTCCAAGACTTTTTCTGTATCTGGTTCATGTAAAAATTTAAGAAAATCGTAGCTACGAAACGATAAAACACAAACCGCGTAAATTTAAATCCAAATAAAAAAAAGCATAAAAAGAGACCTAAGTGTACTAAAAATAAATTATTTTTTAAAAATTTATTTTCCCTTTTTTGGAGAAAGTAGTGAAGGCTACATTTTCTGTAAATTATGTTCTTTTGAGTCTAGGGAATAGAAATCCTTTCAATAACCTCCTTTGTACAAGTAATGTCGTGACTCAGGATATTTCCCAGATCTAGCACAGTGCACTCATATCGAAACTATTTGCATTTGGTTTTCGTAAGAACTTCTCTCGTTTCCTATCGAGTTTTCTGAGAGATCTATACGAGTTGTTATCGACGATCTACATAACTAATCGCAGAAGTGTAAGACGATTCTGTTCTCTCTTCTTTTCTTTTTACTATTTTCATTGACGACCTGTTGGGTGAGACTGTGAACACAATCGACCCTTTTTCGGATGACAGCAACATCTGTCATTCATATTCATTCCACCGTCGGCCAAGTCCTCCGGAGATCGAGGACAAAAGAGTACGATGAACGACTCTCGTGGCTTTATATTAGTGGCGTCAAAACGTAGTAGATTTCAGTGCACAAACGGTTCACTGATCCACAAATGGAATATAACTCCAATATATGGACCGTGTACAGAAGAATGGGGTGGGGGAATGTATGGTATCCAAATTAATTGTCTCCCCTCAGCATGTCCGGAACGTGTGTTGCTGTTCTATGCGTATTCTAATGGTATCTGCTCCCATATATCGCCAGGGGCTTTAAAGGAATCTTTCCAGCTCTGGTGCTGTGTGCCGCAGAGAGAGGTGTGTGAAAGCATTGCATCCAAATTAATTGTCTCCCCTCAGCTTGTCCGGAAAGTGGTTCGCTGTACTACAAATATTTTTATTGGTATCTCCTCTACGGTTATCCCTCGTATAGTCCCTGATGTTAGGACCTTCAGCCGGGATACATGGCTATCCAGTGACTCTCATCGCATCGGCGTCCAAGTACTACTTGACATCTTTTAACTATAAAAAAATTGCCCAGTGATTCTGAATATAGGATCCAACAGATAATCAAAACGATCGTGATTAGTCAAATGTCTTGGTTATCTAATAATAACACATAACACTTTATATGCAGTAAACTAATATTGACATACGTTTTCCTACGGCTTCACATTAGCAATTACAAATTATGACGGGATTTCGAATGAACACTTTGCAACTCAGCAAATCTAAACAATTGTCCCTGTATTATCTACGAATTTAAAGTTTTTACACAGCTCCGGCACATAATTGAAGATTTTCGCTGAACACTTATCAAGTATTCCTTCCCGCTTTACCTACAGCATTCCCCTTCAATTTTACCACCTTTGGATGGATGCTCCAAAATAAAGAAATACAATAAATATTTATTTTAATTCTAAAAGCAATTGCTCGAGCTTAGTTTTTACATAGGGTGCTAATAATTTTCTTGCTTCCGAGTGTTCCTTCCTATTTCACCTACAGCATTTCCCCTCAATTTTATTCGAAATGTTGCTCACCAAAACACTGTCTTGACCATCACCACCATCACTTCGTAAACTCGTATTTGATTCCTTTTGTAGTCTTTCCATCCAACCATTTACTTCGCACACATTCCTTACTGGAATATTTGACTATGACTGCCCTGCCCACCCCACCATAGCGTCATAGCGTTGGGCATGAAACCGCACAATGTAACGCAATTCAAGTGAGCACTCACACAGAGATGAAAAAAAAACTAATTCAATAACGGTTGTTAGATTTTCCATTAAGTTAGTTTCTGTGTGAAGAGCGTTGATTTCTTACTTTTCGACTTATTCATCGCTATTCGCTCATATTCATGGAAAGAAAACAAATTAAGTCTGATTTCCTTTGAAATTCAAAGAAATTATGAACATTTTGTCCAAACGCCAGGACTTCTTGCTAACAGTTGCGAAAGTTGCTACTCTTTCTATGGAAAATGAGGGGGTGGGGGGGGGGGGGTAGAGCACGAAGAGAAGGCGTTTGGGTGGATGTATCCTTGACGGCTACGACGATGATGATGGACATATTTGCGTGTGTTAACATTTTGTAAATTATGCTTATAAAAGCAAGAGTAACGCAGACCGAAAAGAAAAGAGACAACAACAACAACAAAAAACACAGAACGTAACGAAGCGTATTTCAAAAACAAATTTGTTTCGCAACAATTTTCATATTGACAAATGTCGCTAATGAATGTTACAAACTTTATTTATGTACGCTTTGGTTTGTATTTGTGTGGGTGTGTTTCTGCGAAAATATTCCGCTTAAGATTTGAACATTCACCGGCTTTTGTCAGGGCAAAATTTGTGTTTCCTCTTAGTCCTTTTTGGCCCGCCTTCCCGTTTTCCTAATGGCTTCAAACATGAAAATGTAGCAGCTCCGAGTGCGGGGCCGCAGTTTGCATACTTTACAAATTATACTTCGTTTTGTGTGCAGCTGACTGACTGTTGGCAATTTGGCCAATATATTTTCATAATTTGGTTTGTTGATTTGTTGTGCTGAAAAATTAACATAACTTTTTTTTTTCGTTTTGCTTGCTTAAAATGCTAATTAGCCAATCAAGCGAAAATAAAGATTAATATTAAAAATCACATTAATAACAAATGGAAAGGAGCGCACTTTTAATTAAAATGTGAATTCTCCAGGCCAACTGGTAAAGTTGGTGTGAAAGGAGGAGGGTGGATGGTGGAAAGAGAGGGAGGGGGGTGAAAAGTAATTATTTGGGAAAGTCCGAAGTCTCAAATCACTTACAGCATAGGCGCTTTTCAACATATACAAATCTTGTCTCGTGGTCATCACATAATCGAAAGTGCACAGAAATTGTTCAACGGCGAACTATTATGAATGCAATTATAGATTTACAAATTCTAGGAAAAATCGTCCCTTAGCGGAATCTTATATAAGCTTCACAGAGAAGCACATTCTATAGATACTGAGATTAGGGGACTAAACTTCAATTTTGGTAAAATTATAGTAAGAAATGTATTTGGTTATAAACGATGCTTGATTTCTATTTCTTATCAAATCTGGTTATACCAATTAATCTAGCCAGTTAGATGGTTAAGGGAGTCAGAGGTACGTTGACGAGATGTTCTATGTTCTCACACCACCTGTTTCTAAGGTGACTGCATAAAAAAGGTTGTATTGTTTGATTGTTTTTTCTCTCGCGGATAAAATATGGATTTTAAGAGCTCTTAATTGGACAATTTTGTTTGTTGGAAAGCTAAGTCAGATGGACATTTTTGAGATAAATGATCGGATGTTTATTTCATAATAAAGAGGAAGGTATGCCGTTAACATTGAAAACAACATGACTCAAATGGCCACCACGACCACACTTACAGGACCATATCGTTTTCATGAAATGTTACATAACAAAATCACAAAGTGGCTGCCCTATGTCCTCGTTGTGTTAAATCACAAGACGTGGCCTCATCAGTAAAGATGATTTTTCGATGAAAATCCGGATAATTTTCATGCATTTAAAGAACCCAATCAGCAAAGAAACAAAGTTGTTGATGATCAGCCGGCTTGAGTTCTTGTGTTAACTGAACTTAATAAGCCTTAAGAGCCAAGTTTTTATGCAAAATGCGGTGTAATGACGTTTGTGGAATATCCAATTCCAAAGAACGACGAGGAATGGACAAGCCGGGGTTTTCTTCAACACAGCAGCTATATTCTCAGTTGTTCTTGAGCGACGTGCACGAGTTTTATTCTTCACATCACTAAGTTGTGCCAATAGCTCAAATTTTGTCCACCAATTTCTGTATTGCGGTCCGACAAGGTTCATGACGACCCAAAAATGCTTTAGTTTTATAAGATTTTCACCATATTTGTAGTGACTTTTAATAATTTCCATGCGTTGTTGAAGCATGTATCGTTCCATTTTTGTCAAATATCAAAGAACAAACGCTTCAAAAGTGACAGCTATCGAAATACCGGGTGATTCAAATTAACACCTCTTGTTGGAGAATCCTTTATTATTTCCTTCATATCTCCCAGACTTAGTAAACTTTAAGATATATTTAATTTAAATTTTAATACATTTAAAATGTATTTTCTGCAATGTGAGTAGGAAGTAATTTTTCATAATGTACTACAGTACGCATTTTTTAAATTTCCAATTGCCTACTCTAACGTAAAAGAGAAATTTGAAAAATTAAATTGGACAGGTGAACAAAGTGCCCACCTCAACAAAATTCAAATTGATCATTAACGAATAAAAAATTCCTTGACACTGTTATTATCCTTCTTCGTAACCTGATGACGCATGTCATCACTTGTAAAAGTTCTGATGAAAAAACAAGCGACCAACTTAAACCGAAGGAAGGCCTTGTCACACAATATTCACCTAATGATAAAATAAGAATAAGGAAATTAATTATTAATTCCAGCCATCATTCGGGTAGTCGTGTTCATTGCTTGTAAAAGTTTTAGTCAACCCGAAGTTTCACAAAACCAGGAAACCTTTTTATGGCGTCCATAAATATACAAACTTTCGAAGTCATTCAATTTAGTTTCACTTATTTTTTTTGTAATGAAACTGGCAATCATCGTTGGTTTTATAAATAATTAAATATGAAAAGTATGTCATGTTTAAACCCGAATATAAAAGTAACCGTTTTTTTTTTTTTATTGACAACGATAATTGTAATGAATGGCAATTTTCAGAAAATTACAACAAAACTATCCATTAAAATGTCAAAAGCAAAAGAATGTCCTGCGTGCTCGAGGAGAACCCAGCGAACCTAGTTAATTCGTATATGATTTAAGTGTTATTGTCAAGTAGATGAAAATTGAAAGGTGCATTTCGGTGTGAAATCTAAAACCCAACACTCCAAGCCTTATTTTCCCGTTTAAACGAAAAATAAAACACAATTCTATGTTTTTGACCAGGCAACTGCAACAAATTTTAAATACACGACATATCTACTTTATTTCTTCTTCATTTATCAAAACCTAATTGAAAGCCCATTGAAAAATTTCACTTGTCTTCATTTCATTTCCTGCCTTATAAATATTTATAGGACATTTGTAACGAGAGCTCTTACCAAATACTTGGCAAATTAACGAAATCATGCCATGCAACTTAGATAATTGCCGGTAGCAGCATTGTGAAATAGTTCGATACGAATGACATTTCAATTATGTCTTCATGGAATTAGAAATAATAGCTTTGAATTTGGAATTGTATTTTTAAATTGTGTTTTTTATTTTGTGTGAGTTAAGACATGACTGGTGAATGGTTCGATCTTAGGAGTACATCATAGACTCGGCCATAAATAAAACGGAAACATAAAGGCTACACGGTAAAAGAATTTTTATAGCACCTTTGTTTTTTTAAAAAAATGACTGTAATTAAATTTCCATGGCCAAATTTAATTTGTCCGTTAAGCTTAAAAGTTTCCTGTCACTTCTAAAACAATTTCTCCTTTTCAGTCATTTACTAAATCACCACAGACTGGCGGAGAACACAAGTGTACAATTGTTTAGTTTTGCTAAGAAGAATATTTTAAAATTAATTACGTATCAAGATTTCCCTCATATTCTCCTAAAATATGTTCTCTGAAACTCTGTTAATCTTTCCAGCGAAAATAAAGAAAGCGTTTGAATTATGACAACTTTTGAAGGTATATAAAAAATAAATTGATTCATTTTAATTATTCACTAATTTGTTTAGAAAATTGGCAAATTTGTGATTATTCTACGAATTTTCTACAAACATCTTAATGATGTCTAGACCTGATGATGTCTAGAAGTGCAAGCAGACATACAAATACTTTTACAAATACTAGCTTATGTTCTTTGTCTTTGTTGCAACTGTCAACTGAAAATTGTATTCTATGACAATGGATTTCTATTCAAGCAGAAAAAATAAATAAACACCCGCAGTCGATAAAATTCCAAAAGGATATATTTTTATGAGAATGTTTCACTTATTGTTTTAATAAAATCTTAAATTAATTTCCCAAAAGTACACTGACGTTTAGTCAGACTCCAAGTAGTTCGGCAGATGGTTGTTAGTCATGGCCAAACATATTGCATTCGATTGGTAATTTTCAGGATTTGTAACCTCATTTTAACGCACATTGGGGGAATTACAAATTCTTTTGGGAAATAAATCTGTCATTTGGAATTGGCTTTTCCGATTTAATAGCAAAATTTTATGTGGATAAAGTGGTAGTTAAAACTTATCAAAATTTGTATGTACTTTGTGGATGCTTCTGTGCAACTTCTCTCGAATCAGTTAGCTGTGTACGATGCAATTTGTATACTCATTGAACGGGACCTACTTTTTTGAAGCCGGCTCCGATATTAAGTAATTTGTATCCTATTTTGGCCATTTTACCAGATATTTAACCACTTCCCTTCTCTGTGAATTATGTATGTATTTCAATGGTGCCCCGCACGGCGTATGAGTTATAATGTGTGTTTATGACATTTTAGTAATATCGCTCATACGCTTCGTTGGACTCTGCGGTGATACTGATTAATATACATTTAACATCTTGATTTATTAATTTTACATTTTTAACTAAATTACAAAATAAACGTGTGCATTTTGGTGTCAGCAGTTTTTACTGTTTCTCGTTTGGCTCTACATTCCATAACGTGCCATAGAAAGAATTCAAAAACTCATTTATACGTTTTTTTTTGTAGACAACAACATGACCGCTGATTTTGTAATTAAAAACAAGATATCAAACTACGCTCGCCCACCATTAACAAGTAGAACATAAAACTAAAAAAAAAAAGTCCAGAACAGAACGGAAAACCAACTGGAATAGTTGTTGCTGTTGTTGTTGTTGTTCAACTATGTTGCATTGTGTAAGTATATTATGATAATTTATGCGTTTATTGCACCGCATAATTCAAATCATATTATTGTTGTGTAGATAATTATATTAAAACTGCATGAGATAGAGAAAGACAAAGCCAGCTGCTGAAAATACAGCAGCGTCAGCAAGAACAGCACTGCTGTGTGTTAACACCAGCAACGAACAGGACAGACAACAGCAACAATAACGACAGCAGACATAGACACAGCAGCTGCAACAGTCGTAGAACAAAAACAGGCTCTTTGGAAATGAAAAGAATCACAGACAAACCAAAAAATAACAAAAAAAAAAAAAACAATAAAAATAAAATACTTGATTTTAATATGTATGCATTATGCTGCAACATAGACAAAGCCACGTCGGTGATAATAACAACAACAGACACAGCAGCACTAGAGCATGCAGTGCACCAACAGTCGCAGTGACACTCCAAAGCGAACATATTGCACAACAAGCGCTGTCATTGCAGTAGATCAGCAAACTATATTTTTACTAAATTACAAAATAAAGCTCATGATTTTTGCATAATTTAGAAGAATAACATCTGAGTATCAAATTCTAACCATGTTAATATACGTCTATTGGCAATAAATTCTCAAAAGACTCAATAGCGAGTAATACACAAATATGTGTAGTTTACCGCTAAACTACTCCCAACATCTCAGCTTCACTAAATACCAAATTCCCCTTTTGGAGTGTTGCCTTCTAAAACCATTCACTGGGTTATCTTTACATGCCTGCCAGCCCTCTTATATGATTACATCATAATCTGTGCTGCTTTGCCCCCCTCCCTAACACTTGTACACTTGCCACCAGTGAAAAATTGCATAAACATCATTAGGATAAAACACATACAGCAAAGGATGGGCTGCATTAATATTTGCATGAAATTTTGCATTTCTATTCATTTCATTTGCAATGTTACAATCTTCATGAAAACTCAAGATGAAATATGACTGTTTGAGCTGAAAGATATGGTTGCGAAATTATTCAGTTGGACTTTCACAAAAAAAAAATGAGCTAAATACATATTAGGATAAATACTACTTTCATAAATGAAGTGCACTGAGTTTTAGTACTGACCTTGTCGTCAGCAGGGATTAAGTGCAAGTGGTCTATGCTAGATACGGTCACAAATGGGGGGTAACACTGAGGGGACATACGAAATGTTTGTACAACAACCGAGAGGCAATTTAAACTCAATGCGAGTTTTGTGGAAAATTTTGTGAAGCTTAATATATATATTTATAATGCAGTTAGAAGGGCTTTAATGCAGTGATGTGTTTTATCGCCTTTGTTATTCACCGTCCAGGACACCAGTATGATGGCCACCAGAGATTAATTTGGATTTGAAACTGAAGTCAGGCAGGGGTGTTTTTCATCGCCAAGATAACACTAAAATGAATACCACACATGCCAACAGAGACATAAGCTGTGGATTGCAGGGCCTCAACTATGCGGACGATATCTGTCTCCTTGCTGACAGAGAACCAGACATGCAGGATACTCTACAAATGGTGGGCTCGATTGGGATGACCAAAAAATACCAAAAATGTTGCCTATCCTAGTCGACATAATCAGCCATACATTGGAATTCTCCAAATAGCCATACATTGGAATTCTCAGGATACGACCGTATCGGAAGACCAGACCACACGTGGAGAAGACAGTTCGACTGTGAAATATAATCTGCTGGATGCAATTAAAACATACTGACTTACTTATTTCCCTTAACATTCCATAAAGGAACAGACCGAGAACATCTCTCGAATCAGTGAGCCTGTGCGCGATATAATTTGTATACTCACTGATAGGGACCTACTGTTTAAAGCCGGCTTCGAACGGCTAAAGCTTTTCTGGAGAAGTTTTGAATGGCTCTGAGATCACTCTCGTACTCGTAAAGTCGCCAGCATTTACAGCCAGAAAACAGCCGCTGAAAAAAATATTTGATGGTCTTACCCGGTTTCAAACTCGGGTTCTTCAGTGTGTTAGTCGCACACACTATCTGCCACACGATAGACGTTCATAATTATGCCACTCTATGAGGATGCATTGTTTCCCGTGGTGGTTTTCCGATCCACAGATCTTAACATAACCGACGAGATATAAATGTCAGAAAAAAGGTTTTTCCATGAAAATTGTTTGTTCATTTCAAGTGTTTTTTTGAAAAATTTGTTTGTCTCAACCTGATAGCTTAACCCTCGAACTGGCACATGGTTCTGGCCAGACATATTTCATTTTTATGCTTCAATTTAGCATACTTCTATTTTAGGTACATGGCTGTAATTTCAGGTAGTCTCCCAAAATATTGTTGGCTTTCGATGTATAAATTAATAATTGAAAAAAGTCCTTGGAACAGGACAAAAAGCCAAATAAACGTTGAAAATCGCACCAATAATCCGCACATTGTGGCTCAACCAACATGTTTTTGTTATTTATGTTTTGTTAATTTTCTATGTTGTCATAAACATTTATTACTTTACCCATAATAAAGAGAAATGTATATAGAACAAAAAAATTGTTGCCCTTTTCATTCCAAAGATTTTTTTCAGGTCTATTTTTTCTTCTTCAGATGGCTAATAACATAGTAAAAAGAAATAGAAACACAAAATATTTTCCTATCTTAGTAACAAATTTAACGGCAAACAGCCCTTATTTCCATACAAATGCATGTAAATGTATAGGGGTCTGGCCAGACACCATGTGCCAGAACTAAGGGCTCAAAATATGTGCCTGACGAAGGGTTAAGGTGTAAAGTATTTTGGAGATTTTTTGAAAAAGGGTTAAAAGTGCCTCGTAGCGGTTTTTTTTGCGAAAAATTCGGGTTTAAGCACAAGTTGATAAATAAGTCTTTCACTCATAATTTCAATATAATTTAATTTGATGTATATAAATCATAAGTTCTATAATTTGTTTGCTCGTTCAGCTGCCACATATAAATTTTGTTGGAAAAAAAGCATTACATAACTTTAAAAAATTTCGTAAAAGTGTTAAAAACCAGTGATGCTGTTAAAGCTGAAAAAATCAAAGTTAATTCCAAAAAAAAAATACAATTTTACTGCTGGCGTTTCAAAGTTTTTGTCTTCAAACCTTTGTAGTCACCGATTCGATGTAAAGGGTGTTTTTTATTGAGGTATAGAACTTCGACTTGAAATAAAACACAAGAAAATCGTTTTAATGTCCATCAATTTGGCTTTATTGGAAGGATAATTTTATGCCATTAATGTTTAAATATGATTTCGGGCATGTGGCCGCCGCGGCTGGCTCGAATAAAGCCAATTCTACAGGTCCAATTTTCCAATTGAGGGACAAAGCTCCAATTGCTGTGCACGGTGACGAATCGATTCATTCGGGTTCTCTTCAACACTTTGCTCTACAGCGGCAATTGTTTCTTCGGTGCGCACTATTCGACGTCTCTGCGGATTATCACATAGAGTAAACGTAGTGCGAAAACGATCCATGGTTAACCGAATTAATTGCTCTGATGGACGATGTCGACCATAAAATGGACGGAGCTTGCGGTGAACTTCGCGAACTGAACCATTACTTTCGAAATAAATTTGCACGATTTGCAAGCGTTGTTCTTTTGTCAACCTGTTCATGATGAAATGGCAAACCAAACTAAACATTAATCACTTAACAGCTGACAAAATGGCCGCCAGTTAAAAAAGTGATGCCAACTTAAAGTTCTATACCCCAATAAAAAACACCCTTTAGTTATGGCAATCTATAAAACACATTTCATAACTTTTAAAAATTGTATGAAAGTGTAAACAACTAATGACGTCCCCTAGTCCCCTCTGAAGTTACTAATATTTTTAAGCAAATTTGGACAAAATCAAACTTTGGACCACAATTCCTCAAATGAAAAAGGAAAGCATTCGAAAAAACGCATGGTATTTATTATATACAATCATTTTTGAAATCTATAAATTTTCAAAATCAAATCTTTACATAATCTGGTTTCTTTAGTCGAAATTTTTGAACAAATCTTGCATGCAGTTGGCAATTTTCAAAATACTTTTAGTATTCCGAAGCTCAAAATCTATAACGATGTTACTTCGCGATGATGGTGTTAAACAGTGTGATCAGAATCTCCTATAGAATTTGTTAGGGACTTTCAACATCCAACTTTACTTTAACTAAGACCCACCAGGATCACCTTTGTGATCCATCTTAAATAGATTTCTTGAACATGTATTTGATGACAGACATGCTAGCTGAGGGCTATCCATCTTTTGTGTGACGTATCACCTCACAACTAGTGACATTAACATGAACTCCTGGTGATTTTCGTGCTCTTACAGTCACACTCTCATCTCACAAAACATATTCTTGCCCACACTGGAGTCCTCTGATGCATATCTTCTATCACAGTCACGCTACGGTTTATGCAGTCGCCTAGTCATCATTGTCAGTTTCTTGGTCATCATTATCAGAAATGCCTATAAGCCCTGGTGGCTTTAGCACCAATGCTGACATCACGGAATTAAAAAAGAGACTCTCCATCATAGTGTTCGTTTCCACTTTTCTGCCATAGACATCCTGATTATCCCTGGCTTGGCGAAGCGCATAAATGAATTGAAAGAAACAAAATTTAACGTTCGCATGTTAGCTTCCATTCGCCCCAACCGAGGACCATTTTGTCCATGTCGGCGTATGGTTGTGAGGACCCACATTGAAGAATTTTCAAGCGGTTTTGACAGGCGTGCTGGCGGTCATACTTAAAAGTTGTTTAGTATGTACGTTCAATACACGTTCACCGTGTATGCATACAAGTGCTGTTTCCATTGAATCTATGCTGGAAATTGCTCGTGTTTGCTGCAATGCATGTGAGTGTTGTTCCTGTTCGTCTGGTCATATGCAAGTGGTTGTCCGTGTGTGGCGATTGTGTGTGCTTCCATTGTCTTGTGAGTGTGCCCTCGTCCCGTCCGAGCGTAAACTACTGTTCATTGTTTCTGCTTTAATGCAATCCTATTCTACGATTTCTTGTCTTGTTTCCGAACATTGCGAAGGATTTAATGACTGCGTTGTTTGATATTTAACGCCACTGCAGCACAAAATTGCATTGAACAATAGCAGAAAACCGAAATTTAAGTATAGAAATTTCGCTGTAGTTTTGTTGCTTGTGCTGCATTGGTAAATGAAAATCTTCTGTCCGTTGTCTAACTCGTGTTGCAAGGTAATATGAGGCTTGAAGAGATTTCCATCAACGAACAAAAGCTGACAATACGCCACCCGTGTTATATACGATGGTCAAACATTTTGATATCCACCAAATTTTAAGCACAGGAACATTTTAGACTACACCAGAAGCTTTTAGAAAAGTAGCTGATATGGAAACAGGAAATAGTACGATGACTCCAGTCAGATTCCCACCTAAATGAAATAGAAATCTTTAAAAGCCACTACCACGATCCATCGTTTGTTCCACCCTCTTTAGAAAGAGCTTTTCAGATAAGTGTCTGTTTAATTAAGATAGAAATACTTCAAAAGACTATTATATCATTTCATGTCAGGAATGCAGACTGGAGAAAGTATAAAGACTTATTTAAGAGAAACATTTCATGGACATCTGATATAAATGCCCGAAACATCGGAGACATGACTCTGTGGGTGGAATAGGTCACAAAGGCGCTTAATGAGTCGCTGGAAGCCTCATTTCACAATGAATTCTTGCGGGGGGGTGCACTGAAATTGCGGACTCGTCATAATTTCGAACATGAGGCTGAATTTCAAACTCAGCATCATAGACAAGACGAAATGGCCACAGTGGCTAGGTGCCTTCGAAATGGGCAATAGGAAACGATAGAACTTAAAATCTGGCGTTGTTCACTCGTTGTTTACTGCAGCAGCAAGGCCGATAATGAATTACCAAAGGTTCGAAACGCTCATTGTCATAACTTTTCGTTTCTCTCGATTTTACAATATCACCCATTAAAATGTCAATTAATGAGAAATTGAATCCATCATAGAATAAACAGAAATGAATGGCGAATACTCCTGAAACTTTGCATCACTTCACCATCCCCCCCGTAATAAATCAAAATTTCTGTAATGGTTTGCCAATTAATATCTTTTACACAAATTCCCATTGGTAATGTAATATTTGCTCTCATACATTTGTCATATTTGCCACCACAAACAAGTTGCCACTAATCGCGGTTGTTTGGCTAATCGGCCACAAAATGACTGGCAATCCTTCAGCATGTCATGTCGTTATCTATTCAAATGATCACATTTCAATGGCAATTCTTTTAAACTTGAACACTAATTGGTTGTTACGTTTCTCGGATAAGTAGACAAATAGTGGACAACAACAAAAAAGTCCCTCTGGCATTGGGTGAAAGTCGGCTATCGTTACTCATACGTCAAGTCAAGTCCATTAAATACAATTTCATTTAATTGCCAATAACTTTGTTGGCCATAGCAACAGAAATGTTAAGCAAACAGACAAATACTCTTGTAATACTCTGGCGTACAATGATGGAAATGGTGTTTTTTCTTCTTCCATTTGCCATGTACCGGCGACAATAACGACAGCGAGAATATTTGAAATTACTATCAAATTACCCTTAATATTTGTTCGTTTACAACGAACGTGAGCATGAACGTTTTAGCCGAACAACAATTTGAAATGTTGTAATGACAAAATGCTTTTTGTCCTTAATAACATTATTGGCGCTGTCGCTAGTGCTGCTGCACGATAAAGTCAAACAGCCAACCAATCGAACAAGCCAAAAACGATAAGTATTGACAAGATACAGAAACTTGTACCCAAGACCATCATCATTATCATCATCGCCGTCGTCGTCGTTGTCGTTGTCGTCGTTAATGTACAGCATAATGGAGAAAATGAAGAAACGGGCAGCAATGATGATATCTCAACTTTCACAATGGCGTTTTTTTTTATATTTTTGTTGCTCCTTCATTTTACTTTGCAATTGTCCTAGTGTACTGTTTCCCCCATCCCTTTTGTCTGTCAGCGCATTGGGTTGTGTTGCGTTGTTGGCCCTGCCTTTGCTGTTCTACGTATTTTATTATAACCGGTAGTTACGTTATCAAGTGTAACATTAAATTTTGATTTATGATCTGTGTTTCGAACACAAATCCAAATGCTAACGAAGAAAATTTATTACCGGTTTGTCAATTCCCTTTCGCAGTGACCTTGTGGATAGAGGACGGCCATGGTATGAGTCATACAATCAACGTTCGTTCAATTATATTGCTGTATAAACTGGAACTATTTACTGGCTTATTACCTATAATTTTTTACTTTTTTTATTGTGTATATTAAACTATATAAAAAAGGTATTTATTGGTTTTCTTTGTTCAATTCTTTTTGTTCTAATCTAAATCGATAACGATTCTCTTGTCAATAGTTGGTCATAAATATTTTAATACATCAGTTCTTATAAATTTCCATTAAACACGCACACTTTTTTTTGCCAAATATTGCCCATAGGTTCTTGATGAAAATAAAATAATATAAACTGAAAGAACAGGAGGAAATTCATGGAAATACAACACAAAAAAAATAGTTGACCATAATAAAGCTATCATATTTATTTGAGAGTTATTGCGAGACATTTTGTCATTTGCAAAAATAAAACCTAATCCAAGGCATTTCTCTGAACGTTCGGGAAGGAATTTGTTAGATAATGTAAACAAATCTTAAATTTTCCAAGGGCTTTGCCATTAAACTGGAAAGATCACATCAACAGCAGGGACGAAAAAGCCCTCAAATGCTGGTCAATGTGCCGTACAGCAATTGGCTCCAAATTGGGCATCCGCCCAAGCATGTCGCGCTAACTATACAAAAGCGTAATAAGGCCGAATATAACTTATTCGTCAATAGTATGGTGAACGGCAATGACTAAGAAATGTAACGTGGAGAAACTACAAGGGATTCAAAGAATTTGCTGCACAGGAATATGTGGAGCAATGAGGACGGTGCCGATGAGCGCTCTAGAAGTATTGCTATACATCCACCTAATAGATATCCAAATCAAATCTGAGGCAGCGATCTCAGAAGGGAGATTAAGGGCATTGAATGAGTGGATTGAGGATGAACCCCAAACAAAACATCAGAGAATATTGGAACACCTAGGAGGGTTCCTGACAACAAACTGTCAGACAGATCGCATCCCAGACAGCAGAATAAAAATGAGCTGAGTAAGCATGCCTAGCCCAATTTAGGATAGGATGTTCCGAGAACGATGAATGCAGGGAATGCTTCCTGTGCCAGTGTCCCGCTTTCTCGCAGATCAGGAAAGTCCAATTAGGAGAAGACACATTAGATGACCTGTCGGTAGTCCAAGCAATGGACATAAGGAATTTAAGGAACTTTATAGAGGGGACCGAATTCCCAACTTCAAAAAGGGGAAGGGAGTTTGTAGAAGAAACCAGGAGCGCACAACAGGCCGAACTGCTGGCCTATATGTATGTCAACGACATGAGACGGTCATGGTACATGACCGATCCTTCATTTCAACCTAACCTAACCTAGCCATTTCCAATGAAAATTCCACAATTAAGGCTGAATTGTTGCTCATCTTCTGTTTTATGGCGGTAAAAAATGAAGGAAATAAAATGTGGATCAACATTTTTTAATCCGATTATTAAATAGAATTTTGAATTTTGATTTTATTTGAGAGAAAATTTGGCTGTCAAATAAAAATATAATAAAGTAGAAAACATTTTCAAAATTTGTAAGGAAATATTGCACATGAAAATAACCTAATCTGCGGAATGGAGACTGAAGAAGGTAAAGATGTGAAACAAATCCCCCAATATATCTATATATATATATCTATATCTGTATTTCAGTTATAACTCTTTTATTACACTAAGTTTAATAAAACAAATTGGGTCCCAGAGATGAGAGGGGAACCCCAAACTAATGAATGAAGGACATGAAAAATTTCATTAAGACAAATCAACTTGATTTCTTTTTTAGTTACACTTTTGTGTTGTTGCCTGTTATTGTTATTCATTTCAGTGATTGTCGGTGGTGGCTGTGTTGTTGTTGTTGTCGTCGCCGTCGAAGACATTGTGACCGTTGTTGCTTTTTAGTTATTGTTATTGTTCTATATAATGCACTTAAGTTTTACTATTGTTGTTGTAGACGCTGTCATCGTCATTCTATAGAAACTTTTGTGCGCGTTGTTGTTGTTGTTGTTGTTGCAACGTCTATTATGATATCCTGCATACATATTCAAACTATGCCATTGTCTGGTGTCTACGCGCGAATAGCAGAGCAGAGCAGAACAGAGCGGAGCCGAGCCGAGCAGATAATGTAAAAGGATAATGTTGATAATGCTTTGTCAACAATTGTGTCACTAAGTATATACACTTATGTAAACGTTAGAGCATGTACAACAACGACTTATGTATGCAAGTATGTATTTAAGTGTATGTATGTCTGCATACATGTGTGTGTGCGTGTGTTATATATAATAAATACCAGAGGCGGACAAATGGTATTTATAGAAGGCCTTTGAACCTAGAACAATAAACAGGGCCTGTGAGGCGAATCGAATATTTTTGTACATGATATTTTACGATCGGTTGCAAATATCAACACATGGTTTTGTGTCAACTCAGTCGATTGCTGTATGGATTCGCCTTTATTTTCTTATTAAATAATTGTTTTCTACAAGATAAGACTTGTTTTTAATAAAAAAAAATATTTTAAAAAAGTAGTTTTTAGTTTTGTGTTCTAGGGTTAAGTAATGCAAAGGGTCTTCCAAAATACTTAGGAGTCATTATCGACAATAGACTGAGCTTTAAGGACCCCATCGACTACATGAGTAAAAAGGCGGCAAGAACTGAGGCCTCTTTGGCCATGATCCTGCCAAACATTGGAGGACCCAAATTCAGTGATGCTACATGCTTCCCTGGTGTGGGCGGGGGCAATGACTATCAAATGCTTTAATTCATACGATATTGTTAATAAACGGGCAGTCGCTCACAAACTGAAAGAAAGGCAATAAGTGTTTCATTAAACCATCTCTTAATGGGTCATGCAAAATACGACATGGGAAAGGACTTGATGTGAAAGAACAAAATTAAGTGTGAAACTTTAATTTATTGCGAGTAATTTCCTACTGCATTAGGGGGGAAAATTTTTCAATATGATATCCGACTCTTATTTGTTTAAGTTGACGTAGAACAACGTAGAGAATATCAAAGATTAAAACCAAGAAAATTGTGGTGACTTAACTACTAAGGTAGTAATCTGTAAGTCATGTAAAACTTTTTTATAAAATGCATTAGCTGTTCGAAACGTGCTTTAAGAAAACAGAAGGTCCCAGTCAGTGAATAAACAAATTGTATGGTGCACAGTTCACTAATTTGAGAGATGGTCCCCGTATGTTCCGTCATAGTAAAGAAAATGTCCTTAAAAATAATTTGGATTTTAAAAGCCCAGCCAGAAGGCCTTATAATGGTAATCTTATGAGCAACTCTTGTAAGGCATTACCCGCATCCACACTGTTGTCCTACACCTATACTAATGTACGAATGTCGGTGTGTCTGAGCATAGTACACTTGGTATTCCTGTTGTGGTGCTGACGTTGGTGGTCGTGGTGCCGGATAGTGCAGTTGGTGGTGGTGACGATGGTGGTGTTGCACTGCCACTCTTTGGTTTGTTGGCTGTTGCATACATTACATTTCTTATTCTCCTGCTCTGCTCGGTTTCTGTTCACTCGGTGTCTAATGTTATTGCTATCCTTGTAGCAATGACGGATGAGTGCTGAGCAAATGTTAAAAAAGAACATTATAGTAAATTAAGGATTAAGTACAGCAAATATTCTATGCTCTCCTCGCCTGACAGCAACCGCCTCTCAACAATGGCAACGACAACAAATGTTAAGAAGGAACACTTGAAAAGTGTATAATGAACAACACAGAGAGCGAGCGAGCTAGAGAGAGAGAGAGGGAGAACGAACAACAGAAAATTAACTTAAATCTAATTTCAACATTGGGAAACATGAAGCTCTCGCAGAACACGAGAACACGACGCACTTGTGTGGCCCTTGTCTTCCCGTTGCTGAACATAATCACATAATTAGGAAATGTCACTTTCAAGTGTCATCGTGTGTTCTCCACTCAACTTGTTATGTAAAGTTGAAAGTTAAAAGTGTTGGGAGTCAGAAATTTGATCCACTTTAGTGCACCCTGGCAAGGATCTGGGATCAATGAACCAAACAAGATATGTTAATAGGTGTTGACAAAGCCTCATTTTGTTATGATGTCTGAGCTCAGAATAGAAACCATCGGTATATGGTGAAAGGAAAGGAGCATTCAAAATATGTTTCTCAGCCTTGAGTTAAATGTGCTACTAATTCTTGACCACTGTTGGTGCAAATTGCATTTGATAAGATCCACTCATATTTAAATTTATATGATTTTATTTGAGTCTTTGGAAAAATCCCTACAGACTAGTTAACAAAAACGTATTAATGATATTAAACTCAGTTTTTTAACTAAATATTTCGAAGTACATGACTGGGAAAATCTAATTCTATTTTCATAAAATGATTTATTGAATTAAATAATGATAAACCCCTGTCAATAGGTGAATTTTCTCCATTTCAACAATTGAAATATATTCAAGTTTTGGACGGACAAACTCAGTATATACAACAATATTTTTAAATTATTAGAATTTTTATACTCACTTATTTAGAAAGTATAATAGAGATCTTCTCTCTATTTATTGACCCTTACAAACTAGCATGTAGATAGGGAGATGGGCTTTATAACACATTTTGAAAATTCCAGGATCCAAAAGTCGCACAAGGAATATCATCCACTGGAAAGACTTTGCATGTAAGAGCTTTACAATCCTGAATGGGACAATTTCAATAGTTAAAGAGTAATCGATTAGACCAGGGAGCAAATGGTGACTTGGAAAAAATGAAAAAAAAAAAAGAACCTTTGGCAATGGAACAAGGGCATTTGTTGCGAAGCTGGATTTATAAGTGATACAATTTAACTGAAAATCTATCCTTTATCCGGGTAGAACTATTTACGTACATAAAGAGGACCTCCGACAAAAAATAGTGAACTTTGATTCATCCTAAACTAAAATTCTGTCTCAACATCAAAAGGAAATGTACCAAATTCTTGCAAAACTATTTAACCCCCCCTTCCATTTTATCATATCATATATATTCACTATATCTTTTCATATATCTGTATATCGAAACTTACCTGGTATATTGTTATTGGCATATGTTGATTTTGTCAACAACAGTATTATGAAAAACACTATTGTCAGCTGAAATGATGATTTCAGCCAATTACAGAGATTTTCAGCTTTCAGCTGTTGAGAACGCAGCGATATTGATGTGGCTGGCAATGATGGCGTTGATGCTGAGGCTGCTGATGATGATGATGATGGAGATTTCCTTGAATTCGTTGATTTTCCACACGTCGTCGTCGTCGTTGTTGTTGTTGTCGTCGCCACTAATGGCGATGTTGCTGTTGTCGTCGCTGTGGGTGATGATGGTGGTATTGTATATCGTAGGTGAGACGTTGGTGCTGTTGCTGGCGGACGACAATACTTTAACGTCTCCAGTATCGTTGTTGTAAGAGAACAATTTGTTGAGATATTTAACGGTTTTTGTAGTGATGTTGCTTTAATTGCGGCAACAGCAGCTGCAACTGTCGTAGATTTTGCCTTATAACGTATTTGATAATCGTTATGTTGCAATTGTTGCTGTTGTTGAGTTGTTAGTTGAATGTTGCTAGTTATTCGTGTGTTGGTATGGGTGTTGCTGTTATTGTGGTTGTTGTTCAGCGTTCGGTTGTTGTTGTTGTTGTTTGTGGCGAACGATGATTGCGTTCGGCTTAATGCCTGACACCACCGGTAAGACCCAGGGTCCGCACACATACCCATGCCTCTGGTCCCATAGTCAATGCCGCTAATGGTTCGTCCTCATTGCAGCGGCGTCATCTGTAATTGGTAGGAGAATGGAATCGATTAAATTAAACGTAAATACAATTTTATTGTATACATAATAAATAGACGATTAAAATAATATTAATCATACGCATGTGACAAATACTACAAAATTGTGTGGGCATTTTCTCAAAAGCATTAAATTTAAGAGCTTTTCATAAAGTTGTAGCAAAGTGTTTGCCTTAATGTCACAATGGAAGAGGTGCAAATATATGGAAATATTTCCCCGGATAATTTAGTTTGGAAGGAATCGAAGTTTGGTTCTTAGTTTTCCATAATAAATAGACGATTAAAATGATATTAATCATACGCATGTGACAAATACTACAAAATTGTGTGGGCATTTTCTCAAAAGCATTAAATTTAAGAGCTTTTCATAAAGTTGTAGCAAAGTGTTTGCCTTTATGTCACAATTGAGGAGGTGCAAATATATGGAAATATTTCCCCGGATAATTTAGTTTGGAAGTAATCGAAGTTTGGTTCTTAGTTTTCCAAATATCAATACACCCTCTTTATTTAAAAAATATGTCGATTTAAAACACAAAACTGAAAAACATTCTCTATAGAGTAAAATATGTATGCATATATTTGTTAAAATCGATTCAAAATGTTGTACTTTTACTAAACTTATTTTTTTCTGAAACCCAAGGCAAATGATTTCTTATATTCAAATTGATTGGAACAGAATAGCGACCCCATAATACTGAAAGAGCACATTGAGTACATAATTTTATTATAGTCCAGCTGGTCTTAGTTTTCCTCTTTACAGAGGGTCAAAGTTTTTATTTTTACTGGATAATGGTTCTAAATAAAAAAAAATGTTGTAAGTTAACGTCTGATTAAATTCCTTCCGGACTATAAGTTATGCCTACAAAAGTTAAGTTAACATGCTGTTAGCCAGAATACTCAGCTTTCCGGAGACTCTCATCCGTTCGTTATCAAGTGGACGGTTCATCGGACGGGCGGTACGAACTAAGTCCCCAATGAACTAAGTCCCCAAAACGAAAATGAACTAACCCCCCAAAATTGGGGATTTATTTCATAATGAAATAAATCCCCAATTTAGAAAATGAATAAACCCCCAATGAAATGAAATAAATCCCCAAAATAAAAATGAACTAACTCCCCATTTTCTGGGGAGTTAGTTCATAATGAATTTATTCCGCATTTTTATGGAAAAGGTGAAGTAAGAATATAATCGGCGCCGATTATATTCTTACTTCACCTTTTTCCTTCTGTACATGGAACCGCTTATGTTCTATTTGTATCTATTTCATTTGCACAAAAAAGGTGGGGTTCCACGTACAAAAGGCAAGATGTGAAGTTAGAAGAAAAATGTGTTACATGTTTGTTTCTCTTGTTTGTGAAGATTTTTTTCTAATCCTGTTCGATCCTCTTTACTTGTACATTGAACCACTTTAAGTTTTCCATTATGATTTTTCAGATCACACCTTCCGGATTTTCGGTACACCTGCAGAAAGTGCGAACTACTAGCTCTTTGGAAGGATTCAACTCCAAGCTCTCTAGCAAACTAGAGAAGCATGGTCGTTTTATTGAATTTGGAAATTATCTGCAATGAAGACTTCGCAGAATTTTTAATAATTTTGGTATTTAGTGAAAATGAACTAGCTCCCCAAAAATAGTTTTGGGGATTTATTTCGTTTCTTGGAATTGGGGAGTTGGTTCATTATGAACTAACTCCCTAAATTTGAAACTGAAATAAATCCCCAAATAATGAACTAAGTCCCCAAAAATCGTTGTTGTTCCCTCCTGTATAAAATTTTGGTGGGTTAGTTCATTTTCGTTTTGGGGACTTAGTTCATTGGGGACTTAGTTCGTACCGCCCATCGGACGATACATTGTAGAGAAAATTCGATCTTCAGCCGAATGTGGAATATTCTTCCAGCGAGTGTGTTTCCTTCCAGTTGTGACATTCTCAAATTCATACCAAATATCGACAAACACAACTCCCCTATCATCCTTCAGATACCTTAATTTCCTTCCGCTAACAAAATGCATTGCATTGGTATTCAAAGAAAAATTAAATTTTTTTGGATAAATAATCGGATGTTTATTTCATAATAAAGAGGAAGGTATGCCGTTAATAAAGAAAAACAACATCAGACAAATGGCCCCACGACCACGCTTTCATGACCATATCCTTTTCATGAAATTTTCCATAACCAAATCGCAAAGTGGCTGCCCTAAACGTTGTCCACATCACTATCATCCAACTACGACCATAAAAAATCATTAATCGTCTCTCGATAGCGCAATCCATTCACCGTGACCTCATTTTCGAAAAAGTAAGGTCCAATGACCTGACGGACAATAAACCGAACCAAACAGTCACACGTTGAGGATGGAGAGGCTTCTCAACAATAACTCTTGGGTTTTCCGAGTCCCAGATGCGACAATTTTGCTTGTTGGCGTAGCCACCGACGTGGAAATGGGCCTCAACAGTCAAGATGATTTTTCGATGGATTACCGGATCATTTTCATGCATTTCAAGGACCCAATCAGTAAAGACACGACGTTGTTGATGATCGGTCGGCTTGAGATCTTGTTGTAACTCAACTTTGTAAGCCTTAAGACCCAAGTCTTTATCCAAAATACGTCACAGTTCTTAATTTTGTCAAGCTAAATTGGGGAAGTCATTCACTGGTGCAGACAGGAAAAACTGAGACTTCGGTTGAAGGCCCAATTTGAAGAAGATGTTGAAGGAATTTCTTATATTTCTAAAAAGTACCGACTCAAGTTGTTGAGAATCTAGTACAGTTTTATTTAGCTGAAGTGGGCGTTCAAAATGAGGTGTTTAAAATTCCCAATCCCAAATATCTCAGAAAGGGTAGGAGCCATGCAAATGCCGTAAATATTATTGTATTCAGGATCGGCTCCTTCGGGAAGAATTTTTGTGTTGATCAGTGAAATTTTTTTAAATACATTCTAAGCCAAAGTAGAAAATGTACGATTTCAATAAATCTCTGCTGTTCAATTTACCCCCAGTGAAGCCAGGGCAATTAATCTCAAAGCATAGACAATCATCATGCTATGACTTCGGGAATTGTCCTAGGTTTTTGTAATGTGTCCTCTCATAACACCACAACATCACTAATCGTTGAGTCTTTTTGTGTGAAGGTCGTTATCAGACACACGAATGTGAGTTTAGAAAATTCTCCAAGGATTTGCCGAAAAGTAAATTAGAATCAGAATACTACCAAAGCAAATAGCTGGCAAAGCAACAACAAACACGATGAAACCTAGCATCGGGCTATGTAGCTATGTCAGTTTGTATACACAGAAACCTTATATTTACTGGCATATCCTTTAGCAAACGTAAAACCATCTTAAAGTCATTAATCATTTTCTTTCACTTATTTGCATTTTTTTTTGTTTTTGTGTGTTTATTCTGTGCTGCTTGGCGTGTTTCTTTGCCAGACTAACATACATCAACACCGATAAACTAACTATATACGATAGTATAACCCGAAAACTTTGCCACTCTAACTCATATACAGACACACACACACACGCACACAGCATGAAACATTTACCATTTCCGGTGATGGCATCAAGAAAAATAAAAGGAAATGTCTTAAAACCTACAGCACAACTTTTCTGATAAATTTTAATAAGAAGATCTTAGTTTGGGATTTTGTTTTCTTTTGTTTTTCCATCTCTGTTTGTGGTGTAGTTTCTTCTTCTACTACTTTTTCGGTACAAGAAAATCCCTTTTCATAGAAAAACTAATAATTTCTGAACAAAATGTAACATCATCAGCTCTATACACCCACAAAACAGACTCTGCGTCGCATACATAAACACCGAAGGATACGCATAGGCCTAGACTTTAAGAGGAGATTGTACACACACACACACATACATATGAATGTACTTCCACATCTTCAGTGAAGGGGAGAGAAGGTGGAAAACTAGGTTTCTGTTTTGTTAACCATCGAAATGTCTGCCGTACCGAAAGAGCGAGAGGGAAACTTTTCTTTACGATTTCATTTATTTATAAATAAGGAATACGAATTATTTCATGTTTAGGCATTGTTGATAAACACACATACACATGTACACACTCGTACATCTATCTATATATCTTATAGGCATCGAATGGTTCAACACAACTCGGGGTTAGGGGAGTAAACTAGAACTACGAAAACAATAGCAATAACAACAACAATAGTGTTAGCAACCCAATACAGGCAGCAGAAAAATCATTTAACACTAAAGTATTATAATAGCAAACAACAACAACAGAATGTGGGGTGAAAAGTTTTACGTTCGCTTCAAGGCAGACATGATTGAAAATGAAAAACACACACACACGTAACCATCAATATATATGTTGTAAGTACACTCAGAGAACCGATAATCAGTTCGAGTATGTGTGAGATTTCTGGCCAGAAAGAACTTATGGCATTTATGACAGCAAATTGAGTGGCATATCAGTAACATCTCCAGTCAGTCACTTGGCAATTTCATCGATTGACAGCAAAATTGAGTGAGAACTAAAAAGTCCACATCACACTGTAGTGCTGCATGATGTTGACATGACTTTTGACGGATCTTATTGGTTTTATATTCTAAGATCAACTTATGGATTCCTTAGCAAGAAAGTCAACTACACCCCTAGGGATAAGAAGGGGTTTCAGAATCTTCGAGTAGCGTTTGAATAATGAATATCAAACTTGAACATTGTTATATTAAATCAGCCACGTCTTCGACCATGTAATTGTAGACGTTTTTAACAATTAACGTATTTGCTTTGGGCTTTAGGCCGACATGATAGTTTAGCCGGCTCAATTCATATTGGGCACGAATTAATGGCACACCATCGAACGCGTGTTCTTGTTGTGGACAATTGCCCAGCCAAGCCAATTAAGATTGTGCCATGTTTACTCTAGACACATCCGTTGGAGGTGTGAACTTGATGAACTTGGCCAAGGACGAGCTATGAAAATTCGAAGTCCGAGACAAACCTGTTACAACAACATCAAAAAACCACTGGCTGCATAGAACGAGAATTAAATAACCTCTATCAAATTGCAAATTATATCACTCAAAGCTCGCTATTGTGTGAGCTACTTTTAAATGATTATACATTTTGCAGATCACTTTTTATGTGCAGAAGATCTTTAAGGTTTACACTAGCATTGCTAAACCTATTCACAATTTAATGTTTAGCGGACCTTATTGGTCAGAAGGATGGGTATCATTACAAACAGTAGTAGATCGAACTCAAGCAGATCGGAGATTGTAGCACCAAAATGTCCTGAATGGGTTAATGGTCTTGGCACATCCCATGGACGGGATGTCTCGGTTTCCGGAAAAGATAAACACACCAAACTGCTTATAGATTTCCTTGATATAAAATACTCGGCGCTGGTGAATTGCGAAAATGGGTAAAGTAATATATAGGATAACCATCCATTTCGTGGTTTCAAAAGTATAGAGTTGGAATTCGACTGCTGTCAAACTAAGTTGTTAAACCAATATATTTTCTTTTCAGTTGGAAGCCAGACATTGATGAAAATGGATCGCTTAACTATCACACAACGCGTAAAAATTATTAAAACCTACTACAAAAATGGTGATTCTGGCTCAGCCACATATCGTGCTTTAAGAGGAGATTATGGTTTATGGTTATGAAGCACATTTCTCACTCGGTGGGGTATGTTAATAAACAAAATTGTCGTATTTGGGGTTCTGAGGAACCTCAAGTAATTGAAGAGAGGCCATTACATCCGCAAAAAGTCACTGTTTGGTGCGCCCTTTGGTCCGAAGGTGTGATTGGAGCTTACTTCTTTGAAAACGACTGTCACCGTCAATTCGGAGCGTTATGGTCGCATGATAACCGACTTTTTTTGCCTGCTATTGAAGAATACGACTTGGTGAATATGTGGTTCCAACAAGACGGTGCCACATGCCACACAACTCAAGCAAATATGGCTTTATTGCAAGAGACATTTCCTGGCCGCGTAATTTCTCGTCGTGGCAATTTCTCGTCAACTGGCCACCAAGATCATGTGATTTGACACCATCAGACTTTTTTTTGGGGGGGCTATGCGAAAGACCTTGTTTATGCAGATAAACCTTTAACTCTTGAGCACTTAAGAACCAACATTCGTCCAGTTATGGCTGAGATACAGCCCAATATGTGCCAAAAAGTGGTCCGAAATTACCTCAAAAGAATCAATGCTTGCAACACTTCCCGTGGTGGTCATTTAAATGATGTAGTGTTCCACACATAATGTCAACGTTCAAACTTTATAATAAAAAAGACTTTAGACTGCGTAGGTGGACATCAAACCAATGGAATGCCGTCTGCTCTACAGCCCAGCTATCGCAATGATCAAACGCTTAAACCTATCAGGTTTATATAATTCTTTGTTTGTCGAAGAAATATTAAATACATTTCGTGGACAAGACTGGACCTCAAAGTAGAGTGCTCAGTAAATCGAACAGCAGATGTGCACTTAATCTAAATCGGAAGGGAGCTTCATCTTTTTGGGTCATATCGAAATATCTACCGATATTGATGGATTTGAAAATAGACTTATACTTGTAGTTAAGTAATGTGAACAGTTTCGAAGAAATCGTAGTTGCGATCAACTCTTTTATGACAGAATAAGATGGACATATGGCCCGATAAACACATTCAGAAAGTGATTCCTAGTCAATCGACACAATAAACAAGAATCTGTCCTGGTTTCTTTACATGGCACATTAGCCCACAATTGAACTGCTTAATGTACACCTGAGTTTTATACAAACTTTTCTCTAAGTGTATTGTCATTCCCTCTAATAGCAAGGCTGAACAATATATTACAATTTGTAGCGTGGTTCCACTTTCACAGTAGTTTGCTACGCCCTCAACATTATGCCTTTTACGTGGTTGTTGTTGTTTGTCAGCCAAACAGACTCGGTGAAGTAAATACGCTTTCACCGTCATCCTGCTCATCCCAACATCCATCCTCCGCAGTGTCGTCGTGTGGCTTTTATGATCGTTTCGTTAATGAATGAAACGAAGAAAAGTTTAATGCTTTTTCACTCACTGTTTTAGGAAAATGTATTAAAAACTATCGAACTGATAACATCACTTTATCAAATAGTTTTCCATGTGTATGGATGTGTGTGTGTGTGTGTTTACGTGTGTGCTGCAATATGAGAGTGTATGTGTGTGTGTGAATGAGCATAGATTGGTGTGAGTTGACATTAAAAGTGTTTTATGGCGGCAGCACCAGTATTAGTGGTTGAGTGTGTGTGTCAGTGGATATGGCTGTATATGAATGTGTGTGTGTGAGTGCGGTCTGATATAGGAGGTTGTGGTTATACTAATTTCACATGTGTTTTTGCTTCTTCTGCTCCGTCTTCGGTTAATGCCTTGCTCCATGCCATGTCTCCTTTGTTCAATGGCACAAATACAGCCTGAACGTGAGTGTGTGTATGTATGTGTGCTGTATATGTTTGGATGTTTTACAAGTTTTCCAAACTACTTAAAATGTAGATGAAGTGTAGATAATTTTTTTCTTTCTCAAGGATTATTTCAATTAAGGAAAAAGGGTTTTTGATAATTGTTGCGAGCGAGAGAAAATTGTGGTAGAAATTTTTAATTAAGTTTTTCGTAACATCTAAGATATCCGCCGTTGTAGCAACACCTACACATAGGGCATTATTTTGGTATATGATTAAACAGTTAGTGTGTGATGATAACGTTTCACTTAATGGATATTGGAAAAATGTAGAAAGTTAATAAACTGAAAGATTTCAATCGGTGAAAATTGTTATGTTTTAATTGTATTTCAGCGAAGTGTAAGGCCGAAGAGCTTATATAAATACAGTGAGCCAGAAATTAGGTAAAATGTGCTCTTGGGGGAAGGTAGCTGTACGAATTCGTAAAAAAAAAAATGATTTGTTGCAATTGTTGAAGGACAGTAATATAAGAATTCCCATTGCAATACTCAGAAATGTTTTTTTTTTGATTTATTGAGTCACATGAAATATTGTAAGTTATCGAGAGTCAATTATGGCTTAATGGGTGCGCCAATAAGCAGAATTACCAAAGTGTAGCCTGAGGCTGAACATTTTCCCCTGAAAATGTGCTATTTGGTACAGTTTATCGGCCGCAACGTTATGGTCACTGATCACGGACTTTTTGTAACCAAAATCGAAGGATTTAAGTTGACCAAGAGTCCACTGAGAGCAGTTACACACTAGGGTGGAGTGAAAACATGCTTTTTTTTAATTTGAAAAAGTTAACCTCGGAAAGAGATGTAGTCTGGGGTCCTAATGAGGGGGAAAAAAAAGAAAAAAATTTTAAAAAAATTTTAGGGGTCCTCATATTTGCCTCAAATACTTCTGTTTGGGCACTGAACAAGCTCAAACTTTTAAATTTCGAATAAGTTAAGTCGTTAATTTTTAGGATTTTTCTAAAATCAACGCCAAAATAGCGATAATTTCCAAATTTCGAGGGAGTGGCGCGACCCCTAAACATTTTTTTTCTTTATTTTTCCCCTCATTAGGACCCCAGACTACATCTCTTTCCGAGGTTAACTTTTTTTTTTTGAATTTCACTCCACCCTATTACACACATTGAAGAATTTAACTTTACCAAGAGCCAATCGAGAGCATTTACACATTTTGATACTGTCAATTAGCCGCTTCCATTTTTCGATTTGACCCCACTAGACCTTTTTTTGTTGTTGACTAACACTCAGGGGAAGACCCCTATGAATGCAATGCAGTTAGCGATAGGAAATAAGGGTATTGGGGAGAGGAAAACAAGGGAGTATTGTTTGTTGACGTTTGCCTTGAATTTGATAACGTCATAGCAGACAGGAAAAACACCTATAGGAAGATTATTCCACATACGAACAGTCCGGCAGAAGAACGAATTTTTCTATATAGTGCGTTGTCCGGTTGATCTGCCAATTCCGCATATTCCGTCTAAATGTTGTAACGACGGGGACCAGGAGACGTATATCTGACGAACAGATACCGTTGAAATATTTATAGAATTCCGCGGGTGCTGTAGGCAGAGAATACAGTCGGATACCCATATTTCCCCTAGCATCACCCACGCTCTCCTATGTACACGGTCCACAAGCTCCCAAGATGTATTGGAGATCCTGTCCATATATGGGAGTTAAAATCCATTTATTTTATCATCTACACCAATCGGAGTTTAATTCCCACTACAGTAGAATTCAGATTTTTGGAAATTTACTAACTCCAAAAATGTTTAGTAGATAAAATGTAATTGTATTTTGGCGAAAGGATATTGTGCAACTGGTATTAAGGATTTGTGACTAGGAATGCTGGTATTGAACTAGGAGTTTACAACAACTAATTTGAATGGAAATGTCATTGCTCTTTAATAGATTCATTCAACAACTCTCACAAACGTTTCATAATTTCCCTTATATCAATTGAGTCATAATGAAAATGAAGAAATTGAGACAATGCTCTATACCTCTCCACCCTCCCACTTCATGGGTATTACAGTGGGTCAATTTATGACATCCAAAACGTTATCCGTTATCCATTGGAATAACATGAACCCATATAGTCCATATGCCATAATCGAATTGTTTTTGGCCAAATTTTCATTAAAATCTACTTTCTTAATTCCCCCAACAATTCAACTCAATTAAAATACTTCCATAGATTCATAACGCCCGCTCCATGGTATCCTCTTCCCTGACAAGGACATGATGATCTACAATAAAGAGAATGCTGATAAATTTTAACTGGACTAAGATTTAATTATTACACACAATCACACACACATGCAGAACAGCAGTCACAGGACTTTTTTATTTTATTTTGGAGTATGTGTTTTTTTTTTTGTATTAGTTTTATATTCTTAGAACCCAAAGAATGCTGTGTAAACAATGACACAGTAAAATAAAACAAAAGCAAATGGGAAAACAAATAAAAATGTCCTTACGTTTGTATGGATGAAACAGATAAACAAACTTGAAGAATATAGAACAAAAAAAAAACAAAAAATAATATCTGTAGAGGACATGTAAATATAAATAAATCCTTACGAAATATCTACCCGTACATTTGAATATATACATATGTATGTCTATGTGTGTGTATATGTTTAAACATGAGGACAACAACAAACAAATAAATTCTAAAACACTCTCACACATATACACTCGGAAAATATTACGAAATTGTCTCTCTGTCTCCCTGGCTGGGGACGATGCATTCATTGGTAGTCTATGTGCTCGTGGTCACTGCTATAAAGGGCTACGAAAAGTGTGGCAAGAATGTTTGCATTTGGAAATTTTGTTAGAAAACGGAAACGGAAGTAATAAAGCAACATTGCAAAATATCAAAAACCAAACCAGTGGGACCCACAATGGCAGACATCATAAAATCTTACAAATGCTAAACTAGAAATTGCTCTAGTACTTTCAGTTCTTCTGTAGGGGTGGTCTGGAAAGTTAGGCATTGGTACTAAGGACTCGAATAGACAACAACATTCACATGTAATTATTTTAACCAGCCCAGATTCGGAACCTGGAATGAGATTCTGATTTTTGTGGAATGACAAGGAAAAGACGGGGAACGCGATTATTGTCTTATTCGTAAAGGCGCCAGCATTTACGAGGTAGAAAACAGCTGCTGAAAATTTTTTGATGGTCTTACCCGGTTTTGAACCTGGGTTCTGCTGTGTAGTAGTCGCACACACTACCCACAATTTCAAGTGTAATATTTAATTTTGATGCGCGAAAGATATGGAACGTAAAAACTTATTATTTCAAAACCAACAAAATGGAGATGTGACTTTCTTTCTTAGGGGGACAAAGTTTGATAAAATCCCTAATGAACCGTTCAAGGAAATGCTACCCTTTCAATTGCCGTTTCATCCCCTGACCGTACTTATCACACCATTCCCACGTGCGAGTCGAGGACCGAACATAAAAGCATTTCATATATAGACATCAAACAGAAATGAATTCAAATTGTAATTACTTTGGTTGTGTGCACCGGCAACAGGACGACAAGAACAACAAGAATAGACGAATAATAGGATGGGCAAAATCAATGCAATCCCAAGGATGGCTTTCATTTGCAAGTAATGAATTTGAATCGTCCATCGTGGTTGCGTCTTTGCCGATACGATTTACTCCCCAGTGTGGAGGGATGATAAAATTAAATCTCATGCTAAAAAGCTGAGTTTGATATTTTCTGATGAGGTGGTTTTTGAGGTTGGTACAATACTGGCCCCCTCTCGTACCTCGCTCCACCACAAACCTGCATACAAATGAACTTAATTTGCATGTGTACAGCAAATTCGAAGTGATTCGAATTCGTACATGCACTGAAACCGGATGCGGATATATTGATTTGTGTTAGTGGCCTTTACACATTCACACACAAACACACACACACAGATATGTGAAACCGCTCTGAAACATTTCGCCATAAAGGCCAAATGCACAGAAGCTGTCCAGAACATTTTCAAACAGAAGGGAAATGTTATTTTCTGATTCATTTGGGAGCCAGGCCAACAACACAAAAAAAGTTGACATTTCATCAGACAACTCAAAACCACACCACACATATACCCGCATTCTATACAACCACAGATGCAAACACACACAAATGCATACATAGATATGTATATATGTTCCAGTACATATACTACCCACTCCATCATACCGCCACCGTCATGGATGTCAGTCATTGATAAATCTGCATTTTCGGATGACATCAAACCGTCACACACCCGTGCACACTTTTTCCAGGTGAATTTGTCAGACTTGTTCGATGTTGTCCTGTAATGCTTACGTTTGAGTGTTTGTCACTACCAATGTTATTGCCAAATTTCGGTGATGTCGAGGCAATGACAATGGCAACAACTGCCCCAGTGCCACTGGTCTTGGTCGGCGGTGATGGCTGTGTCAGTTTTTCGATCGTTTTTTTTTTTCTTCTGTTACATAGGTCCTTCTCTCTCTCAATACTATCTGTGTTTCCTCTACCGATTCATTTCAATGACAGCTTTGATCAGGATTTCCTAACTAATGAAGTGATTTAGAAATAGAATCATTTCTAATGCAGTATTCCTTTTCCAACACACAAATTGCTATGCACTCACCGGACTGGGTAGGTATGTTCGTCCTGTATGCCCTGTCACATGTGTGTGTGTGTCTCTATGTTTGCACTTCTGCAGATATTTGTGTCTATCGGGTTTACCATTTGTCTCTATTGGTTCATTTGTTATGTTCTTGATGGCCATCATTGGCATGGATGGTCGGAGCAGGAGTTTGTCATGGGGTGGATATTTTTGGCCAAATTTTCTACAAAATAGAGGAAATTATTTTTACCGGCAAATGCAATTCGTAATTGATGATTAAAAAGTTCCACAGGACAGGAAAAAAAACACTGAAAGAAACATGTGACGCCAGGACAGGCATCATTTGCATCTGATAACGATGGAGTTAAGTGGGAAGAAAAACTGGAAAGGATGTGCACTGGTGTTGTGGATGTTATTGGTAGTGAAGTGATGTTGTGAGCTGAGAAGAAGTTGGCGAAGTGTTTAAAATGTGAAAGTTTTCATTTCAATTTGAAGAAAAATAATAATCACGTTGACTATTAGTATCTTATCTCATATCTTATATATTTAAAAGGCGGTTAATGGAAGTACAGTCGAGTCCGGTTATAACGTACACCAGTTATTACGAACTTTCGTCTATAACGAACATTTCTTTAAATCCCAAGAGTTTTACTTCTATCCTATTTTACCCTGGATATAAGGAACTTCGCGTATAACGAACCAATTTGTCGAGTCCCTAGGAGTTCGTTATAACCGGACTCGACGTAGTAATCAACTAATCCCATTAACCGCTATGGTTTACTACTTGCTGTGGTTTAGTAAATTCTAATTAAGACGAGTATTACTTCTTCTCATCATTAACATGGAAATCAAATGGAAGACCGAGTTTCAAAGAAAGATTTGAAGTCAATCGGGGAAGGAACAATTTGAGAAAGTCTAAGTTTAGGAAAATACATAATGTAAAAAAGTAAAATACCAGGGAAGTAATACTTAAGTAGGCCTAGATCAAAAGTAAGTTGCAGAGTCAACTCATTCTTCATTTCTGGCAAATTTACATTTGAAATTAGCAGTCCACATTTGTGTTGGCTCCACATACCACCTCTGTTCCTGGGAAGTGTTAATGAGAATGTCTTTAAGGGCCTTCTAAACGTGGCCGAAATAACATTTAGGCTCAATAAAAGAGTCATCATTTTGTTAAAGACTTTGTGTGTGTCTTCTGGGGGATAAAGTTTAAGTTTTGGTCAGCTTGGTGTCATCTGTAAATGAACTCCAGATGTCATTACTGGTCACACAGATAAGCGGTGTTTCCTTCCTCGATAATCACACCACTGGCCTTTGTTTTAAAAACAGCTGTGTGATTGTGTTGTATTAAAATATGGTACTTAAAATATTGTCATTTAAGTTTGTGCTAGAAGGGCAACTATCACACAATTAAAACTAGGTTTAAAACCAGGTAAGACAAACATGCTGGCGACTTTATGAGGAAGTGCATAATCTCTACGCTTTGTAAAACTTCTCCAGAAAATCATTAGCCGTTCGGAGCCGGCGTTAAACAGTGGGTCCCGGTAAGTGAGTATACACAATTTTATAGCGCACAGCTCACTGATTCGAGAGAAGTTCCGTGTACGTTACCTCGTGGAATGTTAATGTAAAGAAGTAAAGTAAGTAATTTTAATTTGAATACTTGCGTTTTATAATTACAATTGTCCGGAAATTACCTAAAAAGAGAAGAATATAAAATGCAATTAGGTGTGAACGAATAAATATATTATATGTATTGTAGAAATAACTTTAAATACAATCGCGAAAAACATATTCTATAGAAAATATAGAGCCTACCTTTAGGCTTTAGTGTTTTCTCGAATAGACGTAATCTATGATGTGTATGTAAAAGACTCTAAATGACACTAGGTGGCGGTTACGCTAATCCAAAGTGGTGAAATTATAAAGGGTTTTCCAAAAAGAGGTTTTACATTGAATCACCCGGTATTTTGGTAGCTGTCACTTTTCATGCTTTTATTCTTTGACATTGGACAAGTAGAAGCTATGCCATTACAAATAATAGAACAATACACGTTTCAACAACGCATTGAAATTATTAAAATTCACTACAAAAATTGTGAAGATCTTGTAGTTACAGTTCGCAAAACTAAAGCATTTTTGGGTAGTCGTGAAGAATCTTGTCGGACCGCAATGCAAAAATTGGTGGAAAAATTCGAGCTATTGGGACAAGTTAGTGATGTGAAGAATAAAACCCGTGCACGTCGCTCAAGAACAATAGAGAATATTGCTGCTGCAGCCCAATGTGTTGAAGAAAATTCAGATTTGTCCATTCCTCGTCGTTCTTTGGAATTGGACATTCGACAAACGTCATTACACTGTATTTTGCACAAAGACTTGGGTCTTAAGGCTTACAAAGTTGAGTTACAACAAGATCTCAAGCCGGCCGATCATCAACAACGTCGTGTCTTTACTGATTGGGTCCTTAAAGTACAGTTTCCGAACCGTGTTATCTCTCGAAGATGTGATAACAATTGCCCACCTCAAAGAAAGAATTCGTGAGGCTATCGAGGACATGGGGCAGCCACTTTGCGATGTGGTTATGGGAAATTTCATGAAAAGGATATGGTCCTGTAAGCGTGACCGTGGTGGCCATTTGTGTCATGTTGTTTTCATTATTAACGGCATACCTTCCTCTTTACTATGAAATGAATTTTTCTTTGAATTCCAAAATAACGCCTCTTGTTCGAAAAACCTGTATATTTGACCGAAATCGGGATAATTCGAAAACGGATTTTTTTATTATCTTATTTTTCATAATGGCGGGGAGGAAAAAGAATCAACAAAGGGTATAACAACAACGAATACTATGGGAAATTCTAAGAAAAATTCACCAGGAAACTGAAAAACCATAAAGGTCGCGTAAATCCATTTGGAATTTTCTTTTACATCAACATTTTTTTAGAATTTTTACTACTACCAAACTGTATTTTTGTTACAGATAAAATGTTGAAGTCATAATAAAGACCTTACAATTTTTGCGCAATATGAACAACATGTGAAAAAAAACTAATAATAAATTCCCCCTTAAAATCGAAAAACACGAGAAGTAGATAACATTGGAAATATTTCTAAAATATATCAAATATTCATATTATTAATGTTAATGTCTTAGAAAAAAACCATTACTACAACCATTTTTTTACAGAACCCAAAAATATCTACTACATCAAGAGTTACAGACTTTTGGCCGATGACAGTGGAATCGGACCACTGTGCTGCAGTGTTTATCAGTTTTTTTTCTTCGTGTAGAACTTCAAACCTGGTAAAATTTTACATATTTAGTTTTTTGTTGAAATATTCTTAGAAATTCCTATAGTTTTCGTTTTTGTTATATCTGAGCAAGAAATCTGTTTTAGAACCATGTGGACATATTCTAAGAATTATCTGGAGATAAAATTTGTACTTTTGCCTACTTACTAGCTGTACTATTCTTGGAAGAGCATTAAATCGTGGACGAAATATGCGAAAGCAATAAAGATTAAATAACCAAAAAATCTACATCTCTATTCCAAATACATAATCAATTTAAAAAATAATAAATAAATAAATAAATTAAATATGCCTCATATTGATCCCGAATACTCAATTAAAAATACACGATTTAACTGAAAATGCTTATTGGGGATTATTGAGGCTATGGCACTCAATGTATAGTAAGACACTGTTTTTTTTCTTTCAATATGCAGAATTATTCATTCAATATCCACTGTTGCCGTTTTTTTTTTTTTTTGTCAGCTTCAAATATGTGTGTCCCAAATATTGCTGCCTTTAATGAAATGTGAAAATAATGCAAATTCTTGCCCTGAATTATCCAAACAATTCCATTCAAAAGTATGCATATCATAATAAAGTCCCACATTACATACGTATGAGTTATGAATTCGAAATTATTCTCTGTTATCGTTTGCCATGGTAAACAAAACGATATATGCAGAAGATGAAAAAAACACAATAATGTATTCCAAGTTTTGTTATTCCACATACTTATTTCTATTCTTTCGATGGAAAAATATTTATAGTCCTTATCGAGAAAGTAGGAATGTGGAGGGAGTATCTGTGTATGTATGTTTTCGATGGCACCCACTTAGTATTGGCAAACGGAAAACACACCTTGAGCTATTTGGTGCAAAATATTCTAAGCACTTGTGTCTACTCCACATCTTCGAGGTGCAGGATACATGATGCCCACCAACAACACCCATTGTGGGTGAACAAGTAAATATTCCTTGCACATGAGTAGATGTAAGTACCAAACTTTGTAACTTTGTTATCTTTACATATATTTTGTCTTCGTCTTTGATTTTTTTTTTTCTACTTCGTTTTTTGTACGTTTTGCTCGAATGCAGAATTGGAGAGAAGAAAAAAACAACAAAAAGTTGAAACAGAGAATTGTGGAGGAAACTACGTCTGGAAGAAATGAGAACAAAAACATCGTCAACGCCGACACCGACAACGAAATTCAGGTTGTCCTGGTGTTGAAGACAGCCGTACGGGCGCCGTTTGGCAGAATTATTTAGTGTGACAGGAGACACACATATATATACATGCATATGTATATAACACACATTCTTGCCATATAAGGCCAATGACTGGCATTCGCTATGAACTAACAATAAAACCAACAATGGCAAACGAAACGAAAATAACATCAAATGAGGAAAACAGCAAAAACAGAGCCAATAATTTTCCAAAAGGAAAATTATTTTAGGATGACGTGGACAGCGGCTACCATGAAATTGCGGTCTTACGGGGCCACAAAATTACAGATGGCTATTTACAGACATTGCTTAGATTTTGACAATACAAAGTAATCATTTCCTAAATAAATAAATAAATAAATCCACGAATATCATTTAAAAGAAATTCGTCTTTTCCCAAGTTATAATTTTTTTCATAAACAATTTTGGGCTTAAAATTCGAATGCAAACGGATGATTACAAAAATATAGTGAAATTGTGGTTTCGACCACTGACTGAAATATGACTTTTTCTGACGCCTTGCAAATATAATATCGATAACTATGGTTTGACAGCTGATAATGTCAAATAGTGTTGACATTTCTGTTGAGTAAGATTTAGAAAGTCGTCATGAATCGTTTAGTACTACAAGAGGTGTTATTTTGGTATTCCAAGAAAAATGGAATTTTTTGAGATAAATGATCGGATGTTTATTTCATAATAAAGAAGAAGGTATGCCGTTAATAATGAAAAACAATATTAGTCAAATGGCAACAACGAGCACGATTACAGGACCATATCGTTTTCATGAAATTGTCCATAACCAAATCGCAAAGTGGCGATAGCCTCACGAATTCTATCTTTGAGGTCTTGAATCGACGCTGGACGGTTGGCCCAAAGGAAGAAGTCGCATCATGTTTCATTACAAGATCTTGGTGGTCAATTGTGATCACCTCTTCGAGAGATAACACGGCCCGGAAACTTTTCCCGTAAAAGAGGAATGGTTTCGTTGCTTGTGTGGCACGTAGCGCCGTCATGTTGAAAGTAAACGCTGTCCAGATCAATATCATCCAACTACGACCATAAAAATCATTAATCATTCCTTGATAGCGCAATTCGTCCACCGTAGCTCTTGATCCTACCTCATTTTCGAAAAAGTACCATAAACCGCACCAAACAGTCACTCGTTGAGGATGGAGAGGTTTCTCAACAATAACTCTGGGGTTTTCCGAGTCCCAGATGCGACAATTTTGCTTGTAGCCACCGAGGCCTCATCAGTCAAGATGATTTTTCGATGGAATTCGGGATCATTTTCGTGCATTTCAAGGACCCAATCAGCAAAGACGCGACGTTGCTGATTATCGCCCGGCGTTTGTGGAATGACGATGTTCCAAAGAACGGCGATGAATGGACAAAACTGGACAGTTTTTTGTGAAAAACCTAAATCTATTCATAGGGCACTTTGTCCATTTTACAGTCATCATAATCCGGCTTAGTGACCAAACGAATTTAGCAATAATTAAAATTGTCGTATTTAGAGCGAAAATAGAGCGAAATTTCGTACAAGAAATTGACTTACAGCCTGTTTTTATAAAACGTATACGTCTGTTTTTATAAACGTAAACGAAACTGAATTGTGTTTCTATAACTCCATCGAATCCAATTAGACAAAACACACAAAAATACATAGGAAAACAATTTTCGAATTAGAATTTAACTGAGACGAAACAGAATTTCTGTTCGTTATTTTAACGAAACTAAAGACCCATTCGTTTGATGAAAACAGGATGTTAGTCTTTATAAAGCTCCCGCTGAAGGTGTTCGGTATCTTTGGAAAACCCCATCTGCATATTGTATAATGTAATTTTACTACTCATAGTCTACAACTATTGTATCACATTCCATTTAATCCTCATCATTACACATATTCTTCGAATATTCTTTTTATAAGGAAATTTCACTTGTCATGTTCCCTAAAAAAAGTGAGTTACGAGCAAACGCTGCGGGAAATCTTGTTCTAGATTTTCGTTCATAACTTCTAATAGACCTCCATCACTCTTTCCATAGAATATATGTAAACCATATATTCGTAGATTTCATTGTGAATACCTTGTTTTTCATGACAAAACTCATTTACCATAAAACGCTCGACATGACGTCCACTGATAAATATTACCATTGCTTACCAACTTCGACAGCAACATATTTCACTTAATATCCAACGTCCGTAACACTAGCACAAGAATTCGACCTTTTCCCAAACAAAAAATAAATAGAGGAAAAAACACCAGGCGTAAAATATCATATTTCACTTGCCTGTCATAAGGACGAGCGTTTCTCTTGGTCTACTTTTATCCCTGCATAATTCTTGCTACTTTTACGTTTCTATTGAGCATAATTTAAGCTTCTGTTGAAGTTATTTTGGAAAAATGTTGTTATGTTTTTTTTTTCCATACAAAAGCCGAAATTGTATTACTTGCAAACTGTATCTTTTTTCTTCTTCGTCGTCTTCTTATACAAGGATATGTTAAGGATACATGCACAAGAAACTTTGTTATAAATTATAGTCCTTTTACAGCCATAAAATAGACGAACAAGAAAAGGCAAAATGCAGCAAAAGTAAGACCATATACAGACATTTTAATGTAATCGTAAATGTGAGTGTGTGTCAGTGTGAGTGTAGGGCTGTGCGTTTTTTTTTTGCCATAAAATGTTTTAAGGCTTAAGACGTGTTAAGGTTTTTTTGTTTGAACATTTTATCCTGGGCAAACGGGAAATTGAAGAAGATTCAGTTTGCCAAAAATAGACATATTTTCCTATTCTTCTGTTGAGTGATGATAATAAAGACTTAAATATTTTTAGTTTACTTTTATTTTATTGTTTTTTTTTTTCTTCTTTATGTTTTATTTTTTTTTATTTTGAAAAACTCAGCCAGTGTGTGTCATATGTGTGTGTACTTCAATGTAAGTTAAGTATCCTTAAATATTTTATGTTTATTTACCATAAAATCATAAACAGGATGCCTTCGCTTCGTATATACAAAAGTTTCTATATAAGGTAATAAAGTAGCCGACATACGTACAAGTGTATGGTCTTATAATAAAAGTCAGGGGCGCAAGAAAGGCTTTGCAAGGCCTGCGGACCTGTGGCAAGGACATTAACAAAGTATTTCTAGTATATGTTGCTCATTTTCAATAAACACATTGTGTTGGCTGAGAAAACCTACTTCAGATCTGCAAGGATCTGAAGATTTTTAATATTTTTCCTGGGAAGTCTTAAAATTTCTGTTGGGTTTTGGAAATGATAACATCATATACATCACCTGTTTCATGGTGTAACATTCGACAGCGTCGATTGGAAGAAGTGCAGAAAGGTCAACATATTCGAACTCACCATATTTTGGATTCTGACAAACGAACTCATAATATGTTCATAGGGTCGCACTTAAAAAAAAACATAAATGCAGGAACAGTGAAACAAGAAGAAGAAAATGTAAAAAAAATTTGAAAAAAAAAATTACACTCGACTGCTTTTTTTTTTATTTTTTAAGACACAATTTGTCATAAACGAGTCTTTCGATTTGATTGGAATAGATGGAGATTTAGATTATCTTTAAATTTCACCTTTAGTGCCCTTTAATCTGAATGAAAGTTTCGGAGGAAGTTAAGAAAGTTCAACAATATTTCATTTCAAATTTAAAAACCTAATTGTAAAAAAGTCCCAGAATTACTTAATGGCAGAGGAAGTCTCCAAAATTAGGATTTTTTTTTACCAATTTTACAGCAGTTTCCACAATTCTTGCTTTACGTTGCTAAAATGAAAGACACAACAAAATCGATTTAGACCTTGGATAGGTAGTTAGATAGATAGCGATTTAACAATTTTTAAGTTGAAACTTTTGAAAGCTATTTTGTGGTTATGTGCCTTTAAGAACTTTTCAACAAATTGAAAAAATTAGATAAAATAAATAAACTGAAAAGGGGATTGAAAAAATGGTTCAGTACTAAAACTATATCCATGCAAAAAAAAATAATAATTTCAAACCAACCTATGATTGATTTTCAACTGACGTTAGATGGTAACTCGCTCTGAGTGTTACCAATTAATCACATTGGGATTTCACAACAGAGTTGTATTTTACGCCATTGCCCCCATTTGTATGTGTGTTATTTGTTATTTCCTACAAAGTACAAAACCTGAAATCGAGATTAATTTCCAAATAAATGTCCCGAATTGTTCATAAGAGGAATACTTTTCTAGTGTCTTTTCTACTTCCAATCGTCTTAATTTCTAACGCTGACAAAGAGCTCAATTGAGTTTCGTACAGTCTCAGTCACCTAATGCAGTTTCATTCTCAGATCATCCAATGCCATTTCATGGATTTTGTAGACGACTTCAGTCTTTTTGGGGCAACTTCGGAATGAGCGTATTGTTACCATTAGTTCCTTAATTTTATATAGCGTGTAGCGCTCAGTCTGACATCAGTCTTTACGGGAATTATGAAATATTTATAGCACTACAAAGCCTTTTAAAGAATTGTATCTTATTAGCAGATGTGGCCCCTAGGATAAGATGCGTGCCAATTGAATTCCGCTTCTGTGATACATACGTATATACACCCAATCTATATACATATATATGTACAACATATATTCATATTCCTACTACCATATGTCTTGTTTGCTACATTTCATGTGTTCTTTCAAATTTTTTAATTAATTTTATTTGACCTGGGAATAATATGAAAACAAAACGTTCAGTTATGCTGCCTATGCTTAAGCAGATGTCGTAAAGTCATTCAGCCATTTACATACTAAATACCGCATACATATGTAGGCCATTTTCATATCAAATGAAATGTACTCCGGCTATTTCTTTGCATAACAAAAATGAACTAATAATTAAATTTACTAACTCAAGATAATAGTGCACCGTGATAAAGTATAGTTATTTCATGTAAACCTATTACAAACAAATATTTGTTACAGCACAGCCATTTGATGATTTCTGCGAAATGTTCCGCAGATTTGGTTTTCACAGGCTTTGGTAAAATGATTAACATAACAACCCAGACATTGAATAACACTTTGCCTAGTACAATAATCGGATGTGTGTTATTGGCATCCTTTCTCTTTCACCCATTTGTGACGTGTACCTTGGCCAAGTGCAAACGAGCACAAGCTAAAACTAACGGATTTAATTCAATAATTTCTCGGTTTGAACACGAAAAAGCCGAGATTTCTATCATTCACACATAAAAACGTGAACACATTCGAAGAAACGAAATCAGATGCGCCGCCCCGCAAGCACTGCCAGACTTTGGCTTGGAATTGAAGGCAAAAAGAATTTTTTTTTATTTCAACACTTCAAAGCTAAATTATATACTTTGCTTTGAGCATAATACCGCCACCATCGTCGTCGTCACTGCCGTTGTCATCATCATCATCACTGTCACTACCACCAGCCAACCAACCAAGCAGCCAGCCAGCCAGCCTGTGTCTGAGTATGTTAATGTCAGCTCTATTCAGCACAACGTAAAGAGGAAGGCTGTGGGGGATTGAAAGGGGTGGGGTGGTGGTGGTCTTGTGCTAAAAACAAAAATCCTTTTTAAAAGGAATCCAATTCAAAAAAGGGTTGATTTTCTCTAAAGCGTATGCTTAATTCATGAGTTGCAGAAAGTCGGAGAAGGAAATGTGTGGTAAGACCGTTGCGCCCCACCCCCCCCCCTCTTGAGTAAACGCTGGATGTGCATATGTGTGCGTGAAAGTCGGTGAGTATGACAGAGGCAGGGTGAATAGACATAGCAAGAAGAGGTAGCAAATAAGCAACAGTAAAACGTTGCATGATTAAAATTTAAATTGTCAAATGGAATATTTAAGGAACTTTTATCTCTCAGCAGTTTTCGTTTGAAAGCCATTAAAAACCCAAACACATACACACGCATACGTGCATAAATAGAATGACACACGCACGCACACAGTGAGTGAAACGCCCACACTTATACATGCACAATCTTTACCCTATCTGCTTAATTACACACACATGCGTCTATTAAGTAAAGCGTACGCAGATCATACACTTAAACACACACACACACCCGCTGACATAACCGAGTGTAAGTGTGTGTAAAAAATGAAGTAAATAAATTTAATTAAAAACACAAACATTTTCATAAAACATTCAACCTTAAGACGATACCACAAAAATTCCTATTGCACGCATAAAACCTTCCAACAAAAAATATCTCAAGAATGTCGAAATGATTGCAAGGACAATGATCGAAAGGATGGTGGCGAACGGGTATCAGGAGTGCGAGTATTAAGCAAACGGTGGCGCAGAAGGCAATATGTGGTGGTCGGGATATACATATCTTTCTTAATTAGTTTCAACAACAGCAATTACTTCGTTCATTACACCAATACGCACACATGAATATAATCACGAGGTCTCAGTTTAATCACCGATGAAGCGTGGTTGAACAACACGAGAGGGGTGGGGGGGCAAGTGGAAAAATCCGAAGACAAATGAAGTTCAAAGAACTTTATTGCAAAACCGCATCCACAATTACGCCCATAACCAACGCCTTTACACAGCAATGCCAGTACGGTGTCGTGCCGTCAGGTAAAGCGATACAACAACCTCAACAATTTCCAATTTCATGCTTCAATGAACCTAAAAAAAAAAAAATATTCAAATTATAGATAGGGTTTTGGTTTTATGATTTTCTGCTTTACATCCAAAGGTAACAGAGGGAGGAAGATGATCAGCGAGCGTCGATGTAGAGTTGATTATTTAAACGACTTATTATTGGTTCACGAATAACAACATAAGTTAAAATAGTAAACATCTCAGGAGTTTTAAATCAAATATTTTTTAAAATTGCGGCTTCTGTAAAAACGTTAACTTGAGTAGTTATTTATATAGAAAACAGAGTAACGAGTATTACAGACGGCTTCGAACGACTTATGTTTTTCTGATTGTTGGCCTTACCAGGATGCGAACATGGGTTCTGCTACATAAGCGAAACTAGTTGACTTGATGCATTTTATGAAGACTAGAAAAATAAGCTAATATCGCGTCGTCCCTATACAATATAGCTAATGAAGAAGTAGGAGGGAGGTCAAAGCAAACAGCAACAAAAGGCGGTTATTCAGAATACTTCAATTGGCATCTGCGTCCGATAAACCAAAAAAGAGAATAAGGTGGTTTTAATACAGAGTTAAAAAAAAAAACGATACACCAAAGCGACTGTTGCTTTGTTCTTACCTAAAGAGGTAAATAGTCCAGAACAGAAGAAGGAACAGAATAAATGTGCGATATGGATTTATGAAGACAAAGCTACAGAATGATTACTAAACTAGATTGTGGAAGCTACAATTGGACGTAGACCCGTAAGCTCTGATAAGCTCCTTTTAGTACCCATTAAAAAAAACGTTCTAGGCCGACTCGCGAGGATTACATAACACCTTAGCCCAAAGTGCCAACGGGCAGTTAAATTAGGAAGCCGAAGGGCAAACGAAAGGCGGCCAATTACACTGGAAGCTGAAAGTCGCCATTTCGATCAGATGAAAGGATCCATAGCAATATTAGGAAGCCGAAGGGCTCAAGAAAAGCGGCGTAAGGAAAAAATAGCTGATCGAATTTGTCCAAGCAGTTAATTCACCAAGAAAATATCACGTTAGTGAACACTGCACCCACAGTGAACATCAGTCGATTGTCTGTGTCATTAAGGAGATAGGACAATTCATTACAATTTTCGTAATAACAGGAACACTGAAGAATAAAGTAATGAAATAAACAATTTTCTTGATGTCGGTGTAAGGGAGATTTTTTAGAACATTTTTTGGTACCATGAAGTTACACGCTAAAAAATACGTCTTTTTTTTTGTTTACACACAAGTAAAACGCGTGTTTGGTGTTTGTAGCAAGTAAAGCTTATTTCCATCTACACAAAGCTTGTTTGGATATAAATATAACTCATTTGCTATTAATATTACGTATTTGTGTATAAGCAATAGCGTGTTTGGGAAAAACAGACAACGAACTTATTAAATTCAACAAAGCACAACATTTGGGTGCGAATAAGTATGTGTTTGCAACAGGTTTCGTAATTTTTTGTTTTGCATTTACGCTCATTAAAATAATATCAATACCGAGAGAATGAAATGGATTGTTATATAGAAATTCACAAATTGAAAAAAAAAATGACTCAAAACTGCATACATATACATTTGATATTGATCACCTACAAACAAGTTAATGTTTGTGGTATGGGAAAATATATATATGTTTGACGCGAACTTGTTTGCTGAAATTTGTTAATATGGCCAGTTTTTTCTCTGCGTGTAGGAATATTCAAAAGGGTCAGCTTGAAATCACCTCAAACAGGGACATCAAGCTAGAGGTGATGGTCGATGATAGAATAAATATCGTTTGACTTCTGAAGATTTTGTTCTTTTCGGATGAAAATTGTCAATAGCTAAATATTAAGTAACGTAAACGTGTAGTAAATTGAAATTTGTTTTAACTTGATATTGTTTTTTTTATTTTTTTAAATTTTTCTATTTTACTTGACCTGAATTTCCCAGTGAATAATGTAATTAAGTAAAATAAATCTTCCCCTAAGAATATACATAAAACATCAATTAAAATGAAAAATGTAGACTTCTCTTCGCGCTACACGTGCCGTTGATTAGGCCATTGATTCATGAGTTCATCCTTAGGCTGGGTAACCGCAAATCTACAAACAACTCAACACACAAGTAATGTGATTGCCTTATCTTTCGTTAATACTTATTTCATTGATTAATGATTAATTTCGCCGTTTTCCTCTTTTTGTTGGTTTATAGCCAACTCATGTTTTCTTCTTCTTTTTTTCCCCTTGCCGTTGTTTTGTTTAATCCTTTTATATGGGTTTCCTTTATAATTGTATGAATTTCTCTCTTATTTATTTACTTTGTGTGCCTGTGTGTGTGAATTCTTATGGATCCTCTGGAAGGTAGCAAATACCCTGGCAGCGAAGGACTTTCTTTTGTAACAAAAGTTTTGCTTTTAAACAGTTACACAAAAGATAACTTCCACTCTCACTCTCGGCAGCGCTTCCTCGCCATCCCTGTTTTCCATTCCAAAGAAAAACTGAAGCCCATACAGAGAACAATGCAAAATTATAATGATTCATCAGAAAAAAAAAGGTTATTATTATATACGATGAATATCCTCCTTAAAAAGGGTAAGTAAAGTATAATATTTTGTAACAGTTGTTGTTTTTTTTTGGTTTTGTAAGATTCGTCCTTCTTTGGCGTGGGTTTGGCTGCCTTCCTATCTTTCTATAACAATCGAAAAAGATACATTTTCAAAGAATCCAGAAAATAGCTTTAAACCGAAAATTCCTGTAAAGTGTTTCTATGGAAGGTGTTGGGGAGGGGTAAGTGATAAGTAGGAGAACGAATATCGAGGGTGTTACCATAAAGTTGTGGCATTTAAAGTATAAGTACTTGGGCGGAGGTGTTGGCAAGGAGGAGCTTTCAAAGGTACACTGTTTGTCCTTAAATAACGTTTAAGTGTTCGGCTGGAAATTGTTAATGGAAATGTTAATTAGGCTTGGCAGATTTCACGATTGCTACATGTCGGATAAGGATTAAATGTAATTGGAATAAACACGGAATAAGCACAAGAAATACGACGCATAAGATAATTTGCTTTGATGCCGTTGACAGTGATAGTACATATAATAAATTACAAAGCCGGTAGGACAATCGAGAAGCACAATGAACACATAATAGATTTAAATAATGTCTTACATTTTGAGTAGCTATTTCCGAGGCGGCATCTTCATTACAAGCTGAACAATGAGAACAACTTGAGTCTAGTAAGATAATATGTGTTTTAGAACATGACAGCGAAAAACAATGGTTAAATTAATATTGTCATTGTGAAATTGTCAGACAGTATCTTAACGTTTATTTGAGCTGAGCTTTTATCTAAAAAAAAATATTTTATAATCAGTATTTCAGAATAGAAGGCTTATCAAAAGCAATGGAGGTACAAAGCAGTTCCTGGTTTTTACCGACCAGGGTTTTTTGATTTCTTCTCATTGGCTGTAGTGATTTTGACATCTTTTGATTTATACTTAAATTTATATTTTTATTTATTATATTAATTTTGGTAATCATTTATTGAAGAATATATTAAACTAGTAAGTTGTAATGCGCCTATGGCGCCCGTTAATTTGCTTGAGAAAGTATTTGTTACTTAATTTTAAAAATTTTGTAAAAAATATTTTGAGAAAACTATTTTGTAAAAAAAAATTTCGAAAAAAAAAAAAATTTGTGGAAAAAAAATTTTTGCTGAAAAAAAAAATTTTTGTCGAAAAAAAAAATGTTAAAAAAAAAATTTTTGTGGAAAAAAAAAAATTTTATTGAAAAAAAAAATTTTTGTTGAAAAAAAAATGTTTGTTGAAAAAAAAATTTTGTTGAAAAAACAAATTTTTCTTGAAAAAAAAAATTTTGTGGAAAAAAAAAATGTTTTTGAAAAAAAAAATTTGGAAAAAAAAAATTTCTTGAAAAAAAAAATTTTTTGTAAAAAAAAAATTTGTAAGAAAAAACACAATTTCTGTACAAAAAAAAATATTATTTTTTTTATTATTATTATTTATAGAATTATTATAGAATGCCTATTTAAATTCCTACGTACTGCGTGACAGAGTCAGTGAATCAGGGAATCAGTGAATCAGGGAATCAGTGTATCAGTGAATCAGTGTCGAGGGTAAATATATATTAACTAGTAAGTTGTAATGCGCCTATGGCGCCCGTTAATTTGCTTGAGAAAGTATTTGTTACTTAATTTTAAAAATTTTGTAAAAAATATTTTGTAAAAAAAAATTTCGAAAAAAAAATAAAATTAGCTGAAAAAAAAATTTTTGTTGAAAAAAAAAATTTTTGTAGAAAAAAAAAATTTTGTTAAAAAAAAATTTTTGTGGAAAAAAAAATTTTTGTTGAAAAAAAAAAATTTTGTTGAAAGAAAAAAATTTTGTTGAAAAAAAAAAATTGTTGAAAAAAAAAATTTGTAAAAAGAAAATTTTTGGAAAAAAAAAATTTTGGTAAAAAAAAATTTTGGGGAAAACACAATTTCTGTACAAAAAAAAAATATTATTTTTTTTATTATTATTTTTATTATAGAATTATTATAGAATGCCTATTTAAATTCCTACGTACTGCGTGACAGAGTCAGTGAATCAGTGAATCAGTGTCGAGGGTAAATATATATTAAGATTTTATGCAGGTGCACTGTCCGATAATAACAATGTGGCAACTATGAAACGGCTGGAATGAGGGAAATTCTTGTCATCAGCTGTTCCGTAGTGTAGAATAAAATATGTATGCTTCACTGATTTGTTAGACTACCCGTTGTAAAACTCGGCGACTCTGTGAAAACCACGAATAGTAAAGTCGAATCCACATGGCCCCCAAAAAAAGCCTACTGGATGGTTTCGGACAGTGTATTTATATTGTTTGTTGACAGCTAGCAACTACAGAAAGTTCTAAAGAAACGTATGTTGAACCTTCTCAGTTGGTCGATGCAATCATCGTTTAGACCTACGGCAGCTGCGTTAAGAAACATTGGTTGTCAAGGTCAAGGAGTCATGATAAGACTCCTTTTTACAATCTAATTGACATTTAGTATCAGTAGGAAATGTTAAAAACCGAATGTTCAATAATATTCTTAATTGGTCCAGGCATAGGAAATATAGGGTTATCCATTTCGTGGTTTCGTGGGCTAGAATTCGACATCTGTCAAACCAAGTTGTTAAACCAAATTTGTTTTCTTTTCAGTTGGAAGTCAGACATTGACGAAAATGCATCGCTTAACTATCACACAACGGGTAAAATTTATTAAAACCTACTACACAAATGTTGATTCTGGCACAGCCACATATCGTGCTATAAGACGAGATTATGGTTTGTGGTTATGAAACACATTTCACTGTTTGGTGCGCTCTTTGGTCCGAAGGTGTGATTGGACCTTACTTCTTCGAAAACGACGAGGGGACTACTGTCACCGTCAATTCGAAGCGTTATGGTCGTATGATAACCAACTTTTTTTTGCCTGCTATTGAAGAACTAGTAAGTTGTAATGCGCCTATGGCACCCGTTAATTTTCTTGAGAAAGTATTTGTTACTTAATTTTAAAAATTTTGTAAAAAATATTTTGAGAAAACTATTTTGTAAAAAAAAATTTCGAAAAATAATAAAATTAAAAAAAAAAAATTGGGGAAAACAAATTGTTCAAAAAAAATTTTGTTGAAAAAAAAATTTTTGTTGAAAAAAAAAATTTTGTTGAAAAAAAAAATTTTGTGGAAAAAAAAATTTTTTGTTGAAAAAATAAATTTTGTTGAAAAAAAAAATTTTGGAAAAAAAAAAATTTTTAAAAAAAAAATTTGGGGAAAACACAATTTCTGTAAAAAAAAAAATATTATTTTTATTATTATTATTATTTATAGAATTATTATAGAATGCCTATTTAAATTCCTACGTACTGCGTGACAGTCAGTGAATCAGTGTCGAGGGTAAATATATATTAAGATACGACTTGGAGAATATGTGGTTTCAACTAGACGGTGCCACATGCCACACAACTCGAGCGAATATGACTTCATTGCAAGAGACATTTCCTGGCCGCGTAATTTCTCATCCTGGCGACATCAACTGACCACCAAGATCAGGCGATTTGACACCATTAGATTTTTTGTTGTTGTGGGGCTACGCTAAAGACCGTGTTTATGCAGATAAACCTTTAACTCTTGAGCGTTTGTATCAAGGTAAGGCCTCTGGCCGTCTATATTTCAAGAGTCTTGAACTTTTTAACACAATTTCCAGAGTTCTTCTTTGCTTTTGTGAAAATAGATTTTTGTAACCATTAACGAGACAACAAAGTTAAATTTTAGCCTGTGTGAACCTTTTCTACAACACACGGTCCTTACACTCTCTTCTGCAGTCTAACTCCAGCGTTACTGCAAAATGCATTTCTAACATTTGTGACAAACTGTAAATTGTTAAAACAAAAAAGCAACGCAACACAACAATTTCACTTCTTTAACTTTTTAAATCAAGCTAAGAATATTCTTTTTGTCACTTCACATCTCAACATTATTGTTTCCATTTTATTTCTGATGTTTGGCGTAATTTTTCCACGTTCTTTTTTTGTGTCTTCTCTTTTTTACAATAAAAAACGAAAAAAAAAAAAATAATACAATTCTTTGGCATTACTGTGCGACTTTTTCGTTCTTCCCGCTTTTAAGTTTTAACTACTTTTCTCATTTCAATTTGCTCTAGAAGAAATGTAAATAGCAAACAGAGCAGAGCAGGAGACGCAGAAGATGAAGCCGAACAGTTTGAAGTACTTGCAGAGTGAACAAACGAATAAAAAACAGAAAAAGTACAAAAAAAATGCCAAGGAAAAAAGTCCAAAACGATGCAATTGTCGGAGTGTGACGAAAAGTGCGTGCCTATGTTAGTGGGATGGGGCGCCAAAAGGACTCCGCCAGAAATATTTCACAGTCTTCCTTAAGTTGTAGGCGAAACGAAACGAGATACGAACAAAAAGTTACAGGAAGCAAAACTTTTTTTTCTCCCAGTCTTCACACGCCAAGGATACACTGATGGGAAATGAAAGAAACATTTCTGCTTGGGCAAAAACTTTTCCACTCGCCGAACAGAAACACAAGACAAGAGCAGAGAAGAAACAGTAGAGGAAAAGTATAAAATAGGACTTTAGAAAGTTTTTAATTTTCGAAATAAAGTTTTAAAATTGTTTGCATTTCTTCTGAAAAATAACTTAACAAAATGATATGAAAAATTTGCATAGCTATATATAAAATATCTATATATACATATATATAAATATATTGAAGATATATATTTTATGTATTTAATATTTTAATATAAAAAAATTTAAATACAGACAGTGGCGAGCCAAAATCTTAGCACATTTGAAGTTGAAACGGCAATTAAATAGACCAAGCTGTTCTCCAGACCAGACAATTAGAGATTTCACAAAGAAGGGTGATTTTAACAAAATTAATTAGCATGGGCGGACAGATACCCATGGGGAATCTACTCGGATCGGATGAATTTAAAACTACAGCCATTGCAGAATAATTCAGACCGAAATAATGGGAAAGAAACTGCCTTGGGAAAATATCAGTATCATGTAATATCTTACAGGGATATCTTAATATTTACTGACATCAAGGCGACAAATAAGACTCTGATGAGTATATTCGTCATTTCAAAAGTTTTCTCAAGAAAGCCGGGAGTCGCTGGAGGAGATAGGGAAACAATCGTCAGTTATGGATTTCCGGTCATATATGGATTCTTGGTCATAGGGGCATAGTTGGTAACTATGCGGCTAATTCACTGGCTAGAGCTAACGCTACCCCAAATACAAGTGAGTGTAGTTGTGATATTGGCATCCCTCACACTGACTGTAAAAACTGATATAACGGAAAGTTCATCGAATTGCGACGTATAAATAGAGAACAGAACCAACCTGTTTGGAAACCAGAAAAATCTGGCCTGTTATGAACAAGCGGAGGACCGCAAGATTCCGTCTGAGAAATGTCATTTCGATAATCACTGGTCACTGGCATTTGGACAAGCGGAAGACCGCAAGAATCCGTCAGAGAAATGTCATTGCGATAATTACTGGGCATTGGCTCAGAGACTGCGTATCACCCAGATACTGCGTATCCCACACAACGACTTCTGAAAGTTCATCGAATTGCGCCGTATAAATTTAGAACAGAACCAACCTGCTTGGAAACCAGAAAATCTGGCCTGTTATGAACAAGCGGAGGACCGCAAAATTCCGTCTGAGAAATGTCATTTCGATAATCACTGGTCACTGGCATTTGGACAAGCGGAAGACCACAAGAATCCGTCAGAGAAATGTCATTGCGGTAATTACTGTTCATTGGCTCAGAGACTGCGTATCACTCAGATACTGCGTATCCCACACAACGACTTTGGTAGAAGTTCCAACGATGAAGAGGAGGAGAAGATGCTTTTCCGGCATTACTCGGCTTTTACGGATTTAAGACGGAAGATGCAAGATCTACGAATTCTAGAAGACAAAACCAAAGTTGTTGTGGATAGAATTTAATCCGTCATTCTGGCAAAGGGTTGGCTGGCAAAAAGGGGGACGGCGAATTCATTCATATCTCAAAGGACCCAAGGACCGTGTTACAAAAAATAGAATTTTTTCTGTCCTATGAACCAAATGCACATATTCGGAAAGAGGGGAAAAAATAAAAATACACGTGTATCGGCGATTTTCATGTACACGTCAGAATTTTTAGGAAAATCTGAGAATTGATAAAAATCTATTTTTTAAAAAATTTGACGTGATACAGACATTTCCACGAGTCTGCCTGCCAAAAATCAGCTCGATTGGATCACTGAAAAAGGGTTAAAAATCGGTCCAAAGGCTTTCACACAGGCCACTACGAGCTAGCTTCATACTTCAAACTTAAAAAAAAAAAAATTCTGACGTGTACATGAAAATCGCCGATACACGTGTATTTTTAGTTTTTTATCCCCTTTCCGAAAAAGTAAATTTGGTTCATAGACAGAATGTGTGTAACACGGTGTAATGAACCCAAGTGAGATATGGATCTGGCAGATCCCAAATTAACTTAACCTACCCTTGTGATTTAAAGGGCACTCATTCTAGAGTCTTCAATTTCTGCCATTTAATCTCGGATTAACTAGAATCAACCAGCGTTCCCAAGGATTCGGAAAGCGCCAGATTAAAGTATTTGTGGGTATGAGGTCGATTCTTATTCTTTGTTTGGGACGAGTGTCTATCATACATCTCTGCTATTCTGTGTAGTATCAACCAACTGAGATGGACACTTGAAGTCGCGATATGTCGATTAGAGGCTCTAAGAAAACGACCTTTAAAAAATTAAAAATGTCCCAAATGAAGAATTCACAAAAAAAGATTAAAAATTCAGGACAATATAAAAACTTCCCCAAAAATTCTGAAAAATCTCCCAAATAATTTACACAATTTACCCATTTTTTGGGGGGGGGGGTTATTTCTTGGGACATCTTTAAATATTTTCCGGCATATCATCAATCCTCGATTTGTTTTGTAAAACGCAGCCTCCTCCTCCTCTCCTCAGTGTGTACCCAACTAGCCAGGTTTGGACACATATCCCAGGGGCGCGAGAGCAGCCCGGCCTCCATAGCAATATTACTTCCAATTAGAGCCCAGAATACTGTCTACACCTAACCAAGGATCTTCGTAATATTATGATTATCGATCTAATTGTCTTTCAGTCACAGGAACATTTTCCAAATTTGTATTTAAAATATGTTTATGAATTCTATTAAATTATTTCTGAAAGCCAAATCATATGTGGATGAAAATATAAATTCACACATAGGATGGTCAGGGATACCAAAGACTAGATCAGAATATATATCTCTGGAAGTAGCAGAATGTTGTATCACCTAGGAGCCATCGTAATAAAACGTTGCGGAATTCCATCTATATTGCAATAACAATCTTGGAGACGCTGGGTGCAATCCAAGAAAGTCTATGGAATTATTTTTACTATTTCTCTTAGGCTCCATAAATTCAGAGGGTTTTTGAAAATTCCATAAAAAATTTTGGGGGTTCATAGGTACTAGCACAAACAATTTCAGCACATTTCAGATTTCTCATATTAATTGAAATGTTCCCAAAATAAATCCTCAATTATGAGAAGGATGACTTATGAAGTCATATCCTCTAACACTTGCCCATAATCATATCACTCGTTTTATGGAATTGGAAGGTTAGACACAACTTCCGTCTTCAATGGTATTGGCATTTATGGTATATTTCCTTTAAAGGGGATTTGCTTTACATTTGCTTATACAAACTTTATGCCGTTCCCCCATAAATCTTTATTTATATTTATGACTTTATTTAGATTTTTGTTCGTCCTTTGCCATCAGGAATATGTATACAACATCCGTCTCCCTTTATTTTTTTTTTTTGAAAAAAAAAATGTGTATATAAAAATTTATTGTGGTCTTTCCGCATTGACTGTGTCTGGTAGGTGAAGAAGGGCGTGAGGGACAACAGTCAGCCAGCTAACAGCATTTATCTGACGCCGGTTATGTTGGATTTAAAGTGGGGGTGATTCTCTTTACCCCAACCGAGTCCATCTCCTCAGTTCTTTTTTTATAGAAAAATTATCGTTTATAAAATAAATCACCGCTGCTGTTTTACTGTTTTGTGTGTTCTTTTTCTGGGTCATTTTATACACTTCAATAAACAAATCACGTCTTTCATATGAATGCATGTGAGTGAACGAATGTACTCCACCCCACCCATACAGGCATTTGCAGCTAGATCAATTGCAAAATATGTTAACTCTGTGAAGAAAATTTTTGAAAACATTTTAAAAAAAAAACATTTAGCATGTGGTGTTTGGGGAATTCTCATCTATCGACCGTTTTTGAAAATTTCTTAGTCTTTGATAACTTTAATTCCATTTCAAAAATTGTACTTAACCGTTTTTACAAAGCAATGGCTCCACTACGTGTAATGTGTGCATATGGGTATGTATGTATGTGTTTTTTTATTTTTTATTTTTGTACCGCTTCGTTCATGTCTCATGCAACCATTAAATCCTTTTTTTATAACATCTGCCGTTTGCAATGTTGCACATCCATTCATACGGGTTCGAACGGAAAACCATAAAAATTCTCATTATTTCAGATGAGGGTTACTACAACCTCCCTCCCGCCTTCCACATTGTATCTGTTTTACTTTCGTCCTCCATAAAACAAAATCGATTGCAACGGAATGGCAAAGGTTATTAGAAGGTTAACCGAATAAGGTGTTATGATAATTATAAGGATTGACTGTGGGAGGGGTTGGACTAATAAAAAAAAAAGGATTTAGGTGTTTTGCGGGGGTTTTGATAAATAATCTCAAGAGCCCCATTATCCTTCAATTAAGTTATAAATGTTAATTCGAAATTGGAAAATAAAATATTGTTAAAGGGCCATATGAGAACGGAGCCCATTTTAATTATCCCGAATTTTCAAGCCCAATTTCCGTAAAATCGGACTACAATTAGCAACATGAAAGTGTCCGTTAAAATATATTCACATTATTTTCGTTATTTTCATATATCAAGTGGACCACAGATCAAAACTAGCATATCTGAGGCGATATTGGGGCAAATTCGCTTGAATTCGATGCTATAATAGATGATACGTGGGCAAAGGAGCGTGGCACCTCCCACTGAACCCATAGTTCAAAACTTCCATTGGGACTAATACGCCTGAATTTTAACTGGAAGTTACTGGCGATAGACCGATTGTTTGTGGCTATATTAGGTGATAATATAAAGGGTTTTCCAACAAGAGGTGTTATTTTCGATCAGCCGGTCTTTCTGTAGCTGTCACTTTTGAAGCTTTTATTCATTGGCATTTGACAAGTAGAAACTACGCCATTACTACTTGGAACGATATACGCTTCAATAACGCATTGAAAATATTAAGATTCTCTACAAAAATGGTGAAAATCTTGCTGTCACAGTTCGCAAAACTAAAGCATTTTTGGGTCGTCGTGGAGCACCTTGTCGGACCGCATATGTATATGAAATTTTTCTGTTGAAGAAATTGAGTTTTGCAAAATAGCGTGTATGTGACTGAAATTTTAGATCTGTAAACGATAAATTGAATTCCGTTTTAATGATCACTCTCATTTTGTCAACAAAATAAAACGAAAAAATCCGAAAAATGACAAGTCCATGTCGAATTTCCTCACATTTGCTTTAAAATTTAATTTCCGTTTTTTCTTCCTTTGACTTAAAGTTCTGCTGAAATTTTCTGTTAACACCACATCATATACGCCATTAAGCAATTGCCTTTCGACTGTTCTTTTTGACATTTTTATAGTAATTAACTTTTTGCTCTCTCTCTCTCTCACTCACTCTCCTCCCATCTATCCTTCTTGCTTGCCGCAAAAACAAAAATATGACAAGAAAATGTATGAAAAATAAGGCAACACAACTACGATTATTTCATGCCACATAACCCGAGCTGAAGTTGTTGGAAAAACAAGAAACAGAAAATAAAAGGATATCTCAACAACAATAAAAACAAAAGGATGAAATATTACAAAAAGCCAGAGAGTGAACATGAGAATAATGCCGAGAGTGTGAGAGAGAGAGAGAGTGGCAAAAATATATAGAACATATTACAACATAAGTAATAAAGTAAAATATTTTATTTGGCATTAAGCCAAAATAAAGCCTTGAAATAAAACACATCCAGATACCGACGCCACCAACAGCCAGCCCAGTAGGAAACGAAGCAGCCAGCAGCAGGGCAAAGGCAAATAAACAGAGAAGAGCAAAACAACAACAACGAATCGTAATATATAGTTTAGTGGAGAACAGCAGCAACAACAATATAAATATCAACATTACAAATAACATGGAAAGAACGAAAAGAAAGAAAAAAAATTATAAGTGTTATCTAAGCCACAACAAAAAGCACCACACCACAGCTCCCTACTCTGGTACAAAACTCAAATGGCTGGGGCGAGAAAAGTCGAACTCGGAACACAGGACATGAAAAACCATATAAGAGCAGCCTCGGCAACAACTTCCCAACGCCACCAACACCAACATCACCATCATCATTCAGCCAGCAAAACTATCGACAAACACGAGGGCATTTTTTCCCTACTCTTGTCTGTTTTTAAGGATAACAAGTTAAGAGACGCCAGCATATTTTTTTAATATTCCATAGATATGTATTCACACACATACGTACTCGTTTCCTTTTTTTTTCACCATCATTCTGAGTTTTGTGCTGTTTTACTTTTGGTCCTGTCTGCTACTATCGCTATTATCCTCCATCACAGGTTACGTCGGACTAGAGTGGGTCGGTCGGCGGAACATATCAGAACCCTTATGTTTGTGTGTCGACGTTCAAGTGGGTTGTTTGTTTTGGTTTGTAATAGCTGGCAAATGTAGCTATTGACCCAATAATCCTTATATATTGTTGTGGGTTATTTTAAGGAGTCTAAGGCGATTCGGCCATTTATAATGCATGTGGTATTATGCTCTATATCGTACACAACTTACTAAGGACAGCACGAACTCAACTATTTCAAACATGCATCCGCATATGTAATCATGTATCCGCTGGGTATATATGATGGACTTGAGACTTGGAGCGAGTAATCACCAGATGCTACCAAAGATCAATGGTAGTTAAGTTTTCAATAAATTACGCCGACAAATGTCGGAGTGATTTAGTTAAATTTTAAATATAAAACTTATGAAATGATCGTATACAAATCGTTGTATGTATTTCCTGGATACAATAGATACTTTTACAAATCTGTTGGGTTTTTTTTTGGGTTCACCAGTTCGAAATTTCTAATATCACTCAGAGAAAAGCGAATTTTCGCTGTTTTAAAATAATAACGGAAAGTGCTCTCTATGCAAATTATCCCCATGACCCCATGCTCCGCATTGGACCGACGGGAATAAATATATAGCTAAACCTAAGATTTGTATGGGGTAAAAATATAATCCGATTCCTACAAAGTACCTTCTAAAAATCAAAAAAAAAAATATTTTGTAAAAAAAAGCCTGTAACGAGTTTTTCAAACCACAGAGAGCTGAACAATCGGGAGCTTAATTGCTATAAGGCTCAAATGGGTGATTGATTTTGTTGAGAAATATAAAAATATGCCTTAGTTGTGGAATTCAAAGTATTCACACCAAATAATTGAAACAAAAATATATAAAATAAAATACACATGCGTTCATGTTGACGCTACGGAAAATATTTGCAAATGATATTGAATAAGAAATTGGTTGAAAAGTTTTAGCGTGTGAAGAGAACGACTAACTTGGTTGTTCAACCAGTTGCATCGTGGTTGCACAACAAACCAATTTGTATGACCGACAGGGTCCGTTTCAAAAATTTCTGTCGGCATTAAAAGTCAAAATTAACGCATTTGTGGAACAACGAATTCATACGAGTTTCGTAATCCAGTTTCCACAATTCTGCGAGACAGAGGAATGTTTTGCTTTGCGATTTAAGAAAATATGTTTCAAAGTGGGTAAAACAAAATTGTCAATTCACCTATGGTCAGATATGTTCGATAGAGAAAAAACTCTGTCTATAAATAAAAGTATAATTGTTGTTTTTTTAGCAAAAAGTTTTTCAATTACCTACGACTATAATTTTTTTCTCATTACAGACAATGGTTTGATGTCATTAGTGACTTTTTAAGAATTCAAATTCAAACTAACAATCTTCAGTTGACTGAAATCGGACTTCAACCAGTTTAGTTCCAAGCAATAAACGGAAGCGGGTTGCAGAAAAGAGTTTTCATCATTTAAAATGCGTATATCTCGCTTTCTTTGAAAGACAACCCCAAAGTAAAAACATATTTTGAAACTTTTTAACCGCCACCTTATTCTCATAGGGTGTGTACATATATTGGACTATTAACCCTCTAAGCGGCAATACCACTCGGAGGATGTCTTCATTAATTGTGTTTAATTTCGTAAAATATATTTGATTGTGCATATCTGGTAAAAAAAAACAACTACAGGTTGCAAGGATTTTCCAGTATTTCTATTTGAATTTCTATTATCAAATTAAACACAATTATAGAAGACCTTATGGCAGACTTACCAGTTAGAGGGTTAATAACATTTTGGCTTATGTTTAAATTTTTGTGAGAACCGAGGTTTCCAAATTTGGACCGTTAGAGCTCATCTCTGGTGAGACGCACTGAACACACTTCATCTGTGTGAAATGTCAATCAAATCGGACAAGCCAACTGCATTAACTCCAAAAAACTAATTTCAAATTCCCACAGTGAATGGCAAGATCAAAAAACACTTGATGGGAATCGATATCAGTTAATGTTGTCGCATTATGTTTAGTCCTCAATAGTTTTTTATTAATTAAATACTCATATTTAGGTTAACGGTAAACTCTACTGATCTATTATCTGGCCTACACAAATTAGGGACATGAATATATAAAGCAGCGTGGTGTTACAAGACGTAAGCATTTAAAGGTCATTTGGTTTATCATAAACTGTACGACTTACCACAAACGGAAGACTTGGACTTAAAGGATCTTTGGTTTAAGCAGAATCTCTCAACATAGTTTTATGGTTATCAATTACAATTTGAGGCCAATCGATATCGTCGTGTGAGGCAACATTTTAAAAAAAAAAACGCACCCTCTGTTTCAGATTTAAAATCTAGCCTATTTTCTTCTGGGCTGTTTTCCTCTATCGACCAAACGTGTGATATTGTTAACCATCTCCTTGTGAGAAACGAATGGGCACAAATTTGGAATTCGATTGCAATTTGACGCCATTTGACTTTTTCTTGTGCAGTGCGGTGGAGATTTAAAAAACTAACGACTTATTTGCTGCAGTTGTTCGCGAACTAATGGCATCGTACTTCGCTGAAGGAAGTTGTATTCCACCCATAATTGAAGGGATGGCCTTTGTCAATAAAACAATAATATTTGAAAAATATGCATTTGTTTTTTCATTGGCCACAAGAAGGCCCTAGCAGATAATTGTCTCACCTTAATTTTTTTTCGCCAAAATATCGCCATTATTTTTATGTTTCAGGTTTGTAAACAGCGGACTTATTAATTTGTTTTGATCCGATCAAATACAAATGTGTTTTGAAATGAAAATTGTGTATTTCCATTTATTTTAAACTAGTAAGTTGTAATGCGCCTATGGCGCCCGTTAATTTGCTTGAGAAAGTATTTGTTACTTAATTTTAAAAATTTTGTAAAAAATATTTTGAGAAAACTATTTTGTAAAAAAAAATTTCGAAAAAAAATAAAATTGGGAAAAAAAAATTTGTGGAAAAAAAATTTTGGCTGAAAAAAAAAATTTTGTTGAAAAAAAAATTTTTTGTGGAAAAAAAAAAATTTTGTTGAAAAAAAAAATGTTTGTTGAAAAAAAAAATTTTGTTGAAAAAAAACGTTTGCTGAAAAAAAAAATTTTTGTTGAAAAAAAAATTTTTGTGGAAAAAAAAAAATTTTGTTGAAAAAAAAAAAATTTTGGAAAAAAATAAATTTGTGGAAAAAAATAAATTTTGTAAAAAAAAAAAAAAATTTAAAAAAAAAATTTGTAAAAAAAAAAATTTGGTAAAAAATTTTGGGGAAAACACAATTTCTGTACAAAAAAAAATACTATTTTTTTATTATTATTATTTATAGAATTATTATAGAATGCCTATTTAAATTCCTACGTACTGCGTGACAGAGTCAGTGAATCAGTGAATCAGTGAATCAGTGAATCAGTGAATCAGGGAATCAGTGTATCAGTGAATCAGTGTCGAGGGTAAATATATATTAAGATGTCAACGACAATTTTTGTTGTTGAAATTTTTGATTAAAAAGTCAAATTTTCCCCTAAATTTCATTTCGTGACTGTTTTGCTATTACTCTTGCTTTTCGACCCTCCAACATCCGTTGAAAGTCTTGCCTGTTGAACCTGTGTGAAAAGACATCGTGTACATCGAGTCTTAAAGCAAAAGCTTTTAGTCTAACATGTCAGAGATGTACAAATTCCTACAAAGTGGAGAGGTGATCCTCAATTCGTTGCTTGACAACTTTTTATGTCTACAACATTCGTATAAGAACAGAAGGGTACGTGGTCCATCACCACTCCTACCGTTTTACAAAACTATTAACAACAGCTGGTAATGGGACGGTTTCAAAGAAAGACTAACCATTTATAAGGGTATACCCGCACATGTGGCATTACTTTATTTTCCATTTTGATGTACACATATTTCTCCGCTTCGAAGTTCGCTAAATGTGTATATACACTGTCTGGATATATGAATATATGTATATGTGCATGTGTTTTTATAACTTATTGATTTTTTAGTTCCAGTTACTTTTGCCCTGCCATCCGTTTTCATATTTTAATGATGGCTTAGTATTCACAGAATAACGTATCATATATGCCAGCCTTAGTTTAGTTTTAGTTTTAGTTTTCAGTTTTTTTTTTTTTGCCAAACCCACAGTAAAACAAAGTTAAGCGGGCAACCAGATAGGGAGCGCGGAAGAGCAAAACACAGTGTAGACACAGTTCACAAGGATGTGTATAGGGCTGTGTGATAATATACGATAGTCATTAAAGGCAACTAATATTGTCGTGCTCATACATATGTTTTTCTTCGATTCGTTTCTTCGACGCTTTTATGATGTTTTTCTTTCTTTCTTTTGAGGTCAAATAAGGTAATTTGTCTCAAACGGATATAAACAGTTTGCGCTTCATTAAATGTCAGACAAATAACCTCCAAACAAACCAAAACGAAAAAAAAACAGAGGGGGACGGTTAGCATAAAACAGCCCAATAGATGGCGGCAAAACGTAATGTAAGTACAAAAAAAAACAAAACTAATAACCAACAATTGTTCGGCACAAAAACGTTTCATGTTTTTCACTCTCTCTCTCTCGCTGATACAGGGAAATTGGAAACTTTGTTGGCACCGCCAACATTTCTCTTTTACTTCAGTGTGAATATAAATTGTAACCGAAATGTGCACCGAACTTTCTGTCGTTCTGTTTTCTTTGCTTCCTTTGAAAATTAATTGCTGTAAAGAAAATGTGGTGCCGAAAACTTTGTGATAACATAGGAAGGAATGTGGAGGGAAAAAAGTAAAAAAAAAAATCCTTGAAACAATGTAGGTATGATTTTTTGTTTTTTGGTCGTTTGTTTGACAATAAAAAGGCCAAGAACTGTGTTTCTCTCTATTTTTTGTGAGGGGGGACATTTAAAGTATTTCAAACTATTTAAGGACATATTTGGGAAATTAGGCAAAGTAAATCTGAGGGGAAAGTGTAGTTTGAAGTGACTATGAAATAAGTGGGTTTGGGTTTTACGAACAAGCTAAGTTAACACAAGAGCTGCCAATGCAACCGGCCAAATTCAATAGTTGGTAGGGCTTGTGAGTCGACAGCCAGAAAAGCGCCGACCGAATAGAGGGAGACACTAAGTGACCAACTGGGAGTGTCTCTGAAAATCTCTCATGAACTTTACAATACACTCAATAGATTACAAACCTTAAAAAGCAACGAACTAACGAAATTCTTCGACGTTTCTTTAGAAATTTTTTGAAACGCGAAATGTCGTTACTCACTTGTACAGCTAAGAGTAACTATGTTAACTTATAGCAAAGCAATACTAAGTTCACCTACTGTTATTAAGTCGTGTATATGTTGGAGTCTAAAATAGAGTTCCAAAGAGAATAAATCGACAATTGCACCCAAAATCTTAATATATATTTACCCTCGACACTGATTCACTGATACACTGATTCACTGATTCACTGACTCTGTCACGCATTACGTAGGAATTTAAATAGGCATTCTATAATAATTCTATAAATAATAATAATAAAAAAAATAATATTTTTTTTGTACAGAAATTGTGTTTTCCCCAAATTTTTTTTTTACCAAAATTTTTTTTTTCCAAAATTTTTTTTTTTTACAAATTTTTTTTTTTACAATAATTTTTTTTTTCCAAATTTTTTTTTTTCAAGAAATTTTTTTTTTCAAGAAATTTTTTTTTTCCAAAAATTTTTTTTTTTCCACAAAATTTTTTTTTTCAAGAAAATTTTTTTTTCCACAAAATTTTTTTTTTCAAGAAAATTTTTTTTTCCACAAAATTTTTTTTTTCAACAAAATTTTGTTTTTCAGCAAAAATTTTTTTTTCAACAAAATTTTTTTTTTCAACAGAATTTTTTTTTTTCCACAAAAATTTTTTTTTTCAATAAAATTTTTTTTTTCAACAAAAATTTTTTTTTTCAAAAAATTTTTTTTTCGGCAAAAATTTTTTTTTACAAAATAGTTTACTCAAAATATTTTTTACAAAATTTTTAAAATTAAGTAACAAATACTTTCTCAAGCAAATTAACGGGCGCCATAGGCGCATTACAACTTACTAGTTCTCATATATTCAATAAACTCTTTAAACGATGCTCAAACTCAAGTCTAATAAAAAGTGGAACTAACATTTGAGTTTGAATAAGACTTAAAGAGAACTGAAAAAAAAACACGCGTAAATGTTAAAATAAGTTGAAATGTAAAAAAATCGTAATTTCGTACTTCAAGATAAGTCTTTTCCCATAAACGTTATGGCCAAAGAGTATGGATTTTTAACAAGAGTGTTTTTTTTACACTTACCATCGTTTGTTTTTATACAAATGATAGAAATTTTATATTAATTTAAAATAATGAAAAAGTATTGCTTTGACTAAATTTGAATTTGTTACATCCTCATATTCACGACTCTGTAGAGAATATGTAGGGTTTTTTCTCAGTTTGTTTAGACCAGAGTTTTTAATAGTTTACTCGCGTTCGGTTAAAGGACAGAAAATGCCAAAAAAAGGATCCACATGTGATCCGCTTTGAATACAAAATTTGTTTTATTGGAAAATTCGGCAGATTTTTCCATTGATCTTGACACATTTACGGTAATTCTCACAGTATGGGATAAAAAGGTAACAAACAATGATAAATTTGTAAAGTTGCCAGTTCATGTGTTTGGAAAATTGCGAAATTTACGGTTATAAATCCTAAAGCCACTTCCGTATTGCAAATTGTTATTGACCTTGTTATTTTTTGGTGAAATCGAATGATGGGAATTGAAAAATATTACATTTGGTAGTTTTGGAGGGACCTCGGTGTCCTATACCGATGTCTAAGACCCTAAGTTACACTTCATTCCAGAGAAATTGGGGAGACAGATTAAATATTGAGTCTCATTTTGTTACGATTTATTATGATTCAAAATAACACCTCTTGTTGGAAAACCATTTACATATTCGATTTGATCGAGCTAGGGTTTTTTTTTAGTGATATATTCTTATAATTCCCCTTAAGTATTGTTGATGTTTTCCCTCCCATACAAATTGACCCACCCTAATGTTCAGTATTTGTCAAACACGAATATCTATTAATTAAATTGTCTGAGAACTAATAACATGCGAAATCAATACGGTCACATACCACAAAACCGTTTTCAATCTAAATTTCACGCATTTGCTTTGGACATGTTCCCCTTACTGGGTTTCCTCCTAAAATTAAAGTAATGCAGCATTAGGTTTCCCTTCAAATCTGTTGTTTTATGATTGACGTGAGAAAAAATGCAAAATTTCTATGTGTTTGACGTAGGCACCTACAGTTGGGATAGACAGCTTATTTTACCGACCACAACCGCTACGGTGTGGCTTCCATGCTATCAAAAGTGTCACAACGGAAAATCGGTCAACAGAAGTTATTTAACAGAAGCCAGTAAATGTAAAAGTGTCTCTGGAAGCCACACAACAAAAGTCCATTTTGAATAGTAACCGTTTTTTGCTTATTCTTCGTCTTCTTCTTTGGCACAAAATCAATACCAGATCCAATTACCATACATGGAGTACTTTAAGCCAAAGCATTACATACACGTGCATGCGTTCTTTTAACACATGCATACTTATACGATTTCTTAAGCGGTTTAATGGGGGTAACTCTCTTAAATGCCTGTGGCAACTCTTAAAGATCTTTAGCTCTCTGTGGCAAAATATGTACGTGTATGTGTGCATCTTGCAAAGAATATTGCAATTACACCACAACAAAAGAAATGCGGAAAAACTCTTATACAGTCAACTGATCTCAATTGAACCCGGGCAACATATTCACCTTTTGTGGCACTCTCCACAAAACATAACTTCACTGGAGCAGTAGAAGTGCGCTGGGCGATTGTCTCGCAGTGTCTGCGCTGTGCGAGAAGAAAAGATACACAATGAAAACAATAAAGAGTGAGGCAAAAGATGAAAAAAAAACAACAAACTCCCAACATAACAATAGCACATTCAACAAAACGTAAACAATACAACAGCACCGCCAGAGCATAAGAGGAGCAGCAGCAACAACAACATTTTGACCTGGTCCAGCATTATCCAGTATCAAATATATACACTACACATACATACTTAGGTGTATGTATGTGCCTCATACCGAAACTAAACAATTTCAATTCGTTTTTTTTTTTTTCCAGTTCTCCTCGTCTTCCTCTTCTGGTGTTTTGTGTTGTTGCTTTTGACCTTCTCATTCGGAATATGCTTAGGTATGCTGGGGATCTATTTGAAATACTGATGAACATTGGACAAAGGCATGAGCCGGCCACATTATATGTGAACGAGTAAGAAATAAAAAAAAAAATGATGGAAAAAATAATGATAATGAAAAAAACAAACTACATAACAAAAACAACACCGTGTAGGGAAAAATATGATTTGATTGGTATAAATAAGTAGTGTAGCGAGAACAAGCCTATATAAACGAGGGCCGAACTGAAAGGTTTTTTTTTTGTCATAAGTAGTACTTGAGGTTTTTGAATACATATATTCGTACATATATTTAATATTAAACGTAAAAAACACTAAGCATTCCTATAATTTTATTGGGAGAGTTAACCCAGTCTGAGCTAATTTTGATCTCAAATTTGTGTTTGACTAATGTGAAATCTTTGCTGATCTTCGTAAACCTCACCATCTTGTATATTTCACAGTTGACAGCAAGAAAATCGTGATCAAAACAAGCTTGCTTTGGAGTAAGAAAATATTATCAACAAAAGTAAAACAACATGCGCCATAACTTCTACATTTATCTATACATTTCCTTCCAATAGACACTACTTTCTTCAATAAAATGCTAACGATATGAAAATATAATACAGGGTTCTCCAACAAGAGGTGTCATTTTGAATCACCCGGTATTTCGGTAGCTGTCACTTTTGAAGCTTTTATTCTTTGACAAGTAGACTCTACGACATTACTAAAATTGGAACGATACACGCTTCAACAACGCATCGAAATTATTAAAATTCACTACAAAAATGATGAAAATCATGCAGTCACAGTTCGCCAAACTAAAAAGTTTTCGGACCGTGTCATCTCCCGAAGAGGTGATAACAATTGGACACCGAGATCTTTTGATGTAACACATTGTGACTTCTTCTTTTGGGTCACGTGAAAGAAAAGGTCTACGCCATCAGTCCAGCGTCGATTCAAGACCTTAAAGATTGATTTCGTGAGGCTATCGAGGACATAGGGCAGTCACTTTGCGATTTGGTTAAGAAAAAAATCATAATATGGTTCTGTAAGCGTTGTGGCCATTTGGCTGATGTTGTTTTTCATTATTAACGACATACCTTCCTCTTTATTATGAAATTAACATCTGATCATTTATTTCAAAAAATGCCATTTTTCTTTGAATACCAAAATAACATCTCTTGTTGGTGAACCCTGTCGACTTTTTTTTTATAATTCTTTATAAATGTTTTCGTATTGGCACGAACAATTTACTACATTTTTAGTTGTCTTTATTGCATTGTTCAACCCGAAGTCCTTTAACAAATAATTTTAATTAAAAAAAAAATCAGATTTCACAACAATTATTTCCGTTGGAATTGAATCCATGGAGAAGAATATATTAGCATTGAACTGGTCCGGCTGATCTTTACTCCAGTTTACCAGTATCGCACAATTGTACAATGTGTTTCTTTTAAGCAGCACGGGACTATCGCTATCGAAAACTATCGTTTCACAGCTGATACTGTAAAACGGTGTTGACATTTCTATTCAGTAAGGTTTGGCAAGTCATCATAAAGCGTTGAACGAAAGAAAAACGCTTCCAAATAGAGAAAATTTACTTCACAAAAAAAAATGTTCGTGATGTTCATAGAACACTTTGTCCATTTTTAATGTCAACATAATCGGCCTAGTAAAATTAACGTATTTGGACCGAAGACAATCGTTAAGTCTTTAACGTCTCACATCCATTAATATTGTCTCTTTGATGAGGTTTACATGCTGGCGGCATTATTTATTTCGAAATGAGCTGCCGTTACTTTGTATGGCGAGCGCTATCGACCCAGCTAAATATAAACGATATTTTGTTCCAACAAGACGCCATAAACCGCGCTTAACAATCGATTTATTGCAAAATCTATTTGGTGACAACTTTGTTTCCACCTTTCACCTTTATTCGTGCGATCTAATGCCTCTGTGTGTCTTTTTATGAGGCTATGTTAAGATATTGGTTTTGGAAAGCAAACCAGAAAATCTTGAATAATTGGAAGTCAATATTCGGGCCACCAGCGTCGCCGCACAGCCAGATTTATTGGAAAAGTAGTAAAAGAAAAATTGCACTGAAAGAATGGGCCATGTAATACGTAACCGTAGTGGACATATGCCGGAAATCATATTTAAAAAATAAATGCCCTGAAATTATCTACCAGATTGTAATAAAGAAAATGCATTCCAACAATAGTTCATTTAAAGTTCTCAAGCTCTTAAAAAAACTGCAAAAGACAAGTTTATTTAAATCGAAGGTTTACAGCTTTGAGGAAAAAACAATTGAATTTTCAATTCTGATACTATTGAAGTAAATAAGCTATAGGTGCTCGATATTAGTCTTAATCGGTTCAGTTGGACCGATGACCACAACATAAATAAACAAATAATTATAAAGTTTTGGAAATTTTGAAAAAAAAAACTGTAACAAATTTTCTTTGGACAAAGATGTTTAAGTTGTAGTCTTACACCTACGAAGAGAACCTTGTACGTTTATATCGACTTTATCCGGTATAAATTAAAAAAATTATATTATTATTTAATTAAAAGCAATTATTATTTTTTACCTATTAGGTGCAGAACGAAACGATTTATCGAAACAACACAGATTTTGTGGCTAAGCGTTGACGGGGCAACTCTTTGAAATAAAAGGGTAATTGTAATCAATAGTCTGGTGAGTGCTAGAAATAATATTTCCCAAACATTATGATCAGCGGGATTCTATAGCGAATTAATCATTAATTTTTTCAGCAGAAACTTTATCTACATTTAAATTATAAATTTTGTTTTCGCCACAACTGATACGTATGTAAATCATAAATGATTCCAGCACCTTTTCTTCTGGTGTTTCCATGAAATTAACATTCAATGCGATCGAAAATCAATAAAGGTTACCACCTATTAAAGATTAAAGAGCTTTTGAACTTTGTTCTTAATTTCCGACAGCATCACATTGATCACAGTGAGTTGTATTCATAATGTGTGTGTGTGTTTTTTTTGTTGAAATTATTATTGTTTGCGCACAAAATAGTGCGTAAAAAATCATGTTGTGCCATAAAAAGTAAATGAATGAAGGCATCTATTGAAATCTGTATATTGATTTCTATAGATTTCATTCAGTTCGTTGTTGTTGTAACGTCAAATGATTTTTTACGCACTACTTAGTGTTGTTTCCGCTATTATAAATGTATTCAAAGTGCGAAAGGAAACAAAAGAAGAAAAAAATAATTGTAAATTATATGAGGTATTCACTATGATGTCGGCATTGTATTGTAGTAAGTATGAGATCTTAATGATATTATCTGTAATTTAGTTAACGATAATTGTGGATATTTTTAAACAAACTCGCTTTAATTTTATGACATGTTCGTAGCGTCGACTTTGGATAACTCCAACTGGTAACAGTAGTCAACTTTAGAAATATTTTCTAAAATAAATCCAATTCTTCGTTTCGCTGTAAACCAATAATAAGAGGTGTTATTTGGTCATAAAACAGGCATATTACCTCCGATTACTACCAACTATATCCTTTTTTTAATACAAAAAAAATTGAGTTCAATAGATTTTCAAATGTTTGAGATACAGATTGACAAAAGACGAAAAATCAAATTAAATTTTTTTAAATTTCAAAATCTTATCAGGGTAAAAATTTGTAATCAATCTGATTCTGAATAACAATTCCCGTTATTTAAAATATGTTTTGTAGGCCAGGAGTGAGGGATTATTTTAAGGCATTAACATCGGACAGTTTTCTATATTTCGACATATTTCCAAAGTTTAGTACTTTTCATTTTATTCGTTTTTAGGGAAGTAAGACATTTTTTTCTTAGGTTTTTATTACACATTACCCCTACTTGTTTATATTCCATTTAAAAAAATGTACTATTTTTCATATTCAGTCGGATTCTGAATATTTATTTTTCCCGGGAATAAAATACTCCTATTCTACACAAACGGAGAGAATAGTGATAAGGGAGGGTGAGAATTTCGCTGTTTTGCGTCAGCTATTGTGTTTGGCTAACAATTTGCACATTATTTTTAATTGAAGTAAAGTAATATACTAATAAATATATAAAAAACAATATAAAAATGTCCAGAATTGCGTTTGCGATAATGAGATGCCATCATTTTCAAGATAGATACTAAAAATTTCAGTCTGAAATAATCAATAACTGAGTTTTAACCCAAACATTTAAAACAAATTTACAAAAAAACAAAAAATACTATAAAAAGCGGAACTCCCTGGGAATTTATTAGCAGAATAATTCCCAAAAAAAAACACATCACATTTTCCCTCTTGTTGAAATTCATAATGCGTACTTTTTTCATCATTTTCAGGATATTTATCGGAATAAACAATAACTGATTTTTAACAAAAATCCAAAAATAAATTTACGAAAAAAAAAATACTATAAAAAGCAGAAAACCCTTGCGGATTAATTCCCAAAAAATCACATACCTAATTTTCCCATTTCCGAAGTTCGTTTAGAATAAGGGAAAATAGAAAAAATGCACGGGGAGATTTAATTTAGAATAGGAGAACAGGAAAAAGGAAAAAAATCCTGGTTTACTAGTTGTACTCTGGACCACAGTGCACCGGCATAAAAGTTTTTTTTTTCTCTGGGACAGTTCTAATGGTTGCTCGTCGCACCAAATTTGCAAATCGCATTTGGGGTTCTGAGAATCCTCAAGTAATTAAAGAGAGGCCATTACATCCACAAAAAGTCACTGTTTGGTGCGCTCTTTGGTCCGAAGGTGTGATTCGACCTTACTTCTTGAAAAACAACTGTCACCGTCAATTCGGAGCGTTATGGTCGTATGATAACCGACTTTTTTTTGCCTGCTATTGAATACAGAGAATATGTGGTTTCAACAAGACGGTGCCACATGCCACACAACTCGAGCAAATATGGCTTTATTGGAAGAGACATTTCCTGGCCGCGTAATTTCTCGTCGTGACAATTTCTCGTCAACTGCCCACCAAGATCATGCGGTTTGACACCATTATACTTTTCTTTTGTCAACGTTCAAACTTTATAATAAAAAAGAAATATCATGCAACAAATATTTTATATGTGTTTTATTTACGTTTACTTTTGAAAATCAAAATGGATAACCCTTTATAACAATATTCTAGTCGAAATAGATTTAAAGAGAGTAAATTTTTATACGGTCTCAGTTTTCTCTCTCCAAAATAGTTCCACGAATTTTTTCTCTTACCTCATTTCAAATTAAACTTACTATTCCTAATAAATATCTACCTTCACTTAAATATATCGACATTCATTTTCAATGATTTCTTCTCCAATCCGTGGTTTATTATGTTCTATAGTCTTAACGAATTAAACGAGAACTACTGTTTACTGGCGCATAGTCCGACAGACGACCAGCAATAAAGCAAACAAATAAATTAAGTATTTTATACTTATTATACGAATTTTAGTACTTGATTTTGAAACAGTCCCATTTATGTTTGTTTTAAGAATAACGAACTACGAATCGTACTTATTTTTTTAAGTCGGATTTCAAATTCGGCTTGAATTTAGAACGCCATTTTTCTTAAATAGTCAAATACAAATTTTCGAAAAAAAAATTTTTTCTTGGTGCACGTATTTTGAATAAGTCAATTCAAAATAAAAATGCACAGCAAACTAAACCTATTTGCCTTTAACGAATGTCAAGAATCGTGCGTGAAATTTTAATATAATATTTTTTTTATTTTTCAAAGAATGCTAAATTCTCTTTATGAAAGGCATCATGTGGCTTGGCGTCAAAATTGTTCTCTTTAGAATTAATATTTGTAGTCGATTTATTTTCATTTTTTTAAACAGCTAATGCCAAATTAATCCCATAATAGCTTCATGTATGCAATGCTAATACAATTTTTCTCAGATGTAATAAAAAGAATTTTTTGTAAAACCTTCAATTGGAATTTTCGCAAAAGTAAATATTTTTTACATTGGCCCTTGTGAGCATCACTGATAGAACCTCTCTATAGATTGGAAAATTGTAAACTTCAATCGGTTAACTGAAATATATCTCGTTTTGTTTAAGACTATGTTGGTCCTCGGCTGCAAGCTAATATCAGCAGGGTTTGTTGTTGTCAAATGGAGAGAAATAATGGGTCAGTGAATATAAAGACGCGTTCCGTCGCTGGTTAGCTGACTTATCAATACCTTCGTGCTGCAGTCGTACCGATCTGTTGTTGTACCTTCTTTTTCGTGTATATGTACTAATCTTCCTAAAAAAAAAAACAGGTGAGAATTTGACATTTTTGGCGAAGAGCAACGAACAGGAACACTGAGTATCAGTTATATATTTCATTTATACGAATACACTTTAGAGAAAACACCCCCAACTATTTAACTAAAGTCCAGTGTACTTTGGGACTAAGATTGCGATTTAATGTTTAATTGTTTTATAATTTATTTATTTTTAAGTATCCAATAAATTCATACTTTCAATGTCTTAGACCATCCGTTTCCAATAAAATATCAATTTTACATTTGTTACATCACACCCTGTGGGAACAAGAAAAAAACTGAGCTCTCATAAAGGCGTTACCATTAATCAAATTGTTGTTCAATAATCTTTCGCAATCTTTGTTCTTTTCTAAATGCGGCTTTACACAAGCCGATCATATACGGTTTCAGGCCAATTTCACTTTTAAATATCGGTTACATTTCACTATTATTAAAACTGATGTATGCAAAACAAAGGCGTTAAAACAATGGCACCGCACCGCATCGGCCAACATAAACAAATTCATTTTTAATTATTAATTTGTTTAACCCCGATATAACTATGTGTATTTGTGTATATACAATCATTTATCACTCTTAGGAAGAGATGAAAATTATATAACACTCGTTGGGTTCGTTCCCATAACAAAGTAATTAGATTTGTTTTGTTGTCTTATTCCACGAATGAATATAAACATTTGTTAAACGCGCAAATGAACAAGAGAAGGAAAAAAACACCGAAAACTGTGCAGAACAACAAGACGACAGCAAGAAAATACACAAATTAAAAAATCATTAAAAACCAAGATCCCCTCCCATTCCAATAGCCTAACTATGCCTAATAACACAACACCCGAAATTAACTTTGAAAATTCTCACACACACTCATACAAATAAAAGACAAAGAAATTAAAAACAAAAATCACCCAAATTCAAATTCAGTATCAGTATCTAAAAGAAAGGCCACCATGGGAAATGAAACAGACAACTTAAAATGGACATGAATGAAAGAAAACGTCATCTTAAAGTCAGCTTAAATTAAAAACCTACTAAAAAAATCAACAACAAACATTCATGGACTACAGAGTCTTAAAAAACGCCAAGGCATGAAATGTAAGTGAGTATCTGAAAGATTGCTGTGACTTCGAGGCCCTCAACAGTCAAATTTGATTACAACTGCGAGTCACTTGAAGCTGTGTTTTTTGTTCGTTTTTGTTTCATGATTTCAACTTTAAGAAGAATGAATGGCTAATTTTGTTGTTGTTGCTGCTTTGCATCCCCATTGAATGATTGGAGCTAACGAGCATCATTATGTATTGTTTATAACAACAACAACAACGTTTTGTTAAGTTTTTATTTTTGGAATGCCTGTGGTTGCAAGTAGAGAGTCTTGAAAAGTAAGTAAACGAGGATAGGTTGAAAAGTTTATTGTGTGGTAAGATATTGTTTTTTCATACTCAACTGAATGAATTCAATGGCTATGGTTTCTATAATCTTGGGCACTCTCCGAGCGGATCAGAGCATATCGTGAATTTTTTCGGAGTTGCCTCAGAAATCACTGATGCCCGTGTGAAGGACGTACTTTGACCTAGATAATGGAACGGATAATACATATCTGAATTGCCACAACTGGTAATTATGACATTCTCAAGTTCAAAACAAATGTCAACAAACACTACTCCATCTTTCCTCCCTCCAATACCCTTACTTCCAATCGCTAACACAGTGCATTGCATTCATAGGGGGCATCCCATGAGTGTCAGTCTTCAAAAAAAAAAAAATATTGGGAAATATCAATAATAATAAAAATATAACGTCAGCAAAATGACCAATTATGAAGAAATTCAAAATCTTGTTTTTGATTGCTTCTTGTAAAATGACCTAAAATACATGTTTCTGCAAAATTGTGCACTTCAATAAAATTTACAATTTTATAGTTTAGATTTTTTAAAATGTTTAGATTTTGCAACAGCATTTGGCTTCTTCTATAAAATTATGAAAATGCATGTTAAGTCATTGTGGATTTCTGGTGACGATATGTAAAACAAAAACATCGTTTCTGTGTGACCTCAAGCCGAAAAAAATAATTTGAAATTATAAAATTGTTTTGGTATTTTAGAATTGAACTAGATTTTCAGCTCAAGACTTCAATGGTCCGATTTCCACCTAGAGTGAGCAGGCACAAAAATTGATGGCGATGGGGGTAGAAAAGCCAGAGGGGTGGCCAAACAGTCAGGAAATGTAAATGGGGGAGAAAGTTAACTTAATAGCAATTTTCCACAAAAAAAACTGACTTTTTCAATTTTATAGTGTTATTCAAAGGAATAATTAAATAATGCGGGAGCTTGTTGGTCTTAGGTTGGTCGTCGGTTGGATGGAAATCAAAACATTTGGATTTTTGCTCAAGTTGGCCATCTTGGTTGGTACATGTGAGGGCTTGTCATTCAACTTTTTTACTTCATTCGCATTTTGTCATTGATGAAGTAAACACATGTCTGTGGCGTTGTTTTGAAAAACAAAAAATGAAAGATCGTGTGGAAAAAGTGATTGATTTTGTTGATAAAAATATGCCTCAGTTGTGGAATTCAAAGTATAAAAACCAAATAATTGAAACAAAAACATATAAATTAAAAAAAAAATATTCATTCATGTATATTTGCAAATGAGATTGGATACGTCTTTTTTTGAAAAGTTGTAGCGTGTGAGGAGAATCTCCAAATGAGTTGTTTAACTCAGTTGTTCAACCTGTAGTATCGTGTGAGGGCCGCCTAATTGACTTTTTAAATAAGAACATATTATTCAATTATTCGTTTGAGTAATGAAATTAAATGGACAGTATCGGGTTAGTTAAGTTTATTTTTGGAAAATGCAATTAATAAGTCAAATTTCACCCAACTTCCATTTGCTGACTGTTTGGCCATGCGCCACAATTGTCAGAAGTCGTCACTGCTCATTCTGTGACAAAAGTCGTAAATTGGAAATTTTATAACTCCAGCACATACAAATCTTAACGAATATGAGTTTCCAGATTATACGTAAATGTACAGAACATTATTTGCTATAATTTAAAGAAGGATGTCATCAGAACTGTATTATTTAGATGCAATAGCATTTGAGGTAACTTGCTTTTACCACCGACTTTTCGAATGTAAGAAGGTCAGTCTTAATTATTTATATGACCTGGATGAGGTTGATAAGGCGAAAATTTCCAATTGTCCACCAACAATTTGGTTTTCCCTTCCCTTTTTCCCTGTTAGTCAGTTGTATTGTGTGAAAATGGTTAAAATGATAAACATTTAGTGGGAAGCAGAGATTTTCTTATTTATCTTTGTCTTATTTGACTGTGCTGATTGGTCAGGTTACCGTTTATGAATTAGATAAAACTAATTTATTTCATATTTTCCCAACGTTTAGTTAGCTTTTTTCCAACTTCTTCAGGGGTATTTTTTTTGAAAATCCTGTCGACAAAATGAGTTTTCTCGTTACATGTTTGTCTGTAGGTATTTTTTGTGTAAGTTTTACTTGCAATTAGTCTTACATTTCATTCGTCATGTCATACTAAAAATATGATTAAATAAATGTAAAAAATCTCAGAAAAACTTAACACTAACATCACAGTAAACACGTCTATTTTGTTTAAAATATTGCAGCGGAGTATGGTAGCTTTCTATTGTCTTTGTCTTCTTAAGTATTCATTGCGTTTGTTATTCTTTGGTGTATTCGGAAACTTTCTAATGTTTTAGAAAATTGTAAAATATTTTGCCAAAAAAAAAAGAGCACTATAGGGTTAATAGCTTTGTCACTTTATTTAATTGGATATTTGATTTCTTCGAACACAAATAGTTTTGAAAACACTCTTCTGTATCTGGATGTAACTAAAAGATTTCAAAATTTATCATAATTTGGGAGAAAAAAACTACATTTCCGAGTGATTTTTTTTACATTTTCTTTTATCTCATAATCTCACTCGGGTAAAACCTTCTAGTAAAGAAATCCACGATTTGCCTTAAACCACACCGGATCTCTTTCTTTCTCTTTTTTCACCAGAAAAGCTTATAATAGAAATGTTAGTATCTAGTTTTGAGATTAAATCAATTCATCTATAAAACTGATATTGGATTTACAAAAATGTCCATAAATATTTATGTATGTCAGTGTAGACTCAAAACCTTTTGTCGCCAACCTTATTAATAATCAAAGAAACCAATAAAACAAAATATCGTACATCGTGCACATGCATATTTTCAAAAATTATAAAAACAAAATGTTTTGAAAAACTTGCTGAGCTGTGCTGTGCGTAGGATTGAACTCACAGACGAAAATGTTAAGTCATACACCTGAAATATTAAAATGAAATTTTGTTTCTTTAACTGAACGGAGTCAGCCAGTCACCGCCACCGATGACTACCGACAATGGACAAATTTAGTGTCACTGCGGTCTGGATGGTGCAACTGTTTTGTGTTGTCATGGTTTTCAACACTTTCCACTTGCCTTATTTTCGTCTCCCTTTTTTTTCAACAAAAAAAAAAAAAGGTAAAAGTGTAAATAATAGTTTTACAATTTTGTTTTATTTTCTTCTACTTCGTATGTCTCTGCTGTTGTTGCAGCACCTCGTCTATTATTATGATTTCCATAAAGTGAACAAAACAAAAAAAATCATTTAATGCAACATAGCAGAGCAATTACATCGTAGAGAGGGGAGGCACACAGAAAGTCAGAGACATACTTTATATGGGTACATGGACAGACATGTGAACACACAGACTGGCGGACAGACGGTTATGTTGTTATTTTTGCCTCACTCATCACATCACAGCACATCCATATCAGACATGCTTTGCGGATGAAGTGCATGTGTTGATATGATGTCTGGCTGTTTGTTTATTCGTATAAACTTTATTGAGTGTGTGTGGTGAGCGTTTTGCTGTTTTTGGTTTATTATGTGATAATTGAAAACTTTTTAACCTCAATTACATTTTCGTTTTTTTTTTTTGTAAGAAAATTCATTTGAAATTTAAATTATTTTCTGGTTTTTCAAGGTGCCTGCAATGGGAATATAATGTAATAAATGTTGTCGGTGTCTACCAGACAATTATGCTCGCGCAATTTCACAAATTTCAGGCATTGACACAAATAGTTTTCCTTAACAAAATGAGGAGTAAGTACAAATTTACAATATAGATAGATGTGGCCAGGCTTGGGAGGCAAACGTTGTCAAACAATGCTGGCGCTTTCATAGTCCGATGTCTCATTGGTTTTGCCCCTCATTACAGGACACTGACTCCTTGGAAGAATGCAATGAAACCGATGTTGGGACTACTGCAGAGGCGGTCAGAATGAAATAGAGTCCCTAAAAACATCAGGTCTGCACCTGACATCTTTTCTTAGAGACCAAAACGATTTAAACGATAGAGTATTGTCTGAATAAGGACATATTTCGTGCCGTTTAGATGGATCATCAAGAGGGAACAGGGCTATCTTGTTTCTAGTTTCCGTTGTATCGCAATACACTACACCGTCTATGTGAAAACTTTTTAGCTTTTGCTTATATGTAAGATAAAGAAAAACTTAAAAATGTTTGATCTTTAAAGATTATATATAAAAGTAAACGATGTCAATGGCTGTCATTTTTTGTTGTTAATTCCAAAAGTGACAAAATTTCAAACATGGATTTCTGTAATCTCCCCAACAATTTCATTTATATTATTGCAATGCAAATGTTTGCAATTAGTTTTTCTGTGGCCTACGTTTGTTAGTTTAATATCATTGATTTTGTCTTAACGCTTTATACGACCACAATGTGAATATGGTTTATATCACTTTGTAATTAAAGATTTTAAATCCAATACATTTTTTTTTTATCAACTTGCCACATTTTCCTCTGTAACATTAGATTAACATTTAAATTCCACTTTGTTAAATCGTTCGTTTCTCAGTTTTCATTTCAATTCACATCGACTACACAATTGATTGCCAAAGAAAGACATCAAAGTCATTTTTCTGTGGCTTCCGCATGTAATTTGTTATTAAATATTGTTAAATTTTCCATAGAAAGTTATTATATTAAATATCAACAGTATCATTTCATTTAGTATGGGAATTTTAGTTTAAAAAAAAAGAAAAAACTATTTTTTGTTTTCAATCGGTTAAGTCACATTATTTACTTTAAATAAATACAAGTCTTTATTTGTTCACATTCACGGACAATAGAATTCTGCTGTTTTGGGGTTACATTTTTAAATTTGTTTTTAGGCTTCGGATGTTTTGTCATTTTGGTTTATCAAAGTTTTTCTTTTCACAGATTTTTTGTATATGTTATTCAGGTTTTAAATCATTTTTTTATTTATTTATTTTTTTTTTTTTGCAATTAATATTTTAGTAACATTATTAGTTCTTTTTTTTTGAAAAATAGAAATGTTATTATCGAAATTTCTCGATTCCAGACCCTTGTCCGATCCGTTTTGGAAACCACTTGCCATGAATATTGCACGATTTCTTGGATATATTTCTCAGTTGATGAACGAGAACTACTGCTTTGTTGTGCATATCCCCATGAAAAAAAAGCCAAGTGAATATATTAAATAGTCAAACAATTGTAACAGTTTTTAAGTAAGAAAAATGGTTTTATGAGCTAATGTACTTTCTGATGATTTTCCAATTTTGTCCCAACAGCATGTGATTATTTTATGTTCGACTTTAAGAAAGAACATAGAACTTGTGGTAAAATCAATAAATTCGTAAGTTTTTTTTTGTACGTTTTTCGTAAATGCAATCGATTTCAAAATACTCAAGTACAAAATTCAGTTGTAATGTCTGTGACAAAAAACGTTAAACATCAACCATATTCAAATTCAAAAACTATATTCTGTAACAGGCTCCACCTTACACGTTACATAAAACAACGACAAAAAAAAAATGGTAGAACGGATCCAACAAAAAATTCTTGGTTAGAGGATAACATCTTTCCAAACCTCACAGAAATTCCAGAATCGATAATTGAAATGCATATGTGCCAAATTACCAGATAATTTTTTTTACCATTTTTTCGTTGGAAATTGTCAAGAACTGTCATGAACGTTTACACGATGTCTTTTTAAATAGAGGTTTCTCCCACAAGAGGTGTTATTTAAATATTCAAAGAAAAATGATATTTTTTGAGATAAATGATCGGATGTTTATTTCATAATAAAGAGGAACGTATGTCGTTAATAATGAAAAACAACATCAGCCAAATGGCGACCACGACCACACTTACAGGACCATATACTTTTCATGCCCTATGTCCTCGATAGCCTCACGAATTCTATCTGTGAGGTTTTGAATCGACGCTGGGCTGTTGGCGTAGACCTTATCTTTCACGTGGCCCCAAAGGAAGAAGTCGCATGGTGATGAATCACAAGATCTCTGTGGCCAATTGTGATCACCTCTTCGAGAGAAACTTTCCGGAATCGTTTTAGTTTTGAGAACTGTCACTGCAAGATTTTCACCATTGTTGTAGTGAATTTTAATAATTTCAATGCGTTGTTGAAGCGTGTATCGTTCCATTCTTAGTAAAGGCGTAGTTTCTACTTGTCAAATGTCAATAAAATAAAAGCTACAAAAGTGACAGCTACCGAAATACCGGGTGATTCAATATAACACATCTTGTTGGTGAACCCTGTACAAGCCTACTTCTGCCTATTTCGGATGTGTATTCTTCCCATGCATAACAACATGCAATTGACCATGTAAATTTCGGGAATTTCAATAAAAAAAATGACCTGTTTCCATTTCGTGACTGTTTATTCACTACCCCCTTCGGCCGAAAGGAACAAAAGTTTTATGAGAAAATCATGACAGTGTTCATATTTTTAGAAAATTTCAAATGTGAAGAAGAGCTGTTATTTTCAAAAAAAAGTTTAGATAGTTTTTTTTTTTAATTTACACGATTATCGCAAAAGTCATATATATGAGTTAGATATATAGAATTTATAAGAGAACTCATATTTTTTCATTTGCTGTCCCTTTCAGGATAAAAATATAAATTTTTTCAATCTGGATTTTCCTTGTCCAATTTTCAGTATGAAGGCACAACGTCCATAGGATTCGAAAAAAGAAACTGGCACATTTGGTCAAGAATGTGAAGACTATAAAAACACATATATAAATTGGGCTGATGAAATCAAAAATGTATCGGTTTTAACCAGATGGAAAAGAATCAATGGATGTGATTTATTAAAAAAAAAAAAAAAATTTGGAAAAAAATATTTTTTTTTTTTAACGGAATATGAATTGGAATCCACAAAAGAAACAAAATTTAAAATTTTTTTTTTAATATCCTTTCATATTTAAAAATCAGATAAAGTATTCCATATTTTCTAATAAAAATTAGAGATGAAACGAACTTCGCTTTCGCATATTATTCGCACCATTTTGAACATTCGCTTTGGCAAAAAAACATATTTAATTATTCGATTTGTTACAAATTTTTGCTTTCACATATGCGAATTATTCGCCAAATTTTGGAATATTTGCTTTCGCATTCTCAAACTTCTATATTTCAGTATTCGCTTTCGCATTCGCAGGAAGTATATTTCAATACTAAAGTATTAAGTCCAACGAAAATGTTGGATATATTTTGTTAAATCTGCTGTAGAATTGATTAACTACATATTCATGAAAAGCATCGACTTTTTTCTCAAAAAAAGAATTTGATATCTTCCCTTTTCAAAAAAAAAACTGTATTTCGATAAAAACTTTCCATTTTGAATTTATCATCACAAATTACATCCCTATTAAAAATTTGAAATCGTGGAATTTGTCATTAATTAGAATATAAAGTTCCCTTTAAATGCGTTAAATACACATAACCTCTCAAAAACTTGAATTTTGTAAAAAGTCCGGTAGATAAATTCAAAATCGAAGGTTAAAAAAATAATAATTTGTAAAAAATAAGTGAAGGTAGCACATTCTTGTTCTAAAAAAAGTCCCTCAGGCCTTTGTCGAGGCATTTCAGAAATATGAAGTTAATCAATTCTACAACAGTTTTAACAGAATATATCCAACATTTTCGTTTGTCGCAATTCCCCATTCATTCAACCGTATCTGTTCGTCAGTCATTTATTTTTCCAGTTAACATTTATTGGAAACACTTTCTGAATTGTTTCGTGTATAAGAAGAACTCGCCACTTACCTTTTTTTAACTATCATAATCCAATGTGTGAAACCATGCAATAATTTGTTGTTGAAGCTGGTGTTGAGCAACAAAGAAACAAATTAAAATACTCCCAATAAAGGATGTGTCTTAACGGAACAACTCAGGAACAAATTGTTGTGGCGATGGTGATTTTTTTACTTCTTTTTGGTTTTCAAATCAAAAAAACACAAATCTTTCTGCTTAAACACTGGCAGTAAAATTGCACTTATATCTTTTTGAATATACACACACACACATACACTCTATGTTGTACAAACGAGAAGCTTCTTCTCACGTTCGCTGGCTTTAGGAATTTTTAAGGACTTGTTGTGTTTCGAAAGAATATCATAAAACACCGTCCGTTATAAATTTAAGAGGTCATCCCTTGAAATGACATTTGTTTAAAAGGTAATTAAATTTGTTTTGCTACTTTCTGCACGGTGGCTTTTAATTATTATTTACTTTTTGTTTGCACTTTTCCGAAAGAAAAAAAGAAATGAAAGACGGGAGAATGAAAAAAACGGCTGGGAGGAAGAAGTTGTTAATTTTATGGGGTTTCTTCTTTTTACTACACTTTGCTGGCAAATGTTTCAATTACTTTTGCTGGAATATTTTGTTTTTATGACTTGCTTTTGTTTTTATTATTCGTTGATGGCTTAGGTTGTGTTCTTGCTTTGCTTGAAGAGGTGTTTCACTGCAATTGTGGGGGTTTAAGGATGCGGAGGGAAATTAAGAACAACATTAAACACGAAAAACACATAAAATCAATACAAAAATAACAACAACAATAACGCAGGCTCAATAAATGAATGAAATACGTTTTGGGTTGGAAAGAAAGTTTGCTACGGCAAAGGATGCTGCCAGGGGATAAACTTTTCCCATAAACAACACACTACAACACTTGAGATTTATGAGAGGCGGATTTTGGTCTTTGTTCACTTGGCTTAGAATTCATTAAAATCAAACACACTTCTTCGTGTTCAAAAATTTATATTGCATTTGTTTAATTTTTAATATTTTTTTGGTTTTGTTATAAATTTAGTTTCACGGTCCACGCCCTTTGACTCTTTTTTTGCACTGAATTTGTTCTCACTTTTTGGGGTTTTTTGTTTCATAAACACTCGTACACACAGCCACTCGCACAGTCACAGAACACAGAGAAACACACACTGGCTCACTAGCATCCACTCTGCTGTAGAACACTCCGAGGGAAAAATTCTTTTCAACATTTTTTTACACGTGACTCAATTTTTGTAGAGGTCATGTTTTTGTATAAAATATAAAATAAAAAAAAGGACTAAAGCATCGCAAACGCACAAAAAAGCACAACGCCTGAATGTTCTCACACAATTTTCCTTAAAATTGTTGCCAAATTCGTATAAAACACTTGAGGAATTTTCATTCAAACTGAATCCTTTTCTACAATTAATTTCTTGTTTAATCACCAGGACACAATTTTTACGCTACGATCCAAAGTTTTACGTCCGTTTCGATGTTATTTTTTTACATCACCGTCGTCTACACTTTGCTTAAATGCTTTAACATGTCCTTTTTGGGCACCAGCGTGTTGTGTGTATGTCTCCAATTTCATTTCGACATTTCGCCTCTATCTTTGAGAGTGTATGAGTATGCCTCTGCTTTTTCGAGGCTCCAACGTGTTGTGTTCTGGTCTGTTCAACGTACAGGCGACACACTATCATATCCTGCCAATTTACAGGATTTTCTCTTTTGTGTGTGCTGTCATTGCTCTTCAGGCCTCTGACACGTTTGCTAAATGTCATTTGGTCTGCAGCGTTATGCTCTTCATTTAGAATTCCTTTAGTCTCACGACTGAGTATGGCAGATAGCTTGGCTGGCTCTCTTCTATGTGCAGGTTAGTCAGTTGCAAAATCATATGGGCCATTTTTGACAGTTGGCAGTTGTTGTTTTTCTTTACGTTGAGTTTGAAAAATGTTAACATTGTTTTGTGTATTTGTCAAAAAAAAGTGAGGTTAGATTTACTTTATTGTTGTGAAATTTATTGAATGGTGCGGTGCATGAATAGCCAAAAAAAAAATAGGCACACAAAATATTGTTATGCCGGTTTGGGGAGAAGGTAAATTACACACACGGGCATTTCAATAGGAGCTCTGCACAGAAGAGAGTCTGAAAATGTTGATTTTTTGGAAATCTAATTTGGAATCTAATCAATGTTCCCAGAGAATGCTAGATCTAAAATGTTCATAGAGATCCAGTGAAGTAATTAACTCAAATTTTCCGAACAATTAAACTAGGATATTCCAAATGTTAGTGTAAGTTTTAGAATCGATCGTTGGACCGATGGCAGCAACAGATATGGAAATTTTTAACTACGAGTATGAAATACATCAAAAATCCTTTTTTCTAAATGTTTAAAATTTGACTAGCTGAATTTAGCTTGAAAATGATTCATATCCAACGACTATGTCAAGGACTTCTGTCATAAGTTCGGTTCTGGCTGAAGCTATCAATACAGGTTTTCCATCTCATCTACGATTTTTCATCTCACATCGTTTTAGGTGTCACACAGCCTGGTATAATATCACCTCAAAGGTAGTGGAGTCTCAATCTTGGGAATGCTGAGTAGTAGTTGCGAGAACAATACTAAATGCCCCGAAACGATTTGTTGTATATCGCTCGTTTTGAGTGCCCAGTTGAAAACATCATAACTGCATCCGGGCCGTTCTGTATGTTAGGCTGTTAGGCAACTGACTAAACTTCTTAAGCGTATTAAGGCTTATTTTGCTAAGAAAATCCTGATTGCGTTTCTATTAAAGATGACTGGCGACTTAATGCTCTCTTATACCTATTTAGATATATGGTGTGGTACTAAATATAAAGCAGTCTCTGAACAGATAGAACAAATAATTGTAGTTACGATGCTGGGAGCGATGGGCCTCCTATTAAAAACCAGGATACATTAAAAATGGATGTTGGGAAAACTACCAACAGAGATAATTACAACAGAGTTAGTCTAATGATGATGAATGCATCCTTACTGTTAACTGGTGTACCCAGACGTCCTTAGCATTCGATATGCCTAGATTGCAGTTCTAATACTTGAATGGGAATTTATAATCTTAAAGACATCGGAACCCAGAGGGTAGTTTAGACGGCGGATTCTCAAAGCTCTGATTCGCCCCATAAGGCTATACTCAACAGGTGATTTATTAGACCAATAAGAGGCTGGTTGAAGTAATTGTGGAATTGTTAATTTAATGAGTCCTAAATACCGTCAAGATCAGAAAATCCGATTCAATATTCAGATTAAAACAGCAGAGGCAAATTGTCATGGACTTCAAAGACGATAATGTTTGAATGTAACACCAGTGCTTCTTCAGTTTGACCTGGTCACCTGCAGGTCAGGGCGGATTGATTTGCCCCCAACGTGATGAATCCCAATGTTCGCTACACTACCGCGAGATGAGGTGATATTAGGAAATTCGTCAGAAGAAAGCCCAAGCGAAACACAAGCCAAATTACAGGTTCCAGATACAAAGTGTCTATTGCTAGATGCTAGAAGAGCCTCTGCCCAAAAATATACATAATCTGCAACTTATTTTACACCAAACCTAAGCTATTTGGTTATGTGACTGAGGAGTAGAAAGCTATCGCTTGAAAATGTTAACCGGCTTGAACAGATGTATTTTTCTGAATTAATTGAAGAACAACGTCAACGTTTGAGCATATCCGATCTGACCCAGTTCTAATCCCAATCTAAGAAGAATATGTAAGTGTAAGCTCTGTTTAATATAAAACATAGTTGAAACTGAAATGGAGTTCGTCATCTACTTTAACCACATCGGTTCGAGCCCACATGAATGGAAATGGCAAACACATTTCCTAGTTATTCCATTGCCTTTGAGTAGCAGCAGAATCTGTTTCACTCTGCACCTTAGAGATGTTGCAAATCAATTGATTTCATTTCAATTATAAAATGAGCGTATATTGATGGGATCAGGTACCAATGACGTTTCCAAAACTAACTAGGTTAAATCAGCTAATTTATGGCCTACACACTAGGGTACGATCGTTTTGATCTTATTATTATCCATACTACCCTGAATACTGTAGGGTACAATCTCATTATTTCATAGTAGACTCCATTCCTGAGAGTCTCTGAACATATGGTTCTACTTTTTCGATCATTCCATGCAACCTTGCATGGCAATGGCATATCAGCTGTTCTTATAATAGCCCCAATGGTGTTCGGCGAGAGTCACGGAATTGCTGCAAAAGCCAAGGAAACACATACATTCTGCTGTATGTGAGGGCAACACCATATCCAGTGCTCCCATAAATACCACGGATTTGTGCAGACTGACTCTACAATAAACCAGACAGAATTGTGAAAATTGAGCAAACTGGTTTTGCAGAATCAGAGATTTGGAATTTTTTCCGTTTTTCCCTTGTGTTCAAATGAAATTATTGACAGCTCTCTTTTTTCTCCTATCAAGGAAAAACTCCTGGCAATTCCCAGTCAGACAGAGAGATAGAGATAAATAAACCACAACAAGCCTCTCTCACTTTTGTGTCTGTGTGGAGGCCGTTCTCTGTACGTTTATGTATTTGCTCTCTGTGATTTAGCACAAGTGTGATTTTGACTCTCTCTCTCTCTCTTTGGTCACCCCCTTTTTGTTGATGCCTGATTTTGTTTTTTACTTTAATAGAGTTAATACCAATGTTTGACACATAAGGCGCCTGTCTGTATGGTAAAATGTCAGGTTATGTTGGGTGAGTGTGTGTGCGTGTGTCGGTGTTCTATTCTAGATGGCCGAATTGTTGGTGGTGCTGCTGCTACTGCTACTTGCTGCTGATCCTACGGTGCCTTCTTGCTTTTATGCTGATATGTATGTAAAAGCTGTGAGCTGTGAATTTGTATAATATTCAATGTGTTCTATATACGGACGACTACGATGACGGCTACGACAAAAAAAGGCAAATACACGTTCCACGGGGGGAGGGGGGTGGGGGTTTCTTCTTCATTCATCTGCTGCGTTTTGTGTTTGGCTGCTGCTTTTGTCTGTAAACCCTGATGTTGTTCTTGTTGAAGGCTTCTGCTTAGGCTGTATGCATGTGTATGTGTGTGTGTTGGAAATTGTTTGGCAATTCCTTTTTGTGTCACTGTGTGCGTGTTATCAAGTTTTCTTTTTAGCAGAGAACTCGAAATCGAAACAAACAACAGAAATGCCAATACTGGAATTTCAATGTTTGTATGACTGTCAGTATGTATGTATGTCTGTATTTAAGTGAGTATGGATGTATGTATGTATATACACATTGAAGCTGTTTGGTTCTGTGCTCTGTGGGACTTTTGCTGTTTTTGCTGCTTATGCTGGCTGCTGTTATGTTCTGTGCTGTTTATGCTGCTTGTCCTGTCCTGTGTTGTGTTGACGGCTGCTTATGCTGCCACTGCTGCTGCTGCTGTCTCCTGATGGTTAATTTTTTGTGTTGTATTTTGTGTGTTTCTTATAAGAGTGAATGGATGGTTATGGGAGCCATCGCAAAATATACAAAAATATACAGGCGCGCGGCGGGTGTGGTCCATTTTAGAAAGGAGAAAAAAATCGTAACCGAAAATCTACATCAACATGAAATTACTATCACAAATTGTAGCATAAAATAAACGCCTCGAATATTTTCTATATTTTGCAGAGTATTCCGTTTTTAATTGCTGTTTGTTTTAATTTGGATTTGTTTCGTTTTTTGTTTTGCCAACCACCCTTGCGATTTTTTTGTTTTGTTCGAAAAATTTCCTCTTATTTCTCGGTGTTGTGTGTGTTTCCTTTTCTTTTTTTTGTGTGTTTGCAGTCACCCTGTTTTTATTTATTTCATTTCATTTTCTTTTTGACCTGGTGTATGTATGAAATTGCATGAATCTGTAATTAACCTTTCAATTATTCCAATTTGATTTTCAGTGGTTGTTGTTGTATTGCATATATTTTCACTGCAGGGAAAAACCACCACTATTAATTTTCACGTTTTAGTTTCGTTTCCGTAATACCGTTTTCGTTTTTATTTCACGCAATCTTCTGGCTTCCTTTTACTTTTGAAATCATGCAAAGAACATTTGAATATGAAAATATATTTTCTTTTATTTTTATTTGGTTGGATTTTCCGTCGTTCACTAAAGAAAAATTGGATTCTAATTTATTTTATTTTTTTTTTGTTTGGTTTGGGAATCGTCAACGTCGAAACGAAAAACGCACACGTTCGCTTGGCGAGCACAACAACTGAGAACTAAATTGCGGAGTGTTGAGTTTACACACAGGAACCTGTGCTGTCGGCCAGTCTGGTGGCTATGGCTCGCTCGCTCGCTGGCTGTATAACGGTCGGAGAGAGTGTGGCTGTGTGTGTGTGTGTTTGTATGTTAGTGTGTTCAGTAATTGAGCACCAAAAATGTTGATGATGCTCTCATTACACGAAGTTACGCGAACATTAACAAAAACCTTAAACCGGTTAAGTAAGTTTTCCTCTACATCTGTACTAACCAGACTCATTCTGTAACTCTCAAACAATTTCCTCCACTCTGGTGCTCTATTGTACTCTCCTGTGTGTAAACTTAACGAAACCATATAAAAGTGATGGAGTTTTGTCACAACTTTACATAAATGTTCTCTCGGGCACATTCTCTTCTAACTGAATGTTTGTTTTTGGTTTAACATAACTGTTAACACATAGCCAGAAAACCTGTTAAAGATGCTGGGAGTTGCTGAAACCTCTCTGTCCCTCTGTGGTTGTTGTTGTTGTTGTTGTACGCAGTGTTCTTGAGAAGCCTTTGAAGAAACCCTTCATTCATTCATTACTTTGTTGTTGGCTTGTTTTGTTTGTTGTTTGGCTCTTGAGTTTTGTGTTACCTGTTTTAATGTTTTCCGTTTGCCTTCAACGTTTGTTGAATGCTGCCATTAACCCTTTCCACAAAAATCTCTGTGGCACTTAACCTTCAGGTGATAATTATGAACAAATTCATGGTACAATTTTTACCGTTCAATTCGCATCTAATAAACTATGTATGAAAATTCAGTTGGGAATAAGTTTTATTGGTTTTATTAACGATTAAAGCGATAGGAAGTTAATTAAAAAAAATTTGAATTAATTATTTAAACGACTTTTCTTTTTATACCCAATCCGGTTATAAGTCAAGCTGTACCATTTTTGGATTTTCGCCCTCTTTAATTCCGCCATATGAAACTTCAGTTTCGCTTTCAGTTTTAAACCAGATCCATGGGACGGTTACAAGGAAGCATGTTCTTCGGATTAAAGTTTAGGATATAAGAATGAAGGCCCTGAGAATAAGTCGGAGAAGATATTTGGTAGTTTTCAACAGAATAACTGAAGACGGCTTCTGCAATTGAACGCTGTGCTACGAGACGGACACAGGAGAGAAACATGCGAACTAACTGCAGGAGTCTCCCAGCGCTCGGTTTGGCGGCCATTATTATGGCATGTTATGTAAGACGGGGTTTTTAACCTGAAAGTACCTGCTGTTCTAGTGCTGTTCTAGAAAGAAGAAGTTAAACTCTACGCGAATGATCAGACATTGGTTGAACTCGGTGAATCTGGAGCTGGCAGCAAGGATATAAAGGCCATATGCCGATGGAGCGTTTTTAGAGTCTGCTGCGGATATCGCACTTTGAAGAGATCAGAACGAGAGCGGAGAACCACATCGTTAGAAGCCTCACCATGGAATATATAAAGTGTACTCTCTCATAAGCGAACACCTAAGGGACTGAGAATTTTGTCCGCTAATGAGAGAAGTACACAAGAGGACTGAAGCGGAATGGTACGGCAAAAAGTGTCCGCTTAAGAGATATGTTCGCAAGGAGAGAGTACACTGTAGTTGACTCTATGCTGAGTGGGTGAGAAAACTGAGACACAATCATGACACTAATAATCTGTGTAATGTAAAATTTGCTGGCGGCGAAGAAAGCCCGAAAATATACGATATTGAGTAGTATTTAGAAACAAAGTGTGTCTCTACCAACCAGAGATGCAATTTCTCGAAGTCCCGCAGACAATGGCGATGAAGGAGGAGGTAGAATTTGTAGTCAGTACGAATTTGACATTAACAATTGTGTGGACGAATCATTCCTATGGGTTACGGGTTGATGTCTACCTAATACCCCCCGCTACTATTTGGATCGTAGGTATCGGTTGAGATAATAACAATAATAGCTATCACTATTACTATACACAGTAACATTAAATTCGTTCCACGGTGCCAATTCTTGAAAATGATTAAATTTTCTTACCAGAATATGAACCAGGATGTGTTTTGTGATAGCCGGGATATACAAAACTATGATATTGCATCATTGATAAAAAAAAATTATGTTTATTAGCAATTTTTTTTCTTCAAATTATCAAGTCCCAATTACTGTAGTTTTATTCTTATAACGATATTGATGTCTTTAGTGGGGTTTTCTTTACTTACCAACTTTTTCGGCAATAAACTCAATCGTGTTTTCAAACATAGAATTTTGAATTAATTTTAAAAAGCGAAAATGAAATGAGTGATAACCCGAAAATGACAGGTCTATACCCTCATTCACATAAAAAATTAGTCATATTGGATTATAAATCCACATTTGGAGGATGTTTGTATTTTTCTGAGAATGAAGGTTTCCTGTTTTGGACCGTATAGCTCATCTCACTGAGTCCATCTTCCAGACTTAAACATGAACACTCTGCTGCTAGGACTGAGTGAAATGGTAAATGTCAAACAAATAGCACAAGTCATTTGCAAATGACGGATTTATTTCCAAAAAAAAAATCCGTATTACCCCACTGTACTATGGCAGACTCTCGAACTAAATTTAAATTAAAAGTTCTTTGCAACAGTGCATTTCTTTGTGTTTTAAATTTTTTATAAAATATAAACTAATAAATTTAGTTCTGACCTACAGGTTTAATTTTTTCTGCATATGCTATTTGATCTCAAATAACCTGCAGATAACACACAGATTTTTTAAATCATTTTCACATCTCGCACATCATCGTGTGAACAGCAGTTGAGACACAAAAGTGACTAACTCTGATCTAAATACTTTATGTTTTTGTCAAACTTTGGAACATTTTAATATTTTTTTTCTTTCAAAACTGCGACAACAAAAGGGTTAAAATGAAATTATCTGTCGATTCTTGAAACTTTTCTAAACCTGTTGTTGGTGTAACGTCTTTTAGTGTGCTTGTTTGCTGTTGTTGTTGTTTCTTGGGGTCTTGTAGCAATTCTTGTGCAACAACTTTTTCTTAGATTACAACAATACAAAACAAGATACGATAAATACAAGAGACGAGTCCAACACTCAAGATTATTCTCAAGCAGCCCCCCCGCCGCCAATACCGCCAACAATTCGTGCGGTGTTCCCCACTCCAATTGTACGGGCAGTGAAATGTTTTCCAATGCTGGCCGTACGCGCGCCTACTCCAATGATCTTCAGCCATGTGGAAATGTGTGAACTTTTCTTAAACAGTATTTCCTGAAGTTTTTACTTTTCATTGTGAATGCAAACACATGAAAGACTCTGACGAAAAGAAAGGGTTTGTTTCGTTCGGACGTTCCTTTGTTTTGGTCATTGCATTCATAATGAATTGTTCTTGTTCTGTCGGCCGTTGCCTGATTAATGGTTGTTTAAATGTTTGGACACCATTTCGTTGTTGACTGTGGCAAGTGTGCGTATGCGTGTGTAGTGTTGTGCACTTTTCAACTGGACATGTCCCCGGGATGGGGACTTGGCCATGACCATATGGTTGTTTGGCTGGTTGGCAGCGTTTGTTCACTTTATGACGATTGTTGGTGGTGGTGGCGATGGCGATGGTGTTGCTGCTGCCGGACTGGTGATGGCGGTTAATCGTATTTTAATCGTAAACAATTAACTTAATGAATTGTTTATATGTGAATAACGCACACAAACAATGATCATTATCTTTTACGCGTTGGTTTCTAGTATGAATGTAGTTGCTGTTATTGTTCTTGTAATGTCGTTTGTTGTATTGATTCGTGTGTGTCATTTTTTTTTGTTTTCGAAAATACCTGCAGGGTTCTTTCTTTATTGGTGTTGGATAGTATTACATACAAACATTTCTACATTAGACTGGGCAATGAAAAAAAATGTTGTTGCTTGGAAAGAAAATTAACTTTAATGTGTTTCTTGATTCATTTATATTTTTTAACAACAAAAAAAAATTTGCTTTCACACAAAAGTGTCAAAATAATTTCAACGTCTTCATTTTATCCACATTGGCTGTAAGGGAGCCGTGAATAGTGCAAAAATTAATGATCCCCCTAAAATTGGCATTTTGTAGTTTGGGGATATTTTATAGAGCCATGAGAATATACCTAATAAAAAATCGGCGCTACGACTATGGCTATGGGGACAAATTAGTGATGTGAGGTGATCACAGCTGGTGATCACAACTGGCCATCGAGATCTTTAGATGTAACACCTTGCGACTTCTTCCTTTTGGGCCACGTGAATGATAAGGTCTACACCAACAGCCCTGTTTCGAGTCCATTCCTTAAAGATACAATTCGTGAGGATATAGGGCAGCCACATTGTGATTTGGTGGTAAGCGTGTTCGTGATTGCCATTTGGCGGATATTGTGTTTCATTATTAACGGCATACCTTCCTCTCTTTTATGAAACTAGTAAGTTGTAATGCGCCTATGGCGCCCGTTGAAATATGGAAAACAAATTTTGTTAAAAAAAAAAAATTTTTGTGGAAAAAAAAATGTTGTTGAAAAAAAAAAATTTTTGTGGAAAAAAAAATTTTTGTTGAAAAACAAAATTTTTGTGGAAAAAAAAAATTTTGTCGAAAAAAAAAAATTTGTGGAAAAAAAAAATTGTTGAAAAAAAAAATGTTGATGAAAAAAAAATTTTTTGTTGAAAAAAAAAATTTGGAAAAAAAAGTTTGTAAAAAAAAAAATTTTTGTAAAAAAAAAAATTTGGAAAAAAAAAATTTGGAAAAAAAAAATTTGGGGAAAACACAATTTCTGTACAAAAAAAAAAATATTATTTTTTTTATTATTATCTTAATATATATTTACCCTCGACACTGATTCACTGATACACTGATACACTGATACACTGATTCACTGACTCTGTCACGCAGTACGTAGGAATTTAAATAGGCATTCTATAATAATTCTATAAATAATAATAATAAAAAAAATAATATTTTTTTTGTACAGAAATTGTGTTTTCCCCAAATTTTTTTTTTTCCAAAATTTTTTTTCTTACAAATTTTTTTTTTTTACAGAATTTTTTTTTTCAAGAAATTTTTTTTTTCAAGAATTTTTTTTTTCAAAAAAAAATTTTTTTCACAAAATTTTTTTTTTCCACAATATTTTTTTTTTTAACAAAATTTTTTTTTTTAAAAAAAATTTTTTTTTCAGCAAAATTTTTTTTTTCCACAAAATTGTTTTTTTTCAACAAAATTTTTTTTTTTCAACAAAAATTTTTTTTTTCAACAAAAATTTTTTTTCTCAGCAAACTTTTTTTTCCACAAATTTTAGTTTTCTTTGAATACCAAAATAACATCTCTTGTTGGAAACCCTGTAAAACACTCAATAAGAATTACTTCTGGTATTTGTTACTCCGTATGAAATTTACTTACGTTGAAGTAACACAAAGTATTTGCCCTTTTTTACAGAGTATCGGACACGTGTTACTGACAATGTTAACACGTTCGAATGCGGTCCATGGTAGGGAATATAATAGTTTTAGTCCGGAATATGTAGAATGACTTATGTGGATGTACTGGCGCATTCTCTGCTTTTTATTAATGTTGCTGGGGGTTTTCAGATATCAGGTTTTCAAAATATCGATTTCTCTTTCAAATTTGCCCAATATTCTTTGTAGATCTTAAGCCAGGTCCACTCTATGTCCATCATTACCACCACTCTAATGTACATACAATATAAGAGTATGTGCGTGTGTCCGAAACCTTCCGAATTCATTGAACTTGTTGGTGATGTCTTTTTGTTGCACCACACAATATCGTCCACATTGTCGTAGTGGTCTTTTCGATGCCATGTGGCATATCACAAAGTGTTTCACACGCCGTCGACCTAGTGGTTTCCTTTTTTATAGGGACTCGTTTTACGGTTACGGTCACGTCCGTTCATCAACAATTTGGAGTAATCATATCTTAAATGAAATCTCTATGAAATGTTTGTTATCTCCTTGCATGTATGTATGTGTTACGTTTGTACGGGTGTGTGTTATAGCTGTTGTACGAGGCCTAAGGTAATCCTGCTGAAAACTCATTAAACATCACACATAATTGCCCTTGGTCAAATTAATGACATTTTCGATTGGAGGAAAACATGTGTCCTTTTCCAAAATCAAGGGGACGAAAAAACAAAAGTGTAATACGAGTAATAAATCACCACCAAAACAAAACAATGTTGATAGGTATCTAGCAGGACATGAGTATGTGAGACGTTTGGAATGGCATTGCCTATAAAATCGTTAGTAAATATTGACGATTTCTGTCAATTAAGTTTAGGAATGTCATGGGGTTTGCAGGTAAAGTGACCAGTGAGATATTTTGAAAGTATTCAACCACTTGGATCTGTTAAATTTATTGTTGGTGTATTATTGAGAGTACCACTATTCGCATTCCGGTTTTAGAATAATTTGTAACACTGCGATTTTGTCAGGTCATTTTAATGTAACCAACCAAATTTATAAAAACGTACTTGTTCCTATACAAATATGAACAAAAATTATATAAAATAAGTTAAAACTCCATAAAAGAAATGAATCGTCCCAGAAAAACTAAGAATCATATTTATATTAGACTAAAGTTCTCTTTTTGTTCCTTTAAAGGGGCGTTGAGGGAAAAACTTTGGGAGAATCTGAAGTGATCCAATTTTGCAGTTATGTGAAAATCTGAGCAAGACTGGTCTTCAGTAATGTTTGTAGGTATATTAAAAGTATTGTAGGAGATTATAAATAAAAAACTAAATACATAAGTTGTCTGCGGAAACCCCAACCAAGGATATTGGCCGCGTTTTTTCTGAACTGACCATAGAATACAGTTTTGAAGCATTAGCTTGGAAATTGGTTTCTCTTAAAAAATTACTCTAGGTTTAGCACTTTGGTACTGGATTTGATTTTGAGATCTGCGAAAATACTTACATAAGATGCCTCTTCACCTGCTTAACCCTTCTTTTTGTAAGAAGTTCCTGGTGAACTTTTTGATGGGCAAACATTAAATGGTTTCCAAGCAATTCGGTCCTGTTCATGCCTTTTCCAGTTCGTGATACCAAAGATCTTCATGTATTTTCCCACTTGGTCCGTCCATCGGAGTCTCAGCCTTTCATTTCTGGTCTTTTTGTGGTAGTTTTTGTTCAACGGCTTCTTGGCTAGAGCGTTTATATTCGACGTATATTCTCCACTTTAACTCAGGTCGGCCTATAGATTTTGGGAAGGATTTTTCTCTCACAAAACAACCAGCGCAGCTACATCTACATCCACTAGTATAAGTGTTTCAAATACATAAAGAAGTTTCGGCAGAATACGCGTTTTGTACAATGTTATTTGAGTTCGTCGAGAGAGGGCTCTGCGAGGAGGGTGTGTCTTACGGTGTACATTGTGTAGATTTTATTCAATTCTGTTATTTCCGCCATATTTTCTACATTAATAAGATGACAGATTAACCCTATTTTTGGTGAATGGTTCGATAAGGTTGCGTCGTATTGTTACAGTGGATCTAGTACCACTCACAGTCATTAAATCCCACGTTTTAATGGGATTTAATACGCAGATATGGTTTAAACAATTCTTTTTTTATCGGCCTGTCGAAGTCAGCAACGAAAATATGTTCATTTATTTGGCAAACTTTTGTAGACAGTTGATTTATTCAGCCTGAAGCCACACTGAGAAGACTGAAGCATCGACTTCGGCCTTTAGTCTTTCGCACAATATATTGAACTAGTAAGTTGTAATGCGCCCGTTAATTTGCTTGAGAAAGTATTTGTTACTTAATTTTAAAAATTTTGTAAAAAATATTTCGAGAAAACTATTTTGTAAACAAAAATTTGGAAAAAAAAAATAAAATTGGAAAAAAAAAATTTGTGGAAAAAAAATTTTTGTTGAAAAAAAAAATTGTTGTTGAAAAAAAAAAATTTGTGGAAAAAAAAAATTTTGAGGAAAAAAAAAATTTTGTTGAAAAAAAAAAATTTCATAAAAAAAAAATTTTTGTTAAAAAAAAAATTTTGGTAAAAAAAAAATTTGGGGGAAAAAAAATTTGGGGAAAACACAATTTCTGTACAAAAAAAATATTATTTTTTTTATTATTATCTTAATATATATTTACCCTCGACACTGATTCACTGATTCACTGATTCACTGATACACTGATTCCCTGATTCACTGACTCTGTCACGCAGTACGTAGGAATTTAAATAGGCATTCTATAATAATTCTATAAATAATAATAATAAAAAAAATAATATTTTCTTTTGTACAGAAATTGTGTTTTCCCCAAATTTTTTTTTTCCAAAATTTTTTTTTACAAAAGTTTTTTTTTTCCACAAATTTTTTTTTTTCAACAAAATTTTTTTTTTCCACAAAAATTTTTTTTTTCAGCAAAATTTTTTTTTCAACAAAAATTTTTTTTTTCAGCAAACTTTTTTTTTCAACAACATTTTTTTTTTTCAACAAACATTTTTTTTTTCCACAAAAATTTTTTTTTCCAACGAAATTTTTTTTTCCACAAATGTTTTTTTCCCCAATTTTATTTTTTTTCGAAATTTTTTTACAAAATAGTTTTCTCAAAATATTTTTTACAAAATTTTTAAAATTAAGTAACAAATACTTTCTCAAGCAGATTAACGGGCGCCATAGGCGCATTACAACTTACTAGTAAATAATAATAATAAAAAAAATAATATTTTTTTTGTACAGAAATTGTGTTTTCCCCAAATTTTTTTTTTCCAAAATTTTTTTTTACAATTTTTTTTTTTACAATTTTTTTTTTTTTTTCAAAATTTTTTTTTTTACATAATTTTTTTTTCCAAATTTTTTTTTTTTCAAAAAAAAAATTTTTTTTTCAACGAAATTTTTTTTTTTCCGCAAAATTTTTTTTTTCCACAAAAATTTGTTTTTTTCCACAAAATTTTTTTTTTCAACAAATTTTTTTTCCATATTTCAACGGGCGCCATAGGCGCATTACAACTTACTAGTTATTTATAGAATTATAGAATGCCTATTTAAATGCCTACGTACTGCGTGACAGAGTCAGTGAATCAGTGTCGAGGGTAAATATATATTAAAATAGACGGCTCGCTAACATCTCTAGGAAAAAGTCATGGAAAACTTCATGAAAAAAATATAGGCCAACAAAAAAAATCACAACTATTTTAAAAGAATACGTGTTTTTATTTTAAAATGAATAAAGACTTTCATACTGAGACACATTTTTATCATGCGAGCCGTCTCAGAATAACTTTTCAAATTTTTGTAATAAGTTTTCACAAGACGGGAAAAATGCGGCTGTGACCTCATTTGGGTTAGGGGTAGCATATTTAACACCATCATCTATGATTGTTTGTAGGTTGCTTTCTTCGCTCGATTTTTCGGTCTCTGACTAGCTGGAGAATGTTGCTTCCAAGTCCTCAGCACAATCAACAGTCATCTAAATGAATCTTGTCTGTCACCAGATTTCTTTTTCGATCTCTACAGTTTGACCAGTAGGTGAGTGTTTGTGGTTAGGTTTTCTCGTTGGTAGAATTTTAACATATAACTCCATCTTCTTACATATCTCAATGGACGATTTTCAGCCTTCCTCATCTCGGTAGCGCTGCAACAGAGCTCGCGACTGTAAGGTCGCGGGTGTCTCCCGGTATGCCACGTTCTATACTTGGATGGCGGCTTGACACTTCTCGTCATACCATTGGTTTCTTTCTTGCAGTCGATGCGATTTTTAAATACACTTTGGGTACATCGGCATTTCAAAAAATGTCAGTGTCTTGGACTTATTGTCTCAACCTAATTGAAAATTATTTTTAAAAATATACTGACTTTGCCAGAAATGCTACTCATTCGTCTAGGTCGATTAGTTCCTCACCAGCCTTTAAGACATCTCTGAGGTCACGGTGGTCTTAATCACATAGTTGTCGCCGTATTTTAATTGCCTATATGTCCCGATCATTGAAAACTCAAATTATATCCTACAGAGCTCTGCGATTTGAGAAAAAGTACAGATTTTTTCCACAATGAGATATATAGGTTGACTCGAATCGGCTTCGATTGAATCATTCATTCCTATGGTTGACGTCTTCACATGAGATGACTTATCTCATGTTTCCTGATAACACACACCTGTTAACATTGAAAATCATCAGTGCGAAAATCATTTGTCACATCCGTTGCAAGTATAATTTAATGACTTGAACAGCTGAAATGGAAACCCTCCGCACAAAGTGTGCAATAAAAAATTCTTTAGGTAACATTTCTTTTCTCTGAAACGACAACTTCTGTACGCACAATTTTCCAATTCAATTGATGATGCAGCACCACAACTGCAGTTCACACGATCATAAACACTACTTTGCGTCAAAAAGTCTAAAGAGCAATTAACACGTTTTTTTTACACCTTATTTACCCTCAACTATGAATGACTGAGTGACTGACTGACAGACAGATTGGTGCTTTGGCTGTTTGACTGCAACAGAAAAGAACAACACAAATCTATTCAACGTCATGACACTCAATAGCTCGTTCTCACAACATTCCGGGAAAACAATTAGCAAAAACAAAATGATGAAACATTTCCATTTTTCTACCCTCCGCCTTTTAAAGGGCAACAAAAACATTCACACACGCACACAAAAGAAACAAACACTTCCTTATGGAAATTCGGCATAGAGGATACAAAAAGTAGGCCAGAACAATACCTACACTACCCGTGATAAAGAGAACTTATTATGTGAACGACAACGAACCGGGGATGAATGATTATGCAGCAAATAAGAGAGAAGAAAGAACAAAACAAATAAAATGAATGGGTTGAAAAAAGAGAGAACAAAATTATATTTATAATTCAATGACAATAAAATTACATGCAAAAAATTATTTAAAACGTAAAACAAAAAAACGAATGGCGAGGGGACGCCACAAACGGATGAGGTGTCTGTCGGTCCGCGTTCGACGAAGGGACACACCGGCGGACAGACAGACGTTTAGTTGGTTGCTGGTATAATAACAACAATAAAAACAAAACGAACAAAAGGATGGATGGATTGCATCAAAAACAATTAAATGACAGAACGGCAACAACAACAACAATGAGGACATAAATGGAAAGGAAACACACTTCCACAGACGCCCATGAGCAGCAAAAAAAAAAAGGTGTATGCTTGGTAACGAGGCGTGTATGGGAATTCCATATTAAATTCTTTGTCAATGAAGTGCAATTAGAGTTACTGTAATAATTATTAATTGAATATGAACAATCAAGTGAACAGGAAGTGTCCCAAGCGGAAGTTCTGACAGAAATTCTGAACGGTTCTGTTCTTAGTAGGTCAGTAAGAGACGAAATCAGACAGCAAGAACACGAACGAAACGAAAAACAGGATTGCTGTTTAGGCGCTAAGCAAGTCCGTCTCATTTTTCCATCATTTCAGTGATCTGTCTGCACAGAAAAATTAACTTAAGCTTATTTTGCGAGCTCTGTTCAGAATGCATTTGCTGACTCTGGCCAGCCGATATATTCTGTATTGCGACAGTTTCTGTAGAAAAAAATAAACATATTAAAAAACAATTGAAAAAAGCTAAGACTTTTAGATGACGTCCACTCTGAAGATTATGTTCTCCAGTACCAGCACAGTATTCATGTCATAATTATGAAACAATTTTCTTACTCTAGACAATTGATCTGATCTCATTATGGACCAAACATACATAGACAAAATTGCGATTATTCCCTACAATTGTGGGATTTGCAAAGTCAATTATATATTCCACCGATTTGTTGCCACTTACACAAATAGTAAATTTAACTACACAAATTGTTTTAAAAAGAGTTTTATTTCAATTACACGTGTTTTGATTAACCAAACGTCTGCTTCTCCAGTTCGTTGTAGCAACTACGAGCAGAGATCTTATTTGGTATCTGGTGGCAGACACGTCGAGTGTGCTAACGTCGAAAGCAACCCTCATCCAATCATGTCCAACCACCTAACCCAGGTGAAGTCCGTTAAGACTGGATATTTGGGAGATATGTAGAACGCCGGATGACTTATCAGCTCATCCGGCGTTCTACATATCTCCCAAATATCCAGTCTTAACGGACTTACAAGCTAGCCAGCACTACCTGAGTGAATAAAAGCTTGCCTGATGAGTGGAACCTAAGCTTACGATATCCTATTCACAAGAAGTAACTCCTAGCGCGAAATAAATTACCTAACCATCACTTATAAGATTTTATCTGGCGTACTGTGCGAAAGGATGAAGCACAAACGCGATGTTTCAGTCTTATGTCAGTGTGGTTCAGGCCGAATTAATCGCCCAACTCTTCACACTCCGGCTAATCCTGGAAAAGACCCATGAGAAGCAGTGCGATACATACCATCTTTTACCTACAGACTACATGACATCTTAGCTTCGGCTGACTCTACGAAGTTAGTCTTCTATCCAGAGCGGAATGGAACAGGGGTCGTCTTCTCTCTGGCTTCGGCGTGAAAGTCTTCAGTTGGGTCGGAAATATTTTCAAGTGAAGCCAACCTCCCGAATAACTCCAGAGCCTTTCAGGCAGAAGTTTTTGCCATAAGGGAATCCTGTCTGCTATTACTGCATCACCGCCCTACTGGGCGCTTTTGTATGTGTGTTGATAGCCAAGCGGCCTCACTCTCTATAAAATCCTGTATGACCTCCTCTCCTTAAGTACAAGAATATAAGGATGTCTTGACAAGACTGAGTCTCTCGTCTGTGTTGACCGTGGTGTGGATACCTTGCCACTGGAATTTATAGGGGAATGAACGGGCTGGTGAACTGGCAAGAACGGGATCCGCCTACCTCGGACTTGACACCGTACACGTATCCGTACCTCTGGGGTCCATTAAGAGGCTCCTCTTCATCAGCAATATATGTCACAAGCGAACTCCAGATGGAGAGCTTTAGAGTCATGTCGAATCTTAAGGAAAACCTTGCCTGAAGATAATCAGAGAAGATACAAATATCTTGGTGGTCTCAGAGTGGTGTGGCAAAATAAATTCAAAGCGGTGTCTGTAGACGCTACTTAATGCTCCTTGTAAATGGAGCGGCCACGTAAATAAACCAACCAAGCACATGCCGTCAAGGGAAACATTACACACTGGACCCATATACACTTTTTTGCCATAAAGTCGAATAAAATTGTATAAAGGTCAATAATATCTTAAACTTATGTGGCAACACTGTTTTTTTCCGGTGCCCGAACTTTATGCACACGGCCACAATGCCCAATTTTTGCCAAATTATATTTGAAACCAGTGGGCGTTGGATGCGTATGGGATCCCTACACTACCCTCATTAAGAATAGGAAGCGACCTCTTCGAACCATTAACCACAACAAAAGTTCTACGGCAGGGTGATAGCTTATCGTGTAACCTCTACAACATATCGATGGATAAAAGCAGAAATTAAGAAGAAGAAAAACACCAAAGGCCTCCACACTGTCGGAAAGATTGAGACTGATGTAACTGGTTCTTTTTTCAGAATCATAGGTCTAATGGTGAATGAGGACAAGACAACTTTTGATTCCAGGTTTTGCAATCCTCAACAGAGTTACAAAAACTTAGATTATTTCCATGATTTATATATTCTCATGCTCCTCATATCTACCTCGTTAAATAACGTGTTCCGTTTATATTTTGCAAAAACAAAAGAAATTAGTAGAACTATTGTTAAGACCTTTCAAAGAATACAAGTGCAGAGTACAAACACTAAAAGGGACCGCCACCAAAAGGTTGTACCACCGTCGTCAACCGACGACAACAGAAACAAACAAACAGAGACCCGTGTGCAAAGCGAAAAAAATTGGTAATTCCCACGTTATAGTGCGGCAAAAATCCACAATGTCTTCTGTGCCGGTGTTTGGCAGTGTGTCGGAATGTACTATAAGCTAAAATTATGACTATACTGCATTATGCAGCATGCACGATCATGGTAATTTATAAATAATTTTTTGTAGCAGTTATTGTAAAGGAGTCTTTATACTTTAGTGCCCTATCATTGAGACCATATATTCCCACGTACGGGCGTATTCTTACAGTCATACTCAAAGTCAGCGATACGGACGTACAAAGCATTCTCATGCGGAAAATAGGGGGAAAGCGAAAAGTGCTAATGAACGTTTTGCAAAGATGACGTTAAAAAAAAAGAGTTAAATCGTCAGCATAAAAAGGATGTTAAAGTATTAAATCTGATTGTTGTGATGAACGAGAAAATTCGAATGTGTGGAAACATGGGGTCGGACCCTTGGCATAGATACGATACCACTAGCAGCAACGGAACTCTGTAATTGAGAGAAGAAAAAAAGTTAATATCAAATATTGTGACATCTCTTACACCCACCATAAGTCTTAGCATGGATATGTATTCTGTGGGTTCAAAATAGTAGGAGATGAATGGACGGTAATGAAACTCGTCCTCAACTTTACCGGAAACAACAAACGCCTGTCGGCAGTGAGTGGGAAACAACGCGATGATTCCAAAGACTTATTAGCATCAGGTTGCAAAGCCTAATACTGACAATTGCTGTGGTCGACCAATAATGAAAACTACCATCACATCTTCGTCTGAAGCTGATTATGAAATGGAATATTGTTGTTATCATTGTCCTCTTGAAGTCGTCCATAAGGTGAGGAGAAATCCATGACTATTATCGCTTAGGTTTCTGAATTAGGTTGGCACGACATTGCCAGCCTAACAAAAAAATAACGAAATCCAATAACAAAATGGTGCCAAATGAACGAAGATATCATTTATTGTGAACTAATACAGAAGAAGAAGAACATAAATACAGAATTGTTGGGACGTAATAGGGATGACTTTTGTGCACTGTCAATTCTGGGAGGTGTGTATGGCAGTGATTTTGGTAATTCCGATTTGACAAACTGGACTGAATACATGAGTGTCACTATTTCCATGTGCTGGTCGAGAGCCCGTAGTACGTTTGGAGGATGCGGTTGAGGTAAAATGCAGTCAAGCGGTGAAATTCAGTTGAATTCCGGAGGAGTTTTTTGCTTCTGGCTCAGGTTGTGGGAATATAACACGATCTCTTGGAATGCAATTCCTGAATGTTTATATTTTTTGAAGACAAAGCACAGAAAATGTTATTTGGAAATCAGTTCGGACAATGAAAATTCCATAATAATACTTAAGTTGGGATAAGATCTGAACATGCAATGTCCATTGTAAAAGCAGGTTATCAAATGCATACAAATTTGAAAAATGATTAATTTTTTTTCGAAAATGGACACCTCCAGTTTTTACAAGGTTTTTTGGTGTTGTTGAACCAATCCAATATTTTAATATAATAGTATGTGCTTTAGACGATATATTCTGAAACGTGTGTACCGCGTTCTTTCTTCTCCAATGGGCTAGTAAGGGAAGAGTTGGAGTTAATAGGATTCTTGCAGAACTCAACATAAATAAAACCTCAGGATCGGATGGTACTTCAGTACTTTTCCTATAATAGTATCCTTCGATAGCTCGTCGATTGCAAAATTTTGTCATCATATCGTACCGTGCTGGTATTTTTCCTTCATGTTGAAAAGTTGCCAATATTTTGCCGATCCCTACGAAAGGTGAGGCTACAAATCACAGCTCTCGAAGTTTATGGAGGACAGGGTTAACCACCATCTGTTAAAGTATCTAGAGTGTAATGGCCTTCTGAATGATCGACTGTATGGCTTCCGTAGAAATCGATATACTCAAGTTTTGATGGCGTTCCTTTCCGAACAATGGAATAGATCCATTCACCGCCTCGGCGAAAGTAAGGACAGGGCTCTGGATATTTCCAAGGTGTTCGATAGGGTGTGGCATGAAACACTCAATTCAAAACTTATTGCATTTGGTGCAGGTAATGCCAACTCTTAATTCATATCGAGTTTTCTCAGAGGTGGCTCAATAGGAAGTTTTATAGTTGGGGTCTCATTCATCGAGCATAGATTGACCGCAGTAGTGCCACAAGGATCTGTTCTGTCCCCGTATCGACCTATTGGGCCAGATTATGAACCCAATCTATTATTTTGCGGATAACAGCAACCTCTGTCATTCATATTAATTTGAACATCAGCCAAGACCTCTGGTGGTCGGTGACAAAAGGCGAGCGGTGAATGACTCAATCAACCGCGATTTGGCGATGATTTGTGAGTGAACAGAGTAGATGTTAATGCACCAAAGACCCAGTGCTGTTTGTTGTCACACAAACGTTCCACTCATACAGCATTATCGTAAATCTCCATGGGTGCTGTGAATATCGACGAATCCGGCACTGCCGATGAAGATAGAGGATGATGCATTCAAGTGTTTCGGTTTTTTAAAGTGGTGCAAGAAATACTTCACCCCGTCTGATCACGTAAATATTTTGACCACTTTCATCAGACCGTAAATGGAATATAACTCTTATATTTTGGCAAGGGCCCCAATGACGTCTCTGCTGCTTTTGTGTCGAGAACAGCGAAGAACGGTGGTGACGATTGGATATATTAGGTTATCTAATTCTATTGTCATCGCCACAACGTGGGTTGTGTATGAACATTCAGCCGGGATATGCAGCTATTCAGGGACTTCTATCGGTGCCTGGTCAAATGTTGGGTTGACCGGACGAAGCACTGTAGAGAATGATGTGTTTGAATGAATTCGAAATCCATCTTATGACATACACCCCTGCACTAGATCTTCAGCAAAAATCTAAACAATGTTTGTAATAATCATTGTACGTAAGTATCTGGCAATTATTATGAGAATCCGCTCGACCCCATGGTAGTTTGCAAAGACACTTAATAAGAAAATATATCTTTTACTAAACTTTTACGGATAAACAACTCCTTTTCAAATGCTTTCAACTCCAACCGATACTCTCATCACCTGCAATCAAAATATACCACTTTCAGCTAGTCTAGAAGATTTGTTGTTGCATTTTAAGTGGACAAAGTCAGCATACAAAAATGAAAAAAATAATAAAACAAAAATAACACCAGAACGATGTAACGAAGGAAATTGCTAATGATACACGCGATGACGAGCCGAAAATCCTTTATGAAAAATGATGTGCGGTAAAAAATTATGTGATATTCCATTGCGTTTCGTCTTTCCATAAAACAGGTACTACCGCCAAAAATTCCCATTGTTTTGGCAAAACAAAAAAGTAGGGGATTTCTGTACGACAATACAAATTTCCTTTGTCCTGTGAATGCAGAGTTGAGCAGCAAACACACACAGCACATATCCTCTTCTAAATGTGTTACATTAACACTACACTGGAAGTATGAACAAAGTGGCGCACTCGTCCAACCCGAGAGACAGACGACAGTAAGACAGACACACTGACGAACCGTCGGGCTGGCGGCTGCACATGAGACATGCGCTATGCGAATACCGCCTGTAAGGCTCGGGGATTTATTACCACACCATAGAAAAGAACGAGAAAAATCAGAGCGTAACGAATGACTAAAAATCAGGTGCTATAAATATGTGTGATGGAAATCAAGGAGACCTATGCTCAACTTAACGAAGTAATTTGAAAGAGAAAAGTCTACAGAGAGACAGAAAGATAGAGAGAGATAGAGGGAAATCTCCTACCAGAGCATAAATAATTTAGTTCTGGCGAGAGCAGAGCATTTGGCCAGTTCAACTCTCTTGTGCGCAAAACAAACCTTTTTCAAAGGACCTCTCTCATACTCTGTCACTCTCTCCGCGTGTCGGGCTCTCTCGTTTTTGGCCAATTCGCTGGACAAATTAAAGTATTTGTCGTTTGTTACGATGCTTAGTTAGAAATTCACCTCATGTTCGTCAAACATTTGAAGATTTGAGGACTTTGCACGACTTGTGTGCGAGGTTTTTTAGGGAAAATTTAAAGCGAATTTCAGGCGATGTATTTTTTTTTTGTTTTACTTCGTACAAATAAACATTGAAATTAGTTCAACCTGCGAAAGCAGAACGAAAGTTCGTTTACGTTTACAGCACTGCTGCCGTTTCTTCGTCCGAAGGTAATGATTTTCAGTTACCCTTCTGCCCGGCGAATCCAATTCATGCATTCCGTTCTGTTTTTGAAAGTTTTAAGTATTCCTTTGGATTTTATCATCCTGCTGCCTGATGGGCAAATGAGTTCATGATGGTTTTTTTTTGTTGTTTCCGTTTCCAATGCTGCAATGATGAAGCGCACCTCGTGCGTGATAAATGTATTCTTGATTTTTTTTTCTTTTTTTTTATTATTCGTCGCCGTTACTCTTTTGATTCTCTGTTCATTTTATTATCCGAAAACGTCTGTTCACTGATGCATATCAGGGGTGATGAGGACGAAAAAAACACGCTTTTGCATTTGAAATTTTTGCTCGGTTATGACTATTTACGGCATTCGGCATACAAAGGTGATTTGCTTACCAAATATTCAGAAAAAAAAAACTTGGCGTTTTTTTTACTTTGTGTACCGTTTTTAGCAACTTTTTCGCAATTACTTTTAATTACACTTTAGTGCGGATTTATGGTTTCACTCTGGGTTTTTTTTTAGTCCTGGCGCTGTAGCTATTGTGTTAGGGCTTTGGGTGTCCTTGCATGTGCGTCGTTCTATATTCTCGGTTAAAGATTATAAGTGGCTTATGGTTTTAGCTCAGGTAGCACGAGATAAAGAAAAACAATGAAAATTTGTAAAATTGTTTTTAACATTGATACATCTACCTTTGCTAGTGTACCCTACACAGACACACACATACATCTTGAACATTTGTTTGCAAGTGTTGCAGCATTTTGTTATGATCATGGAAAAGGGATGTTTTTTTAGTTGGTGCTGGTGTTAGAAGGTCCGATGAAAGAAATCTGGTTGCTAGACAAAAGGCATTCGATACTAAGTGTTTGATTTTAAATATTTTGTTTGTTCTTGGAATTTCATTGAAGGCGATACTCGGTCTAGTATTGGAACTAGACCGTGATAGTCAGTGTGAAATTATTTAAGTGGTTAAAAAGATAAATGTGAGTTCAAACCAAATGTGTGTTAACTTAACTAACATTGCCGGAATGGATTATAAAAAATGTCGTCTGATTGCAGTAACTGAACTAAGAAAAGTGTGGACAGTTCTCTATATTTTCTTTCTTAATTTAATACTGGATTAAATATAATATCAAACTGTTTAATAACTTACTTACTTATTTCCCTTAACATTTCATGAAGGAACAGACGGGGAACTTCTCTCGAATCAGTGAGTTGTGTACGATATAATTTGTATACTCATTGACCGGGACCTACTGTTTTAAAGCCGGCTCCGAACGGCTAATGTTTTTCTAGATAAGTTTTACATGGCTTAGAGATTGCTCTCTTACTCCTAAAGTCGCCAAACTTTTTTTTGCTTGACCACACAAAAAAACCCTCTCTTGAAAATTTGTTTGTCTTGCGATCTTGCTCCAAATTCTGTATTTAGTAAAGTTATTACTGGTCAATTTTTTGGTGGACAAATTGGAAGTCTGGCCATGCCCATACAAATGTACCACTCTGTGCGTGGTCGTGGTGGCCATTTGGCTGATGTTGTTTTGCATTATTAAGGGCATAGCTTCCTCTTTATCATGAAATAAACATCCGATTATTTATCTCAAAAAATTATATTTTTCTTTGAATACCAAAATAACACCTCTTGTTGGGGAACCCTGTGTATATATCACGCTTCGAATTCATACCGGCGGGCTGGTCTGGGTTTGATTGATCTTGTTTAGCCTAAGGGGACGTTGGCTGTCGCATTAAAGCAGTTCTTTTACGGTAGCGTACCATGGTTCAGGTCTTTACGGTTATAATCTTTAAAAACTCACGACATTCTGTCCTAAGTACGGGTACGAAAACTCAAACGATAGAGACACTTCTAGTAGATTCTGGAATTGACATTGAAATCGTGAAAAGTTTCAAACAATCACCAAAATATTTCAAAATATATTCAAAGAAACAAAATATGAAGAAAATTCAATGAAAACTTCATCACTTTTAGCAGTTGTCCTCCACAGTCCATAAAATATTGACGCAAGATATAATTGAATATCAGTCGATGCCAATTGGAGAGTTTTCTGAAACCATCAAGGGTGAGGCAAAATAACGACCTCTTCAATGTGTTGGCAGCATCTTCCGATTCACTTACGTCTTCCCTGCGGCATGTGATGTCACGAATAGAGTTAGAAAATAATCTTACGAATTGTGATGACTATTTTTAAGAAAATTAAAAAAAATAAATATTTTTTTAATATTGCTGCTGTAGTCCAAAGTGTTGAAGAAAACCCAGGTTTGTCCATTCCTTTTGCATAAAGACTTGGGTCTTAAGGCTTATAAAGTTCAGTTAACACAAGAACTGTAGCCGGCCTATTATCAACAACGTCGCGTCTTTGCTGATTGGGTCCTTGAAATGCATGAAAATGATCCGGAATTCCATCGAATTTGTGGGCTTCGTCAACAAGCAAAATTGGGTCTCGGAAACCCCAAATGTTATTATTGAGAAGCCTCTCCATCATCAATGTGTGACTGTTTGGTGGGGTTTATGGTCCGGCTAGGTCATTGGACCTTGGACAAGTTTCCGGACCGTGTTATCTCTCGAAGAGGTGATCAGAATTGGCCACCAAGATCTTGCCATTTAACACCTTGCGACTTCTTCCTTTGGGGTCACGTGAACGATAAGGTCCACGCCAACAGCCCAGCGTCGATTCAAGGCCTCAAAGATAGAATTCGTAAGGCCACTTTGCGATTTGGTTATGGACAATTTCATGAAAAGGATATGGTCCTGTAAGCGTGGTCGTGGTGGCCATTAGGCTGATGTTTTTCATTATTAACGGCATACCTCTTTGTTATGAAATAAACATCCGATCATTTACCTCAAACAATTCCATTTTTCTTTGAATACCAAAATAACAACTCTTGTTGGAAAACCCTGTACAAGCCACTTTTTTGTGGTGGTGCTAATTTGGTTGACTCATGTATACACTTACTATGGCCTTTATGTCACAGGATGTGCATTAGAAAAAAAAATATCAAACGGAATCACAATCTTAATTTATACACCATCCCACGGAAATACAATTCGGATTTCCATGACACATACAACGTATTTTACTTATTTTTTGTTTTCCTGTAAACACATGATAAGTGTTATAACATTCTTATTCCTATGGCATTTCAGTTGGTGATTTCAATAAATATCCCCAACCGACCTTACACAATGACATCCTTTTATGTCGCTCTCACCGAACAACTTCTACAATGTTATGACTTCATTGGTTTTCCACAATGTATTGACTGGGGAAAGTTTTGGAGGCGAACTGGGCGTCTATGCGAATTAAATGTATGACAACCATTAATCATTGGCCCACATTGATTTTGTCACAATTGTTAAAACACACTTCCGGTTAATGGGAGGTATTCCTGGCTCTAGAAACACAGGCTAATATTTCATAATCATGATCTAGCGATAACAACTTCAAGCACCACATCAACCGGTCAACTGACAACGAAAAAAAAACAAGAAGAAATGAACCATTCAATATGCCATGTATTCCCTGGTGATACATTGTCCACTGTCCAGCTTGTCTTTTCGTTGTAATAAATTACCAGATTAAATTTTCAAAAGCAAAAAAAATCCTCCCCCGAAGATATTAACTCCAGTAAAACATGGTAAGCTATAAAATAATAAACATATTTGTCGCTTTCGACCAGCCATCCCCCACGGAATGTTTCACTTACAACGACGTCACCCCTGGCCGCTAAAAATATTACCACCAGTAGAAGCCAAAGCACCACAACAGTCACGCTCCTAGCGAATGGTTATAAAACATAATATGTATACTCTTATTGCTTGGCGTTTTTTCTTAAAGATCTTTACTAATTTCTAGACTAATTTGAAAACTCATTAATGTCTAAATATTTTTCTTCCCTCCGCAAATGATGGCGAAAACTTCTTGACAAACATTACACTCTCTCACACACACATGCAGGACTTTAATGGTAGAACAAATGAGCGAAAAATCGTAATAATTCCGGTACCTTACTAACACCATTCCCGCCCTCTAGAGCGGAAAAAAAATTCCAAAAAAACAAAAGCGCCATCCAAAAAAGACGAATTTTGAGCAAACATTTAAGGGGCGAAATTGTGAAAAACGTTGAAAAATTTAATAAAACTCAAACTTGGCGTTGTATTTGTATGCCTTGCTAGTATTTTTTTTTTTTTTGAAAAATTGTACTGAGCTTAATTACTAGTGCCCTGCCAGTAAAAAAACACTACCTAGCCCCTACCACTCCCACTCACATACACATACATACTTAGACGAAAGCGAAACAATACAAAGCAGGACAATCTGAGGACATGGCCAAAGGCCATACGGCAGCAGAACTGTTTGAATGTTTACTGCTGGCCAAGGCGGTGGTAGAGGAGGAGGCGGGCGAGTGTTGGCGATGTTCTTCCGTTTAGCTTGCAAAGCATATAATAGTCGGCCAAAAGTTATGTTATGATATGAAATTCGAATTTTGCGAAAATAAAAACGAAAAGAAACCAAACGAAAACGTATGACATATTGAGTGGCTGGAAACGACAATTGAGGGCACTACATCAAGCAATTGGTTTGAGAAGACCTTTCAAAGGCAGTGACTGGCCTTGTTGACATACGTAGGCACATTCTAAGTATTGGACTATTAAAAGCTTTCTTTAGCTATTAAAATGATAGTTGGACAAACATGTAGGCCAGAAATTGATTTGCATTGAAGGAAATGGGAATATGATGTAATAAAAGAAATTCCAAAATTATTATTTATTTATTGTGATATCCTGTATTCCGGCGAGGTCCGAGAAGAAATGTGCTCCTAAAATCTTAAATCTTCTCAAACACAATCGTTCTTCCCGTTGACTCCATAGCTTCTTCAAGAGCCATATGTCACACCTACCACTCTAGCTGCATGTCCACCTATCAAACAGTGTCCAGTGATTATGGTGGCTTGATAAGGAGAGATTTCGTGCGGGTTAGGTCATAAGATGGCCAGGTTTGCCTGATGTTCTGGCATGTACTGCACCCAGACCATCTGTTGATCGCCTGTCTAAGAGCTTCAAATCAAAGATTGAGCTTGCACGAGAATAGGGTGGTACCCTCATGTTTCAAATCCAATTTAACTTGTGAGGTTATTCCAAATCGGTCCAGTTCATCCGCTCTATCATTCTCAGCAATGTTCCTGTGAGGCGGCACCCAAATTAGGGGGACATTAAACTGTCTGGTCAACTCACTTGAATTCGGGAAAAAAACGTTCATAGATTTTATCGAGGCCTTTATTTGAGAGTAGATGTTGATGCTACATAATGTGGTAGATAAGTCGATTGGCGGGAATTTATGATAATTTTAGTTCATTTTGAGTCTCCGCTGACGCTATTCTACCAGAACTGGGGGATTTAAAACGTTTTAAGTTTTCTACCGCCCATAATAAAGTTTCCGAAGTGAACATATTTATCGATCTATCCGATCGTAAGATATCTGTAGAGTTCTCTGCGTATTGAGTATGCAATGATTCATCCCTTGATGATTTCCAGCTTTCGATAGGTCCTTGTAGGTATTCTAAAGGATGTTTTTTATTGGGGTATAGAACTTCAAGTTGGCATCACTTTTTTAACTGGCGGCCATTTTGTCAGCTGTCAAGTGATTAATATTTAGTTTGGTTTGCCATTTCATCATGAACAGGTTGACAAAAGAACAACGCTTGCAAATCGTGCAAATTTATTTCGAAAGTAATGCTTCAGTTCGCGAAGTTCACCGCAAGCTCCGTCCATTTTATGCCATTACATCCACAAAAACTGACTGTTTGGTGTGCTCTATGGGCTGGTGGAGTCATTGGGCCATACTTCTTCCGAAATAATGCTGGAGAGTCAGTTACCGTTAATGGAGACCGGTAAAGAGCCATGATAACAGACTATTTTGTTCCCGAATTGGATGGCATGAATGTGGATGAGTTGTGGTTCCAACAAGTGGTTGAAAATTGGACCTGTAGAATTGGCTTTATTCGAGCCAGCCGCAGCGGCCACATGTCCGAAATCATATTTAAACATTAATGGCATAAAATTATCCTTCCAATAAAGCCAAATTGATGGACATTAAAACGATTTTCTTGTGTTTTATTTCAATTCGAAGTTCTATACCTCAATAAAAAACACCCTATATTATGTGGTGAGAGTCTGACTGGGGACTGACGAAGGGGAACTGACTGACGGTTTTGTGATTCCAGCCTTACTTAGCTTTGAAGTGTTATTCCCCTCTTTCGGGTTCATGCCATCGGAAACCTTGCTGGGATCGGTGTACGGACTAGTTCTCGGTATCAGATTGCCAAATCAGATTGTCAGATTTGGCGATTTCTCGCCAGAAGTGGCGAGTTTTCAACGGTTTTGGCGACTAAAGTTTGGCCGTGGCGAAATGGAGATTTCTTCGATTTATTACTATTTTCGCGAATTTTATATAAATGGTGAGCATATACATTTCTCAGACTTACGGTATTGGTATTTAAGTCATTATTACAGTCAATGCACACAAAGTTGAAGAAATGTTCAAAAGACGACGTCTATAAGTAAATGTATGTATATTCAAAATTACTTCTTAGGAGGTGTAAATTATATTTACCAAATAAAATCTAGCATTATTCCTAAACATTGAGGTTTTGTGGTATTAAAATGTTTGTTGTCTATTTTGACGACAGAGTCAGAACAAATCTGACAATCCTGTATGTTTTGTGTCGTGTCGTCTATTACTGTATCGTTTGTATAAGTTCTGCTGTTATTGGGTATGCAGTCGTCGTTTATTTTTAGATTTACAAGTCTGAAGAAGCTGCTGTCCATCAAGACATAGCACCATGTAAATACAGTCGGCAACCCCCGACTGCAAACCGTAAAGTCTTGAGTACCGGCCAGTAAGACCGATGCTAAATTCAGTTTCCAATAAAATACAGAATAGTTGGTTTAACTGTCTCAGCGAAAATAATTGTTTGGCCAACCATGTTGAGTTATTTAATGAAATTAATGAATTGTCAACATAGCTGATGGTACTTTTGACTCCAATTCTTGCTCTAAATTAAACCGGTAGGGCTTCGTCATGCTATGGATGCAGTTAGACCCAATTTCTGTGAACGCTTCGCAGTGGTCCAGAATCGAATTCCAAACGTCTGTAACTTTTGATCCAGTACACATTTTGGAGTTTTGTAAAAAATATGTTGTAGGCATAATATGACATAATATTTAAAAAATGAGCATTTGTAGCACAGTCAAACTTTCATAACTTTATAACACCATTATCCCATAGAAAAGATCGAATAACGGAGACTTTGAGTTATGGAATTACTTGTAAAACTGTGTTGTTAGCGTTTTTGCCTATCAGCATGACCCCAAGGCTCTATTATACCATTACATTTTCCTTCATTCTGTTTGTAGAGTGTATAATATTCAGCCCGGCCGAAAGAATTTTTTTTCTTTGTAGACGATTTGTTCACTTAGTTTTATTGTAAAGTTAAATCCCATGACAATTGCATTAGAATATTACTCAAGCTTGACAGGGGTTCATTTTTTCGCCTGGTGTTTTTGTTTTTAAGAAAATTGAAAAAGTTGCCTGACATTTTGCCTGTCTAAAGACTCTAAACGCCTATTGAAAATATGTCTCTTAATGTATAAAAAAAAACATTCAAGCATACCAGATCAATCTTCTATTGTTTCATATTTACATAGAGTATCCCAGCATCGTTCTATTAAGGACAATTATCGTATGATGTTTGCTGCAATCTCCTGGCAACGTCTGCCACAAAAACTCTATTCCCAATTCAACAGTCGAAAAGTTAAATGTGACCTTATTCTTCTACCACTTTGACAACGTCCACTGCTGGGCAAACTGGCACGATGGCCAAATGCTCAAGCATCCCCAATGCTGCTTTAACCAATCTGCAATCATATGACCTTGTCGCGTTACAAATGCCAGCATCGAAATACCCTACACCACCACCGCCTACAGTTGTAGGGCTGGCGGGGTGTATGTTTGTTGAGAATAAAACCAAAGTATAGACATTTAAAATAAACAGCAGTTAGAGAGAAACGTATAACGCCCCAAGTACAATAATACGAAAAGAAAAACATACACACAAATAATGACCCGAGAACAAAACAACATAAATGATAAACAGACACCTAAAACGCATAAAAATACTAAAAAGGCCACACACACACACAACAGCGATGATAACGCAGATACAAACACAGACCAAAATACAGATGCAGACAGACAGAATTTTAGTGTCGTAAATAAGACCGAATAAAAAAAAGCTCTGGAAACATAATAAAAAAAAAGTGAGATATTACTCTAATGTCGACATCGTCGTAGTCGTCGTCATCATCATTGCCATCACCGCTTGCCGGCTGGCTGTTGTTGGTTGGCCGCTTGGTCTGTGTTAGAGAAAATTTAGATTTTCCGTTTGTTGTGATTCCATCCTGAAAAGAAACCATCATTGAATGCCAAGTAAAGAACCAAACTTGCTAATGTAGTGGTGAATGGCGTTGAATATTATAGAAAAAATATCACTCGCACTCACACATAAGTGAATAACAAATAGAGATTTAGAAAAGGAGGTTGGTATGCCAATAGGGTTTTAAAGAAATTATTGTCTTATTATTGTCTAGGAAATATAATTTCCGGTTAAAATTTTAATACAATTTGTCGAGCTCATCCCAACGGGAATACATGCAATTATACCAAGAAAAATACATTTCTCGACCTCGACATTTTCTGGTATCGTTTGAATTTGTTCATGCCTTTAGAATTGAAATGTTTTGTTTATAAATTTGTGTTGTTCTTATTTAAAAATAAAAAAAAAAAAAAATAATAATTTTCCATTGATGTCTTTCTCGTCTTTTCATTGGCAGTGAGTTCATCCGCATTTCAATTGATCCTTGCTGAATTTAAGTTAACATTTTTAATTTCCTACAGCAATTTTTTATCAACAATAAGATATGTATAGGAAGCTTTAAAGTTCCACATTATGTGATTTGTACCACATGATCATACGATCCTCGTAGAGGACATTTCGTCTAGTTAATCCTGTTTCAGACATCGCATTTATTTAAACACCAGCACTGGTTTTTATGAATAATGCATTCTACAAAGTTAAGTTGAAATGGACAAAAAAATAAAACACACACACTTACACGAAATAAAGAATTTTGTATTCCCTTTAAACAATAGGATAAAAAGTGTATAAAGACGAAGAAAAAACAAAACATATACCCCAGAGGAGCTATGAAATAGCCTTCTACGAAAACGAAGGACGTCTAACTGTCTTAACTGCCGCTGTGAAAAATAATGATGTTGTTCCTTGACATTTCCCAGTGTAGGGCCTACCTACAATATGAAAGTCTCATAAAATTACAGCCCACACCAGACAGCTGCCATCTCCCATAACCTGGCGTTTTATATTTTTCAAAGTGCTTTGTTGTCGTCAGAGAATGAACTCTACAGAGAGAGAGGGAGACCAGCTTTGGGACATGCGGGAGATGACTGGACAATGCTGTTTCTTTTTACTTTTAGTTTTATGTGAAATTATTTATGCGCTTTGCACATTAAAGTTGATTTACGCCCGTGTACGGTAATGAGCAAATGACGGAATGAGTAAGTTTCTGTTTTTGGAAACAAAAAAAACATCTGCAGTACATCTATTTCAAAGATAGCTTATGGATGTTTATAGACTAGGAACGGATGTCGTTGAGTTTATAGAAAAAAATGAAACCCTAATGGTTTTTTTTACGGCTATGACAAGTACTGGTAATTACACGGACATTAAAAGCATATGACCGTTTTCCCTGACATTCCTGTGAATATGGATTGTATTCATAAATTGACATGTTGAATGTTGAAATTGTTGATAAGAGCAACTATTTTCGTGTGCTCATTTTAATTTGTTCGTATTGGAAAAGTTAAAAGTCTCATAGCTTGTCAGTGAGGTCTAAAACAGAGGGTTGTAATATTCCGCGGAGTTTATATATAAATTTTGTACTGAGTGTTTGAAGTGCTTAACAATTATGAAACGGATCAATCTCTCATTACCCTTCTTCTGGTTATTACAATTATTATTCCATTCGTAAAATTCAGATTTGGGACACTATAACGTTGTAAAGGGTCCACCATCTAACGTTTTTTTTTAACTAGTGCTTATTTCGTGAATGGTAACACTGAGCTCATGTCTGATTTGACAGATAATTTGTTTTATCCTTCCGCTGAACGAATATGGTTGTGTATACGCTTGAACAACGCTGGGAAATACTGCGACATTACTTTGAAATGGCCAGCCGAGGCAGCCATTTGAATGAAATTATTTTCCATTATCAACCGGATGGATTGTACTTTCAAATAAAAAAATAAATTTGAGAAAATATACAGTAGTTTTTTTTTTTATAGAATTTTCAAAAAAAGGTGTTTTGGCGGACCCTGTATTATCCAATATATTGCGGAGTAGACGAATAACCTGTTGCACCTCTTCTTTCTGTCAGAAAGGAGTTAGATGACAACAAGCATCGAAGGAACACACAAGGAAGACCTAGTCTAAGGTGGAAAATCCTTAGTATCATAAACTGAAGAAACCATGAATTGCTTGGAATTAATTATTAAGAACGCCATCGACAGTTTGTATAGGTTCGATTCTATATTCTTAATTATAATATTTTTATGTCGCTTTATAATGTCAATAATGGGATGGCAACTCCATATGGACTCCAGGAATGGGGCAACACAGGTAATCAGCTGATCCCTACACTGAAAAAAAAGTTCTTCAATTTGATGAATTTGTACTTTTCATTAATTTTTCTTCAATTCATTGTGCATCAATTTAAGGAACATTTTACATCAATTTAAGGAAAATTGTACATCAATTTCAAGAACATTGGTAGTTAATTTGATGAAAATTTTACACTTTAATTTAAAGAACATTGTACGTCAATTTGATGAACATTGTACATCAATTATAATTTCTATAAAAATAATACGTTTCTATTTTAAAAAAAAAAAAAAAAATTACCCAATGCAAAAATCCCCCAAAATATTATGAAAAATATCCCAAAAAACAACATTATGAAAACAAATCGGTATATGATTGACTTCTGTTATAAAAATATACCCAAAAAAAAGAAAAACTCCCCAAAAATAAACAAGTGGACAAATAGTAAGTTCGGCCGGGCCGAATCTTATATACCCTCCATCATGGATTCGTTGCATTTCGATACCCATATGCCCATGTTTGTCAAGGGACGGTTTTTGGGCCGCTGGTGACCCGATAGTCCCAGAAACCGGATCAAAAATTTTAGGCAAATCATGAAAATAAAGGCATATTTGGGTTCGTGAGTAAATTTCGTTGCACTTCGATACCCATATGCGCATGTTTATCATGGGCCATTTTTTGGGCCCCAAGGGTCCACGGAACCCATGAGCACGGCCATTTTTGGGATTTTTTCCCCCATCTATAAATTATATAAACTTAGTGTAGATGTAGTGAAAAAAAATATTTGAAAAATTTGATTATGGCCGGGATATATTTAGTCCCGTAAAGGGTAACTTTTTCCCCTTTGGTCCGATATTGCCCATTCTCGAACTTAACCTGCTTATGGGCAAAAAACATCTTCCTACAAAATTTCAGCTTCTTAGCGTTGGTCGTTCGCACTCTATCGTGACGGACGGACGGACGGACAGACGGACAGACGGACAACGCTAGAATGTCTTAGAATGTTACACTGACCAATAATATATATCTTAATATATATTTACCCTCGATACTGATTCACTGATACACTGATTCCCTGATTCACTGACTCTGTCACGCAGTACGTAGGAATTTAAATAGGCATTCTATAATAATTCTATAAACAATAATAATAAAAAAAATAATATTTTTTTTTGTACAGAAATTGTGTTTTCTTCATATTTTTTTTTCCAAAATTTTTTTTTTACAAATTTTTTTTTTTTACAAAAATTTTTTTTTTTCCACAAATTTTTTTTCCACAAAAATTTTTTTTTTCAACAAAATTTTTTTTTTCAATAAAAAAATTATTTTTCAACAAAAATTTTTTTTTTCAGCAAACTTTTTTTTTCAACAAAAATTTTTTTTTTCAACAAACTTTTTTTTTCAACAAAATTTTTTTTTTCCACAATAGTCACAAAGAATCAAATGTAATCCAAAAATAATCCGACTACTTTCGAAGATTACATTCGATTCTTTTTTAAATAATAAAAAATAATATTAATATTGCGGTCAAATACGAGGTTTGTTAAAAAAATATCGCGAATACCTGGCCCTTTCAATTTTGGACGTGTACGGCTAGAGCTGACCGACAGTGACATACTTTAAAAATGTCATGATGATCGGAACAGTAATGAAGGCGCTCATTCGGAATAGAGATAAAAGATACATACACACATTCAATTTTATATATTTCGATTACAAATTTAATTGATTCCTAATCATTTCTTCAGAGCTATGCATTTTCGAAATTATGTTGTTGAAGCCCAAACAGGTTTCTTTGAAATTTTTTAATTTTATATTTTTTTTTTTTTTTTTTTTTTTTTTGGGTGTTTTATTTAAATTTTCCTCGTGGAGTTATTTTGTTTGTGTGTTCCGGCTAAAACAACCATATTTTTTACTTGGTAAACTAAATTAATATGTCATTTCATTATGAATATCTTCCTACAAAATTTCAGCTTCTTAGCGTTGGTCGTTCGCACTCTATCGTGACGGACGGACGGACGGACAGACGGACAGACGGACAACGCTAGAATGTCTTAGAATGTTACACTGACCAATAATATATATCTTAATATATATTTACCCTCGATACTGATTCACTGATACACTGATTCCCTGATTCACTGACTCTGTCACGCAGTACGTAGGAATTTAAATAGGCATTCTATAATAATTCTATAAACAATAATAATAAAAAAAATAATATTTTTTTTTGTACAGAAATTGTGTTTTCTTCATATTTTTTTTTCCAAAATTTTTTTTTTACAAATTTTTTTTTTTTTACAAAAATTTTTTTTTTTCCACAAATTTTTTTTTCCACAAATTTTTTTTTCCACAAAAATTTTTTTTTTCAACAAAATTTTTTTTTTTCAATAAAAAAATTATTTTTCAACAAAAATTTTTTTCTTCAGCAAACTTTTTTTTTCAACAAAAATTTTTTTTTTCAACAAACTTTTTTTTTCAACAAAATTTTGTTTTTTCCACAAAAATTTTTTTTTTCAACAAAATTTTTTTTTTCAACAAAAATTTTTTTCCACAATTTTTTTTTTTTTCGAAATTTTTTTTTTCAAAATAGTTTTCTCAAAATATTTTTTACAAAATTTTTAAAATTAAGTAACTAATACTTTCTCAAGCAAATTAACGGGCGCCATAGGCGCATTACAACTTACTAGTACTTTATAGGGTCGCAGATCACTCTTTCGAGGTGTTGCAAACGGAATGACAAACTTAGTATATACTCCATCCTATGATGGAGTGTATAAAAATTGGTGATTTTTTTATTGTCCCCAAAAAGACAACACATTTTCCAAAAAAAAAAAATGGGGGAACTTTTCAGTGTCCATTTTTTGGAGAATTATTATATGAAAAACAAAAAATGAAAAAATATGAAAAACTCACCAATGTTTCATTATGAACAATTCACCAATTTTGTATGAAATTTTTTTTCTCTTTTTTTATTGCATTTTTCATAGAGCCGTAAATGAAAGTAAATTACGCTAAACTTACCCTTCGGTCTAGGCCAGTGGTTCCACAACTATTTTGGTCATGGAACCCCTAAAATTGTTGACAATGATCGCGAAACCCTGACTATCTTCTAGACAACCACTTTTCAAAAATTAATAAGTTATTAAATAAAACAAGTATTATTTTGGTATTTCAGATTTTTTTGAATCAGACAAACCGAAGTACGCTACGATATTTGGATTTTGTCGCAACATATTTTGGATGTTGTGAAAATGTTATTTTTTATTAAACGAAATTTTTCTCGCGGAACCCCCTAAATGGTTTTTGGGAACCCCACGGTTCCGCGGAACACACTTTGGGAATCACTGGTCTAGGCAATAGACAGGACCACATTAGTTGCTGAGAGAAAGCGTAGAAGTAACGAAAAAAACGTTCTTTTGTTACTGACTTTTGATTGACTGTAGTCCACCTTGCTCACCACTGTTGATATTGTACTTCTGATGGCTCAAACGTAGCTAGGGAAGCCGACGCTTCATCTGTTGTCGCCCCCAGATTTTGATGCTGTCGCCGCTTTCGAAAGCACGCAGCTTCTGACGCCATCGCAGATTACGACCCGTCGCAGTCGTCGTCACCACTACTGACTACAGCACACACTTAGGCTGACGGCGGTTTGCGTGCTTTGTTTAAATGAAAAGGGTGAATACAGGCTACAGAAAAGGGAGATGGCGTCCTGGTAGCAGAACACAGGTTGGTGGCGACTGTACGAATAATAAAGTAATCTCTCGAAAAGCACGAGCTTTAAACGTTAGATCCCGGTCAGTGACTATACAAATTATGTAGTGCACAGCACAGCTCACTGATTCGAGAGATATTCCTCATCTGTGCCTTTATGAAATTTTAAAGAAAATAAATAAGGTAATTTTAAAAAATTTTGTTTAAGAATAAAAAACATAGTTTTTTTCCCTAAGTCAAAAACGAATCGTCCGATTTTTTTTAAAAAAAAATTGCATTCACATACAATTTAGCGATGTCCTGTTCTGGTACCTCCCATACAAAGTTACCATTCCGCATTTTTGTTTGTTTAAGAAATAAGTGGGTGAGTTTTTTGAATATCCGTCGTGTTACGAACTAGAGAGCACGCGCAAAATCTATTTCTTTGGATAAACATTTTCTCAGCTAGGTAAATATGCCAAAAACAACAAGGAAGTAAATGATCACTTGTTTCTGAAAAATTAGTTTTCACTTTTTGTCGAATAAGTGGAGAAAGCATAACATTGGTTACGATTAATTTCAGTCACTGCGAAATATCACCCAACAATTATGTAAAATCCATTTGTGCCTCTTTGGTTGTTACTTCAATTCATAGATGTTGAATTTCGATTAGGAGTAGTAATCAATTAGATTATATTTTAAAATTCAGACAAGTAATTTATTGCGATTACAAATAATCTAACAATTATCAGGATTTCTGGATATTGCAAAAAATAGTCACAAAGAATCAAATGTAATCAAAAAATAAACCGACTACTTCCGAAGATTACATTCGATTCTTTTTTAAATAATAAAAAATAATATTAATATTGCGGTCAAATACGAGGTTTGTTAAAAAAATATCGCGAATACCTGGCCCTTTCAATTTTGGACGTGTACGGCTAGAGCTGACCGACAGTGACATACTTTAAAAATGTCATGATGATCGGAACAGTAATGAAGGCGCTCATTCGGAATAGAGATAAAAGATACATACACACATTCAATTTTATATATTTCGATTACAAATTTAATTGATTCCTAATCATTTCTTCAGAGCTATGCATTTTCGAAATTATGTTGTTGAAGCCCAAACAGGTTTCTTTGAAATTTTTTAATTTTATATATTTTTTTTTTTTTTTTTTTTTTTTGGGTGTTTTATTTAAATTTTCCTCGTGGAGTTATTTTGTTTGTGTGTTCCGGCTAAAACAACCATATTTTTTACTTGGTAAACTAAATTAATATGTCATTTCATTATGAATATTTTATTTTATTTAGAAAGATAGAGCTTTTGCTAATAAAAGTCAATAAATGTCAACTGTATTATTCTGTAACTGTTTATTTCTAAATGAAACTGTTCGTTTCTAAATTAACCAGAATAAATAATAAAAGAAAGTTTTAAAATGAATAAAATATATGCCTTTTTCATAATAATACTTCAAATAATTTCGTATCCCTAATTAGAGTTTTCTTTTCATCATTGAATCTGCATACAATAAATAAATATTATCTTTGTTAAATTATATATTTGTCCTCTATATTTCTTTTAGATGTTTTCCTTGCCAAGGAAAAGACTAACAAACACAATACACAAAATGTTCCAGATTTCCTTGAAAACACACACAAAAAAAAAAACTCCCAACAAAAAGTGGTGGATTTGCCATTTTCTTTCGTTTCTGGTTATGCTTTTACGACTTCCGAGGGGCTGAATTAATTATAAGCGTATAATTAAAGCGTATTTTTTCATCTCTAAATGATCTACTTTCTGTGCCGTGCTATCATGTCAGTGTGGGATTGAAATGAAAAATTATACATTTTATCCCCCAAACGAAACCCCATTAAAATAGCCCCGCTTGTCATGGCATTCTCCGCCGGTTGACTGAGTCATTCGGACAGTGTCTATTTGGTTTTTTGGGTTTACTTTAGTCGGCTGGGTTCGGTATATATATCATGGTACACTTTCTGATGGTTTTAACGGTATTGTTATCCTTTTTTACGAGAATTGCCACAATTTAACATAAACTCTTGAGTAATTTACAACTTAATGATAAAAACGAGGTTACGGCTGCTACACTCAGCCTGTGACGCCTGTCCAGCCGGTGACTCCTGCTTTTGTATATTTCACTTTGTCGGTCGCTTCTGACCCTCTGCAATCCTGCGACTCCCTCACTCCCCCTCTCTATCACTCTTCTTCGTTGGCTTCGCTTCTCTTTTTTTTTTTTTTGATAGATATAAATATTGTGTGTAAATATAAATCAACAAACATTAAAATAAGCTTTTAACCTGCTACAACAGAAATGGCTAAAAAAAAGAAGAAGAAATGGTCAAAATGGTTGTATTTTATGTTGGGGGCATGTGCTGTAGTAGTTGTTGGGCTATTGGTGTTCGAGGCGGTGGTTTGATGGTGGTGGTGGTGGCTGTTCAGTCTTCCTTCTGGAGGATCATAAAAAATAACTGGCCGTCCAAACACCCTGTAAATTATGACAGTACATTCAGATTTGGTTTGACTGTTTGGATGTTTTACTGTTATACTCATACATCATTAACTATTGAAAAATTACATTTCTTATAAAGTGTTGGTATGACAATTATAGTTGATATATTTAAGATTTGGAATGGAAATCACCAGACGAAGAGAAATGACAGTTGTAGTGGTTTCTAGGTGAAATTAGCAGAAAATAAAGAGATTGCCTGGAATTTTAGATGGCTCTTAGAGCAATTGATATTATTTGTGGGCAATAATTAAACTTTTCATGGGAAAGGAGCAAGCGACTCTATTGGTCAACTATACAGAGGCAATGCGAATTAAAAGGATCTAACGACTCCGTACTGCTCTACAGTAAATCTCGTTGTTGTCCTTCCTGTGTCCAGCCCATCCGAATTTTCTCTTCGTAATCGTTATACCAGGTTGCTAATTTTTTTTTTTTTGCTGGGCCGACCACTTTTAATTTATCAGAATGTTTAACAAATTGCACGATAAACTGTCTTCCTGCCTAATGTTGTAAATGGTTCCCAGAGATCCCTTCCAAATTAGAAAACATGCTATAAAATCCCTTGGTTACATGACTTCGCATACCACTCCGTTTCTTGTGCCTCCTGTGTTTCTTCTTATTCTTCTTCTTCTATTATATCGTGCGAAAGTGTAATGTTTTTTTTTTGCTCTCTTTCTGTGAATGCCATCCCATTTGATGGTTTTTGAATGGGTTTTCGGAATTTTTTCGGCCATAATTTAAACGATTTTTATGTTGTTCCATCAAGTGTTCCCTAGTAAAAGAATTTATTTATTGTTAATGGCCATCATCGTAAACTGTTGAGTTGCCAGCGTCCGACGAAAGACAATTGGCGAAATTATAGGATTTGTCGCTGTCGTTGACACAGTCGTTAGCCGCCGGCCATTTGTGTCGCAGTCTTGATGTTTATTATTTCTGTACTAGGACGTCTGCAGACTTTGATGTTGCCATCTTAAGAGTTACAAAAATTACATCACACAAGTGATATATTTGTTCATGCGAATATAAATACATTCATATACCGACTGCTATAGTGGCCGTCTCGCTGTGTATGTGTGTAAACTTATGAAATGTTATTGTATGCGTAACTTACACACAAACACCGACACCCACAAATGCTGTCCGATCTATGTACGAGAATATATGGTTTGAAATGATTTAGTGATAGTTACGGTTGTAACGTTTACAAGGTCCCCACCATATGTGAATTATTTTATGTACCGTTACTAAATAGCATGAAAAGGATGGTGGACGGTTAAATTTATGGCGGCACCTGGTAAGGACATGGTATAATTTAATGGCATTAGAATACGTTGGAACATTGATATAAAGACGAAATTATAGAACTTTTGAAGAGTTATGGCTATAAGATTGCTCCCATTTCAGATGTTGGACAAAGTGGCGCATGTGGGGATGGTAGCTGTGAAACGGCTGTAGTGGTGGGTCGGTTGGGGGAATCTATCACAGCGAAGCACTAATGATCGGTTAGAACGAATTCAGTGGTCATAAACCATAACGACTTAACTTGTGTAAGGAGAAAATTCAAAGTTTTTGCACCATCAGGTTTAGAAGTTTCAAATAAACTAATATTTATGTTTAATAAGAAAATAAATAATATTTAGTTTTATTTAATTACAATACAAAGTAAATTTATATTCTAATTTTTTCAAAAATTTAAAAAGTAAATTTTTCCAATTTTTGAGTTTTTAATTTAATATAATAAAATTTTATTCAAAAAAATAAAAATGAAAATGAAACAAAAATGAAACTAATTTTTGAAAAACATGTGAATAATAGTTAGAGAAGGGACGAAAAAAACGTACCAAAACGGTATAAAAAAAAGTACAAAAAGCGAAAAAACAATAATGTGTGTACACAATTTTATTCGACAGGAAGGAGACCAAAAATGAAAATTATGCAAAATGGAACTAAAACGGGCCCAAAACTGGTATTATATAAATGAGAAATAATCTACAAGAGAGGAAAGGGGATAAAAATGGTAAAACAGGAAAATGTGTCCCCAAAACCCTTCGAACTACGCAAAAATACATGCAAATCAAATATTGTGATGGGGAAAATTAAAAAGGTGTGAAAATGTATTTCAAATTAATATCTACCGCTAAAAATTTGAAAAAGTCGATAAAGGTTCTGAGTCGGTATAAAGCTTTTTTTTTGGTGAACCAATGCAATTAAAAAAATATTTTTGTGTTTTACTGGGAAGGAAAATGTGCGCTTACGAAGTAGCGGGTATTTGCTAGTGGTATATAAAACAAAAAGTCTACTTCGATTTGAACTACATATCGATACTTACTTATTTCCCTTAACATTCCATAAAAGAACCGACAGGGAAACTCTCTCGAATGACTTAACTGTGCACGATATAATTTGTATACTCACTGACAGGGGCCAACAACAGCTCAGTTTGTTGTCTGGAAATCAGCCCTTTGATTTTGGACAGATTTTTTAAATTTTTTAATCTTTAATCCTTTTCGAGTTTAAATATGTTTATATAACACATATTACTTGACTACTTGTGCGATGACCACGTGAGAAATGCACATTTTCTCCAAATTTAGCACTTTCAAATCGTACCACATATTACTTCCATAACAGTGGGAGCATTTTCAATTTCATTGTAGTTTTGCTCGAAATTCCGTTATTAGTTAGGGCGGTGACAAATTTCGTTAGATACATCACGACTATTTGCATGATTTTTAAAAGCGAAGGTCCAAAACAGTTGCTGCTGAGTATATTTTTGCAGGTTATGTGATCCTGAATGTATTTACCATCGGAATACGTTTGCTAAGAGTTACATTATTTTTAGTATTTCAGAAAGTCTGCTACTCAATTTCATTTCCTGTAAGCATATTTTTTTTTTTTTTTTTATGAACGCCAACACTCAGGAGATGCCCCCTATAAATGCAATGCAATGTTAGCGGAAGGAAATTAGGGTATCGGAAGGAGGAAAGAGGGAGTAGTGTTTGTTGACATTTGTTTGGAATTTCTGAATGTCACAACTGGCAGGAAACACATTTGCTCGAAGAATATTCCACATACGACCGGTTCGGCTGAAGAACGAATTTTCCATACAATGCGTCGTCCGATCAAGCGGCCACTTTATAACGAACCTCTGTACACGTTACAAAATCTGAAAATATGTCTTTGGAGCTCCCGCCAAATGCAAATACATACTTATTAGCACTCCAATGTTGTACTTTGTTGAATTTAATAAGTTTGTTGTCTGTTTTTCCCAAACACAAAAATTCGTAATATTAATGGCAAATAAGTTATATTTACATCCAAATAAGCTCTGTGAAGAGATAAATAAACTTTACTCGCAACAAAGTCCAAACACGCATTTAAAAAAGACAGTTTTTCAGCTTGTAGACAGTCACGAATGATATTATGGTCCGAAGTCATACCCTATCCCAAATATGAGTATAAACTAATAGAATAATTTAACCGTTTTGCTGTTCATATTTATCTGTAGCAAATGTCTTTCTCCATTGTGATTCAGTTTCAAAATTTCACAACGCCATGGAAATATGGGCTCCTCGGTAGGAGAGTGGGGAAATGAGCGGTGCTATTGTGATCGTTCGCTTCAAAAAACCAAAGAAAATAATAATTCTTTCCATCGTTACTCGTTGAATATTTATTATTTTCTAATTCAGATAACTATTTTTATAATTGAAATACGATTTTCATATATTCCGTTTACTTTGTTTTGTCCAATTAAACATCAAACACAATTGAGAAAAAGAATCAGCCGGACGACTTGTTCATATTTTTGTTTTGGTCATTTTTGGGCTGCTTTTTTTGGTATAATTTCATTTCAAACCGTAAACTATCAAACTGTTCCAAATGGTATATTTTTCGGCGCTACCAAATAACCCCCAAATAAAATATACCCAAAAGAAATTTGAAAACTCCATTTGGAGATTATTTTATAATCTTTGTGTGTTATTTTATTTATAGATTTGAAAGAAAGCCCATTTTTCTTTGGAGTTTGAATGTTTTATATTTTTTGAGGTCATTTCTTGTTTGGGAATTATCTAATAACGTTTGTGCGTCACTTTATTTTTTTCTCTTCGGATTTATTTTAAGGTTCTTTTTTTGGGGTTCACTTCATAGAGGATTATTTAATTTGGGTATTATTTAATTTGTAGGTGCAATTTCATTTGAAACTCAAAATATTCAACCTGTTCGGCGGAGTTTAATTATTTAATTTATTTAGTCGATTATTTGTTATTTTTTCAACGTTGTTTCTTTATGACCCCATATCTGTAATTTGAGTTATTTGTTAGAGTTTATTTTATTTTACTTGGGTGTTACTTCAAACTCTTGTGGATGTTATTTTTGTGGTCGTGAGTTCATTTCCAGTTCTAATTTCTCCCCAAACCATCCGAAAAGGTGATAAATAATTTATAAAAATGGGTTTTGTAATATTTTTGAGAAATAAAAATACATTTAAAGTCTTCTAGCAGCAACTCTGTCCACTTTTCATTCATCGTACGGTTTTAGCTTCTACTTAACCACAAAAGCTTATTTCTTAAACTAACACAAACATTAAAAATCTTTTCACTTCTTTATTCCAAACGGTTTAGAAATATATGTACGTATATTAAAGTTAAGGAAACCACTAACTTGTTGTACTTTATCGATTGTCTTCCTCCCTTACGTTAACGGTGTCCTCGTGCCATTTCCACCCTGCCATACAATGAAATGCGACATTCAGGCTAACATAAAATGTACGTTTATTTAATCCTACCATCCGTTCTGGCTGTGCCAATGACACAAATCAACAATGAATAAAATCTTGTGTTTATTTGATTAATACAAAATGCTAATTAAAAGCACGTACTAAAGTATTAAGAAGCAGGTAACAAACATGGTAAACTTTAAATCACGCAACAACATGACGTACACATGCTCACACTCCTGCCTACAGCAAAAGGCGATAAGGACTAAAGGTGCTGTGGCAGGAAGTTTTGGGGTGAGCAATATCATGATCTGGAAAACTCCCATTTTAGTGCGATGACACAACGACAATAGCAACAACAACAATAGCAACACACACGAACATGCCCAAGAACAAGAACGGTAACAGGAGACATCTGAAATCCTTAAACTGATATCTGTAATACATGATATGTACGTGGAGCGGCAATGGCAGTGGCAATGATAATACACACACACACACATGCACCCAAACAAATGTATGTACACGTTGTACTCGTGGTGGTGGCAGTGGTAGCAGGAGCATTTCGTACTCGTATGGGTGGTAATAGTCATAGATATTTGTAAAGATGTTTCGTATTAACTAACTAACTGTGTGACATTAATTAACGTGTCTAACATTAGCACTCATTAAAGAGTAAGAGCAGCATCAAATGTGTATTCGTTTAGTAAGAAAACGGTAAGACCCAACCGACAGACAGACCAACTGACATATACTACATATTATCATAAATATGCATGTATGAATGGGTGTGTTTTTATATTTAGACCTGTAGTATGTATGTGTGTGTGTGTGTTTGCATTAGCCAGCGTCGGCATAATCAGGGCCTTCATTGGCCATTGCACGTATTCATACGATGGCAGTTTGATAACTGCGTGACTCTTTGAACTTGACTCGTAAATAATTAAAAATCAACACGGCTTCTGTGAATACACCAGGGTAACAGTGGATTCTGCTTTATATTAATTACTTAAAGCTGTCCTGCGCGTGCTTTCTCCAGATCGTGATATCATCACATCCAACTCTGTGCCTTCTGTGGTAACACCTTTTTGGCTGGAGAGATTCGATTGGATTCGACCGACATGTACTAGCTGTTGGCATCACTTTTTTAACTGGCGGCCATTTTGTCAGCTGTCAAGTGATTAATATTTAGTTTGGTTTGCCATTTCATCATGAACAGGTTGACAAAAGAACAACGCTTGCAAATCGTGCAAATTTATTTCGAAAGTAATGGTTCAGTTCGCGAAGTTCACCGCAAGCTCCGTCCATTTTATGCCATTACATCCACAAAAACTGACTGTTTGGTGTGCTCTATGGGCTGGTGGAGTCATTGGGCCATACTTCTTCCGAAATAATGCTGGAGAGTCAGTTACCGTTAATGGAGACCGGTATAGAGCCATGATAACCGACTATTTTGTTCCCGAATTGGATGGCATGAATGTGGATGAGTTGTGGTTCCAACAAGTGGTTGAAAATTGGACCTGTAGAATTGGCTTTATTCGAGCCAGCCGCGGCGGCCACATGCCCGAAATCATATTTAAACATTAATGGCATAAAATTATCCTTCCAATAAAGCCAAATTGATGGACATTAAAACGATTTTCTTGTGTTTTATTTCAATTCGAAGTTCTATACCTCAATTAAAAACACCCTGTAGAATTTGTCATGGACGTCGAAAACACCCAATACAGCTTCACCTGCTTTCCGAAGTTCAATGTCGTAAAAGATCACAGCTAGAATAAGCGTGATTGCTTTTTATTTTTTTATTATCATTATTTATTTAAAACATTTAAATTTACATATACATATGTATTTATTTGTACTTGAAAGAGAAGGCTTAAATTAACCTTACAACTATAATATTTAACATTTTTAAGGATTTAACAACATATTTTGGTAAAAAAAAAACAAGGAGATGGACAAAGTGATGGACAATGTTGCTTTATTTCCTCAATAGAGGACTATGTCCTTGAATTGTTTGCTTATCACAAAGTGTTATCTATTTGCGAGCACATTCCTTCCATTTATTTCAGTTAGACAAATTCTTCCACTACCTCGAGGCACAGTGGAGCCATTTGAGTTTTTTTCGTTGCAAAGTCATTTCTTTTAAATTGAATAGGATAATCGAATAATTTAGTTGGCATACGATAGATAATACAGGGTTTTCCAACAAGAGGAGTTATTTTGGCATTCAAAGAAAAGTGGAACTTTTTGAGATAAATGATCGGAGGAAGTCCAGTTACCCCGCCGGACCCTAAACCGCACCAAACAGTCACACGTTGAGGATGGAGAGGCTTCTCAACAATAACTTTTGGGTTTTCCGAGCCCCAGATGCGACAATTTTGCTTGTTGACGTAGACACCAAGGTAGAAATGGGCCTCTCTTGGTTTTTCGATGGAATTCCGGTTTATTTTCAAGTATTTCAGGGACCCAATCAGCAAAGACACGACGTTGTTGATGATCGGTTGAGACCCAAATTTTTGTGCAAAATACGGTGTAATGACGTTTGTGGAATGCCCAATTCCGAAGAATGTCGAGGAATGGACAAACCTGGGATTTCTTCAACACTGTGGGCTACATCAGCAATATTCTCAGTAGTTCTTGAGCGACGTGCACTAATTTGTCCCAACAGCTCGAATTTTTCCACCAATTTCTGTATTGCGGTCCGACAAGGTTCGTCACGACGACCCAAAAATGCTTTAGTTTTGCGAACTGTGACTGCAAGATTTTCACCATTTTTGTAGTGAATTTTATTAATTTCAATGCGTTGTTGAAGGGTGTATGATTCCATTTTTAATAATGGCGTAGTTTCTATTTGTCAAATGTCAAAGAATACAAGCTTCAAAAGTGACAGCTACTGAAATACCGGGTTATTCAAAATAACACCTCTTGTTGGAAATGCCTTTAGTTCGGCCTATGAAATGAGCATTTGGGAAACGGAGCTACGCCTTGTAGGTGCCCACTTATGGGTTGTACAAGTTACAATTTGTGGAAAAATCAATTTATGGTAACTAAAAAAAATATTTTTTCCAATGTCATATTTTTTTTATCTTTTTTTTTTTATTTTTTAAAATTATTTAAATAAATAATCAACTAACAGAAGCAAAACTGTATGAAAAATATAGATCAACAATACATAAACAAAATTCCCAAATATATTCAAGTAATTCCCTAATAATCCAAAGTTATTATTCTGACATTTGGATACAATGTAACAGTTTTACTGGTGTCACTTTTATCTTCGTCAAATTGAAAGCCATCTTTACAGATGAATTTTCCGCTAAAAAAAGAGAAATAATAATGGCCGACTTAATTTTTCATTCGCGTACTGGTGAGACCAATAAATTGTATCAAAAAACCACATATTGATTGAGTTTTTATTCAATTTCTTTTCCGTTGGATTGTTTTCTACATCGTTCTTTTTCTACAGAAAAAGGTAATTTTAATATTATGCCCTGAAAGGGCATGCCATTGAAAATAAATGTGGTTTACCTAAAGGCCTTTTTGCCCATCATTTTGCCGCATGCTTACTGTATAGTTTAGTATATGGAACTACATCCTGTGTATGGCATCGTACATACATGCTTAGCTGCTAATTACATTTAGTAACGTGTTACATGTCATAGTTTTTGCCACTGCTGCTACTGCGTGTCAGTGACTGTGGAAGAGTCTCATAAGTTTAATGTTGCAATTATTCTAAACGCGTTCTCATATTAACTTGGCTGGCGTTCTTAACTTTTTTCTTCTTTCCTTTGTCATCATCGTCGTCACTTTCTTATCGTCTAATTGCATGAAGCATACGAGCAATGATAATATTTCATATTTAATATTTTCATTTGTTTGGTTGTATGTTTGTAATGCCTAAAGAGTTGTTAAGCTTTTAAGTTTTTAGCAAGAAATATTGAATTTTTGTCGTGAATAAAGTGATTTCGCAATTGTTTGCTGTTTGTAAGGTTTTCAAAAGAAATATTTAAATAAAAGTGATCACATTTTTTATTTCTTTTAGCCCTAGGATTATAATTTAACAAGTTGTTCACACTTGGTCACAAGTCCAGAGACAAGCACATGTGTATGGAATTTTACATGATTATGCTCTTAAATCGTAGTAGGCTGCCTACGACGGCCCAATAAAATACGAGACTAAGTGACTGTCAGGTCAATCCGTCGGAGGCATTACATTTATATGTAACACCTTTTTTTCTTTGGGGGTCGAAGTCTATCTAACAGCTCGGTACCCGGTTGCAATGCAACATCATACTGAGCGGAAACTCTTACCCTGATTTGGCATAAAACTGCAGCCAATATCTTACTCTCACACTGTCTAGGACAGAACAAGTTCAGCAGCTTTAAGCTGTTTTGGCAACAAGATTCAAGTCATCGATTATTAATATTTGCATATTAAGAGTCGTATGCAGATGGATGACATTTCTTATAAAACATATGTTGCTGAAAATTCAATATCATCTGTCCCACATTGAAGAGCTTTCGGTTTTTTTTTTAATTTATTTTCATTTTTTATTAATTACAATACAAAGTAAATTTATATTCTAATTTTGGGTCCAACGGTAAACCGGTTAAAATCAAATATGGAAAAGTCAGAGATAGAAAATTGTTTTAATGATTCCGGTGCTGGCAACTGGAATATCACAAAATTCTACAAGTGCGGAGCCCCCTTTCAACAGAAGCTCGGTGTCAAGAAACTACTTATCAACAATAAAAAGCCAGGTGAGAACTGGTGAGAGCAGGCTTACCTAGAATAAAATTCATTAAAGTACAATCAATGACTTCTTGAATGAAGACGTGATTAACTAACAATGTGTTAGATCTACGAGAACCACCTCCAACAAGGAGATCAAGCTATTCCAAATAAAAGTCGTTACAGAGGAAACGAAATCGGCGGAAACCTCGGAGCGTTTGAAGTGCCAAACCAACGGAATAGTAAAAATAGGTAAAATGGTGAGAGACGTAATGCTGAAAATGGATATCAGCAAACGGAAATGTTACTTACGAGGATATTGTTCGAAAGCTCAAAATAAAACCCAATATTGGCTATTCCAAGTAAAAGTCGTAACAGAGGAAACGAAATCGTCGGAAACCTCAGAGCGATTGAGGAGCCAAAGTAAGGCACAAAGGTCAAAATGCTGAAAACGGATATCAGCTAACGTAGATGTAACTGACGAATTTATTGTTCGGAAGCTCAAAATAAAACCCTGAATTGGCTGAGGTCGGAAATGGGGTCAATAACAAAATATCACAAACACAACTTAATTTAAGAGCTGGAGAAAAGCAACGGTCAAATACCTATTTTGGTGGATGAGCTAAGTAATGTAAAGAAAAGTTCTTGGGAAAGACATGAATTTATTTGGTTTGAAAGAATAGACAGTGAAGTAAATATAAGAAGCGTACGTAGGCACTTAAAGCCGAAAATTGACTTTCCGCTCAGGCGTCGCACAGAGTGCTGCAATGGGAGAAACTCACAATCGGTATAATAGATGTGGGCACAGATTTTTCTGGGTGTTAAAACGCTTTGCTATGAATCAGAAACTTGTAATACTGCAGTAAACACAGTCAATGTTTTCACAATACCCGAACCGTGATTTCAATCATATAGTTTTATAATTTTGATTGTAGATAATTCCTAAACTCGTACCCTTGAACGGCATTCAAAAACAGGATAATTAGCCGGCAACAATAAAATGTTAAATGCTAAGTCAATTTTTTTTGTATAGAAAATTGTTTAAGCCATGCAAAAATTGTAGGAGGAAACAAATACACTTTCTGATGGGTTATGCCAGTACTTAACCTTTATAAATGTGAAATGTAAGCCAGATACTCGATATCTATCGAGATTAAGTACGAAAATGTCAACAACGAAAATTTCAAATTCCCATACAGTTGGCATTGCACAAAACTGACAGTAATGCATTTTTCGTATGAAATTGTTAAGTTATTACGATTTCAGTGATCCCGAAGACCATAATGTTTCATGCTGTGGTTGATGATATCATAACATGTCTTGAGCTAGATTTATTGCAATATTCCTATGCCCTGCAGTAGAATTTTCATTAAAGTTGTAATCTACATTAACATAAATGCATCCCTAAGCTTTTCATATGCAACATCCTAATGATGTTCTTATTTTAAAAAGGGGGGCAAATGAAGCACTCGTATGCTAGTAATTTCCAAAATTTCATAGAAGGAATTAATTTTCATAATCTTCTTAATATAAAGCAAGTTGATGCCACAGTTGCAAATGGTTTCTCTGCCTTACCGTAATATACGGGAAACACTGAAGCATTTCTCCCATGGCAACCAGGCGGCAGAGTGCAATGGCAACCACACACCTTTGCCGTTTAAACAGATCCAGGTTGAAGTCACCGTATTATCAGCCCCCACTTCACATGCAGCACGTATCAATTGGGCATCTGTACATGCCAACATATTAATATCAAAGTTGAGATGTGCATGTATGGGTGTGTGTGCGCCCAACTGGCAAATAAGACTCGGAAAATAAAGAGTAGAATAAACTACAACATGCACTAATCCCTGTTCATCAACTCATTACAAGAAAATGACAAGGACTTAAATATGAAAATCAAGCCAAAGGAGCAATACACCAGTCCGAACCGACCACCCTAGAAATCTCCAATTTACAATACTCATACTGTCATCAGTGTGTGTATGTGTCAGCATATCTCCGGGCGATATCACCACCACAAATAACACCATCTCTGCCTTCACGACCACCGACATCGCCGTCGCCGTCGTCCTTACAAACGATAATAACTGTCCGCCACTTTAGCCGGTCCTGCTGTCGTTGTGTCTGTAGACACAGAATGCCGTGGCTCGTAATCATCATTTGTACCCCCAAAAAGTCATCACTTTTGTAAACACCAGCTGAGACATCATAACTTTAAGTTTATGGCTGGAGAAGACGTGAAAGACCAACTTTAAAAGGCAGCCAAAGTAGAAAAAAAACGCTGTAGCCCAGTTACACAGGGATTAGCTTAAACGAGTTAAAATTTTCTACATTTATCGTTTGATTTCACGCTGCACAGTGTTTCAGAACTGTATACTCACTGACCGGGACCTACCATTTAAAGCCGGCTCCGAACAGCTAATGATTTTCTACATGGTTTAGAGATTACTTTCTTACTCATAAAGTCGCCAGCATTTATATGGTGGAAAACAATTGCTGAAAATTTGTTGATTGTCTTACCAGGTTTTGAACCCTGGATTCTGTTGTACGATAATCGCCCTCACTACCTGCCACACCACGGACTTCCAGAATAAAGAAATACGAATCAAAATTATATTTAAACTTTTATTTCCTATCGAATCCAAATTCTGACTTCAGAAAACTTTGCAATCTGCTCCTATATGGGATGTTTAAGGAAATACGTTGTCCTTGTGAAGAACTTCCTTGAGACAAACTGAACTTCCTAATGAGGAATTATCAATGTATTTCTTTTCGAACCACTGTTCATTGCTATTAGGACAACGATATCGCTTTGCCTGAAAAAAGTTTGTCTGTATCTCCTCTGAGTGTGTGTTAGCAATGGACTGGGTGGGTGGGTTGCAGGTGTCGGTTTGGTGGTTGCTGGGTGAGACCCCATTCATCCATGTTGCCGTGTTAAAGGTAAACGTATTAAAATTGTTGAATTGACAGTATTCCGTGTTTTTTTTCTACTTCGCTATTTTTTTGCATGCTGCGTTTTTGTGTGTGTGTGTATGATGTACAATTTTTATGTGCCTTCTCGAAACAGATGGTGGTCCTGTCATTTTATTGTTTGTGCCTTATAATAATCCCTGTTGATTGCGTTTGATACTCGCTGGTGTTGTTGTCTGGCTGGAAGCTGCTGGTTTACGGATGCTGGTGTGTTCGCCATCGCCAAAGCCTTGATGTGAGGCTTTAATGTTGATTAATGTAAGGATAACGATATCGTGGAGTGAAGAACTGGGATTGCCGCTTGTATGCGGTGATTTGCAAGACGAAATCTCAATGGGATGCTAGATGATGATAATAATAAGGGCATTTCAGGCATGTCATTAGCGATTGCAAAGGTCACATTATCCAAAATGTCTTTAGTTTTAAATGTAGTCGACTTGAGTTTTTGGTGGATCTGAAAGTAGGTGGTTTAGAACAAAAAAAGTAATTTACTTAAATATGTTTTCGTCTTAAGAGACCAGCACAAAACAAGTTTAGTGATAAAAACTCAGTGACGAGAGGTATTGCTATGGTAGTTTGAAAGACGAATCTGAATATATAAAAACACAAACAAATCCATAAACATGGTGGCTCTACACTGAACAAAAAAACTGTACATAAAGTCAATGAAAACGGTTCTTCAATAGTTCTACATCAAATTGATGAATAAATCCGTCAATTTGAATTACTTAGTTTTTATCGCATTTTTCTGAGTTCGTCAAATTAAATAGTGGGTAATTTTTATACATTTTTGTCGGTGGCATTGCACACATCGTAGAAGTTTGTGCATGCGAACACGACGTGTTTAAGTAACGTGTCCTTATTCCTTTGGGGCCACTTAAAATATAAGGTCTACGCCAGTAGACCAGCATCTATTCAAGACTTCAAAGATAGAATTCGTGAGGGTATCGAGGACGTAGGAGAGCCACTTTTGCGATTTTGTTATGCAAAATTTCATGAAAACGACATGCTTCAGGTAGAAAAATCACGTCTAGGTTCTATAGTCAGTCCATATGCTTGAACTAGTTCGTTTCTTATTATAGATTTGCTCTGGAGCTTTACAATAGATTCTAAACTTGCGTTTTAGAGAAAGAATCAAAAAACATGTACCAATAGGGTTAACTATTTACCAGACCTCGTAGCTTAAATCACTTCGTATGACCAATTGGTAATTTTTATTTTATCATCGTAAATCTCCTCGTAGTCGATACAACAATACGATAAAATTATTTTACACAAAAAAAAAACACAGAAAAACAAAATCTGTATTGAAAACTTTTTATATTCCTACTTATTCAGTCTGTCATGAGCTTAAGAAAAATCCTTTGCCCTTACTTACACATGAATGCAATTCAATTGGATTTTAAAATATTGTTATGGCCAAAACTTAACCGACAATAAATAAACACAGACATGTCAAACAAAGAACAAAGAAAGAGCGAGAGATAGAAGAAAATGTAAGTCTTTACTTTGTTTTATCTCCTTCAACCATAAAATAATGACATTATTTTGATAGAAGCCAAACGAAGTAGAAGAAGTAAAAACCAAAAAACGATTATTAACCAAGAAACCAGAAAAGTCTGACTTTGAGGTATCGCAGACATGGTCATGAACGTATGAACGTACAAAAAACCAAAAAAACATATGTATTCTACATAAGGATAAGGGAAAATAATAATAATTTAAATGTCCAATAAGCCACTACACGTGTGCTAGCAATGACACAAGTTACCTTCCTAAGGACATACGTAGAGATTTTAAAAAAATAAAGATTTTATTTATGCTTTCACCATGACAAATTTATGATTATCGAAAGATGTACATTAGGGAGAGCCACAGGACATGGACATTTGGTTCTTTGTAGGCTCATGCCAATTATACTGGTACGAAACTAAAACTAAATGGGTAAATGAATCGATATTTTGGAATCTTTTTCAATGTTTATTTTAAAAAAGAACTTAAAGTCTATGTGGACTTTTACAATTGATAGCAAGAAATACAAATAATATTGGCGTGGCTGTTAGTATCGGTTGTACATACTGATACATACATAACCCAGGTGGAAATCCCAGTAATCGGACATTTTCTTTGGATAGAGACTCCTCAATGTACAAGGTCAGTGTAATGCATTTTTTTTTCTTTTTCAAATACATAATGTCAGATGAAATTATAGCTGTCGCAAAAGAATATTACATAAACCACTAAGTGTTTCAGAAGGAAACTAATAACTTAATTTTTTATTTTATTTTGTAGTTGCGAAGATATCTTTCTTTAAACGGTTTAGAAACTGTTTGGAATGAGATGAACAATAGTGACAAGGAATGTATACTAAGTTAATTTCAATTCGTATCTTGGTAGAAACATCCATCAATATTTTTCAACCTTTATCAGAAAGGCCCAAAAATCCCACATATTTTAAAAAAATACCAAAAACAAATTGGCGACTTCTTTTTAGATAATATTTCATTTTTTGAGCCATTTTTCAGACTCTATGAAAAATTCCCCAGAAGCCCAATATGAAAATGTCTCCAAAAATTCTGAAAAATATTAACTTCATATGAAAAATGTCCCAAAAACAAAAAAATAATTTTTCATAATGAAAATTTCCTCAAATTTTATGAATTTTTTTTTGGCGGAAAAATAATCCAAAATTTAGGCAATGAAAAATTCTATAGTTTTTTTAAGAGGCCTACATAATTTATCTCAAAAAGTACTCATGAAATGCCCAAAATCAGCTCAGGAAATAAAATAATAATCGGAATATGCCCTTTCTGCCAATGACTTCTCGTTTTGTATATTCGGGGAAGAAAATACTAAATTGACCGTACATTTCAAATTGTGCCTTATGGTTGTTTCGAACAACTTGAGGAATTAATATTTTTAAACATAGTCATAGCGCCCATTTTAACTGAACTTTTCAGAAATTTTTGGTGGAAAATTTTCAGAATTTGTTGGGGAATTTTTCAACTGTTTGTGAAAATTCTTATTTTGGAGTATTATTCATTTTATTTGGGTTATTTTTTATAGAACCGTCTTGCTCAACCTGTTTATAATATATCGTCGTCAACTTCGACTTAAAAGGCCGGTATGTTAAGACCATTTCTCAAAAAAGTGGACATGATATCTTTATGCAGCATGTCAGTGAACTTGTGGGGCATGAGGCACATATTATCTGCAAAGTCGAGTTCTTAAAGGGGTCGATGTATGTAGATTTCAGTCAATCCCTCTGCTCTTGTTGGAAAATGCGAACAAAAGCCGTGATAAGGGGAATCCTTGTTTTACAACGGCATTCGTCTGAAAATCGGTACTGTCGCACATGTAACTTTTTGTTGGTGTACATTACATTTTTAATTTCGGTGGTACACCCTTTGCCCTTAGTGCTGTTCATATCGCATTTTTTAAAGTCTACGAATACAAAGTATAGTGGAGATCGCCACTCCACCGACTATTGTTTAGTAGTGCGTAGAGTATTTGTGTGGTCTACGCAACTGTGATGTGCTGTTCATATCGCATTTTTTAAAGTCTACGAATACAAAGTATAGTGGAGATCGCCACTCCACCGACTATTGTTTAGTAGTGCGTAGAGTATTTGTGTGGTCTACGCAACTGTGATGTGGTCTAAATTGTACCAATGATTTTTTACACTGCCTTTATTAGAGACCATCCGGAACTTTTCCTATGTAGCTTTACGACCGCCCAATCGTTGCGAGGAGGATGCCAAAATTGGGGTTTTCGGAGGTTATTAGTGTTTCAATCTCAAGTTGTTCAATAAAAAGCATTTTCTAAGTGTTGGATTCAGTTCAAAAGAAAAATGTTCGAGCTTTTATTTGAAGTATAGAAATCATTCGTTTTATCATTTTTCTTGCTTATATTAAATTTTTTTTGGAAAATTTTACGTAAACTGCCAAAATAAAAACGTTTTATAACATTTTAAAGTTTCATAAAAGTGCGAAAATGTAATAATGCTGTTCGAAAGATGATAAAATCCTATGTAATATAAAAAATTATTATTGATTTTACTTTTGTCGTTTCACCATTATAACACCTAATTTATTGGTTGGTGTATTGGGTAACTTCTATCACACCCTGATAGAGAAGATATGGGAAAATGCAAAAGTTAATAAAACCGACACTCTCACCACCAAGGGCCACATTATCCTCACAGATGCGAGATGTAACTGGTGTTTTTTCCAGAATTGAGAAGGAACTGGCGAAAATGGTCCACCAGTAGATCATGGTTCATATGAAAGTGGGTAAAGATATGCCGTCCACACCTGGAAATTTGTTTCTTTTATGTTTTTTTTTAATTGTTTTTGTAATTTTCCAAACCAGGATTATCTACTGATATTCTATATGGATTTCCGTCTTTTGGCTGCATATGTCCAATGTAACACCATGCGTCTCTCGGTTTCAAGAACAGTAGAACCAGAAGCTACATAAATGCTGACAAAAAACTTCCCCACCTCCTTCAGACAAAAATTTTCATTATCATTTCGTCTTCTACTGTTATGCATCCTTAACTTCTCACACCATCGTTGGGATCTCTCCAAAAAATCACCCGGGCGTTAATAATTTCCTTAATATGGCATTTTAACAATCTGTTCGTTTCTGTGTTCAGTCACAATATTAACTCGAACACCACGGATACGCCTCAGCCAAAATCTCTCGTCTTGTTGTTTCTTTTGGAAAAAATTGAATATAATGATTATTTCCTGTAGTAATTGCTTTCATTTAACTACTACAAAACCACATTCATGTGTGTGTTTAATTTCCACACCCCGTTTGCTTCCTACTCCTTCCCGCACGGGTATGTTGCGGCTAAAGGATGTTTCGGTCCCCGCCCCAGTTTGGAGACCCCTTTGGGTTGTTGCTATTTGGGGTGTTATTGTGTGTGTAATGTTAACCAAAAGACATGGAAAATTTAATGGTTCATATACTTTGGATGACATGTGTTGCAAAAAAGGCATAAATGTAGTTTAGTTTCCATTTTATAACTATAAACGGAGGTTGGCTGAGAGCATGCAGGCAACTGGGACCGAGTAATGAAGAACACGTTTGACTGCGTGTGTGTGTGTTGTATTCTATATTTATAACTTTAATATCTTAAAGATTATTTAAACAAGTGAGGACTTTTCTACTCTTCATCCTGGCCACCACCGCTAACACTTTGGCAAACACATTCACATGCTCCTGGGTTCCGCACATAAACTTTAAACCTTAAAGTTGTGAGCTTCGGCATGGGAAAAATGGCAGACACCATCCCACAATCACAATGACAACAACAAATATCATAAGAATTGAAATACACACAACGCACTCACTCACTCGCTCCCATACATAAAGTGACACAGGCTCTCGCACACATACCCACTCATTTCACCATCCATCCATACCAAAAAGTACACACTCGAAATTTAAGTTTGTTTATACAGCAAAGTAAAGGCAGGCAGAATTTGACGAAGGGTGGTTGTTGGGCACGAGTTGGAAATGGCGTTGCTGCTGGTAATGGTGGAGGACATGGAGTTGAAGTTGGAGAATGAGTGCTGATGAGATAAAAATAAGAGAAAAAAAAACTCTAATGGTATCATTGTGTGCGGGCAATGCCTGTACGAAAGGCTGGGACGGGGGAATGATATACAAATATTTATTTTTCTATATTGCAAAGAAAAATTACAGCTGGCGAAAAAAGAGCGTGAATCTTCTTGAAATATGTTGAGGGAATAAAAAGAGGATATAGCTTCCCTGGTGAAATATTTCATGACAACCCTTTACTCTCCCCCCCCCCACCATTACACACCCACTCCTTGGTCGTGTTGATTACGATGTTGTCCTAATGTTAGCGTTACATTTTTGTTTGTTAATGTGGTTTTAAATAAATTTCAAAGCATTACCATATTTTCCCTTCCATGTTTAATTTATATGAGGTTGCACAATTCGACATGTGTGTGTATTTCTATATTTATAACATGAATATGTATGAATGTGGGGACAGTATCTGGACATTGAATTACGATTAAGGGTTTTAGGATTTTCAAATAAGTTAATTAATCTAATAACTGTGGGTGAACGTGGTATGATCGGCAGTGCGTGTAATTATCATACAGTTTTTTAAGATCGTAGGAGGCAAGCTGATAAAGTTGATGCATAAGCTAGTTTCCACAATGAAAGCATGCCTGATGATTGGAACCTCAGCGTTATATGTCCGATTCACAAAATAGAAGACAAAACCGTTTGCGGCAACTATCGCGGAATAAGTCTCGATGAGAGCGATTTAATTAAATTCAAGGCCAATGTCAACAAACACTACTCCCTACTTCCACCTCTCCATCCCACCCTCCAATACCATTCCCTCATATCGCCAACACCGTACATTGCATTTATAGGGGGTATCCTCTGAGTGTTAGTCATTAAAAACAAAGAGGGCGAATGCTTATCGAGATATTTCTTCAACATCCTGCAACAGACACTTTCATCGCCAAGAGTTACATTCTCCACGCATATGCTACGACATTGACTTCATCGGAAGGACAGAGCGATCGCTTTAATTACGAGAATAGATAAGGAATCGGCGAAGTTGGATCTTGAGGTGAACAAAGCGAAATATCTGTTTGCATCACGACTAAGAAAGGTTGACACAGTTGAGGCCGATAGTGGCGACGACAAGGCAGTGGATGCAATTGTCTGTCTCGACTCTGCCAGTATCAGGACAAATTATTTCAGCATTGAAATGAAGAGAAGGTTAATGAAAAATCCCAGCTATTTTGGCTTCAGCACACGAAAAAAAAATTCATACAAAAACTGATTCATAAACAATTAACATTTAAATTCGACGGATTAAGTAATAGTCATGATTCAAGCACCAGTAACTGTATACAATTTATATTGACCCTACCCTACCATTTAGTTAGGGACATGTCTAAAAAAAAGAAGGTTTTGCAATATATTCTGCATCAATTATGTTGATGAGAATAACCACCCTCATTATAGTTGCGGCCATTTTGTCCATTCTTTTAAGAACCCTCCATATCTACACAACGAAGGTGTGAGATAATCGAGCGATATGAGATTTTATTTTGTTAAAAAGCATTAACAATTTTCGTTTGTCGTTGTGTGAAAAAGTCTCGATTGTTTGGTGAAAAACACTCAGCTTCACTGATCGTCGAGAAGCGAATGAATCCTCAAAGAGTGAGTGTTTTGTGCGGATTTTGGAGAAATCATTATCATTATCTCATTTTTTCTTTGAAAATGCTGTTGGGAAATTTTAATTTCAGTTAACGATGAGCGCTGCAGAGAAATGATATGGCCTTTTGTTGGGCGAGGATGGCGAACTGTGTCACACATCCCACTCCACAATCGATTTTTTGTTTACGGTAATCGTGTTAGCTGCAGTCTCTGCGTGTTCAAATGACCAAGTCGGAGCTGCTTTTTGAGGGTATCATAAAGTACCGATGTTATGCGAATAATCCATTAAAGATTCGGACCCTTAATAAAGAGTAAGTCACCTCTAGAATCCATCGCTAAGGTCTTGGGAAATTCTGTTAACCCTATTGGGACCACCCTTTATAAAGACGCTATAGAATTATATTTATTATTTGACAATAGTCATGAATAAAACTCGTGTTGGGACCACCCTTTATAAAGGCACTATAGGATTATATTCGACAATATTATTATTCGACAATAGCCACTACACGCTGTTCTACGATAACGACCCTCCTTCACCACACGATGCCGTCTCCATACGATTAAAGGTTGGCTGTTTGGACTTTCGATGGCAACGAACGATGGCATTCCCAAAAAAAAAAAAAAACGTGTTGTTACAATTTCACAACAAATACATTTCTAATGGTGAATTCTTGTCAATTTCTGACGGAACAGATTATTCCTTTAATAAACTCTCTTTCTTCGTTTCTCTATTATTATAGAAATGAAAATGTTTTTTCGCTTCAGGTTTCCATGAGCACACAATTTCCAGCATTGTGTTAGCCTTCGTTAAAATGTATTATTTTGTTTGCTTGTTTGTTTGATGATGAATAGGCCGGAAACGGAAACCCATCAACATGAATCGATGAAATCAAAAGTTTAACCAATAAAAAAACACACAATGTTCAGCAAAGCACAAAACTCTTCGTGCGTATCTGTTGCTGAAGCCCAGCATCGAAGGAATCCATTGAATACAACATCCAATTACAATTTCATATCCCTTCACACTTGAACAATTGTTCGCAGCAAAGAACACCATGAGAGAATCCTTTGACGACAACGGGCTTTGGCTATAGAAACGCCAAAACCGCCACTAACACCTACAGCTCCCCCAGCCATGCGGCCACCAAGCACCATCCACACCCACGGCCATATTTAACCAACCTTGATTAAGCTCTGGTCTAACTTTCTGTTCAGCTAATATTTATTAAAAGCAACAATGTTTCCAAATAACCTAAAGTTCTTCGGTGAAATTGTTATTTGTGATTTTGCGTGTGCAAGTGTTTGTGTGCGTGTGTGCGTGTGTGCGTGAGTGGTTAAATCCTCAGAAAGGATGGATATATTTGGGAGTGTATGTCTGTGTGTGTTTGGCTTGTTTGTATGGCAAAGTGTTTGTGAATGACAGCCAAAGGATAAACATCTAAAATCGAAATCATTTGTCTTCGTGACTGTTTAGCATCAAAGCAAACTATTATTCATTTATCCCTTATAAACAATCTTGTGGATATTGTTGCCGCTTACGCTTTTGTTGTTCTTGACGTGGTCGTTGGCGTGGGCGTCTTCCTGATTGTTGTTGCTACTTTTTATATTACATAACAGTGGGTAATATGCAAAGTGCTGCTATCGATGGGGTGGAAGCTAAGTGAAAAGATGGATACATTTTAATACATTTAATGCAGACCCAAAGCAAATCAAAAGCAGAGCTGTCCAAATACACACTTCCGGCTAAGATTACAATAACAAACAATCTCCGCCTGGTGAAAATTACTTGATATAATGATTTCTTTTGAACCCTCTGTATTCTTGTCGCCTGAAGATAAGCACCAAATCTTTAATTGATTGTTGTAGCTGGGCAACAGAATAGGTCACCGCATGTGGTATGTTGCCATTTGGGAAACTGTTAGGATTTTCACCGTTGATGTTGACAAATTCCAGAGGGTAGGACATCAACAAAAAGTGGGTAATTCTGTTTTGGTGACAACTATATGACCTGTAATTATGTTACTGTCAGTTGTGGACTGATTGGAATTAAAATTATATTACAGTCGAGGTTATAATGAACTCCTAGGGACTCGAATGCTTTCTCGAAATCTATAAAAGATTTCTTTACGATAAACTACTGAAAATGGTCACTTTTTGCCATTTTCGAATTTTAATAATTTTGTAAAAATTTAATTTGTCAATTTTACAGACGGAAAACAGAGACAAATAAATTTTATATACAAAAAAAATTACAAAAAAAAGATTTTGCCTCCAATTCATTTGTAATTCCGAGATAGTTGTTAAGATTAGTTGGCACTGAAGGTACATTTTAAAGAAAATTTAGTAGTCAATTTTTTTTAATTTATTTCAACTAAATCGGACGACTGTTTTTCGAATTTGAACAAATTATGTCTGAATATGCTTGATTTTTTAAAAAGAAAAAATCCTGTCAGCAGAAAAAAAATTTAGATCATTTTTGTACTAAAGGGACGATAGTAGATCGGAATTGTGCAATGGTTATTGATCCCATTTTTTCGCTATAAATAAAGATGAAAGCAAATAAAATAAATCGTCACAACTCGAAAAAGGACAAGGACTTCATCCATCTCAATATAAAAATTGACAGATGGATACTCAAATGAAAGAAATGTTCCCCAAATGGAATTATATGAACAGGAAATGTTTAATCCGTCAAAAACACACAAACAAATTCAAGAAATTCATTGCTTCAATATACAGGGCCCGCCAAATAACTTTTTTTTGTTGAAAATTCTATAAAAACTCAAGCAAATTTTAAAAGGACTAACCCGACTGAAATTTCAGGTAATTGGTAAGTTAAATGGAAAGGAGCTTTTGAAGTTAAACTACCTGCGGATCAAGGCGGCTTCTGCTAAAAAAAAAGAAGAATCGATAAAAGATTCACATGGTTCCGTCTCCCCTTCATAGAGTGTTACCTTACATTAAATCGTAGAAATTTACGCTTAATGAGTGAGAATTGTCATGGGTGATCTGAATAATTAATTTAGCGCAGAAAGTTCTTGTTGAGAAAGGGTGATGGCTGGAAGGAATTGTAACAACGAATTCATGATTAATTACCAACGAAGCCAATCTTGTCATCGATTCTCTCACAATGTTTGTTTGTTCACAAACTATAACTCTGGAAAATATATGTTTTGGATGCTCCTGTTAAGAGAAGTCCCGCCAGAATTGTATAGTTTTACCTAAAGGGGAGATAGTTGGGTGTTCTTTTTCAGGAGGAAAATAAATTCCAAAAATAAATTAGAAAAATTATACCCTCACAAATCAAAACACAGGGAAATCAATCATCCGAATCACATAACATTGAATTCATCTGGTCAATTGTTAAGATGCCATTTTTATAAGCAACAAAGGAACTACTCGGTCGGCGATGACGCAATCGAAAATTATAATTCCTTCAACTACCAAGGCCTACTATGCAGAATATATAAAGCTCAAGGCACCATTTCTCAGCTATGGACCATCTCCATATCGATACGTAGGAAAATCGCTTGTTTCACTTTAACATCAGCATTACATTGAAATCAGATTAAATTTCCCGTTCTTACACTAGTTAGACCCGAAATCGGGAGGTAAATTTATGAATTTTCTCTCTCTTAACCAGAAATCCGCTGTCAATGCGTGCCTTGTGAGATGGTGTGGAATCCTGGTGCCAACTCTGAAAGAATTTCTCTGAAAGGGTTTCCCCTCACCGTTTAAGGACAAAGAAACTATGATATTGCCTGTGAATGGTGGCCAACTTCTGCCGTTGTTTTTTTCAGCTGAACTATTGACTGCATGGCAGACATGAAACGTATTTCATCTATACGAAATTACATCCTATCGGGGCTGGCCTCCTCTGATTGTGCTGGCAAATTGACTTTGATGTCAGTAATATCATCCGTAGTTTGATTGTTCTGTTATTCGTTGACTTTGATTTCATGTTATTCGGTTAAATTGTGTGAACGATAGAGGTCCTTGCAACAATGGCGTCCAACAGTAACAGCAATAAAAACCTGAATAGATAGATGGCTGATTGTCAGTGAAGGATAACTTTGATTTGTACTATGTCCCTGGGGCGAGGATTTTTACCAACAGCAGCTGCAACAACAACTTCATCGCTCTGTTTGTTATTTGGCATGGCTGTGATATTAATATTTAAATTTATTTTTAGCCAAAGAACAACACAGCGAACGATGGAAATTATTCTTGTAAGTTTGTTGATTTTAAATTCATAGCTGGTGGTGTTTATTTATCTTTTAGTGGTTTGAAGAATTGACGGCGCCGAAAAACGCGATGGCGTTGGGCGGTATTATCGGGATGACAGACGTCAGAAGAAGATGAACGTTTTTATTTTTACACTTAATTTGCATTTCAATGAAACGACGTGAAAGTGCAAAGGTAATAAAATGGCTTTATTATGTTTTGGAGACAGGCGCTCATTGATGAAGATCCCTTTTAGGGTATTGTATACAAATCGTAAATCTCTCTGTCTCTGTCTCTCTCTGGTAATTTAGTAGTACATTTTTTTAAATTTATTTCAACAAAATCGAACAACTGTTTTTCGAGTTAGAACAAATTCTGTCTGAATATGTTTGATTTGTTAAAAAGAAAAAATCCTGTCAGCAGAAAAAAAATTGAGATCATTTTTGTACTAAAGGGACGATAGTACATCGGAATTGTGCAGTGATCCCATTTTTTCGCAATAAATAAAGATGGAAGCAAATAAAATAAATCGTCACAAATCGAAAAAGGACAAGGACCTCATCCATCTCAATATAAAAATTGACAGATGGATACTCGAATGAAAGAAATTTTCCCCAAATGGATCTATATGAACAGGAAATCTTTAATCCGTCAAAAACACACAAACAAATTCAAGAAATTCATTGCTTCAATATACAAGGCCCGCCAAATAACTTTTTTTTTTTTGAAAATTCTATAAAAAAACTATTGGATATTTTCTCAAATTTCTTTTTTTTATTTGAAAGTACAATCCTTCCGGTTAATAATGGAAAATAATTTCATTCAAATGGCTGCCTCGGCTGGCCATGCAGTAGCCTAACGACATCAGCTCTGCGGCTGATAATGCGATCTTCAAAAATAGGGCGCTAAACATCGAGTGTAGCTTCGGCTGTGTGGCACGTAGCGCCGTCCTTTTGAAGCCAAATGTTGCCAATATCCTCCTCTTAAATTTTTGTAAACAAAAATTCGTTCAACATGGCCCGATAACGAAAACGAAATAAGCACTAGTTGAAAAAAAAAAACGTTAAATGGCCGACCCTTTAAAAGTGGAAAGACGAATCCCAGAAATCGCCACATCCATTTCATTCTACGATATTTCCATTTATTTAAAAAAATATACATATATGTATATATTCCATGTAAAATGTTTTCTTCTTCCTCTGTGCCCCACTCCTTGGGCATTCTTTAGATTCTTTATGAATTTAAGAGCTTCTTTCATATTGAAGATTTTGGATGTTTTTTTTTCACCAAAATAATATATATTCATAAATTCTATTGTATTTTTCTCGTGTGGGTCATAATGTTTCTACTGTACAATGGTTGTCCTTAAACCACCCACTTTCCAATTCATAATCATAATTTCCATATTTCTATTATAATATTTATTCATTATTAAATATTCAATTAAGTATACAAGTACTACTCATCGCAGTTGGGCGAGTGATGCTTTCGCATGGAAGTTCAGTTCGTAGATATTGATTTATGTAAATTCATTGGTTTTGCCAATTCATATTCGGGCAAAAAAAATAGACGCAAAAAGGAGATGTCCTTACCAATCAGTGTTCAATGAGAATACACCAAACAAAATCAGAGAAACGACAGTCTTAATTGTATGCCACCAACAAAAGGAAATTCTGAAGGCATGTCATAAAAATTCCGATTACTGATTAGCGATTAAATGCATACACAGAATGGAAATAAATTAAAATGGTGCACAGTGGTGGGAAAACTATGAGCTGGCTGAAATACAAATTGTGAGATCTGGGAAAACTATTTTCGTCCAACAATTGACAATATGTTATAAAAAAAAACGTACATAGAGATTAATTATAATATGGCCGCAAAAACGTAATATGACAATAAAATAACAAAAAAAAGTATATAAAAACTGTATGCAATTCTTTTATTTTCTAAAAAAAAAAAATATAATTAATATTCCGACAGGGTGAGACCAATATCTATAATAAAAATTTGTTTATATTTACTGGTTCAGAGTAAAAAATGTCTTCAGATTGCCTAAATTTGACAATCTAACTGATAAGAAATTCTTAAGGTTCTTTAATAAAGGCATTTTTCGAATTATACAGAATATATACATTAGGGCGGAGTAAAACGGTTTTTTTGCTTTTCCTGTGTTTTTAATCGATGACCCTACAGATAAGCATCATTTGTGCAAAAGTTAAAATTTCTACGACTTAAACTTGAGGTGGCGCCGGAACGATCTTCTTTGTCAAAAAGAAGTCATCAACAAGTTGTCTCAAGATTAATTTATTTTATATTTCAACAAGTACAAAAAAATGAAGAAACTACGCAGTGATACCAGAAATCAGATTTTCTATGGTGACTCTGTAAAAAAGTTGTTTGACATATGGTTTCGGAAAACTATCACTGAAGAACATATCTCAATAATACCTGAGTATATCGGTCACCTAGCAATTAATTCGGGAAAAGCAACTACAATTGAGAAAAATATTTTCGTGTTTTTAGAAAAATCGTTTGTATTTCGTTCTTCTCTTATAGCAATTGGATGTGATGGATGGATGCTCTGAACACGGGGAAAAAACGGAGTCATATGTTTATTGGAAATACATTTGAAACATATTACATGCCAATGAATTACCACTCCGCCATCTGTTCTTTAATCAAGACGGTACTACAACAGGTCCTAATAGTTTTTCTGGCGTTATAGGCAAAAAGCTGTATAAGTGCCTTGATTCTAATTCAGAAGCTTTTGAAGCCATTCCCATAGAATTGCCAAAAATGTATACTCATTTGCTAAGCACCGATCAACAATATCTTTATCTAATATGCTCCGCCGTTTCTGCTGGGAGAAGTTCTCCAAACTCCAGAGACCCAGGAAAACTGGCGCTTTCGCGATGGCTGACTTCGCGAACAGGATTCTCCGTTCATACATTGGGACAGCTCAGCCAACAGAAAACTTGAAGGAACTAGCGACTTTCATCATGAGGGTTTACGCACCAACCTGGTTTGATATCAAAACAAATTCATCCTGTGAAGATTGTCCAGTTCACATTTGTAACATGGTTAAAAGATCTTTGTAGTCACGAGAAGATCTGAAAATCATTGTTTTGAAATCCATACTAAGAAATTCATTCTTCGCACATTCAGAAAATATTTATTGGCTATGTTGCATGATGATGCGTCTCGCATAAGGGAGCAGTCTCTTCGAAAAATATTAAAGGCAAGGAAGGAGACAAAAGGGAGTGAAATTCTCGAATTTCGCCTCCCAGATCTTCAAGCTCATGCATCAAACTATTATGATTTGGTGGATTGGACAAAGGAACAGATTACAGAACCTCCAATGACTGTGAAATATACGGACAGCGAAATTACGAGCATGATTGAGATGAGTAGTTTCCTTGTCACACTCAAGCTGGTGACGGAGGCTTCAATGTCTGTATGTGGACCAGAAGCTAGGGATGGTTTCATTCGTATCAGAATAAAATAAAGGCAGGAAATACCATTTTTCGAGACCAAATCTCAGTTTTTTCAACAAAAATTAAATTGTTAAAATTGAACAAATTGTTTTTTTTTTGTTAATTTAATATATACAGTAAAAGCTCTCTTAAGCGGACACTGACGGTCGCAGCGATTTTGTCCGTCAAAGGGAGATGTCCGCCAAGCGGAGGTTAATTTGCTCCAAAAATACCGCATGGGACCGAGAAATTTGTCCGCTTAAGAGAGCTGTCCAGCTATAAGAGCTGTCCGCAAGGAGAGCTTTCACTGTATTCCATTATTTTGTATTTTATGTAATGAACATTATATAAATACTAGTAAGTTGTAATGCGCCTATGGCGCCCGTTAATTTGCTTGAGAAAGTATTTGTTACTTAATTTTAAAAATTTTGTAAAAAATATTTTGAGAAAACTATTTTGTAAAAAAAAATTTCGAAAAAAAATAAAATTTGTGGAAAAAAGTTTTTGCTGAAAAAAAAATTTTTGTTGAAAAAAAAAATTTTTCCTGAAAAAAAAAATTTTTGTTGAAAAAAAAAATGTTTGTGGAAAAAAAAAATTTTTTGTTGAAAAAAAAAATTTGGAAAAAAAAAAAATTTGGAAAAAAAAAAATTTTAAAAAAAAAAATTTGGGGAAAACACAATTTCTGTACAAAAAAAAATATTATTTTTTTTATTATTATTATTTATAGAATTATTATAGAATGCCTATTTAAATTCCTACGTACTGCGTGACAGAGTCAGTGAATCAGGGAATCAGGGAATCAGTGTATCAGTGAATCAGTGAATCAGTGTCGAGGGTAAATAACATAAAGCTAACATTTAAAATAAACTTATGCCAGCAGCGGTAACATTATAAAATTCCAAAAAAAATTACTGCGCCACCTTAAGATATTATCTTAGAAATCTGAAATTGTACACTAACAATTTTAGGCTATGCATCATCGATTGATAAGCAAAATAAAAAATTTCGCTCCACCCTAATATACATACTTGCTAGTATATGGCCTCATTCACATAAACTTTCTATTGAAAAGCATACCATTTGTTAGAAAAAACCTTATTGCCGAGCCCCTTAAGTCGTTCATGTGTCATCACGATATTGTGTTGTTGGCAATAAAAAAAAAAGTTAAACTGCCGGAAATATAAAATTTTATATTTACGATTATGCGTGTTGTTGTCTGGTTGCCATTGTCTCTCTATTAAATTACTAATATGCGACTATCTACGGCATGAATTTACAAACTATGCCCAGATCCACTTGTTATAGTTGACAACACAAACGCACCACTCTCACATAGATACACACTTGGATAGAGTGCACAGTGGGAGATTTTTGCAAATTCGCCAATTCTATACTGACTTTTTAAAATTAAATAATCAAGTAGCTTTGGGGGTTTACTTCAAAGACCTAGACCTAACTATAGCACGAAGACTATTTGATCACTGTAGTGTTTATCAAGCTAAAATTTTGGTCATTAAAGGAGTAGGAGAAGGGCGAGCATATAACATGCTCATCACAGTGGGGATTAACATATTCTCTGATAGTCCGGCTGCCATTAAATCTCTGGATTCTGTATGTCTGATTTCAACCTCTGCAGCAGATCTCTTAACGATATGACTCAGCAGTACAACTCCCACATTAGGTCACAGGGAAATACCAGGGAGCAGAAAAGCAAAGAAACTAGCGAGACTCTGGACCAATTTACAGATTCCAGCTCAAATGGAATCCGTAGGCATTCCTCCAGCCACTTGCACCTGCTCCTACTGCGTGATAGAGCACATATGGTAGTCAACGATAGATTGGCCTAGATTGTATTCAATCCAGTCGGATATGAAGCATTCGCCCACAATGCTGGCGCTAACAAGTCTTGATGTCTCATTACAAGAATTCGTCATCACGAGATACTGTCAGATATTTGACAAAATGTAGTTGCATTCCCTGAATTAACCTTAAATTCGTAAACTGCCCATAGGATTTTATCGCTAAACCGATTCTGGATCTGCGGTCTAGTAGTTAGAGCTGGAGAAGAAGAATCACAAGAGGGTGTAAGAGCTAACAGTAGTCGGACTATATGAATGACATCCTTTTCATGGGGGATGTCATCCAGATATTCACTGACTGATCCAAATTGCTAGCGGGAGTTTGGTGGAAGAATCTGCTCGGATCAGCTAAACTTGAAGCCGTCCCTTAAACTACCAGAAGGAGTTGCAACGATGAAGGGGTTGAGGAGACAATCGAACACCTTCTGTATCATTTCCCTTCTTTTTTGGACTTAATACATATTATAGCAGACAAAACATGTCTCTCCTGAGTTAAAGGGGGTTGAATTCACCTCAAAACTTTGGCAACGGATTGTCAGAAAAAAAGGCAACCGTAGCCGAAAAACCTCTGATAATTTTTGGGTAATGAATACACGGTATCTCAAACGGACCTCCTGATTGACCCAAGTGAGTTATACTTCGATCAGCTGTCAATTTTATCTAACCTAACATATTGTTCGTCGAACCTGAATCGGGCGTCCTGGAAAGACCCTGTATATATGCAAACTTAAAAAGATCAGATGCTGGTCAATGTACCGTAGAGCAATCGCTACATCATATGGCGTGGGGTATGTAAATATTGTGTTTGACACTTCACCCACTGTGCTTTGCAGACTCTCCTAGCTATCAATATCAAATGGTTGTTGCTAACATTTGCGATATGTGTATTGGTATTTATATGGATGAACAACTGTGCGTGTGCGCGTGTGAGTGTGTTTATAGTGTGCCTGTATGCTCGAGTGTGAGTTTATATTCTCTGCCTAAAGCTATTGGTCCTAACGGCTAAAAATTGAGAACGATTGCGTTTCATAGCTAAGTCTATAAAATCCAATTGGAAATTAGTTATTGTTTACTATTGTTATACGAGTATGGAAGTGTGTGTGTGTGTGTTTGTATGCACTACACAACCATGCACACATACGTATCGATGTGTGCAGTATTCGCACACATCCAAGTATATTTTGAAAGCACTCACTTACATACAGAATATCCCTAGAACCCAGCGGCTTTTATATTTTTTTTTCTGTTTACACATTGTTACGCATAACAGCCACTCATACCATAATACCAGAGTGTCCGTCGTTCACATCTCACCATCATCCGCATCGACACCATTGCCATCGTCATCACCATCACCATCACCATCGCCAACAACATCATCAGCATCATTGTTGCTGGTGCTGTTCTTGGTGTTGTTGCTGTGGCATGGTTGGAAAGTATTAATGCCAAAGGGACTTTTATTGTTGATTATTTGTTTATTTGTAGACGACGTTCTGGAGACGGCTGAGGCAGTGGCTCTAAACTTCATATGCGTGCATATGAAGACTTACCAGTCAGTGGATGTTGATGATGATCATCACCATCATAATTATTATCAACATCATACCCATCATCGCCGTCATCGTACTCGTTCTTTGGTGGTTACTCTGGATGAATGTGTTCATCTATCCCTTTGCACATGGAGATGTTTACCAATGTGTGAATATTTTTTACTCAAGTATTTGTTTCCTAAATAAATATATCCCCAGTATTCCTGGATTATGGCTCATGTCACACATGCTGTACTGTACAGTACACCCGATTTGCAGTACAGAATATTCATTCGTCCTTTTTTTTTGCCTGCCTTCCAATTGCATCTGATTTAGAGTCCCGGGCATGTGTATGTGTGTGTGTGGGTCATGATTTTATGATCTAACTGAACTGGTAGACAAACAGAATAGATTTTCTATGCAAAATGTTTGCCAAGTAAACCGTATGTTGGCCAAGACGATAAAAAAAATCGTGATATTTGCTGAGAAACAAACAGTAGGAAGATTGGCTCCGGGATAATTGGTATTGACTCAATTTAATCCCGACACTTTCATTGTGGATTCATAGAATTTATCAAATAAATCATATAGTTGAGGGATTAGACATATGTTTGCGGCAACTACAGGGAAAATACATATTACTCATGCGTCCTTAAATTCGTGGCGAATATCTTAATATATATTTACCCTCGACACTGATTCACTGACTCTGTCACGCAGTACGTAGGAATTTAAATAGGCATTCTATAATTTTCTATAAATAACTAGTAAGTTGTAATGCGCCTATGGCGCCCGTTGAAATATGGAAAAAAAATTTTGTTGAAAAAAAAAAAAATTTGTTGAAAAAAAAAATTTTTCTTAAAAAAAAAAAATTTTGTTGAAAAAAAAAATTTGTTGAAAAAAAAAATTTTTCTTGAAAAAAAAAAATTTTGTGGAAAAAAAAAATTTTGTTGAAAAAAAAAATATTGTGGAAACAAAAAATTTTGTTGAAAAAAAAAATTGGAAAAAAAATTTTATAAAAAAAAAAATTTTGTAAAAAAAAAAATTTTGTAAAAAAAAAAATGTTGGAAAAAAAAAAATTGGTAAAAAAAAATTTGGGGAAAACAGAATTTCTGTACAAAAAAAAAATATTATTTTTTTTATTATTTATTATAGAATTATAGAATGCCTACTTAAATTCCTATGTACTGCGTGACAGAGTCAGTGAATCAGTGTATCAGTGTCGAGGGTAAATATATATTAAGATAATAATAAAAAAAATAATATTTTTTTTTTGTACAGAAATTCTGTTTTCCCCAAATTTTTTTTTTTTCCAATATTTTTTTTAGAAACTTTTTTTTTTACAAAATTTTTTTTTTTCAAATAAATTTTTTTTTTCAACAAAATTTTTTTTTTCCACAAAAATTTTTTTTTCAACAAAAATTTTTTTTTTTAACAAAAATTTTTTTTTCCCACAATTTTTTTTCTTTTTCAACAAAATTTTTTTTTTCCACATTTCGTGGGGTTTTTGGAGCGGTGGCATCATTGGCCCATTTGTGTCGTAGAGCGCTACAGAGACATGATAAACCATTTTTTGTGGCTGGAGACTGACACGGAGATCCACTGTATTGGACCATCAGTATTTTCAGCAGGATGACCCGCCAAGCTCGGTAATCGTGTTGTCAGCTATCTCTGCGATGCCAATTGGCCACCTAGGAGCTGCGACTAGAAGCGTTACACTTTTTTATGTGGGATACCGTGAAACATAGATGTTATGCGATTAATCCATTAACGATTCCGGACCTTAAGGTGGATACCGAGATATAGCCAGTTATACTCACCAAGATTTTGGAAAAGTGGGTTGACAGAATGCGTTTCATAGAAATGCTTTAATAAAGCAATTTCATCTGGCGCTGTTCTTCGCTAGCACCTTCAGATCTTTCCACATTCATCCTCCACGATGTCATTTTTGATTATGCCAATCAGTGCTTGTCGACAAACCTCTGCATGATCTTTTCGCTGTGTGTATGGCAATTAACTTCCTGTTGCACTTTTTATATTTCGCCACCACTCCTTAAGCATAATCAGCACATTAAAGGGAATTACATTTTTTTTTTAAATAAATCTGCCATTTGTAATTGTCTTATCTTATTTGATTAAAATATTACAAAGACCTAACTGAAATGAGTTCGAGCTTAAGTCCGGAAGACGGATGCAGTATGTCTACCCAAAGAAGAAAACCTAGATTCTCAAAAAAAAGCGAATATTATTGATGAATGAGGCGGTGGTTAAGACTTATCAAAATGGGTTTTTACTTAGTGATTTTCGTATTTGAAACGAAAAAATCAAACCTGGTTGAGTTTATTTCTTATAACTCAACTATTTAAAGCCCGATTTCAGTCGGGTTAAAATCATTAGTTTAAAAACAGAACAATTTTAAAATCCGCTTAAACCAGCCATTACCCTTTGCAGTTTTGTTCGATTGTTCGAAAAACTCAACACACTCACACTTTCTTACCAAAACACACACATTTTTGCTACTGGCAACGAAAATTCAATGGCAGTGCAATTTTGACACATGCAACAGAGACGAATGTTAGAATTCCCTAACACATTTCTTTGTGTCAATTTATGGAATAATTTTATTGTGTAATTGTGTTTTGACCGTTTTAAAAATAGTTAAATTATGTTTATTATTGTCAATAAAGAATTTGTTGGGCATATTTGAAGTAAAAAAAAATGTTGACGTATTTATAAAAACAAATTTGATTGTCCATATTTTTCCCCTAATGCTTTGACAATTTGTGTTGTAGGGCAACACTGTGTTTTTGTTTACTGCTGCTTGTAACTCTTGCGACGACAATTTTTCAAATGAACATTTCGAAGACAATATGTATAATCAACTGGCAACAAATTAATTGTACGACAGTGTAATGGCAGTGAAAACATCACATAAATATATTTAATGCGAAAAATGTTGTAGTCGTTGGAAATTACAAAAAAAAAATATTTTATTTTTTTTAAGTTTACCATTTTTTTATAATAACTTTTTTTTAAATTTTACAGAAAAAATCGTAAGTTGCCCTGTACGTTTTCCACCAGATCCCTACGAAATTGACCTATTTTCCATAGTGTAGCCCGATTTTGTTCTGTCTATGTGTTCTTAACACCACTGTTCACTTATTAACACCACATTCATACAAAATTGTGGAAACCTCTACAAATTTAGTTCAAATCTCAAACTGAATCAGCAGTTGGTTATCAGCTTCTCAAGAACATTAATTAATTTGCTCAACTACGATGCGTAGAGCGTTATTCTGGACAATTCACTAACGATTTGAATGAAACCCGGCTTACTGCTTTCGCAGTCGACTTAAATATGATTTCGCGCAAATTTTTACATTGAGTGAAGTCTCCTCTTTTACGGAGGACATCCAAAATACCTTGTTACCAGATATATTTTCTCAATATTGGAAGCATAAATACTGGTAATGTAAAACATCTCTAGAAACAGTATTTGCCATCGCATTAGCCAGCTTGAAACAGTAGGTCTCGGTCAGTGGGTATACAAGTTATATCATAAACAGATCACTGATTTAAGAAAACTTCACCGTCTGTTCCTTCATGGAATGTTAATGGAAATATGTTGCTTGACCTCTTATTCATTTTGTCTTTCTTCGGTTTTGGATTACCTTCACTGCTGACCCATTATTTTCTCCCTCTGGGACGGAATCATTTCTCATGTTTCTCTTTGAAGTATCGTTTTATATACTTCCATTACCGCTCTACCCCGTCTTGGGAATCCAGCAATATAATAAATCAAAAATAGACCGAATCAATTTAATTTTAGTTCTTTTTTCGAAAAGAATCGTTGCTGAACCCCATGTTTGTAGGTTAGGTTATTTTGGCAGCTGAACATAGCATATGCTCACATCAGTTCATCAGGAGCTCTCGTTGATGTTGAGTGTATTATTGAGTGTATATAGTCGCCCAAAATACAGGGTTCTCCAATAAGAGGTGTTATTTTTAATCACCAGGTATTTCGGTAGCTGTCACTTTTATTCTTTAACATTTGACAAGTAGAAACTACGCCATTACTAAAATTTGAACGATGCACGCCTCACCAACGCATGGAAATTAATAAAATTCACTAAAAAAATAGTGAAAATCTTGTAGTCACAGATCGCAAAACTAAAAAGTTCTCGGACCGTGTTATCTCTCGAAGAGGTGATCACAATTGGCCACTGAGATCCTGTGATTTAACAACTTGCGACTTCTTCCTTTGGGGCCACGTGAAAGATAAGGTCTAAGCCAATAGCCCAGCGTCGATTCAATATTTCAAAGATAGAATTCGTGAAGCTTTTGAGGACATAGGGCAGCCAGTTAGCGATTTGGTTATGGACAATTTCATGAAAAGGATATTGTCCTGTAAGCGTGGTTGTGGTGGTAATTTAGCTGATGTTGTTTTTCATCAATACCGTCATAGCTTCCTCTTTATTATGAAATAAACGATCATGTATCTCATAAAATGACATTTTTCTTTGAATACCAAAAAAAAAACACCTCTTGTTGGAGAACCCTGTATATCAATAGTTTCTCGGTTACGGTCGCCCTTTTTTAAGCTAACCCATTGCCGAAATGAAGGATTGAATTAATCTTTGAAAAGACAGGTACTGGAATTTGTAGACCAGATATCTTCCGTCTTAAAACCATAAAAGCCGGATAATGACAGAAAAGTGTTAGATTGTCTTTTCCTCCTCTTAACTCTTGCAACTTGTACAGAAGTCGTAATATGGGAGTGGTTTCGACACACATTAACATTGAAAATATTGTGTTTGTCTCCTGGAATTTGTAGACCAGACATCTTCTGTCTGTAGTCCACAAAACTTGGGCCGTCATCCTGTTTTGGTGACTTTTGTCATCGACTTCGTCAATTTAGCACAGGATTGACTCTTGCCGTTTGTCAAGTGAATATAAAGATTAGTTGTTATCGCCTATTGTTTTCACAAATTTCATTGAAACATTATAAAAAGAAATATATTTCGTCAATTACGAGTAGTGTTGGCGTGTGTCCGATTTCCTGTGACCTATTCTTCATTTAAAGTAAATTCATGTTATATGTTACAAAAGCAATACATCATAAATACAAATTATTAAGTTATTGCGGGCACGTCATCCGATATTGTAGCACATTTGGAAAAATCGAATATTAACAATCGCACCTAAGCTGTCAGCCATTATACAGGTTGCAATCATCCAACCTCAGCACATATCAACCCAAAGATATGACAGTTTAGGCTTCTTTAATTCGCTCTTAGAAATTCACATCTTTCATTCTTATCTTCAATTGCAATTCGCTAACAATCAATTCACCGTAAGTAAATACCACAGATATTCTAATATAAACATAACATAAAATCTCACAATTGACATTAAGACTTCCTTGCCAGGGTCCTTTTGCCAAAAAAAAAAAAAATATTCGAATGCTGACTTTTGAATGTTGTCGTGTCGTACGTACGCCGACTTAAGTCGGTACATGGAAGCAAACGAAATAAAAGCGCTATAGAGGGAAATTCCACTTCAATTCCATTCCATTTTCTAATCTGAATGTTCAAATGTCGCATTAGATGCGAAATAAAACAAAATCGCTTTATGCTTTTAAAATGCTTACATTTCGTGAATAAAATCAGCCGGGAGAAGGCTACGATGACGCCTCCTGGAAACGATCGAACTCCTTATCAATGGCGATGGTGGTTGGCAGTGCTTTTATTTCTGCTGCCATTTTTGTTTTTCTTTTCTGTGTCATTGGCAAATAAAGTTTATAATACCAGTACGAACTTGACAAAATACATTTTATTATTATCCCTGAGAACATTACAATTGTGCGTGTGAGGGCGACTGTGTATTGAGTTCGTATAACCGTATTATTTTTTTATGTAAATTTATTGAAATCAATAACTTTATTATAAAAACGAAAGGCAAAAAAGGAAGGGAACAACGTAGAAAATATAAGTATTTTCTGCTGTACTTTTCTTGTGCAGATTATGGATATTCTGACCTTCTTTGGCAGTTTTTGTGTGTTCATTGAATGTGCGAGGGGTGGGACGAAATTAACCAATCAACAGAATGTTGTAAAACATGGCTTGCGAAATATATATATATATTCCATGCAAAGGAAGTATTATGGAATTTTATTTAAACATTATATTTGCTGCATTTTAAGAGATGATTTTGCGACTTTTGCGTAATATTTGTAACAGTAAATGATCCACCTAGGAACATTCTCAGAACGAATTTGAATATTTTTGAATATTTATTTCAGCTGCCTATGTTGTGAATTATGGTCTTTCAATATAAATTACTAGTCCCCTCGTACCATGAGTACTCGCATTGCGTGCGTGCGCTTTTATCACGCAGCAATTTTATTTCAGTTCACTACGATTTGGGTTTTTATTGAAAAAATCTCCCTATGAAAGCTTTAAAACATCCGGCTGTTTGAATTCTACCCAAAATAAAAAGAAAACACAGGGGCGCTCAGTTTTCCGATTGGGGTGGTGTTCCATATGCCTGTGAGTGTTTTTGTGTGTGTGAGTGTTTAAACATCCAACCATGACTAAGGAAATTGGGGTGTCTGCGTATATTTGTGTGTGTGAGTGCGTGTCTGTATTCGCGTATCTGTTTGCATTAGAGTTTGCTGTATTGTCTTTATTACAGCTATCTGAACGTTTTTATTTATTTTAATATTTTTTCTTTCTTTCCGTTTTGACGGAGCAGCAGTAATAAATTTATCTTCATTTCGAAGTCTTTTCCTTTTCGCCGTTTTTATTTTCGCACTTTTGAATGTCGGTGGTGGGTTGTTATGGTGGCTGACTGACTGGCTGACTGTCTGGGCAATAATATTTTTCCAGCTTTTCGTTATGGCCTGTGTTTCGAATGTGAGCGTGGTAGTGTGTCATGGGCTCATTTTTGTCCTGAATATTTTTCGTTTTCTTGGATGTTCGCTTTTTTTTATGGATTTTATGTTTTATTGATTGTTAGACCTTTTTCCCGTTTTTGTGTTCGTTGTGTTTGTTTTCGAATTTTGGATTATGTTTAACATTCATATTTAATAACGTAAATTGGTAATTTCCGTTGTTGTTAGCAAATTAAAATATAAATTTGATATATACGTATCATGATTTAAATATTGAAATACCTCTGGAACTTGATGCTTACTTCCGTAGAAGCAAACAACACAGCCGTTCTATCTGTGTGTGTGTTTCCTTGCTGCTGCTGCACAGCGGGAAAAATTTACGAGAAATTCGGTTGCTGGGTAACATAATAAACTGACTGGCGATGGATGAGGGAAATACACACAACCAATTGGAATTGTTGCACGTTTACGTGGAAATATAAATATATAAAGGAGCGTTTTCATTTAACGGCTAATACAAAATTGCTAATTCACTGATATTTACAGGTGGAATTATTTTGCTTACGATTTCATTTACCTGCTTAGTTTGTTCAACAGCGAGTCCATCCATTAAGTTGGTCTCCTAATGAACTTATGTCCATCTGTGTGAGACTGAAAGGATCTAGACGTATACGTATTCTGTCTGTGGGCAGCTCTAGAAAATAATGAAGTTAGAGGGTTTAAAGTGAAATGGAAAATGCCACTGGTGTGATACAAATTGAAAAGTGGTGCATCGTAGTCTGAAAAACGGTTCAGAAGCTGCACTTCAGGTCAGCACAAGTGAGATCTGGATTATTGGTCTGCAAGACTTTTCAATATTTCCTGGGTATGTGAATAAACATTAAATTCCAAGAAGATCATGCCATGAATCTCTGCCCGTCTGTCTGAAGAAAATAATGTTCATGGACATACTACCTGAACTATAATACTAGATATAGTGGCGCATAATTATTCAGCATGACATATTTTAAGATATGTGTGCATCTGAAGTATTACCATTCATATTTAGCTAAATTACCAACAACAAAAACCTATTGATTTCTCAGAGAAAAGTAATTAATGTTGCGCATACGCATAGTTGAACAACGGGTTCACTCAGCCGTCGCACGTAGTTCGGATTCGTTTTTTTTTACTGGCCAAAACTTTGTAAGTTGTGAACCGATAGAGATAGTTTTGTATTTTTTACCCGACAACTTTTTTCCAGATCAGTTTCAATTTCATTAAAAGTAAAAAGTAGTTATTATTTATTTTATTTTTATTTTATTTAATTACAATACAAGGTAAATTTATATTCTAATTTTGGGTCCAAGGATAAACCGAGTGACAAAGACTATTTGGCTTGATTTTTTTGCAGCGACAGACCAAAGCCTCTGGTGGGAATCGAACCCACAACCCCCACGCTGATAGGCAAGCACGCTACCAACTCGCCTACCGGGGCGCTTTAAAAAGTAGTTATTTCGCAATTCACTATTGAATGGCATTTTAGATATCGGTGATGACAAAAAACCGGGCTTTTGGCTATTAAAATAAAATTATGAACCACAATGAAGTTCTCCTTATCATAAATTGATTCTATTTTTATTTTGATCTCTTTATAATGAATTTCCATGCAATATATATTTCTTTACCATGAACCAATTTTGCAGTAGCATGTTTGACACGCCTGCTTTTTTATCTCCATGTAAACACAAATTTCGACTGTCCATCAGCTGACGTATCAACTGACTACTTAGCGCATGTGAGTAGTAACAAGCCGACAATTATATTTAAATTCCTAAATGTATTTGAAAGTTTCTTTGGGGTGGCGTGCTATTTTTCAGTCGATCAAGCCAAGACCTTACAATATGTTCGGAACTCTCGAAGATTCCACCATCTGGTAAAATATCAAGAGTCTAACGGCTTTCTAAATAATTAACAATCTACTAAGCTCAAATCTTATCGTATTTGTTAATTAATCCGACAGGGGTCTCAAATACTGACAATTGTTGGAGAACCCTGTATTTCACTAAAAGCTGAGGCAACAACAGTTTTGCCCACATAGTAACAAAATCATTTGTAGTAGGGTGAGCATTAACTTGCTGCATATGAAGGTCACACTATAAGGAAGTGTTAAGGGAAACGTATACGAACGGCATTCATGTTTGTATGTGTGACAGATATCAGGCCTAAGTAAATGTGGCACTTTTCGACTTCAATATAATACTAATATGCTATTTGGCACTCATCCACCTCGGTTCCACTACCCCGAACTCTATCGCTTGCTCTATAGTTATCAAAAGATAACGAACCATAAATAATGCCCCTGAGAATAATAAAGGAGAGCATAAAAAATATTGACAACATTGACCAAAAGCAATCATCAATAGTTCCCCAGGACAGACACTAACCGCAACAACAAAAACAACCACAATGTCAAGGAGTGTTGATATACAAACCAAAAAAAAAAACCGAAGATAGTGAACAAACACACACACACCTACGCTTACTCTTATGTAGATAACTGTTTGTTTGTTTGTATATACACACTAGGGTGTCTAAAGATTATTTTCTTGCTCATGATTTTGAGTAGTTTTCAGATTTTTTGGAAAAGTTTTTCGGTGGCACAAATCGATTTTTGGAAAAAGTTCAGGTTTTCCCGGAGCACACAACAGGCCAAATTGCTGGCCTAGGTGTATGTCAGTGACATGAGACGGTCATGGTACATGAACGATCATATTTTTATTCTTCTAGTCATCATTTCAAAAGAAAACTATTTAAGCTTTAATTTTATGTATTTTTTCGACTAACACTTAGGCGATGGCCCCTATGGATGCAATGCACTGTATTAGCGATAGGAAAGAAGGATATTTGAGGGAGGAGCAAGGGAGGAGCAAGGGAGTAGTGTTCTTTGGGAATTTTTCACAAAAAGGTCAAAACAAACGTGTCATAACTTTTAAAAAATTGCAAATAATGCAGTTTTAAAGATTATAAATTCTATGAAATCAAAACAATTTTATCGATTTTACTCTTAGCGTTTCAAAGTTATGTCCGTTGTACAACAGATTCGATGTATTTGTGGTATTTTTATAAAAATGTTTCTTAACTTTTGAAAACTGTAGAAACGTTAAAATTCTAAGTAATTTAAAAAAATATATATTAAATGTACTCTTGGCATTTCAAGTTGAGCAAGAAATACGAAATACCTCCGAAAGCCCAACTTTTCGCAAAAAAGCAAAAATACTTTGTCCCATAAGCTTCTAATAACCGCTTGAGTCTCTATGGAATTTGAAAAAATAATATTTTTTTGGACACCCTAAGGCACACTCGTACGTACGTTCGTTTGCGTTATTCTCAAGTGTCAATTCAATTGTCAATAAGAGAAGCATTTTTTTTCCTACATTCGTTGAGTTTTTCCATCTTCCACTCCCATCATCGTCATCTTCTAGCACACAGAAAGTCTGACATTTGTACACACATCGTATACAGAGTCGCATTCATACACACACACACACGCATATATATTCATATCCTTATACGTGTATGTATACAAGCGTGCGTGTGTGTGCATATTGAATAAACGTCTGTATATTACTGAGGTATTGATGTGGATTAATTTAATTTGATCTGAGAAGTTTATTTATGGAAATAAAGTGGAAATAATATACTTTTGGAAATCTTATACTCTCGCCTCGTACAGGAATACAATGTCAATATTAAATGGAGAATGTCGTACCAACAATGCACATACAGTGACAGGCAAAACAAAAGATAAAAAATGCACAGCAACAATTAAATTGCTATTATAAATGGCCTTAAGTTCAGCTGTAGTTCCAACAGGGTATTATAAGTGTATAGCAGCATGGCTTATTTTGGGTTATATGACGTTTAAAGAAAAACAAACGAAGATAATGATTTTTATTTTAATACGTTTACTTAATATTTCCAAAATCGAGAGGACATTTCAATTACGATTTAATCGAAAGAAGATATTCCAAAATGTTTCACCCAATTGATGACATGTTACCTCACCTCAAACCCAACCAACAACAAGTAACAGGTCTTATGCAGGAATATTTAAAGACCTGACTACTTCATCCAATTTTGGGATTAGTTGCGTAGTAGAAAGAACATTTGATCATCTTTTCCGCTGAGTACCTTATTTTTAAAAGATAATGAGAAAAAGGAAATTAACTCGTGATTTTGGTACTAAATAAAAGGAATTTTTACACAATATTTCTCCTATGCTCTAAGTGTGCAATTTTGGCCGGGTAAACGTTATACACAAGAGATGGGGATCCCTTCCATCTTTCCAAATTGGTATTACATTCTGTAAGACTTCTTGAATCTGAAAAGTTCTGTTGCCTCAAAGTCCATTTTTATCATACTCATATTTTTTTTATTTATTTTTATTTTGTAACTACAAAACAAAGTAAATTTATATTCTAACCGGGTGACACAGACCATATATGGCTAGATTTTTGCAGCGTCAGACCGATCTCCGTTGGTGGTAATCGAACCCACAACCCCCACGCTGATAGGCAAGCACGCTAACTACTCACCTACCAGGGCGATTCAAACGATATTTTTTAAAATTGTTGCTACAACCAAATTATATTTGGTACAACTCAAATGTTAATGTCTTAATAAAAAGAAAAAAAAAAAAACACTTTATCATTAAAAAAATTGTAGTACAATAGTTCTTAAAGTATATGTGATACAGTTCCACATATTAAAAGAATCAAGTTGAATATTTTCAAATTTCAAAATCGGAAAAGGGTGAACACTTTTAATATGATACCTCAATGTCTGAAAAAAAACTTAAAAAAGTATAAAAAATTAGACTTAGTCAAATATGAAAATATTTCTTACATATTTATATGAATTTGTCCGATTTTTAGAACCTTAAAATCCCTCAATTCTTGCATACAACAAATTTTTTACAGAACTCAAAGATGTTTACTAGATCAAAAGTTACAGAATTTGACAGATGAAATTGTAGTTTGAACCACTGTGCGTCCTTATTTTGTTTCTTTCAACGTTAAATTGTTGTGGCTCTAGTCGACTTCTGCTGCCTGATCATATGGCGTTATAATTATAATTGTTCATTCACAAACTATCTCACGTACAGGTGAAGCTGGTATCCACAGTAGAAGCAAAATTAAGTTAATAAACATAGATACGTATTTTAGTACCAATTTTCTTTAGATATAAGAATAAAATAAGAACTCGTTCACTTCCTTTTTGTACATCGAACAATAAACTTGAACTCCACAGAAATATTTAGAAGATGTTTTAATTCCATATAGGCGTATAAATTGCTGACAAAGGTAAGAAATGAATACTGGGAACATAGTGTCAACCATTCCAATTCTTCGTTTCTTATTCTCATTTCGAATTTATTTCATAATCCATATGTATCAGTTGTCGCATCTTCCGAGTGATTAATTCCTACATCATATCCTTTTAGTAAGCGATAACCAGCGGACATCACTTCACGGGATTGAAGAGACTTACAATAATTATTATAATTATATTGAAAATACCTTCGGTTACGATGCCTGACCAGAGGACTTCACTGGATTCTCTAAACCAAACTCTGCCATTATAGTTCTGGGGTCTACTCAATATTAATTGGTTCAAGATCACCGAAAATGACCCGGGGCTGTTCCAAAATTATTATGTAAATAAAACAGACAATGTGGTCGGAGGAGAATGGTGAACTGATATTGTAAAGGTTGTTATTTTTTGCTATTTGGTTTTTCAGTGTTAAGTCTTTGCCAGTTCACGCGTGTTTCATGACATGTTTTAATGTCAAATATATTCAACTAGTAAGTTGTAATGCGCCTATGGCGCCCGTTAATTTGCTTGAGAAAGTATTTGTTACTTAATTTGTTAATGAGAAAACTATTTTGTAAAAAAAATTTCGAAAAAAAATAAAATTGGAAAAAAAAAATTTGTGAAAAAAAAAAATTGTGAAAACAAATTTTTGTTGAAAAAAACAATTTTTGGAGGAAAAACAAAAAATTTTGTTGAAAAAAAAAATTTTTGTTGAAAAAAAAAATGTTTGCTGAAAAAAAAAATTTTTGTTGAAAAAAAAAAATTTTGTTGAAAAAAAAAATATTGTGGAAAAAAAAAATTTTGTTGAAAAAAAAAATTTGTAGAAAAAAAAATTTGGAAAAAAAAATTTTTGTAAAAAAAAAAATTTGTAAAAAAAAAAATTTTGGAAAAAAAAATTTTGGTAAAAAAAAAAATTGGGGAAAACACAATTTCTGTACAAAAAAAAATATTATTTTTTTTATTATTATTATTTATAGAATTATTATAGAATGCCTATTTAAATTCCTACGTACTGCGTGACAGAGTCAGTGAATCAGTGAATCAGGGAATCAGTGTATCAGTGAATCAGTGTCGAGGGTAAATATATATTAAGAAGATATGCCTTTTCTCAAAAAACCATTATCAAATTTCCTGCCCTGTAAAAACTGTGTAACGCAAATTAAGTCCACCTAGCAGTCTATTGACCAGTGTGACCACATTTCGCATCAGTTTAACACTATTGGACATAAATCCACCAACCTGCTTACTGAGGACAGTAAAACTGCCGTATTCGCTATTGTTAAGGAATATCCGAATATCGCCTTTGGGTTTGCGTCATTCGAACACATGAACGTGAACGGTGATGGTGAGTGCGACCAGTGTGTAGTCTATCACACAGCAAATGCTGGTTCACAACCTGGTGAAAACATCAAACATTTCGAGGGACAGTTTACAGCTCAACAATGCTGACGACTTTACGAGTAAGAGAAGTATATGTAAGCCATGTTAAACTTGTCTAAAAAGCTGCAGAGGTTGCAGAATTGTTTTTGGTTGACATGTGATATTAACATGACGGTGCCACATGCTACCCTATACTCGATGCCATTTACCAATTGAGAGACGAGTTTGCTAAGCAGTTAATCTCACTGTCAATTAGACGTATGGAGGTTGCTAATTTTCCCTAGTGGACCTTTTTTTGTAAGGGCACTTGCTGTGTCTGTGAAGAAAGCATTACACGTGTCTTTTGTGAGATATCGGCCGAAAGGACCACCATAAGCGTAGCTGTGGACAAGACATTTATTTACATTTATAGGCATTTATTTATCTTTCCAAATAAATACATCATTCACTTATACATATTAAAAAAACAAGCGATGAATAAAGCAGGGTCAGCATGTTTAATACGACCTAAATTTGTTAATGTTTTACTCGAAAAGTTTATAAAATTTTTCTTCATAAGCGTTTTTTTTTTGTGGGTTTGCATATTTTGAAATTTTCAGCAAGCGCCCCAGTAGGCGAGTTGGCAGTGTGCTTGCCTATCAGAGTGGGAGTTGTGGGTTGGATTCCCACCAGAGACTTTGGTCTGTGTCACCAGGTTTACCCAAAATTAGAATATAAATTTACTTTGTATAATAAAATGGTCAACAAATTATTTTGTAACTGTATTAAAATTCTCGGGAACGGATTTACCCATTTGGGCAGTCATTTGAAAGAGAACAATATGTTCTTTATTACCACAAGTTTTTTTTTATAAATGTAATATTTTCAATTTTTTAAATGATGGTGTCGACGATTTTTTTTTTTAAATTTTTACTAAATTTGTCATTAGTCTATTATATCCAAAAATTAATCGGATTTTTCGGATCGCCATAGTTGGTGAAGTTATGGACAAAAGACTGACGTTGATCGGTACCACAGCATAATTTGCTCGCACATTTTTCCTACAAAAAAAAAAAAAGTTAAATAGGTAAATACCCGCAGAGTCATACCTTTTTTTTTTGTAGATCATATCAAGTACAAATATCTTACCTGATTTCTTACGTAATACAGCAAGATTTTTAATAAAGACGAAAAATCCATTTTTGTGTCAATTCTAAAATGTTCAATCCAACCAAAAATTACAGCAGCCCTTTTTATAAAAAAAAAGTATAAACTTTTCGAGCAAAAAACAAAAATATTTTGAAATACTTGTAGTACCCTTTCTGAGGGCTGAGGGCATAGTCGGTGTGGGCAAATTCTGTTTAGACCTATAAATATGAAAATTGGAATACTCGTGTCAGATTGATTTTGAAATGTTAACGAAGAAGGCGTGAAAAAAAAGATTTTCTATGTGAACATGGGATAGATTAATTTTAAGGGAATCTGCAAGGAGGATTGCTTTCGGATCTTGAAACCTGAAACTCGGAATATATACGAAAATTGCCAACCCAATTTCTTATTTATGATTTCTTTTCTTGACATTACTGTATAAATATTTCTCCTTCCGCAAATGCATTAGGGCAATTTTTATGTAATCGAATTTTTCTCACTTTTTTGGTTTTCCTCTTAACAACAACAATTATAATTAAATTAAGTAATTTTTTCTTTAGCAAATTCACACATACTTTCTTTAAAGCGAAAAAAATGACAAACAAACACGCATAACAGTGCAAAACAAAATGTATAGCAAAGGATATTAGTACAAGGAATACGACTATTACGCGTTTATACACACACACACATAGAAACATACAGGCAGTGTACATACACACCATCATATTCATAAAGAAAAAAAAGCCATTAGGTGCCATTAATACACACTAAACTACAGCAATAATAACAGCGACAGCAATGGCAAATGACATTTGTGAATTTCGTTGCTTATGTGTGTGTATGAGTATTGTGAGTTGTAGAATTCCCAACATACCCAGTGTCGGAATTCTACAGTTTTTATCCAAAGGGAAATGTCTTCAGAGGAAACCCATATTCAGTTAATGTTAATATTAAATTTCATTTGAAAATATTTTAATTTTATGTCGAAATGACGTATATATCTCAATATTTATTAAAATTACAGACGGGGAACTTCTCTGGAATCAGTGTGCTGTGTACGATATACTTTGTATTCTCACTGACCGACACCTACTGTGTAAAGTCGGCTTCGAACGGCTAATGTTTTTCTAAAGAAGTTTTACTCTCCTACTTGTAAAGTCAAGATCAACTACGAGGTGGAAGCCATAATAAAATATGTAAATTGTCTTGAAATGCTGATGTTTGTATGTCTATTCAGACTACAGTGACGCATGAGCCATAATGATACTGGAATAAAAAAACATGTCCATTTGCATTCAGTAAAAACGATTACGGTTTTCCGATAAAATCGTCTGTGTAAAATATCCCCTGCTTTTGATAAACCCTTCATTTAACTTCGTCAATAGGAAGAATACTTCTACTCGTTGAATACCATTTGTTAATTTGAACTTAATGCGAATGTCCATACAAGGCCCTCAGTCTGCTGTGACAGGCCATTGTCATCTGCTGTTTTACCCGCTGGGACAAAACGGAAAGAAAACACATTCCTAAATTAGTGTTTGTATGTAAGAGCGATTGTATATAGAATGAGTAACGAAATGCAGACAAATACAAAAATATGGCACCCCAAAAACAGTCTTAAACAGCAATTATTTTAACGACAACAACAATTTAACAACAAACAAATGCGTACTTTAACTTTAACTCTCGTACAGTATTTGGGCAGTACACCGAAAAAAGTGTCAAGCTAGAATTTTCCAAAATAATTTTTTTTAAAAAAAGCGCTAGGCAATAAAATATTTAGAATAAACAAATAATCCCCCTATTCATAAAAATTTAACAAACCTTTGTTAAGAAAAATGTATGAAAATACAAAAACAATTTTGACAGTTTTTCAAAAGAAATAGTGTTTCTTTAAACAAAATATTGGTATTGTGGTAGAAAAATACACTTACGCCTTCTGTTGGAAATGTTTCGCAACCGAATTGGGATTTCCGCATTCTGTGTGGTCTTTGTTTGAAAATAATTTGACATAATTACACATTTGTACCATGGCGATGTATCGCTGAAATACTCTAACTTCCGTAGCGTTTTTGTCGCTTGTTTGTAGAAGTGTAGTTTCAGTTGAATACGTAATTTCTTTAATGAACACTGAAATTGTTTTTTTCCCTGTGTACCTTGAAAAATAATAACACACGAAATGGAATACAAATGAATAACAAAAAACCTTCCAGCAACTGACCGCCACTCTGTTAATTGAATATTAAAATATTATTCTGAGCTCGTTTATTAACACCAGAAAAGAATACATACGAGGGCAGGTTGAGAACTCCGTGGATGTTTGGAAATTAAGACCAATCAGCTGTTACTAGAATATGGTCAACATTTTAAGCCACCATGTATTATTAAGTCCCTTGAACACAGACATTCACATAACCGCGACAAACTGAAAGACTATTAACACCATGACTTAGTTTAAATTGTTAAAAGAATTCCGTTGTGATCGTACCAACACACAAGTGATATCGAATCTCAGGTCCTCCAGAAGAAGCCTTCACTCCTGAAAACGCCGATAAAATCAATGTGGGAGAACGAATCGCAGAACGAAACTGTTTGAGGTGACAGAGAGTATAGGCATCTTTAATGAAAGATTTTTATATATGAACAAGATATATTAATTTAAACAATCCACGTGGAATCAACATCTGCCGCATTTGGGGATATTTTCAGACCAGCTGTCACGCCGTTGTGAAAAGTAGGCCAAAGGCTCATTTTGGCAGGGAATTCGACCTGTTGCATTGATGGATACTCTGTCCGTCAAAGTTTTGTTGTAGGAATGGGTGCCGCGACTACTCAATCAAACCACGTAAGACCACGTAAATAGAGTTTTTGGGAATATGTAAGCCCAACTCAATGATGTTTCTGCAACCTTTTGTAATAGTGAATGAAATATTGATCCAAAACCGCATATGTGCACCTTTGGGCACTAATGAGTTGAATTAACAAAAAACCGCCAAGCAAGCATTTTTGCATTGAATGCGTTTTGCTAATTAGCTAACGTGCTTTTTAAAAACATCGCTATAATGAAAAACTGGGAATAAAAATGGTTCTCTGGATGCAGTTCTTAAGATTTTTTATGCAAATTATATGTCGCTGAAAAAATGAACGTCTCTACTTTTTCTGGGAATGTTTGGGATATTTCACAGACAGATTCTTGTTGTACTCGATAAGATCTACAAAACAATAGTATGACTTTTCCAGTATTTCGCCTTCATCGTTTTTGCAGCACTGTATTATGGAAGTTTTGCGTGCAAATGATGCTGTGGATATATATGACTTCAACAATTCTGGCGGTCCCAAAAATCTGATTACTGCTTTGGATTTGTTAGACTTACGCGCAAATTAAAATTCTTCCTATAATAGAACTTATCATTGCCTTGCTGGGGAATTTTACTGTTTAGAAAACAATCATATGGATATTTTTTAGTTACGACAAACTTGAAGAGGTCAAACGTTATTTCTTTTCAACTCAGTTTTACTTTTGAACTTTTATTTTTAAAATTTTCCACACTTTTCATTGCATAATACAGAACATTTTACCGTAATGACAACGAATGTCTTTTCAAATTACCCAAAATGTCTTTCCTTAGATCTTGTTAATTAAAACTATATGCGTTGGGCATAATGATTACGACAAATAGAGAATTATGTCTCAATTTAAAATCTCATTATAACATGTCAAAAACAGCAGCAAGTAGTTATTATGATTTTCTTTCAGGCAAATATTGCCTGTGCTTGGTCTGTGTTCGCTACAAACGAAAAGGCCAATTTGGAATGCTATTACCATGTCCTCATCTACAGGGCGAACATAAATGGAAAAAAACATTAAAACACAGTAAATTCACAAAGGAATTTTACAGTTAACAGTTTGCCGTAATGTTTTGTGGCGGCCGGAAGGAAGTACACGGGGCATCTTAGTAACTCTGTAGTGATACCTTTTGTAGTCTTCGTTTCATAATACATTTGATTTTAAGCACTTTCAGGTCGATTTTAATATATTTGAAAATAATTATGTGTCTCTGACATGATTTGGTTCATTTTTTTATTTTAATTGTATTAGGCATAGATGATACCAATGACAACAACACAAATGAGAATTAGTTACAATTAAAAGAGCCTTTCAAAGAGCGAAAAGTTGGCGTGTACAAACAAAAATATTCACTGCAAATTCCAGAGTCTGACTTTGCCAGGCCTTCTATGAAGTGTTGCCACCACGCGAAGTGTTGCAAGCATTGATTTTTTTGAGGTAATTTTGGACCACTTTTTGTCACATATTGGGCGGTATCTCAGCCACAACTTGACGAATGTTGGCTCTTAAGTGCTCAACAGTTAAAGGTTTATCTGCATAAACACGGTAGCCCCACAAAAGAAAAGTATAATGGTGTCAAATCGCATGATCTTGGTGGCCAGTTGATGTCGCCACGACGAGAAATTACGCGGCCAGCAAATGTCTCTTGCAATAAAGCCATATTCGCTCGAATTGTGTGGCATGTGGCACCGTATTGGTGAAACCACATATTCTCCAAGTCGTATTCTTCACTAGCAGGCAAAAAAAAGTCGGTTATCATACGACCATAAATCTCCGAATTGCCGGTGACAGTCGTTCTCTCGTCGTTTTCGAAGAAGTAAGGTCCAATCACACCTTCGGACCAAATAGCGCACCAAACAGTGACTTCTTGTGGGTGTAATGGTCTCTCTTCCATTACTTAAGGATTCTCAGAACCCCAAATACGACAATTTTGTTGATTAAAATACTCACCGAGTGAGAAATGCGCTTCATAACGATAATCCATAATCTCCTCTTAAGCCACGATATGTGGCTGTGCCAGAATCACCATTTTTGTAGTAGGTTTTAATAATTTTTACGCGTTGTTTGATAGTTAAGCGATCCATTTTCGTCAATGCCAGACTTCCAAATGAAAAGAAAAAAAAATGGTGTAACTTGGTTTAACAGATCGTCGTTCGTAAGTTATAGTGTTCTATAACGCAAAATAGGAAAAATTGAGATAAGACTGATTTTTGGGTCAATTTATCGAGATCTGTCGATCTGTGTAATCAGTTTGCTTTTATTCTTTATAGTTTCCGAAATATTATACATCGACTTTGTGCTATACAATACATTACTGACTTTTTGCAATAAAGAACTAAACTTTAACATGGATTTCCCAAAAAAACATTTTTGTCATATAGAACACAATAACTTGCGAACGACGAGATGTCAAAATTTCAGCCCTATACTTTTGAAATCACGAAATGGATAACCCTATATGTACTAAACCTCACGTTTCTAAATGTAACAGTCTATACGATATAGTCGCTTTAATTTTGGGATGTGTAAGCGGGGCCACGCTCCTATTTCCAACCTTCCCAATAGCCTGTGTATTTCAAGACGATGTGACAGTTATTATGACTGTTATAATGGACCAAATTCTTCTTGTCGGGTATAGACACTAAAATGCTTACAACTATATAATCCGAATAAATTTTTTTTTTGAAAAGTGAGCGGTGCCACGTCCACTAGAGATATAAAAAACTGAAATAATCCTATTTTCACCACCGATTTTAAAATTCATCGGTTCAGCCATTTTGGTGTCTATACCCAACAAATAAACACACCCGCCAACACAAACTCATTTCTATATACAGGGTCAGCCAAATAACTTTTTTTTTTTTGAAAATTCTATAAAAAAAATACTACTGGATATTTTCTCAAATTTCTTTTTTTATTTGTAAGTACAATCCTTCCTGTTAACAATGGAAAATAATTTCATTCAAATAGCTGCCTCGGCTGGCCATGCAGCTCTGCGGCTGATAATGCGATCTTCAAAAACAGGGCGCAAAATATCGAGTGTGGCTTCGGCTGTGTGGCACGTAGCGCCGTCCTGTTGAAACCAAATGTTGCCAATATCCTTCTCTTCAATTTTTGTAAACAAAAATTCGTCCAATATGGCCGGATAACGAATATAACGAAATAAGCACTAGTTGAACAAAAAAACGTTAGATGGCGGACCCTTTACATACCCTCACCTGAAATCCAAAATGACCCATCATAAAAAAATCAAAAATCGTGTTTATGATTGAGTCTGGTGAACTGACCTTAAATACATGTCTCTGCAAAATGGTACACTGCAATATCCAAAATTTTGAATTTTATAGGTGAATTCCTCAATGAGGTGACAGGAAAAGTGTTTAGATTTTACAAAGTTTTCTGATGCTACGATACGTTATAGAAACCTCCATTTAGAAATTTGAGAGCGCTTATAATTTTTGCGATTATACTGCCATTGTTCATTACCATCGCCTCAGAGCAAAATCTAAAATTCTTGTGATTTGGTAAACATAGTTTAAAACTGTTATTCAAATAAAAAGGAAATGTTATTATTTTTTTTTAATGAGAGTGATCGGGCCATACTACGTGCATCTTTCATTGTGGGTGGTATGTGGGATTTGGACTTAATAACCTATTTAATTTGTTTGCATTGCCTTTACCCGGACAAAACTGCTCGTGAAGGAAGTCCTTGCCTCAATTGTATATGATGGTAGAAAGACTCTCAAATTAAATCGTTTTCGTTGGCCTTCTCAATAGACCGCCGCTGGTATACTCACACTTACAAGAATTTACGCACACTGGCACACTTTTCTACGCCGGAACACATGGTTGAATGGATTGGAAACAAAACAGAAATTATGATCTTAAGTTTTTGTGCTGAACTTGCACTAAAGCGCTGTCGTTAAATAGTGTTACACACATAATTCATAAACGATATGGGATATTCCGAAAGAGTGTTGCCAGTAAGTGCATGAAACTGTGAAGAAGGAAAAAGCAAACCATTTATATAAAATTAATAAGAAAATATCACAAAAAAAAAAGAATAAAAATTGTGAAACCCTCCCCAATTTTGTATGAACTTTTTTGGGGAATTCTTCATTTTTTTGGGCATGTTTCATGGAGCCGAACATTGGGATGATTTTGTCATTCCGCTTCGAAATACTTAAATTCGATCTGATTAATTTTTCATATATGCAGGGTCTTTGAAATACGTCCAGGTCGCCAGAGTAATGGCATTGGACTATTTTCTGTGCCACCATCGCAAAGATAGTGTTAATTGAAATTAACTAGAAACAGAAACAACAGATAGAGCCACATATGATAAAAATTCATTGAAAATTCATCAGACGAATCTACAAGTGTATGCGCCAGCCTGATCGATAGGACTTTTAAAAAGTATCGTCTATTATTCACGAATTGTACACCTTTTGCTACATCGTAAACAAACAAATAATACATTTCCATTCAAAATGTATGTATAATATCCATTCTGTGTTGTCTAGCCAAAATTGCTCAACTCCGACTCCAGCATTTTTTAAATCGCTCAAGTCCGAATCCGGAGTCGAATCCGACTTCAGCTTTTGAATAACAAAATTTCAAAAATTGCATTGTCATCCACTATTCCTATGCTCTATTTTATGTATATCTTAAAGATAAACGAAAATAAAAAAGTTAATAGAATCGAAAATATTTAAAAACATTTTTTTTATATAAAAATCAGGGTTGGAGTCGAATAACGTTTTCGACTACAGACTTCGACTCCAGGAAAATTTGTCAGACTCAGACTCTGTCGCCGACTCCACAGCTCTGTTTAAAATACTGTATAAAACTATTGATTGGCTTTTAACACCAGACTTTGGAAATGGCCTTTAGCAACTCAAATTTTGTACAGACGATGCCAAAGGATTTCTCTGCTAGGACCAACAGACATCTACTGTTATTCGATTTTCGAGTATAACCAAGAGTTGGATTGACCGTTAAATAGATTACAGAAAGAAAACCCAGTTTCGCCCCCAAACAAACAAAAAAACGTACATGTGATTTAATTAGGTCATATATGTGAAGGACATTTACAACACATTGGTCCATACCCAGGGAAACTTAATAAGAAAAACAAAACCAGTAAAAGAAATAAGTGCAGACAAAGAAAAATATGTTGGAAACGCTTACCCACCATAACAAATTACTCAAAACACTGAACTTTCTCCTTAAAAACATTTCTGACACAAACACAGAAAACTGGGCTAAAAACAGCTTAAATTGAACAAAACGTATTCTTAAGAACGCGAAAGCGGTAATTATTACCAATTCAAGGACTTGGTTTTTATGAGTTTGCTCTGTAAAATATTTTCTATATAAAAATTCCTATATACTTTACTTATGCAGTGACATTGTACACAACAAGGCTACGTTTGTAGTTGGCTCTTAGAGTGAGGAAAAACTGGGTGGTTCCAAGTGTCAGTTGATGAAAGGGAAATGTTGGTTAGAAGGCTTGACTGGGAGGGGATAGCCAAAGGCTTATTTATATTGGTATTACTTATCTGTTCCGTGGTATGAATGTTACAACAGGAAAAATATGTCACAGACATAGAGCTATTGAGAAATAGAAGCTGTACATTATGAGGTTATTTAATGTTTTATGTCTCTACATGGAATTATGATAAATTTAAATGGTATTCGGGTATCCTAAAGTGGAGAATCTACTAAACAATTCAAAACAGATAAATAAGACTTAAAATGGCCTTCAGAGGAATATCACTTTGAGTTTACAAAGGAAATAATTATGAACCATAATTGTCTTATAATTTTTAATTGATGCGAGTAGAATGTATGAATGAATATCTGTACTGCCTTCATAAGAAAAAAGCCACATCTCCATTGTGGTAATTTTGAGATATTTAGGTTTTACTTCATATATATGTACTAGTAAGTTGTAATGCGCCTATAGCGCCCGTTAATTTGCTTGAGAAAGTATTTGTTACTTAATTTCTGTACAAAAAAAAAAATATTATTTTTTTTATTATTATTATTTATAGAATTATTATAGAATGCCTATTTAAATTCCTACGTACTGCGTGACAGAGTCAGTGAATCAGTGTATCAGTGTATCAATGAATCAGTGAATCAGTGTCGAGGGTAAATATATATTAAGATATGGAACATTAAAATTAAATATTTTTTAAAAATTTCAAAAATGATTCTATGATTCACAAAAATCAGAATCTCATTCAGTGTTCCAAATCTGGCCTAACCTCAATATTGACATTTTGGCGGATGTGACTTTCTTTCTAAGAACGGCAGCATTTTAATATGTGTTTACTAGTAAACAGAGTAGAAGACAAATTACATTCAGGTCGAAATCTGCAATTTTTATAAAAATGTCCTGTAAACTGGACTACAATGTAAGCATTGAAAATAAATGGTCGTCCGAAGGGCCAACAGTTTCAAGTTTTTGTAACGCATATCGTCCTCACACAGATGGCCACTGAACCATGTTCCATGTATTGAAGGGCAGCCGTTGAATATTATTGGTTGAATTATTTTTTTAGACCATAACAAGTTGTTTGTTAACATTAGTGTACCTGTTGGAGACTCGGAGCACTGTACTACTTCTGTAGCATTTTCTCATTCTTATCATCTAAATCAGACACGAAGTTCTGCATTTATAAAGGGTCCGCCATCACTAGTGCTTTCGTTTTCGTTATTTTCGTTATCGGGCCATGTTGAACGAATTTTTGTTTACAAAAATTGAAGAGGAGGATATTGGCAACAGTTGGTTTCAACAGGACGGCGCTACGTGCCACACAGCCGAAGCCAAACTCGATGTTTTGCGCCCTGTTTTTGAAAATCGCATTATCAGCCGCAAAGCTGATGTCGTTAGACTACTGCATGACCAGCCGAGGCAGCCATTTGAATGAAATTATTTTCCATTATTAACCGGAAAGATTGTACTTTCAAATAAAAAAAGAAATTTGAGAAAATATCCATTAGTTTTTTTTTTTATAGAATTTTTAAAAAAAAAAGTTATTTGGCGGACCCTGTAATTTTGCAAAAAAAAATATAAATAAATCAATGATCTCGAACTTAAACAACAGAAACGAAAACTGTATAATGAATAAAAATCGAAAAGAACTAAAAAACTAAAAATATTATTTTGTATTTAAGAAATAAAGTATAAACAAATTTTGATAAATCTTAACCACCACCTTATTCATACAAAAAAGTTGCCCTATTAAAATGTAATTAATAATTTGGCGGAAATTTTAAATTTGTCTAAGATCCAAGGTTTAAAACTATGCACTCATTTAGCTCATCTCTCAGACTTCAGCTAGGTCTCTATGATATTTTAATCAAATCAGACCACAAACTGTCAGATTTTTTCTCAATCATTTTTCGAATTCCCCCATTAAGCATTGTGGTGTATTTTTGATTCCCTTCGAGTCTATCATTGCCTGAACCTCTTTCAATGCAACTACCGCAACGTTAGTATTTTCGAGAATTTGTTTTACTGATTACCTACATTTTAAGGTGTTACAAATGTAATAAAAAAAAAGTGGAAAACCATTTTCATTTTCACATTAACTTATGGAGTGAAATCATTGGTGTTAAGGCGTTGCCACGCACTTATTAAACATTGTGTTGTATTATTAATTAATTACAAATCCATATACAACATTGTTCTTTTTCCACAAATAGTAAGGCATTGTCATAAATTCGATTTAACTTTTGTTTTCCAACGATAAAATGACTTTGACACATATTAATAAGAACGACAGCCATTTCATTTTCTCTTGTTGGATTATCCGCCCTTCCACTGTTTTGGTAATCATAACAAATAAAGTCGAATCATGTAAAATTCATACGAGTCTACGATGAAAATGTTACCCTGTCATGTCACTATTAAGTATTAATAAACTTTAAGTAACAATAACGCGTTGAATGAACCTAATTAAAATCAACCGAAGGACAAATGTTTCGTGTAGACTAAGGTAAAAGAAAGTGATTTGTACTGGAAGGTGAACTGAATAATATGCGGAAATGTGTAAAGAAATGTAAGAACAAGAAGTGACTTATTTACAAAATTTTGATTATAATTATTCATGACATCAATGGATTGGTGTCAACTAACTGCGTTACATTGGAAGGGTTTTCGGCAGACTACACACGTTTACCTACAAAGAATCGGAATATAATTTCCTTCCCTGATTCGCTAAGTTCAGGGATATTTTAAGCGTCCCGGTATAAATTTATTTCTTTCTATTTGTCATAAGGCTCTCATGTCTAGTTATGTACTGGCTAGTTTTTCTGCTGCCAAGTCAATTGGGATGTTTCCAGTCACCACACTTGCGACATCAGGGCATATTGTGCGGTATCCGCAGCAGACTCTGATATTGATGTAATATCCTTTCTGTCCTTGATAGTCCATTGTGCTACAAAGGAAATTAGGCGCCCCGGTAGGTGAGTTGGCAGCATGCTTGCCTATCAGCCTGGAGGTTGTGGGTTCGATTCCCACCGGGGGCTTTGGTCTGTCGCTACAAAAATCTAGCCAAATGGTTCCCCTTGGACCCAAAATCTTAATATATATTTACCCTCGACACTGATTCACTGATTCACTGACTCTGTCACGCAGTACGTAGGAATTTAATTAGGCATTTCTTTTAATTTTTTTTCCAAAATTTTTTGTTTACAATTTTTTTCCAAAATTTTTTTTTACAATTTTTTTTTTTAACAAAAATTTTTTTTTTCAACAAAAATTTTTTTTTTCAACAAATTTATTTTTTTCAACCAAATTTTTTTTTCCACAAAATTTTTTTTTTCAACAAAATTTTTTTTTTTCAAGAAAAAATTTTTTTTCAGCGAATTTTTTTTTTAAAGAAAAAATTTTTTTTTCTACAAATTTTTTTTTCAACAAAATTTGTTTTCCATATTTCAACGGGCGCCATAGGCGCATTACAACTTACTAGTTATAATATAAATGTACTTCGTATTTTAATTAATAAATAAATAATAAAAAAAAACATATTGGACTATAAATACAAATTTGGCTAAAGTTTTACTTTCTTTGAGAACCGAGGTTTCGAAATGTTGGACCCTTGTATCTTATATCTGGGTAGACCCACCGGGTCTTCCACAGTGCATCGCCCATGGTCCACTTGTGGTGTTATCAAGAAACTCCGATAAAATTCTGAACTGCAGACAAAACGAACATCACGTATTACCATGTACTTCACCCGGCTATTCACATTGGACTCCCATCTAGCTAAGTTCGCCTTTAGATTAGATTAGGTTGAGAAGAGAAGGCAGGTTTGCTCCGCCTCATGTCTTTGGATATACACATAAGCCAGTATTCGGCCTATTGTGTGCTCTAATTGTTCTCTGACAGTTCCATTGACATTGAACTCTGTACTATTGACAATCCGTAATTGTTTTCCAGTCTGCGCCCCAAACTTGGGTCAAGTCTGTTAAAGACTCATTTCCCAAGGAACGGGATCTATTGTTTGCGATCGCTGGTCATTGGCAGAGAAATTGCTCCAAAATTTCGTTTATTCCTGGTAAGTATCGCAATCATAAGACAGTATTGTCAAGTTCCTCTTGATTCTCAACTCAATACAGTCGAAACGTATAACTACCAGATCAAGAGTAGCTGCATCTGTAGTAATATCCGTAGGGCATCAGTGTTAACTGTGCTGTAATACTAGTCATAAATTCAAAAATATTTACTTGTTATACATTTATATATTTACAATTTATTAAATTTTCGCCTGTTCGAATTTGCAACTGATGACTTAACTTAAGTATGCAGCCATTCTGGTGTCATCGAATCCAACTTCATTGCATTCTTAAAATTGAAATTTTTTCACTGAAATTTTACACTGTCACGTTTGACGTTTAAAAATGTTATTCTGCAAATAGACTTACGTCATATGCCTTCTCGATTGCCTTTGCTTTCAGTACAGCCTATTAAGTATGGACCTACACTTCAGTTAATGTCTCGAGGTATTTCAGGGCCGCTTACAAAAATGTAATATTCCCATTTTATATAAGTGACACTTTTATGAAAATATACATTGAATATAAAAACGTTTTAAAATTTTCTGTTACATCACAAACTGCCTAATTTTCCACTCTTTATCACAGTGCCAACAATAATATCAGCACTCTCGAGCACGCAAACAAAATCATGATTAAAATTAAAAATTAATTATTGATATTGACCTATGGCGACCCTTAACGTCATAGTTTGTTGTTTTCCCCATATCACACGCACACACACACACAGACACAATCTCTCTTCGTTACCTTTGCCGGGAACTGGGTGGAATGGTGGAAAGGTGCCCGGGCACCAGCGCCAGGGCAACAGCGACTACAGCGTCAAATGAACAATACCAAATCTGCTGACTCGTTTAATTGTTACCGGGATATGCGTGTTTGTGTGAAGTTTCCATTTTTGTCCCTGTTCTCATTCCAATTCAATTGCCTTCACCAAGACCGACCCGACCCGCCACGCCATGACTGCCAACAGTGCCATAACGAAACGCGCATATGAAATTATATGAGAATGTATAATGAGATTTTAATTAGCTTTCTGCATACCAACGGACACTTTTGTGGGCAGTGCTGTACGAGTGTTGTGGAGCATTTAAAATACAATGGAGGGCAACAACATAAAATGAAAAATATACCGAAAAACAGTCCCCTATGAACTGCTGGGACAGCAGCAACTGACCCCCTCCCCCCCGGCCACAGTGGACTGTGCGGGTGGCTTTGCTATGTGGAGGAAATTTCCGAACGCCAGAGCTCGACTGTTCGTTGTCAGTAACATGAACACGGGACACAGTAATGAGCTTTATTTGGCTTAGACAAAAACGTGAATGCGTTGTATTGTCCCAGCAAAAAACAAAAATCTACCAAATTAAACAGGAAAACTTAACAACTACGTATATACATAAATACCAATTCAGCTTTTGCGGAAGATAAACAAAATAGTAAGGAATTGTTTTCAGAATGCCGCCAATGTAAAATCTAAGCTAAAAATCTACATCCGTATGTGAAACTGGCATGTTACCAATTAAAAAAAAAAATTCCAAACCTCTCCGTTTCAAACTGGAGAAACTTTAAACCGTGCGGAGGTTATGCAGAGCATTGTCTTCAGTAAATGATTTTTCCAATTTGAGTTAAAACCAAAGCTTTCAAAGCTTCAGCAATTGAATATTGCAGAATATCTCTGTGAACCAATCACAATTTTAGTTCTGGTGGGAAATTCTGTAAATTTTTTAAGTTGAATTTGAATACCATTTCATAGAGATGTCATCGAAAATGGGTGGATTATGAAGTGAGTTACGGTATGCCAAAGTGGGGATCCTCCAGTTCCTGGCTAAAGGCTGAGTGAACATTATTGGCCACATCCTCCCTGCATTTGCAGATGTATTGTGATGCGACTGACTAGTGTATTTGTATAGTTTTTTTTTGAAATATTTGTATGCAATAAAACATAATTAACAAAGTCCGCCTTAGGGCATTCTTGCCGGTTAGATGGTTAACCGCAAAAACCTGTGGCCAAAAATTATTTCATTAAGGCAAAACTTATTTAAAAAAAAAAATTCAAAATACCATGGAAAAGTTCTAAAAACTGAACGGTTTATTATAAAGACGGATCTGTTGTAAATTAAATATATTATTATACCCTCACCCTACGGGTAGGAGGGTATATATCATTTGATACGACCCAAAAGTGTAACACCTAGAAATATTCACATTAGACCCCATGTGTCTTTGAACCAAATTCGATTCATGACTTTCTAAATCGTTTGAGCCATGTCCGTCTGTCCGTCCGTCTGTCCGTCCGTCTGTCCGTCTGTCTGTCCTGCTGGTACGCACGATAACTTTCGAAAGAGTTAAACAATCGCTCTGAAATTTGGCATGGGTTAATATTTTCCCAAAACTGCTTATGGGATTGCATATGGGCTATATGGCCACACCCCTTCGGGTACCTCCCATACAAATCTGCTATTTCGCCCACTTTAGTAATCGTGTAATAATATCAATATGCCCACTCCGATCTAGGCAAAAATCCGTATTTAGTAAAAGTATAACTGAACAAAGTTTCTGACAAAAACTTGGAAGTCTGGCAACTCCCCTTCTGGTACCTCCCATACAAATGTACCATCGCGCCTACCTTAGAAATCGTGTAGTAACACCAATATGCCCAACGCGATCCTGCCCAAATTTTGTACTTAGTAAACCTATAGCTAGACAAAGTTTTGGACAAAAACTTGGAAGTCTGGCAACTCCCCTTCTGGTACCTCCCATACAAATGTACCATCCCGCCCCTGATAAACCGTCTAAAACTATCACTACGGCCAACGCTATCTTGCCCAAATTTTGAATTTAGTAAAGCTATAGCTAGACAAAGTTTGGGACAAAAACTTGGAAGTCTGGCAACTCCCCTTCTGGTACCTCCCATACAAATGTACCATCCCACCCTTTAAAAAACCTGTAATACTATCAATATCACCGACGCGATCTTGCCCAAATTCCGTATTTAGTAAAGGTATAAGTGGACAAAGTTTTGGACAAAAATTTGGAAGTCTGGCAACTCCGCTTCTGGTACCTCCCATACAAATGTACCATCCAATATTTTTTTCTATAGCATTCGGTATTTTAGGTTGCTATTATGACTTTTCATCAGATGTTACATCAAATGATGGTATCTACGGTCACTTTTGACTTTCCGATACTTATAAGTATGAGACTTGTATGTTTTTACTGAGGGTGAGGGTATATATAAGTCGGTTTACCCGACTGCAACTTTTCCACTGGTTTTTTTTACAAAATTTGATATTATTCACAACACAATAATTTTGACATAAATTAAAATCAAGGTACCATTAACAATTAAAAAACATATCATAGCAACTACGACTAATTCCATCAGGATTGTTAAGTGTAAACTGTTGGTGCCGCATTATTCTGCATAGCGTTATCTTATTTTTTCCAGCCCTTTCAGAATACTAAAATATATACAGAAATGATCATTACTAAGATGTTTATAAAGGGTTATCCATTTTGATTTCTAAAAGTAAACGTAAATAAAACACATATAAAATATTTTTGTTCATGGTATTTTTTGTTATTATAGAGTTTGAACGTTGACTATATGTGTGAAACACTACATCATTTAAATGACCACCACGCGAAGTGTTGCAATATTAATTACCTTACTCCGACACGGCTTTTTACCAAATTTTTTGTAAAAACATGTGGATAATAGTTCGAAAAGGGACGAAATAGTGGCCAAAACGGCATAAAAAGGGTACAAATGGGGGAAAAAAAAATGTATGTTAAAAAAATTTAATCGGCAGGAATGAGCCAAAAATTGGAAGTGATGGAAAGGGGGACGAAAATGGTCAAAACGGGCCTAAAACTGGTATACTTTAAATGAGAAATAGTGAGTAAAATGCTTCTTTCTGTCCTAAAAAAAACGGGTGACGAAATGACTTTCAAAACGTACCGAAACGGGATAGAAAGGAAAGAAAAGGGTGAAACAAATTTTGACCAACAACAGGTGGAAATAAGATGAGAGGCGAACAGAAAGGGCTAGAAGTAGAAAAGGAAATAAATGTGTAGAAATTGATGCGGGCTAGACAACAGAAGTTGCAAAAAATTAGAAAAGGGGGCCAACAATTTGACAATTGGGTTTTGACTCCGTACAAAATATATTTTTTGTAAACCAACGCAATTAAACAAATACTTCGTGTTTTACTAGAGAATGGAAATCTACGCATACGAAGTAGTGGGTATTTGCTAGTTAGTTTATAAAATTGTAATACCAAACAAATATTTAATATTTTGACCCATGGTTCATTTCTTCGATGACATTAGATTATTTTCTGAATCTGGGCTTTTTTCCATCCATTATAAGATGTTTTATAACTTGGGGGGATTCGCTAACTGGTAAAATCCGGTAAAAAAATGCTTTCCCTGACAAAAAAATCTGCATTAAAATACCCATAAACAATATCTTAAGCAGTGACACTTATAAAATCTGTATTTCTTCTCATCCTCTCATGTCGCTGTAAAACATTTTCTCGTCAAGAAATCTTCATCAGACTCCATGGTACATTCCTAGTAAACAATTTATGATATTAACCGCAATTTATGCGTACATCTGCTTTCGGTTACTGTTTAAACTCCAACTAATTTCATTCATTTGATCTAAATGCAACTATTTTTAAATTCTATTCGGGTATTACAAATTGATATAGAATCTGCACAGGAAATGTGTTTGATTAGCAAACCTCAAAACTACCACGAAACTAATCAAATCAAATATGTACGTGTATATTGGTATTCGTACATACATACGTACCGCCACATACAGGGCTACGATCCGGCATAAACCATAATATACCGCCATACATACGTATACGAGTATGTGTATATAAATTCATGTCGTATCCTGTGGTATTTTTGTAAATTAAAAATAATTTCAATAGCCAACGAAAAATGAAAAACTCCAACCAAATCAACTAAAAAATTCATAAACTTTCAACCAAAATTAAGTGAATACTTTTTGTTGTTGTTGCTGGAGGTATTATTGGAGCTGTCTGTGGCTTTGGCTGCTACAGCTGCTGCTTCTGTTGTTGTTGAAACCCAATTAACAGAAAAATGGGGTAGAAATTATTTTTCCACGCCAAAAACTAAATATACCAACAAAAAGTTCAATGATAACGAATAGAACAAAAAAAAAAAAACAAAAACAAAAATTGAAATAAAATAAAACTACGGAAAATACTTAATTCCAATCTGGCTGTGTTCGCACACAAATTGGATTTACGACACTAAGCCGTTTACCACCCGGTTTTCTTCGTTTCCTCAAGATTATCAAATTGAATCAATAAACTTTAAAACACGACAGCGGAACAGGTTGTTGTTGTTTTTCTTGTTCTTTTTGCCTGCCACCAGAAGTGTAGAGGAAACCGAATCCAACAGGGAAAATTAATTAAAGTTTTTGCAGAAAACTACAAAAATGTTTTTCCTTCCTCTTCATTTTTTTTCTACCACAAATAGCGTAGTGCGTTGTGGGAGAAACCTCCGGGCAAATATGCCAGTAAATGTTGTATGAGTTGAGAGGAAAACGTGTTTTTTTTTGTTGTAAAAAATGTAAGTTCTTTAACGTTTATTAAAAATTCTGTAGAAAAAAGTATTCAATGGTATAGACTTGGCTTCAAACGATACCGATTTTCTTTGGAAAGATAAGGACAGACATTTTTGTATGCCTGAGGCTCCGTTCGTTTAGTGTAAATAGTAAAATTATGGTATGGATGGAAGAAATAGATTAAAACAGATTCATCAGATATCGATTTTGGTTTTTTTTATAATAATTTTTTCTATTACGGTTTGTTTAAGAGTAAGTTGTTACTCGAATTCAAGCTAATATGATCGGGGATTTTATGTAGTATTTTTATAAGCCTAAGGCTCTGGTAGGGTTCATTATCGTAAGCAAATATAAATAGCAAATAGTTTCGACCGATATTGATTATATGTGGAAAGACTGGAATAAACTATACAGGGTCCGCCAAATAACTTTTTTTTTTCTAAAAATTCTATAAAAAAAACCTTCTGGATATTTTCTCAAATTTCTTTTTTATTTGAAAGTACAATCCTTCCGGTTAATAACGGAAAATAATTTCATTCAAATGGCTGACTCGGCTGGTGCCTAACGACATCAGCTCTGCGTCTGATAATGCGATCTGTGTGGCACGTAGGGCTGTCCTGTTGAAACGAAATGTTGCCCATATCCTCCTCTTAAATTTTTGTAAACAAAAAATCGTTCAACGTGGCCCGATAACGAAAATAAAAAACGAAATAAGCACTAGTTGAAAAAAAAATCGTTAGATGGCGGACCCTTTCTAATAAAGACAGACATAATAACACAGGAAGGAGATAGAAATATAAAACAGCTTCAACCGATATCAAATTGATCTGAAAATATCTGTACCTCTATATGGGTGTACTTATTCGGTCATTTTATTTTTCTGAATGTAGCCTATGGGCGCGACTACCATAAAACCAATCTAGATTGAACGAATTGTAAGGACATCCACAAAAATTTTAGCGGATATCATGCCGGTATCTTTACGAGTAAAAGAGTGATAACTGTGTTGTATAAAATATGTCTAGAGATATTATTAAATAGTAGTAGAGAAAGTATTACGCTCAGTGAAGGTAATGCTTTCAGAGATGTAAACTATATGAATAGACCAGCTTAAAATTAATTTGTTTGTAAAAGGCCTCCGATTGTTTCCATATATGGTCCTTAACCAACAAAAATGCAGAAAAATGTTCATGGAAATGTTATTAAATAGGAAGAATCTATTGATCTAGCATACGAGACACAGATCGAACTTTATAATGAAGGGGGAAATCTTTCACATCTAACTGAATACATTCAAAGCATGGATGAACACATTGGAATGGATGACATCCAGATTAACAAACTAGTCTTTACCATATTTTGAAAGAAAGACGAGTTCAGGTAATATTCTAAAAATTCTGGCTCGAACAAAAACGACATTATGGGTAATTTAGTACAAAACCCGATTCGAAGTCAAGATACATTTTTTCCAAATTCCATTGGTGGAAAAACAAAAGCATAACAACATACTTTCGTAAGAATGTTTAGTCCTGATTCTTCACCAATCGAAATTTCGATTTATGAAATGTAAAGCGAAATTCGAATGTGATAGATGCTAAAGACCTTAAGATATTCTAACGACTTACAAAATGGTCATCGTTGAAATGCAAAAGACGCGAGCTCTGGTTATTTGATGAGTTTTTAAGAGAACTATGGAAAAATGTAAACCGTTATGGTCGATTTCAACAGAGTTTGGTTAGTTATAGATGATAACAAAATTAAAAATTTCCCCATCCAAAGAAAAAAACGAGATATAAAAACATTTCGAATAGTTGATTGCTGTCTGTATGTAAACTACACCTGAAAATAGTATTCAATTTCTATTTATACTATTTACACTCTTTATAAACATTAAATATTCCTATAAATTAACAACTTCCACGTTGTGCGACAATTATACTTGAAATTGAATCATTAAGAATGCAATATTATCGTGCATTTTATTTATGTACAACCACGTGCATATGGGACATTGTTCATTTCCCCAATGAGCGGTTGGCAAAAAAAAACCTGGCCAACATTAGTTACACCGACACGCTGTAAATTACTTCATTTCGAGTTATGTATTTCATTTAGTAAATTCATTTTTAATTTATATGTTTTCAGAAAACAAATTATATTAAATGCATTAATCTGTTGCAATTAATTTAAAAAAAAAAACACGGCATCGAGATGCAGTGACACGTGTGTTTGCACTCAGAGACAAAACTTTGTGAAATATACAAATATTTTTTAGGAACTACGAAACTATTAAATAGTTCCGCAGAGAACATTTGTCATAATTAGAATTGTGGTAAACAATTATGTTTTGTTGTAGAGCCTAAATGTACAATGTGATCGGATTATCTGCTCTATGAAAAGTTGGGAACAATTTTGAGTTCATATACGGTTTAGAATTTCACATGGAAGGTTCTGCTGGAAAATAAAATAGCTTGAAATTATGGGCAGTAAAATAAGAGAAAAAGGATTTTCTCACAGAAAACCTATTCATTTCTTTTGACGATAAGAACTATCAGATACGACCTCATTTCTAATGGTTAGTGAAGAGTTGTATATTTGAGGAAAAGTAAAATTAATTAGGATGAGAAATTACTACATAAAATTAATTATGCCATAAAAAGCGTTTAAACTCAAAATTTGTATACTATAACTGGGAAATTTTTTTTAAGTTTCTGTAGCTGGTTATCAGGGCATAATTTTGGAAAACGTAATGGAAATTTCCAAAAAAGAAACAACTGCAGTTTAGCAACATAGCTCGGATATGGTTTAAATTTATACCAGTGGTTGATGTTCTTATTCTGAACAACGAGGAAAGTATTGGCTTCCGATTAATTTTTTTCACCTTACAATAAGAACATCAACCGCTGGTATAAATTTGATAAAAAAGGAGCTGTTGCTAAACTGCAGTTATTTTTTTTTTTTTTTTTTGGAAATTTTAGTGCAATCAGTTACTTTGTGGAATATTAAGGTAAATAATTAAATATACTGGCATGTTAACTATATAGGGTTATCCATTTCGTGGTTTAAAGTATGGGGCTGGAATTCGACATCTGTCAAACTAAGTTCTTAAAACAATTTTTTTTCTTTTCAGTTGGAAGTCCGACATTGACGAAAATGGATCGCTTAAAAAATTACACTAGTCAACAGTCAAAATGTACTCGGGATGCGATAATTTTTTCTGTGTAGATAACCTTGACATGAGCTCGAAAAACGCAATAAAAAAATTTTTTTTCGTTTGGTTTTTGTTTTATTTTTTTTTTTTTAAATTTTAAAAATTTTTTTACTCAATTGCGAATAAAAGCGAAACGCGTGCATCGATTTTCATGATCTTTGTCTCATTTTGCTCATAGGTTATGTGACTTTACGTAAAAGTAATAAGATTTGACATTTTTTTTCATTTTGGATTTTTTATGGATTTTTTAAAAAAAAAAAATTTAAATCTTTAGGCAAAAAATAAGTTTTTTCCTTTATATATTCATTTTTAACTTGGAAACTGTTGCTTGTATAGGAAAACAATATATGAACAGATTAAGGGAATTGTAATTTTAAATTTTTTAAAATTTAATTCAATTAAATCGGGCTAGTGGTTCCCGAGTTATGCCGGACGAAACAAATTAACCAAAAAATTTTTTTTAAAATTTAAAAAAAAAAAATAAAACAAAAACCAAACGAAAAAAAAATTTTTATTGCGTTTTTCGAGCTCATGTCAAGGTTATCTACACAGAAAAAATTATCGAATCCGGAGTACATGAAATTTTTTTCATTTTGTTGAGTAGTGTTATTAAAACCTACTACAAAAACAGTGATTCTGGCACAGCCACATATCGTGCTTTAAGAGGAGATTATGGTTTATGGTTATTAAGCACATTTCTCACTCGGTGGGTATGTTAATAAACAAAATTATCGTATTTGGGGTTCTGAGAATCCTAAAGTAATTGAAGAGAGGCCATTACATCCACAAAAAGTCACTGTTTGGTGGGCTCTTTGGTTTGAGGGTGTGATTAGACCTTACTTCTTCGAAAACGACGTGGGAACGACTGTCACCGAAATGGTGAAAATCCATTGCTCTTTTACGGGAAAAGTTTCCGAACTGTTTTATCTCTAGAAGAGGTGATCACAATTGGCAATTTGCCTACCAATATTTAACGCCTTTCGACTTATTCCTTAGGAGCCACGTGAAAGATAAGGTCTACGCCAACAGACCAGCGTCGATGCAAGACCTCAAAGATAGATAAATAACAATAGGCGCTTCTGCCCACCGAATGTCCAATCTCACCAAATTTGTTTACACTCAAATTGCCGGTAGCCATGGGGCGGGCTCGATGGGCCTGGGGGTCAACTGAAATTTTGCCTCGAGTGTCTCCACTAAAAGTGTATACATTTTATAATCAGTTTCTGTGTAATGTTGTGTTTTTTCTGGTAAAATTATAAATTAATTATTAATTATGGGTAACTTTATTATACATTTAGATTGATAATTAAGAATGACGAACACGTGTGCGTGCGTGTGTATGTGAATATAATCAACACTTACACAGACGCACGCCCATTTTGGCATGACAGTTAATATTCGCGCGATTATCTCCGTAAGGTTGAGTGTCTGTGTATGAACGTATAAATTATAATTGTTTATAGCAGGTTTTGGTTTTTTTAGTCATTTAGTAAATAATTTATATAAAATGTAATTATCTTGTTTGTTGTAAATCATAACGTGTTGAATATAAACACGAGCTGATTTCCATTTGCCATTCGTGGTGGCACCGTGTGGTTCAGTGTGTAAGCGTGTGTGTGTGTGTGCATCTGTGGTAAACCCCATTGTGGCGTATGAGTGATAGTCGAATAAATTATGGTGTGCGACTAATTGTGTCTAAATAACTTTTCAGCCAGTTAATGTTATATGTATAACACACGGCTACGAATCAGTTAAGTTAAATGAACGATGACCGACATGTTATGAACAACATTTTAAACAACTGACAATAATCCAAAATTTAGACAGTCGGGGTTATAAAGGGTCCGCCTTCTAACGTTTTTTTTAGTGCTTATTTCGTTTTCGTTATCGGGCCATGTTGAACAAATTTTTGTTTATTCAAATTGAAGAAGAAGATATGGGCAACATTTGGTTTCAAAAGGACGGTGCTACGTGCCACACAGCCGAAGCGACCCAGTTTTTGAAGATCGCATTATCAGCCGCAGAGCTGATGTCGTTAGGCTAATGATTGGCCAGCCATTTCATTGAAATTATTTCCATTATTAACCGGAAGGATTTGACTTTCAAATAAAAAAAAGAAATTTGAGAAAATATCCAGTAGTTTTTTTTATAGAATTTTCAAAAAAAAAGAAGATAATTGGCGGAACCTGTATATTGTTTTTAAGATGTTTGCTTAAATGTTTTTTTTTAATAATACATAAAGGATTATTTTAATAATTCAATTGTGTTTTTACTATAAGCTATGAAATTATTAGTTTTTAGGAATTTCATTTGGCTAAAATGCCTGATGACAAATATGCCACCCCCTTTTGAATAACCGATTAATTACGAAAATCATTGTGTAAGGGGGGAAATGCCTTTGTGACCCTAGGCACCCAATAAATAGGGCCCCAACATTATGCAAGTGTGAAAATCTAAATTATGGGGTTGGTTTTTGGTGGCCGGCTCGACCAGACAATTTGTAAAATGGCAATATAAAAAATCGGTCGGTATCGTCATATAGTTTTTACTTCAATCAGAGAAATTAGCAAATTCTGGCGTTCATGTTGCAACTGTGTTACACTGGTTTTTGAAACATCGATTCAGTACAATTGTTATCACGAATTTCTTCACACCGAGATAACAAACATATTAGGGAACTGACTGGAAAATTCTTACGAATAATTTGTATACATCTGCCAACGGCTTATGCTTTTATAAAGTAAAGTTTTAGATAGCTTAGATATTAATCTCGTACTCGTAAAACTGTCATCATTTACGAGGTGGAAGCAGCCGCTGAAAAATGTTTGATGGTCTTACGTGTGGTAGTGGTACACACTACCTACCACATCACGTTATCTTAGTTTTTTTTCTATGGATAGCATTTTTAAATAATATGCATTTTTTTAAATCTAATTTCTCCTAACTCATATTTCTCATGACATAATTTTTAAGAAATTTTCACTAAAATAGCTGTAATCTTTACCTTTAGTACATTTTAAACAAAGCTTCAAAGGAAAATAAAATATAATAAAACAATCCTCATAGATCATTAAAATCGAGGGAGGATTTTCGCTTTTATTCGCAATTTAATGAAATCATAGAAAAATCCTCCATCCATTTAAATGATTGCTATGTCGCTGCATTTATAAAAAATCAGGTGAGACGTTTTTGAGTTATGACAACATATGCTTCAAAAAAGTATTACAAAAAAATATCCGTAGAAAAACAATGTCGACCATTTGTTGGTACATACTGTAATCTTTGGCAGTTAATTTGTAAGCTCGACCACACCTGTTTGGGAACAATTTCATCCACTACAATGCACCGCAAAGACGATACGCGTGACATCCTCTTTAAAATAACTAAGAGGTCTTATTGCTTCAAATCCCCCTTACTGATAAAGAACATACTCAAATCAAATACTTAACTCACCCAAAAACATTAAATTCAAACATTTGTTAGGGGTAATAACATGACCAACATGAAAATTATGTACAGTGAATATATTACTTGTGGTAAGTCACTTGTTGTATTCTGTTTATTTTAAATCCTATCTAAGTGGATTTAAGTACTCTGTTAACAAAAAGAAATGCTTTAAACTTAACTGAAAGAAAAAAAAAACAATGGCTGACAGTAGACAAATCCGCAACTGCCTCTCAGCTGTACCACACAGGAGCTATAACCAGATGATTTAGAAATATTCTACAGATCTCGTCCAACATACTTTTATCACTCAGTACCATTCAATTGATAATGTGAGTAATAAGCTCTTGGTCGTATCCAGTACAAAAAAAACCTCAAACCAACAAACAACTGAGGAGGAGCAAATCAATAAAACACAATGGCACATCCTGTTTTAATAATAATAACTCAATAAATATATTTCCACCTACTGTGCATTGGTTAAGTGAATAGAAATAGCAGAAACACATTGCATCTAAATAATACGCCAATTCGAAAAAGAAACCTCATCATATTTCAGACAAATATCATCGACACAAACGGACAGAAAGAGGAGAGCGAGGGAGATAAAGAGAATGATTCTCAAACCTAAATACATAGATACAAAAGTAAACACACAAACGCACCTAAGTACTATTGTGGATGTGAATTGTAAAATAAGAGGAATGTGAAAAAAAAAAAAAATCAATTGATTTTAATCCGCTTAACTGCAATGATTGACACTGATGTCCTTGACATGCTGATGAAATGAAATGCCATTAATTGCGAGTATATATGAGAGTCCTTTCTCTTTCTTCAAACGGGAATTGCAACTACTATGCAGTACATATTTTCCATTCAATATTGTTATGCTATCTATTGAACCGATATCCTTTTCATCGTCCATGACATATGGAAAATATTCTTACACTTCTATTTTGTGTGTGTGTGTGTGTGTGATGGAGCATAATATTCCATATGTGGGTGTGTATTTCCATTTCAGGATTTGTGCCACGAGAGATTTAAAGCGATTATGGGGTGATATGACAGCGTACGTCTGACTGAAGACAAGAGAAACCATTTTAAAGGTTTCACATTTTGTTTTTCTAGTCAATAGATGACAAAGGAATGGCTGGGCCAAGGCGGTAATTTATAGCTGAGCGGATAAATATAAAAGACAAATGCCATCGGTTCGATATTCAGTTAAAGGAAATTAATCTGAAAGTGGATACTGGATATTCAAATAACAGATTAAAAAAAGAATGACAAATGAAATATGGTTTAGTTGCTGTGGTATATCGTTATTGAGAATAAAAGTGTAATGCAGACAGTTTGTAATCATAGTCAAATGGTTTTGTCGAACAAAAAGTGAATATCGAAAATGTTGTAGCCTATAAACGAAGATATTGGAAATGGCAAAGGTATTGTGGCAAAACTGTAAGGAACTCCCATTGACTAAACTGTACCTCAGGCCATCGTCAATATCACACAACGGCGCTTAATATTGTCACATTTGTGCAGTGTTATATGTTTCAAGATAAAATTATTTCCAACTGCATTTTGAGTGAAATGTTTTTCTTAATCAGAAATAAAGGTTTGTCACTAATACTAAGACCACTTTTAAAACATACGAAGTACTAGAAATCCAAACTTAACCACGAATTGTATTCAGCATTACAAAATTTTTGTGAACATTTTTAAAAACTTGTAAACATACATTTTGTCATTCTATTTAGTGCATTTGTTATCCGTTTGTTTGTTAATATTTGTACTCTGTTAACATAAAAAGCCAAAACTTGTATGTTGTGTGAAATTCAATTTAACAGAAACAGCAATATATCTCAAAAACAACTTGTAACAACTTGGCTCGATCTTGTAGTTTTTGCTGGCGATAGTTGGTATATATATGGAAGTGTGCAATAATCTTGCTTACAGTCGTATATTTTCGAAAACAAAACCACTGCTGAGTTCTGTATACATAAATATAATGAATATATATTAGGTTAGTTACAATGTTTAGCGTAAAAGTTTAAGCTGAGGCTCCAGAAAATCATACCCACTACTACTACAAACAGTTCAACATTATTTGTCTGGTTGTGTGGGTTTTCCGAGCCCCAGATGCAACAATTTTGTTTCTTGTCGTAGCCACCGAGGTGGAAATGGGCCTAATCAGTCAAGATTATTTTTAGATGGAAATCATTTTCATGCATTTCAAGGACACAATCAGCAAAGACACGACGTTGGTGAATGTCAAAGAATAAAAGCTTCAAAAGCGACAGCTACCGAAATTCCGGGTTATTTAAAATAACACACCTTTACAACCTGTTCCGATTGATGATGATGGAAATGTCGTCGATACCCCTTCTTGAGACGCGGCATCCTAATTGATGAAAGGCAATCCCTTCTACAAGGGATTTTGTATAAAGTACACCCCATTCATCAAAAACCAATTGATTTATTGAACAAAAAAAATTTACTTATAATAAAATTCCTTAATAACAGAAATAATTAATAAAATTCCAATACGGTTTTACATGGTTGGAGCTATTAAAAAAAAATTACATCAAATCAATTGAATTAACCATCTGTATGTATGAGAGCTGTGCTTTCAAATGAACATTACTCATACGCTCCAAACATTGGCTAATGCTATTCTAGAAAGCAAATGTGAATTGATACACTTTTAAGAATCATTCTTAGGATTTTCATGTGTTCTAGAAAGTGTTTATTGAGATCTTAGGTACATTTTTGTAGTTGATTGTTTCCATGAATTTGCTACCTATGAAACTGAATATGGGGAAAAAGATAATAAATTCGATTTTGAACTTGAGGATGGAGTTTTTTTGATTTTATATGTTCACAATTTTTGTTCGTTATGACAAGAGCCACAACTTTTCCTCAATGAGTAAATCAAAATTCCAAACGGTTTGAGTAAATTATCCCTTTTTTTGGAAAAATATGTATTAGTTTAAACAAAACTGTATTTTTTTTGGTCTTTTATGAAATAGTTTTTTCCGTATATGGTCATATTTTTTCGTATTGCGTGCCTATAAGTGCCAAAAGATTACTTGAAATCTGGTTTTAACCCAATATCAAAATTCTGGAGGAGTTTGGGAAATTTCACAAACAGATTTGTTGTACTCGATAAAACCAACAAGAAAAATAGTATGACTTTCAAGAAATTTTAACTTCGTTATTTTTTGTAGTACTGTGTTATTTAAAACCATATCTGCAAAGAAAATCCCAAAATGCTACGCAAAATCCATGGCTCGATCTGTGTTAACGAGAAGTATAGACGTCAAACAAGGAGTGAGCTGTACATATATCCCGACAAGAACGTGGATAAACTCAGTGAAATACGATTGCGCTGGCTGGGCAATATCGGTTGAAGGAATGCAAACGCTCCAACCAGAAAGGCGTTGGACGACAACTACCAAGGAATACACAGACAGGGAAGACCAGGACTCCGGTGGAAGGTCTAATTGGATGAAGGCATACCAATTCTTGGTATGACTAACTGGAGAACGCATGGACAAGACCGAAGTTCTAAGAAATCATTTATAAAGCCGGCCAAGACCAACAACAGGTTATAGAGTAAACTTAAACAAGTTGCAAGTAAGTACTCTGGCACACGTTGATTTTGCCAGGATGCGTAGCAGCTCAGTGGTGATATTTTTATATAAACGCCAATTTCTGAACGCTTTCTTTTTTCATCTGACAACTTCTTTGCATTTCTGATTACACCAACATTTTATTGAAGGTCTAATCGAGGAAGACTTCGAGGGAATATATGTGCTTACTCCAAATGTCCTCGACCATTTCAGAATCATCAATGACATTGTTGTCTAGGAAATATAATTTCCTGTTAAATTATTAAAAAAAAAAATTGTTGAGTTTGGCCCATCGTGCCTTTATATACATTGCCCATCGGAGAACGAAAATAATGCTAAAATGGTGGAATGATCCGGGTTAATAAGAGGTGTAAGAGTGTTAACCTCGTAGTTTTCAAGGTGTGCGATTAAGAAAATGTCAACAATATTATATTGTTGGCCTTCAACATGCAGAATGTGTTTTGGTTCATTTTCTAATGGCGCCAAGTCGTTGTGCGCGGCGAATAGCTAAGCGTATTGACCCTCCGGAGATGGGAGGCAGAAATGAGAAAGCCAAGAATGATTATGAACATTGAAATGCCCAGCAACTAGAATTTCACTATACGGATAATCTTCTAAAAACTTTTAAATGGAGTCGAAAGCCATTCAAGGTAGTTTCCCCTTTCCAGGTTTGGGCATCAGTAATTCGAAATGTTCGGTGTGCGATCCAATACTAAACTTAAACCAAAGGAATTAAGTTAACGTGCCTGGGTCTCACATAGGAAAAAGATATACGGCCTATGGAAAATAATGTGCGAATAAGGAAATGTGCAAAGGAAAGTCATTTTTCTAAGAGAAGTCATTGACTACGTATTGTGTCATGATCCTTTCTAGTTTTAGCTATGTTTTGTCTTCAAATTCCTCTACATCAAGTTTTTTATTTTTTTTTTTAAAGACCATGGATGCCGCCTGTTAATGCAATGTACTGTGGTATCGGAAGGAAGCTAAGGTATCCGAAGGAGCATAGAGTAGTGTTTGTTTGCACCAAGTTTAGATTTCCTCTTTAAATTTTTAACGAGAATCAACAAACAAAAATTGATCGGAATATTGAATACATTATTGTAATTGGGTGCGCAATCTTTGAAAGCACTAACACACTGAGTCGTGATTTAAACTTATATATCGCATTGAACGCCATAACGTTTCCCATGGAAAGACTCATACAAATGCCGACATGTACGTATGTATATCACATAAATACAGAAGAACAATGTTGCCAAATGTTTTAAAAAACTTGATACCGTAACAAATATCCAAGTTTTTCGATTCAGAACTTGATGCTGTTGTTGGAGTTGCCCCTGTTACTCCCCCGCTGCTGACTGCGGTTTTGTTCCCAGCAGTTTTAGCTCCAGGAGTATTTTATTATTTACCCACTGTTTATCACCACCGCAAACTTTTGTTGCGATTTTGTTGGTCTTGCTTCGGGATGTTGCCTTCAGTCTGTTTGTATCAGTGCTGGAGTACCGTAGAATTTAGTATGCGTCTGTCTAAAGGGTTGCGGAAATGTGGCGGTTCGTTCATTCGCAGAGTGGGTTAGTGCGGCATGAGGTTGCTGTTTTAACATATTTGTTAAGTTTCTTTTAATGGCGTAATTTTTGGTTTTTTCAATTGTACTCTTACAGTTTTTGCCACTTCGGATTTATTTCACGGAATGTACGAGTGGTTCAAGGATGTATATTTAGGGTTTTTTTTTTCAATTTGTTGATGTTTTAGAGAATGTTGTTTGCGTTCGGTTTGTATAGTAACGATTAATGTTTTTTTTTAAAAAAAATGAATACTCGTAGAGATTTCGTTAGAAATTAAAAATAATAAAAGAGTACAAAAGTAATTATATTAGTGGGAATTTGTTGACCTCTAGTGTGAATCTTTTATTTTAATTAAGATGGTTTTGTAGTTTTTTTTTTTATCTTTAGTCTTTTTATAGTCCTGGAATATTTACATTGTCTTAAATGAATGTAGACGAAATGCTGTTGACAACATGTAACTTGGAATATTTTTTGAATTCTGTCTTACAATTGGTAAAAAAAATAATACGCAATATGAGCTATTATACAGAATTAGTAGGGTTTAGGATATTTAATAGTTTATAAATCTGCTCTTCATAATAATATACACAGATGCAATCGTTTTCTTTATGTTTTTTTTTGAGGTACAGTGACAATTTTAAAACGGCCAACAAATTAATTTTTCACTGAACTCGCAAAATATGCTCAACCCAAACAAGCCCGAAAAAAACGAAACGGAATCGTTTAGTGTCTGAACCGCGATCTTGTTTTTCGAGCGTATTCTATCTCTCGGGTTTTGGGTTGAGCATGACTCATGAATCGGACTCTTACTGACCGCTTGATCCGAACAGAATCGTCGGTCGCTCAGGTACAATAAAAATTAAAAAACAAATTTAATGGTAATGTTTTTAAAGTAAACTATTTAATGGTAGAAACTAAGGTAAAATAAAATACTTATTAATTTCAACAGTAACCTGAAGTCACTGCCTGGTACGAAAAGGGTTAAAGAGGGAGGGAAAAGAAGAGTGGGAAATCCTTTGTGTGCATTTTCTTTTGAGGTAATGTGTCTCGATTGATCGCATGAGCCGAGAGAACGAATAAAAGCGCTCGTCGGTTAACCAAAGAAGAACGAAGTTTGATTGTTTTTTGAGTTGTTTTTTTCTGACAATTCTTCAATAACCAACTTATTTACTAACAGAGTTTAACAAACGAGGTTGCGTTTTCGTTCTTAGAAGACGTGAACACTTTCCGACCACAATAATATGAAAAAGTTAAAAAAAATATATATACAATTTAAAAAATAAATGTCTTTAAATTAGAATAATAGAGACCGTCGTGCTCTCTTTCATATGAGGCAAATCGGTCATTATAATCCGACTTATAATGGGAGTCTCAACATAGTATACAATTTTCGTAAGAAGTTTATAGTAAAGTATATATGAAGTTTGGAAAAAGATTTTTTTTAAAAAAAAAAACCAACAGATGATTAAACTAGAAGGAAAGACAAAACAATAGTAATTGTGTTGCTGATTCTTGTCGATGAAATGCATCAAAAAACTCTAGTTCGAAATGCATTAAATGCCAACTACAAGAAAAAGCGCAGACAGAGAGGATCGAGACACCTATTTGGAAGAACCAAGCAGACGAAGATCAACAACCGGTGCTATAGTCAATTAGGTAAAGCAAAGAATTTAAAAAATCAATTTTACGGTTGAAAACAAAGAGAATATCACAAATATCACAAATGATGTGTGAATATGAAATAAGCCATATTTTTGTTAAAAATTAAAAAAAAATTAGCAACAGTTGAATATTTTGTCATATTATTTGTTTATGTGAAATAGAAAATATTCTCATTATTTATGTAAAACTATTCAATTCATGTAATTTTCTGGATATTTCCGCAGCAGGACATCTTATCAACCAAATTTTCCAAAGAAAAAAATAGAACTGGATTTAATTGTGTCTGAACTCCATCATATCGTTATCAAAGTCGATCAAATACATGACGTCCGGGACGTTGAAAACACTAGTATATTTCATGTGGTATCAGATCAATAGTTCCGGTTGATGCAAACGTAATGACATATTGATCCATTCAATGGCTGACAGTATACAAAGTCTGTCAATCAGCATAGATATCTTAACATACCAGAGATGATAGCAGTCACACAGTGGTCCACAATGCATCTCCATCGGCCAAAAGTCTTTAACTACTGACCTAGTATTTTTGAGTTCTTTAAAAACTTGTTGTTAAAAATCAGATAATTAGATATATAGAAATATTACCAATTGTTCATATTTTTTAATTTTATGGGGCCCTCACACGGTACAGTCAGTTGTGGGTTGGTGGTCGGTTGATGAAAATCAAAATAAAGGGTTATCCATTTGGCTTTTTAAAAGTAAACGTAAAAAAATGGTTTAACAACTTATTTTGACAGATGTCGAATTCCAGCCCTATACTTTTGAAATCACGAAATGGATAACCCTATATTGTGATTTAAGCACAAGATGCCCACCTTGATTCGTACGTGTGAGGGCTAGTTATTCAACTTCATTTCTTCATATGCATTTTGTCATTGATGAAGTAAACAAATTTTTGTAACAGTTTTTTTTAACAAAAAATCATAAAATGAAAGAATAGGTGAAAAAGTGATTGATTTTGTTGAGGAATATAAAAATATGCCTCAGTTATGGAATTCAAATTAATGAAACAAAAATATATAACATATGCTTTAACCTTGACGCTACGAAAAATATTTGCAAATGAGATTGGATAACAAATCGGTTGAAAAGTTGTAGCATGTGAGGAGAACGACCAACTTCTCTGTTAAATTGAATTGTACAACCAGTTGTAACGTGTGAGGGCTGCATTTGGGCGAAAACCAATGTTAGTATGTTTTTGTATTTTTTATTACACATTGTTAAAATATTTATTAAAAATATTTACTTTTTTATTTAATAAATTTTCAAATTTTTCAGATTATGAAATTTGAAAAATATATTTTGGTTATTATAAAGTATATTTTTTACACTTCGATGATGGGGTACTTGGGACAATACTATGAGCACACAGCACTTTTTAGAGCAGAATGTGCAGTGCTCCAACAGATGCCCTCGGTTAACGCGGCTGCTCATGGTCCGCAGGGATGTTGTTCTGGACCTGACCACTTAAGACGTTAGTCTTATACCCAAAGAAAATTTCGACAGGACTTGAAGTTTTTTTGCATCACTATCAATCGGCGATACATCGTAAAGAATAGTGGAGGTGTGAGATTACACTCTACACCTAACCAAGAGCGAGTAAGTATTCGACCTTATAGCGAATTCTCAAATTTGTATTATCAGTATGTCGGACGAGGGCTGGTTACCGCATTATATGGTACCACAGGTGTGGTGTAGCTACTGCTTAAAGCCTTTAGTACACAAGTATATTTGGGCTTTGTGTTATCGCAACAATACAGCTGGTGTGTCTTTCAATTTACACCATTAAAATCCATCGTATTAACGTGAAGTTCGTTATTTTTTCTCATACTTGTAAGTATTATGTGATGGCCAGCGAAAAACGGAGATATAAACACAAACTACAAATCAATTGATAGAAACTTGTTGTCCGATAAAGTTTCGATACGTATACATGATATTAATGTCAATATTTTTTCATACTCATACGTACCGATGACCAAACTAAAAATTTACGAGGACTGGAGAACCGTTCTGATAGAATGAAGAAAAGAACCAATGACAAGAGTTCACCACATTTTCCGTCATAATAAATCTCACATCAACCAGCCCACAAATACATGCAGACATACAAATAAAGGTATACATCATATTGGCCATTGTGTGACACTTAAAACGCCTCGTGTCACCAGCAGTGCAGAGCCAAGCCAAGCTATCGCCCTGTATCAGTGTGAATAACCTTAATAACTCTTTATGGCATTCTGTGACGCCCACGAACATAACTGCAAGGGCACTGAGGCACAGACACACCCTTGCTAATACACACAGTCGCATCGCATGGCACAGGGGCAGACACACCAACAAACATTGATTGTAAATGTGAACAAAAAGCATCAGATAAATCCTTATAAATCAAGTTTAGTGTACACTTTACACGTGCATAAATTTTAATGTCTTTTATGCGAAATAAACGATTTATATATCATCCGATATTGTTGTTGGTTGGTTGGTTGGCAACGCCAGTCAGTTAGTCAGTCAGTCAGTTCCCCTTAGCCAATGCTGGAGATGCTTTTCGTTATTGTTTGTTGCCGCTGCCGTTGTCGTCATTTTTACGTAACAAGCGAAAATGTCAGCATAACAACTTAATCCATAAAAAGAGGCGAAGATGAAGGGAGCTAGCAGGCGGCATTAGAAATACTAGCAGCGAAACGGATTTTTCCAAATAGCTGCTTCTGATGACAAACGGAGCACTGAACTACAAACAAAACTGAATTGAATCGATGCAAAATGGCATGAAGGCAACAGCAACGACTGGAGGAACTCAATACCAAAGCTGACAGAGCAGGGCATGACCCGCTTTTGTGTGCTGTTGTAACATGTTTGCCATCGTTCCTCGTTTCCCGGCAAAAGTGATAAGACAACGTTGTATTAATTCTTTTTTTCGTTGACAGCAGGATTATGATTGAGCAGGGCAGCAGAGTCTAGGGGAAAATTGTAGGTTGTCGCTTTTTTTTATTACTCTCTGTTCGTTTTACATTAAAACAATGCAATCATTCAAAAAAGAGATGTGTTCAAAAAGGCAAACAGTTCGATTCACATACATGCACACACACGCAGACGAAAATCCAGGAGACAAACGTTGACGAGCGAAAAAACAGACAAAGGTTTGCAAGTGATTTCTTTAACGAGATTCCATGAAATGCTTTATGACTTTATGACAAATTGAATATTTAATGTCGAAATCGACAAAAAAAAAACCGAAAACGAAAGCCGTGAACTGAAGATCTTTGTGACATAGCTACCCTTATCAAAACACACTACACGCGAACTTTCTCTTTCCTCACCACATTGTCAGTTTCGAAATGTCATGGATTTCAAAACAGATGAATAGTGTGGTATCAATTTTTTTTTTGCACAAAGATTATAACAAAATTTAAACAAAATTCTAGAAGAAAGGGTTGTTAGGTAGTGCGTGCGTAGAGCCCTTGGTGATGAGCTGTTTGTGGATCTCTTTCTCAAAACTTTCGAAATAAAAGACTACTTCATGTGTATGTGATGTATGACTTTACTGCTAGCCGGATGAACTGGGATCGTATGGGAAGTTCGGTTCGTCGAGATGTATCTATCTCAAGAGTTTAACAGAGGTGTTACATAGACCTCATCACTTAACCAAGAGGATGGATTCGCCTGCATTTCGAATTCTTGAGTTTTCTGTTAGTCGAGTTCGAGATCATTGATTATTTCTATTTTTTGGGGGATATGCGCTACTAAACCGCAGTTCTTATTCACTTACGAGAACTATGCGTATATTAGACCAATAATTTGCAGCAGAAAACATTGCAAATTTGTACCGATGAGTAAGTGTGGCAGCTTCCGAACGGGCCTTGTCAGTGCAAACACAATGCTTGAAAAGTTTTTTAACATTTCTATTTTTGAAAAAAAAAAAAAAAACAATAGAAATAATCAATTGTCTCGAATAAGAAGAATATAGATCAACAACACATAAACAAAATTTTATTCTATTCTGAAAAATGTTATTTAGTGGTCCAAAATTACCTCAAAAGCATCAATGCTTGCAACACTTCGCGTGGTGTTCAAACATTATAATAAAAAATTAATATCATGAAAAAAATATTTTATATGTGTTTTATTTACGTTTACTTTTGAAAGACTTCTTCGGACGAATTTGATGTACAAAACAACAAAATGTTGACGTATTTAGGATTTTTCCCCAAATACTTTGACAATTTGTGTTGTAGGGCAACATTGTGTTTTAGTTTTACTGCTGCGGACGGCAACAATTCTTGATAGAAGTTAGTCTTGCGACGACATTTATTAAATCAACATGTATGTGCACATGCAGACCGTCAGTTTTTTCAGCTTATTTTTGGATATTAATCGACTGGCAACAAATTAATTGTATGTGAAATGGCAGGGTTATGTTTTGATACTGTCACATAAAATTCGCAATAGCAACTAGCTTTTAAAAATGTTCTCACGATGACTTTTTTCACAGCGTTTTGCCTTTACCACACGACTTTTTGTATTCAAAATATGCAAACCTGTTTCTGAGGAGTTCTCTTGTTTAGTATTGTTTCTTGAAATGTCCACTTTTTCTTTCTGAATATTTCTACATTTGCAACCAAACGTTTTCCTGCATATGTAATTATTTTTTTAACTATCTAACACAAAGTGTTCACACCTATTCTTATGTCGACTTCTGCTAAATTTTCCAGGCTTCGACTGCACATCCCTGTGTGAGCCAGGGAATTTAAATATTATGCGTTGTCTGCTTGAATGATCTTAAAATGACAATGTTTCACATAAACAATCAAATAATCTCATAGTTTAAAAAAATAAATCTGGGAAACTGCCGCAGCATCAAGTGTTACAAATCGAATGACAATCGTTCTATGCCTTAAATCTGTACTCGTATGACGGCGGGCATACAAATTGATTTTTTCTTTCATGTTGAATATCATAAAAACCAGCAAGAACAAATCCGAACGAAACTATTATTGCCAAAAGAGAAGAGTTACTCAAAAAAAGAAAAAGCTATACTTTGGCTAAAGATATAAACAAAAGTGTTTGCTTGGCGCCTTGAGTGACAGCATGGAAAACGCGTAAATGCAATCAAAGATTGATGCCGCAGACACATTCACTCATCCCGATTTTTTCCCCTTCTTTTGTCATAACCAATACTCCGAGGAGAGGGAGGGTGAGTTTACCAAAAATCACCAAAAAAAAAACAGAACAAAAGTTCATATCAAAGCATTGTTCTGCACTTGGATTGAAACGAGGTAAAAAGTTGAAATAAAATCGTTTCGGAACGTTACAACATAAACTCACTCGCTCGTAATGGCTTGTCACAGTGTGTAGAAACTGCGTAGGTTTTCACAACTATACTGCATTCGATGGTTGTGCAAATAGGTGCTGACCGGGTCGGTTGGCTATGATATTTAAGGTTGTAACTTGTATCGTTCTAACAAATAATATTCGTATTGTTTGGTAATTTTTAAAAAGTTTAAGGAACAATTCTTCAACTTCCATTAGCATTATATTTTCAATTCATATCGATATTTATTGCATTTGGTGTAAATTCTCTCGATTGACATAGAGTTTTGTCAGCGATATCTGTACGAGTTGTTATTGATGGGGTCTCATGCAATGGAAATATATAGACAGAAGGAGACCCACAAGGTTCTGTTCTCTCTCCTTCTATAGTTTTTATTTTTAATGAAGACCTGTTAGGTCAGACTGTGAACGTAATCTACTCATTTGCTGATGACAGCGACGTCTGTCATTCATATTTATTAGACCATCGGCCAAGTCCTCTGGGGGCAAAAGGCGAACGATGAATGACTACTCAATCGTTATTGGGTGACGTTTTATAAGTCGGGTCAAATGAACAGGGTAGATTTTAATGCGTGCAAGACCCACTGATATTTGTTGTCTAACAAACATTCACCTGATCCAGCATAGTCGTCAATCTCTATAGGTGGTGTGGATATCAACAAATCAGACAGTCTTGATGTTCGGGGTATAAAGATACAGGGTGATGTTCGTTGCGATAGCTAGCCATATTTTCGTAGTGTCGAAAGAATTATTCGAGGCTTTTTAAAGCGGTGCAAGAAATACTTCACCACATCTTATCTCGTAAATCTATTCACCACCAACTTTCGGTCAAAAAATGGAATACACCTCCCATATGTGGGCCAGGGCTTTAAAACATGATTTTAGATTTTTAACCGTTTACAGAGGGGAACGATGGTGGTGAAAGGGGATAGTAGAGTATCCAACTCTACTCTATCATGACCCTGATGGGAGTCGCATGCGTTCATTGACAAATGGTCGGTTGCTCTAAAGACGCAATATAGACAAAATTCGTTCGTCAGCCAACTTTACCTAGTATATTCCTGCAACATTAGGAGTCACCGGTTAATCTTTGAATACCAATTAAAGTCTGTAAATCTGAGTTTAAACAGCAGGCCCGCATCAGTCACATAAGAGGAGTTCCGCAATTTTTCCTTAACCTTCGAACTGGCACATGGTTCTGTCCAGACACATTTCATTTTCATGCTTCAATTTAGCATACTTCTATTTTAGGTACATGGCTGTAATTTCGGGTAATCTCTAAAAATATTGTTGACTTTCGATGTATAAATTAATAATTGAAAAAAGTCCTTGGAACAGGACAAAAAGCCAAATAAACGTTGAAAATCGCACCAATAATCCGCACATTGTGGCTCAACCAACAACACGTATAGCATTTGAAGCGTACTTTAGGAGACCTCTCAATATAGCAAACCTTAATGTGGCTTCACGCAGTGGTCCAGACATATTAGCTGCCAAAAAGATTGCAGCAAGGTGACAAAATACGCCGTAAGACACGCTTTTTTTGCTGAAAATGCAACAATCCTGTTTGTCAGCAACATTCAAAAGTAGATTATTTATGTTTTTGTTGCCTTCCGCAAAATTCTGAATAAAAAAATTCAATGTATTCTTCATAAATAATAATAATAAAGAGAAATATATATAGAACAAAAAAATTGTTGCCCTTTTCATTCTAAAGATTTTTTCAGGTCTATTTTTTTCTTCCTCAGGTAGCTAATAACATAGTAAAAAGAAATAGAAACACAAAATATAACAAATATTTTACTATCTTAGTAAAAAATTTAAAGGCAAACAGCCCTTATGTGCCTGACGAAGGGTTAAGGGAATGTTAAAGGAAGTACTTACGTGAGTACGTTAACACTAGTCAACATTATGACTACAGAAATTCCTAAGCCGCAACACTGTGCGCTACCCCTACAACACATCCCGCTATATCAACACTTGAAGATCTCGCATTTGCCATTGTCTTCTTCTGTAGGACTTTGTTCACGTTACCTTCCCGGTTGGCAGCAACTTTTTCGAGTAAATGTGATTTGTCATCACAATGGTTTAAAGGTGTAAACGGGAAATTGACACACACGTAACAGAAGCAACCGTAGCAACATTGAAGTGGCAGCAGCAAAAACAACATTGGGGCAACAGCGGTGGCAATAAAAAGCATTCAACCTTTTGTTTCATAACCGTTGTATGTGTAGGAGCTTAAGCGTGTTGGTGTGCGTATGTGTATGAGTGTGCGAATGAAACAATCATAAATATCCAACACACACACACACGTCTGTACAAACGAAAATCACGCGTGAATATATCCTTTTATTTTCAACGCTGACAAAGATGAATCGTTTATGTCTTTATGTTTGCCAAAGTGGTTACAAATAAAGTTACGATTCTTGTCACTGTGTATGTGTGTGAGTGTGAAGGAGAATGCCATTTTCCATCGTCCTGTATCCAGTCAATTCTCTTTTTGATTGCTTTTTTTTACTTTTGCATTTATTTTGTGTAATCATTCATTATTTCCATCTTCTTCGTTTTTCACTTTCGCGCTCTTGCCTTTTTATCTTTTTGCGCTTTTATATGCATTTTGCATAAATACCAAAGATTCCGATTGATTTATTGAAAGATTAATGTCAACAATTCATGTCACCACTTTTTGTCATCTCATCATCATCATCATCATCACCAGAAACACTTTGAGTTGGAACAACTCTTATCCACGCTCAACCCCAGCCAACACCTCCGTCAGTCAGTGTGCGATTCGTTTCGTAAATTCTGTAAGCATCTGTTGTATGGATTAATTCGATTTGGTGTCGTGAGTGTGCGGATCAAAGGGATTATAGATAATATATATATATGCAAATTATAGATTCAAATTGAAGTGTAGGATTTGCTATGCAATCTGCTTCTTCCATTCACAAGAACGGTTGGAAGAGAATAGTGTAACACAGACCGGGACAGTTAATAGATTTTTACTTTTGCATTGGTACGGTTGTGGTAGGATAAAAAGTCTGCATTCAATTATCACATAACTATTGAGGTATAATTTTCTTGATAGGAAATCAAATTGTATTCAGCAGCTGTTTCAATCTGGTAACTGTCGACGATATTACGAGTAAGAGATTAATCTCTAAGAGTTGTAGAAAATCTCTAGAGAAACCATTAGTTCGAAACATTTAAATAGTAGGTCGCGTTTAGTTAGTCCATAAATTATTGTGTACACAGCTAATTGATTTGATGTTGCTTTTGAAATGTCTCTCAGACAACTCTTTTCTTAGTTAGTTTAAAAAATTCTATCGTTAAAGTATCGGCATTCTCGAATGTGTGTCCTGTCAGGAGCGTATAAATTGATGTGTGATTCTTATGTGAATCCTATTTTTGAAAATACGTATAAGACCCGATATACACCTAATTGTCTCGTTTGGGATCTCTGAAACTACAAAATTAAATAAAAAAGCGGGCAAAATTTGCCGAGGCCTACAAAGACCCGTATAGGCGACCAAAAATCATCACTTCATGTACTTATTCACAAATAAATTGTAAACTACAAAATGAAATAAAAATTACCTGATGTGTGAGAATCGGCTTTACATACTTCAGTTCGCTCTGTTGTTCTTGGCCTGATTAAGGAATGATTTCCAAACACTTGGGCCTTCTGCTTGACTTCTTAAGTTCGTGATGCCAAGGATTTTTTTAGTCTTCTTCGACTTGGTCCCTCCACCTGAGTCCGGGTCTTCCTGTCTGCGCCTTCAGTGGCTGGAACGTTTGCATTCATTCAACAAAAATTACCCGCCAGCGCAATTGCAGTATTTTGATGCGTTTAACAACGTTCAGGTCGGGATATAGCTCATACAACTCTCGGTTCCTTCGATGTCTATACACGTTAACACAGATCAGGCCATAGAATTTGCGAAGGATTTGTCACTCAAAATCACCCAGCACAGCTTCATCTGCTTTCGCAGGTGCCCATGTTTCGACGCCATAAAGAGCACATAGGGCTCCATACTTGAATTTTTTGTTCAGCCCGAAATAAATTAAGCAATTGCCGGATTTTTCAATGTCGCCTTTCGGTCATTGTGACGTCCTCCTTCTTCACCATCATGCCCATTTTCGCCGATTCCGAATCGTTTCTTTAAGTGGTCAATATTAACACATATATTTTAATTTGTAATTTTTTTCATTCTCCATTTTTATTTAATATTTTTTTGTGCTTTTGTCACTAAATAAGTTTTCAAAAAACTCTTGTTTCCTCCTTTTCAATTTCTCTAATAATAACCGTAGACACAAATAAAATTGTCGTTATGTTCGACTGAGCTGAATTTTATTTACCATCTTCAGTGGATGACTTTGCACACTATCCTCAGTGGTACAGTTTACAATGACATATTGAGGAAAAACATAAGTTTCAATTTGAACAGAATTTTCTACATTTTCAATTTGAAGCTCCATTTGACCCTGGCACACGTCATCCTTCGTGATCCATTGGTTGATTCATCTACATGACCGGATATTGTCAGATCAGCTTTAAAGCATAACTGATGACTATCTAAAGGTGTTGCCACATCGATGACAAAGTGTGGCTGCGGCTACAGAAAACAGACAATGCCCGAAACTGTATAAAGTGATGTTCGTATTCTTAAGAAACATATAGCTGCAATTTGGCTGAAAGGAATACGAAACTAGAAATCTTTATTAATTTATATGATGCTTGGAAGCTGCACATTCACCGACACAAATCATTTCCCCACCGAAAAGAAAGAGAGAAAGAAAATTGAATTTTCTGTAAATTTCATTATTATGCCACACTTATACATACATACGTACTACTCTAATATTAAGTATATGGTCATTAGGGTGGCTTACATTTTTCAGCGGAAGTTTCAGGTACTAACTACTTGCTGTTCTCCGAGTATTTGATCATACTGTAAAATATCATGTGAAGCTTTGCTAGAATAGGTTTTATACATTCTGTGAATATGTAAAGTGTATATGTCTTGTACAACTCGCAGTGGTCGCTCTAGAATGGACTGAGAGGGGGGGAAAATGTATTCGCCTTAAGCAAAAATCCCTCTTTACAGAAGTTGTTTCGCACCCAATCAATTCAGTTCCAAACGACCTAACTTTAGCTGACGAGTCTCCTTATTGTGGTCTCTGGTATCGATTATCATCCATTTTATTTTGGAAACTAATTCAAGCAGGGACGAAAACCGGGCGATAACGGGATATAAAAGGTACAGAAGGGGAACAAATAAAAATTGTGTGAAATAAATGTTTGCTAAAAATAGGTAGATAATAGTTCATAAAGGAGAGAAATAGAAATGTTAATTTAAAGGGGATAAAAGGGAGTAAAAATAAGCACAAAATTGAGCCAAAAGAGAGGAAATTAAAAAAGTGTGATAAACTATTTCAGAAAAACTTGGATAAGGGGCCAAGACAGAAAATTATAAAAAAATTATAGATGGGGCCAAAAGGTCTGAAGCGTACAATAACGGGATAAAAAAAAGGCATATAAGGTGGCGGAAATCAAAAACGTTAATAAAAAGAACTAACTATTCGATCATACTGAAAAGACCAGAAAAATGGTCCAATAAGAGTAAAACATAAAGTATACAAAACAGTGAGTATACAAAATGATATCGTACATAGATCATTGATTCGAGATTGATTAAGGGAAATAATAAGTAAGGAAAAAAATACTTATACATATTGATTATCGAAAGCACTGAATAGGGAGCAAGTTTGTAGATGAGGTGACGCAAGTCTGGGTGAGAAACAGCGTTGACCATTATTTATTACAAAAAAAAAATCAACCCAAACTTGTAACATTTACCTAAATTTGTTTAGGTTTAATTACTCATTTTTATTTATTAATTTGTAGTTTTTATCTTATTTGAGGATACTTCTACGTTAAGTGGTTTAGAAGGCAAAAATTCGAGTAATATCAAGCATGTACAAGGTGGCGCAAAAGTAATCCTCATATCAGAAAATGCTATAAATTTTGCGATTGGCCCCTAATGTGACAATCAACAGTGGCGTCGGCCATTTACATGACATCATATTCTCGACTTGATGTAAAAAAAATTAAAAGACCAAATAAAAATAATCCACAAGAAGAATCAAAGTTTTTCATTTTTTTTTTTAATTACAAAAAAACATCGGAAGTTTACTTTTGCGCCACCTTGTATAAGTCGCAACTCTTAAAATCCCATTATATGTCAGCATGTCTGTTGGTCTATTCTTCTCACATTATTCTAGTTTAAGATAAGAAATACTCAAAAAAATATTGTTGGAGCAGTAGCTACAGTAAGCCACCACAAGAATAAACTTGAGGCGACCTAATATACATGCATTGAAAAGAAAACGCTCAGAACTCCCCCCAAAATATCTAACACATATGAACATACTCGCTACCAAACTCATGGAAACATTCATACTAGGGTCGAATAAAATCGTACGAAGGGTCTAAATGGAGTTAAAGTTGTAGGTTTTCTTAAGATTATGTTGTTATGCGAATGCAAGCTATATGATCAGAATTTGTCGTTGTCAAATAAAGAGTAAATATGGGTGAGATTGTTCTACAGGAAATCATACAACGTTTTCTGGCCCTCAGCATCTCTGTCTCCTCGCAGTCCCTCGATTCCACTTCTTTTATCTTTTGAGTGGGAGATGTGTTTTCACTGCGCCTTAATATCATAATAGAAACTACATTTTCGGGGTAATTGTGTTATATATTTAGATCCGATGGACAACAAATCGGGAGTAACATTTGTATGCTGTGATGATTCTGACTTGAAGGTGAGTGTGACTAAGTAGAGAATATCACAAATCCATAATATCCATAAAGGTTAGTGCATGGTATAAAAGTATACAAGTTATACAGAATTAAACATCCGCCACTCGAACTATTGTCTTTCAACTTTGGCCACAACAATATCTACATAAAGAGTGGCAATGCATAGTCCCCACGAAAATCCTGCGAAGAGCAAGTGTGTATGTTGTTTTTTTGGAAAAATCGTCAAGCATTAACTTCGCTTTTGTACTTCATAATGCATGCGTTGCATTTTCAGTTATTTTTTGTGGGTTCTCAATTTTCCAACAGCGTCTTCACATTGCTCTTTTGTGTTATGGTTTGCAACACGACTAATTCAGTTTGCAATCAAGTTGCTTCTTTCTTCGGTTCCATTTCCTTACAGCACAGCACAGCAACTATATTTACTATTTTTCTGCAGTAAATCTGGTTGCATTACTTTTATTTTGGTGAAAAGCCAAAAAGAAAGTGCACAGAATATATGATGTTTTTTTTTCTTCTTCTCACTGTAGAAAATAAAGCAAATGACGTCAATGGTGCGCTATCCACAGGATCAAAGAAAACTAAGAGTAGGAAAATTGTTAAACGTTTACTATTTTCTTTCGTAAAGTTGGGGGTGGCCAAAACGGGGGGGGGGAGAACAGAACACGCACAATATTTATGGTTGACTCATTAATCTGTCAGTTGCAGAGTTAACTTTATTCAAAAACGTTTGCTGTTTTTTTGCCGCTTCACTATGTTCAATTCTATTTGCGATCAAAGGCTTGGTGGGTTATGTGTTCCTTGTGTAAGCTAAAAGGTTTTTTTTTAATAAAGTTAGAAGCATAGAGGGTGTTTGACCAAAACCCTGAGTATATCAGTCGGTGTGTAACAAAGAACGAAGACTTCTGCCATGTGTGGCCAAAAACGTTAAAGCGGTCTGAGATATCTGCTGTAGTGGAAAACCAGAGTTGAATAAAATGGTATATGTTTTATTTTATGCATTTAAAAATCGGTAAAGCAAACTTTCTGTGAGAAATGTTTTAAGTGAACGGCAATTTGGAAGTTTCGGTATTAAGAGAACAAAAATTAAGAAATATATCTTCAAAACAGTCAAAAATCGATAGAAGCCGATTATGAAGCCGCGTATTCCGGCTAAATGTTCTAACATTGGGGACAAGACGACGGCTATCTGAGAAGCAGATACCGTTAAAATGTCTACAGAACAGCGATATACAACCCACATTCCGACGATGCTGAAGGGAGACAATAGAATTGGATACCCTACTATCCCCAATCATCACCACCGCTCTCCTCTGTACACGATCCAAAAGCTGCAAAGATGTTTTTGGGGCTCCTGCCCATACATGTGAATTGTATTCCATTTTATGCAGCATGTAGGTGGTGTAAATAAAATGCTTCTTCCGACACTTCAAATAAAGGGTGTTTTTTATTGGGGTATAGAACTTTAAGTTGGCATCACTTTTTTAACTGGCGGCCATTTTGTCAGCTGTCAAGTGATTAATATTTAGTTTGGTTTGCCATTTCATCATGAACAGGCTGACAAAAGAACAACGCTTGCAAATCGTGCAAATTTATTTCGAAAGTAATGGTTCAGTTCGCGAAGTTCACCGCAAGCTCCGTCCATTTAATGCCATTACATCGACAAAAACTGACTGTTTGATGTGCTCTATGGGCTGGTGGAGTCATTGGGCCATACTTCTTCCGAAATAATGCTGGAGAATCAGTTACCGTTAATGGAGACCGGTATAGAGCCATGATAACCGACTATTTTGTTCCCGAATTGGATGGCATGAATGTGGATGAGTTGTGGTTCCAACAAGTGGTTGAAAATTGGACCTGTATAATTGGCTTTATTCGAGCCAGCCGCGGCGGCCACATGGCCGAAATCATATTTAAACATTAATGACATAAAATTATCCTTCCAATAAAGCCAAATTGATGGACATTAAAACTATTTTCTTGTGTTTTATTTCAATTCGAAGTTCTTTACCTCAATAAAAAAACACCCTTTAAGCCCAGAGCATCACTCTGTATCTTCATGCCGAGAACATCAAGAGTATCTGATACGTCGATATTCACACCACCGATAGATATTGACGACGATGCTGGGCCAGTGGAACGTTTGTGTGACAACAAACAGCACTGGGTCTTTTGCGCATTAAAAACTATTCTGTTCATTTGGCCCCACTCACAAATCGTCTCCAAATCGCGATTGAGTGTGTCATTCATCGTCTGTCTTTTGTCCTCGACCTCCAGAGGACCTGACCGATGATCAAATGAGTAGGAATGACAGAGGTTGCTGTCATCCGCAAAGTAAGAGATTGGATGGATCGACTCCATCGTTCCGAAAGGAACGCCATCAGGTCTCCAGTAGATCGATTTCTACGGAAGCCATACTGTCGATCATTCAGAAGGCCGTTAGACTCTAAATACTTTACAAGATGGTGGTTAACCATGCTCTCCATAACCATTGAGAGCGCAGAACATATTGCTACTGGGCCAACGTGATGGGTAAATACCAGCACGGTACGGCATGTTGAAAATATTGCGCAATGGGCGAGATAGCGTCGAAGCAGCATCGACATTATTGTCAAGGAAACATAATTTCTAGTTCAATTGCTGATAAAACTTGTTGAGCTCGGCCCAACGTGCCTTTTCGTATACACAAAGTGTCCGCTTCGTGACTGGTTTAGAAGTGGATCGAAGATCAGAGAACGAAAAGGATACTGAAATTGTGCAATGATCCGAGTTACCAAGAGGTGGTAGAATGTTAACCTTGTACTTTTCTGGGTGTGAGCTTAAAAAAAGGTCAAGAATATTATTGCAAATTGCATAGAGATTTGAATTGAAATGCGGTAGGACCTTAAAGAGGAAGGTACATTTCAATTTCTTAAATGTGTTTTTAATTGGCCTCTGTCCAAATTTTAATCCGTATATACGAGATGAAAGCTAGCCGGACATAGTACATATCAAACCATAGAACATGAAATAAAAAAAAAAGTAAGTCCCCAATTTTTTGGATCTTATTTCCAATGAAATGAAGTAATACCCTATTTTTTGGAGACTTTTTCCAATGAAATAACTCCCCAATTTTGAAAATGACAATTAAAATTTATAAATTACAAAGAAATACAATAATGATGCAGTATTATAATGCCAAAATAAAATGAGTCCCTAAAAGGAAGAAAATAAGTATTTGCTTTCTGCAAAATTTTTGGGGGACTTATTTAATTTTTTTTGTGACTTATTTCGCGCCCTGTTAATGTTAATATAATCGCATGAATCGTACGAATTAGAATTTCAATAAAAAAAATTAGTCCCGACTTTTTTTTAATTCTCTTTTGGGTTAACCTTTTTTTAATTCTCTTTAGGATTTGCTTCCAAAAATCATGTGCATTTATACGATGACTTTTTGCTTACGACTCCGTTCGATTTTTTTTGACGTTTTTACTTGAATCTTGCAGGTTTGTAAAATTAAAAAAAAACTTAAAACGTGTAAAGTCAAAAAGAAATTTAAAAAGAAACCTCCAATTTATGATTTGTGCCTTTTTTTTCTAGCACGCAATTTTCAATACACTTCGCCTACAAACTTGAGAAACATGATTTAAAAATCTAGCAAAAAGTTATCGTTTAAATCGGGTCTTACATTCAGTGGATCCCCTATAAATGAAATGCATGAAATTGGAGGGAGGAAAGAGGGAGTCTGTCTTGAAAATGAGACTGTTAATGCTGGCAGGAATGAAAGTTGATGGAAGATCATTTCACATACAAACAGTTCTGCTGAAGAAAGAATTTTTGCTGTATTGCATCTTTTAGTTAACCTAGCCATTTAATAAGGAACGGATTAGAGTCCCCGGATATCAGCGTATTCCGGCTACGAACATATTGACAAATTTATCAAACACTCCATCACATGGATGACTGTTTAATAACATTAGATATCGAGACATCAAAACAACCGCTTTGAAACTGAACACTAAGTTATCTAAATCTCTGTAAAAACTTAGTAACCCACAAACTGTAGGGTACCCTACCTCACCGCGCTGCTCTTTTCTCAAATTTTAAAATTCCAATCTTAAATTAAGTAACATTTTGGGAGGTGAAAAAAAACTGTGTTGAACAAAATCATTTGTACATATTTAACAAGAAACACCGAAACAGGCAAACATATTCATACACACACACGGATACATTCAAGCATATGTATGTACGTCAGCAAATGCATACCCATGTAGTAGTATGTAAATTAAGTAGTAGTATGTAAATTAAGAATTTCCACACATTCCCATTCACACACACATAAATTCCAAAATGTTCTCTTGGCCATAACAAACAGTACAGCCAAGTGGACGGACAGCGAACAGAAAGAAACCGACCAACAAAGCCGGAAGGAAAATGCATTTCCTGCCAAAGACAACAACAACGAATAAAAAAAGACAAGAATGAGATTGCAAGCACTTTATATTTCTCTTTGCTATGCAAACGACAGTTCTAGAGAGCCATTGGTCACTACATGGAACTGTATATCTGCAAGTGTGTATGTATACGAGTGTGAATACCATCATATGCAGTCGGTAGCGAGCCAAATCGTTTTTTTCCACGAAACTTAAAGCTTAAAAGAAATAAAATGTTAAATGTATGCGAATGAGAGGCCAAATGTGAACGACGGAAATAGCAGATCACCAGAGAACAATAGTGAATATAGAAAAGCGATGAACAAATTTTAGCGGAATGCAAAAGATAAATTTAATTTCTTTCGCCATTTATTCCACTTGGGGACATAGGGCTTCTACAAGGTTATTTCAAATTATTCCATGTATGCATAGTAATTTTATTTCATCCATCGATTTAGTTAATCTCTTTAGTTCCAGTAAGATTGTCCTGCGCCATGTGTTTTTTTGGGACCTATCGATTTCCGCTGGCGTTTGTTGTCTGTTTGCGGGCGTTTGATAGATAGATAGTTGCAAAATTTTTTTGCAAATATTTTAAATAGCAGGTTAGCTTTATCAGCCCGGCCACTGAGTTTTTGGTCATCGTTAACAAGTGTCGGGTTAGAAGAAGAATAATTGTCTTTTACTCCTTATACATATGACCACAAGGTCTTATTACGCCTGGGAGAAGAAATAACATTAGCACATCGACTCTGTTCGTGATGAATTGGTTCGAGCCTAAGTACCCTGGCACACTTTAATTTTCCTATTTCCATAGCAGCACAGCATTGGCATTTAACAGCCAGTTTTTCCACGCTTCATCTGTGGATCTGGCTGCTTGCTTACATGTCTGATTCAACCAACAATTCGTTGATATTTTCATCAAAGTAGTGTTAATTCCAAGACAAATTATTTTCTATGATAGAAGTAGTTGAGCTCGGCCCAAAGTGACTTTTCGCTTCATAACGGGTTTAGAAGTGGACTAAAGATCGGATGGGATCGAACATAACGGATGTTGATTTGGTTAATGATCCGAGTCACCAAGAAATGCTGGAATGTTAACCTCGTACTTTCCACCGAGATCTTGGGATTTAACACCTTGCGACTTCATCCTTTTGGGCCACGTGAAAGATGAGGTATACGCCAACAGCCTAGCGTCGATTCAATACGTCATAGATAGAATTCGTGAGGCTATCGTGAGGGCAGCCACTTTGCGATTTGATTATGGAAAATATCATGAAAAGGATATGGTTCTGTAAGCGTGGTCGTGGTGACCATTTGGATGATGTTGTTTTTCGTTATTAACGGCATACCTTCCTCTTTATTATGAAATAAACAACCGATCATTTATCCCAAAAAGTGTAATTTTTCTTTGAATACCAAAATGACACGTCTTGTTGGAGAACCCTTTTTTGGTTTTATATAAAGAAATATATTTTTTTTTTAAATATTTTAGGAAAGTAATTCTAATTGATATAGTCCCAATATAGTTTGATTTAAAATAATGGGTTTTAAATTTGTGGGAGAAAGGTGTAGAGAAAATTGCGTGGTTGAAAATAGTCACAAATCAAAAATGTTATCGATTTTTTTCTTTTTGATTTCACACGTATTGCTTTTCGACATTGTTGCGATTCAACAAGATTCCAGCAAGCAAAATGTCCACGCATAAATTTATATGTCTTCGGGAATCAAATCCAAAAGAGAATCAAAAAAAGTCAAGCCATAATGTCATTGTATAAATTCGGACTTGAATAGTTAGTATTTTCATTATAGTTGCAACATTACAAACCACTTCTTTTGATTGAACGCCCGCAGCAAATACATTTTCTTTCATTTCTTGCATAACCTAACAACAGCAACTTTGAGGTAAAATATTTAAAATATTTTGTTAAAAAAATATTCTATATAACCCCAACTGTGTGTTCAATATTTACGCCGTTTAAAATTGCAATTAGTACCAGAAACCTGCTGACCTCCCACAAAATGGAGCCCTTACAAAATGTCAAATGGTCCTGCCACATACGAATCCTCTTTGCAAATTCTCGCTGCGTACGTCAGTGGGTCAGGTAGACTGGAACAGTGAGTGAAAACTGTAATTGAGAGAAAAATCAATACGATTTGGGACTGTTTAAAATCACCCCCCCCAAAAAGCATGTTTAAATATTTTATTTTATCTTAACGATATTTCATAGCCTTTATTATTATGCTAACCATGGCCTGAATACGTTTATTTTACACCAAACATTTGTTTTATGCCATTTTTTTTGTGCTGTCGTCCTTCGTCTTTTCTCTCGTAGCCGAACTATACGTAGTGAATGGCAGCAGAATGGCAAAAAGCAACAAACACTAACTTGGCACTGGTACAATTTAGAATTCTTTGTACGAGCTGACCATATATTTTGGACCAACTGACATTTACTGCCTTTTTTTGGTGTTTTTTGTGTTGTTGTTTTGTTTTTGGTTCTGTATGTTTTCCTTGTAATCGTGTATTTTTTTTTTTTTGGTTTACGACCACCACACATACAGCAGATATTCGTACGCGAGGGGTGTGGTTCAGAGTGACTATGACTTGGTAGAGGTCATTTTGTTAAAAGTTTTAAAAAACTTTTGGCTGTTGTGCTTTTCTTTGATAGTTGAGGTCAATTCATTTATATGTATATCTTTGATAGAGGTTAATTATTGGTATCATATCATTTTGGATAAAAGTTTTTTTTGTTTCTGTTGTTGTCACTTTTGCAGCCGGCACAAAGAGGTTAAGCATACTGTGGGGGGCAGTGGCTGATACTCATAAACTTGTAAGTATACAAGTGAAAGGCTGGTAGTCTTCGGATATTAATAAAATATATTTGGATCCAGAAGGGAAATTACTGCAATTGAAGAAACTCGGTTGAGATTATGACGTATAACGAGTAATTTATTTAGATTAGAAATGCGGGGACTTGCTAAAGTTAAAGTTAGACGAAAAGTTTCGAGCTTTCAAAAGTAAAGAAAGGTGTTATTATGTGGTGTTTAAGTCATTTCGGTGAATAGTTGGCGTCTTTTTTATATGACAGCAAACCCATAGAAAGCTTGTGTACCCGATTTAAGACACCAAATCGAGATTTACTCATAGACAAAGTATACACTAGACGGGCACTGCATTGCATGGAGTATTTTCTTTGCAAATACTACCAATTTCGGAGAATAATATCGTTACACTTTATGTGCAGGACATTTAGTGAAACTAGTATAACGTGTAGCCCTCCAGTGTCATTCTATGGTTAACCTTATCTCTCCTATGGTTATAACCTCACCCTATCCAGCATTATCCGCGACATAAAGAAAATGTTCTATAGAATTTCATTAAAAGGTGAGTTTGATTTTGTACGACCCAAAAGTGTAACACAAAGAACGTTTGAGTTTCTACAGCTACCTGATGACTCCGATAAAGAGAATTGTTGTAATGAGTAATCAGACAGTATTTAGGCTACACCATTGCTGTAACTCAATCTGCAATCTGAGGTGCCTACTAAACGACTCAAATATCTTCAAATTAAAGAAATCCAGACAAGGTTCATTGTTATTTTACCGTTTGTTACGTTTTAAACTTGAATTTGTATACATTTTTTATAAAATTATAATATTTTCAATTGAAAAGTCGACAAAAACTCGAAAAGTCGAAACATTTTGTGAAAAAGTCGAAAACTCCACTTTTGGTTGCAACTATATAACCCTAGGTTAATATTTTCCCAAAACTAGTTATAGAATTGCATATGGGTTATACAGGGTCCGCCAAATAATTTTTATTTTTTTTTGAAAATTCTATAAAAAAAACTACTGGATATTTTCTCAATTTTTTTTTTTTGAAAGTATAACTCTTCCGGTTAATAATGGAAAATAATTTCATTCAAATGGCTGCCTCGGCTGGCCATGCAGTAGCCTAACGACATCAGCTCTGGGGCTGATAATGCGATCTTCAAAAACAGGTCGCAAAACATCGAGTGTAGCTTCAGCTGTGTGGCACGTAGCGCCGTCCTGTTGAAACCAAATGTAGCCAATATAATCCTTTTCAATTTTTGTAAACAAAAATTCGTTCAATATGGCCCGACAAAAAAATAATGAAAAAAAACCTTTAGATGGCGGACCGTTTATAATCACCCCCTTCGGGTACCTCCTATATAAATGAACCATTCGACTATAACATAGAAGAACCCGAGTTCGAAACCGGTATTTACAAGTAAGACCATCAAACATTTTTCGGCGGCTGTTTCCACCTCGTAAATATTGGCGACTTTACTAGTAAGAGAGTAATCTCTAAGCCATGTAAAACTTCACAGCTCACAGATTCGAGAGAAGTTCCCCGCCTGTTCCTTCATGGAATGTTAAGGGAAATAAGTAAGTAACCACTAAATCCGAAACAAACTAAGTGAAATTGTTGAAATAAGTATCTTTCGGATGAGAGTTTAGTAAAAATTTGGCAGCAAGATCTTTTTTAAAGTAACAAGACTAGGTAGGGATATTATTTACTTATTTCCCCTAATATTCCATGAAGGAACTGATATGGAACTTCTCTTGTATCAAAGGGCTTTACTAGACATAAATCACTATCGGGCCGGCTCCGAACGGCTAATGCTTTTCTAGTGAAGTTTTACATGGCTTAGAGATTGCTCTCTTACTCGTAGAGTCGCCAGCATATACGTAGGGGAAGATGGTCTTACCATGGATTGATGCTGGGTTCAGCTGTGTGATAGTCGTACACACTTCTTATCTCTCCACGACCATCCACAGTTAGGGAGATTGGGGAGAAAAAATAAGTTAATCTCTCCCACGTTTGGGCTCTGAATCTTATAGACTGTAAGGGATAATTTGAGCTTTCAACGTATCCTTATCCCCGATACTGACTGAACATAAGTAGTCGATATACATCCCAATACAGTAGAACCGTCGCTTGCGCTAGATAATAAGACCAGGCTTATCGTATGACCCTCCATTTATGTTGCTGTGGATTTGTTCTAGCTGCATGTTATCCTATCTAATAATTAATTTTAGTGTCCGTAAATAGTAATAGTCTTGTTTTGTATATAATTATTGTGAACCAATAGTTTTCCAGTTTTCACTCTTCGCCTGGGTCACAAAAAATAAATGATTTTAAACGTCCTTGGCTCCGTTCGATGTTCAGTACACTTCTAGCCTGTACATTAGAGAGGTTTAACATGGATTGGAGATAATTCTATAATTCGTAAAATCTCCGTATTTTACGAGATCGAAACGACCACTGAAAATTTTATTTCTGGCTATACGATAGTCACAGTATTCCTCAGAGATTTTCTTTATTTATTACTCTATGACTCTACAAACTATTGTTGATTTTGGCCTGAGTACGGGATCTGTCTGTTCTGTTTTGAATATCTTTAGAATTCAATTGTCCGACTTGTAAAAAATATCAATCAAAATCTCTGATGCGCAAGAGATCGACAGCTTCTACAAAATCAATATCATTAAAGAAAAGTTGGTTTTTGTATTTTTAAATCTAACGCTACTTGTCTGAAAGAACTTAAGTACATTTTAAACTATTTTCAGAAATAATTTCATAATATTTCATGTGTAATTAGATATTATATACAAACCAAACCTTATAAACCCGATTTAGTCAGTTACAAATTTGTAATTTGTTTTTCATCATTACATCTTAATCTATGCTGTTTTTAACAGAAGTTTTGGAATATGGGCCCACGATGTATGTGAGGACAAATGTCCATCATACACACTACATATTGCAATAGTTCAATTAGGGGTCTGTCGCTAGTGCGAAATTTTTTTACTTTCCCCCTACATCTACAAAATCTCGTCAGCATGTGTTTTGTAAATCTAATTTACAAATTTTACGCTTTTACAGATATTTTTGATTTTCTTTCTTGAGTTTTCTCTGTATTTCGTTTACTGTTTAATACGTTTGTCGCCTTGCTTGCTGCTCAGTCTGATGCTATTATTTTCTTCTTCTTGTTGTTTTGCTTTGTTTCGTTTGGAGTTTGATATGATGTAATTTATTGTTAACTTAAACAAATTTTTGACAAAACATCACGAGCGAAAACAGAAAAAGGTCCTTTTGGTTTACAACAATCACAAATGCTGAACTGACCATTTATGTACCTCACACCCTTCCCCTATGTGTCCCTCAGGGATAATGCCTGTTCAAATGCGAGTAGATAAACTAAAGTTTTCTATTCAAGTAAGTTTTGTTTGTTGGTCTGTTGTTTTTTCTCATTTCAGCTTGAATTTCGTTTTATGTCTTCTTGTTTTCATTTTTGTTGTTGTTTGAGGTCACATATGTAAACGTGACTCGTTGAATGAAAACGAGATGGTCCGGATGTTAAATATTGGTGACACTATTTGTTTCTGTTATTTTATTTAAAGGAAATTTAAGACAATAATTTTTTATACAGTTTTTTTCTCGTACACTCGAGTAGAACTATTGGTACATATTAGACCAATAATTGTAGTAGAAATCAAATGGGTACCGTTGAAGAAATGTGTCAGTTTCCGAAACTGACCCGTATACCTTGCCTCCAATCAAAGCAAACACATGCTTAAAGCCTTTTTTTTTTGAACATTTCCATTTTTGCAAAGAAACAAAAGCAAAAAATAAAAAATAACATGTTTGGTAATTGGGTGATCCAAATGTACAAGACGGGGAGCTCTTAATGTTCATAAAAACTTCATCAATTACTGAGAACAGTTAAAAGAAACTGTGGACAGTTTCTGGGAATTTCACCGTCGAATATCTGGCAACGATTTTTTGCTAAGAATGTAGATTGAAAATAGTCCCCAAATTTGCGGTGGAACGTAATTTCATTACTGCGTATTGATGATATGAAATTACCCCACGAAAACTTGCTATTTTTCGCGTAGTGGATCCTTTTATAAAGTTAGGGCCAATTTTCATATGTATTTCGGGTGTAATTTTCAAATACATATCGCAATTAGTTTGTAAAAAACACAAAATAAGACCCAAAAATGGAATGTGGCTTAAGTTCGTACTAACATTTGGGATCTGATTTCATAATGAAAGTAAACCCCAGTAAAATTATGAAATTAATCCCCAAAAAAAATCATGACAAATCATGTTGTTGTTGCAAGTAAAATGTATAGGGCCAAATTTCATTTTTAATTTAGGGTGTATTTTTATGGGATCTAATTTCATCCCGCTAGTGTCGAACAGCTGGTGCCTGCACTTTATCACATTATTATGAGGTGACATAAAATGCTAACAATAAGGATATCACTGGTTTGTCCTTGTTGGATCATCCCGAAACTGGTTCTTATGAAAGACACCACCATTATCTTCCTTCAAAGTGCTCTTGTTTAGAATATTCTAAGGTCCATTCACATAAATTTTGACGCTGGGTCAGTCCCCAAAAACCGTGTGGAGCTGATTCTCATACTAATATTTTGGGGTTCAATTTCATAATATTATATCCCCGTGTATTTTTTTGGCCATACTTTCATTTTCCTATGACCCATAATCATTCCGCCCTCTAAGAGGTGCCAACTTTCTCTAGCAAAAGTTTAAGCCGTTCGGGGTAGGGTTTAAGCAATGGGTCCAGTCGTGTTATGGTACTATAAGGATAGTATATATTATTTCCTATAATTCCTATAAGTAAATGCTACTCACTACAAAAGCGATTTGGTGCGAAATTCCAGCGAATTGATGATTCTTCTAGGTAAAAATATTTTACACAACACCAAGTATATTCTCGCACAACAAGTTTTACTTTATTTTTTTAAATTTATCTTCTTATCTAAGATACAATCAAAAAGTAAAATTAAAACAAAAAAAAAATCTCATTGTAATAAAATTATCTGAAACACACACAAAAAGAGGTAGGAAAACTTAAAAATTTCCAAGAAAGAAAAGGCATAACTTCAAACTTGAGTAAAATGTACTCTTGCAAGAAAAAACATGAACGGAAACCGCAAAAAAAGAACAGAATTACTTGTTCTGCCATTTTTCAGCAAACTCCGACCAGCGTGATGCCTCTTTGAAAGTATCGAGAAAACGCGAGAATTCCAAAGACACCAACCAACAACAGTAATACAGCAGTCGCCGGGCAAAAGTAATAACAACAATTGTCAATAATGGAGAAACGAGCGCAACACAAACTCGACAAATCATTGAATGCAGTAAAAAAAAGGCACGTATCATGGCAAAACCGGAAAACAACTTGAAAACCTTAAGTTTAGCGAAGAATCTCTCATCACGACCGAAACGGCACAAAAAAGGGCAGTGGCGAAACAAAAAGACATAAAACGTAAAGAAACAAAAAAAAATAAAACGAAGCCAAGAAAACTGGAATAAGAAAAAGTGGAAAAGTTATAAGATGATAAATCACAGCAGCACAACAAATGTTAGATGGAAAACTGGCATAAGACAAAAAGTTTCAAATGCATCAGTTAAACACAGCGAAAAAGAGACGAATGAACACCACAAAAGGGGAATGAATAACAAAATCGTAGACATTCGGAATCCTAGATTGGATGCGTCTGTGTTCTTTCTCCTTGCCCTTTGGAGTGATGGGTTTCTGCTAACAAAATAAATCATATACCCAATGTTAGGCCCCACCCTACAGTTGCATACATGTTGGTCAAACATTGCTGTTTGACGAATATATTTGATAGCGTAAGGTGCTGTTTGATGTTCGACATATTTTTTACTCCCAAACACGAATTTATTACTTTTCTCTCATTAGTTTTCGTAAATCAGGTATGCCGATTAAAATATGAGCAATTTTCCTTTTGTCTTAGGAAAAACTGCGAATTTAAGGGGGGAAAATCGACTTTTTTAGTCTCAAAGTATTAGAATCTCATTTTTTTACAACAAAATTATAAAAAAAAATGTGAATTAGTTAAGAATATAACATTTGGCCACTGGTTTTTGATTCTGGGCCAATGTGCGGCGTTTGCACCAAAACCAAAATTTTTCAGAGAAGACTAAAAAGTGAATGAACTTGAATATCGGTGAATGATAACTTTTGGCAGTGACGGTTACTGGTTTCAACAATTTGGTGCGAATCAAATAATGCAGCTCTGCAACGGAAAATTCCTCGACGTGTAATGACAATAAAAGTCAACATTTATCAGATATTTTTGTTTCTTTGTATATTATCTTATTCAATATTCACAAACGGACATTAAAGATGGTGCTCCCTGTATAATTTGATGCCTTTATTGAACGACCGAATAGAGGTAGGCACATTAGTACGGTTTCAAAGTCTCAGTAATTAACTCGGCACCATTTGACAGATTTTCAAAAACATATTGGGTTTTTCGTAGAAAATACTGGTGATTTCGCACAAAAAACACACGTGCTCTAGCGGAACCATTCAGCAAACATCTTAAGTCGTCTGAACTCTGTGAATAAAGTTTTGTTGAATTTGTTTCTAATGAGCAAACATATTTTATTGCTTTAAAATATTTTTAATTTTGTTCTAATGTTTTCCGATATACAACGATTCTGGTGCACTGTGAGCTGTGGAAACACGCAAGAAAAAAAAAAAGTTTGAAAAACAAAAATATCTTATTTGAGTATTGGGCGTAAATAATTGCCCACCCCGGGTATATCAACAGTTAACAAGACAGTTTCCGATTCCTACTTATACCACACAACGGCAACATCGAAATTACCAGGGGTTCTTTTTCGTAAAAAAAGAACAAAATGCAGGACAAACTTTTCTGATAAGAATTTAAGAGGAAGGCGTATAATTTTGTTTACAAGTCTTTATACAATTATTTTAGTTAGAAATATTCGAATATAAAGTATACATTTTATTGGTTTCTGGAATACCATTAACATTAATTTGGCTTTAAATGATCATATATGAAACCAAATGCAAAATATTTTAAAAAATGTATGCAGCGGAATACGATATACTTTTTGAAAAGGGTAGGTCGTACCTTTAGGGTTTGAAAATAATTATTTATTTATGATTTGGATTAAAGACGAAAGCAGCTAGATTCAGAAATATGGTTTATATATATACATGTTTATATGCTTGATGAAAATGTATAATCGTTATTCTTCAGTCAATATATTTTGACTAAACTCATGTAAGTAGTAAATGGCTATGTAGTCTGTATAAAGTGCAATTTAGCATGGATTCAGAACAAAAAATATTATACAGTATAGGACCTAGAACTGATCCCTGGGTGACTCCTGCAGGAAAGTTAAAATTAATGCGCTTAGATGTCAAGTAAGACTGACAGTAGATTTCCCTGAATTAAAACCTTTTTTTTACGTTGTTACAAATCCGTTTAACCTGGATGTTTGATGTTCTAAAATCATGAAATTTGTTTACGTAGCTACAAATCCGTTTAACCTGGTGAATACTGGAATGTGATGTCCTAAAATCAAATACTTCATTTGAAGGAATATTATTTGTAATTTTACTTTAGTTTCGGCATACATATCATGAACTATGATTGAGTCAGTCGATATTTTCACAATACCGATCATAAAAACATTGTGAATAAATCAGAAGACATTTCGTACGTGGAACAATGTAATAAACTCTCTCGATCTAGAAGGAAATATTTAATTATTTAAGAAATATGTAATTTCATTTATTCTCTGTTTGGTTAAAAAAAATCATAAATCTGCCAACGATGTGAGAATAGCGTTTTTCTTCAAATTTAAGCGGAATTATCTTATAAAGACAAAAATTGCATTTCCAGGAATTTATAATATCATGAACCACCAAACATAGAATCTAGTTTCCATGGTTAAAGATTAAAAAATAATTGTTTGCAATAAAAATAATAATGTTTTTTTTTCATAATATTTGCATTTTTGTAATGGCAACGTTCTGAGAATAAAGAAATGTACTTCCTAATATCATTTGTAATATATTTTACAATGGAGCCAACATAAAATGATTTTTCAGCCTATACCGTTTTTTCTAGGAAAAGCTATAAGAAATGACGGCGCCATCTAGCCTAAGTTTTAGATTAAAAATAGTTGAATTCCTCGACCCCAGAAACTAGAAACCACAACTTTCCAGGACAAAAGAAATAAAGATGTATTACTTTATCAAACTTTCAATGATCTTATTTTTTTTAATCAGCGTTCACAAAATCATAACTTCAAATGCTCATAAAAAAAAATGTCGCACTGAACTAAAAAACCCTTGTAGGTTTTGTTATTGATATTGTCAACTTTCATTTCATTAGGTTTATGGTTATGAAGCACATTTCTCAATCGGTGGGGTATGTTAATAAACAAAATTGTCGTATTTGGGGTTGTGAGAATCCTCAAGTAATTGAAGAGAGACCATTACATCCACAAAAAGTCAGTGTTTGGTGCATGAATATGGCTTTAATGTAAGAGACATTTCCTGGCCGCGAAATTTCTCGTCGTGGCGACATTAACTGGCGACCAAGATCATGCGATTTGACACCATTAGGCTTTTTTGTGGGGATTCGCGAGAGACCGTGTTTATGCAGATAAACCTTTAACTCTTGAGCACTTAAGAACCAACATTCGTCAAGTTATGGCTGAAATAAGTGGTTCAAAATTAATTCAAATGAATCAATGCATGCAATACTTCGCGGTGTGTTCATTTGAATGATGTAGTGTTTCGAATTCGACAGTACCAAATACATTTCCCTTGAAAATTTTTTTTTAGAAATATTCTTGAGAAATTATATATAACTGCATATTCGACGGGGCTAGATGAATTCGACTGAAATGTGTTGCTCTTACAACTTTTTTTTTAGATTTTAAATTGTAAGTTATGGTTTTTTGGTATACCAACGAATTTGAAGACAATTCAGTTTCTTGCCTTAAAGATAACATTGAACAGGAACAATAAGAGTAAGACAACACACTATCAAATCAATGTCACAAGCACATTCTATTCATCCATCCTGCAACCAGAATGTGACATATTTGTACGTCACATACACGCGTCTACATAATGTACGACATAGTGCTTTAAAGGATGATGATGAATCATTGTCAAAAATTATTCATAATCGCCTGAATGTGAAGGTGAACTTGCAAACAATCACCCTCAAAATGCTATAAATGGAGGTGTCAGAACAAAGCGCACAAGTAGAGGAAACCAGGGCGACGACAACAGCAGGAACAACACCGCCAACAAACAAACGAAGCACGCATCATCTTTGCTTATGTTCCTTGGTAAAAATACACGGGTATGTTTGTGTATGAGTTACTTTCGCTTTCACATATGGGCGATTCCAAAAAGAAAAAAATACTTTTTACTCGGCCTAGTTTAGTTTTCTTTTTATTGAGCCTGTTTTAGAGTACAATTACTTTTGAAACACTTAGAACTATAAATATTATCCTGATTATTATATTATCAATTTTAGCAGCCACATGTTGCAATATGAAAAGTTGTCATTTAACAGTAACTTCTTTTTAAGATATAGCCACATTTTGGTGCTGGACCCTTGTCGAAGGTAAGAAAATAAATATATTTTTATTGTAGGAAATAAGTATTCTCACAGAATAAAATGTTCTCTCAATAGGTGTTTACTTTTAATAGTTGGAATATTACAAACCAGTTTTACTGGAAAAAATCACATAAAAAGCTTTTTAAAATGTACCAAAAAAAACTTTATAGCTTATCTTTATAACATTATCTTTTAATTTATTTGTATTTACTGATATTTCTTTTATAATTCGTGAAAAACTATTTTTGTTTTATTTTCCTATCAAAAATTTAAGATATCGTAATAAATTGCCAACGACACAAAATCGTTCATATAAAAAAGCATACGCTTTGTTTTCTTCGAGCCAAACAGCAACCCTACAACAAAAAAACATGTGTGTGAATTAAAAATTTCATTCAGTTAGAGATAAATGTGTTTTAATTTCAAGTGATACTCTCCGAGTAAATACCACTGCCGTCTACACTGCCGACCTAAGGAAGAAAGTCTCAAGAGCTAAAATATCAAAATTGAAAGAAGTCCAGATTCGGAAGCGTGAATGAGATTCTGATTTTAGTGTTAAGCTTATAAGACCAATGTTCAACTGTAATATATCTAAAAATGGTGAACATCTTGCAGTCACAGTTCGCAAAACTAAAGCATTTTTGGGTCGTTGTGAAGCACCTTGTCTGACCGCAATACAGAAATTGGTGGAAAAATGCGAGCTCTTGGGACAAGATAGCGATGTGAAGAATAACACCCGTCCACGTTGCTCAAGAACAACTGTGAATATTGCTGCTGTAGCCCAAAGTGTTGAAGAAAATCAAGGATTGTTCATTCCTCCTTCAATTTCTTTGGAATTGGGCATTCCACAAAGGTCATTACAGCGTATTTTTCATCAAGACTTGGGTTTTAAGGCTTATAAAGTTCAGCTAACACAAGAACTCAAGCCCGCTGATCATCAACAACTTTGTTTCTTTGCCGATTGGGTTCTTTAAATGCATGAAAATGATACGGATTTCCATCGAAAAATTATTTTGACTGATGAGGTCAATTTCCACCTCGGTGGCTACGTCAACAATAAAAATTGTCGCATCTGGGGCTCGGAAAACCCAAGAGTTATTGTTGAGAATCCTCTCCATCCTCAACGTGTGTCTGTTTGGTGCGGTTTATGGTACGGCGGGGTCAATTGAGCTTACTTTTTGGATCAACAGTTAAGGTGATTCGATTACGCTATCGAGAGATGATTAATGATTTTTTATTATCGGAGTTGGATATTATTGATATGGACAACGTTTACTTTCAACAAGACGGCGCTCCGTGCCACGCAAGCAACGAAAGCATTGCTCTTTTACGGGAAATGTTTCCAGATCAATTTATCTCTCGAAGAGGTGATCACAATTGGCCACATAGATTTTCTGATTTAACACCTTGCGAATTTTTCCTGTGCGGCCACGTGGCCAAAAGTCCAGCGTCGATTCAAGACTCCAAAGATAGAATTCGTGAAGCTATCGAGGACATACACGCTGAAAAATGCGTCTTTTTTTAATGTTTACACACAAGTAAAACGCGTGTTTGGTCTTTGTAGCAAGTAAAGCTTATTTCTTTCTAAAAAATAAAAAAAAACTCATTTGCTATTAATATTACATATTTTTTTATAAGCAATAGCGTGTTTGGGAAAAACAGATAACAAACTTATTAAATTCAACAAACAACATTTGAGTGTGAATACGTGTGTATTTGCAGGTGTTTTCGTAATATCATGAAAAGGATATGGTAAGCATGGTAACTTCCTCTTTATTATGAAATAATCATGCATTCATTTGTCTCAAAAAAATGTTATTTTTCTTTCAATACCAAAATAACACCTCTTTGTTATGTTGAGAGATGGCTGGCTTTATCCCACACATTTTTTGTGACACAGTATTAAATGAAATTAAAATATAAAATGTTTTCCTGAATTTAAAAAATTAATATAAAAAAATTAAAGACAGTAATTTAAAGAAATTTGTGTATGTCGAGGCATCTCTTGAAGTGATAGGACCCCTCTTAAGAATATCTTAATTTTTTTCGGCCTCAACTCGCAGAATCCACTGTATTGAAAACAATATTTTTTGTTATTTAATTTGGCAATTACTCATACACGGATACAGAGGATACACACCGAGCACATAGATACGTACAATAGTATGTAGATAGATATTTTATGGAAAAGAGCAAGTAAATTGTACATTATTATGGCAAACAAGGTGTTGAAAATACCAGATATCCGGTGATTTATAGAAGTAATCTTCCATACGACTGCCGCCGCAGATGGCGCTGCTGCGATCTGTTCTTGTAGTGGTTGTTGTTAATTTTCCAAAAGGAAAATGAAAGTGAAACGAATGTAAAGATTTATGGCAGTGATTTATTTAAATAAGAAAAATGACGTAAAAAGTAATAAACGATTCACATTGAACGATGGCTGCAGGAGAGAGAGAGTGGGAGAGGGATTCTTTATTAAAAATTATTGTTCTTTATTTTCGTTCTTATTTAGTGGATAAAATTCAACTATTTTTGGAGAATCCCTAATTTTTGGACATTTGAATTTGTAGTGTGTATGTACATCAACTCTGACTGAATATTTTGTTTTGCGGGGAATCGATGGTACGTGAGAAATTCGCGGACCTTGCCGAAGGTCCTTTTACATTTTATGTCTGTCAACGTGAAACAATTACTGTTTGCGGTGTTTGTATGAAAGATATTGTCAATAAACTAAGGGTGGATGTGGGCAAACAACACAGAGATTATGACCGTGATGTATGTGATATTTTCAGTAAATCCTTGAAATGTGTACATACATGTGTAAAATTAGTTGTGTAAATGTGATGGTCTTCTCACTAACTACTGTTGACATTACGTGGCATATCCCAAATGACAAGCAAAACAAAGCAATGATACCACCAATCTGGGCCAATTTAATTAACGGAGATTAAAACCATCGCAGAAAATACTTAATGTCTTGTATGGGGTTAAGTCGCATCGCGGTGTTGCCTTTCAGGATATCCCGCGGTAGCCAGTTAAGAAAAGTGAACAGTGCCTTAGACGGAGTCGTTCTGGGCGCACCTGTTATCATAATTCGCTTGAACCTAACTCGCTGGGTTTTCTTCTACAGAGCCAAACACTCGACTGCAGACCTGTAGAACAGAATCAGTATGACGACGAAATCGTATAGCCAGTAAACGCGTTTGGCTTGTAATTCCAAGTTGAAGTCTATGGCCTACTTGCAGAAATATAATATAACTGACGCCTTATTTGTCGTCTCTTTGCGATTTGAAATTCCGATTACTTTGGCACACAATATCAGTGGAAAACACTTGGCACTGTGTGATAGTGTACATTTTATCCCACCCACCTTAGGGTTTAACGAATTGATGGATCCATTTCCGTTCCAACACACAATCCCGGCACCATTTTAATAAGTTATTTTACATTATGTTTTTTTTTTAAAGCACCTCTGGACGAGATCGAGAGATATTCTGGCGCTAGCCTGAACTGAAGTGAGTGTAGTTGTGATACTGGCATCCATATCACTGAGAGTAAATATCTGCTGGCACGGGAACACCGTCTCATTGCAGAATATAGACGGTGAAAGGAACCAACTTGCCTGGAAACAAGAACAATCTTGTACTATATGAGTATGCCGAAGACGCGGATCGCAATTCCTTCTCATTGACGTCATTGCGGCATAACTCTGGTCGGAGAATGGAATTAGGTGCCACGACAATACACCCCAAATTAAAAATGAAATTTGGCCCTTAAAATTATTTTTGAAACAACAAGGCGAAATGTTATAATTTTTTTTTTATATTTTTACTGGAACTTATTTTAGTTTGACATTAGTGAGAAATCAAACACATTTTATTTGGGGCTTATTTTGGGGTTTTACATACGAATTATGGTATCTATTTCGAAATTCACCCCAAACTAAACATAGGAAACACCTGCGCGAATCATTGCCTGAGGTGGATTTTTATACCTTAAATCAACATCAATGAAATAAGGCCCGTCTGCAAATGTTTGGGGCCCATTTTCAATTTATGTTCTTCGCATTATGTTGTGAAATTTCCTGGGTTCAAAATGCAAGTATACCCCAAATGTGGGACCTAATTTAATTTTAAATTTTCGTGTGGTCTAATTTCCTGGCGCCTCGCTCTACATCGACCTCTGGGCCCACACGTTCGGAGACTGCGTATCAAATACAACTACTTTTGTAGAAGTTGTTACGAAGAAGAAGAGTGGGAGACAGCCGAACGGACTTAAGATGGAAAATGTTTGGTCTACAAACACTAGAAGAGCAAACCTATCTTTCCAAAGATGATGTGGGCAGAATTCACACCTTCATTGCGGCAACTGGTTTGGTGAAGAAATGCGATGGGAATTAGGAAACGTAGGAAATATTTTCGGGCGACAAATACACTGTATAACAAACTGGAAATCCCGATGGACCCAAGTGAGAAAAGCTTCGGGCAGCTGCCCAATTAACGTAACCTAACTTAGTTAAAAAAAAAATCACAACTGACCTAAAATCAGGCTAATAATGATACACTGCGTATCATAACTATAGACGCATCTTTAATTCAATTGGTATGTTAGTTGACAAAAAAATTTGACCCATTTAGTTATTATATTCAATAAAATGATCCAAAACACATTTTATTCAACAAAAATAATTCATTTACTCTTTATGGTTTTCGCTTAATTCTGCACTTTCAAACTTATTGATGTTTCATAACTATAGACGCACTTTTACAAAATTATATAAATTTCTTTTTAAAAACTTAAATAAAATAAAATAACTTTAATCAATAATGGGTAGGGTCTCCCTTATTTTCAATAAGTTCAAAAATTCTATCCATCATACTGTCTATCAAATTTGTTCGCAAATCTTCATCGATTGACCGCCATTCATCGATAATCACTTCTTTGAGGTTAAATACAGTTTGATATTGGCGGTTTTCTGCTTAGCACGACGAGCCAAAATTCTCCATATGTTATTATTGTATACTAGAAAGTTGTAATGCGCCTATGGCGCCCGTTAATTTGCTTGAGAAAGTATTTGTTACTTAATTTTAAAAATTTTGTAAAAAATATTTTGAGAAAACTATTTTTTAAAAAAAAATTTCGAAAAAAAATAAAATTTGTGGAAAAAAAATTTTTGCTGAAAAAAAAATTTTTGTTGAAAAAAAAATTGTTGTTGAAAAAAAAAAATTTTGCTGAAAAAAAAAATTTTTGTTGGAAAAAAAATTTTTGTTGAAAAAAAAAATTTTGTTGAAAAAAAAAAATTTTGTTGAAAAAAAAAATTTTGTGGAAAAAAAAAATTTTTTTGAAAAAAAAAATTTGGAAAAAAGAAATCCTTGAAAAAAAAAAATTTTTGTAAAAAAAAAAAATTTGTAAGAAAAAAAAATTTTTGGTTAAAAAAAATTTGGGGAAAACACAATTTCTGTACAAAAAAAATATTATTATACACTCCATCATAGGATGGAGTATATACTAAGTTTGTCATTCCGTTTGCAACACCTCGAAAGAGTGATCTGCGACCCTATAAAGTATATATATTATTGGTCAGTGTAACATTCTAAGACATTCTAGCGATGTCCGTCTGTCCGTCCGTCCGTCCGTCCGTCCGTCTGTTGTCTGTTGAAATCACGATAGAGTGCGAACGACCAACGCTAAAAAGCTGAAAAATTTGTAGGAAGATGTTTTTTGCCCATAAGCAGGTTAAGTTCGAGAATGGGCCATATCGGACCAAAGGGGAAAAAGTTCCCCTTTACGGGACTAAATATATTCCGGCCATAATCAAATTTTTCAAATATTTTTTTTCACTACATCTAAGTTCTAAGTTTATATAATTTATAGATGGGAAAAAAATCCCAAAAATGGGCGTGCTCATGGGTTCCGTGGACCCTTGGGGCCCAAAAAAGGGCCCATGATAAACATGCGCATATGGGTATCGAAGTGCAACGAAATTTACTCACGAACCCAAATATGCCTTTATTTTCATGATTTGCCTAAATTTTTTGATACGGTTTCTGGGACTATCGGGTCACCAGCGGCCCAAAAACCGTCCCTTGACAAACATGGACATATGGGTATCGAAATGCAACGAAATTTTCTCGCGAACCCAAATATGCATTTATTTTCATGATTTGGATCAAATTTGTGATCGGGTTCCTGGGACTATCGGGTCACGAGCGGCCCAAAAACTCAGTTAGTTTTCTTATTTATTGACTTTTTAAGGATCCATGATGGAGGGTATATAAGATTCGGCCCGGCCGAACTTACTATTTGTCCACTTGTTTTTATTATTATTATTTATAGAATTATTATAGAATGCCTATTTAAATTCCTACGTACTGCGTGACAGAGTCAGTGAATCAGTGTATCAGTGTATCAGTGTATCAGTGTATCAGTGAATCAGTGAATCAGTGTCGAGGGTAAATATATATTAAGATAATAACTAAATGGGTCAAATTTTTTTGTCAACTGACATACCAATTGAATTAAAGATGCGTCTATAGTTATGATACGCAGTGTATTAGTTGGGGTTTATAAACACTAAAATGTCTAAACTTATGTGGAACAAAACAAAATTGAACATGAAATAGGAAAAAAGTTGCGAATTTCGAGAAGAAGATTGATATATTTTAAAGCGATTTCAATCTCATTAGCTTGCATACTCTTAACCCTTAAGTGTGCGGTGTATCCTATAGGAAAAAACCAAATTTGATTTTGTCGCAACATGCAGTCGGCCGGGTAAACTTGTATGATAGAGAATCAATTAGATTAGGTGAATAGTACAGTCCTGTGCCAAAATAAATTATAACTTCTTAGTTAGTATAGAAAACTAGGAAATTATGAAGACTTTTGTGGTTGAAACTCATAGTATACTCTGGGAATTTAAGGGTTTAACAAAATGCAATAGTGATAATAATAATGATCATAACAAAAACTCATATTCTTTCTAATTGGCGGCATCCGTGAGCAGGACTAAGTGCTATTTTGAAACTGTGTTATACATTTTTTTGTTTCACCCAAGTCGAGTCACTTTAATAAACTCGAACTTTTTAAATAGAATTTGGTAACAAAATAAAAATTTTCAACGTGTTTTACTACAATTAATTCAATTGTAGCATTTTTGACCTGACATTACAAGAACATTGTCCACTGAATTACAATCACAACTGAGTCTTCGTTTAGCTACTTACTTTATTAGTATATGCAAATGTGTATGACTCTGAATGCACTTCATCTACGATCCTGCTCGACATAACCGTGTCACTGTCACTAATTAAAAAAAAAAATCTTCTAGCTTTCCCCCCTCCAAAGAAATCTGTGCAGTAAATAAGTTTTTAATTGTTGCTTATTTACAACACAAACTTTTTATTAATTAAATTCTACAACAAACACATAATTTGCTACTTGTTATCTCTCACCCTCGAAACTAATTTTCACTTAGAACAGAAAGCATTGTCAGATCAGTTTTTTCTTTTAGTAAATAGTCATTTCTTGTAAAGTAATATTTATTAAATTACTACAGCATGCAGAGAAAATACTACTGGCAGAAAAACAAATTATTTTAAACAATTCCTGGTAATACTTTCCGTTTTTTCTTCTTTTAATTAAAACTGTTTCATAAATGCAACCAAGTCACGTACTCGAAAAATGCATTACATTACAATTTTGTTTCGTTTCGTTTTCGGTTATTATCAGCAGACATAAGTTAAACAAAAGCCAACTAAAACTAACAACTATATGTGAACATACTTCATGTGAGTCAAAACCACCACATATATGTAAGTAAGGCAGTGAATAGAATCAGAATGAATGGTCGAATCATGTTTATCCTATTTGCTACAGAAGTTGGTTGGTTATGTCAGGGCATTCACAGCGCCGGCTGGTACCCAGCACGGAGTCCTCGTATACAACAATGTGGCTGGCGGAGTCAGGGCTGTGGAGTCGTGCCAAAAGTGATCGACTCCGGCTCCAGTATTTTTAAATAGCTCTACACCGTAGTCGACTCCGACTTCGAGTACAGCATTTTTCAATAGCTCGACACCGTAGTCTACTCCAGTAGTTCAATAACAATATATCGAAAATTGTATTTCCGTCCACTGTTCCTAAAATCTACATTACACTGATAAAAAAAGTTCGTATAATCGGAAATATTTGAAATTCTAAAAAAATATTAACTGATTAACAGATCGACTCGCCGTTCGAAATTACAAGGATTTTGGTGGAAAACTCATCTATGCTCATGAAGAGCATTTTCATTTTGGCGGCTATGATTATAAACCAAACTAGCCCATATAAGATTCGCAAAACAAGCACGTGATCGTCGAGATGACAATGAATCTTTAGAGAGCAACATTTTAGTGGGGATTTTGGAGCGTTTCCAACATTGGCCAATTCTTTGGTAATGCTGCTGGAAATGTCCAACTTGGTCACAGTGAGCGCTGCTGAGGCATGATAAAAACTTAACTGTGGCCTGAAAAGATATCTGACTTCTCCACAATCGAACGTGTGCGCAACGAGTTCAATAATCGTATAATTAGCCGTATCTGCAATGTCAAGTGCAACACCATTGAATTGCAATTTGACGCAGTCATACTTGAGATCCTTATGGCGAACATCGGGCAAGCATTTAGTGAGATAGAGCCAGATACAACACCCCGGTTTCAAGGAAACTTGGTTTCAGAAGATGCGAATTTTGTTAATTAGAAAAAAACTTATATTGCAACGGCTAGATCTCCGAATAAATGTTATTAGACTGCTCAAACTCATTATCCCATCTTAGAAGCCCACTAAGGGTGTCCTATTACCCAGTCAACAACTGAATGACTTACTCAACACATCTCCAGTAACAGTCGTAGGGTACTCGTAACAAGCATTACAAATAGCCAGTCAGCACAAAAACATATATAAAACAATATAATAATGCACTTTTTTTCTCCTTTTGCTGAACCATCAACTCCCTTCAGCTCCCGTGGGAAAGCTGATTCACCGAAAAATATATATTCTAAGGTATATACGTATGTACACACTTTCATACAGAGGTCTGTACATATGTATATGTATGCACATGCATCTCACAACAAAGTAAACTCTACACAATAGTTAGTGATATTATTTTCGAGTGCATGTTTCGTAAGTTTGTATGGACAAATGAACTTTTGTTAAGTAAATAAAATAATAATGCAACAATATGTGTGAGGAGGAGTATGATGAACTTCGGCAAAATAAGTAGATGTCGTAAGATATGTGGGTTTGAGACTTCATAAAATGTATAAACCGAATTTTTTGGTAATTGACCTCTTCCTCCAATGCAGAGTATTATGATTACGATCAAGTGGACCGAATTGAATAAATTAGGGATTTGAAAAATTCACAATGAAACTGTAGGTCAATATTAAATGGCTTGCTGTTCACTTTTTGCCATGGATGGAGTGTATATTTAGTTTGGTGAAATTCGAAAATGATCAAGCCATGGTCTTATGGCTTGAAGCCATGAAGATCAGATGGCTTTGGACCAAATCAATGTAAAGGGATAAATGTGTTTTTTTTTTTTTTTTTGAAAAATACGTCTTTTTTAAATGTCTACACACAAGTAAAACGCATGTTTGGTCTCTGTAGCAAGTAAAGCTTATTTCTTTCTACACAAAGCTTATTTTAATGTAAATATAACTTATTTGCTATTAATATAACGTATGTAGGTATAAGCAATAATGTGGTTGGGAAAAACAGACAACGAACTTATTAAATTCAATAAAGTACAACAATTGAGTGAGAATATGTGTGTATTTGCAGCTGTTTCGTAACATTCTTTTTTGCATCTACGCTCTTTAAAATAATAGGAATAACCGAGAGAATAAGATTAACTTTTATATAGAAATTCTCAAATTGAAAACAAATAAAAAGTAACACAAAAATGTATATATAAATATATGTTTGATGCGAATTTGTTTCCTGAAATTTATTAAAATTACCATTTTTTTCAGCGTTTGCTTGACCAACATACAGGAGAAGTTGCCTATAAATGCAAGGAACTCTGTTAGTGAATGAAAATTAGGATATTGTGGGGAAGCGAATAAGGAGTAGTATCTGTTGATATTTATCTGGAATTTCAGAATGTCATAGCTGACAGGAAAAACACTTGCTGTACGGGTATTCCAGCATGGTCGAGAGATTTGGATTATTAGCACCGCAAAGGGCTGAGCTATGGTGTGTCATCCCTCATAATATAACAACGATGCGGCTTACACCGTTCCCCAAGTACAACCGACACATCTGATTAGCCAATTAGCTGTATGGCCGTATTCTTCCTTTTGGTTAATATTTGAGACGTACCTAACACCTTTGCGACTTTTTGGGTCATAGCACGAAGCCGAACTCTGCCTGCGATTTACACAGTTAACTCTGAACTACCCGAAGAGCCATTCCCGTAAGGCATAATCTTATGATCTTAGCTGGGGAAAATTATTTCTTGCATCGCTTCAAAAATCCTAAACACTTGAATGCTTCTTTCGACATTTCGAAAATATGGCTAGCCCAACACATCTCCTTGTCCAGAATATCTACAGTGTCTGGTTTTTCGATTTCCATACCTAAGATAGAGACTGACGAGAATGCTGGATCAGTGGGACAACAAATAGCACTGGTTCAAAATCGTTGCTAAATCATGGTTTAGCGAGTAATTTATCTGCCGCTTTTTGTCTATTGCCAATGGGCAAATGCGTATGAATGACATAGCTTGGGTTCACAGTCTGACCCAAAATATAGTTAATGGAAATTGTCATTCCTTAAGTCACCCAAGATAATCCAAATAGATTTATATCATGGCATTCACTGCAAACGTCTGTTAATCTGTGTTAGGTCTCTATTTCCCGAGATTCGAAGAAAACCATTTTTGAAACTTTCACGAAAGTCTGCGTTACGCAACATTGCTGGAAATTGACAATGATTCAGTAGCATGTTTAATTTTACGGTTATAGTTTGAATCTAAAATTCAGCAACATGCACACAATGTTTTTTGCAGCATGTTCACGCTTCTTAGGTGGAGATGAACATTTCATAAGGTTCATGTCTAAGTGAGGGTTGTCGCTTGTGCTGGAGGAGCTGACCATATTGTTGGCGTGATGTCCTCGTTGTCTAACTTCTGGACTTTCGATAAATGAGAGATATATGTTATTAGGTCATCGGAAGTGAAATTTTCATTTTAAAGTGTGTAAAATATTAACCAAAAGGAAGAATATCGAAAGACATTTTTTCGCTTGCTTTAAAAGTCATATTCTTTGCGGTCTTTTATGGAGCATGTAAACACGTTTTACTTGTTTCCAAATCTTGCAAACTAACCTCGTTGTTGCCGTCACGAGAACTTGTCGGTGGTTGTCCAGTGTTAAAGTAAAGGCTGTAGAAATAATTACCAAAGGATTTCTGTTGACTTACTCCAGAGATTGTTGCCGGAATGAAAACAATACAGTGAAACAAGTAAATAGGAGTAAGTTGCAGTTGCTATTGTAACTCGTATTTGTGTTATTCACTCGCCCCGACCCGAGGCTACCATCATGACATGCGATGGCTATGCCTGGCGATGTACCCCCCAATACGGCGTGCCTTTGTTTACAGTTCAAAATATACGGCAGGAAAAACAACACGATGCTGCTGCTGCAAAACAACAAATATAATTTGTTACCCAACATTTCACCCGTATAACAAAAGGAAGGAGGATTACGAAAAACTATTTACAGCGTCAGCGTCAGTTGCAACAAAGCAGCAACAACAACAATAACAAAAAACTATAACAAATAGAAACATGCCACTAATTTGCAACAAAATAATTTAATACACGTAACTGAGTTTCTCTGAAATGCAGCCCAACAGAGCACAGCACAACAAACCGGGCTACAAAAAACCATGGACTCAACTAAAAACTACAAAAAGGCCGAACACAAAGAGTCACATTTCCCTGTAGGAAATGTTAAAGTTTTTTCTACTTGCCTATGCAAAAAAAACTGTTTATTTTAATTCATTTTATTTTCAACAGTTGTTGTCCAAATGGCAGAGATAAGGCCAATAATGAAACCTAAGCTCATACGGCCTAGGGGACATTTGGTTTACAACAAATAGTTTTTTTTCGGAGGTATGTTGTGTTATTTTTTTTGCAGAAGAATTGTCACGAATATTTCATCTAATGACTACAGAAACTATTGCCAATTTGAGGGAACCGCTTGATTTGGATTTTCACGAATAATAAGAGGGGACATTCATTTTGTTGTAGCCATTTGTAGCCGTTAATGGTACATTTCTCCAGCATTTTTTATAAAAGAACAAAACCCAAAATGAAAATTGATCAAACATTTTTTGAACTGCCTAACTACGAAATAAACAGAATGGAGTCAAATGCATGTAAATATATCAAAGGTTTATCAATAGTTAACATGAGTTTATTGAGCCCGTGTGGGACTCAAAATAATCAAAAATTCCTCATGAAACTCATTTTCTGATATGTTATGCGAGTCCGACCTCTGACAATGAGGATGCCATCAGCCGTAATTCAAATTAATACAAAGTATGACTCCATTCAGATCCATGAGTACTTGGAAGTAAACTAAAGCAAGCGTTAATTTCCGCTACCACCAGACTGTCTTTGTAAACCTCAGTATACGAAATACGAACCGTGTTGCTACTAATCACCTTGGATCTTTTGGATACCAAGGGGTCATCTGGCGATAGAAACCTTTTTCAAGCTTTCGTTAAACTTGTAGCAGACAGAGAATCCTGTTGATAAGAAATGTCCTGTGTCTAATTCTGAGACTTTCTCTGCTTCGGGCACAGAGGCTTTGAATCTCTCTAGGACCTCCAAAGCCTGTATCTTATCTGTTGTGATCGTTACTGTAATCGATCGTTTTAGGGTATTGTAATAACAGCTTTTTTTTGTTTATTTAGTTAGCTTACTGAGCAATATATTTAATTATTTCTCGAATTGTTCTTACGCGAATAAGCGAAGGGTGAAACGTCCGACTTACACACCTACGGCAAAGCAACAAGCCAAAGAACAATCAACAGTGATCTGACATTTATTATTTAGAACATAACTAACATAAAACATTTATTTATTGGATAATAATAATGGTAATTATTTGGGTATCCCAACATTATCGTTTCGGTTTCAGAAAAAGTATTAGCCTAGGTAGGATCGGTGGACATATTGCCAGCCCTAATCTACGATACAATCTCTCTATTGAGAAAGAAGAAGAGAAAACAGAATCTTGTGGAACTCCTGTGGTCAATATGAGTATGCCCATTGGATGACAATTCTAATACAATTACCGAACAAATCGAGTTCTTATCTCATACGGCATTTGAGAAATTCCAAATAGACTTTGAATGCGTCTCCTGTAAAATTGACTCTTTAGACTTATCATAAATTAGTATGGCTTTTTAAAACAATTGTAAGGCTTTTAAATAACATTTTACTTCACACATTTTTCTTCAATGCACTTGCACAATTTTTCAATAAGTTATTAGTTTCAGATTTCATTTGAAAACGCTAATTTTCCCATATGCATTACCCAAAAATTACTTAATTTTTGGCTGAGCGCTCTAAAACACATGTATTGAATCTGCCGAAGTTGTCGAAATCGTTAAGGTTCCTGTAAGATTTTGTTTACAAACATCCGACCATCACACAGAAGAACCCAGTTTCGAAACCGGGTAAGACTATCAAACACCGTTCAGCGACTGTTTTCCACCTCGTAAATGTTAGCCCCTTTATCTCTAAACTTTATGTAAAACTTCTCTAGAAAAGCATTAGCCATTCGGAGCCGTCTTTTAACAGTAGTTCACGGTCAGTGGGTATACAAAATGATTTTGTACACATATCACTGATTCGAGAGACGTTCGAATGTTCTTTCCTAGAATGTTAAGGGAAATAAGTAAGTAACATCCGATTTCTATCAGACTTATTTACGATAAACGTGTGAGAGGGTTGACAGAATTCTGAAGGATGTTTCTTGCACAATTCGGTTTCTTGTGCAGCTTAATCTGCCGTTACGAAATCTTGCCAACATTTCTGCACAAAGTAGGTAATTGTAGAAGTTCTAGACATTTAGTGGCGAATTTTGAAACAAAATCTCTTAGATGTGTCGTATTGTTCCGAATTGTCTGATATCAGGCAAAGTCAGAAACTTTTGGTTCTGCAACCTTTAAAGAGATGTGTGCTCCCAGTCTTAATGTCTTACATTGTTTTCTCTCCTCACAAATGCTAACCTGCCTCGGTGAGTCGGTAATTCAAAATTCGCAAATGCTGCTCCCAGAGGAAATTCAACCACCAACACAGTTGAGACAAATCTAATATCCGGAAATTGAGGATTTCCGTCATAAGACATTTTAAAGGCTCTAACTTTGTTTGATATTTTTCATACATTAAAGCGTTTGAAACAAAAAAAAACGGCAAGCAATAAAATGCCGCCTCATAATGAAATGTGTAAAAGTAACAATGAAAACAAACACCAACAGATAAATGCGAATGAAAAGCACGCAACATAAACTGGAGCACAACATGTGACTTGGCACATCTGCTGCATTAGATGACAATAACAACAACAACAAAAAACGACGAAAACGGCCGACAGCTTTCTAACAAAGCAATGGAAAAAGCATCAGTAACAGCAACGACAACAACAAGGACATCATACAGGTTAAATACAAATGCTGGCATATTGTACTTACCCATGTAGACCAATTCGTTGCCCTGAACTAATGGCAAAACTCTTTATTTCACAAAAACTATTGCCACGACTATGACACCACTAACACTGACAACACAGCGACTATGGCTGTGACTACGGACTTTTACTTACTGGAACCGCTTTTCACTACGGATGTTGCTCGAAAGAGGCTTTGCCGTTGCGTATCATCATCATTGGTGTCTTTCTCGGTGCTTTAAAAGCCTTTTTGGGTTAAGGCTGTAACCCCTTAAAGTTATACGCATTTGGCTCGCAACAAATCTACAAATTTATGTTTGCTGCAGCTGTTGTTCTTATTTTTGTTTTTTTTTTTTTGTTTTGCTGCGGATAACACTGCGAATGTGGTGCATTGCATCGTCCTCTGGTAGTACAATCAGTCGTGCGTACATACGTACAAATATACTCGTAAGTGACTGCGAAATGACGTTGGCGGAGGAGCCCAAAGACACAAGTTTTAGTGACACAGAAACCTCTAAACAATATAAGCATTTTGCAAAAAAGGGATAGTGGCAGACGTTTCTCTGTACAGTGGGTCGCAAATTGCAATCATCATACATATGCCAACAATTTAGTTTATTCAGGGCAGTGTTGGTGCACAGCCTAACAGTTTGTGGCAAATATCTTTATTGGAAACTAATGATAAACAAGTAGGAGTAAGAATTGACGCCTCGAAGTATAATCAGGTGCCTATTTGAAAGGATTGAAATCAATTCGATTATTAGTTTTCAGGCAAGTTAAAACCACTTTTTCGATTACAAAGTTAAATTTTCGTAAGAGTGAATCTCGGTGATGGGTGCATATGATTTCTATATCCATTCGCCCCATGTGGGGTATACCAATTTCAGATATCCAATTATCCATAACTCTGACAGGCAAATTAAACTAAATTTAAGCAATGACGCGGTTATGGTGCCGTTGATGGTATTGGGCTTTTGTGGTTTGTTGATATATCCCTGCGTCTTAAGGAAACCGAATAAACATTTGTTTACGAAGCCACTATGTCAGATAACCACGCACTCAAATACACTGTGCAGAATGCCAAAACCAAAAGAAGTTGGCAATTGAGACAATCCAAAAACAATATCGCAAAACTACTGACCGAAGCGTTGACGATACCGCGGCTTTAATTGTCACTTCAGGGAAAGGTTGAAGTTACACGGCCCCAAAAGATCGAATATATTTGTATGGAGTTTGTATTCTTGTCTTTAAATTCGTCTATAATATGCTTTTGTTCTCCACTTAAAGCTACGTCGTTGAACGCTTTAAGTGGAGAACGATTTCAAATATAAAAAGATGATATTTTGGAGAAATGCGGCTCCGCTACTGGAACCAATCTAGAAACCATATTTACTAGCTTTATATATATTCTGATAACAAATTTTATATTTGAAACTCGTCTTCCGTTTTCCATGTCAATCAGCGTGTAGATACAGTATGTAACGGATATAAGTAAATCTCTTATAAGAAAAATTACAAAAAAGCACAAAAACACCCTCACTTATTTTGTCTTAAAAAATAACTGTTTAACAGTATGTAACGGATAAAAGAACATCTCTTATAAGAAAAATCGAATATATAAAAGTTGTCCAAAAACATTTTAACGTACTTTGTCTTAAAAATAAATGTTTTTAGGAAAACAATTGCATACTTTGCAGCATTAAGGGCTGTATGTCAGCAATAACTCGCGATTATTCACTTCCAAGGCGCCATTCGTTTCGGTCTTATCGGCGTAGACAAGCGACTCAACCCCACAAAAAATAGTCCAGCGGTGTTAAATAGCATGATCTTAGAGTCCACGTCACAGGCCAACGTTCACCAAGTCCATTTTTGAACGAAATGTTTTTCTTTATTCCAAACGAAAGAGAAGACGATGAATGTATCGAATAGAATATAAAAAAGTAGTTACTTTATTTTGTCCATAACCAAAATGTTGAAATTGTCAAAAAACACACAACTTAGAACATATTTGTTCTCTCATGTAAAATCTTTAAAACTGGAGTTAAACGTTTGCAAATTTCAAAAATACATTCTTTAATAAAAATGGAATTATAATGATAAAAGATTTATATTTTAAGATAATTTCACTAGGTTTTTGTAATTTTTATGTATCGTAACTAGATAACTTAACCTGTTTGAGAAGACAAAACACGTGAATGATTTTTCAGTTGAAATAATTTTCCCATACATGAAATATTTCTTTCACATATTACCGGCAAATGGTCTCCGATTGCTATAAAGTATACCTTAGGAGAAAGGTAGTTTGGTTATATTCTCATTTCAATATATTGTTGTCAAAAATTAGTTGGTAACATTTAAAAATAGGGTTTTTTGCGATGTGGGAATATTTCGGCAATGATCATTTGACGTAAATAATGTTAAAAAACTAAATTATGAAATAATTGGCTACAAAAATGAGCAAAAATTTGAATGGGGCGCCTATCCGCCCAAAATAACCCTAACCACAACACTGATAATCAATTCCAAGAGGGAGTGCAAAACCAGAACAATGTTCCCTAAAAGGTCTGTGTATATTTTTCCTTTCCAGATCCGTCTATTTATTTATTTTTAAGTCCGTTATGATACAATACGTTCGGTTTGACTTAATCTCCTGGATTAGTTGGATTTGTTACTGCTGTAGACCCAAGTCCCAATGCAATGCTCGACAAGTGGATGACTATACAGGCTGTGACTAACGACCATACAACATGATAATTACAATAATAATTTTGTGTTCGTATCCATAGGTAAATTGAAGAGAACCATCTAAATTCAAGGAATTCAAAATCTGAATGGTTGATGCTATTTTAATCCAGAGACAAGTTTTTTTTAATCAAAAATGTTCCCATTATCTGTGGAACATGATTTCATTTGTGTGGCTGGCTTCGCAGTAGTTCATCATTAATGACAGTTGCTGGCTCTATCCGAATCGTTAATGGCTTACTCGCATAGCAATGGTCCTTCCCGATGCCCCATAAGAAAGTCCAACGACATCAAATCGCAGCTCCCAGTTGACACTTCTTAGACGGCTGATAAAGCGATTACAGAACGATTGTGCCTTCATCTATGTGACAAGCGAACCACCATGCTGTAATTAAGTCCGTGATCTTCCACTGTTATGCACACCGTTAACTAAAATGTCGTTTCGAGCAACATTTTCAAAGATAAATTTGCCATAAAAATCCCAAAAAATCCTCACAAAAATTCAACTTTTTGCGGATGCATTGATTTCTCGATGATCACGTGATGAACACGAAAACATTTCTCGATCCTTCAGTTTTCAAAATATGTGCTGCCGGCATTCGAGCCGAGCATCCTCACAAAAATGTCACTCACTGCGGATGCATTTCTCGATCCGCCAGTTTACAAAGTATGTGCTGCCCAGTTTTCAGTTAAAACGATGTTGCCCGTATTGTTCTTTACAGACTATTGAGGTAAATAGGGACGTATGTTAAATAAATCTAGAACTATTTTAATTTTTTTCAAATTAATGGTAACAAAATATTTTACTGCAATAAAAAGTATCACCAAATCAATTTAAAACCTAACAGTGAATGAATATTCCATCTATAATCATTCATTATTACTTAGCTGCAATTTAACTTCTAACTGAGTACGTGCACCAATGCTCCAACCCACTGTACCTTGATGTCTTTATGTGTGTAGGCATATGTAGGTAAATGTTCCGATTGTCCTCTTCTATTCTGTTAATTTTCTTTGTTAGTGATTATTCTTGCCATAGTAGCAGCAGTCGTTGCTTCTGTTGTTGGTGTTGCGGCTGCTACTGTTGTAAGTTACTGCTGCCAGAGACCATTACTATTTTACACAGCTTTAAATGTTGTTCCGTTTTTTCATCTCCCTTGTTTTTGCCTTGCCAAACTCTGTCAAGGCACCTGAGGCCTGATAGTGACCAAAAAAATTATTCTTGCATGCAATTGCTGTTTAAAAGCGAGGACTCATACAAACACACACGCACACATAGATTTATCCTTCCATATGATTTCACACACACATGGAACATTTTATTATATTTCGTTGTAACACTCTCATGCATACACTCATATATACACACACACATTTAGTAACACATATACACATGCATATATACATTCGCATGTACTCCTATAGCACTTCTGGCGTCTATGAGGATATAGTGCACATGTGTGTATTGTTACGTTTTTGTTGGTGCTCTTGTTGTTGTTGTTTTGTTTTTTTTTTATAGATTTTTATATATTTTTTCACACACTTACAAGCATTTGGGTCACGTGAGCTCACCATGTGAATATTAATGTGATGTACGTACCAAAACGGTCACATGCATACGTACATTGTACACACACACACAAATGGACGTGTGAATAAAGAAACGGGGGAAAGTTGAAGTTACACGGTCCCACCAGATTGAATATATATGTATGAAGTTTGTATCCTTATCTTTAAATTCATATATAATATGCTTTTGTTCTCCGTTGACGCTATGCCGGTGAACGCTTTAAGAGGAGAACGAATTTAAAGTGCTTTCAGCGGGCTATATCATGGGAATAAATTGGCTTGAGGTTTAAGGATTGGCTAGCATCTTATGAAATGCACAAGCAGGATTTCATTTAGAAAATTTGGTTTTGTTCGCATAGCACTGCCCGTTTTTTCCAAGGCCTAATTGTATCTCTAGTGTATTTGCATTCGCAGTAAGTAAAATTTCAACTTTTGAAATGACACACAAAAAAATGCGTACAAATGTTAAATAAATTTTGGGTCAAAGAATCGTTGAAGAAGGAAACTATAAAAAAGTTCATGCATATGTTTGTTCGAAAATTATATCTTAACGGTAAGAGCTATAGAAGCCATATTTAATCCATGTGTTCTGATTTTCCTATAACCATTTCTTGACATAATCAACAACATTAACAACAAATTGTAATCTGTTTGTCGATCAGGTACCTGTCATAGGTATATTCTGTCAGATGAATGGGGGTGGAACCACCCATACACCCTTATATTTTAAAGCAACATATCTCTTGATCTATTAGAGGTATGAAGTGGTGATTTGGTCCATATTTGTAAACCAGGCCAAGATCAACAACCGGCTGTAGAGCCAACCTAAGTAAGTAAGTATGTCAAAGGTTAATTGTGTAGAATTATTTTCGAAACAGTTGCAAGATATTGGTGATGGCCGAATTTCATGACGACTTTTGACACATAATGCCATTAACATAATATTTAATTGAAAACGTTATTCCAAATTTTTTGTGGTAATCACAACAACCACACATGGTTGGGAAAAGCTGCGGTTTTTGCTGACAAAAACGTGGATGTTATAAATGTCCAAATTCAAAATATACTAGAGCGATGTTATGTGAAAACTCTATTAATGAGTAAGGTGAGGATCTAAGATAAAACCAGAAACCATTACCAAGATCCCAGATAAACTGGGATGAGGTACAGCGAAGCCAACTGTTAAAGCATCTCCTAATTGGGCACCCTACAGAATGTCGATACCGATATGAATTGTTTTTGGAAATCACAAATGAGTTCTTTATTGAAATTGACGTTTCAACAGACATGACTGTGTGATTTTTGCGATTTCTGAGACTTACCTACGAGTCTCAACTAAGGAATTCTTTATAAGATGTGTCAAAAAACATAGGATATATTCATAGATATGCAAGAGTATATTCAATTAATATATTTGTTTACGCAAATCCAATGGTCCTCTTCATACAATGCGGCTCGAGAAGCGGAGGCTCCCGTAACAATTCCAAATACAATAGAGAAATTTGTGGCTTAACCATGGACAAAATCATCAGTCATTCACCCGAAAAAGACCGGTATATTAGCGAAAACCGAGGTTGATGTCCAGGTAAGAACAACGACATCTACTCAGAGGTCCTCCTCTCAATAGAGTTCCATTGAAAACATCAAGCCGCTGACGCGTACAAATGTGGGATCATGTTCCAACATTCCTTAGTATTGTTGCAACAAACGATGCACCCATTAATGTTTAACAGTTAACAGCTTGTGTTTTTGTTTTTGCGCGTGTGTGTGTGTTTTTTTTTTGCGCAGCATTACAGTTGAACTTTTCGATAAATGCTGATGATTATTTGACATGAAAATATTGTGAAATCGCAAAATGTATCAACAATTTGTCGATGTATCTCAAAGGATTAGCACTCAAAGTCGTAATCGCTTGCATCATTCCAGTCGGCATCAGAAAAGTAATTGTATATCGGTGTATTCGAAAATCGTTATTCATCAACAAAATATTATCATGTCACGAAGGTGTTGACTATATTGGATTGGATTGCAGGTGTCAAAAAGTGCAATCTAAGTGCATACATTCGTTCCTTTGTAGCCATTGGGGGTGAGTTTTTAAATGTTGAATATCCCGCCCTATTTATGATATTCCATGAGCAAGACATTATCAAATCAGTTGGAATCCCGTAACAGCGATAACAGCTTGTCACGAAGATATACTGCACAGTAATGGAAAATATGTACCCGCTTGTATAAACTGATGGACATCTTAAGGCATAGCATTCGTTACTTCCAGCTAATGATTTTTGGATCAAGAACGGCTGGATATAGAAAAATATTCACCAGTTAAACGAGTATTGTAGCAAATTTGAGGCAGATCAATCATTGCAGCAAACGAATGCCAGCTGAAGATACAGATATCTACACCAGAACGTTTGTGAGACTGCAAATATAGAGCACCTACTTGGCTTTCACCAAGATAGTGAAAGTCTCGACTCCCCAGTTCGGAAAGGAACACCATCAGATCTCCAGTAGATCGGTTTCTACGAAAACCATATTATCGATCATGCAGACGCCCTTTAGAATCTAGATTCGGCAGGCGGTTGTTAACCATACTCCTTGGCTGACTTATTTCCTTATTCCCAAAATCACTACGAGGCACTAGCTTTCAGTCGAAAGAACCAAAACAAAAATAGATTACATGTTGATTTCACAAAATAAATTTAAAAAAATTTGTTGATGATCGAATTATTCGTTGGCCAAAGTTTATTGTTTCAGAGTGGTTCCCCATTGAGGGAGATAAAATAAATGTGAATCAATCTTAATATATATTTACCCTCGACACTGATTCACTGATTCACTGATACACTGATTCCCTGATTCCCTGATTCACTGATTCACTGATTCACTGACTCTGTCACGCAGTACGTAGGAATTTAAATAGGCATTCTATAATAATTCTATAAATAATAATAATAAAAAAAATAATATTTTTGTTTGTACAGAAATTGTGGTTTCCCCAAAATTTTTTTTTTACCAAAATTTTTTTTTTCCAAAATTTTTTTTTTTTACAAAAATTTTTTTTTTTCCACAAATTTTTTTTTTTCAACAAAATTTTTTTTTTTAAACAAAAAAATTTTTTGTAACAAAATTTTTTTTTTCAACAAAAATTTTTTTTTCGGCAAAAATTTTTTTTCCACAAATTTTTTTTTTTCAACAAACATTTTTTTTTTCAACAAAATTTTTTTTTTCCACAAAAATTTTTTTTTTCAACAAAATTTTTTTTTTCAACAAAAATTTTTTTTTCAGCAAAAATTTTTTTTTCAGCAAAAATTTTTTTTCCACAAATTTTTTTTTCCCAATTTAATTTTTTTTCGAAATTTTTTTTTACAAAATAGTTTTCTCAAAATATTTTTTACAAAATTTTTAAAATTAAGTAACAAATACTTTCTCAAGCAAATTAACGGGCGCCATAGGCGCATTACAACTTACTAGTAATAAATATTTTGTATTTTATTCACCACTTTCGTGTAGGTTCCTATTTTTTACAGCCTATCTGATCACATTTAAGAATAATTGCAAGTGTTTACATCAACGCATTCAATCCTCAAAACTCCAAAAATCCGTTTACAGAATAGATTTCCACCCTCATGAATAAAATACAAAATGTATTTGAAAAATCAAACAAAACCCCGAAAACCACCAAAAAGGCACAGCACCCTTGCCGCCACCACCACTATTAAGTATTTCAGACAAAAATCCCAACGACGCTAACACCAGCTCCAACAACGATTCATACCATGCAATATTCTGCCGCCACCGAAAAAGGGAAACGGAAATGCAATGGTCGTCGACGTCGTCAGCGTCATCGTCAAATAAACAAAGTGTTGGGGGATAAGTAAACAAAGCAAACCAAATGAAAAATAAATGTCTGCATATTTGTGGGAGCTCGGCTGCTCAGACTGCTGTGCCGAAATGCTGAAGTGAATGCAACGCTGCTTCTTACTCACTACAAAATGCCAAAACAATATGGCGATACGGCAGTAACAAAAAACACATCACTCACACACACGCACACCGTAGGACAGCAGCAGCAGCCGTCGTTGCTTCTGATGCTGCATATAGTCGTACTGCCGCTTATGCCACCATATAAGGCGTAGTTGTTGTTATTTTTCAAAATACTGCCAGAGAAATGTTTGATGTTCTGCTGTAAATAATGACGAAAGCCAAGATGATGATGATGTTGCAAATGGTTGTGAGATGAAGTGAATGAGTGAGTGTGGCATGTGTGCGTGTGTGTGTATGTGTGCAAGTGCATCTAACTGGTGATGACGTTTTACAAAGTTTTTGTGTGATGTTGCAATAATGTTGAATGGGAAAATTTAGTAATGCTTTTGTGGTAAATGCCTTTAACAGGCAAAGTGTATATATTCCTTTTACGACTATTTCGTTTTTTTTTTCTGCTTTTGGGTGGTACAGAGCAAAACATGTGGCTGTCAGAGTTGTCAAACCCAAATAAGCCGTGAAGTATAGATGGGAAATAGACTCAGGCAATTAGGTTTTTTTTTTCTTTGCACCAGCGACAATAACGTGTGTATTGTTACCTTCATATAAACAGACCCTTACTGATAAAAATACTTTTTGTCGGAAGTTGGAAAAAACTTAATAAAACTGGAAATAATATACATAGGTACACAATCATAGTCAAAGAACTTTTTTTATTATAATTAAATAAGGAATTCTAAAAAGTTTCTTGATAATGTTTGTGTACCTGTATTATTTTAGGTTTTATTGAGTTTTTTCCTTCTCATATAAAAAAGTGTTTTTGATGATTTGGGACCGTTTAATATTCTTTCATATCGCACATCAGTGAGCACGATATCATTTGTATAAATCTAACCGGAACATACGTTTTCTACAAAAGTTGTTCTTATCATTTATGAGGTTATTCAGAGAAAATAAAATAAAATACTTTTTTTGGAATTAATATACAATTCTACTGTGGTAAGAAGAATACAAACATTGCTAAAAAAAAGATGTGTACCAATATTTTTTATATATAAAAAAAAAATTATGTCAAAAAAAACTTGTTTTTCTAATTTTTTTTTTTAAATTGTAATTCGGAAATCCTCCATATATTTTAAAGATCTATACCTTGTTTTAAATGTTAGATATGGGGCTTTCTTAAAAACTATTGAAAATGGACATGTTTAGCAATTTTTAAGTATTAAAGATTTTTTTCTATTTAAAAAAATTTCCTAAAAAAAAGTTCAACACACATTTGTTTATAACTCTGCAATCCTCGAAGCACTTCAAATAATCATTTTTTGTGATCTTGTTCAGCTCCTCTTTTGATGCCGTCTTTATCTTCCCAATCGTGGCGTAGCGTCGTCTTTTCATGGGCCTTTTCAGTTTTGGGAACAAAACAAAGTCAGTGGGCGCTGGGTCAGGGGAATACAGCCGACCTTGTCAGCATGAGTAAGGGACATGAGTACCAACATAACGATACAAAAAAGTATCAAAAATCAAATACACGTAGCCCGCTGAAATTAAAAATTCGCTATTTTTTAACATGCCTCTTACAGTCATTCATCAGCCATCTTGTACGTAAGGGTGGGAAATTAAAATTTTAGGATTTGACAAAGTTTAACCATAACAATAAAATTAGAAATTCGAAAACATTAACAGTTCTTCTTTATATATTATTCAAATTGATAAAATATTAAATTACCCACCCTGTCCCTTCCTCAACAATTCATTAAATGGGGACTTCTATAAAGTCAGTTAGATGTAGAAAAATAAATCCAGTTGACATGTTTTTTCTAAAGAATTTTAGGATGAGATTTGTCACCATAACTCCCTTTACTCCGAAAGTCGCTGGTAGTTCTCAGGTGTAGACCGGTGTAATTATTGATCAGATGTTCTTAGAATACAATAAATTGTAGAGGGTTCATAAGATTTGATCCAGACGACGGCCTCTACATATTTCTATTGGCGATTTATTCATGAATGTCCCTGTTACATTTATTATTATTATTTAGTTAAAAATAGGTTTACCATGAAACTCATACGATTGAATTTTAATTTAAATTTATGGTAATTACACTGAAAAATAATTAAAATGTATATTATTATAATGTTACTGCATTTACTTGGAATTCAATTCAATGAGGCTGAAACGGACAATGTTTGTTACAGATTGACATGGAAAGTAAATGTGATTATTAAATTGTTAAATATTTGGGCATTGATCATGATTTGAGCAATCTATTAAAAAAAAAACATAAAAAACTTTTTGCAACAGTTGGGATATCCCGAATACTGAAAGACTGGAATATTAACCACTCTCAAAATAGTCCTTAGATTTGTTGCACTCTCAGTTGGAACAACTCTGCATTCAGACGGAGGAGTTTACCAATGTGTAAGTGTATTATAAAATAAATCATGCAACATTAACATCTGTTTAAAGAACATCAAATTCAACTTTAGTCCGTGTTGCCTGCATTCGTTTATAAGTGTGAGTGTGCGTTTTGGGTCTGTCGATGGATATATGAGCAGTTTTATAACGTTACAATATGAAACGGAAATAACAGGAAACGGATATGAATTCCAGCCAAATATATGGGTGCAAAGATGAAATATATGAACATCCTTGGCACACACACACACATAAAGACTTTCTACGAAAAAAAAAATGAAATCCAACACAAACGTTACAAGATCTATACAAACACAGGATAATGTGTTCGTTCAATGAAAATAAAGTGTAATGCAGCACAAAGTAATAAACTCAAATCACTATAGAATTGATGTTCCTATTGCTTCTTTTGCCATTTTACTGCAATTTGAAGCTCACTAAAACGACAAAAAAAAAGCGAAAGGATGTCTGAACATTTCTCATTCTGCATTCGGATGTTTCTTGTGCGCCTTCCTTATTTGTTGCAATGAAGCAAAAAATTACCAGAATTCCTACCCTTTATGCTCGGTGCTAGTTGAGGTGAGGCAAATCCCCAAAAAACTGCTAGAGTTTATAAAGTGCACTGAAAGGAGAACCCAAAAAATGGTTACAATTCGTGCATTTCGTTGTTTTTTTTTTTTGCATCCTCTGTTTCTTCTTTATCGTTTTGTGAGAAAATGTGTATTACGGTTTACAAATCATGTACAATGTATGTTTCTTGGTAACCGCTTTTTAGTAGGTAGGGGTAAACTGCTGGCTGATCCTGATACCGATACCCAGTGTAACCAAAGCTAAAGCAAAAATGTTGCATTTGAATTTCATTGTACAACGAAACAGAAAGCTGTATTGGGTACAACAACAAACACATCCACAGAGGTTCTTGAATATATTGCTGAGGTTTTTGTGGATTTTGGAACATTTTAAACATTATTTAACTTCTTGTGGCTTGTCTCAAATATAGCTTCAGAAACGTATACACACAAACACATATCCATGAGCGGGTATAGTCATCCGGCACAGACATACTTATTCGCAAATATCCATTCTTTTGGCTGAATATTTCTAGTCAAGACATATGAACTACCACACAGTGTTTTGTGGTATGATTGAATATAGTTTTGGGATGGAAATAAAATGGTTAGTTTTTAATTTCCCATAACGATATAATTTCCCATACGATATAATTTGTATACTCACTGATCGTGACCTACTGTTTAAAACCGGCTCGGAACGGCTAATGCAGTCGCCAGCATTTAAATAGTTTGAGACTCATAACTTTGAAACCACAGTTGGGTATTCAACTTTATTGCCTCCTTTCACCATCGCAGGTACAACATATGAATATCATCCTCAAAGTTTTGTCGTCTGATACTTGATGTTAGATCATTTAGCCGGAATATGCGGCAGTCCCAAGAAGTGTTTTTCCTTGCAGCTTTGACATTCCCTAATTCAAGACAATCGCCAGCAACCACTCCTCTCTCTTTTCTCCCTCCAATACCATTGCGACCAAATTCCGCAAAAGTTTCACTCTAATGAAAAACAATCCATCAACCTGTATCTTTAGACTGCTTAACAATTCTGCGGGTGTATAAGCTGAAGGGGGACGACCTACCACAACGACATCCGTTCCGTGAATGGGCATGAGAGAAGCTGGAAGAAGATCACCTTTAATATCGAACAACTGTCGTCAGTGACGAGGATCCCAATTTGCTCGAAGAGCAGCCCGAGGCAATTAAAGAGCTGCCAATGCAGTCTACAAAATTTTAAGAGGTCGGTTCCACACTGCAATCTGTACCATAAACCAATTAAGAGACGAGAGGAGACTGGTATGTAAAATTATACTTCTTAGTATAAAATTATACTGCCTATACATCATAGCCATTGAAAGAAGATTAATTTCTGCATATCTTTCTTTCCAAAAAAACAAAAAAATTCAGCACCCACTTTCAGTTTCCAAATACTGTTCGTTACATGGAAGTTGAATCTGTAGTTGTGGTGAAATCCAGTAGTTGCAGCAGCAGCACATGATGTTCGGTGTGCAAATAATGTCTGTTTAATAATGTGGCAATAATTTATGATACAATCCCAGAAACTAAATAGAAGGAAAAAAACGACAGCGAAATCCCAACAAAATATATACGAATGAATGAATGAATGAATGAATGTGTGTGTGTGTGTGCTCAGCAAAAATGCAGCTCATATTTTTGTCGGAACTTTTTGAAAATGATTTGTGGCGCAAAAAAAACATTCCAAGGATTTCTTATTAAATCTACGTTAAGATATAATTTTTAAAACATTTAATTTCTATTATCCTCGTACATACACACTGACACAAGCACAAACCGCGTAGAACCACCCACTCAATCCTCAAATGGCTTGCCATTCTTACGCCTGTTCGCCCCAGGGGACGAAGAGATGAAAATGGACAGGAACAATGTTGCAATTGTTGCAATTCACTTTTAATCAACTCTTAACTTTATTTGCCAACTTGACCACTTTTGTCTATCGCAACGCATCCTTCGGCGCTCGCATCCTTCGGCTGCTGCATATTCATAGAGGAGGAAAGTCCTTGAATTAATTAAAACTATTCAAAATAATTCAAGTGTTCTTTACGAAAATTTTAAACTCATCATCAACATCTTCTTCAACAAAGTAGACTTTCCCTCCCCGTCCCTCTGCGCCATCACCGTTCAACTCCTTACACTTCTGTGAAACCATTGTGTTGGAATTCTATTCCATTTTGATGCTGCACAGCTCCATTCATCAAACGGCTGCAGAGGATGCATTGATTTTGATATTAGGTTTCGGTCTTTATTTCCATACGAAGATGCATCTGCAACTTTGTTTGCTTGTTGCACTGCAACACGGGTTACGGTGGGAGGGGGATGCCAAAGAGTTCAGGGTTTCTTTGCAGGGAAAGCAAATCAATTTGTGGTTTGAACTTTTGAGTTTTTATTTTGTGGATTTTTTTTTTGTTGGTCTGTTTGGGATAGAAGAGTTTTCGGTGTTTGTGTGTGTGGGTCTCCACAAAAGTTCAGTTTGATGTTTGTTTGTTAAGTTTTTAAGTGATAGTAAATTGAAAGTTTGTAATAAGTTCTTCAATTCTAATTCCGAAGTAAATGACAATTGCGTCTTTCCTTAAGTCGACAGTAGATGCTTCAAAGTTCGTATTAAACCATGTGCAAGATGATACGATTTGAGGAATTAAAAGTGATACTTTGTTTAGCAAATGGACTACGCATTCATTGTGGCATTTTAGAAAATCTGATTATCTATATGTATGTACTGGAAGGTAATTGTAAACGTTTGGTTTGAGACGTATTGTACAATTTGTCAGAATGGACTTATTAATGGGCAAGGGCTATGCTTTCCAAAAATAAACACGAAAGGAAGAACGAATTACTCAAAACAAATGGTGATGTCTTTGCAAATATACATATTACAAATATGGGCATATGGATACGCAAAGTAAACAAAAATTCCAAACGAATTTCAGCAGAGGAAATAGAAAGTATCCTCCAGTTACATTTATTTCAATTAAAATATTTCACCCTGTATCTGCATTCCCAGAACATCAAGAGTGTCTGATTCGTCGATATCCACACCACCCATAGAAATTGAACACGATACTGGATCTGGTGAAGGTTTGTGTGATAACAAACAGCATTGGGTCTTTTGCGCATTAAAATCTACTCTATTCATTTGGCCCCACTCACAAATCGTCGCCAAATCGCGGTTTAGTGAGTCATTAATCTTTCGCCTTGTATTCTGGACCTCCAGAGGACCCAAATGAGTATGAATGAGAAAGGTTGCTGTCTGACCCAAAAGATCGTTAATGAAAATAAGAAAGACGGTGATAATCATGACAACAGAATCGTGTAATGCAAAAACGTGTTTTTTCCACCCAGTCCGCCACTTTTTCTCTGAATAAGAGAATTAACCTCGTAGACTGTTAATACCCTTTTGAAAATGCATGTATTCACATGTTATAAAACATTTTTTATTGTAAAATACAACCATAGCAAATTTAATATAAAATTGTTCAAAGATTTGTATGTGCTTTTAAAAATACATTCAATTCATTCTTCCACAAAATTTTGTTTAACCTCGAGAAGATTACAGAGCCCATATTAAAAACTGTTCAACATTCAATATGTTTACCTTGTTTTGTTCCAAGAATCCAGTAACTGCATGCAAACAAATGTTCTCATTTCTGTGTGGCACAATAGAATATCTGACATCATTATCGACACAACCAACAACAACAAGAAGCACAGAGAGACAGAGGGAGAGAGAGAGCACATCATATGTATGATATATTTTTGATTTTGTACGCACACATTTCCACAGAAAAAAATGCTTATACATAATCAATAACTATTTTTTTTTATTTGCACTTCATAAACCTTGTAACAGTTTGTTTTCCTCTTTGTGTGGGTGGCAGTGGGTGCGCTGGGATTGAGGATGGTTGAGGTTTTGGAGGACTCACCAGTAAGTGCATTATGAACATAAGTGATTTTTCCGTTCCCTCGTCCTCGTTCTTTCGTTGGTTCGTTCGTTATGTTCCGTTGGGTTGTTTTGCTCAATAAAAACCTCATTTATGCATATGCACTTGTGCTAAATTTAGTTTTACGAGTATATTTGTATAGTTTTTTTTTCTGAATCCATTGCTTTCTTCCTGATAATGCTTATGCACATATTTATCCTTGAGAATTGAGATGCATACCCGATTTTCCTTACCCTCCGTGCTGGCTCACCGTTCTTTGGCTCATATTTAATAATAATGTTTATAAACAGATTTTCCACATACTTTTTGTTCTCCCCCCGTCACCGGGAACAGCAATTTTGCTGTTTGAGGGAGCAAGCGAATGAACGAACGAACATATGCTTATGGAATTTTTCGATTTATTAAATTTTGTATAAAGTCATTTTGTGTGGTGCATTTGTATGCATCCCACATGCATGTGAACGACTGGTGCATTTGTGTTCATGCATATTTGTGCATTATTAATGAAACTATAAGATATTTATTGATTGGATTTAAAATGTCAGAATTTATGATTTATTTGCTCTACCTAATGATATTTAATTTAAAAACATATTCTGTGGCTTATGGATTATTATCGATTGATATATGGCCGCCACAATATGTTCATATATGGAGATGAAAATATTGGAAATATAGGAATGTATTTATGAAAGGTTTATAGATCAAAATCTATTAAATCTATTATAAGGCTGTAACAATTTTTTCTGAATACGGGGGGCAAGTGTGTGGTCGATAAACTAATAAGTTTGGAACCACCCCAAGTCAGTTATGAAACAGATTGGGAACTTCCATCAAATTGGTATGTCAATGTATAATTTGTGTATTGACTGAATAAGACTTACGGTGAAGAAGAACCTAGGGTCATTGGTCTTATATCACTACAATCTGTGAGTAAAATGAATAAAAATGAATAACCCTTTACAATTGAAACAGTTTTCTATATTGTGTAGATGATGTATTTTATTCTCTTACGCTAGTATTTAGTAAGGCATTACATTCTTTTTTTTCCCTCATTATGGAAAAAAATTTTTATTATCTCCTTATTTAAGGATTGATATTTATATTTATACAGGACAATTTTAAGATGAGTGCATTTCTTTGTAAACTTTTTACTCATCCGAGGAAACACATACTATCTGCTAGCAAATAATGCTTCAGTAAAACACTACGAAACATAACACATTATGGTAAATTATACGATATTTCATTTAAATTGTGCAGGAAATTTTTTCAAGATTAATTTCGTATGATTTTTAATTATGAAGTTTTGGTTAAAAAAGAATAAGATTTTGAGTTTTTTTTTTTTTGAAAAACTGTATTTTTTTCATTGTGTTTTATAAAGAAAATTAACTCCCGGGAATTCCTGGAAAGACTTCGGAAAAATTCCCGATTCCCGGGCGTTGGAAAAAGTCGGGAAATTTAAAAGCCTATTCTTAATCCTTATATGTTACAGCCTACCGGGTCAACTTTTATTATTGCGAATCAATCATATTTGGCGAATAGTGCAGTTCTGTGCCAAAATAACTCATAATTTCTTAATTTGTGTAAAAAACTGGGAACTTATGTAAACGTTTTTGGTTGTATAGCAAACTTTGCGTGAAAATTCCAGCATCTAAAAGTTTTCCTTTTCATTTTACATTATTTATCAATTATGTGTGGTTCAAAATTCAAACTTACTTATGTCCGTTAGGTTAGGTTAGGTTGCAGTGACAATCTAGGTTAGCAGATATCGAGTGAAAACTCGTATTTCTAGTTCCTACAGTTGAAGCATCGAGAGCATCTGCAATAGCTTCCGAGTCAGTCAATATTAATATCCGCCTAAGTCCCTACACAAATGAAAGTCCAGCGTTGATCCCCCCGCCTGTTCGTTACGGTAAGGCTTATACAGAGAAGCTGTTTTATAGACTCCTCCCCGTCTTCATCTCCAGAACTTCAGCAGAACTAACTAGTAGCTTTTGTGTGCGTAAGCTTCTCATATAATCAGGGCCACATATCCCTAGATTGAGCGCAGCCTCCTTCAGGCATTGATCTGATGTTTTTTACTCTATATGCTCCTTTCAGTTCCATTACACCAAAGTTCCCTGGTATGTCACTGTGGACTGGCACTGAACTGTTCAGTCATCTGTTGTGATACCTGCGGAAATCCGTCCTGATTTGAGTTCATGACAACCGGTTCGACTGGTTTAATATCAGATAATGATTTTATCCCTACTGTGGTGAGGACGCTATATATTAGCTATTCTGCCCCTTCAAATATATCCAAAATCTCAGCGGGAAAAAAATCTACAAACAATACAGAGCAAAATCTACTACGGCCTATATAAATATGGAAATACGTAGTCTGTGAAATATAATTTTTCCACCCCAACTGAGGACTATTTATAATATATTTTGATTAACACTCACTGAATATTTCTATTCAATTTTATTATCGAGGCGCTCTCCTTTACCCCATTGACTTTAAACTCCGAAGATATAACAATTACAATCAATATCAGCACAAAATTCTCTTCTGATTGGTCAATAAAAGGAAGACTCTTTGTTACTAGATTGACTTACAGACTCTTAGCTTTACTTATTTCCCTTACTCTCTGAGGATCAATTGTCTGCATGACTACCCCGAGCAGTTTTTCCGATCCCATAATGCGGCAGTTTATCTTGTTAACATAGCCGCTGATATGAAAAGCTTCGTCAGATAATATAATTTGCTGCTCTAAAACCCAAACTGAGAAGCGATAGCGACAAGACTGGTCATCTACCTTCTATTGGAGACTCAATCAATACAGAAGTTGAGAAAACGATATATTAGTGTCCGCCTAATATTCCTATGGGTTTCCTCTTTAGATTCCCCCCATACACATCTTGGTCATTTTGAAATTAAAGTATGTCATATTGACGAACTGAAAATACAAATTTTATTTTCTTCACAAATTATTTCAGGCATATTCTCTTAAGAGGCACATGTGTGCGCTTACTTAAATATTAGAAACATGCAGTCTCTTAAAATTTAATACCACATAAAATTGATCAAGTAAAGTGCTCTGCTCCTGCCATGAGAAAGTCATATTCCTTCTTTCACATGACACATACATATGTCGTGCATACGTCGTGCATGCCCAGGCAGCACTGACATATGCAAGTAGTCTTAAAAATCTATCAATATTTTCCGGCAGGAGACAGGTAGTAAAGTTTACAAATGATTTCACTTTTGTTACAAAATGTATGGCAAAGAAAGCAGAGCAATATATTTAAAAAGTATGAACATACGTGTAAGTATTTATTTTTTAAAAGTATGTATGTAAATAGTTCGATCAATCACAAAATATTCTAAATTTAAAATGGGGTTTAAACGCAAGTATGTGTATTATTTGGTTATAAATTGTGAGATTGAAATACCAATTGCATGTGAATTAGGGAATAAAAGGCTGGTAAAGGTATTTAAGGTCAGAATACTGGGGTGACCAAATTTGTATGAAGTGCACTTTAATCACGCTAATGTGGTTAGGTTGTTTTTGTTCAATGGAGGGAGTTGCGATAGTGAAGCGCAGACTTTTTTTCCAAATGCCAATTATTGTCATGTGCCGAGGGAATATGAATAAAATATACTTTTAATCTCAATTGGAGGTATCATGCCCGGTTGGTTGTTCGAAGATTTGTCCATTTCTCAGCATTCTTTGGAAATGGACATTCCACAAGTGTCATTACACCGTATTTTGCATAAAGACTTCGGTCTTAAGGCTTATAAAGTTCAGTTAACACAAGAACATAAGCCGGCCGATCATCAACAACGTCGTGTCTTTGCTGATTGGGTCTTTGAAATGCATGAAAATGATCCGAAATTCCATGGAAGAATCATCTTAACTGATGAGCCTATTCAGCCTCAACGTGTGACTGTTTGGTGCGGTTTATGGCCCGGCGGGGTTTTTGGACCTTACTTTTTTGAAAATGTGATTGGATCAACAGTTATGGTGAATGGATTGCGCTATTGAGAGATGATTAATGATTTTTTATTGTCGGAGTTAGATGATATTGATCTGGACAACGTTTACTTTCAACAAGACGACGCTACATGATCATTGCTCTTTAACGAGAAAAGTTTCCCGACCGTGTTATCTCTCAAAGAGGTGATCACAATTGGCCAACGAGATATTGGGACTTCCTCCATAGGGGCCACGTGAAAGATAAGGTCTACGCCAACTGCCCAGCGTCGATTCAAGACCTTAAAGATAGAATTCGTGAGGCTATCGAGGACATAGGACCTCAACTTTGCAATTTGGTTATGGAAAATTCCATGAAATGGATATGGTTCTGTAAGCCCGGACCGTGTGATCTCTCAAAGAGGTGATCACAATTGGCCAACGAGATATTGCGACTTCTTCCATAGGGGCCACGTGAAAGATAAGGTCTACGCCAACTGCCCAGCGACGATTCAAGACCTTAAAGATAGAATTCGTGAGGCTATCGAGGACATAGGACCTCAACTTTGCGATTTGGTTATGAAAAATTCCATGATATGGATATGGTTCTGTAAGCCTGGTCATTATTAACGGCATACCTTTTTTTATGAAATAAACAACCCATCCTTTATATCAAAAAATTCCTTTTTTTTAATACCAACACCTCTTGTCGGAAAACCCTGTACTTACTTTACTCTGCAATGGTAAATCTTTGTAATGACAAATCCACAGGACATGGCATGTCTCTCGCTGTATTTGTATTGTATTATTAACTTAAAAATTGTTTATTTACTTTAAGCATTTCCGGGAATATGAAGAAGATCGGAACAAACAGACTCAATATACAATTTCTACATACAATATGAGAAAAACGTTTCTATGAATTTCACTTTACAAAAACTGTCTTATGTTTAATATGTGTAAAATATTTTGGCTAAGGAATATTACACAATTTGTCTGGCATCTTTGGAATATATTTGTTCTATATTAATATATCAATATCATATATATCAATAGTAGGACTTTTTCATTGCTGAAATTTTGTTTCTAGAACTCAATATCTGTAATGGTCAGGTGAATATTTTTCCACGGATGATTTTGGGCTGGGCCACTTTAATTAATACCAAAAATATCGCTAAGATATCTCCGATTGTAGGTGGTACGTATAATTAATATTTGTCACGTTACTCATACGCTATGAGTAACCGGTATGCAAATAACACAACTCCCATATTTAGTAGTGTTTATCACTCACACCCATACACAGGCTGATGATGTGCCTTTTTTCTGCATTTATTTTTAATAATTCAGCATTAACATTTACATGCTCTTTATCTGACCTACTCCACTGACATTTCCCCCTTAAAACGAATGCAACGATGGAAGAACTGCATTTTAACATTCTAAACAGAAATCGTTCAGTTCGTTCAGATTTCTTCATATTTTTTTGTTGTCTTTTGTTGTTGCTATTTTAATTCTTCTCGCTCACAACACTTTATACCCGTAGTGTCACAATAATAAAAATATGTCAACAACTAAAGTCAGTTGAAAAAAAAAAGAAAAAAAATCTGCAAACAACGACAACAACTTTGCCATCCAGCAACAGCAAACACCAGTGGCGGTGGCACCAACAGCAACATACAAAAACGTCGCAGCAATCACAAGAAATTATATTCACATGCAAGTGAGAAAAAAAAATTAAAAATGGAAAAATATATAGAATCCTCACAAAAGACAGACGGACGGACTTACGAACGACAGAGACGGGGACAGACAGCGACAGAGAGAGATGGAGGTTTCGTTTAAAACAATGGATTTGTGTGCATAGTGCTGAAGCAATAAAAAAATTTCGCTTATGGCAATATTTTTTAACATTTCGTTTTCATATTTCATTTCAGCAAACAAAAAGCAAGAAAAAACATTTCATTATGTTTCAGATTTATGATATATGTATCCGAACATATATAAAGTATATGTACAATACACGAACACATACAACCCGAAACGCATATAAACATATTTGTTATACGTGTGAGTATAGGGTGTACGTAGTTGGAATGATCCAATACAGGACATATACCCACAGTTGAAAAATTTAGTTTACAATTTATGAAATATTTTTGTAATTTGTGGGGACAAATTTCGCATAACATATGAAAAACTTTGAAATGTTTAATGTAAAAAAAAATATATATTTTAATTGTTGGATTGGTTCTTATCAATGAACAGAAGGTTCTGTTCTCTTTTTTCATATTTTATTGTGTCCCATTGGCTCAAACTGTGAACCTAATCTACTCTTTGGCAGCTGAGAGGCATGTACTCTGAAGATGGGCGACATTAAGCCAACCATGAATGACTCAGCCAACATTGATTTGGCTATGATTTATGAGTGGGGTAATATAAACAAAGTAGATTTCAATGAACGCAACGTCTTGATGTTCTGTGCATGGTGGTAAATATTTACACCATCTACATCCGGCCAAAACTGGAATAAACCAGAGACATTTTTGCAGCTCCTGGACAGTGTAAAGAACGGTGGCGATTATAGGGGATGGTAGGATGCAGCATCCTGAAAAAAGTTGGCGGTCTAACTCGCCTTAATAAAATATCCTATATTTGCCATAACGATATATTGATCATTTTGGAATTTTCACAGTATTTTACAGATGTATTGTAAACTGTCGCACGAAGGTAATTGGCACCGTACACCTTAACATTTGGACCCACCATATCTCATGAGCTGTTAGAGATATAAAGATGGCCCCTCAGAAAAGCAAAATATGTGCAGTAATGTTGTAACTACACACATGGAATTTTCACCGTGTGTTATTTTTGACTGGGAAATTGCCACAGGTTATGATCGAATGAATGGGTGGACGTTTCATGCATTTTTGAAAAATTTTGTAAAAACAAAAAGAAAACTTAGAAAACGTGGCCAAGTCGGTTTAGCCCTGAGCTAATATCATATATATCGTAAAACTCTTTTTCCTAAGTTCAGACTTCTTTCTTTATTTTTGTTGTTCCAATATTTCGGTTATATCTTTTGATGAGTACTACAAACTACTACAAAATATAACCAAAATCATATTCTAAATATTCGATCTGTTTAAAAATTCCATCACATCAAAAGGGTTCATCTCTCTTGTTATGTGGATATTATGCCTTTAGATAAAACAAAAGATACCGTTGGCATTCATATGTTCAGAGATATATTCCATATACATATGTGTGTGTGTACGAATATGCTTCACATATGTATGAATGTGTGTTTATCTGTATGTATATATAAATTTAACAGCTTATGCAAGACATGTTCGTAATAAAGCATAACAAAATATACGAGTGTGTGGGTGGATGGATCGGCGGAAATGCCGGGCAGATATTCCGTTGAGGGATTCAGTAAATATGAATAACAATAAGCATCAACTTTGTGACTGCAGGATACTTTCCGGGATGCATATTTGAAATTTTATTAGATATACATACTAAATACATGAATATGCGAGTACCTTCATCTGTACATACATACGTGTATACGGATGGGCACGCTGATATAAACATTATTATTTTTTCTAAATGATTTGAATTGCAGCAAATTTCGGAAATTCTGTTGTTTTTTTGCTATTCAAACCATTAAGGAGCTTTTAACTTAAATATTTGATGCGATTCAAATGTTTAGATATTATGATTATAAATATCCATGGGAAACACATGAGTACATAATCGTAAACAAACCTGCGTCTCAAATGCCGACTGACTCAGGAACATGCGTCAAATATGAATCGATCACAGCGAAACTGCAGAAGTTGGCCTGTGGATGACTGAGACGTATTGAGGACATGTATATGTAGTTTTCCTTGAACCTATTTATGTTATATTGAGATAATTATGATAATACCTTGTTATATGTTTTAGTAGAAAAGCCCAAGGGGGCTAAGCTCTTTACCAGTATTGTTATAATAATTGTATCGTTCTGTGCTTTATGAAGCACTAGTGACTACGGCTATCGGCCAATATTTCATTTCTTTTCCAAAGTATTCTTGAGAACAGAGTTTAACTTAAACGGTATTCCAGTAGAATTTCATCTGATAAAACTTATTGCGTTCATCACAGGTCTTCTATGGACTTAAGGCGGTAGATGTTTAGTCTACAATTTCTAATAGGAAAATTCTGTCTCTCCAAAGTTGATGTGGGTACCATTCATCCCTCCAATGTGGCAACGGGTTGGCTAAAGGCGATCGGCTCAGGAAACCTATGATATATTATTGGACAACAAGTACCAAGTAGACCCAACCTATCCTAAATACCAAATATACAAAAAATTAAAGCAGAATAATTTTTTTTTACAAATTATTAAGAAAGATTATTTAAAACTTCTTTTCAAAATCGTAAATACCAAAATATCTGCAGTACTTTTTGTTGCGTTATATTGTAAACAATAGAAGCTGAAGCGATAAAGAGGAGAACGAGAAAACCAAAAAATTTTCAGCCATTAACTGGCTTTTCTGGACTTAAGAATTCACCCCCTTATTTCGCCAACGAGTTGCCCCAAAAAAGGCGAAAGCAACCAGGAAACCTGCGGACCCACATGATGGATCCAAGTTGCATATGCTTCTGACAGCTGCCACATTAACCGAACTTAACCTAAATTTCCGATTGAAGCTATTTTGGTATGAGAATAGTCTTGCATAAATCTGTTGTGTATGTGGACCGCAGGAATGGATCCTTAACCACCAACACATCCTGTATATCGACGGTAATTCAAATTCATAATGAAGTCAATTTCAGTAGAGCTTCATTCGAAAATCCAAATTGCAATTAAGTTATACAGTTCAACCTCGATATAACGGCCCTCAATATAACGATTTCCTCGTTTTAACGATTTTTTTGAAATCCCCAACAATGCTCCATAATATCTAATACAAAATAAACCTCTCTATTACGAATACGTTTGTCAAAAACCTCGTTATAACGAATTATCAACCATTGCAGTGACACAAACACACACGAAATTATTGTGTTTTTTTTTTGGCTTAAGCAAAGTTTTCCAAGTTTTTCGATAGAAAATCATATTTGTTTGATGCTTAGTACAATAAGCACTGATAGTTGTCGTTGCTGTTAGCTGTAAAGTTCTAATGGCAGGGGAAAAAAGAGATGTTCAAATTTGCTTTAATTTATTAGCGGAAATCGTTCGCTATAACACGGTAAGTAGATGATGATTAATAAACAAGATTTATTTATCTCGTTATAACGAATGGAAGTGCAACTTCACCTCGATGTAACGAACCTCATTTTAACGAATTATTCGATATAACGTTTTTTTTCTAATCCCCTTGAGAATCGTTATATCGAGGTTAGACTGTATATGGTTTTTCCGTCGATAAAGTTTTTTTTTTGTTATAATTTTTTTTTACTTTTATAAGTTGTTAGGGATAATTAGGGTTGTAAATTATCTCATTTGAAAAATGGCCCCAATTCAAAAATGAAAAATCGCCCCCCAACTACACTTATATTTGGGGTGATCCGCGCTATATATGAATTGTTCACTTTTGTTTAAGCTTGTTTTTCGTTTTCATTTAGGTTTTTTTTTTTTGGGGGGGGGGGGGAATTTTCATACTTTTTTTTTTTTTTTTTTTTTGTTAAATACATAAAATTTTAGAAAACTGAATTTCTATTTATTTGAAATATGTTAATAAATTTTCGCTTGAAAATCTCTCATTGATTCGTATATTTCAGTGTACATATTAATGCTAAAATCTTTAAGTATTCAAAGCATGTAGATTTCCTGGAAACGAGTCTCCAAATGACAATTACTCAAATAATACCATGAGTGCGTGGCCATCTTAAAATGTATCGGACTTACCTACCTGGTCGCTCATTATGCACATCCCCAGATGCTGATGAAGCTTTAGCGTAATTTCGCTATCATCCTCTCTTTTTCTATTATCCCGGCGCCTATTATAAACAAAATATCCTTTACAGTAATAAATATTTTGCATTATATTTACATTTGTGTGTACGCCGTCAATGCGCTGTCTATGTTTGCTGAGGACCTCAATAGCTTCAACACAATATTATTGGCACGTTTTTGTAATCAAAAATGCCAACGAACGCCTGAATAAGAAGGCGGGGTCGAGGGCTAAGAAACGAAAGTTGTACACCTGACCAGGACGTATATGTGGCCACGACCACCACCTGCACGGCCATTGGGGAGAAATTAAACATGTGATGTTGGGGGACATGTCATAAAAACACAACCAGATTTCCGACATTTGAAGTAAATGTATACCGGAGCTATTTTCCAGTCCCCGCACTGTAGCAACAGGAATTGCTGTACGTAACATTAATGATTGAATAGCAAATGAACGAATGGCTGTGAACTCCTTTTATATGGCTTGTTTGGGTTGTGTACATGGTATGCTATTTTTGGTTCTTGAACAATTTTATGGATATTATCCTTATAATTAGATACTTGAACATTTTTGCTCGTCATTATAATCAACATCATTTACTCCCTAATAATTGTTGTTTGTACGGCAAACGTTAGCGTTAAATGTTATCCATGAATTCAAAATGAGGCCAATTGAAGTATTATCATCATCATCGTCGTCGTCGTCGTCCTCAACATCCTCCTCCAATGTTCGGTCGGTCGAGCCCTTGAGAGAGAATGCTACATTGCACACACAAAAGCCTGACTGAAGCACATGAAGAAAACGCTGATGTTGTCTCAGACGAGCCGTGCTGTGGTGCGGTTGCTGGGCAGCAGGGCAGGGGCGAATGTTCAAGAGCCAAGAATAGAGGCGGCGGGTCAACAATTACAATTAAAAAATCCCTTTAGTGAAATAAAGCAAACACTTGACATGAGCCAAAGCAACAGCAGTAGCAGCTCAAACGGAATAAGAACCAGAACGAATACAAGAAACGAAACGGTAGTAAAGAAAAGCAGAACGCACTAAACGAAAAGAAAACTGAAAGCAATTCTTTAGTCATTATGGCATGAAATGAAAACGCCTCAAGTATTTGTGCAACACAGCTACCACACCCGATGCGCGGCACCACCAGCCACGGCATTACCATGACTATCCCCAGTAACTAACTGTAGTGGCACGATGGATAGCAGCAGTCAACAGTTTGATAGCTAACTAACTAAGGTGAGGTCAGGTCACAACAGACGTTGGGGAAACCAAAACAGATATACATATGAGGATGGCCTAAGAATAATTTCGGTCAGCATCGAACATTGGCATTGCAAAAAAACTCGACTACAAATCACCAGGACAGTTCGAGTGTAATGGCTTGGAAGTTAAAAGGTCGGCCTTAACTGTTGCTATTCTGAGAATATTTAATATTTTATTTATATAACTAAATATTTCTATAACTTGGGTGTGAAATTTAAAATACAGGGTTCATTATAAAAAAAATACTACCTTTACAGAAAAAAATCTATGTTTTTAAGATGTGGCAATGAATTCCCAAATAAATGAATTGACAAAAAAAAACAGTCGAAATGTAATTTTAGCACAAACCTAAATTCGAGTATTTTTTAAATTCTGGGTCAAGTTTAGGCACGTGCCCCCATAGAAATGTGGTTATATGAGTATACAAATTCAATGACATTTTCTAAAAAAATTGCAATCATGCCATTTCATTTTGGATTTGTTGAAAATATGAGTCCGCGATGACCCAATTTCACCATGGGTCCAATATAGAAATATATCATATCCAACTAATATGATATTGCAGATATAGCTGAAGAGGAAAAACAGAATACTCCAATACTACATTTTCTGCAGACCACATCTAAAGACGTTTGGATTTAAAATTCAGTTCGCTTAAAGATGTTTTATTTCCGGCAATACTATTTTCGTTATTTAGAAAAATAGACCCATGAAAATACTCTTCAAAATTAGGGTTGTATTGTCTAACGAAAATGAGCCCCAGGAAATTGAACCCGAATTCGGCGAGAGTGTGTAACGAAATTGGGGACCATTTTCATGACGACATCTGACACGAAAGGAAACTTCTCCACAAACAGTTGAAAATGAGGGATGTATGAAATTAAGTCACACAAAAATATGGCTCTATGAAAAATGCCCCCAAAAAAATTAAGTAATCCCAAATAAATGTCATACAAAATCGGGGGAAATTTTCGTAATGAAAAAATCCCGTAATAAAAAAAATTGGGGAGTTTTTCGTATTTTTTAGTTTGTTTTCATATGAAAAATACCACAAAAAATGGACAATGAAATATTCGCAAATTTTTAATTCTTGGGGAAATTTAAATAATAAATGGGGTATTTTTCATAATATTTGCGGGATTTTGCATTGGGTAATTTTTCATAATATGTTTGGGGGATTTTTTAATTTTTTTTTGGGAGATTTTTCATTTATTTTGGTGAATCTCTTTATTTGGGGCATTTTTCATATACGTGTTGTTAGACGTGGAACAACAACATAAGATCTCGGTGGCTAATTGGCATCACCTCTTTGAGAGATTACACGGTCCGGAAACTTTTGATTGTGACTGCAAGATTTTCACTATTTTTGTAGTGAATTTCATTAATTTCAATGCATTGTTGAAGCATGTATCGTTCCATTTTTAGTAATGGCTTGTCATTTGTGATTTGGGGTACTTTGGGGCCAATATTCATTCCGAATTTGTTATGAAAAAATCAACTTTAAAAATCGAAATTTAAATATTAGATCGAAAAGCCCATTGTTTTGCAATGCATACCTAGAGACAGCACTTCTAATGGAATTTCGAAAACGAGCACATGAAAAGTAACTAATTAGCATTAGTCGAAAATATCGCCATTTTTAATATGGTGAAAATCAACGCTGAGTGGATAATCGCACACTTTTCAATTCAAGCGAAGTTCGATAACAATTTCATCCATGCCTTCATGATACTGAAGTAAGCCCAGATGATCTTTGAGATAGATAATCATTTAAGATATAGATACATTTATTTAAAAGACTTGCAGTTTTTGTTCAAAGTACGAATCCAGTTACTTAAATCTTATCTTATATCTTTAAGTTTAAAGGTACTTTTGTCTAAAAATACAAAAAGGAAAAACTAACACCAGTACGAGTATAAGTCATGCGTAATTAGGATACAAAAATAACAAACGTTTTTCTATGAACTTTTATTCGCCTTTTCTTTCGTTACAGTTGGCTTGCAGCATCAGTTTTAATTTTTTTACTTAAAGAAAATGCAGAGTTTTTTTTTTGTTTCGTAACATTCTATGGTTTATGTTTTATAGCTGCTTTAGCGTTGATTAAAAAAATGTAATACAAGTACTAAAATTAATGCTCTCTTTCCTCCATAAAGTGTTTTTATGTTGGAAACACTCTTTATGGCGTATTATTCATAAATCCCTAAACCGCTTTGCTGCAATGCGATGCTGTTATTTATAAAATTATATATATTATTTTGTTTACGACAGATTAAAGCTTTATAACCCCATGTGCATGTTCCGTTTGCAATTGAGTACACGCTTTTGGGGAATATGGAGTTATAATGAAGTATAAGATGGAATGTGTGAGTATTTGTATGGGGAATACAAATCGTATCAAATGACCTTTTGAAAACAATTGGTCCTCTTTAACTAAATGTAAAGGATTAGTTAAATCAATTGAATCCTCCTCAAAATGTGTGTTTAGAATAACTAAATCAGTTGGTCATTTCCTTCTGAAGGATACTGCTTAATGTTGTAATGGCCAATTGTTTATGTAACCATTTTTTTTTTGTTTTTGTATTCCGAGAATTAAACTAAATCTGTCATTAAATTTTTTGTCGTACGGCTACTGGTATAGAATTTCCTTAAATGGAAATCAATACATTTAAGGAAAGCTGCACTCATAACTCCTTAAATTAGCCTCCTACATCGAAAAGGAATGAAACCTGTGACTAAAAATTTAATAATTTTGTGGAAAATTAAAACCGTATATAACTCCAAAAATAGGATAGAAGAAAGGAATGATATCTATAGTTACATTTTGTGGAAAACCAAAATCACTCATAACTCCGTCAATAAGACTCCTAAAGCAAAAAAAAGAGAAATCTGAGATCACTTTGTGTACACTAAAAATTCAATACTTCTGTTGATAATTCAAATCGCTTATAACTCCTTTAAAACGCCACTTCCGTATTTGTAAAGTTCAAATTTTATATTTTTGTAGAATACTAAAATCACTCATAATTCCAGAGAAAAACAAGTAAAATCTGTGATAACTTTTTCACACTAAAAATTCATTATTTCTTTGGAATTAAAATCTCCCGTTACTCTCTAAATAATCCACCTAGAGTGAAAACTGTAAATACTGCGAAAACTGAGATTCTTTGGGAAAATTAAATCCCTTATGACTCCTTTAGTGTCGGTAATACGTTCTCTGGTGGACGGGCGTGGTGTGGTAGGTAGTGTGTGCGACTATCACACAGAAGAACCGAGTTCAAAACCGGGTAAGACCATCAAATATTTTTCAGCGGCTGTTTCCACTTCGTAAATGTTGGTGACTTTACGAGTAAGAGAGCATTCTCGAAGCCATGTAAAACTTCGGAGGGAAATAAGTAAGTAAGTAATACCTTCTCTCGATTCATATCGAGTTATCTCAGAAATCGCTCTGTCTCATCAAAGAACACATATTGAGTTTCACAAGGTTCATTACAACTAGATTGGATATATGTATTTAAAAATAGTTTACTTATATGTGTGTATAGTATATCAATGAGTGTGTCCACATTGATTGGTTCTGTCCAGCCGTCAATCCATTTGAGCACATCCGCTTACAACTTGACTTCGACTCCAAACCCAACCAGCCTGTGAGATGTGTCGTAAAATCTTACCTGATTTGAACTATACTGATTATTGTGTGCATCGTGTGCGACCAACCCAGACAGACTCTCATCAAATTCAGTTCGCGAGGAAATAAATCCTATTCATATTTTCATATATACACCATCACTGAATTATTGGATAAAGAACCAATTAACCCATAATGCTAATTTATCTCAAATATATAAATAGTTATTTATCAGGACAGTTTTTTACGTTTGAGTATTTGTTGAATGACTACTCTTTCACCATCAATGCTGGTTTCAATGGTCTGCAAAAAAGGGTCATTGTGAGTAATTCACTTCCAGTTAGTGTCACGGCACTTGAGAACTTATTTAATTCAGTTCATAATACCAACAGACAATGAAGTGCCCATGGCCTTAATATTTTATTTGTAAATGTTTCTACTTAGTGCGTTATCAGTTTCAAAATATGTTGGCAATTGCCCTATCAACCTAAGTAAGGATGTAAGAATGTTTGATGCAATTGCAGTATTCGAATGTAATTGCGACATACAATATGTAACAATCAATATGTCAAATAAAGTCAAATCAAGATATTGGGACAAATTAATCATTCATGTGTAATGTTATATGTATATTTTTGTGATAATATTTGTACATAGTTAAAGAAATTATTCCATATTGATACTGAAAATTTAAATAATAATATTAAGGAATACTGTGTACACATATTTGTTGGAATGCTCAAATGTAAATAAATTGTTACAGGCACATCAATATTTATGTATACCTTACTGTTTAAAATAATATGTAATTTAAATTAATAAAAACAAAATATGAAGAGCTGTAAATTTATATACAGACATTTTTGGAAAACCAACCGGAGTACCCCGAAATGTTTTTTACTGATGGTTAAAAGGACATTTTTAGGAACAGAGGTACTTTTTTACAAAGTTTAAATTAAAAATGTATCATATTGGATCCTAATTTTTCGGTAGAGAGCCATCCAAAACGATTACAATAGAATGAACTCTACTATTGTTTGGCCTTTTTCACATTTCCCATAAACGGGCCTTTAAGTTTAAGGCTAGTGTTCATTTTGCTTTGCATGATCTAAGCAGAGATTAAAGGATTCCAATTTTCGATAAAAGTCCTTTAACTTACTTGCTTAGACAATTAATTTCTACAACAGTAATTCGGTATAAAGATTACCAAAACCGGAAAAATCGCCCGATCTCTTGAGCTTTCTTGAAATCTGAGTTATATTTACCCATGTTATAGACGCTAAAGGAAAAGAGATGACAAATAATCGCCCGAATCGATAAAAAGTGGGTTAGAAACCCCCTCTTGGGGGTTAGTAAATAGAATAAAATAAGAATACAAAATAAAATAAAGCAACATCCCTTTGGGTAGTACATTTGTCGCCATCCTGCGTATTGGATTCCCCAAGCATATGGTTGAAACAATTAAAGATTTTATTTAATTTGGTCAAAGAAATTAGGTAATGATTTTATATTTCATCTAAAAATTGTTGTATAGATCCCCAAATATTTTGTAGTTCCTATTGTTGAGATATGTGGTGCTCGCACGGGTTTGTTTCTAGTTTTTCTCCAGCCCCACCTTAGTTTTTTTTCCCATAAATACACTCCTCATTCCAATTTCCTTTTCGGAAAAACTGAATAAAACCAAAATTTAATTTTAAATAAATTTTCATTTCAATATTCACTCCCCAATTCAATTTCCTTGTTGGTAAAAATAAAGAACATCAGAATGAACAATTTTAAATAAGTATCAGTCACATAATCTTGGAGCTCATTTTTTTTTTGATATTATTATCTTCATAAAACATATTTCTTAAGCGCCCCGGTAGGCATGCTTCCCTATCAGCGTGGGAGTTGTGAGTTCGATTCCTACCACAGGCTTTTGTCTGTCGCTGCAAAAATCTAGTCATATGGTCTGTGTCACCCGGTTTACCTTGGACCCAAAATTGGAATATAAATCTTCATTGCATTGTAATAAATAAATAAAACATATCTCTGTGGAAATTACACCACAAACTCAATAGAAATTTGGCTCCTATTTGGGGCACATTTTCATATGTTGAGGTGCATATTCCAGAAACATAATTCCCTTCCCTTACCCATATGTATCCCCACTTACAGAGGAACCATTCAGGACAATAACAATTGTGGGTTCAATTACTATGAACAATTTGCCGAGAATAGGACACATCACAAAACGTTTCTACATTGACTCAACTGAGAGTGTGTGTGTGCGTGTGTGTCTATGTTGTTATATTTGCCAAATACATCTTCAAACTTCTGCATGGTTTGTTTTTTGATGATTAATTGTTTTGTGTGTTGTAACTAATTTATGTGAAATATTCGTGTTCAATTTCTATGTCTGCCCGAAGGAGGACCGGACATATTTTTTTAAGAATAGCATCTAGATGAGTCATATGATTTCGAAAGGAACGTTTTACAAAAATGATTTTGTCAGCCGACGTACAGAGGTCCAGAATCCAATTCTATCTATCTATATTATATCTTTCACATTTCACTGATTTGAAAGAATTTTCCCTTCTGTTCCTGCATGGTATGTTACAAACAATAATACCTTGTATAAACAAAGGATATGCGAATGTGTCGGCTCTTTCCCACTCTAGCTTTAGCAGTGACTGACTAATGATTTTGGGGTGAATGTTTCCGATCCGTCGTCGTTCATACACTGCATTTATGTTTATGATTCGAACATGCTCTCACATTGATATGAATGTAACTAAGCAAATGCAGAAATCATGGGCTGATAGGACTATGTCAGGCCAGGTTTATAATATTAGGGGCCTCACCACCATATTCCACCCTTCTTGCCTTGCCTTGCTCTTAAATTTCACAAAAATACCGAAAAGTCTGCTCGTAGAAATAACATTGAGAACACGAATTAATTGTTTACCACTTTATGGTTAATTGTAACTCACCACGGTGTTGACATTAGCAAGATTCTATACTTGTGAATATTTAAGATTCTGATGTTGCTCTGCAATACAAACTCACGTTCATAATATATATACACTAACAAGTCTACGGCATTCGTAAAATTCACATTAATGTTGGTCTTGTTCTTAGGAAACTCAGGGTGAAACTGAAATCTGTCCAGACTGCTCTTTGTTTTTCTGTCAATCGCCTAATCCGCCCCTGGACTTAGACCATGCACACACACACACATGCGTATTACGTGATGCAATTCTTTCAGTGACATAAACATGCAACAGAATTTTGTAACATTTATGTTTAGTTTACAGATAAATGTGTACACTTTTGTGGGTATATATGATCGACTATGTGTGTACGGCAATACATAGTCAAATACAAATATGTATAAACTACAGATACAGTGTATGTGTATACCGCGTCTGTGGTATATAAATTCATTTATTCCTACTTAATGATAAACAGTGGTTTCAAACGAAAAAAGGTCCTATGCTATTTCAGGATATTTATATCGACTTACATACTTCAGTTTATTCATGACGCTCATATATTTTCTAGAGTTGTTGCGACCTCACCGTTTGAGACTAACAAATCGGGATCCGTAAGGATCATCATGTTTTTGCCCCTTATATTTCTATGGACCATCAAATACATCATGATCGATAGATTGGGGGTGGTATTGCGCATATCTCTTAAAATTGTGAGGGACCATAGAAACCGAAACAAATACGTTCTACAATAAAATTGCGTTATTAGGCCAGAAAAATACATACAAAATATTGCAAAGGTTATTTTTAAGAGTTACAGAATTTTACATTTTTAATATCAATTACACCGACTGCACAGAGATATTTTTTTAAATAAAAACCCGTACTAGTTGAACGATGTAACAGCACTCCTTGAGTACTTGTAAGATACTGAATTTTGGTTTAAAAATATTTTCTAGATGCTAATCTAAATAAAGAAGACTTGTATAAGCTATATTGAATTTCGTCATCTTCCACTTGCGACACTCGAAGGAGGGGAACATTTATTTGTCACAACGACTGTGGTTTCACAACCAGCCAATACCATACACATGTTTGTGTCGGTTTAGACTCTTATTTAATTACATTTCTCCAATGTTCGAATTTTTCAAGAACATTCGCCAGATAAATAGAGACGACTGGTCTTAAATCATTGAACCTCCATTACTTGCAAAGTTCAACAAGGGCCAGGCGATTTTCATTTCCTATTCCCATTCTCCAGAAAACCCTTCTGCGGTAAGAATTGCAAAATCGCTGACATAAAGCTTTCAGTTGTCTCACGTGAGCCAACGCATTGATGGATGTCAGCTGAACCCATTTGAAACTTTGTCCAACAATTCTCTACGTGCAAATACTACAATTTTTGTTTTGAGCCACTGTTTCCCGGATGTTGTGTGGATGTGACTCTGTTGTATTGTTTATGAATTAAGATTCAGTTATTGTTGTTGTTGCCGCTGCCGTGGTAGTTGTGGCATTGTGGGTTCTTGTACACCAATATATGTTTACTTGACTGTGACTGAATGTGTGTGTGTGTGACTATTCTCAATTCGCATTATCGTTATTTAAGCTTTTGTTATAAATTTTGTTGTTTGTTGGTTGCCATATACATGATTGATGGTTTTGTATACACAAAACAATACATTTGTAAAAGTTATTGTTGCATTTTCGATTAATACATATATTCTCTCACATTCCCAACCAGTTTCAACATCATGGTCCGCCTTCGAAATCACCCACGATTCCCCGGTACGACCATTTAAAACCAAACAATTTAGGTCATTGCTATTAAAACTACGCTCATTGAAATGGTTTGTGGGAAAAGGCATTTATATTGTCATCGATATTGAAGCCGCAGAAGTGTGTGCATACATGTTTTTAATTAAAGGACACAATTACAAATCAGAGTAATTTTCCAGCGCCGGTACCAACTCGTGACATTTCCAATTTTTGTTCTCTTCTAAAAAAAAATATTAATCGATCGGAGTCGATATGTATCATGTATGTTTTCCTTTTTGTGGAGTATCCGTAAAGCTTATTAAAATCGGAAAGTAAAAAAAGGAATTTGTGGTGGTAGTGTAAAGGAAGAAGTTGCTTGACAAATACAATATTTATTCTCTGCAAATAATTTCAATGGTAAAAAACTGGCTTAGGGAATTCCGTTATAATTAACCCAGCACTAATGACACCAAAAAGTTGTGACATGACACAGGACGATTTAAAAAAATGTCTGTACGTGAAGTGTCTAATGCTGTCTCACCTCATTTTACAAGCCTTTTTGGACATGTAAATGTCATACCGGCAATGGGTAATGCGATTACTCACATCAAACGCATGTATGGCAATATTTAACGAAATCCAAAGGATCGAAAAATGGATTTACGACAACAACAATTCAACATTATTGTGAAGCAAGTATCCCTTTCGCTAATAAAAAAGATGGTCCACTATGAAAATGCGTCGGCACTCGTGTGTGTAGTCGTTTTGACAATAACTCATAAATAGGAATTCGTTGGCTCGAAAAAATGGCTGTAAGGAAAATTATTTGTGTCTTGACTAAATATAAATTTGGAAAAATTGAGAAATGCTTCTTTGAAGTATATACAAATATTTTCTCCGTATTCACAAACATTTACCGTTGTTAAGAAAAACGTATGAAAATTCAAAAAAAAATTCACACATTTTTCTTAGCTAAGGAGCGTAAAGCTGTTATACATTTTTTATGAATTCGCGGGTATACATACAGGTTTTATAGTAAAAGCACGATAAGCCACAAAATCAATATGCTGAGAAAATCGCTTTCGAAGTTTAAAATAAATGCAGAAAAAAATAGAGATTTAATAAAATCATATTTTTTTTTTTATTTTTTTTTTTATTTAACCCTTCTGCACAAATTGGGTCAAAATGACCCAAATTTAAAGAGCAAACGGCTACAATCATGTCTTAGGATACCTACATGCTTATGAAACTTTTTCATATCCTCAGTCAGGGTCTTATGAAGGAATTAACGTTAAAACATTTTATAAGGAAAGTCTAATTTTTTTTTTATTAAATTTTAAAAATTTTACGTACGCTAATACAATTTGTGGGTCGATTTGACCACCAAGGTAATATATCGAGCCCTATCCGCGAAAATAGTGTAAGCGACACTGTTATCGATTTTCGTTTTTTGATGAAAATCGATTATTTACTATTATTTGCATCATCTCTAAAAATTTCATAACTGTAAAAAGCTCCGTTACGAATTTGCAGCCAAAGCAATTTTAAGGTAAGTGAACATTCTTAGTTTGTTTACATTTTTGTGACTGCGAAGTGGCGCTTACATTAAAATTTTCTGCAACAAAGTTGGTGATAAATTACAATATATTCGCGATTTGACTATTTTTTTTGTAATGTCGTTCAATCAACTTGAGGTAAGTGTGTGTTTTTTAATTTATACACAATATTTAAAATAAAATATAAGTAGTATTATATTTTTTTGGTTGTTATAAAGAAATTTCTGTTTCAGTTTTCAACAAAAAAATCGCTTGTTCCATACAGCGACAGCGATTCTGATTCTGTGGAAATAATAAATTCAGAAACAAGTTTTTCTTCGAAGACTACTGAATTAGTATCTGAAGATCCATCAGAAGATATTGATTTTTTTTTATATTATTTTTGTTACAACCATTGAATTTAAGGTTAAAAACTTTAATATTTATTTGTGTACACAAACAAATAATTAAAATAAAAAAATTTTAAAACAGAAAACTAGTTTTTTTTTTTAATTGTTTTAACGTAGCCGACACAACATTAGCCCGTAGCTTGCCAGCATGACAGCGAAAATAATGTAAACGACAAAAATACTGAATTTATAGCTTGCCAGCATGACAGCAAAAATAATGTAAACGACAAAAATACCCGTTATGTTGTGGATATGTAAATAAAACCAATTTTATCATAAATATTGGACAAAATAATGCTTATATATCAAATTTCACGGTAATACTTAGACCAAAAGCAGACATAATTAGAAAAAACCTTCTCCTGTAAAATTTTGTTTTTGTCGCTTACACTATTTTCGCGGATAGGGCTCGATATGCATAAATAACAAAAGCATGGTAACTCTTCTCGGTGTTCTAGTACTTGTGTGTATGTATAGAAATATTTGGGACAAATGGAGCAACAATCTGAAACTAATGTATCATCCAAACGAAAATGTAACTATAGATGAGCAGTTGGTACCCTTTCGCGGAAGATGCAGTTTCAGACAATATATACCTTCCAAGCCAGCCAAATATGGTATAAAAATATGGGCTCTTTGCGATTCAACTTCGAAGTATGCATGGAATATGGATGTGTACCTAGGTAGGGCAAGAAATACTCAGCCAGAAAAGAACCAAGGTATGAGGAATCAACATGAAAAAAAAACAGTAATGACACAATTTGTATACTTTCTTTAGGTGAAAATGTTGTTATAAACCTCACACGTAATTTGGGAAGAGGTTATACCGTCACGTGTGACAACTTTTTTACAACGCACAATTTGGCTGTCGAACTGCTACGACGTAAAATAACTATAGTAGGTACAGTTAGAAAAAACAAAACGTTTCTGCCCCTCCAAGCTACTGACGTCAAGAAAAAACCAGAGTTTTATTCGGAATTCTTTTTCACACAAAATGTGACTGTTGTAACCTATATACCAAAAAAATCTAAATTTGTGGTTGTAATGAGTACTCTTCATCATTCGCCCGAAGTTAGAGATGATATGAAAAAGAAACCCGAAATTATTCATCATTATAATGCTACTAAAGCAGGTGTTGATGCGCTGGACCAGTTAGTTGCAACTTACACATGTAAACGTCAAACTAAGCGCTGGCCGGTGGCACTGTTCTCGAATATAATCGATGTTTCGGGATATAACGCATATGTTATATGGACCGAACTTAATCCCGAATGGAACAGTAATAAAAATTTTAAACGCCGATTGTTTTTAGTAGACTTGGTCACATCCTTGATAACCCCGCACATTGCACGTAGCAAGAGAATGCCGTATGGCCCTTCTGCGAAAAGAGTCGTGGAAAAGATACAGGAAGCAGTAATAGCAGACACTCCCAGTACATCCAAAGATATTCAACCTCAACGTTCTCCCTCATGCTTCTTGGGTAAAAGGCAAAGATGTTTTTTTTGTCCACATACAAAAAACTCTAACAAGCATTCACTTCGTTGGATAAATGCAAAAATTTTATTTGCAAACAGCATGCTGTTACATCTTATTTGTGTCTAAATTGCCAGAAATGATATATTTTTATTAAAATAAAAGAATGAAACGATCTTGTATGAAATAACTTTTGATTTGTATGTACCTTATATCTTAAAAAAATGTTGAGTTTACCATTATACTGATATGTTTTTCCTATTGGGTCAAATTGGCCCACAAATTGTTTATGAGGGGTAGAATGTGAATTTGTGCAGAAGGGTTAATTACAATACAAAGTAAATTTCTATTCTAATTTTGGGGCCAAGGGAAACCCGGGTGACAGACCATATGACTAGATTTTTGCAGCGACAGACCAAAGCCTCTGGTGGGAATCGAACCCACAACCCCCACGCTGATAGACAAGCACGCTACCAACTTGCTTTCCGCGGCGCCCATATGTACTTATATTTACCAGTCGCTTTTTTGTGGGTATACACACAATTTGGGAAATCATTATTTTCAAAAAAAAAAGTTTTGCCTTTTTATTTTGAATATCAAAACTTTTTTATTTTGGTTGAAATAAAGAGGTCTATCGTGGTGTTGGGTTCAAAATTTATTATTTTCCCGTATTTCATACTAAAAAGAAAAATATTTCAAAAGCTGAAGACATACATTTATTCAATTTAATTTTTTTTATAATTGACATCCCAAAACTGTTAACTTAAATCTGCTTGATTTCGTTTGTATGTCCAAGTAAGGCATTACAAGTTGTAATTAACAAATTTTTCGACCGATAAATGGGGGTGAAAATTAACAAGTTTTCTTAAGTGTTTTCCAAGAATATATGATGTACCAGTTAATAAAGAAAACAAAAAATATTAAAGTAATACCGGAATAATACGGTTAACAAAAGGATACTGGAAACGCTATGGCATTTGCAAGGTGAAAACAACAGCTACAAAATTTAGTACTGGGTTTGTTGTGTGATAGTCGCTTTCGAATACCTAAATATATATCCGTATATATCATTGACCGATTCATCAGTCCATTCGGGTCTCTGAGTACGGGATCAAAGTTTAGTTACGTCTTAAAGAGAATCAGATTTTTGAATTCACGAGGTAATTGTTTTGTATTTCAATGCACATATCCAATTAATTACAACTAATAAAATATAAATGTACATACTTTCTTTCCAACGGCAAATACAATAAAACTGTGTTTTCATAGTGAGATACTCCTAACAAATTTGACACCCTCGCTGTACAAAGGTATGGTTAAGAAAGCTGTGATTCCATGCTTACGGAAGCTGTGAATCATCGCTAATTCGACTTTCTCGCTCTGATTTTATAAATCCCTTCTATACACCTAACTACAGTAAATTTACGATAGAAAAACCCGTAGTCATAAATAATATGTTTCTGTTATTAAATATTTTATTGCATCCAATTGCGATAAATAATCGAATTGAATACAAATGCTGAATGTGAACAAAAAAAACCTAAATTTATGATTACTTTAACATATGCTGTGATTTAAAGCATTTCTGGGGATATTTGTATTTCATAAAGTATAGGTGCACTTAGAGAAATAAGTGCAATCTTGGAGAGTTGAAATTCTCAAAAACGAGAAAACACCATGGAAACTCAAAGGAAAATTTGACGGATTGTGATTTGAATTTCAGTTACCATATTATTCTATTCCTCTATGGCTTGCAGAAAAATTAACTTGGGTTAATTTTTAACATACACATATTAATGCGCCCATTACGTCGAATTAATTTGAATAGTAAATGACCAAAACCAAAAAAGGCGGGAGTACAATTTTTTTTTTAATGCAGCTAGCGTATCAATCAATTAACCAACTTTAATCTTCTTAAAAATGGTGTGCATCAGTACTGCACAGATAATCCACAAAAATTTCACTGACTTGATGCAAAATCCGAATTTCCCAGCTGTTATAATAGGAAATCCTTAATTTTCTTTAAGCGTACAATGCACACGCATAAATCTAACAGATGCTAATTTAAAATCGTAAATTATATATGTATAAAAAAAATATACACGCTCAAATACGCAAAAACAAAATTGCATTTTTTGCAGTACCATTAAAAAAAAGAGTATATTCTGCACAGATGTCGATTATGAATAATGCTTGATTGCATAAGAAGTATGTATGTCTTTTCAAACAGCTCATATAGTCTCGCCGATATATTATTGTATTAAAGAACATTAGGACGCCTCACAAAATTAATAATAAGAACCCTTGTTTATAAAGGACGGTCCAAATAACAAATTAAACAAATAATCTTTTATTTCGGCATGTTAGTCGAAATAGTCAGTTATGGAATTTATTAACTATGCCGATGTCATCCCCATTTTCCCAGACCGCTGTGGCTGTTTCAGGCTCTAACTTACGATTAGCTGGCTCAATATTCGCCCTGAATCGCCAACCAGCTAAACACAATGATCGTCCAAGCCTAATTTCGGCTAAATCGTCAATTCTAGATGTAATTATATAGGGAACGCCAAATAATTTTTTTTAAAAAAAATTCTATAAAAAAAAATACTGGATATTTTCTCAAATTCAAATACAATCCTTCCGGTTAATAATGGAAAATAATTTCATTCAAATGGCTGCCTCGGCTGGCCATGCAGTAGCCTAACAACATCAGCTTTGCGGCTGATAATGCGATATTCAAAAACAGTGCGCAAAACATCGAGTGTAGCTTCGGCTGTGTCGCAAGTAGCGCCGTCCTGTTGAAACCAAATGTTGCCAATATCCTCCTCTTAAATTTTTGTAAACAATAATTCGTTCAACATGGCCCGATAATGAAAATAACGAAATAAGCACTAGTTGAAAAAAAGTTAGATGGTACTAGCTGTCCCGGCACACTTCGTCCTACCTACAAAAATATTTATTATTGTGATTGTTTTGTTAAATGGTGTAAAGCTGTTTTTGAATGATCATTACAGATCACATTTTATTTACACAATAAATCTCTAGGCGTTTACTTTATATTTCGAACATGTTTGAAAGAGAATAAAGAGTGGATGGAACATTCATATCACGCTTCTAAGATACATGGTGCCTCTACTCGATATAAAAACTGTATAAAAATATAATTGTGTATACTCACTGACCGGTACCTACTGTTTATGCTTTTCTGGAGAAAGTAGTCAGCATTTACGATGTGCAAAACAGCCGCTGAAAAATGTTTGATGGTCTTACACGTTTTTGAACCTGGGTTTACTTGTGTGAAAGTCGCACACACTACCTATCACACTACGGGTATGTTTAGGTTAAATGGTGGCTAGTGGATACTCTATCGCAGTTGTAGGATTTATTGTGAAAAACTGGGCTTAGTATGGAGCATGGCATATGATGCTACCCTAACACGGACTAAAGCGAATATTTAAAAATAATTAGGCATATCGGTCTAGCCGTTCTCCTGTGATGAGATTACCAATACCCAGCATTTTATTTTTATTTCTATATATTAAATTTGAAAAGATGGAAATCTCAGTAAGGCCCTCTTATATATATGAATGCAAGTAGTGTATGTCTACATATATATACCTGCCTACAATTTTTATGAGTATACTCATATACATATGTATTTCATGCATCCATGAGTTTGTAAAGAAATTTATGAATATTCCATAAACTTAATTTGATAAAATACATCGTCATTTTTTTTTACAACTCAGAAGTGTAAAATATAAAAAACCAAACTCTATACATGGATATTTATGTACAGACATACAACACAAACTCATGCATGTACATAGCGTTCTGATTGCTTTTTATTAACAGCACAGAAATTCTTATGAATGTATGCGTACATCCTGTTTAAGTATTGACTTCCGTTCTTGTCTACAAGAATGGAAAATTACTAATGCAGTTCCTGTGCGTATTAGAAAAATCTCATTATAACTGTTAAGATGTGTGTGCTAAAAAAATGTAGTTTTTGATTGATAGAAAATCGTTTGTAGAAGTCTCTTATTCAAGGAAAAGCCAACATATTTTTATGTCATTTTCTACACCCAGCACATGTTCACGATCAAAAGGAGTGCTTCTTTTAATACAAAGTAAATCCAAGTAACGCACTATTTTCTGATAGCTGGGGATCCAAGGAAAAAGCGTCAGAAAGCCAATTTCCGCATATATTATAAATCGGTGTTATTGTTGAATATCCTTTCATCTGAATAGTCATACATTCGTGTCATTGGCTGGATCAGTGTTATTTAAAAGAAGTGAAATTTTTTTAGAAAATTAATTGGCCAACCTGTTTTCAGATTAAAAATGGAGATCACGAAAAACTCTCAAGTTCGAATTCGATGTGTGTGTCGGTAATATTACAGCGCCAATAATGAAAAAGTGCGAGAGTAATTGAAATTTTAAATTGGCCTTTAATGCCAATTGACAGAACCATTACTCGAAATCAGTATATCGCCAAATTTTGATTTCAATAAATCAGTAGTTGAGGTCGCCGTATTGCCGTCCTGTTGAAACCACATATTGCCCTTATCAATGTCATTCATATTTTCAAACAAAACAATCATTGAAAAACTCACGAGTGCGGCAATGATCTCACAGTAATGTGAGCTCCGGCTCCGTCTCCGGCCCCCATTGTATAAACGCACCAAACAGTCAATTTTTCTGGATCTAGTGGAGACTGAAGGTTTTGTTGTGCATTTGTCTGACGGTTTTATCCATTTAAAACTAAAGAAACTAGCTTTGAGCAGTAGGTCCTGATCGGAGACAAGAAAATGTATGGTGCAAAGCTTTCATAGTTCCTGGTCTGTTACTTAATGGAATTCCAAGTGATGAAATTCTGGTTTCGTATTTTTTCGGTTAAACCTAAGAGAAAACCCATTCAAATCGACCTTTTCGATATCTATACATATCATTTTTAAACATTCCTAGTGTACCTTTTATACTTGAGATGGATTTACACATGTTTGTGATTGAACTCATTAAGAAATATTCGGCAGGTCCATTAACCTTAAAGCTGCCATCAGACGATATGTTTTTTACATATGTATTGTCAAATTTTCCATCTGTAAAAATTTTACATATCGTCTGATATATATGAAACATTGCATGTGTAAAATACATATTTAATTTTTTCGATTACAGCGCGCCCTTTTTTCATCTGACAAACATAACAAAACAACTGTTTTTGAAAAATACATATTAAAAAGTCAGCTTTTATTTACGTTTAGAGGTTATGTCATACGAAAATACATATGCAAGTGTGACAGCAAAAATTATGAATCGTATGTAAAACGACGACTTTGACAGACATACGGAATTACATATGGATACAAAAAGTGACAGTACATATGTAAAAACATATCGTCTGATGGCAGCTTAAGTAAACTTTCTTCATTGCTTAATAGCTTTCCAAAAGCGTTAAGAAATTCTCTATCTGTTATTTCTCAGCTAGAATTCTGTCTAAGTACCTGGAAAGACACCCAGCACTAACAGAATTGCTTCAAAATGAACTAGAGATCGACAACCTCGTACATCAAAAGGCTTTTTTTTTCATCGCACCATTTCCATATCAACATGTCCTCGTTCGAAACCAGACCTAACTGATCTAACATTTTCCTGACCCTTTTGGGGCTTTGGTTTAAAGCCAAATCGCTTGTGAAAATTCGGTGTGGAGTTGCATGCAACAGTAGTAGTTTAGATAGTCTCTGTTTTTAGCCTCGGAGAAAGCCATGCCAATACATCGGAATTTTACCAACATCCACTCTTATAACGAGTATAGTACATCACGGCGTATACACAATGTAAATCAAATTTCTTTAAGTTTCTCGTCACTTATACGATATGGGATACCAATTCCCAAATAGTGCAACAATAATTCTTTAGACATACGAGTACAGTTTTAACCGAAATATTTTCGATACCATCATTTTGTTTACTAGTTTCATTTTGCATATTTTTATACACTCCATCATAGGATGGAGTATATACTAAGTTTGTCATTCCGTTTGCAACACCTCGAAAGAGTGATCTGCGACCCTATAAAGTATATATATTATTGGTCAGTGTAACATTCTAAGACATTCTAGCGATGTCCGTCTGTCCGTCTGTCCGTCCGTCCGTCCGTCTGTTGTCTGTTGAAATCACGATAGAGCGCGAACGACTAACCCTAAAAAGCTGAAATTTTGTAGGAAGATGTTTTTTGCCCATAAGCAGGTTAAGTTCGAGAATGGGCCATATCGGACCAAAGGGGGAAAAGTTCTCCTTTACGGGACTAAATATATTCCGGCCATAATCAAATTTTTCAAATATTTTTTTTCACTACATCTAAGTTCTAAGTTTATATAATTTATAGATGGGGAAAAAATCCCAAAAATGGGCGTGCTCATGGGTTCCGTGGACCCTTGGGGCCCAAAAAAGGGCCCATGATAAACATGCGCATATGGGTATCGAAGTGCAACGAATTTTACTCACGAACCCAAATATGCCTTTATTTTCACGATTTTACTAAATTTTTTGATCTGGTTTCTGGGACTATCGGGTCACCAGCGGCCCAAAAACCGTCCCTTGACAAACATGGACATATGGGTATCGAAATGCAACGAAATTTTCTCGCGAACCCAAATATGCATTTATTTTCATGATTTAGATAAAATTTGTGATCGGGTTCCTGGGACTATCTGATCACGAGCGGCCCAAAAACTCAGTTAGTTATACCCTCACCCTACGGTGGGAGGGTATATATCATTTGATACGGCTCAAAAGTGTAACACATAGAAATATCCACATTAGACCCCAGGTGTCTTTGGACCAAATTCGTTTTATGACTTTCTGAATCGTTTGAGCCATGTCCGTCTGTCCGTCCGTCTGTCCGTCTGTCCTGCTGGTACGCACGAGAACTTTCGAAAGAGTTAAGCAATCACTCTGAAATTTGGCATGGCTTAATATTTTCCCAAAACTGCTTATGGGATATCAAATGGGCTATATGGCCACACCCCTTCGGGTACCTCCCATACAAATCTGCTATTTCGCCCACTTTAGAAATCGTGTAATAATATCAACACGCCTAGTTGGATCTTCCCCAAATTTTGTATTTAGTAAAAGTAGAGTTAGACTAAGTTTTGGAAAGTTGGCAGTCTGGCAACTCCCCTTCTGGTACATGCCATACAAATGTGCCATCCCGCCTACCTTAGAAATCGTGTAATAACACCAAATAATAAATAATAAAATGGAATACAACTCGCATATATAGGCAGGGGCTCCATTAACCTCTTTGAAGCTTCTGGACCGTGTACAGAGGAGAGCGGTGGTGATGATAGGGGATGGTAGGGTATCCAGCTCTATTGTCTCCCTACAGCATCGCCGAAATGTGGGTTGTGTATCGCTATTCTATAGATATTTTAATGGTATCTGTTCAGAAGATATCCGTCGTCTGGTCCCTGACGTTAGAACATTTAGCCGGAATACTCGGCTATCCAGGGTCTCTCATCCGTTCATTGTCAAATGGCCGGTTGACCGGACGACACAATATAGAGAAAATTCGTTCTTCAGCCGTACTGTTCGCATGTGGAATAATCTTCCAGCAAGTGTTTTTCCTGCCTGCTATGACATTATCAAATTCAAGGCCAACGTCAACAAACACTACTCCCTCTTTCCTCCCTCCAATACCCTTATTTCCCATCGCTAACACAGTGCATTGCATTTATAGGGGGCATCCCCTGAGTGTTAGTCAAAAAAAAAAAAAAAATATGCCCAACGCGATCTTGCCCAAATTTTTTATTTAGTAAAAGTAGAGTTAGACTAAGTTTTGGACAAAAAGTTGGCAGTCTGGCAAGTCCTCTTCTGGTACCTCCCATACGAATGTACCATCCCGCCTGCCTTAGAAATCGTGTAATAACACCAATATGCCCAACGACATTTTGCCCAAATTTTGTATTTAGTAAAAGTATAGCTAGACAAATTTTTAGACAAAAACTTGGAAGTCTGGCAACTCCCCTTCTGGTACCTGTCATACAAATTTACCATTCCACCCATTATAAACCGTGTAATACTTTCAATACGACCAACGCGATCTGCCCAAATTCCGTATTTAGTAATGGTATAACTGGACTAAGTTTTGGACAAAAACTTGGCAGTCTGGCAACTCCTTTTCTGGTACCTCCCATACAAATATACCATTGCACCCACTTTAGAAATCGTGTAATTATATAAACTCGATCAACGATTCTTTCCGAAACTCTATATTTAGTAAAGCTTTAACTACATAAAATTTTCTAGTAAAAACTCTGCTTTATATTCCGTCCTTTTTGTAAAATCATGTAATACAATATTTTTCTAAAACATTCGGTATTCTAGGTTGCTATTATGACTTTTCATCAGATGTTACATCAAATGATGGTAGCTACTCACACATTTAACTTTCCGATACTTTGAAATATGAGACTTGTATGTTTTTAATGAGGGTGAGGGTATATATAAGTCGGTTTACCCGACTGCAACTTTTTCACTGGTTTTCTTATTTATTGACTTTTTAAGGATCCATGATGGAGGGTATATAAGATTCGGCCCGGCCGAACTTACTATTTGTCCACTTGTTTTTTGTCATTTTAGTCGGAGCGGGCCTTAGTAGATTCAGGTAGTTAACAAAACAGGGTGTCTACAATATTAATAGGGAGTCTAATGGGTGAACGAAAATAATTTAAAATATCTACACCAATACATAACGAATTCAATAGTAAATAATGTAATGGAAAATAGGTATAACAAGGGAGAGACAGAAACCGCCCACCAGACTGTTTGCTAGCATAATGCTTCAAAATACTATTTGCGAATCCCATAGTGGTCGTGGACATTTCAACTCAAACAAGACGCTAAAGATAAGAAACTGAAAAGTTCTCAGATTCATTTGAAATTAATAGTGTTATTAGTCAACCCACTTTGCTAGAAATTCGGCCAATCAGTCGCTAAATTGGTTAGCACTGAACAATATTTTTGGAAGCATTTTGAAACATTTTACATGAATGGATCTTATTAATTACACCCTACTGATTACTATGTAACGCAAACAAAAAAATCACAGTTGTTGTTAGAATGTGATATTACATTGCGTCTTATGTTTTAAATGACTTTAAAAAAATAATTTTTTGGTACAAATATTTTTATAACACCGAAACAGTCATTTCGATTAATAAGTTTTAAATGTAAACAGATAATCTAAATCTGGACTTTTGCATTTCAACTAAGTTGGACATGCCATTTTCGAAGTACAGTCGAACTTCTCTATAGTGAATTTTTTACGCATAATGTATGCCGAAAGGAGTGTAAAAATATAATTAGGGAAAGATGAAAAAGAAAAAAAGATGAAAGTTACATCAATAATAATTTTGTTGTCGCTGTTCAGTGAATGAAAATGATTCAGACGATCATTGAAAGTTTAAAAAAAATATGATCAAAAATAAAATAATCAAAATAATATTATGATAACGTAATTTTTTTTTTATTTCGAAAAAACAGAAGACAACTCTGAGTCTTTTGGTTTTTTCTCACCGCAAGACTTCACGCAGTCGTTCGCCTCGTTCGTTTCTAAATTCAAACTTGTCACTGCAATCTCGCAAACAATTAATCTAACTACGGGGAAAATATAAAAGAACCCACTTAATATAAAAGAACCCACAACACAACAGCGAAGACTCAATATAAAAATCTTAATACATGTATGAACACGAGTGTAGTTCCGCTTACGTCCGTATGCAGACATCAGAGCAAAATATTATAATCAAAATAATATTATGATAACCTAAATTTTTTTTTTATTTCGAAAAAAAAAAGACAACTCCGCGTCTTTTGGTTTTTCTCACCGCAAGACTTCACGCAGTCGTTCGCCTCGTTCGTTTCTAAATTCAATCTTGTCACTGCAATCTCGCAAACAATTAATTTAACTACGGGGAAAATATAAAAGAACCCACTTAATATAAAAGAACCCACAACACAACAGCGAAGACTCAATATACAAATCTTAATACATGTTTGAACACGAGTGTAGTTCCGCTTACGTCCGTATGCAGACATCAGAGAAAAATATTTCGATTCAGGATATGTGAAGTATTTTCCCCCCCAAGTTTTCTACGTAAGAGTTTTTCAACGTCCTACAAATTATTTATAAACCCTAAGCCATCAGATTGAAAATATTAAATTCCCAATAAAGGTGGGTCAATTGTAGCTCTGACGGCTTCATAGGTTTATGCAAATTATAAGAGAAAAAATAAGGCACCAAATGTTACAAATATATAGTATACGTATACGTATAATAAAAAGCCACTTAGACAGAGCTCTCTAAGCCGTTGTATATTTTATGAATATTTCATGAATTTCCAGTTTTACTTAAGACACGCATGAGTGCCAACAACATCATCACCAACAACAACAGCCGCAGCAGCAAGAACAACATTACCATCGTCAGCAACATCTACACACATACCCACAGATATACTCAAAACTACAACATGAGCAAACATATGAAAATCACTGACATTATAAGTGGTTTTCTACTGAAAGGGATGGGGTAGAAAAAATTATGCTGGGTTGTTCGGTTGCCATCCCTACATTCATATACGCCAACATAATAAACCAAACTTAATTTCAAAAATAAAAAATGTATGCAAATTCATTTGTCGGCTTATTTTTAATGACAGCAGAAATGACAAAACCAACATAAAGAAAGGGATTTGTGTGAGAATTAAACTTAACCGTAAGTGATTATAAGTCATTATTTTAAACAAAAAAAAAAAAGTTTTTTAACTTTAGTCCGAATATTTATTAGTTTTATTGGTCGTGTTCTTTACGAGTAGTAAAATAACTACGTGAATTTATATTAGTTTCAGAAGTATCCACCAAGGCAGCCACCGGAGTGGCGAAACATGCCCACAGGTTAAGAAGTTGGATATTAGGCTCATAACCTGCTTTCCAAAACAACACTACAATGAAAACTCAAATAAATGAAATAAAACAAACTCCCCCTAAAAGTGACAAACTTTTACCAAGATTGAAATAAATCATCAGGCCGGTTGCCTCCATCCAACTGAAGGAAGTCCTCGAAGAATACTGGTCTGACATCAAGGTTATTATACTAGAATGAAAAACTGCAATATCTACTTAAGTCATCATCAAAACAAGCGCCGGATTGGATGCGGATTTGTGGTGACCACAGGAATACACCACTGGTAAGCTGTTTTTATATCAGTAGACGAACGGTCGGCCAAAATCCGCATCAGATCCAAATTATTTTTCATGAGCTGATGGAGAAGAAACACGAAGAGACCCAAGATACATTTTACGCACCCCTTGAATAGACATCTGGCCTGGCTATGACCATAAAATTGCCATTGACACTAAAATTGTTTATGGGAATTTTAATGACAAAATAGGCAGGTGGAAGCTCTTTGGGGCGACTGTCGGTTAGTTTATCCTCCATGACTATTCTTCCGATAACGCAATAAGGCTGATCGATTTCACCGCCCCAAGGAATATGATAGTAAGCAGTACCAGCATAAAACATCGGGAGATCCATAAAGCAACATGACTGCAACAGGAAGGAAAGTAGAGAAATCGAATAGAACACATTGTGATCGGCGGAAGATATGTATCCAGCGTGTTGGACATACGGACGATTCAGACCATTACCTTGTAGCAGACGCACTCGTTTTAGTGTAGCAAAACACGTAGGTAATGCTACCAAAGCTAGATATTTTAATGCTGCACTCATGACAGTCCAAGCCTACTCCACAAAGTTACCTCGTCTACTCCTATTGAACACTCCTCCTCGCGATTATATCAGCGAAAAATGGCAGCACATAGAGAACTTCGGAGATTGATCTCCGAAACCCACCTTAGAGTAACCATTGGCACAATGGGGGAGTGCAAGGATGCCACTGATGCTAAGAATGTGGCATACAATCTGTACGATAGCAACTAGCTATAAAATAGACCACACTTCCTTTCTTGCTTCTGTCGACCATACACGTGAATGGTTTACTCTTGACGTCGCCGGCATTTACGAGGTGAAAATGGCCGTGTAAAATTTGTTGATGGACATTCCACTCAATATGAAGCAGATCAAATGATAGCGACTGAGGTCGATAGGACATCTCTGTCGATTGCACCACCACAAAAAGTATGAGACTACAATTACAATGGAAAGATCGGACAGGAAAAACCGAAACTCCGGTAGAAATACTGAATGGAAGTACAAATGAATGTCATTGGAATTAAGAACTGGATAAATCAGTGACTGACCACAAGACTGATGCATTTAGGAAACATTTCTTAAGCAAACGTTTGTATAGCCAGCTTAAATAAGAGAATAAAGTAAGTGACTAATATTTCGGAAAAGATTTTAATCTACACTATTAATCCTCCACGACAGTTGTTATATAATCAAAATTGCGTCCAAACTGACATTTATAGCCGTGTTTAACTCTTAATTAATCTTAACGGAACAGAATGAGTATGAGAGTAATTGTATTCGAATTATGGGCTCTGTTGATCATTTTGTACACGTTGTTCACTATTTTTGAAAATTGTCATTTAACCCTATTCGTAATCCAATCGTAAAATTGTAACAAAAAGTAACACCAGTAAAACGCAAAATGGGTTTTAAAATCCAAAATTAAAAAAAATCTAATGGACAGTTTTTAAAGTAAACTATTTAAACTTAGACGTATGATAATGACTAACGTAAAATAAAATACATATAGAAGTATTAATTTCAATAGTGAATTGGATTCACTGCCTTGTACAAATATGGTTAATGGAATATTAAAATCCAATGAAGGGACTTCAATATTCTAAAAATGACTACTTTGAAATGTCTTTTGATTTTCCAATGCCTAATGCTGGCTTTTATGGGAAAACTGAGAACCAATAATCTAGTAGCTTCAATGTACACACAGAAAAAATCCCTTTTTTCAATTAATCTTAGTTACCCGAATATGTTCCTGGTGTCACTGGCCATGCGAATAAATCATTAATTTTCTGATACTGATGTAGAAATCAGTGCTTGTTATTTTAATGCAAAAAAAATAGTTCAACTTATCTATCACTCACTCTTGTAAAGCCTTGTAATCCTTTTCAAATCCACACGTTTTTGATTAGAATGAGTAGATGATGCTCCCACGAGTTTAAACTTCAAATAACCAATTGTCATTTGCAAATATTTTCAATAAATCACTGAGACATACAAGACACACACACACACTCACACAGATATATTTTTAGTACATATACACTCTCACATATCGCCCCGAAAATATCATTGACTATTGTCGTCATCATGGCCACCACAAAATGATGGACAGTTTTTGAGGAAATGCTGTAGTGCTCACTTCATGGAATAAATAGTGATGTACTCGTGCCACCACCACACCTCGTAACCGGGCGACTGCTGCTGCATCTGCTCTTAAATAATGTATCACCAGTCAAAATTTCATCATGCATATCAATGCAGAGAACCGAGTAATCCAGTGTTCCAGTGTGTAGTGGGTGTAGGACATTGACAGCCACCATAGCGTCAGTGAGTGTCATTTGAGGGTTTTGTCAGTTTTGACATTACTTTATTGTTGTACAACAACACAACAATAAATTGAGGTGGATATTCCACATGTGACCATAGCGGGCGGTTTCTTAGGTTATCAATGGGTGGTGGGGGGTTGATAGGTGGCTGAATTTTGAGGCGGAGGTTGTGTTTAACTTTGTTTGTGGCTTGAGTGCTGCATACATAATGTGCAATTGATGGATGCGATGAAGCATTAAATTGAGAGAGATTAATGTAGTTTAGCTTTTCGTTAAAGGACATTGAGGATAATAAAGTATGGCACGAGTGGTACACAGCATGTGGGCAGTACACCTCAGTCGGAGTGCTACCAAAAGTAAAGATTTTAGAATTCGCAGAATAGTCAAAAGCTTTTGCTGGAATATGTGATTCCAAGAATCATAAATTTGAGTAGTATTGTGGTGTATCCATTTTACAGAAAACAAATGCACATTGTGTTTAAATCTTAGTGAAAAAAAATGTTTTTTTAAATATTCGGCACTTCTGTGGCCAATACGCTAATATTCGTTTCTCGAAAAATGAAAAAGTGGTAGTGATGTTTTGTGCAAAAAGTCCAGAGGTACTTTTTGTATTGCGTTTGGTGGTAACGCGGATATCGGTCGTCATATCAAACCAAAAAACATCCACACGCTAAAACTGTCGCTTCTACCAGCACATCGATAAGATCAAATTTTCAATCGGATGTGGGCAATGTTTCAATTGTGGATCGGAATTCAAAGAAATGTCCACGATCGTTGAATATATTTTATGTTTGGCAGGAACTTCAGCATCAGTGGAACGACTCTTCTCTGCAGTGAACAAATATTGGACGTCAGACGAAACCCGATTAGATGTGCAAACATTGAAGGCGATTCTGGCCGTCAAACCTAATTTGAAGTACAAATGCGTTTCTTTCTACACATACCTCAAAACAAAGCCGGAACTGCAAATTGCTTCAAACGACAAACACAAAACAACCACTGAATCTGATTCTGATGGAAATGATTCGGCTGATGGATGTGATTATTAATATTTTTTTTATATATATTGAATAAAAATATACTGCGACAAGTACTGCTTTTCCAAATTGATTTACTGTTTTTTTTATAAAATTTCAGTGAAATGTACTGTTTTTGGTCCAAAAAAAATATACAAGAGTTAGTTAGCCGACCTTGGATTGGTAATTTTTATGTAGCGTCAAAGTGGTTCGTTCGAGAGATCTGAAAATGTGATCATTTAATTTCTAGAAAAATCTAATTTTTATCCAGTCAAATGTTAAAATTGTTTGAATATGTTAGCAATTTTTGCTTATAAAAAACTGTTGGTACTCATGTCCCTTACTTATTCTGACAAAGTCGGCCATTTTTAATATTCGCTTGCATGTGTTTTAACTTGTCTTCGATTTGTATCTATTTCAGAAAATGGATCAAAGAATCTGCATCACATTTTGTGTGAAAAACAAACGAAAGTGCGCTGACTCATTCCGAATGTTGACGGTGGCATATGGTGAAGCTACTTTGGACCAAAGCAACGTTTATCGGTGGTACAAAATGTTCTAAGTGGGCCGAGAAGATGAGAAGGACGAACAGCGTTGCGGACACCCGACGTCAACAACAGACGGAAACATTGATAAAGTGAATAAAATAATATTGGCCAATCGACCACAACGTAGTATGGTCAATAAAGAATATTACCTGCAAGATATGCGCAAATTGCGCGAAGCAATCCGCCAAAAACACCCGGATTTGTGGAAGAACAAAAACTGGCTTTTGCACCATGATAACGCCCCTGAACAGTCTTCGTTGCTTGTGCGCGAATATTTGGCCACAGCCACCGTATTCCGCTGACCTAGCCCCCTGTGACTATATTTTGTTCCCAAAACTGAAAAGGACCATGAAAGGAAATAAAGGCCCGATTGAGGAAATAAAGACGGCATCGAAGGAGGAGCTAGAAAAGATCACAAAAAATTATTATTTGAAGTGCTTCGAGGATTGGAAGAAATGTTGGCAAAAGTGTATTATATACGAGGGGAATTACTTTGAAGGCGACAAAATAGATATTCATGAATAAATAAATACCTTTTGGAAAAATACAAAATTCGCAATATTTTTTTAACATACCTCGTATTTTCCAAATATTTTGTTTTCCAACCACTGCGTGATGTAGTGCCCAGGGCTGTGGAGTCGGATTCTGTAGGCGAGCAGATTTTGTACCTCCGACTTCGAGTTTTTTTTAATTACATTTCCTAGAAAACAAGAAAAAAAAATTAAAAACATTTTTTTTTTAATTTAATATATTTTCGATTACTCGGCACAGCGTGCGATAGAGCCTAAGAATAGTGGAGGGAAATACAAATTTCTAAATTTTGTTATAGAACAACTGTAGTTGGTGTCGAACTATTAAAGATGCTGGAGTCCAGCCAAAATTGTTCGACTCCAGTAACTAGCACAAGTCGAGGTATCACATGAGTCTTATAAGCACGAACCATGAGCTGATGAGCTAATTAAATTCGATGGAATACCATAGATCGCAATGGAATAACTTTGTTAGGTAAGCGCCCCGGTAGGCGAGTTGGCAGCGTGCTTGCCTATCAGCGTGGGGGTTGTGGGTTCGATTCCCACCAGAGGCTTTGGTCTGTCGCTGCAAAAATCAAGCCAAATAGTCTTTGTCACTCGGTTTATCCTTGGACCCAAAATTAGAATATAAAAAAATTTACTTTGTATTGTAATTAATAAATAAATAAATAAATAACTTTGTTAGATCCTTTTTTTCAACTTGGAACCGTCCACAAACCTTTACCGATTTCCACAAGTTATTCTGTTTTGTATTGTTTGCACAATTTCACATGGTCTTCTCTAGTCCGATCTATGTCCACTGATAATAACTGTAGGTCAATAATGTTCAAATATATTTCTGTAATACAAATGGTTTCTTTTAATGTGTGGACAGAAATGATTGAAAAACTACGTATACCCTCTGGAGCTGCCAAATAATGAGTAAGTTTTATATAAACTGAATTATTTAAAATTTGAAAATGTATATTTGTCAGGCTTTGCAAGTACTATAAAGTGAACAGAAATAAATATAAATATCTCCTTAAAATGCTCAACACAGCGTTGTCCTCTCCACCAAAACCTACAATTACCATTCATTTAGTGCATAATTCCTGAAAATTCCTTAAATATTTCCTGAATTACATTAATAATAAAATAATTACACTTACATCGGAATTCATTTCCTTGCCTTGCTACCGTCACCACATACGTATTCTACCATATTTTGACTATAATGCAGCTTTATTTACCAATCTTCAAGTACATAATACATCAGCAGAGTTTAGGGTGTAGGTGTTGGGTATTATATTAGACTTTGGCATATTGCTTCACTTTATAAAATTGTACAGAATTTTTTACTTTACTAGCTGCTATTACTTTTCCCAATCGGTATTATTATTTATGCTTCAATACATCTTAGTTATTTTATTATTTTTTTTTTGCTAATCAACGCTTTATTAAAAAACTTATTTTGATAGTGTTCTGTACAATTTTAATTAAAAACTATACGCTCTCTTTTTTTCTATTATGTAAATATCGAGATTAACGTTATTCTGCCATCTTATACTTTCTCACTGAAATACCTAATTTACATCGTTCCTTGTGCCATCGCGCCGTCAAACAGCATCGCTGCAACGCTGTTAGTTGGTAAGAAGTAAATAAACCAAGTTGCGCCAATATTTGTCTACATAAATTTCAACTTATTAGGATTTTCTTCGCCTCACCGAGCAGCTCAATCAAGTGCTTGCAACAACTTCACATTGTGGCAGCCGCTTATAAGCTGGATGTCAACATACACCTGCACTCGCACGTTTCCTTCTGCCGTTTAAAATTAGTTAAGTTGAGCGTACAAAATGTGTTTTCCAACTTAACATAATCCCAGAGTGGAGATGTTAACAGTGAAACGGATACCCGGTTAACCGCACCGAGCCAAAAGTACAACGATTTTTTTAACTATGTGTCTGGTTAATTTTTTCATGGTAAATATTTGATTACAAAGTGAAAATAACGTTATATAAGGTCAAATTTACATGAAAAATATTTGTATAAGGTTGATTTTTTCGGGAGAGAGGCTGAAAAATGTGCGAAATAAACAACAATTCAAAGATCATTCGGCTCTGTTGTGTTGAAGTTCTTGAACTGCTATGTGTTAGACGAAGTTCAGTATTATGTTACACGAAGTTGCAACAAATGCGATTATCTCCCCCACTCTTCCTTTTCTCTCAAAATGTGAGCTCTTAATCTCGCTCTTTCAAAAAAACCTCAACCAAATGCTATCTTCACTGCTTGTTGAGCTGTTGCTTTGTAATGCACGTGATTGCTTTACTGCTTGATTTTTTGGGGATATGCGCTACTAAACAGTAGTTCTCGTTCACTCGCATAGAGTTAGGACACTTATTATACCAAAAATTGCTGCAGAAATCATTGCAAATGGGTAACGATGAAGAACTGTAAAAGAGCCTGGTCCTGTTATATTCTTGCCAATTTCATGGTAGTTCGAAGCGCTTTCTTAGTTTCAAGAGATTTAAGTGTGAGTCTTCTATCTAGGCTAACATGCCCATGATGTATTTATTTCTTTTAATATAGCTGGGGGACTAATGGGTCCACCTGTGTGTGCCCACTACATTGTCTTTGCGGTCAGAATGACATGGAATAACGTAAAGGGATCTCTGCACATTTAACCCACTTAAAACAAAGTTATTAGCTTTCATACAACACCATGATCTGGTTTGGTATTGGACTATTTAAGAAACCCGAATACTGATATCTCTATACATGTGAGTGTAACTGCAGACGTAGTTCTGTATTCTTTCCTCCAAACAGCTCTATATCTGCTTAATGAGGTAGCCGTAATAGTCCCAAGAGGATTTATTGCGATGTATATTGCAGGATAACTTATGGTTCCACATTTGTGTGTCCACTACAATGTCTTTGCAGTCAGGGAATAACGTACAAGGATCTCTGCACATTTAATCCACTTAAAACATAGTTATTGGCTTTCATATAACACCATGATCTGGTTTGGTGTAATACCTGGACTATTTAAGAAACGAATACTGAACCCGAATACTGATATCACTATACATGTGAGTGTAAGACGATAACGAAAAACTATATTTAGAAATATATTGCATTTGAACTTTTTCATCTTTTACCGAAAAAAAAACGTAACCCCACGGGACATTAGCTTTCTGCAAAGCACCTGGTAACGATACACACACATACCCTCGTTTCCAGTAGCATTAGCATTTTCTTGGCAAGAATGTGCATGTGTGCGTGTGTGTGTCTAAGTGTAAAGAGTGCATTCACTGTCATGTTTATGCCACTACTGTTGCGGCTGCTACGTTGCTGAACACTGTCAAATCAAAACTTTTTAATTAAAGATTTTCTCTCTGTCAACATAAATCTTTAAAAGGTTTTTCAGTTTCTCCTTCGAACTTCAATTAAAATATCCTTAGAGAGCCGAAAGAAGAGCGAGAGTGACAGAGTGTTTGCATGAGTTTGTGCTCCAAAAGGTACCAGCAAATAAGGTAACTTTGGTTGCTTTTAATATAAAAGTCAATTTTAAATGAATTATAGATTAATTTAGTAGAACACACTTAAGATTTTTGGCACAGATTATGCTGTATGTATGTGTGTGTATGTGTGAATGTTTGTACTTGGTGAATGTGTGTAATTACTACAACAGGACTTTGTCTAAAGTCCTTATTTAAATTTCATTATGTGTCATTAAGGTTAAACTCTTAATTTATCAAACAATTTCCAAGAAAGTTTTAGATAATGCCAAAAATAACCACCCAAGTACGATAGTAATGGCATTTTAATTAAATGTGGAGTATGAGCAATAATTTATTAAATTTAATATTACTCTCCAATCACAAGGTTTTCTACAGAATGCCATATTTGCCGGTTTCCCCAAAAACTAGTAATTGATTTAATTTGTTTTATGTCTATAAATGCAATGCACTGTATTGGCGATAGGAAATAGGGGTATTTGAAGAAGAAAAGAGGGAGTCCTATTTGTTGACATTTATCCTGAATTTGAGAATGTCACAGCTGACATTAAAGACATGTGCTGGAAGAATATTCGTGTGTCGTGCCATCAACCTGTCATTCGAATATGAACAGATCAGAGTCTCTAGATAACCACGTATTCCATATGATATAAAATATCCTACCATCAGCGACTAGATGAAGGATATCCGAAGAGCCGGTAACATTAAAATATTTATAGAACAGCGGTATACAACCCACAATAAAACCTGGCGATGAAATTAGACCACTGAGTTGGATATCATACTGTCCTCTGTCATCGATTTCTTTCTGTCTACGGTGTGAAATAATATGGGTTCGTCGATATAGTTTAAGTTACGAGACATTCAATTATTACTAGATTTAAGATTTTTCGTATTCTATAGAGGATTCGAAGTGGCTAAAGCATTTTATTTTATTCCACTGAGATATGATGCTGATTTTCTGTCAAGATTTCGAGCGGGAAACAGACTGTCACAATTACTTATATTCGAAAGGAAATACTGAGTAAACCACCCTTCGCACGGCTTACATATTTTACTACATTGTTAATTAGATGGAAATAACCGCTGAACATTTTTTTTGAAATGCTAATCCGGATATATTTTTCTGGGCTACCGCTGAAACTGTAGCTTGCAATATCAACGAATGTTTTTGTGTTAAAAAAATGTTAGAGGCAAAAAAGTTATGGGTTTAAAAACAGCGCCAGGCAAATAAATATACCTATACTTTTATACATCATCTTCTAATTTCCATAAAATCTTAAAAGTGTGCTACAAAATTTGCTATATTTTAAAAGTCTAAACTGATTTTGCTAATAAATGCCAATTAGTGCTAAAAATCACGTGGACGTATAACCATTCATAAGACATGGTCGAATACATTTTGAATACATACAAAACCCAACATGAATATCACATTATTTAATTTTCTGTGATTACAAATTATCAATTAAATAGTGATGCAAAACCAGTGAGATGTCTTTGCAAATATTTACTTATGAGATTTGAATCTAATGTAAAAATTCGATTAATTATTTTGACTCTCCAAGTTCTTAAGAGTTTATATGGTTTCCTTGAGGACTTTTGAGAATGCAGCCATACATATATACACTAGGGTGGCCCTTAGCTTTCAACCGTTGAAGACATATGAGGGAAGAAATTTATAGCCTCTACTGCTTGTGCCTTTTAAATTTAATTTATCATAATTTTAATTATAATAAATATATTAATAAATAAAAATTGTTGATGACAATTACAAACAACAATGGTTTTTTATTCAGGTGTTTGTTTTGTTTGCCTTTTTTTTTGGATATGCGATACTAAACTTTTGTTCTCGTTCAATCGCGTAGGTATAAGTATGGCACATATTAAAACAATAAATGGAGCAGATGTCATTGCAAATGGGTACCGATGAAAAAGTGTGCTGGCATTTAATAAAAAAAAAACACAATGCATAACGTTTTTTTAAAGTGTTTATATTTTGAGACAAATAGAGACTAATAAATAACACTGTACCGATGAATGCATTCGGATATGCATTGCCTGTAACAAAAATCAACACATTGCATAACGCCTTTTTTTAATGTTTCTATTCTGAAAAAAAACTTAAGTCGTAGATGTTATGCTTCATTTTAAAAATTAATACAAAAAACATATATACCCAAAGTCTCTCCATTTTTCCATACTCCCCTAGCTAGCTATTATTTTCTTAAACAAGTAAATCTATTGTCATAACTAAAAAACATCACCGCGTTTGTGGAATTTCTTAAAAGTATACTTAAGGGCAAACATGTTCTCTAAATATTTTTGTTTGGCCCATTGCAATGGCCAAATTCGAGAAGTGTAGAAAAATGTTTATTATTTTAAAAAAATGCACATACAAATGATGGTCACCCTAATGGTCACATATCATATATTTTTAAACATGTGTACTTTTAAAATTATTTATTTAACAATCAAATAAACGATTTTATAGACAAACAGTGGCAGTATTAGCAAATACTGCTAAAAGCGTTCTATAACTACTTAAATTAATTTCAATTTCTTTTGAAAACAAACCAACAGCATTTAGAAACACAATAGGAAGCTCTTATTATTGTTCAATTTATTGTGAACGCTACGAATTTAATAGAGAATATTGGGAAATGTTAGTAATCTATTCATTTATTTTGAAATATTTACCGCTTTTGCTCAGTAGTACTGTTATATACCGTGGGATAAACACAAAATATGTTATCTTGAAATTAAAGGATTATGGATATTTTTATTTTTGGGGGTCCTTGAACCACAATGACATTATATTTTTCGTTCATACTCGTAGAGAAGTCGTTATGACGTTTCAGGCGACACCAACATTGTTTATATTAGAAATCGCGTTCAACAGTTATTCCATTTAGAAAGCAGCTCGCTCTTCACAAAATCGCCCGTGGACACAAACTTTGGAGCACTTTAAAACGAGAACAAGGGATATGGAGTCTGAAAATTTAAAAAAAAATTGCTCTTATAATTGCACGACAATTATAAGTCTTGAAAAACTAAATATAATCGTAATTTAATTATTACTGCACCAATAATCCAAAAATAATCAGGATTACTTCCGATTACCACAAGTAATCAAAAAGAATCAAAAGTTATCAGAAAATAACCCGACTACTTTCAAAGATTTCTTTTAATTATTCATGATTATTTATCGTAATCGGAAGTAATCCTGATTACTGTCATTAAAAAATATGTTGTCCACATCCAGTATTTGCTTGAAGTTAAATTTTTCTTTACCGGTATAAATTGTATTCGATTTTTCTTTGTCGTTTTTAATATTGCCAGCTGATAACATTCTTTCTTGATTTCTTGTATATGAAGCTGAAAAAAATTGCTAATGGAATTCATTGATTTTATTCTCATTATTCGAGTTGACATTGTAGGTAACCTTTTGCTCACGTTCAAGAGCGAACCATTACTAACGATCATGTCTTGTAAAGTGTGATCATGCATGATCATGGCCACAAAATCCAAAGTAACAAGTAACAAGTTTCGTTTCGTTATATTTGTCTATCGGTTGTTTCACATATTTTTCATTGCATAACTTGCTATGATTTCTGAAAACTAAGATAAGTTTTAGTTTCCAACCATAATTATTGTAGTCACCCCCATTTCAGTCCGATGCACTTAAAATAACTGTCATTTTCAACAAATCATGGTTTTGGTTTTCAACCAGATCCATTGGTTTATTTTCTCACTTATAAATATTTAGTTTATGTACATTGACCGTAGATACTACAAAATATTACCACAACATTTCAAGGGTCCTTTGACAAATTAATATTTGAATAAAATAGAAATAATGTCAATTAATTTTTGTTATTTGCTGTATGTGGTAGATATGCCAGAGTGTGTTTGCCAAATGTCCAAAAGGTTTTGATATATTAAGAAAATATAAAGTGTTGTGGCATATTTTGCATACATACATAGTCATATGTGCTCAGGTTGGGGTAGTAGAAGGTGTATATGTCGGAGAACATAACAAGGGGTATAGCATTAAGAAAATTATGGAGTGTTTCTGAGAAAAGTCCCCTCAGTGGCTTTATTTTCTTGTCATCAAATGTTTCTGTGTCCGTCGCACCGGGGGATATTTGACCCAAAAGACTGGCCAAAATTATTCAATGTATTTTTTTCAATTAAAAGCTTCAGTTTTTTGATAGTTTGGCGACTACGACTACTTATTCTTCGGAGAAATGTGTATGACATCCTTATTTAAGCCAGGTAAAGTTTATGATGACAAAAAAGTGCCTGATGAGCAAAAATAACAAAAAGGTGAACTTTTCTTAAAATGAATTGATTATGGACTTCATAATAAATAAATATTTTTTTTAATAAGCTTGAATATTCTAATTATCCCATGATAAGAGAATGTAGAGAACTACCCTAAATATACCATGTAAATCATCAAAAGAAAATAAACCCACATTTGCTGTAAATCCTAGGGATAAAAACTCAAAAATAATTAGGTTAGGTTAGGTTAGGTTGAGAAGAGGAGGCGGTTTTTCTCCGCCTCATGTCCTTAGACATACACCTAAGCCAGTATTCGGCTTGTTGTGTGCTCTAAACTGTACATAAAAAAAAGGTCTTGAGAAGTTATTTTAAGAACTCTGTATTGTTGACATAATCTTTAATTGTTTTCCAGTCTGCGCCCCTGAGATGGGTCAAGTCTGTTAAAGTGTCATTTCCCAAGAAACGGGGAATTAAGTAATTATATATGTATTGTAACTGATATATGGATGAATAAAGAATATTGAAATGACAAAAAGTATAAAAAAGTGCCTGATGAGCAAAAATAACAAAAAGGTGAATTTTTTTGAAACTAAAACGACGCAAATTTGAGCGTTCTTATTTTGGTTTAAATGTAGTCATTTGTTTTTCTGGCATTTAAAATAATTTTTGCTGAACTTCACTTTTAGAAATCTTTTTTTGTTTTTTTTTGTTTTGAAGTTGTTTGGTTTTTTTATATGATCATATCGCTCATTTACTTCAATAGTGGCTTTATACAAAAATTCACTTTCTTTTTTGTTGCTCAAGAACCTGCTGTAAATCTCCTATTTAAGTTGACTTTTGTTCTACATGTATATGTCAGGACTAGAGATTATTCTACAAACCTATGATTTTTTCCCCATATTTGCTAAGTGGGACGCAATTGAAAACTTTCTACGGCTCTCCTGAAACAGTCGTGTTTTGAGTTGTGACACTATTGAAGTAAATGAGCGATATGTTTTTGTTAGTACGTTATGTTAAGAGTGTGTTATACACAAATGCAAGATTTATATTTTTTTTTTATTTTTTAAACAGGTGTTTTCCTCATAAATACTTATAACCTTATTTTTTAATATAGAGCAAAAAATTAATGAAATAATTTTAGTGGTTTAGCACATAAAAATATTAAATAAGCATCTTGAAACCGAAAGAAAACATAAAGAATATAATTTTCTTCACTTTCCTAAATTTAGCTGTGTCTCAAAATCACAAATAACAACCTAAAGTTCAGAAAGATTGCCTACTGATGTAGAATTTTATTGTCTATGTGTTCTTAGTTCTCAAGATTTATTTAAATCCGTTTTTGGTCAGCCTTGTGGGTCAATACCCCTCTCTGTCTCGCATAGTGGTTCAGATTCGTTTTTTACTGGCTAAAGCTCTGTAACTTTTAAACCGACAGTGATATTTTAGTAGTTTATTTATTCGACAGATAACTTCTTTTCTCCATGTCCAATTTCAATAAAATCGGATAAGTAGTTATGTAGGAATACAAGGTCAAAGTTGAACTGTTGATTTTTTTTATATTTAGCATGGGTTTTTGTTTTTTCATCTTCTTTGTTTATTAAAAGAAGTTGATAAAAGAAGGTTGATAGATAAACCATTTTAATAATATTTCTTTTCCTTTATAATCTATATTTACTCCATCCAATTTTTTTTGTAGAGCTTAGTAAAGTTTTTGACGAAATCAATTTAATTGCATCAGATATCATGCAAACGTGTGGCAGCTTTCGAAACGGATCGAAATATATGCCTTGCCTGTAATTAAGGCAAACACAATGCTCAAAGTCTTATTAAAAAAAATTCTATCAAACTAGTTCAAACTGGACCAACAAAAAACAAAAACTGAAAGAAATCACTTATTTTAATTTGCAGTTTCAATTTTTATTTCGGTGGTGCAGGAATTTACTTTTCTTTGAATGTAACTTAAAACATCTTCCTTCTTTTTGTTTATAAAATACTCTTCGGACAGTTCTTTCTAGCTGTTTTTTTTTAATATTTTAAAATTCGATTGTTTCTGTTTAGATATATTTTGTATTCTAATACGACTAAGTTTCTATCCTTTTCTCAGAAGTTCGATTCCTCTAAAATCCCAATTTGACTAGAATGTAGTACATGTGCAAACATACTACAGCACACCACGTATAAACTGTGACACAATATATTATTTCTTCAGTAATACTATATTACCTACCTAACAAAACAAAACATAACCCGTTATCGATAATATCTTGCAAAAGATACAACAATTTCCTTCTACACAAATGTATAAAAATTACGTTATTTTTATAAATAAAATAATTGGTTTAGCTGGACTCCATTTCAACAATTACAAATATTTTGATCTAATCATTTGGCTGCCTTAGTTTTAATATGTTTGCTATTGAAAGGCATAATAGTTTTAGAAACTTACTTTTGACCAGTAAAATTAATTTCTGAACCACCGTTCGTCGGTCCAAATAACATTTGGTTTCCGCTGATAAATGTTTTATGCGTTTTTTTGTTCTAAGTAAATATCACAAAGAAGTCAGTTCTGAACTGAATTTCACAAGTATTTTATTCAAATATTTTATTATTATTTTCTTAAGAATTCAATTCAGTTAATTTTCTATTAAATTAAAGTTATTTTTTGTGATAGCAAAAAGATGTGCCAAATTCGTTATTAAAAAAAAATTCCCCTAAAATTTTGAAACTCCATTTTCTGACGTATATACAAAATATCAGATGTCAGGCCTATGACGATTCGAAGGGCTTTCGAACATTACATCTCGAAATACGTAGACCGGCCTTTAAAACTTTCTATTTATAAATTTGTTACATTTAAAGGTTGCTCCATTCTCCTCCATTCAAAGTTCAAGTGAGCAGAACTCAGAAACCACACACGCACAGTACCATCCATACCGGCAAACATGCATTCATATTCTAATATGTAAGTCAGCACACTTTTTTGCTTTCCCTTCTGCTGCATTATGACTCCGAGTGAAAAAAAAATATGAAAAAGACCAATGTTATATATGCAACCAGCTATGCGTCACATTTCACACACAAGAGATAGTCGAAATTTTTATTGTTTGAAAGGAGAAAGAAAGAAGAGAAAACGTAGGAAATATGCAAAGGGAAGAAGATTCTTTTCTGGGTTCTTTCTCTAGCATCTGGCTCGGCTTTATCATAAGGGCCATAATTCAGATAAAATGTTGAATCTGTTTTTGTGTGCTCCTGACAATTGCAACAATGTAAAGTATGTATTTGCTAGTCGTAGGAAGCGTTGTGGTTTTAGGTGGCATGGACATAACGACGTGTGCACGTGTAACTTAGTGTACAGAGATACCCCTTCGGTTTGATAGCCCTTCGAACTGATATTTGTTATTGTTATACCAGATAAAAAAAACACGTGTCATAATAACAATTGGCACGCCGTCTGCCTCTTGTCGCATTATCCCTCAGTTTGTATAGTAAGCATGTTTAAAACTCTAAAATATCAGACGATCTATCAAACTGTCTCTCGATGACTAAAAACTAAGTATTTGTACCATATATTATTATTTATGTGTAAAAAGTGCATCTCTTAAATCTCTTTACGGTTCTAAGCAGAATACGTTCCGTGCATATTGCAAAACGATCATTTGTTTGCCTATAGACCCATACAATGTTCGTTCCCCTATTGACATTAGGGAACATATTGTGTAGGCCACGCTTTTTCCTACACCTACTATACTGGCCAGAGTAAGTGCATTAAATACTTTCCGTCTGATTATCGTAGAAACACAAGTAACTTTCAGTTTTTCCGCTTGTAACAACTCAGAAACATGAAAATTAACTCTATATTTTGTGTTTATTCAATTAAATAATTAATTGAATTAAACAGACAAAATAACTACATGACTCTTTTTCAATTAACGATTTGCTGCCTGTTTGTTTCATTTAAGAATGCCATGATCTCTGTAAAACCGTTCATATAAATCATTCAAAGTAACAGAAACCTGAACAAAGTAAATACATTGAAAGTATTTATGTATGTTTGTGAGTATATTTGACATTACAAGAGGCACCATTGAAATGAAAGCTACAAACCGCGTGTATGCCATTGAGCAAACATGATGAAACGTGTCTTTTGGTGTTTGTTAAATAAATGACAAACAAATGTTTGTTTGTTCAGTTGTTTTGTTTGTCCTTTAAAATCAGTTGTAGATTGAGAATAAAAACTATAATCGTACAAGTATCTACGTACGTCTGTACGTGTGAAACATTTGATGTAACTGCCAACAACCTCCCACTCTAAACATGCAGACATTTCAACACGTTCGCGTACATAAGTTTATTAATATTTGTAAACCTTTTGCAAAACCCACACATACAAAATTGTACGTAAGTACGTCTGTATGTGTGCATATGTATACATTAGGGTGGCATTTTATTAAATCTCAATTACTGCCTAAAGGTCTTTAAGATATATGTGGCAGTGGTAATAAGTAGCAGATTTTCACTATATTTATTATAGTTATAGTTGTTGTGCAAAGCATCATCGAGATCTGGAAAAAATCATAATTTACTTTATTAGTGCCGCCTGCATTTTTTGGGCAATTTTCCAGAATGTTCGTTTGATCAGTTCATTGAGAATTTCAGGTATTCGATTAATGTTATGAGTAGTCGTAGAAGGTTGATGTACTTAGGAAACCATTTACTATATCCGGATATATAGAATCAAATTTCGCTGGTAGAAAGAGTTGAAGAACATTTTCAATCGATATCTTAATAGAAACGATCCCATGTATACTCTACTTTCAATGCAGATTCAGTTTATTAGCATGATTAACAAAAGCCAGGTTGAAATTGGACAATATCGAGTTTTACTGGAAAAACTGAAGCAAGTGGGTTACCATAGAACCTACATTAAAAACTTAATGCTGTTAAACAAACATAACACCGTGTTACACACATTCTGTCCTATGAACCAAATTTACTTTTTCGGAGAGGGGATAAAAAATAAAAATACACGTGTATCGGCGATTTTCATGTACACGTGAGAATTTTCGGAAAGAGGGGAAAAAATAAAAATACACGTGTATCGGCGATTTTCATGTACACGTCAGAATTTGTTTTTTTAAGTTTGAAGTATGAAGCTCGTAGTGGCCTGTGTGAAAGCCTTTGGACCGATTTTTAACCCTTTTTCAGTGATCCAATCGAGCTGATTTTTGGCAGTCAGACTTTCACATAGGCCAGTACGAGCTTCATATTTAAACTTAAAAAAAAAAATTCTGACGTGTACATGAAAATTGGTTCATAGGACAGAAAAAAATCTATTTTTTGTAACACGGTGTAATCAGTGCAGCGCCGAATTCTGATTTAACGCAATGCCACCCTAATAGACATGGATACATGCATGTGTGGGTTGCTGCACGTAAGTGTGTGTGTGTGTGTTAGTGATGCTTTTAACATAAGCTCATTAAAACTCTTTTTTTTACTACCTCAGTTTATATAACTTTGCTAATTATGTGTATGTTATACTCGTATTCACTGTTAAATGTGTGCGTTTTTGTGTCTATGTGCGTCTGTATGGGAGCCGTTGTACTGTGATACGTTCACTTGGATTTGTAGGTATGTCTGTACGAAGTACGTTAATTGTGGGAAAAACTAATATAGTTTTGAAGATCGCCCTCCCGTATATCCGACTTTAGATTTAAAAATGTTACTACCTCATTTGTGAGAAACGTTTGTCAAGTTAAAAATTTTAGATTTCAATGATTTCTGGTTTATTGTAGTCGTTTAAGTAAGGTTCATAAAATGTATGTCGGAATGTGTTATTTTATTTTATTTATTTATTATTTACAATACAAAGTAAATTTATATTATAATTTTGGGTCCAAGGGTAAACCGGGTGACAAAGACCATTTGGCTTGATTTTTGCAGCGACAGACCAAAGCTGGTGGGAATCGAACCCACAACCCCCACACTGATAGGCAAGCACGCTACCAACTCGCCTACCGGGGCGCTTAAGCGGAATGTGTTTGTTATATCATATGGTTGCAAAGGTAACACAAATAAAAAATTTAATTTTCCACGCTGACTAATTTGGTTTTAGAACTTTTAATTTGTTAAATTTGTATGCAAAAAACATAAAAATGAAAAACTTTAGTCGGAATGCCAGACATTTTAATATTGAATCTGTAAACATATAACCCAGCAAAAGTATTTGAAATGCATATTTCGCCTTAAGCGCCTCAACTCAGAAATTTGTCACTTTTAAAAGTTGAAAAAAAAAAATTACAAGTCACTATTTTATAAATCAGACCTGAGGCTTTCTACATCATGAGTTAATACATAATTGTAGTGGCTTTAAGATGAGCCTGAATTGGGATTTCTGTCTTCTAACGGATATGCATTTCAACAATACTTTTGTTATATATGGGAACAGACTCTTATCCGATAAGTGAGTTGTGGTCCACATAATTTGTGTACCCACAGATCGGAACCTTTTGTTTAAGTCATGTCCATAGAATGAATCTCATAATTGTGAATTCATCGACTTTGCGGGAACAATGACTGGGTAGCAACATTAACTAAACATGAACAGTGACTGTGCCGAGATACTAAATAGTCAGGTCCGCTGACTGGATATGAACAACAACTGGAGAGAAACGATAACAGTTAGTCGGCGGGAAAAGTGGTTATTTTGCGAAACTTTTAAAATAATTTTTATACACTCCATCATAGGATGGAGTATATACTAAGTTTGTCATTCCGTTTGCAACACCTCGAAAGAGTGATCTGCGACCCTATAAAGTATATATATTATCGGTCAGTGTAACATTCTAGCGATGTCCGTCTGTCCGTCCGTCTGTTGTCTGTTGAAATCACGATAGAGTGCGAACGACCAACGCAAAGAAGCTGAAATTTTGTAGGAAGATGTTTTTTGCCCATAAGCAGGTTAAGTTCGAGAATGGGCAATATCGGACCAACGGGGAAAAAGTTCACCTTTACGGGACTAAATATATCCCGGCCATAATCAAATTTTTCAAATATTTTTTTTCACTACATCTGATTTTTTTTGGTAAAAATGTTCTAAGTTTATATAATTTATAGATGGGGAAAAAAATCCCAAAAATGGGCGTGCTCATGGGTTCCGTGGACCCTTGGGGCCCAAAAAAGGGCCCATGATAAACATGCGCATATGGGTATCGAAGTGCAACGAAATTTACTCACGAACCCAAATATGCCTTTATTTTCATGATTTGCCTAAATTTTTTGATCCGGTTTCTGGGACTATCGGGTCACCAGCGGCCCAAAAACCGTCCCTTGACAAACATGGACATATGGGTATCGAAATGCAACGAAATTTTCTCGCGAATTTCGTATTAATTTCGAATTAAATGTATAAACTGTAAATGTATAAACAATTTAAAATTATGTTAAATTTAAATAAATGTTAACACTTTCAAAGCACTTACTTTCTTCATAGTTTTCTTATTTATTGACTTTTTAAGGATCCATGATGGAGGGTATATAAGATTCGGCCCGGCCGAACTTACTATTTGTCCACTTGTTTACACTAAACTTTAATATAAAAAACATAAATTTCAATTATTTACGTTTATCTTATTTGTACGGCATGCCTTCACACTCGTATGATTAAGTTATCTTTTTATCATACCTAAATTCGTATGTATGAATTTAATTGTTTTGAAAAAAAAAGTCGTTGTTTTCTTGACTGAAGCAAAAATATGTCTTTTTAGTATATAAATTTTTTTTAAGTTTTGACGATTTTCACCATTTTTTTTAAATTGGAAAATTTTCCAGTAACGAATTTTTTTGTGCAAGAATAATTTTTGGGTGACTTGTGTTTTCAAACAATTGAGAGGAGAGTTTGATGATCAATTAATCTTGCTATCCGCACTGACGCCTCATTCGAGACCACATTAGATTACTTCGTTTGGATGTCGCTCGTCAAGCCAACCACGATTTCATGGGGTCCATTATACGTGTCATTGATGATCTACCGTCCGAATCGTTGGGAAAAATGTGTCAAAATTGGACATTCAGAGTGAAACGCCTTGATTTATCAGCCTTTAGCATTGAATTATTGATCCATGTACATATGTATATATGTTTCATTCACTTGCAAACATTGTGACCCTATATATCCGACGAATTTTTGATAACTTCGACAGAATGACCTGACTTACGATATGAAGAATGTGATAGTCGACTTCTGAATTATATGTCTAGAATACCGCACATCTGTCACCATAATTACTAGAACACCCTCGTTCCATCATATGATATAAGCACACACACACACACTCATGCATACTATCACGCTTTTGTTTTGCAATTAAAACTTTTTGCTGTGTTACTTCTGCTCATACATACTTAGATTTTGAACCCATTTTGAACATTAAGAAGGATTGACAAATAATGTTACAATTGTTTACAAATAAAATTATGTTTTGTTTGGCAATATTGTACAAAATACTGAAATAGTTCCCCTCGATAAAAATCATTATTTTCAAAACAAAAACAACATTTTGAGACTATTTAATTTAGATCCTGAACAACTCTATCGACCTACAAGTAATTTTACGTGGTTATATTGGCAAGAAATATTTGAATTACACCCTCATTTTAATCGTATTTTGGAAATCGTCATTGTCCGCTGTCTGTGTAAAACCAGCAGCTGTTGTCTGGTATTAATTATCTTAAAAACGATAATTAGAAAAAAACAGGAATTTATCTTTCAAATAAAATACAAACTTAGCATTGTTTGTTCTTTTTTAATTTTATTTTTTAACATTAATTGTTTGAGTACGATAGTCTTCTTCCAAACAAACCGACTCACCTTAATACACATCGGTATATAAACACACTCTCTCATATTTTCTCACACACACTCAGTCTCCCATTCAAATGTACACTGCTCAATGTATAATGACGATGCTAAAAGCTTTGGGTTTTAACTAATGAGCAGGTGTTCAACACACACACATACAGACATATAGAGAACAATAGCAACAACCACACCAACAACTACTATTCGAATCTTCACTTTGTTCAAAAATACATACAACTTTCAGTTTGTCTGTACTGAAAGTTGGAATTTGTCTTTAGCAACTTTTAGGCATATAAAATGTGACGCGTGACTAAACTGAAGAAAATGGCAAATAAAACCAACCGAAAAGTTTCAGTTTTGGATGAACCGACTTACATTTCCCTCAGCCATAAACGTTGTTTTTATAAAGTATGTCCAACACATTCGTCGACTTATGAAGGAGCGCCGACGATTCGCCCTCATTAATTTAATTGTAATTGAACAATAAGTTTTGTTTGATAAAAGAACAAAGCAAATTATTGAGTCGTGTTGAGGATAATTTATACGAAACTAGAGGGGCGTGGCAAAGAGGTCCATTGACGGTGAGTTTAAATAAGTTATAGTAATGTTGTACATTGGTACAAGAAATTGTTAAAATATTGTTAACGATGTTCGATAATACTTAACTTAATTACATAATTATTTACGAGGTCCCATGGACAAAAAAAAAGGTTATGTTTCTCGGAAAAAACGAAGTTTTATTTCTCTAGGCATTTTTTACTGCCGTCAGCCGGAAAATTTCGAAAATTTATAATCGCCAATGTGCCATGTTCCGAGAGTTTTTGAATTCCCATACTTTTTTAGATTCCCATTTTTTCCAAAATGGTGTGCTCAATTCCGAGCGAAAGTGTAGTTCGAAAGAATAGCTTTGTTCAATATGTTACGAACTGTGTGCAATAACTATCAACAAAAAACATGTTTTATTTGCAAATTTAACAACAAAATTAAGAAAAAATGCCTGCTGACTTGTTAATTGCCCTGGTTTCTACTAGAAGAAGACTAATGATACTGGAACGTGTTAAACGAGTTGCCAGATTGATTAACTGGTGTAATCATCATTCGTGTTGTTAATTTTTTAATGAATATGTCCACCAAAGTATAAAATTTATGTTTATTTGAAGAAACCTTTTCAACAAGTAGAACACTCTGGGTAAATTTCGTCAAAAGTTGTTCTTGATAAAAGGAGCCTTTTTATTTTCTTTAATTTTACTAGAAAAGCTAATCTGAATACTGTATTTTTTAATTAAATGTTGTAAAAACAAGTTAAATATTAACTCTGCGTTCTTTTTTAACTTGTATGTGCTCAGAAAAACACGTACAATCTCATTTCTTTTTCGATCCACAAGGCTATATGTGCTCGAATTATATTCCCAATATTTTTTTGGGTGTTCGGAATGGAGCACACCAAATGTGGGAAAATGTTTCACATTCGAGCAAACTCGAAATGCAGCACATGGGCGAATATCTGGAAATTTTACCCTTTTCTATTTTAGCTATTTTTTTGTGAACAGTTTGCGTTATTGTTTTGGATATAGATTATAGAGTGATGTCGATTTATGACAATTGAAATTATCACCTCCAATGTAGAAGACTGTGTTACACACATCCTTGAAATTGTCGTTTATAGGGAAAATTCATTCTTCATTCGAGCTGTTAGTATTTAGAATATACAGTTTAACATTAATTTGAAAATTCAATACCATCTGATGCCGAAGAGATGACATATGCATATATTGTTTAATTTCCACTAATATTAATTTTCTGCTGTCAACTAAAACAGAAAACAATAACCAAATAGATTATATTGAACAAAATTCATCACATTTCAAAATACCCTTGCAGTACACGCATTATCAAAATTAATTTACATAGCGACACAAATGATCACTTGACTCCAAATGACTGCCCATTCCATCAACCGCACTCACGTGTGTGTTCAAATATCGATGAATTTTGAAATCAACCACAATTGATTTACAAAATTATCACACATCCGTTTCCTACTAATGAATGGTCAATCAAAAATGAACAAAAATTCCTATTTAAAATGGCACAGACAACGACAACGACAGCTACAACAACCACATCAATATCAACACAATCTGACATTTCGATCGTTCCTCCTGGCCCGTATATAATTCAATAGTCACCTCCGCTCATCTCTACGATTCGTTTACGATAAACAATCACAAATCACAAACAAATACGTCAACGGCAAAGGCTCATCGACGCTCATGTGCGATGTTGAAACATTAATAGCTGGAAATATACAAATATGCGAAATGGGTAGCAAATTTACCGAATATCGGTTAATGGACACACTGACAATTTCGGAAAATGCCCAAATTCGGCGAATGCTAAATCACAGCAATCAGGATGAAATGCAATTCGCGGAGGTATTTATTTGAGTTTTGTGAACGTATGCATGTACACATGCATTGGATCACTTTGCCGTCCAATACAGTGACGAACAAAAGTAATGACAAACTTAGATGCAGTCGTTTGTTTGCTTTGGCACAGATTGGTATTGTAACCTACACCACACTGAGGTACAGTTGTGGTGAGGGTGTTAGTAATAACTTCGGCTTCAGTACTTCAGTCCATCAATTCTTGCAGGTCGCACGTTTCTACCGATTTCCATACAATTTTGCAAAATGTCTGACTTTGAAGAGAAAACCTTTTGAACATCTGTCAATATTTGGATATATTTCGCAAAGAAAAGTTCCTTAACACATAAAATAGTTGCTAAGTTCACTTCCGATTAGCTGTACTCATGTTGCTGAACCTACTGTCGAATATGACTTGGCTTATACTGGATAAAGCTTTGATTTAGCCCCATGCTTACCTAGATAAAATTGTACGCAGTACATTTTAGTGGACAAAAAATAAACAGTATTCAAATTACTATATACGTTAATGTGTCTCCCATGCCCAATACACTTTCTATTAACTTAATTTACTGTCGACCAATGATGGACTATAAATCAGGGGATTAAAAGTCTGATGGCGAAGCTGGTGTCAGGGAGTATTAGGGTATCCAACTATAGTGTCGTCCTTCAACATTTCCGAAACGTGTGTTGTCAATAGCTGCTCTTTAAATATTTTAACTGTATCTGTTCTTCGGATATCCATTGTCTAGTCCCTGATGTTAGGATATTCAGCCGAGATACGCGCCCATCCAGGTACTCTCACCAGCTCATTGTCGAATGTCCGATTCTCCACATGACGTTCTGTATTCATTCAAACTTTTCGTATGTGGAATACTCTTCTAACTGTGACATTCTCAAATTCAGGTCAAATGGAAGAACTCCTTCATTCCTCTTTTCTTTTCTTCTTTTAATACATTTATTTCCTACCGCTAACACAATGGATTGCATTTATAGTTAGTCGAATTAAAAATAAAAATTTATACCGGATATTTGGTCTTTAAAACTTCATTAGAGAAGAAGAAATCGCGGTGCGAATGGAGTGCAGGAAGCTGTTTAATCAGGAGAAACAGGTTGGTAACTACGCCAGTTTTAACTAGGAAGGCCAGGAGACACAGCTAGGGTACTTTTCAGAAGTGTGGTAAGCTCATCATAGACTTGTGGACTACGCAAGATTTTGTCATCTAGTCAAACTTTACATTCCTATTTGGATGGCACGCATAATGTTTTTCATCCTTAAAGGGGATAAAAAAATCATTGATGTATTCTTCAGAACATCCCTTTGACTATGTCAAGGGACTGCCAAGTATCGTTGACTGATATTGAATACCAAACAATAAAAACTGTATCTTGAAGTGAGGTCCACTAAGACGACAGTTCAAACAGGTCATCGGCCTCAACTGGGCCATTGGATATCTCGGCTGTACCATATTTACTTTACTTGTCAAGTTATTATCAGAAGGTAAATTAAATTTATATTTTAAACTATGATTTTATTTGATTAATACTGTATATACCTTAATATTGAATGAATACGTATTTGTGTATTTGCTGTTAAATATGAATGAAGAATCAAATTTAAACAAAAATATATATGAGTACGCCATCAGCAGCAGCAGCTTCAAACACACATAATAAAATATTCGGAAAAAGCGATCTATCAATCATAGACACCAGGAAAATTTACTGACAGCCACATGCAAACATGCAACATTTTGTGCGCATTTGTGCTGTGTTTTGGGAAAACTGACAAATACCGAAATACGAAAATAATTTACTAAACATGAGTGTGCGATTTAGTTTGGAATTTGTGGCGTTAATTTGATTTTATGCCACCGCATCCAATGAATAGTTTCCACTATTCGCTTTATTAGAGCACCTTAGCATCAAAATAACAATATGTGTATGCTGTTGGTTTAAAAAATTACTTTTGCCTATTTTGACAAGTATACCGAACCCGTTTCATAACAACACTGTCATATGTTGACTAATGTATGGGAATATTCTTTGGTATTGCAATATATATAAAGAAAAATGGGACAATATTAACGATGCTGATCATCATACATGAAGCTAACAATGTACAAGTACATTGGGGCCATACTAAATATCTTGTCGTATTTTATAACATCAGACGTTGACACGCCCGAATAAAGGAGGATGGTCTTTGTCTATTTTGAGAAGTACACCAAATGTATGGAAATATTCTTGGATATTTCAATATATATAAAGTAAAATGGGTCTATATTGGTGAAGCTGATCATCATACATGAAACTAAAAATTAAGAAGTAATTATTGGTGCCATACTAAATATCTGGACGTATTTTCTAAAAAATGATGAAAAGGAAAACTTATAATAAAAATGGACCTAATGAGCACCGCAAACATTTAAATGACCATGATGTATGGAAATGCATTTGAAATGCGGGACCACTGGTGGTTGTCCTGGGAGAAAAATACAATGGAAAGGACACAACATGAAGAATAGGAAAAATTGCGATACATATTTACTACAGCATCCTTGAAAGGAAGCACCACTTCGGATGTGGATTTGTCCAGAACAAACGAATACTACACCTTGTCACCTGCATTCACATGCCTACTCCACGAGGATAACCCAACTGCTTCTCGCTTTAATCCACATCCAGACGACATCTCAGCTCAGTGGAAAAACACAATAGACTACACAACAAAAGTAGCAAGAGAAGGAATTGGACAGAGTGGAACCAAAGGTATGATAAGGCGACACTCGTGCCTTTGGCAACGTGAGCTGAGTTGGAGCGATGCCGGCGGTTTTTTATTCCGAAAAAAGAGACGGAAAGAAGGAAATGTGATGAGATTGAGTTATATGGAAACATAAATGATGCCAGAAAATTCTACCAAAGAGTAAAAAATCAAAATAATGACTCGGGTACTGGTATTAACTTCGTGTAGAGATGAAAATCGAAATCTGATGATGAGTGATGTGTGATGAGGCTTTTGTTGCAACATTTCTCTGGCTTGTTGGCGGCCGAAGAATCCAGTGAAGAAATCCCGCAACCCATCATAGCTGATCAATGCCCTCCACCTAACCTAACATCTATCCACTATACTTATAGGGCCAGTCTATCACCCACGATACCAGAACAAATTTCGGCCCCATATCTTGTCTCCTTCAACAGTGATCTCATGTTAAAACTGTTAAAATCTGCAATTAATGTTCTTGTGAGGATCCCTAATTTACCCTTTGTTCTGCAATCTGTATATCTCTATGTCTGTATATGCGTATATATCTCAAATGCCAAACAACAACATTCAGCAGTAGAGGGAAATGCATCAACTGCGTTTAAATACTGAAATTCCATCATTTGCATCATGACGAGTTTTGTGTGCGCGGGAGTTGTGAAAATCATTATGTATGGCATAGACAAATGTTTGGCATATTGTTGATTGCACCCATACATAGACAATATATATACATTAGTGTCGCACTTATAAAAAATTATAAAGTTGCTGTAGAAAAAGACATATCAGTAGATAACACATAATATGTGTCAGGAAAACTGGTGAAAAGATATTATGCCAAAACCCGAACTACAATTCTACCGTCCTAAAAAAGAAATTCACAAGTGTCAATCTTTTAAAATTGAGATAATGTCTGATTCGGAACCATGAATGACATTCCGATTTTGTGTTAAGCTTATAAGATCCATTTTCAATCGTAATACATTTTAAAATCATTTTTGAAATTTTACAAAAATATTTAAATTTAACCCTCGAACTGGCACATGGTTCTGGCCAGATATATTTCATTTTCATGCTTCAATTTAGCATACTTCTATTTTAGGTACATGGCTGTAATTTCAGTAATCTCCCAAAATATTGTTGACTTTCGATGTATAAATTAATAATTGAATAAGAGTCCTTGGAACAGGACAAAAAGCCAAATAAACGATGAAAATCGCACCAATAATCCGCACATTGTGGCTCAACCAACAACTCGTATAGCATTTGAAGCGTACTTTGGGAGACCTCTCAATATAGCAAACCTTAATGTGGCTTCACGCAGTGGTCCAAACACATTAGCTGCCAAAAAAGATTGCAGAATTTGCCTGCAGCAAGGTGACAAAATACGCCGTAAGACACGCTTTTTTTGCTGCAAATGCAACAATCCTGTTTGTCAGCAACATTCAAAAGTAGATTATTTATGTTTTTGTTATTTATGTTTTGTTAATTTTCTATTTTGTCATAAACATTTATTACTTTACACATAATAAAGAGAAATATATATAGAACAAAAAAATTGTTGCCCTTTTCATTCCAAAGATTTTTTCAGGTCTATTTTTTCTTCCTCAGGTCGCTAATAACATAGTAAAAACAAATAGAAACACAAAATATAACAAATATTTTCCTATCTTAGTAAAAAATTTAACGGCAAACAGCCCTTATTTCCATACAAATGCATGTAAATGTAAAGGGGTCTGGCCAGACACCATGTGCCAGCACTAAGGGCTCAAAATATGTGCCTGACGAAGGGTTAAAGTGTGAAAGGTATGAAACGTAAAAACTAAATATCTCAAAACTAACAAAATATAGATGTGACTTTCTTTCTTAGGAGAACATCATAATGCAATCCCATACACTAATAGTATATACAATTAGATGACCTTTGTCCAAAACAGTAATAACACTCATTGAAGGATCATTTAATAACGAAATACCCAACAAATGTGTATGGAGACTTTGAAATTGTCACCTTCATAGTAGTAGGAAAATAATAGCTGCCCTATTATGACAACCGCATGTGTGTGTGTATTCATGTTTCCACATTTATGTTTACGTATGTGCACGCATATTGTGACTTTTGTGTAATAAATAGCTGACGTGGACAAAGGGCGACTATGTCATCTATTCATGCTTCAGCATCGCAAATAATATCGCTGTCACCGGCTGGAGGTTAAGATGGCTGAGTGTGTATAAGTTTCGTTTTATGTAATCACTGTGGTCATGTATCAATCACAAATACAAACGCGCACTCAAAGTGTATTTCTGTTTGCCAAAGACAGAATTGTAAATTATTGTAATGCATTTTTGAAATGCAATTTGGGCTTCAATCAATCTAGTAGAGGTGTTCATTTCGGCTTTGTTGTTAGGCCTTTAATATGCATATTATTAAAGATTACAAGATTAGTGAGGAATCTAGTCTAATTTAGCTGGCAGCAGATCTATTTTATGGCAATGCATCGGTGTGGTAGTTTGTGTATGCTTGGTATGACGAACATTTTCAGCGATTGTTTCACGAGTAAGACAGAAATCTCTAAGCCATGTAAAACTTGTCTAGAAAAAACATTAGACATTTCAACAATATGTTCCTGTTAGGGAGTATAAAAATTATATCGTACACAGGTCAGTGATTTGAGAGAAGTTTCCTATCTGTTCGTAGAATGTTACGGGAAATAAGTAAGTAAGACTACTTTGTTACTCATGAATTAGTTTATGGCACTTAGTTGAAGCATTCTAAAGTGACATCGATAATTGTATTTGCAAATATTTGTGATAAATAATCGGTGTTATCTATTGGCATTTATTTAAAACGTAGTGTAGTTGATCTTATCCGGCTCCAGTTCGTTACTCCACTTGGTCCTTACATCAAAGTCACCGTCTTCCCTAGCTACGGTTTCCGTGGTTGTTGGGGTGCAACACATTTCTTGGATGGTGCGTTTGTATTCAAGCGACCGACATGACCCAGTCATTGCTATCTCTTTATATATAGCTCATACAGCTCACAGTTCGTTCGACGTTTATACTCCCTTTTGATAGAGATCACGCCATAGATTTTTCTCAGGGAGTTTTTTCTAAAAACACCAAGCACAGCACCATCTGCTTTCGCAAGAACCCATGTTTCGGCGACATAGAGAATTATGGGTGGAATAAGCGTGATATACAGTGTTATTTTAGTTCGACGAGAGGAAATATATTTTCCAGCACTGTCCATCAGTTTATTTCTATGATTGATGTCAATGATTGATGTCTCATCACACTCGACGTGTCTGTGATCATATTCCCATTTTCAGCTTCAGACAATGTTATTCAGGTAGATGAAACTTTTGACTGAGTTCCTACTCTTTGGTAGCATTTTCTGGTGTGGTTTCTGTTTCCATCTTCTCCCATTTCCGCGTCTATTCGATCTCTATTCTCCGAAATTGGTAAATCTCGGTAGCGCTCCAACACAGCTTGCTCCGACAGGACTGTTGATCTGTACGTCACATTCTTAGCCTCAGTGGCGTCTTAACATTTCTAACCGCACCATTGGTTTCTTTCTTACCGCTTTCGGTAACTATTTTTATATTTTTATAATGTTCATAATATTATTCGATGTTAATTTTTTTGTGCATTCTACACGAACAATAAAATGATATTTCCGATACACCTAACTACATCCTACAGATCGGACTAAAAAATATATTTCTTCTGTCTAAAGTCAAATGAAAACATTAACTCACAAATTCTAACTAAATGGGGCTGATTCAAATAAAACTTTCCATTAAAACAAAACAACCCCTGTGCGTCTTTTCCGAACCGAAATACTTTCGTTTCATCATTAATCTTCTCAATACAAAACAAAAAACGGGTCAAAAGAAAATGTGTGTGTATTTCCGTTGGTATGACTGTGTTTCAATCCTTTAAACTACTTTTATTATTTTCGTTATTTCCATTTCCACCAAATTTCATTTCTTCTCTGGTTTGTCTTTAATCACATTGCGGTTTATTTCCCCATGCGAGTTTATACATAAAACGAAACGAGTGCATTTCATCAAAACGAAAAAGGAAACAAAACGAGCCCGAGAAGGAAACCTGCCGCACACTCACACAGGCGAACAAAAGAGCGTTTACAATAAATTTGATTAAAAATCAAGCAGGAAGACAAACAGGCAGTGGAATACCGCAAAAATTCCAGAAATGTTTTATGGCTGCAAAAAATAACACACACTCACACAGAGACCGAAAAGCGTGGAGTGGTAACAACAACTGAAGTTACTCGTACATACGTTCCTATGAAAATGGAAAATAAGAGTGCTGGCCGCACATCCACACATGCAGAGATATAAACAAAAGCCATAAAATGAAAGAACAAATCGCATTCACTGGTAAAACGCATACAGTATATTCGGAGGGTGATATGATAATGTTGGTAATACGGCCACTGAAAACAGACCCCGGAAACTTTCTTTGGTACACGAAATATCATTCGTGAAGAAAACACAATATTTAATCGCAAATTAGAAAATATCATAACAATTCAATATTCACGAAATTCTCTCAGGTAATGTAGAAAAACTATAATAAACTCTTTAACAAAAAACGAACGAACCGTTTATACCCACCACGTAAATGATGGTATTCGTCCATACACACATATGAATATGCCAGAAAACCCCGGAAACACAGAAAATGGGAGAAATAACATAAAAAAAAATACTGAAATAAATTTATAACAAAAACGTGATGTGGTTCTTGATGAAAGTGCAATACATTCACATCCTCACACACCCTCTTCCCCACTGACACATACACCGCAATGCCACCGCACACACAAAAGCGAGCTCAGAGGAACAACTCTATACAAGAATACCGGATAAAAAAAAAATGAAATTTCCATAGAAAGTAAATGTGTGTGAGTGTGTGTAAGAAAATGTATGTTCGCATGCAACTGAATACACTTGCATAATAAAAGAGCAAAACAATAACAACATGCAACCACACATTCATATGAACAAATGCATAAGAATGCATGTATGCGTAGTTTTTGATTTTGTTTTTTTTTTTTTGGACGCCGTAAGCTCTTGAATGAGGATAAGGTGAGCTCAACAAACAATATGTGGACTTGCCTGGGTGCCACTTAAAATGTTTCCATTTGTATTCCCTACGAATATTTAAAGTGCCGGCGTAATCTTACGTTGGCAACGTTACAAGTGCGACACACACGCACATACAAAAAAAAAACTCGGTCTTATTAACAATCGCTACTAAAGCATTTTAATTTTTTGCAAAAGACATGGCCTTACCGATTAGGCAAGAAGAGATATGAATGCTTCAGAACGAGGTGTATAAAATGGTTGCAAAATTATGGAAAAATGGCAAACAATCAAAACAAAAAAATAAGAAATAAAGATAGATAGAAAGAGAAAGAATATAACCCTGTGGTATGTTATATTATAAGCTATATTTATTTATTTAATACATTTTTGTTTTCTTTTTATAAATTTCGCGATTTGGCCGATTTTTATTCCCATTTCTTATTAACCACACATTCTAATTAGCTTTGAAAGTTTTTCATGAAAGATTAAAATATGTAGGAGATATCGATACAATACTGTGAATACAAATTATTCCCACGTGTGCCTTTATTGGTCATTTGGTATTCTTTCTATATATACATCTACATTAAAAATATGTTTTCCCTTTTAGATGTAAGTAATAATTCAGAGGGTTACTAATGTCCTTAAGTGTAGTCGTAGTCGCCATACAGTTTTCCACAGTCGACTGTCTACTTAGAGCATCTCTATCAGTTGAAATACTTCAAAGCATCATTCAAAACAAAAAGTCATTGCATAAACCAAATTCCCGTTTAAATCTTTCTCTAGCCGATGGATGTACAAATCAAATTTTAATTTCTAGAAAAAAAGAGCACCTTATGCGGAACCCTAATAAGGCAAAGGGCATTAAACTTTATTTGAAATCTGCAGTACATCAAATGTCCCATGTCATTGACATTTCGCATGTCTGTTACTTTAATCTTTTTATGTTCTTACTAGAACAGAATTTTATTTGTTTTTTCTTTTTGTTTTCAGATGAATTCTCGTGTTTTCACAGATTGAAAAAATACATACGCTTCGTTTGTTTTATTGGTTTCGTTTTTATTTCCCATTTTACAGTCATAAAAATATATTTTATATGATTTCTAGAAATGTTCGACATGAATGCTCAGCATGCTGAACTAAGACCATCAAAGGAGAAATAAAATCTTAAAAAATAAACACCACTCACCCACAGCAAAAATATGATTTATGCTATTTCTGCCAGTTTGGTTGATACATAAGGTAACATATGGTTTGACCTAAAAGTTAATTTGCTATGAACAGAAATGGAAATGGAAGGAACATGTATTCATTTTATGGTTAGGTTAGTTAAAATTTTTTATTTTGTTAAATTAAACATACTAAATTTCTTTAATTGGTTGTACATTTCACATAAACGTGAACAACGTATGAGTGATATTATGGTAATTAAATTTATCATACGCCCCTATGTCACAAAGATAAATGGTACTGTTTTCTCATTGGTACATATTTGGAATTGTTTGAGATTATAACAAATTTCATGATTTGCGAGCAATTTTATTCTCGGCGATTCCAGGAAAATATGAATCCGACGTTGAAATAAAAATAATTCCATGTCCATGAGAATTTTCAGAACAAAATTTGTTTTAGATTTTTAAATTGCAAATGTTTTTACGTACATTTTTTTTTTGTATAGAAAATGAAGAAAACCTGTTGAGTTTTTTTTTTGTGTTTGAATAATCATCTCTGTCTTTAATAATAAATTACTAATGGGCTATTAAAACAAAAAATTGAGTAGAGCGATGATGTCAATTTCTAATGGAATGGACTACTGTTGCATTTGTTCTGTTAAATAGCCACAGCTATTTATTTTTTGGGGTCAGAAATCATTCATGACATCAGGGTTTTTCCACAATATGTGGGAGACGATTCTGCTCGACTTCTGGTTTTAGAAGGAAAACACACAGTGGAGTAATTGGATTTGAACCGATGTTTAGCTGATGTGCAGTTGAGCCCTATTTGACACGCATATTATAATGAAAATTTAAAATTTTTAACCAAAAATGTGTGTGGCCAATTCCAAAGTCCCTAAAACAGGAAAATGGAGTTAAAAAATTTGGTTTCTTTCAGCTGTAAAATTATGATTGAAATTGAGTATGTGTTTGGAAATTTAATAAACCTAGGGTGCCTTTTATTACTTATTTCAGAAAATGCAAAATAATTCAGAATGTCGGTACGTCTTATATTTATTTTTTTTTATAATTTTTTTTTTTTTTTTTTGACTAACACTCAGGGGATGCCCCCTATAAATGCAATGCACTGTGTTAGCAATGGGAAATAAGGGTATTGGAGGGAGAAAAGAGGGAGTAGTGTTTGTTGACGTTGGCCTTGAATTTGGTAATGTCATAGCAGGCAGGAAAAACACTTGCAGGAAGATTATTCCACAAACAAACAGTCCGGCTGAAGAACGAATTTTCTCTATAGTGCGTCGTCCGGTCAACCGGCCATTTGACAATGAACGGATGAGAGACCCTGGATAGCCGAGTATTCCGGCTAAATGTTCTAAAGTCAGGGACCAGACGACGGATATCTTTTGAACACGGTGTTTTAGGTGTGGTACAAAAATGTATAAAATAGAAAATATAGAAATCACCCACATTTTTCTCACGTAATTTTGGGCAAAATTTCGGACGAAATCCCTAATGAAAATATAGCGACTAAGAAGCATCGAAAAATATAATTTAAATGAATATATTGGGAAAACGCATTATTACGTATATACATTATTTTATTTGATTTTTCTATAAATAAATTGCATATATATTTATTTTGGGTGGTTGGATAACATTTTGTTTGTTTTAGTTTTCAATTTCAATCAAGCTCTATTGCGTCAGAATTTCCAAACTCTCAAGACGACCGTCCTCCGAATGACAATTGCAGATTATTTAAGACCAAACCCCATCCACATCTGAGCGCCTATGTGGCTATTAAACTACTGAAGCTACGTAGGTATCATATCGAGTCCTTACTGCGAAAAAGACGAAAGCGACATTGTTTTCGAAACTCGCTTCTTAATGAAACAATTGTCCAACGCTCTTAATATTATAATAAATATAAATATAAAAATTAAATTAGAAAATTATATTTACAAAAACATACCAAATTCAATCATATCGTATGCTCTACACGCCTTTATGCTTGACTTCAAAGAAAACCCTCTCCTATTTTTTTTTTGGCCCTTGTGTCTTTTTCGCGATTCGGGCTCGATTTGTTCAATCAACTGAGCATATCACAAAAAAGTTTTATAAATAGCTTCAAAAGTTCGTAAATATTTTAAGATACTATGAATACATCTCCCGATTAATAATTATTTTCCAATGAAAAATTTTCTTAATGACATGACAAGGACTTTCTGTTGTTACTATGTCTCTACAATAAAACACATATGATTTTGTCAAATGAAGTGTTGGAGAATAAAGAATTTCTCACGGGAATTCGATTCAAAATGGCCTGTTTGTCAATACAATTGAAAACATGCTTAAAAATGCGATTACTCAGCATTTTCATCTGCATTTTAAACACGGAACACGAAGTGTTATTGTCGATGGTCCCACCTACAAATAACCCATTCCCCAAAAGGTTTCGGGTATCATATGTTATAGACCCACCATAAATTTCTTGCCGGTTATTTGTTGCTACGTTTTTAAAGCCCCAAAGCCGCAAAAAACAAACTAAAGCGTCATTGCAAATTATACCCCTGGGTATAATACACACACGCATGTGTGTGCGTATGTGTACGTGGCATACGCAACATTTTTGGGCATTTCAGTTAGACGCACACATACATACACACATGAGTATGCAAAACACTCAAATGTTGGGGAAATTTTGTTAAAAACCAGTCGATGTTTTCCTTCATTTTTCTGCTTTCGGAGGGCAGGTACTAATGTTACATTTTAAGATAAACAAAAGACGCATAAAACACATGTAGAAGGTAGATGTGTTCACATTCAAATATTTGACGTTGAAATGCAAAAGAGCTTAAGAGCTTTATTCCTCGACAGTATAGTTAACCATAGGAGGAGATCTTAAAATGTTCCCTATGTTGGATGAGATCTGCTAAAATAATAATAGAAAATTACAAGTTATAGTAAGCCTGCATATTGGTCGGACCAGAGCTTTTTTAAAATAAATTGCAAGTTAAGCATATTTCATGTTATTAAATTAGAAAAAGAAAAGTAATAATTATAAAATCGTAAAAAACGTCGTACCCCTCCATGTAATTCTATGTAATTACTAGATCTCAGGTTCAACCAAATACATTTACAAGAAACTTGATTTCAGGCATTGTTATCTCCTACTTATATTTAATAATAAATTTTGTTAACAAGGAGGTAATCGAAAGATTAAGTCAGAAGATATGCTAATTTTAGTTATAATATACAGCAATTAATATTACTCATACGCTCCAAATAGTCAGGGTAATTTCTGTGAAAACTGTGAATTCCAACTGCCTAACCCACAATGGGACGAAAAATTATGCTTACGGCAGCTAGTCAAGCAATTTCAATTGGTCGTTACGGACATGTTACAGTCACCCTAGGGCTAATAGTCCTGTCTATTGGTGGGCCATTAAATATACCCACAACTTCCATATAGTGCAAATGTTCTCAATGCAGAAGGACTAGATGTCCTAGTAAAGATACTAAAGCACAATGTCACAACATATTTTTTGCAAAACTCAACAATGTATAGAAGATCTTTTTCCGGAGTTTTGCCATGATCGACGGAAAATGCAACAAAATAACTCACTTGTTTCTTATTTGACAAGGCATATAAAAATTATCTTATTTGTTCCTTGTATTGCGAATGAAAACAATTAACCTTTAAAAGTTTAACATGAATTACATTCATTACAGTATTTATTATGGTGTTTAGTTGAAGACTTGTTTCTAGAGCCCTTTGAAGTCATAATCTGGTCCTTATTAAAACTACAATTCCTACATACTCAGAAAAAGAACGGAACCAATTAAAAAATATATATTAAATTTATATTAGAATTTGTTTTTGTATAAATGTACGAAATGATATTCTTAAGGTAAATTTAAATTCATTTTCTGTTTTAAATATTCTTGTTTAACTATTCTTCAACAGGAAACAGAAATGCAGCAAGCAATTATTACACATTTAAACAAGAACTTAATGAGAATACGAAGTTTTGGTTGTGATGGTTGTGTTGAAGCAGTCGCACATATGAAGTCGTCATAGTGATGTTAATATAGTAACGACGTGAATTAATTGCAACGACTCTCGAGTTGTTGATAGTCATTGAAATGTTTACAGATCATCTTTATTTTTCGAGAGTTACAATACCTACAAATATGGTTTTCAATACATCTTAACCAATTGTGCGGCCAAATGAATTTGTTGTTTCGTGGAATTGAGAATACAATGTACATCCAGGCTAGATATCGCAGTCTTCAGCCAAACCTGGTTGCATATTTTTCCACAGCGATGACCAATCAACGTTCGTTGTTACAATGTTTTGCAATTTAGCTGACAGCCACACATACATTATGTTGTCGCGCATATTAAAAATGCCTCTTTCTTTTATGTCTCTGTGTGGGTGGCATATGGCTGTACATGTATGGGTGGGTTCAGTCGGGGGTTTTTTTTTTTAAATTTCCTTTCCTTTATTTGCATTGGTTAAATTGCTTTAAAAAAAAAATATTACCTTTGGCACAGTTAAAGGAAATTGGAATTTTTGCCTCTCCATTTTATTTCCACACATTCCATTCGGTCCCATTAGCACTGTAAAAAAAGAAACACAAAAATTCTAACGACTCCCGCAGTCGTTGTTGTAATGTTCATTCATGTAAACATCGGCGGAAGAAATTGCTTTGCCCTGCTCGGTTCGAGTCTGTTCCAGCTCTTCTTCAGGCATATGTAATTTTTTCCAAATCATATTGTATTTTGCCAGTAATTTGGGCAACCAATGTTATTCACATATAAAACATACGGTGGTACATATATGTACTATGTACATAAAAATGCACACACACACACAAACTCATGGGAACATTCATTTCGAGTTATTCTCAGCAATAAGAGTGAAGGCATGTACGAGTATATTTTATTTTTATGATTGTTCTTAGCATAATTTCCTTGAGGATTTGTAAGAAATTGTTTTCGTTATTTTCAGATTTTTTAAAAAATATATAAATAAAAGATTTGCATACATTCGTCATACCGAGCAAAGGTTATGGAAATGTTCAGCATAACAGCCATATTTGCATGATTTAACAGGAGACACGATTAAGCGACATTTTGTTATAGACAATTATTTGTGTAATGATCAACATGCAAATCATTATCAAGGTTCTTCACTTAATACGGTACAGTACATTCCCATCAATAAAAAGCCACTTCAAGTGAAATATTTATGAGGACTTTGTAAACATTTCAAATTGGAGATATGATTGTTTCCATTAAAAGAGCCAATTACGATTCTCTTCAGCTGTAATTAAGTAAGTATAGGTACATGTATAGGTAGGTTTATGAGGATCAGGGTCGGCGCCGATAGAGAATTGCCAATGGACATTGTTTTTAGGTCTCATCCTTTTCTCTTGACTCCGAAACCTTAACAATAATTGCATCAAATGCCGCCGGGCAATTTCAGTACATGGCGTATACCAATCGACCTGTAGAAATGTACTCCAGAACTTGATCTGCAGATCCGTAATATGGGCAATAGCGTACGGTCTTTACTAGGAACCATAGAATTCTGCAAAAAATGAATGAATAACTCTTGGTCCAAATATAAATATGCCCCAAAAACAGTGCATAGTATCTTGGTATTATTCTTGATAGAAAACATATGTAAACCCAGCGTTATGAATAGGAACAGCTAAGGACCTGTATGTATGTAAAAAGGCCATAGGGAACAAGCGTTGGGTCTATCGATTAAGCTACAACATCTATGTAATCGGAGGAACTAGCGTTGGACCTATCCATTAAGCTACCAAATCTATGTAGCGATTTTCAGGCAGAAATCACGGTGATCGGAGAATATACATCTACTAAATTCAAGGCCCTCTCATTACTGCCGGGTATCTCTTAACGAGATGGCCAAACAGTTTGATATCCTCCTAATTTGGGCGCCAATTGACATCGCCGAAAAGACTACATGATAAGCGGTCGATTGTGGCCGAAACCAAATATCGTCCAAGCCCATGACTTCTATCTCCGTAAAGCTCACCGTTAACCACAATCTGCAATAAACTGTCACTGTCATGCGGACGCATTGGCTTCTTGGTGATCACCTCCAGATTTTCCGATCCCCAAAAGACATAACAAAGTACTGAAATCACATCTTTTAACCGGCTGTTAGCGATGTCCGTCTGATGGAATATTTCAGTCTTTGTGGAAAATTCACATCAGACTGGTGCATGAAATAAGTTGTTCAGATGGATGGGAGTAGATCTTCCTTACAGGTCTTAAAAAATCAGAACATGACTATCATTTATGGGGAACTCTGGTTATGGACACACATTGTCACTCTTTTGATTTAGTAATTTATTATGCATACGGAAAATTTCGTTCAATTAGATTTTTTTTTAATATTGTCTTTGCCTTTGTCTTAAAGGCTGCCTGTCATTTGTACTTTGTTGTCCTTGTTTTAAATTAATATGTCAATGTCGTTGGTTATTTAAACCGCATTGTGGCACACAATTCATGCCACATACGCACAACTGTACTCCCCCCATGCGCCACACACGCACCCGCGTATTTGCATTGAAGTCATAATTTCCCACATGTAACAATTCATTGCCTTTCCTTGCTGCTGGCTGGCGGTATTGCTGCTACTGCGACTGTGTCCTATCGGTAAATACTTTTAATGAAGCGCATTAATTTCCATGCGTTCGTTCGCGTTTTTTTCTTCTCAGCTCTTTGTTTTTATTATTCATAAATTTTTTATGTTTTATTCCCACTTTCCAGTTGACGTGGCTTAACATCGACCCGTAAATGGGCACAGAGAACAAAAATGAACAAAATAGCGCTAAGCGAAAGGGATGAAGATATGAAAAGAAATCATGTAAAAAGGACAGTATTTACATAATTTACAAAGTCATATGTTGTGTTTTACACAACGGCGACGACGACAAGGACTGCAGCGATGACAATGACAGCGGACGCCCTGTTATGGCAACAAAAACGACAGCAAAAGCAACACCAACACGAACATGAAAACGAAACATGTAACATAATAACAATGACAAGAAACATCCTTACCAAAGGAGTTAAATACTATGTTTCAAGGGGTTCTTTACGCGCTGACATGACGCCGGCTGACAGGGCGAACGGGGTGGACGGGGGGTGTGCGAACAACGGTATTGGTGGCGGCTTTGTTCTACATATATCGTTACCATTTAAACTGGGGTTTTGCTGTTCCTTCAGCCAGTAATGCCAGACTTGAAGACTTTTCTTCATTTTGACCATTTTTCTGATAATTCAAAATTTACGCATCTTTAATAACTTTTCCCTTAAAAACGAAAACGCACATTTGATTTCTCAATTTCCGATTATTCTGCAGGAAGTGGAAGTTTATTCTTTACGGATTACGGAAGAATTATTCTGCAGTTAATATCAAAAATTACAATGCTGTTGCATGTTCAGCCAAAGAACATAGGACCTATGTCTAGGTGCAATAGTACTGGTAAATCTGTCACTAAGTTTCTTCAGATGACATTGTCGGATAAAAACTGTAACCACCCACTATTGGAATAATTCGCATGTAATTTAAGTTGTCTGACCTTAAGATTGTCTTTAGTTAGGGTTTTAAGATTTTTTTTGTTTGTGCACAAGTCCAACAAAAGCTGAAATAATGGCAAAAATGACTTCCTGTTCAGATGGATATAACAGCTCCCACCCAGGTTCACACCCGGATGAGACCGTCAAAAGTGTTTTCACCTCGTAAATCGTGAAGACTTTAGGAGTAAGAGAGTAATCTCTCGGTCGTTCGAAGCCGAAAAATGAGGAGACTATCACTTACCACCGTTTTCTATATGGTTGTTGGAGAGAGTAGGATAAACTTAGCACTCCTAGACGAGTGTCTCGTTTCGATGTATTGGACGCAGTGGGCGGACGGAAGGGAAGTTCTTCATTTTTAATTGTGTTCAATGTGGTGTTTAATAGGAGCAGACAGAGACCGGTTCAGTGGAGGTATTTGTCAGCATAGCCATACGTAGACGCGATGTCGCATAATAGTCGCCAAATGTGCGTTTTCGTTGTTTTCCGTTTCTGAGTCTCCCGTATGGATGACCGTGTCTTTGTTTTTGTGCGTTATTGTCCTGCTGGTGTCAGGTAGTGTGGCGATTACGTATCCTTTGATAATTTGTTTTGTTGTTAGTTTTGTCCTTTGATATATCATATCGCTGTATAGGACAACAGTCCTGAAAAGTTTGAAGTTTAACTGATTGCAATTTCGGCTACGTAGTATGACCGGGACCCTTGCGGATCTATGTGGTGGCTGCGGTTTAAACAAAAATCGCTGTGCCAATGTCAATTCGATGTGGAGTTACACTGCGACCATCTTCGTGGCCCATAATACAACAGTAGGTGTTGTAGATCGGCTCGGCTCCTATCTATACCGAATGTATGGCTTCGAAATGGTACTCATGTGCAATAGCCTGTTGCATGTGGATCTTGAGGCTTAATGACTTAAAAAATCGTCATTGTTTGTAATAAAAACCCTATTTCCTCTTGACTAAAATTTTGTTTTTATCATGTTGTTGTTTTTTTTTTAATTTTAACTACACTTGGATCTGGCAACACTGTCGCCAACTCCCAATGCATGTACCCATTTATGTCTTTTTCCGCTTTGTTTATGCGTGTTAATTTCTTTTACTTGTCATCTTGCGATGTCGTGTCATGTTCCTTGTCTTTGCCCATTTTCTTTTAGTTTTTGTTATGTTAATTATGATAAAGTAGTTGAGAGATAAAGTTCACGAAACATTATGTTGTGACAAAAAGTTTTTCAATAAATATACATGAAAATAGGGTTAGCTAATAAAAAAAAAACACAATGGCCCTATGTTGAGCAGATCTGAATCTATATATGCTTACTCCAAGAAATACTTAAAGGTTGGTTGACTACGGATAGCTTCCCAACGGGAATAGCTGAAATTCTATTTAACAACTGTCCACTGTTTTACATTCATTAAACAGGTGGCTTTGTAATAGAATGTAAATTAATCTCAAATTAAAAAAAAAATACGAGTGTTATAGAAAGTCAATTAAAAATATGCGAGTTTAATTAAACCAACAAATAATAAATATGTTGCTGACCAAAAGTCGTCATTAAAATTATTTAATTATTCCAATGTGAATTTAGGTGTTACAACGCTTCGTAATGAAACTAATCTATAATACCTATTATTATTGTAGTTTAGAAAATATCAAATGTAAATTCGCTACATGTTTATTGTAATTGGAATTTCAGTTCAGTTTATGTAATTCAATTTTAATTTATAAATTAGAAATGATAACAATGTGGGATATAATAAAATGTATGAAGAATTTGTGTGATAAAATTCTTTCAACGTTGAACAGATTCTCCTTTATAGGTTGTAATGGACAAATAACAATGAATTGGAGCATATCTGTAGGTTAATCAACTGATATGCTTCCGATTTCAAACAGAACATACTACATTACATCGCAAGTGGAGTTATCTGGATATTATTTAAGACTATCTTGCATGTCAGCGACGCACGAATTTAGTCTTTGCTTCTAAGTGCGGTCTACTTAAATACAAGGTTCATTTTTTAACTTCCGTCATTTCCCGAACACAATAATAATACGATTATCGAAATTGCTGCGCAATAGATCGATTTTGATGTGGGATATGTAACATGTTGAAACCAAAGAAAGACCAAATTCATGTCTTCAGTCTCCTGCAACAAAAAATAATTTTTAATTGCGGTCACCGTTAGTTAAAATGGTGCTTCCAGCAGCATTTTGAAATAAAAGTCGGCCAATGATGACACCGCTCCAAATCAGCACCAAACTGTCACACTGGGAAAATGCATTAACCTCTCGATGATCACTGGGAACTTCTCTCGAACTAGTGAGCTATACGCGATAAAATTTTTATACACACTGACGGGGAGACATTTTACAAGGCGTAGAAATTACTCTTTTACTCGTAAAGTCTTCAGCATGTACAGGCTCTGAATATGTTTGATGGTCTTACCGGGTTTCGAACCTGGGTTTTCTTGTGGGATAATTGCACACATTATCTACAATTTCACGGCCGTCCACGAAAACATGATTTTTCCAGCAATATCGTTGACCTTTTCGAGTTGCAATTAAATATTGCAAAGGTCTATATTGATTATGTGAGAATAAAGGCTAGTCGATGTTTCAGGACTGAGTAGTTGACTCTGGGCCACGGTAAACACATTATCATTTGGTCGCCAGTCTCACGAAGTTTTGCACAAAATTGCTTACATCAGGCGAGATAGGTATCTCATTTCGTTCAACACTTTTTAAACGCCTTATTTGGGCAATGCAGCATTGACTTCGGAAAAAAAGTGTTCATTATTCCCAACATTATGCAAGCGTATAATGATTAATTTTATTTAACCCTCGAACTGATACATGGTTCTGTCCAGACATATTTCATTTTCATGCTTCAATTTAGCATGCTTCTATTTTAGGTACATGGCTGTAATTTCAGGTAATCTCCCAAAATATTGTTGACTTTCGCTGTATAAATTAATAATTGAAAAAAAGTCCTTGTAACAGGACAAAAAGCCAAATAAACGTTGAAAATCGCACCAATAATCCGCACATTGTGGCTCAACCAACAACTCGTATAGCATTTGAAGCGTACTTTGGGAGACCTCTCAATATAGCAAACCTTAATGTGGCTTCACGCAGTGGTCAAGACACATTACCTGCCTAAAAAGATTGCAGAATTTGCCTGCAGCAAGGTGACAAAATACGCCGTAAGACACGCTTTTTTTTTTGCTGCAAATGCAACAATCCTGTTTGTCAGCAACATTCAAAAGTAGATTATTTATGTTTTTGTTGCCCTCCGCAAAATTCTGAATAAAAAAATTCAATGTATTCTTCATAAATAATAATAATAAAGAGAAATATATATAGAACAAAATTTTTTTTGCCCTTTTCATTCCAAAGATTTTTTCAGGTCTATTTTGTTCTTCCTCAGGTAGCTAATAACATAGTAAAAAGAAATAGAAACACAAAATATAACAATAAAAATTAACGGCAAACAGCCCTCATTTCCATACAAATGCATGTAAATGTATAGGGGTCTGGCCAGACACAATGTGCCAGAACTAAGGGCTCAAAATATGTGCCTGTCGAAGGGTTAAAGAGATACTGAATGTCTGTAAAGATTTCCAGCGGGAAAATCTGTCACTATTAATACAATATTTGATTCAAAAAGAAACGACTTCGACAGATATTCGTCGCCTGGTCCATGACATTAGAACATTTAGCCGGAATGCGTCCTATCCAGGATCTCTCATCCGTTCATTGTCAATTGGCCGGTTAACCGGACGCCGCATTCATTCTTTAGCCGAAGGAATAGGATTCTGGAACAATGTGGCCCATAAACCACACGAAACAGTGAATTTTCCTGGTTACTCCTCTGACCCGATGAAAATTTTTTGATCGAAACTTCTCTGCAACTTCTCCGAAGTACAAAAAGATTTTTCGCAGAGCACGAATTTTAAACATAAGTCAATGAGTTGCAAGCGTATATATAACGCATGATATATCATTCGTTATATCTATTCATTATGAATGACAAGTGAAACTGTCGGGAATACAACGTAGCATTTTTAATCCAAAATCCCTAATTTGAAAATACCATTTGCGGTGTCGATCGAATAACAAATCCGCAAAGTAATACTAAACGTCATATTCGAATTTGTTATTTTGTAAAATCACTTAACTCTCAAATTTATTATCTAATAAATATTTATTTTGACTCAATTTTCTCTCTTTTCACGAGTAACAGAAAATTCCAATCATGTTTTTAATTACGCCTGCTCGCAGTACAGTGTCAACATTTATTAGCAAATAAAACTACAAACAAAAAACAGAAACATTCGAAATACATACATCGATTTGAACATTTATGACAGGTGAACGTGTGCCCGTGTGTGTGAGCTTTTGTGCATTGTTAAGATAAACAAAAGTACAAATTGTTCCATGTTCCATAAAGACAATGAAAGTTATCGCGTACACATTGATAGAGAGAGAGAAATAGGGAGAGAGACACACACACACATTCAAACAGCACCAAGGAGCGTCACACGAGTTGGAGCAAATGAATGAGTTTGTTCGTGTGTAAACACGTATCAAAAATAATCATGTTTTATTGTTGTATAGAAATCATTGGCAATTGTTATACACACACACACACAAATACAAACTAACTTTTTATTTAGGCACATATAGACAGGCAGTCAAACATTCACACATAGATATGTGCATATAGGAGAATATCCCAGTCACTCATACAGTGTCTGCACGTACACGTGTACACTTTGTCATATGCATGTATATATATATATATATGAAGATGTGTACATATAAAAGTTCATAGGTAGAGTGATGCTGTACTTCTGCAATTCGGTTTATATTTTTCGCTGTTTAAATAACAATACCAGCTCAGTTCAACAAAATAGAAAAGCGAGAGTGTACAATACAATTTACACCAAAACAGCAGCGAATCCAAAAATACTTTCCCAAAAGTATTGTATGTGTATGGCTGATTATGTTCGAGTGTGTGTAAGTTTACACACATACTATATGCGGATTATTCTCCCTTTAGATGAACAAATAAAATATTTAGTATACAAATTCCCACATACAGAAAGTGTAACTACACAGAACAGCGGGTAGAAAAGTCTGCTCTTGAAAAATATGTTTAGACGGCTTCAAAAAAATATTGGAATCGAGATATATCTGTATTTATTTTTAATGATTTAGAGATAATATCAAACATTTGTTTAATTAATTAATTAACAGAGAAAACATGTCGATGCCAGAAGGGTGACAAGTTGACATTGAAACAAAACAAAAGTTTCGTACTTTCAAATATGCTTCTAGTATAGCAAACAATTCTAGCGACCAAATAAAACAACTATGCACAAAAGTCTAAATCTGCTTTGAAACGTTCGATAGAAAAATTTTCGGTCCCATCAATGTTAACACAGAATATAAGAGTGGAACGAGCCGTCAGATCATTCCAGAGGGTTCTAGAGCCAACTCATTTAACTAAGTTAACCATTATGCTTAACACATATGTTGAGAGCATATGAGACTGACTGTCCAGTTTCATACACGCTTCAAAATCTGACTATTTTAAATGTTCACACACAAGTAAAACTCGTTTTTTGACTTTGTAGCAAGTAAAGCTAATTTTCCTTCTACACAAAGCTTATTTTGGTGTAAATATAACATATTTCCTATTAATATTACGTAATTGTGTATTAACAATAGCGTGTTTGCGAACTTTTAACAGACTATAAACGTATTAAATTCAATAAAGTACAACATTTGAGTGCGAATAAGATGAATAAATTGGAGAGAATAAGATGATAAATTGAAAAAAAAGTAACACAAAAAAGTGTTGCAAATATTTGGGCCTATTTACGTTCTTAGCTTTTTGTGTTGTAATTTACTCGAGTAGACCTCAAAGTTTTTGTATAATGGTTCCGCATTTTGCCAGTGATAAGTCCTACCAGTTTACGACACAAAACTTTGCCAACACACGGTGGAGGAATCCGAAAATAGTAAGGTTTTAGTAAAACAAAGTGTCATCATAGCTTGTCATCTGATAGCAGAATTGATCGACCCTAAAAACGTGTATTATCCAAGCACGCATGGATGCATATCCCGTACTCAGCCAACAGCAAGCTCTTTATTTAAACCATAGAGTTGTAAATGTTAAGCAAAATTTACACATGATACAATAGCATTTATATTCTATTTCTTAACATTAAATTACGGATTTTTTCTATTTATTTCTAAGGCAATTCTGCCTCAAAAGAAAACACAGAATTCATATTCCATGAACTTCCATTCCTACCATGGAAACATTACCCAACATTGTGGCATCTCTCACGATTTTTCTTTTTCTTTTTTTCTTCGTCGCATTTGAAAAAACATTTTCAATTCCTTTTGACAATGAGGTGTTGAAGTACATTATGCATTTTTTATAACTTCAGCAGCAAATGAAACGAGCAGGAGCCAAACTGCAGCAAAATGAGAGAAGGAAACGTACGTAGTGCAAAATATACCGGAAATATGGCTAAAGTGATGCATTAAAAATAACTTCGTGACAGACCAAAGACAAAGTCTTACAATGAGAAGAAGCAACGGAACAGCACATGGACACGGACTTCAGGACGTACGGGTGCAGTTTCCCAGTCCGTCAGTCAGCCAGTGAGCCGGACAGTCGGTGTTAACGTTTCGTTTCTGCTTACATTAAATGCTATGGCAAAGCAATGTTAAGCAAAAGATAACTTTACGTCTTGACTAAAAATGGAAACATTTTGTAAAGTGAAATATTTACTTGGGATGGAAGAAACGTGAGTTTCCCACAATCTGTCCGTCCATCTGTACTTATTTTGTATTACTTTTGATGGGAGAATGTCGGTTTGCGTAATCCTCTGGAAGAAGTGTTGTCAGTTGAATGCAGTCTATGGTGAGGCAAAGATTCGATATGTACTGGTACATCAAAGTTTAGAGTTGTACATGTCATAAAGAAAGTGGTCGTAAGAGAAAATTATGAATATTAACTAGTGTATATTAAGGATAATGTCTTTGCTTCAGCAAATACTCAGTATATGTATATGAAAGAAACCTAAATTGTTGTAGATTTTCGAATTTTGTTCAAGCACTTCTAAACGAATTTCTGATAGTGGAACGCTGTAGTAAACTAACAGAAGTTAGTGCTAGTAGGACATAGGACTTATCTGTAACCAATTATTATTGAGTTGATTGTGTATATATCTTTTATTATTTTCGCATCAGCGTATTAAATTGTTTAAGCTAAAAATCCTCAGCCTACCTGTCTGTTCTACAATCAGTCGACACGCAGTCCAATTGCTTAGGATTCTTGTTTTTAGTATAATTATCCTGTTGTTGAACCAAATTAGGTGTAGGGATAACTAATGACATGTAACTAATCACAGACAAAGGTAGACTTTGCAAACCTGAAAACATATCTCAGAGATTTTTTCCAAATTCTGCACACATGTAGATAATGAAATGAGCTTAAATGATTTGGTTATCAACTTATCTGTGAAATTTGGTTACGAACTTATAGTCCCTATGTGTGGAATATCACAGTGCAATGTCGCACTCCTTATCGAAATCTATTTATTTTTTTTATTTTTCCCGTGCATAAATACACAAAAAAAATGTTTATATATACACTTTTTATTTTATTTTATTTGTAGAAGTGAACAATTTTTCGGCTAGAAAAAAGAGATTACCTAATTTGTCTCTGTTAGCTCTGAGATATGGCAGTTTGAAGTTTTGCAAGGATATATTGAATTTTTGGCTGAAAAAAAGTGATCACAGACGTTGCCACTTTTGGCTCTAGGACGCTTATTTACTGAGATATGGCTGTTAGAAGTTTTCCGAAGAATTTTTTGAATTTTTGCCTGGAAAACACTGATCACAGGATTTGCCTTTTTGTCCCTTAGGACTCTTATTTTCTGAGATATGGCAGTTTAAAGTTTTCCAAGAAAACATTTCATTTCAATTCCTTTTGACAATGAGGTGTTGAAGTACATTATGCATTTTTTATAACTTTAGCAGCATATGAAACAAGCAGGAGCCAAAATGAGCAAAATGAGAGAAGGAAACGTACGTAGTGCAAAATATACCGGAAATATGGCTAAAGTGACGCTTATTTACTGAGATATGGCAGTTTAAAGTTTTCCAAGAAAATATTGAATTTTTGCCTGTAAAAAAGTGATCACACAATTTGCCTATTTTCGCTGTACGACGCTTACTTACTGAGATATGGGCGTTTGAAGTTTTCCAAGAAAATATTGAATTTTGGGCTGGAAAAAAGTGATCGCAGGATTTTACTTTTTTCACTCTAGGACACTTATTTACTGAGATATGATTGTTTGACGTTTTTTTTACTGAGATATGGCAGTTTGCATTTTTCCAAGAAAATATTGAATTTTTGGCAGGAAAAAAGTGATCACAGATTTGTCCTCTTTTCACTCTAGGACGCATATTTACTGAAATATTTCCTGAGAAAATATGGAATTTATGGCTGGAAAAAAGTGATCACAGAATTGGTCTCTTTTCGCTCTAGGTCGATCATTTACTGAGATATGGGCGTTTGCAGTTTTCCAAGAAAATACTGAATTTTGGGCTGGAAAAAAGTGATCGCAGGATTTGGATTTTTCCGCTCTAGGACGCTTATTTACTGAGATATGTTCGTTTGAAGTTTTCCCAGAAAATATTGAATTTTGGGCTGGATAAAAGTGATCACAGGATTTGGCTTTTTTCGCTCTAGGACGCTTATTTACTGAAATATTTCCGTTTGTTGTTTTCCAAGAAAATATGGAATTTTTGGCTGGAAATAACTGATAACAGAATTTGCCTCTTTTTGCTCTAGGACGCTTATTTACTGAGATATGTTCGTTTGAAGTTTTCCTAGAAACTATTGAATTTTTGGCAGGAAACAAGTGATCACAGATGTGGCCTCTTTTTCGCTCTAGGACGCTTATTTACTGAGATATGGCAGTTTGAAGTTTTCCAAGAAAATACTGAATTTTGGGATGGAATAAAGTGATCACAGGATTTGGCTTTTTTCGCTCTAGGACACTTATTTACTGAGATATGGGCGTTTGAAGTTTTCCAAGAAAATACTGAATTTTGGGCTGGAAAAAAGTGATCACAGGATTTTACTCTTCTCACTCTAGGACACTTATTTACTGAGATATGATTGTTTGACGTTTTTTTTACTGAGATATGGCAGTTTGCATTTTTCCAAGAAAATATTGAATTTTTGGCAGGAAAAAAGTGATCACAGATTTGTCCTCTTTTCACTCTAGGACGCATATTTACTGAAATATTTCCTGAGAAAATATGGAATTTATGGCTGGAAAAAAGTGATCACAGATGTGGCCTCTTTTTCGCTCTAGGACGCTTATTTACTGAGATATGGCAGTTTGAAGTTTTCCAAGAAAATACTGAATTTTGGGATGGAATAAAGTGATCACAGGATTTGGCTTTTTTCGCTCTAGGACACTTATTTACTGAGATATGGGCGTTTGAAGTTTTCCAAGAAAATACTGAATTTTGGGCTGGAAAAAAGTGATCACAGGATTTTACTCTTCTCACTCTAGGACACTTATTTACTGAGATATGATTGTTTGACGTTTTTTTTACTGAGATATGGCAGTTTGCATTTTTCCAAGAAAATATTGAATTTTTGGCAGGAAAAAAGTGATAACAGATTTGTCCTCTTTTCACTCTAGGACGCATATTTACTGAAATATTTCCTGAGAAAATATGGAATTTATGGCTGGAAAAAAGTGATCACAGAATTGGTCTGTTTTCGCTCTAGGTCGATCATTTACTGAGATATGGCCGTTAGTAATTTTCCAAAAAAATATTGAATTTTGGGCTGGAAACAAGTGATCACTGGATTTGACTTTTTTCGCTCTAGGTCGATCATTTACTGAGATATGGCCGTTAGTAATTTTCCAAAAAAATATTGAATTTTGGGCTGGAAACAAGTGATCACATGATTTGGCTTTTTTCGCTCTAGGACGCATATTTACTGAGATATGGGCGTTTGAAGTTTTCCAAGAAAGTATTGAATTTTGGGCTGGAAACAAGTGATCACAGATTTGTCCTCTTTTTGCTCTAGGACGCTTATTTACTGAGAAACAAGTGATCACTGGATTTCGCTTTTTTCGCACTTGGTCGCTTATTTACTGAGATATGGCCGTTTGATGTTTTCCAAGAAAATATAGAATTTTGGGCTGGATAAAAGTGATCGCAGGATTTGGCTTTTTACGCTTTACTGAGATATGGCCGTTTGATGTTTTCCAAGAAAATATTGAATTTTTGGGTGGAAATAACTGATAACAGCATTTGCCTCTTTTTGCTCTAGGACGCTTATTTACTGAGATATGTTCGTTTGAAGTTTTCCCAGAAAATATTGAATTTTGGGCTGGATAAAAGAGATCACAGGATTTGCCTCTTTTCGCTCTAGGACGCTTATTTACTGAGGTATGACAGATTGAAGTTTTCCTAGGAAATATTGCATTTAGGCTGGAAAAAGTGATCACAGGACACTTATTTACTGAGATATGGGCGTTTGAAGTTTTCCAAGGAAAAATTTAATTTTTGCGTGGAAAAAAGTGATCACAGATTTGGCTGGAAAATAGTGAAAAAAGTGATCACAGGATGTGCCTCTTTTCGCTCTAGGACACTTATTTACTGAGATAAGGCCGTTTGAAATTTTCCAAGGAAATATTGAATTTTTGACTGGAAAACAGTGATAACAGATTTGGCATCGTTTCGCTCTAACACGCTTATTTACTGAGATATGGCCGTTTGAAATTTTCAAATGAAATACTGAATTTTTGACAGGAAAATAATGAAAAAAGTGATCACAGGATGTGCCTCTTTTTGCTCTAGGACGCTTATTTACTGAGATATGTTCGCTTGAAGTTTTCCCAGAAAATATTGAATTTTGGGCTGGATAAAAGTGATCACAGGATTTGGCTTTTTTCGCTCTAGAACGCTTATTTACTGAGGTATGACAGATTGAAGTTTTCCAAGGAAATATTGCATTTGAGCTGGAAAAAGTGATCACAGGACGCTTATTTACTGAGATATGGCCGTTTGAAGTTTTACGAGGAAATTTTGAATTTTTGGCTGGAAAAATGTGATCACAGAATTGGCATCGTTTCGCTCTAACACGCTTATTTACTGAGATATGGCTGTTTGAAATTTTCCAAGGAAATATTGAATTTTTGGCTGGAAAATAGTGATCACAGGATTTGCCTCTTTTTGCTCTAGGACACTAATTTACTGAAATATGGCCGTTTGAAATTTTCAAAGGAAATACTGAATTTTTGGCTGGAAAATAGTGAAAAAAGTGATTACTGGATGTGCCTCTTTTTGCTCTAGGACGCTTATTTACTGAGATATGTTCGCTTGAAGTTTTCCCAGAAAATATTGAATTTTGGGCTGGATAAAAGTGATCACAGGATTTGGCTTTTTTCGCTCTAGGACGCTTATTTACTGAGGTATGACAGATTGAAGTTTTCCAAGAAAATACTGAATTTTGGGATGGAATAAAGAGATCACAGGATTTGCCTCTTTTCGCTCTAGGACGCTTATTTACTGAGGTATGACAGATTGAAGTTTTCCAAGGAAATATTGCATTTGAGCTGGAAAAAGTGATCACAGGACGCTTATTCACTGAGATATGGCCGTTTGAAGTTTTACGAGGAAATTTTGAATTTTGAACTGGATCACAGGATTTGACTTTTTTCAATCTAGGACGCTTCATTACTGCGATATGGCCGTTTGAAGTTTTCCAAAAAAATATTGAATTTTGGGCTGGAAAAAAATGATCACAGATTTGGCATCGTTTCGCTCTAACACGCTTATTTACTGAGATATGGCCGTTTGAAATTTTCAAAGGAAATACTGAATTTTTGGCTGGAAAATAGTGAAAAAAGTGATCACAGGATGTGCCTCTTTTTGCTCTAGGACACTTATTTACTGAAATATGGCCATTTGAAATTTTCCAAGGAAATATTGGAAAAAGTGATCACAGGACGCTTATTTACTGAGATATGGGCGTTTGAAGCTTTCCAAGAAAATATTGAATTTTGAACTGGAAAAAAGTGATCACAGGATTTGACTTTTTTCACTCTAGGACGCTTCTTTACTGAGATATGGCCGTTTGAAGTTTTCCAAAAAAATATTGAATTTTGGGCTGGAAAAAAATGATCACAGGATTTGACTTTATTCACTCTAGGACGCTTCTTTACTGAGATATGGCCGTTTGAAGTTTTCCAAAAAAATATTGAATTTTGGGCTGAAAAAAAATGATCACAGGATTTGACTTTATTCACTCTAGGACGCTTATTTACTGAGATATTCCGTTTGAAGTTTTAAAAGGAAATATTGAATTTTTGACTGGAAAATAGTGATAACAGGATTTGCCTGTTTTCGCTCTAGGACGCTTATTTACTGAGATATTCCGTTTGAAGTTTTAAAAGGAAATATTGAATTTTTGACTGGAAAAAAGTGATCACAGGATTGAACTCTTTTTTACTGAGATATGGCCGTTTGGAATTTTCAAAGGAAATACTGAATTTTTGACTGGAAAATAGTGATCACAGACTTTGCCTCTTTTCGATTTAGGACGCGTATTTACTGAGATATGGCAGTTTGAAGTTTTCCAAGGAAATATTGAATTTTTGGCTGGAAAGATGTGATCACAGAATTTGCCTGTTTTCGTCTAGGACGCTTATTTACTGAGATATGCCGTTTGAAGTTTAAAAAGGAAATATTGAATTTTTGGCTGGAAAAAGGCGATAACAGGATTTGCCTCTAGTCTATCTAAGGGCTTATTTACTGAGATATGGTAGTTTGAAGTTTTAAAAGGAAATATTGAATTTTTGGATGGAAAAAAGTGATCACAGGATTTGCCACTATCCTGTCTAAGACTCTTATTTACTGAGATATGGCCGATTGAAGTTTTCCAAGAAAATATTGTATTTTTGGCTGGAAAAAGTGATCACAGGATTGAACTCTTTTTTACTGAGATATGGCCGTTTGGAATTTTCAAAGGAAATACTGAATTTTTGACTGGAAAATAGTGATCACAGACTTTGCCTCTTTTCGATTTAGGACGCGTATTTACTGAGATATGGCAGTTTGAAGTTTTCCAAGGAAATATTGAATTTTTGGCTGGAAAGATGTGATCACAGGATTTGCCTCTTTTCGGTCTAGGACTCTTATTTACTGAGATATGCCGTTTGAAGTTTAAAAAGGAAATATTGAATTTTTGGCTGGAAAAAGGTGATAACAGGATTTGCCTCTCTTCTCTGTAAGGCGCTTATTTACTGAGATATGCCGTTTGAAGTTTTAAAAGGAAATATTGAATTTTTGGCTGGAAAAAAGTGATCACAGGATTTGCCTTCTAAGACGCTTATTTACTGAGATATGCCGTTTGAAATTTTCAAAGGAAATACTGAATTTTTGGCAGGAAAAAGGTGATAACAGGATTTGGCTCTCTTCTCTGTAAGGCGCTTATATACTGAGATATGGCAGTTTGAATTTTCCAAGGAAATATTGAATTTTTGGCTAGAAAAATATGATCACAGGATTTGCCTGTTTTTGCTCTATGACGCTTATTTACTGAGATATGGCAGTTTGAAGTTTTCCAAGGAAATATTGAATTTTTGGCTAGAAAAATGTGATCACAGGATTTGCCTGTTTTTGCTCTAGGACGCTTATTTACTGATTTATGCCGTTTGAAGTTTTAAAAGGAAATATTGTATTTTTGGCTGGAAAGAGTGATCACAGGAGTTGACTCTTTTCCCTCAAGACTCTTTTACTGAGATATGGCAGTTTGAAGTTTTCCAAGGAAATATTGAATTTTTGGCTAGAAAAATGTGATCACAGGATTTGCCTGTTTTTGCTCTAGGACGCTTATTTACTGATTTATGCCGTTTGAAGTTTTAAAAGGAAATATTGTATTTTTGGCTGGAAAGAGTGATCACAGACTTTGCCTCTTTTATTTACTGAGATATGGTCGTTTGAAGTTTAAAAAGGAAATATTGATTTTTTGAATGGAAAAAAGAGATCACAGGATTTGCCTCTTTTCGCTTTAGGACGCTTATTTACTGAGATATGCCGTTTGAAGTTTTAAAAGGAAATATTGAATTTTTGGCTGGAAAAAAGTGATCACAGGATTTGCCTTCTAAGACGCTTATTTACTGAGATATGCCGTTTGAAATTTTAAAAGGAAATACTGAATTTTTGGCAGGAAAAAGGTGATAACAGGATTTGGCTCTCTTCTCTGTAAGGCGCTTATATACTGACATATGGCTGTTTGAAGTTTTCGAAGGAAATATTGAATTTTTGGCTGGAAAAAGGTGATAACAGGATTTGCCTCTCTTCTCTGTAAGGCGCTTATATACTGAGATATGGCAGTTTGAAGTTTTTCAATGAAATATTGAATTTTTGGCTGGAAAAATGTGATCACAGGATTTGCCTGTTTTCGCTTTAGGACGCTTATTTACTGAGATATGGCCGTTTGAAGTTTTCGAAGGAAATATTGAATTTTTGGATGGAAAAAGGTGATAACAGGATTTGCCTCTCTTCTCTGTAAGGCGCTTATTTACTGAGATATGGCCGTTTGAAGTTTTCCAAGGAAATATTGAATTTTTGGCTGGAAAAAAGTGATCACAGGATTTGCCACTCTCCTGTCTAAGACTCTTATTTACTGAGATATGGCCGATTGGAATTTTCAAAGGAAATACTGAATTTTTGAATGAATAACAGTGATCACAGACTTTGCCTCTTTTCGCCTCTAGGACGCTTATTTACTGAGATATGGTCGTTTGAAGTTTAAAAAGGAAATATTGAATTTTTGGCTGGAAAGAGTGATCACAGGATTTGCCTCTTTTCGGTCTAGGACTCTTATTTACTGAGATATGCCGTTTGAAGTTTTAAAAGGAAATATTGAATTTTTGGCTGGAAAAAAGTGATCACAGGATTTGCCTTCTAAGACGCTTATTTACTGAGATATGCCGTTTGAAGTTTTCGAAGGAAATATTGAATTTTTGGATGGAAAAAGGTGATAACAGGATTTGCCTCTCTTCTCTGTAAGGCGCTTATATACTGAGATATGGCAGTTTGAAGTTTTTCAATGAAATATTGAATTTTTGGCTGGAAAAATGTGATCACAGGATTTGCCTGTTTTCGCTTTAGGACGCTTATTTACTGAGATATGGCCGTTTGAAGTTTTCGAAGGAAATATTGAATTTTTGGATGGAAAAAGGTGATAACAGGATTTGCCTCTCTTCTCTGTAAGGCGCTTATTTACTGAGATATGGCCGTTTGAAGTTTTCCAAGGAAATATTGAATTTTTGGCTGGAAAAAAGTGATCACAGGATTTGCCACTCTCCTGTCTAAGACTCTTATTTACTGAGATATGGCCGATTGGAATTTTCAAAGGAAATACTGAATTTTTGAATGAATAACAGTGATCACAGACTTTGCCTCTTTTCGCCTCTAGGACGCTTATTTACTGAGATATGGTCGTTTGAAGTTTAAAAAGGAAATATTGAATTTTTGGCTGGAAAGAGTGATCACAGGATTTGCCTCTTTTCGGTCTAGGACTCTTATTTACTGAGATATGCCGTTTGAAATTTTCAAAGGAAATACTGAATTTTTGGCAGGAAAAAGGTGATAACAGGATTTGGCTCTCTTCTCTGTAAGGCGCTTATATACTGAGATATGGCAGTTTGAATTTTCCAAGGAAATATTGAATTTTTGGCTAGAAAAATGTGATCACAGGATTTGCCTGTTTTTGCTCTATGACGCTTATTTACTGAGATATGGCAGTTTGAAGTTTTCCAAGGAAATATTGAATTTTTGGCTAGAAAAATGTGATCACAGGATTTGCCTGTTTTTGCTCTAGGACGCTTATTTACTGATTTATGCCGTTTGAAGTTTTAAAAGGAAATATTGTATTTTTGGCTGGAAAGAGTGATCACAGACTTTGCCTCTTTTATTTACTGAGATATGGTCGTTTGAAGTTTAAAAAGGAAATATTGATTTTTTGAATGGAAAAAAGTGATCACAGGATTTGCCTCTTTTCGCTTTAGGACGCTTATTTACTGAGATATGCCGTTTGAAGTTTTAAAAGGAAATATTGAATTTTTGGCTGGAAAAAAGTGATAACAGGATTTGCCTCTCTTCTCTGTAAGGCGCTTATATACTGAGATATGGCAGTTTGAAGTTTTTCAATGAAATATTGAATTTTTGGCTGGAAAAATGTGATCACAGGATTTGCCTGTTTTCGCTTTAGGACGCTTATTTACTGAGATATGGCCGTTTGAAGTTTTCGAAGGAAATATTGAATTTTTGGATGGAAAAAGGTGATAACAGGATTTGCCTCTCTTCTCTGTAAGGCGCTTATTTACTGAGATATGGCAGTTTGAAGTTTTTCAATGAAATATTGAATTTTTGGCTGGAAAAATGTGATCACAGGATTTGCCTGTTTTCGCTTTAGGACGCTTATTTACTGAGATATGGCCGTTTGAAGTTTTAAAAGGATATATTGAATTTTTGGCAGGAAAAAGGTGATAACAGGATTTGGCTCTCTTCTCTGTAAGGCGCTTATATACTGACATATGGCTGTTTGAAGTTTTCGAAGGAAATATTGAATTTTTGGCTGGAAAAAGGTGATAACAGGATTTGCCTCTCTTCTCTGTAAGGCGCTTATATACTGAGATATGGCAGTTTGAAGTTTTTCAATGAAATATTGAATTTTTGGCTGGAAAAATGTGATCACAGGATTTGCCTGTTTTCGCTTTAGGACGCTTATTTACTGAGATATGGCCGTTTGAAGTTTTCGAAGGAAATATTGAATTTTTGGATGGAAAAAGGTGATAACAGGATTTGCCTCTCTTCTCTGTAAGGCGCTTATTTACTGAGATATGGCCGTTTGAAGTTTTCGAAGGAAATATTGAATTTTTGGTTGGAAAAATGTGATCACAGGATTTGCCTGTTTTCGTTTTAGGACGCTTATTTACTGAGATATGCCGTTTGAAGTTTTAAAAGGATATATTGAATTTTTGGCTGGAAAAAGGTGATAACAGGATTTGCCTCTATTCTCTGTAAGGCGCTTATTTACTGAGATATGGCAGTTTGAAGTTTTCCAAGGAAATATTGAATTTTTGGCTAGAAAAATGTGATCACAGGATTTGCCGGTTTTTGCTCTAGGACGCTTATTTACTGAGATATGGCCGTTTGAAGTTTTCCAAGGAAATATTGAATTTTTGGCTGGAAAAAGGTGATCACAGGATTTGCCTGTTTTCGCTCTAGAACGCTTATTTACTGAGATATGCCGTTTGAAGTTTAAAAAGGAAATATTGAATTTTTGGATGGAAAAATGTGTTAATAGGTGTTCAAAGATGAACACGTTTCTTGTGGTGTGGTTCGAATGTGCTGTTGTAGTATTTACAGAAATTATACAATCTACTTATATTTTGAGACTCTAGTTAAATTATTTAAAAAAAAAAATCGAGTTATCCCCCACCAGTGGTAAGAGACTCGTTGCATTGTTTATAAAAAAGAAAGTAATTTGGAATAAATAAGATTCCTAAACTTGGTACAGAACCATATTAAAAAAAAAATCGAGTTATCCCCCACCAATGGTAAGAGACTCGTTGCATTCTTTATAAAAAAGAAAGCAATTTGGAATAAATAAGATTCCTAAACTTGGTACAGAACCAGATTAAAAAAAAAAAGATGCTACCAATTCCACTTAGCTCTATGATGAAGGAGTTAGTGGAGCGACAAGAAAATGCTTATAAAAGGATTAAGCACCTTGTCGTCGAGGATCCAAACTCACATGAGTTGGACAAGTTGTGGGAGGAGTTTCAATCATCCCACGCAAGGATGATAGCGGCAGAAGCTTTGGCGGACCACCAATATTTTAAGAAAAATATATATAAAGAGGTGTCCGCAATGAAAGCAGACGCTATGAGGAATCGCAACAAAATGCAACAACAAGAGTTGGAGCGGCTGCGACGGGAACTCGCAACACAACAAAAACGCTTAGACGAGCAAGCAATTGCCCAGCAGCAGAGAGAACTGGCTTTTCAACAGCAAAGAAGTCAGTTGCAGGGAGCAGATATGGAGGACACCTTTGCCAAAGAGGAAGGTGTGAAGGAGAGATCGCCAGCATTTAGTTCATCGGTGCCATGGAAAGAAAGTCAGGTTTTAAAAAATCGGATGGACAAAAGTAAAGAAGCCCTACAGATATGTGACCATGCGATGCAAAGGCAGTCAACAATGTGCGATTTAGAAATAGAACAAGACCGCCTAAAACGATTATGGGATTTGGCAGATAAGAAAAAATGCAGCTTGCAGAAATATTATGGCTATAGATGCGACGAATTTGGAGATCTGGAGTTGGCTGTGAACAACATGCTAATTAGGATAGCTTCAGAGATCGACAAAAAAAAGAGAAGCAAATTACGAACCATGCTAGAACCACAAAGACCCTATGGAAAAAGATTGAATCACTGTCACTTGGAGAAGAACATACAAAGTATTCGCGAAGAACTTCAATCCAAGGATGAAATCTATTTGAAAGAAATCAGTGAGATCCGTTCACAACATCAAGCTGAGATCGCAGAGATAGAGGGACGTTTAGCCAATAAAGAGAAATCCCGACAAGAGTTGCATGTACAATATGCAGTCAAAATGCAACAATCCATGCAAGAGCTGCGCGAACAATACGGAGCTGCCGCCAATAGAAATACGGCAGCTGCTTCAAGTGCCATCAACGAATTACTTATACGAGTCGACAAGTTGAATAGCCGTAACAGTGAATTGGAATCGTCGAATACTGCCTTGAATGTCCGTGTTCATGATCTGGAGCAGTTGTTGATAAATGAACGTGCTCGCCACAATGACGATATTACCAATCTGGAAGCGGAATTGCAGCGAATGCATGATGATATGCCGCAACAACGGCAGGAATATCAGCAAGATCTGGGCCGTGTTATTCCGCCGGCAGCTCCTCACTTTGGAGGAATCTGGAAGGATGGCGGCAAAGCAGAGAAATTTCACGACAAAAGCGTGATTGGCGATAGTGATATTCCGGAAGAGGAATGGTCACCATTATTGCACCAGATGGAAGCCGCGGTGGATTCTATACCGTTATATACCATAACGAATGATGAAGATGAAGGTCTACATCGAGGATACTTCTCGATATACAGACCAACAGAACTACCGATACTAGCGATGCCAGGAACACTAGCAAAATCTTATACTGGAGTTCTCCTTTTGGAGAAGGTGGAAAGAAGAGTACTTAACCACACTCCAACGACAATACAAATCGCACAAGCCAAAACAAGATGTGAAAGGAAGCCAGGACGTCCGTTTCCAAGATGACCAGAGCCACACACCAAAGTATGACCGCTTTTGGCTGTGGAAGAAGAAGTCATGCAGAACAAGACATCAGAAGTTCAAACAAAAGAGGAACAGGATATAGCGGCTACTGGTGGCTAGTTTTAACTAGCAGTTTTTTATTAATGTTTAATACACTTGAATATTAAGGGCCTATGTTCCTATAACACTAATATATATTATCGAATTATATACAGTCCACTAAATATTGTATGTATGTAAAAGAATATACAGTCCACTAAATATTGTATGTATGTAAAAAAATTATACAGTCCACTCGAAGTTAAGAAATCTACAATTAAGAACCCCTACACACATTTTTGCCGCCCGGCAGAATGTTCAAAGATGAACACGTTTCTTGTGGTGTGGTTCGAATGTGCTGTTGTAGTATTTACAGAAATTATACAATCTACTTATATTTTGGCCGCGGCAGAATGTTCAGAAATGAACATGGATATTCCGCCCAGGCTGTTATCACTTTCAAATGTGAGCACGTTGCGGGTGGTGTGTTTGGATTATGCTGTATCTACACTTCGGAGAGTTTACGATCAATTGACCCTTGCACCGATAACAAATGTACATGCATGGTGACGAGCAAATAGATGCACATCGCTATGAAGAAAAGGATCGCGATAAGACACCACGCACACACACACACTAGAATATAAATAGAATTTATAATGTAGTACCTAAGTAAAACATTTGTTAAGATTGGTATAAATAGTCCATACCAATTCCTTGGTTCTTTAGTATTATTTAAAGGTTCATACTGATTGTATGTTCCATGTATTCACTGGGTGCATTACAAAACATCCAGACAACTGAATACAAGTAATAAATTTACTGAGATATGGTCGTTTGAAGTTTTAAAAGGAATTATTGAATTCTTGGCTGGAAAAAGGTGATAACAGTATTTGCCTCTATTCTTTGTAAGGCGCTTATTTACTGAGATATGGCAGTTTGAAGTTTTCCAAGGAAATATTAAATTTTTGGCTGGAAAAATGTGATCACAGGATTTGCCTCTTTTCGCTCTAAGACGCTTATTTACTGAGATATGGCCGTTTGAAGTTTTCGAAGGAAATATTGAATTTTTGGCTGGAAAAAGGTGATAACAGGATTTGCCTCTCTTCTCTGTAAGGCGCTTATATACTGAGATATGGCAGTTTGAAGTTTTTCAAGGAAATATTGAATTTTTGGCTGGAAAAATGTGATCACAGGATTTGCCTGTTTTCGCTTTAGGACGCTTATTTACTGAGATATGCCGTTTGAAGTTTTAAAAGGAAATATTGAATTTTTGGCTGGAAAAATGTGATCACAGGATTTGCCTGTTTTCGCTTTAGAATGCTTATTTACTGAGATATGCCGTTTGAAGTTTTAAAAGGAAATATTGAATTTTTGGCTGGAAAAAGGTGATAACAGGATTTGCCTCTCTTCTCTGTAAGGCGCTTATTTACTGAGATATGGTAGTTTGAAGTTTTCCAAGGAAATATTGAATTTTTGGCTGGAAAAATGTGATCACAGGATTTGCCTCTTTTCGCCCTAAGACGCTTATTTACTGAGATATTACCGTTTGAAATGTTCCAAGGAAATATTGAATTTTTGGCTGGAAAAATGTGATCACAGGAATTGCCTTTTTCGCTCTAAGACATTTATTTACTGAGATATTACCGTTTGAAATGTTCCAAGGAAATATTGAGTTTTTGTCTGGAAAATAGTGATCACAGTATTTGCATCTTTTTGCTCTAAGACATTTATTTACTGAGATTTGGCCGTTTGAAATTTTCCAGGGAAATATTGAATTTTTGGCTGGAAAAAAGTGATAACAGGATTTGCCTCTCTTCTCTCTAAGACGCTTATTTACTGAGATATGGCCCTTTGAAATTTTCCAAGAAACTTGTGCTTTTGGCTTGAAAAAAGTGATCACAGGATTAGCCTTTTTTGCTCTAGGACGCTTATTTACTGAGATATGGCCGTTTGAAGTTTTCCAAGGAAATATTGAATTTTTGGCTGGAAAAATGTGAACACAGGTTTTGCCTCTATTCTCTGTAAGGCGCTTATTTACTGAGATATGGCAGTTTGAAGTTTTCCATGGAAATATTGAATTTTTGGCTGGAAAAAGGTGATAACAGGATGTGCCTCTATTCTCTGTAAGGCGCTTATTTACTGAGATATGGCAGTTTGAAGTTTTCCAAGGAAATATTGAATTTTTGGCTAGAAAAATGTGATCACAGGATTTGCCTGTTTTTGCTCTAGGACGCTTATTTACTGAGATATGGCAGTTTGAAGTTTTCCAAGGAAATATTGAATTTTTGGCCGGAAAAATTTGAACACAGGTTTTGCCTCTATTCTCTGTAAGGCGCTTATTTACTGAGATATGGCAGTTTGAAGTTTTCCAAGGAAATATTGAATTTTTGGCTGGAAAAAGGTGATAACAGGATGTGCCTCTATTCTCTGTAAGGCGCTTATTTACTGAGATATGGCAGTTTGAAGTTTTCCAAGGAAATATTGAATTTTTGGCTAGAAAAATGTGATCACAGGATTTGCCTGTTTTTGCTCTAGGACGCTTATTTGCTGAGATATGGCCGTTTGAAATTTTCCAAGGAAATATTGAATTTTTGGCTGGAAAAAGGTGATAACAGGATTTGCCTCTCTTCTCTGTAAGGCGCTTAATTACTGAGATATACCGTTTGAAGTTTAAAAAGGAAATATTGAATTTTTGGCTGAAAAAATGTGATCACAGGATTTGCCTGTTTTCGCTTTAGGACTCGTATTTACTTAGATATGGCAGTTTGAAGTTTTCCAAGGAAATATTGAATTTTTGGCTAGAAAAAGGTGATAACAGGATGTGCCTCTATTCTCTGTAAGGCGCTTATTTACTGAGATATGGCAGTTTGAAGTTTTCCAAGGAAATATTGAATTTTTGGCTAGAAAAATGTGATCACAGGATTTGCCTGTTTTTGCTCTAGGACGCTTATTTGCTGAGATATGGCCGTTTGAAATTTTCCAAGGAAATATTGCATTTTTGGCTGGAAAAAGGTGATAACAGGATTTGCCTCTCTTCTCTGTAAGGCGCTTAATTACTGAGATATACCGTTTGAAGTTTAAAAAGGAAATATTGAATTTTTGGCTGAAAAAATGTGATCACAGGATTTGCCTGTTTTCGCTTTAGGACTCGTATTTACTTAGATATGGCAGTTTGAAGTTTTCCAAGGAAATATTGAATTTTTGGCTGGAAAAAGGTGATAACAGGATGTGCCTCTATTCTCTGTAAGGCGCTTATTTACTGAGATATGGCAGTTTGAAGTTTTCCAAGGAAATATTGAATTTTTGGCTAGAAAAATGTGATCACAGGATTTGCCTGTTTTTGCTCTTGGACGCTTATTTACTTAGATATGGCAGTTTGAAGTTTTCCAAGTAAATATTGAATTTTTGGCTAGAAAAATGTGATCACAGGATTTGCCTCTATTCTCTGTAAGGCGGTTATTTACTGAGATATTACCGTTTGAAATGTTCCAAGGAAATATTGAATTTCTGGCTGGAAAAAATGTTAACAGGATTTGCCTCTATTCTCTGTAAGGCGCTTATTTACTGAGATATGGCAGTTTGAAGTTTACCAAGGAAATATTGAATTTTTGGCTAGAAAAATGTGATCACAGGATTTGCCTGTTTTTGCTCTAGGACGCTTATTTACTGAGATATGGCAGTTTGAAGTTTTCCAAGTAAATATTGAATTTTTGGCTAGAAAAATGTGATCCCAGGATTTGCCTGTTTTTGCTCTAGGACGCTTATTTACTGAGATATTGCAGTTTGAATTTTTCCAAGGAAATGTTGTATTTTTGGCTAGGAAAAAAGTGATCACAGAATTTGCCTCTTTTTGCTCTAAGACATTTATTTACTGAGATATGGCAGTTTGAAACTTTCCAAGGAAACATTGAATTTTTGGCTGGAAAAATGTGATCACAGGATTTGCCCCTTTTCGCTCTAAGACGCTTATTGTCTGAGATATTACCGTTTGAAATGTTAAAAGGAAATATTGAGTTTTTGTCTGGAAAATAGTGATCACAGTATTTGCCTCTTTTTGCTCTAAGACATTTATTTACTGAGATTTGGCCTTTTGAAATTTTCCAGGGAAATATTGAATTTTTGGCTGGAAAAAAGTGATCACAGGATTTGTCTCTCTTCTCTCTAAGACGCTTAGTTACTGAGATATGGCCCTTTGAAATTTTCCAAGAAACTTGTTTTTTTGGCTTGAAAAAAGTGATCACAGGATTAGCCTTTTTCGCTCTAGGACGCTTATTTACTGAGATATGGCAGTTTGAAGTTTTCCAAGGAAATATTGAATTTTTGGCTAGAAAAATGTGATCACAGGATTTGCCTGTTTTTGCTCTAGGACGCTTATTTACTGAGATATGGTTTGAAGTTTTCCAAGGATATATTGAATTTTTGGCTAGAAAAATGTGATCACAGGATTTGCCTCTCTTCTCTGTAAGGCGCTTATTTACTGAGATATGGCAGTTTAAAGTTTTCCAAGGAAATATTGAATTTTTGGCTGGAAAAATGTGATCACAGGATTTGCCTCTATTCTCTGTAAGGCGCTTATTTACTGAGATATGGCAGTTTGAAGTTTTCCAAGGAAATATTGAATTTTTGGCTGGAAAAAGGTGATAACAGGATGTGCCTCTATTCTCTCTAAGACATTTATTTACTGAGATATTACCGTTTGAAATGTTCCAAGGAAATATTGAGTTTTTGTCTGGAAAATAGTGATCACAGTATTTGCATCTTTTTGCTCTAAGACATTTATTTACAGAGATTTGGCCGTTTGAAATTTTCCAGGGAAATATTGAATTTTTGGCTGGAAAAAAGTGATAACAGGATTTGCCTCTCTTCTCTCTAAGACGCTTATTTACTGAGATATGGCCCTTTGAAATTTTCCAAGAAACTTGTGTTTTTGGCTTGAAAAAAGTGATCACAGGATTAGCCTTTTTTGCTCTACGACGCTTATTTACTGAGATATGGCCGTTTGAAGTTTTCCAAGGAAATATTGAATTTTTGGCTGGAAAAATGTGAACACAGGTTTTGCCTCTATTCTCTGTAAGGCGCTTATTTACTGAGATATGGCAGTTTGAAGTTTTCCAAGGAAATATTGAATTTTTGGCTGGAAAAAGGTGATAACAGGATGTGCCTCTATTCTCTGTAAGGCGCTTATTTACTGAGATATGGCAGTTTGAAGTTTTCCAAGGAAATATTGAATTTTTGGCTAGAAAGATGTGATCACAGGATTTGCCTGTTTTTGCTCTAGGACGCTTATTTGCTGAGATATGGCCGTTTGAAATTTTCCAAGGAAATATTGAATTTTTGGCTGGAAAAAGGTGATAACAGGATTTGCCTCTCTTCTCTGTAAGGCGCTTATTTACTGAGATATGGCAGTTTGAAGTTTTCCAAGGAAATATTGAATTTTTGGCTAGAAAAATGTGATCACAGGATTTGCCTGTTTTTGCTCTAGGACGCTTATTTACTGAGATATGGCAGTTTGAAGTTTTCCAAGGAAATATTGAATTTTTGGCCGGAAAAATTTGAACACAGGTTTTGCCTCTATTCTCTGTAAGGCGCTTATTTACTGAGATATGGCAGTTTGAAGTTTTCCAAGGAAATATTGAATTTTTGGCTGGAAAAAGGTTATAACAGGATGTGCCTCTATTCTCTGTAAGGCGCTTATTTACTGAGATATGGCAGTTTGAAGTTTTCCAAGGAAATATTGAATTTTTGGCTAGAAAAATGTGATCACAGGATTTGCCTGTTTTTGCTCTAGGACGCTTATTTGCTGAGATATGGCCGTTTGAAATTTTCCAAGGAAATATTGAATTTTTGGCTGGAAAAAGGTGATAACAGGATTTGCCTCTCTTCTCTGTAAGGCGCTTAATTACTGAGATATACCGTTTGAAGTTTAAAAAGGAAATATTGAATTTTTGGCTGAAAAAATGTGATCACAGGATTTGCCTGTTTTCGCTTTAGGACTCGTATTTACTTAGATATGGTCGTTTGAAGTTTAAAAAGGAAATATTGAATTTTTGGCTGGAAAAAGGTGTTAACAGGATTTGCCTCTCTTCTCTGTAAAGCGCTTATTTGCTGAGATATGGCAGTTTGAAGTTTTCCAAGGAAATATTGAATTTTTGGCTGGAAAAATGTGATCACAGGATTTGCCTCTATTCTCTGTAAGGCGGTTATTTACTGAGATATTACCGTTTGAAATGTTCCAAGGAAATATTGAATTTCTGGCTGGAAAAAGTGTTAACAGGATTTGCCTCTATTCTCTGTAAGGCGCTTATTTACTGAGATATGGCAGTTTGAAGTTTACCAAGGAAATATTGAATTTTTGGCTAGAAAAATGTGATCACAGGATTTGCCTGTTTTTGCTCTAGGACGCTTATTTACTTAGATATGGCAGTTTGAAGTTTTCCAAGTAAATATTGAATTTTTGGCTAGAAAAATGTGATCACAGGATTTGCCTGTTTTTGCTCTAGGACGCTTATTTACTGAGATATGGCAGTTTGAAGTTTTCCAAGTAAATATTGAATTTTTGGCTAGAAAAATGTGATCACAGGATTTGCCTCTATTCTCTGTAAGGCGCTTATTTACTGAGATATTACCGTTTGAAATGTTCCAAGGAAATATTGAATTTCTGGCTGGAAAAAGTGTTAACAGGATTTGCCTCTATTCTCTGTAAGGCGCTTATTTACTGAGATATGGCAGTTTGAAGTTTTCCAAGGAAATATTGAATTTTTGGCTAGAAAAATGTGATCACAGGATTTGCCTGTTTTTACTCTAGGACGCTTATTTACTGAGATATGGCAGTTTGAAGGTTTCCAAGGAAATATTGAATTTTTGGCTAGAAAAATGTGATGACAGGATTTGCCTGTTTTTGCTCTAGGACGCTTATTTACTGAGATATGGCAGTTTGAAGTTTTCCAAGTAAATATTGAATTTTTGGCTAGAAAAATGTGATTACAGGATTTGCCTCTCTTTTCTCTAAGACGCTTATTTACTGAGATATGGCCCTTTGAAATTTTCCAAGAAACTTGTTTTTTTGGCTTGAAAAAAGTGATCACAGGATTAGCCTTTTTCGCTCTAGGACGCTTATTTACTGAGATATGGCCGTTTGAAATGTTCCATGGAAATATTGAATTTCTGGCTGGAAAAAGGTGTTAACAGGATTTGCATCTATTCTCTGTAAGGCGCTTATTTACTGAGATATGGCAGTTTGAAGTTTTCCAAGGAAATATTGAATTTTTGGCTAGAAAAATGTGATCACAGGATTTGCCTGTTTTTGCTCTAGGACGCTTATTTACTGAGATATGGCAGTTTGAAGTTTTCCAAGGAAATATTGAATTTTTGGCTGGAAAAAAGTGATCTCAGGATTTGCCTCTCTTCTCTCTAAGACGCTTATTTATTGAGATATGGCCCTTTGAAATTTTCCAAGAAACTTGTTTTTTTGGCTTGAAAAAAGTGATCACAGGATTAGCCTTTTTCGCTCTAGGACGCTTATTTACTGAGATATGGCCGTTTGAAATTTTCCAAGGAAATATTGATTTTTTGGCTGGAAAAAGGTGTTAACAGGATTTGCCTCTCTTCTCTGTAAGGCGCTTATTTACTGAGATATGGCAGTTTGAAGTTTTCCAAGGAAATATTGAATTTTTGGCTGGAAAAAGATGTTAACAGGATTTGCCTCTATTCTCTGTAAGGCGCTTATTTACTGAGATATGGCAGTTTGAAGTTTTCCAAGGAAATATTGAATTTTTGGCTAGAAAAATGTGATCACAGGATTTGCCTCTTTTCGCTCTAAGACGCTTATTTACTGAGATATGGCAGTTTGAAGTTTTCCAAGGAAATATTGAATTTTTGGCTGGAAAAATGTGATCACAGGATTTGCCTCTATTCTCTGTAAGACGCTTATTTACTGAGATATGGCAGTTTGAAGTTTTCCAAGGAAATATTGAATTTTTGGCTGGAAAAATGTGATCACAGAATTTGCCTCTATTCTCTGTAAGGCGCTTATTTACTGAGATATGGCAGTTTGAAGTTTTCCAAGGAAATATTGAATTTTTGGCTGGAAAAAGGTGTTAACAGGATTTGCCTCTATTCTCTGTAAGGCGCTTATTTACTGAGATATGGCAGTTTGAAATTTTCCAAGAAACTTTTTTTTTTGGCTTGAAAAATGTGATCACAGGATTTGCCTGTTTTTGCTCTAGGACGCTTTTTTACTGAGATATGGCAGTTTGAAGTTTTCCAAGGAAATATTGAATTTTTGGCTAGAAAAATGTGATCCCAGGATTTGCCTGTTTTTGCTCTAGGACGCTTATTTACTGAGATATTGCAGTTTGAATTTTTCCAAGGAAATGTTGTATTTTTGGCTAGGAAAAAAGTGATCACAGAATTTGCCTCTTTTTGCTCTAAGACATTTATTTACTGAGATATGGCAGTTTGAAACTTTCCAAGGAAATATTGAATTTTTGGCTGGAAAAATGTGATCACAGGATTTGCCCCTTTTCGCTCTAAGACGCTTATTGTCTGAGATATTACCGTTTGAAATGTTAAAAGGAAATATTGAGTTTTTGTCTGGAAAATAGTGATCACAGTATTTGCCTCTTTTTGCTCTAAGACATTTATTTACTGAGATTTGGCCTTTTGAAATTTTCCAGGGAAATATTGAATTTTTGGCTGGAAAAAAGTGATCACAGGATTTGTCTCTCTTCTCTCTAAGACGCTTATTTACTGAGATATGGCCCTTTGAAATTTTCCAAGAAACTTGTTTTTTTGGCTTGAAAAAAGTGATCACAGGATTAGCCTTTTTCGCTCTAGGACGCTTATTTACTAAGATATGGCAGTTTGAAGTTTTCCAAGGAAATATTGAATTTTTGGCTAGAAAAATGTGATCACAGGATTTGCCTGTTTTTGCTCTAGGACGCTTATTTACTGAGATATGGTTTGAAGTTTTCCAAGGATATATTGAATTTTTGGCTAGAAAAATGTGATCACAGGATTTGCCTCTCTTCTCTGTAAGGCGCTTATTTACTGAGATATGGCAGTTTAAAGTTTTCCAAGGAAATATTGAATTTTTGGCTGGAAAAATGTGATAACAGGATGTGCCTCTATTCTCTCTAAGACATTTATTTACTGAGATATTACCGTTTGAAATGTTCCAAGGAAATATTGAGTTTTTGTCTGGAAAATAGTGATCACAGTATTTGCATCTTTTTGCTCTAAGACATTTATTTACTGAGATTTGGCCGTTTGAAATTTTCCAGGGAAATATTGAATTTTTGGCTGGAAAAAAGTGATAACAGGATTTGCCTCTCTTCTCTCTAAGACGCTTATTTACTGAGATATGGCCCTTTGAAATTTTCCAAGAAACTTGTGTTTTTGGCTTGAAAAAAGTGATCACAGGATTAGCCTTTTTTGCTCTAGGACGCTTATTTACTGAGATATGGCCGTTTGAAATTTTCCAAGGAAATATTTCGATTTTTTGGCTGGATAAAGGTGTTAACAGGATTTGCCTCTCTTCTCTGTAAGGCGCTTATTTACTGAGATATGGCAGTTTGAAGTTTTCCAAGGAAATATTGAATTTTTGGCTGGAAAAAGGTGTTAACAGGATTCTCTGTAAGGCGCTTATTTACTGAGATATGGCAGTTTGAAGTTTTCCAAGGAAATATTGAATTTTTGGCTAGAAAAATGTGATCACAGGATTTGCCTGTTTTTGCTCTAGGACGCTTATTTACTGAGATATGGCAGTTTGAAGTTTTCCAAGGAAATATTGAATTTTTGGCTGGAAAAATGTGAACACAGGTTTTGCCTCTATTCTCTGTAAGGCGCTTATTTACTGAGATATGGCAGTTTGAAGTTTTCCAAGGAAATATTGAATTTTTGGCTGGAAAAATGTGATCACAGGATTTGCCTCTATTCTCTGTAAGGCGCTTATTTACTGAGATATGGCAGTTTGAAGTTTTCCAAGGAAATATTGAATTTTTGGCTAGAAAAATGTGATCACAGGATTTGCCTGTTTTTGCTCTAGGACGCTTATTTGCTGAGATATGGCCGTTTGAAATTTTCCAAGGAAATATTGAATTTTTGGCTGGAAAAAGGTGATAACAGGATTTGCCTCTCTTCTCTGTAAGGCGCTTAATTACTGAGATATACCGTTTGAAGTTTAAAAAGGAAATATTGAATTTTTGGCTGAAAAATGTGATCACAGGATTTGCCTGTTTTCGCTTTAAGACTCGTATTTACTTAGATATGGTCGTTTGAAGTTTAAAAAGGAAATATTGAATTTTTGGCTGGAAAAAGGTGTTAACAGGATTTGCCTCTCTTCTCTGTAAAGCGCTTATTTGCTGAGATATGGCAGTTTGAAGTTTTCCAAGGAAATATTGAATTTTTGGCTGGAAAAATGTTATCACAGGATTTGCCTCTTTTCGCTCTAAGACGCTTATTTACTGAGATATGGCTGTTTGAAATTTTCCAAGGAAATATTGAATTTTTGGCTGGAAAAAGGTGATAACAGAATTCGACTCTCTTCTCTGTAAGGCGCTTATTTACTGAGATATGGCCGTTTGAAGTTTTCCAAGGAAATATTGAATTTTTGGCTAGAAAAATGTGATCACAGGATTTGCCTCTCTTCTCTGTAAGGCGCTTATTTACTGAGATATGGCAGTTTAAAGTTTTCCAAGGAAATATTGAATTTTTGGCTGGAAAAATGTGATCACAGGATTTGCCTCTATTCTCTGTAAGGCGCTTATTTACTGAGATATGGCAGTTTGAAGTTTTCCAAGGAAATATTGAATTTTTGGCTGGAAAAAGGTGATAACAGGATGTGCCTCTATTCTCTCTAAGACATTTATTTACTGAGATATTACCGTTTGAAATGTTCCAAGGAAATATTGAGTTTTTGTCTGGAAAATAGTGATCACAGTATTTGCATCTTTTTGCTTTAAGACATTTATTTACTGAGATTTGGCCGTTTGAAATTTTCCAGGGAAATATTGAATTTTTGGCTGGAAAAAAGTGATAACAGGATTTGCCTCTCTTCTCTCTAAGACGCTTTTTTACTGAGATATGGCCCTTTGAAATTTTCCAAGAAACTTGTGTTTTTGGCTTGAAAAAAGTGATCACAGGATTAGCCTTTTTTGCTCTAGGACGCTTATTTACTGAGATATGGCCGTTTGAAATTTTCCAAGGAAATATTTCGATTTTTTGGCTGGATAAAGGTGTTAACAGGATTTGCCTCTCTTCTCTGTAAGGCGCTTATTTACTGAGATATGGCAGTTTGAAGTTTTCCAAGGAAATATTGAATTTTTGGCTGGAAAAAGGTGATAACAGGATTTGCCTCTCTTCTCTGTAAGGCGCTTAATTACTGAGATATACCGTTTGAAGTTTAAAAAGGAAATATTGAATTTTTGGCTGAAAAAATTTGATCACAGGATTTGCCTGTTTTCGCTTTAGGACGCGTATTTTCTTAGATATGGTCGTTTGAAGTTTAAAAAGGAAATATTGAATTTTTGGCTGGAAAAAGGTGTTAACAGGATTTGCCTCTCTTCTCTGTAAAGCGCTTATTTGCTGAGATATGGCAGTTTGAAGTTTTCCAAGGAAATATTGAATTTTTGGCTGGCAAAATGTGATAACAGGATTCGACTGTCTTCTCTGTAAGGCGCTTATTTACTGAGATATGGCCGTTTGAAGTTTTCCAAGGAAATATTGAATTTTTGGCTGGAAAAATGTGATCACAGGATTTGCCTGTTTTTGCTCTAGGACGCTTATTTACTGAGATATGGTTTGAAGTTTTCCAAGGATATATTGAATTTTTGGCTAGAAAAATGTGATCACAGGATTTGCCTCTCTTCTCTGTAAGGCGCTTATTTACTGAGATATGGCAGTTTAAAGTTTTCCAAGGAAATATTGAATTTTTGGCTGGAAAAATGTGATCACAGGATTTGCCTCTATTCTCTGTAAGGCGCTTATTTACTGAGATATGGCAGTTTGAAGTTTTCCAAGGAAATATTGAATTTTTGGCTGGAAAAAGGTGATAACAGGATGTGCCTCTATTCTCTCTAAGACATTTATTTACGGAGATATTACCGTTTGAAATGTTCCAAGGAAATATTGAGTTTTTGTCTGGAAAATAGTGATCACAGTATTTGCATCTTTTTGCTCTAAGACATTTAGACATTTTTTACTGAGATTTGGCCGTTTGAAATTTTCCAGGGAAATATTGAATTTTTGGCTGGAAAAAAGTGATAACAGGATTTGCCTCTCTTCTCTCTAAGACGCTTATTTACTGAGATATGGCCCTTTGAAATTTTCCAAGAAACTTGTGTTTTTGGCTTGAAAAAAGTGATCACAGGATTAGCCTTTTTTGCTCTAGGACGCTTATTTACTGAGATATGGCCGTTTGAAATTTTCCAAGGAAATATTTCGATTTTTTGGCTGGATAAAGGTGTTAACAGGATTTGCCTCTCTTCTCTGTAAGGCGCTTATTTACTGAGATATGGCAGTTTGAAGTTTTCCAAGGAAATATTGAATTTTTGGCTGGAAAAAGGTGTTAACAGGATTCTCTGTAAGGCGCTTATTTACTGAGATATGGCCGTTTGAAATTTTCCAAGGAAATATTTCGATTTTTTGGCTGGATAAAGGTGTTAACAGGATTTGCCTCTCTTCTCTGTAAGGCGCTTATTTACTGAGATATGGCTGTTTGAAGTTTTCCAAGGAAATATTGAATTTTTTCCTGGAAAAAGGTGATAATAGGATTTGCCTCTCTTCTCTGTAAGGCGCTTAATTACTGAGATATACCGTTTGAAGTTTAAAAAGGAAATATTGAATTTTTGGCTGAAAAAATGTGATCACAGGATTTGCCTGTTTTCGCTTTAGGACGCGTATTTACTGAGATATGGTCGTTTGAAGTTTAAAAAGGAAATATTGAATTTTTGGCTGGAAAAAGGTGTTAACAGGATTTGCCTCTCTTCTCTGTAAAGCGCTTATTTGCTGAGATATGGCAGTTTGAAGTTTTCCAAGGAAATATTGAATTTTTGGCTGGAAAAAGGTGATAACAGGATTCGACTCTCTTCTCTGTAAGGCGCTTATTTACTGAGATATGGCCGTTTGTAATTTTCCAAGGAAATATTGAATTTTTGGCTGGAAAAAGGTGTTAACTGGATTTGCCTCTCTTCTCTGTAAGGCGCTTATTTACTGAGATATGGCAGTTTGAAGTTTTCCAAGGAATTATTGAATTTTTGGCTGGAAAAATGTGATCACAGGATTTGCCTCTTTTCGCTCTAAGACGCTTATTTACTATGGCCGTTTGAAGTCTTCGAAGGAAATATTGAATTTTTTCCTGGAAAAAGGTGATAACAGGATTTGCCTCTCTTCTCTGTAAGGCGTTTATTTACTGAGATATGGTCGTTTGAAGTTTTCCAAGGAAATATTGAATTTTTGGCTGGAAAAATGTGATCACAGGATTTGCCTCTTTTCGCTCTAAGACGCTTATTAATGAGATATGGCTGTTTGAAATTTTCCAAGGAAATATTGAATTTTTGTCTAGAAAAATGTGATAACAGGATTTGCCTCTCTTCTCTGTAAGGCGCTTATTTACTGAGATATGGCAGTTTGAAGTTTCCCAAGGAAATATTGAATTTTTGGCTGGAAAAATGTGATCACAGGATTTGCCTGTTTTTGCTCTAGGACGCTTATTTACTGAGATATGGCCCTTTGAAGTTTTCGAAGGAAATATTGAATTTTTTCCTGGAAAAAGGTGATAACAGGATTTGCCTCTATTCTCTGTAAGGCACTTATTTACTGAGATATGGCAGTTTGATGTTTTCCAAGGAAATACTGAATTTTTGGCTAGAAAAATGTGATCACAGGATTTGCCTGTTTTTGCTCTAGGACGCTTATTTACTGAGATATGGCCGTTTGAAGTTTTCGAAGGAAATATTGAATTTTTGGCTGGAACAGGATTTGCCTATATTCTCTGTAAGGCGCTTATTTACTGAGATATGCCTTTTGAAGTTTTAAAAGGAGATATTGAATTTTTGGCTGGAAAAATGTGATCACAGTATTTGCCTCTTTTCGCTCTAAGACGCTTATTTACTGAGATATGGCCGTTTGAAATTTTCCAAGGAAATGTTGAACGTTTGGCTGGAAAAATGTGTTAACAGGATTTGCCTCTATTCTCTGTAAGGCGCTTATTTACTGAGATATGGCAGTTTGAAGTTTTTCAAGGAAATATTGAATTTTTGGCTGGAAAAAGGTGTTAACAGGATTTGCCTCTATTCTCTGTAAGGCGCTTATTTACTGAGATATGGCAGTTTGAAGTTTTCCAAGGAAATATTGAATTTTTGGCTAGAAAAATGTGATCACAGTATTTGCCTCTTTTCGCTCTAAGACGCTTATTTACTGAGATATGGCCGTTTGAAATTTTCCAAGGAAATGTTGAATGTTTGGCTGGAAAAATGTGTTAACAGGATTTGCCTCTATTCTCTGTAAGACGCTTATTTACTGAGATATGGCCGTTTGAAATTTTCCAAGGAAATGTTGAATGTTTGGCTGGAAAAATGTGTTAACAGGATTTGCCTCTATTCTCTGTAAGGCGCTTATTTACTGAGATATGGCAGTTTGAAGTTTTTGAAGGAAATATTGAATTTTTGGCTGGAAAAAGGTGTTAACAGGATTTGCCTCTATTCTCTGTAAGGCGCTTATTTACTGAGATATGCCTTTTGAAGTTTTAAAAGGAGATATTGAATTTTTGGCTGGAAAAATGTGATCACAGTATTTGCCTCTTTTCGCTCTAAGACGCTTATTTACTGAGATATGGCAGTTTGAAGTTTTTCAAGGAAATATTGAATTTTTGGCTGGAAAAAGATGTTAACAGGATTTGCCTCTATTCTCTGTAAGGCGCTTATTTACTGAGATATGGCAGTTTGAAGTTTTCCAAGGAAATATTGAATTTTTGGCTAGAAAAATGTGATCACAGGATTTGCCTCTATTCTCTGTAAGGCGCTTATTTACTGAGATATGGCCGTTTGAAATTTTCCAAGGAAATGTTGAATGTTTGGCTGGAAAAATGTGTTAACAGGATTTGCCTCTATTCTCTGTAAGACGCTTATTTACTGAGATATGGCCGTTTGAAATTTTCCAAGGAAATGTTGAATGTTTGGCTGGAAAAATGTGTTAACAGGATTTGCCTCTATTCTCTGTAAGACGCTTATTTACTGAGATATGGCCGTTTGAAATTTTCCAAGGAAATGTTGAATGTTTGGCTGGAAAAATGTGTTAACAGGATTTGCCTCTATTCTCTGTAAGGCGCCTATTTACTGAGATATGCCTTTTGAAGTTTTAAAAGGAGATATTGAAGTTTTGGCTGGAAAACTGTGATCACAGTATTTTCCTCTTTTCGCTCTAAGACGCTTATTTACTGAGATATGGCCGTTTGAAATTTTCCAAGGAAATGTTGAATGTTTGGCTGGAAAAATGTGTTAACAGGATTTGCCTCTATTCTCTGTAAGGCGCTTATTTACTGAGATATGGCAGTTTGAAGTTTTTCAAGGAAATATTGAATTTTTGGCTGGAAAAAGATGTTAACAGGATTTGCCTCTATTCTCTGTAAGGCGCTTATTTACTGAGATATGGCAGTATGAAGTTTTCCAAGGAAATATTGAATTTTTGGCTAGAAAAATATGATCACAGTATTTTCCTCTTTTCGCTCTAAGACGCTTATTTACTGAGATATGGCCGTTTGAAATTTTCCAAGGAAATGTTGAATGTTTGGCTGGAAAAATGTGTTAACAGGATTTGCCTCTATTCTCTGTAAGACGCTTATTTACTGAGATATGGCAGTTTGAAGTTTTCCAAGGAAATATTGAATTTTTGGCTGGAAAAAGGTGTTAACAGGATTTGCCTCTATTCTCTGTAAGGCGCTTATTTACTGAGATATGGCAGTTTGAAATTTTCCAAGAAACTTGTTTTTTTGGCTTGAAAAATGTGATCACAGGATTTGCCTGTTTTTGCTCTAGGACGCTTTTTTACTGAGATATGGCAGTTTGAAGTTTTCCAAGGAAATATTGAATTTTTGGCTAGAAAAATGTGATCCCAGGATTTGCCTGTTTTTGCTCTAGGACGCTTATTTACTGAGATATTGCAGTTTGAATTTTTCCAAGGAAATGTTGTATTTTTGGCTAGGAAAAAAGTGATCACAGAATTTGCCTCTTTTTGCTCTAAGACATTTATTTACTGAGATATGGCAGTTTGATACTTTCCAAGGAAATATTGAATTTTTGGCTGGAAAAATGTGATCACAGGATTTTTTCCCCTTTTCGCTCTAAGACGCTTATTGTCTGAGATATTACCGTTTGAAATGTTAAAAGGAAATATTGAGTTTTTGTCTGGAAAATAGTGATCACAGTATTTGCCTCTTTTTGCTCTAAGACATTTATTTACTGAGATTTGGCCTTTTGAAATTTTCCAGGGAAATATTGAATTTTTGGCTGGAAAAAAGTGATCACAGGATTAGCCTTTTTCGCTCTAGGACGCTTATTTACTGAGATATGGCAGTTTGAAGTTTTCCAAGGAAATATTGAATTTTTGGCTAGAAAAATGTGATCACAGGATTTGCCTGTTTTTGCTCTAGGACGCTTATTTACTGAGATATGGTTTGAAGTTTTCCAAGGATATATTGAATTTTTGGCTAGAAAAATGTGATCACAGGATTTGCCTCTCTTCTCTGTAAGGCGCTTATTTACTGAGATGTGGCAGTTTAAAGTTTTCCAAGGAAATATTGAATTTTTGGCTGGAAAAATGTGATCACAGGATTTGCCTGTTTTTGCTCTAGGACGCTTATTTACTGAGATATTGCAGTTTGAATTTTTCCAAGGAAATGTTGTATTTTTGGCTAGGAAAAAAGTGATCACAGAATTTGCCTCTTTTTGCTCTAAGACATTTATTTACTGAGATATGGCAGTTTGATACTTTCCAAGGAAATATTGAATTTTTGGCTGGAAAAATGTGATCACAGGATTTTTTCCCCTTTTCGCTCTAAGACGCTTATTGTCTGAGATATTACCGTTTGAAATGTTAAAAGGAAATATTGAGTTTTTGTCTGGAAAATAGTGATCACAGTATTTGCCTCTCTTCTCTCTAAGACGCTTATTTACTGAGATATGGCCCTTTGAAATTTTCCAAGAAACTTGTTTTTTTGGCTTGAAAAAAGTGATCACAGGATTAGCCTTTTTCGCTCTAGGACGCTTATTTACTGAGATATGGCAGTTTGAAGTTTTCCAAGGAAATATTGAATTTTTGGCTAGAAAAATGTGATCACAGGATTTGCCTGTTTTTGCTCTAGGACGCTTATTTACTGAGATATGGTTTGAAGTTTTCCAAGGATATATTGAATTTTTGGCTAGAAAAATGTGATCACAGGATTTGCCTCTCTTCTCTGTAAGGCGCTTATTTACTGAGATGTGGCAGTTTAAAGTTTTCCAAGGAAATATTGAATTTTTGGCTGGAAAAATGTGATCACAGGATTTGCCTCTATTCTCTGTAAGACGCTTATTTACTGAGATATGGCAGTTTGAAGTTTTAAAAGGAGATATTGAAGTTTTGGCTGGAAAAATGTGATCACAGTATTTGCCTCTTTTCGCTCTTAGACGCTTATTTACTGAGATATGGCCGTTTGAAATTTTCCAAGGAAATGTTGAATGTTTGGCTGGAAAAATGTGTTAACAGGATTTGCCTCTATTCTCTGTAAGGCGCTTATTTACTGAGATATGGCAGTTTGAAGTTTTTCAAGGAAATATTGAATTTTTGGCTGGAAAAAGATGTTAACAGGATTTGCCTCTATTCTCTGTAAGGCGCTTATTTACTGAGATATGGCAGTATGAAGTTTTCCAAGGAAATATTGAATTTTTGGCTAGAAAAATATGATCACAGGATTTGCCTCTTTTCGCTCTAAGACGCTTATTTACTGAGATATGGCAGTTTGAAGTTTTCCAAGGAAATATTGAATTTTTGACTGGAAAAATGTGATCACAGGATTTGCCTCTATTCTCTGTAAGACGCTTATTTACTGAGATATGGCAGTTTGAAGTTTTCCAAGGAAATATTGAATTTTTGGCTGGAAAAAGGTGTTAACAGGATTTGCCTCTATTCTCTGTAAGGCGCTTATTTACTGAGATATGGCAGTTTGAAATTTTCCAATAAACTTGTTTTTTTGGCTTGAAAAATGTGATCACAGGATTTGCCTGTTTTTGCTCTAGGACGCTTTTTTACTGAGATATGGCAGTTTGAAGTTTTCCAAGGAAATATTGAATTTTTGGCTAGAAAAATGTGATCCCAGGATTTGCCTGTTTTTGCTCTAGGACGCTTATTTACTGAGATATTGCAGTTTGAATTTTTCCAAGGAAATGTTGTATTTTTGGCTAGGAAAAAAGTGATCACAGAATTTGCCTCTTTTTGCTCTAAGACATTTATTTACTGAGATATGGCAGTTTGATACTTTCCAAGGAAATATTGAATTTTTGGCTGGAAAAATGTGATCACAGGATTTTTTCCCCTTTTCGCTCTAAGACGCTTATTGTCTGAGATATTACCGTTTGAAATGTTAAAAGGAAATATTGAGTTTTTGTCTGGAAAATAGTGATCACAGTATTTGCCTGTTTTTGCTCTAAGACATTTATTTACTGAGATTTGGCATTTTGAAATTTTCCAGGGAAATATTGAATTTTTGGCTGGAAAAAAGTGATCACAGGATTTGTCTCTCTTCTCTCTAAGACGCTTATTTACTGAGATATGGCCCTTTGAAATTTTCCAAGAAACTTGTTTTTTTGGCTTGAAAAAAGTGATCACAGGATTAGCCTTTTTCGCTCTAGGACGCTTATTTACTGAGATATGGCAGTTTGAAGTTTTCCAAGGAAATATTGAATTTTTGGCTAGAAAAATGTGATCACAGGATTTGCCTGTTTTTGCTCTAGGACGCTTATTTACTGAGATATGGTTTGAAGTTTTCCAAGGATATATTGAATTTTTGGCTAGAAAAATGTGATCACAGGATTTGCCTCTATTCTCTGTAAGGCGCTTATTTACTGAGATGTGGCAGTTTAAAGTTTTCCAAGGAAATATTGAATTTTTGGCTGGAAAAATGTGATCACAGGATTTGCCTCTATTCTCTGTAAGGCGCTTATTTACTGAGATATGGCAGTTTGAAGTTTTCCAAGGAAATATTGAATTTTTGGCTGGAAAAAGGTGATAACAGGATGTGCCTCTATTCTCTCTAAGACATTTATTTACTGAGATATTACCGTTTGAAATGTTCCAAGGAAATATTGAATTTTTGGCTGGAAAAAAGTGATAACAGGATTTGCCTCTCTTCTCTCTCAGACGCTTATTTACTGAGATATGGCCCTTTGAAATTTTCCAAGGAAATATTTCGATTTTTTGGCTGGATAAAGGTGTTAACAGGATTTGCCTCTCTTCTCTGTAAGGCGCTTATTTACTGAGATATGGTAGTTTGAAGTTTTCCAAGGAAATATTGAATTTTTGGCTGGAAAAAGGTGATAACAGGATTTGCCTCTCTTCTCTGTAAGGCGCTTAATTACTGAGATATACCGTTTGAAGTTTAAAAAGGAAATATTGAATTTTTGGCTGAAAAAATGTGATCACAGGATTTGCCTGTTTTCGCTTTAGGACGCGTATTTACTTAGATATGGTCGTTTGAAGTTTAAAAAGGAAATATTGAATTTTTGGCTGGAAAAAGGTGTTAACAGGATTTGCCTCTCTTCTCTGTAAAGCGCTTATTTGCTGAGATATGGCAGTTTGAAGTTTTCCAAGGAAATATTGAATTTTTGGCTGGCAAAATGTGATCACAGGATTTGCCTCTTTTCGCTCTAAGACGCTTATTTACTGAGATATGGCTGTTTGAAATTTTCCAAGGAAATATTGAATTTTTGGCTGGAAAAAGGTGATAACAGGATTCGACTCTCTTCTCTGTAAGGCGCTTATTTACTGAGATATGGCCCTTTGAAATTTTCCAAGAAACTTGTATTTTTGGCTTGAAAAAAGTGATCACAGGATTAGCCTTTTTTGCTCTAGGACGCTTATTTACTGAGATATGGCCGTTTGAAATTTTCCAAGGAAATATTTCGATTTTTTGGCTGGATAAAGGTGTTAACAGGATTTGCCTCTCTTCTCTGTAAGGCGCTTATTTACTGAGATATGGCAGTTTGAAGTTTTCCAAGGAAATATTGAATTTTTGGCTGGAAAAAGGTGATAACAGGATTTGCCTCTCTTCTCTGTAAGGCGCTTAATTACTGAGATATACCGTTTGAAGTTTAAAAAGGAAATATTGAATTTTTGGCTGGAAAAAGGTGATAACAGGATTTGCCTCTCTTCTCTGTAAAGCGCTTATTTGCTGAGATATGGCAGTTTGAAGTTTTCCAAGGAAATATTGAATTTTTGGCTGGAAAAAAGTGATAACAGGATTTGCCTCTCTTCTCTCTAAGACGCTTATTTACTGAGATATGGCCCTTTGAAATTTTCCAAGAAACTTGTATTTTTGGCTTGAAAAAAGTGATCACAGGATTAGCCTTTTTTGCTCTAGGACGCTTATTTACTGAGATATGGCCGTTTGAAATTTTCCAAGGAAATATTTCGATTTTTTGGCTGGATAAAGGTGTTAACAGGATTTGCCTCTCTTCTCTGTAAGGCGCTTATTTACTGAGATATGGCAGTTTGAAGTTTTCCAAGGAAATATTGCATTTTTGGCTGGAAAAAGGTGATAACAGGATTTGCCTCTCTTCTCTGTAAGGCGCTTAATTACTGAGATATACCGTTTGAAGTTTAAAAAGGAAATATTGAATTTTTGGCTGAAAAAATGTGATCACAGGATTTGCCTGTTTTCGCTTTAGGACGCGTATTTACTTAGATATGGTCGTTTGAAGTTTAAAAAGGAAATATTGAATTTTTGGCTGGAAAAAGGTGTTAACAGGATTTGCCTCTCTTCTCTGTAAAGCGCTTATTTGCTGAGATATGGCAGTTTGAAGTTTTCCAAGGAAATATTGAATTTTTGGCTGGCAAAATGTGATCACAGGATTTGCCTCTTTTCGCTCTAAGTCGCTTATTTACTGAGATATGGCTGTTTGAAATTTTCCAAGGAAATATTGAATTTTTGGCTGGAAAAAGGTGATAACAGGATTCGACTCTCTTCTCTGTAAGGCGCTTATTTACTGAGATATGGCCGTTTGAAGTTTTCCAAGGAAATATTGAATTTTTGGCTGGAAAAATGTGATCACAGGATTTGCCTCTATTCTCTGTAAGGCGCTTATTTACTGAGATATGGCAGTTTGAAGTTTTCCAAGGAAATATTGAATTTTTGGCTGGAAAAAGGTGATAACAGGATGTGCCCTTTATTCTCTCTAAGACATTTATTTACTGAGATATTACCGTTTGAAATGTTCCAAGGAAATATTGAGTTTTTGTCTGGAAAATAGTGATCACAGTATTTGCATCTTTTTGCTCTAAGACATTTATTTACTGAGATTTGGCCGTTTGAAATTTTCCAGGGAAATATTGAATTTTTGGGTGGAAAAAAGTGATAACAGGATTTGCCTCTCTTCTCTCTCAGACGCTTATTTACTGAGATATGGCCCTTTGAAATTTTCCAAGAAACTTGTGTTTTTGGCTTGAAAAAAGTGATCACAGCATTAGCCTTTTTTGCTCTAGGACGCTTATTTACTGAGATATGGCCGTTTGAAATTTTCCAAGGAAATATTTCGATTTTTTGGCTGGATAAAGGTGTTAACAGGATTTGCCTCTCTTCTCTGTAAGGCGCTTATTTACTGAGATATGGCAGTTTGAAGTTTTCCAAGGAAATATTGAATTTTTGGCTGGAAAAAGGTGTTAACAGAATTCTCTGTAAGGCGCTTATTTACTGAGATATGGCCGTTTGAAATTTTCCAAGGAAATATTTCGATTTTTTGGCTGGATAAAGGTGTTAACAGGATTTGCCTCTCTTCTCTGTAAGGCGCTTATTTACTGAGATATGGCTGTTTGAAATTTCCAAGGAAATATTGAATTTTTGGCTGGAAAAAGGTGATAACAGGATTCGACTCTCTTCTCTGTAAGGCGCTTATTTACTGAGATATGGCCGTTTGAAATTTTCCAAGGAAATATTGAATTTTTGGCTGGAAAAAGGTGTTAACAGGATTTGCCTCTCTTCTCTGTAAGGCGCTTATTTACTGAGATATGGCAGTTTGAAGTTTTCCAAGGAATTATTGAATTTTTGGCTGGAAAAATGTGATCACAGGATTTGCCTCTTTTCGCTCTAAGACGCTTATTTACTATGGCCGTTTGAAGTCTTCGAAGGAAATATTGAATTTTTTCCTGGAAAAAGGTGATAACAGGATTTGCCTCTCTTCTCTGTAAGGCGCTTAATTACTGAGATATACCGTTTGAAGTTTAAAAAGGAAATTTTGAATTTTTGGCTGAAAAAATGTGATCACAGGATTTGGCTGTTTTCGCTTTAGGACGCGTATTTACTGAGATATGGTCGTTTGAAGTTTAAAAAGGAAATATTGAATTTTTGGCTGCAAAAAGGTGTTAACAGGATTTGCCTCTCTTCTCTGTAAAGCGCTTATTTGCTGAGATATGGCAGTTTGAAGTTTTCCAAGGAAATATTGAATTTTTGGCTGGAAAAATTTGATCACAGGATTTGCCTCTTTTCGCTCTACGACGCTTATTTACTGAGATATGGCTGTTTGAAATTTTCCAAGGAAATATTGAATTTTTGGCTGGAAAAAGGTGATAACAGGATTCGACTCTCTTCTCTGTAAGGCGCTTATTTACTGAGATATGGCCGTTTGTAATTTTCCAAGGAAATATTGAATTTTTGGCTGGAAAAAGGTGTTAACAGGATTTGCCTCTCTTCTCTGTAAGGCGCTTATTTACTGAGAAATGGCAGTTTGAAGTTTTCCAAGGAATTATTGAATTTTTGGCTGGAAAAATGTGATCACAGGATTTGCCTCTTTTCGCTCTAAGACGCTTATTTACTATGGCCGTTTGAAGTCTTCGAAGGAAATATTGAATTTTTTCCTGGAAAAAGGTGATAACAGGATTTGCCTCTCTTCTCTGTAAGGCGTTTATTTACTGAGATATGGTCGTTTGAAGTTTTCCAAGGAAATATTGAATTTTTGGCTGGAAAAATGTGATCACAGGATTTGCCTCTTTTCGCTCTAAGACGCTTATTAATGAGATATGGCTGTTTGAAATTTTCCAAGGAAATATTGAATTTTTGGCTGGAAAAATGTGATAACAGGATTTGCCTCTCTTCTCTGTAAGGCGCTTATTTACTGAGATATGGCAGTTTGAAGTTTCCCAAGGAAATATTGAATTTTTGGCTAGAAAAATGTGATCACAGGATTTGCCTGTTTTTGCTCTAGGACGCTTATTTACTGAGATATGGCCCTTTGAAGTTTTCGAAGGAAATATTGAATTTTTTCCTGGAAAAAGGTGATAACAGGATTTGCCTCTATTCTCTGTAAGGCACTTATTTACTGAGATATGGCAGTTTGAAGTTTTCCAAGGAAATATTGAATTTTTGGCTAGAAAAATGTGATCACAGGATTTGCCTGTTTTTGCTCTAGGACGCTTATTTACTGAGATATGGCCGTTTGAAGTTTTCGAAGGAAATATTGAATTTTTGGCTGGAACAGGATTTGCCTATATTCTCTGTAAGGCACTTATTTACTGAGATATGGCCGTTTGAAATTTTCCAAGGAAATGTTGAATGTTTGGCTGGAAAAATGTGTTAACAGGATTTGCCTCTATTCTCTGTAAGGCGCTTATTTACTGAGATATGGCAGTTTGAAGTTTTTCAAGGAAATATTGACTTTTTGGCTGGAAAAATGTGATCACAGGATTTGCCTGTTTTCGCTTTAGGACGTTTATTTACTGAGATATGACTTTTGAAGTTTCCCAAGGAAATATTGAATTTTTGGCTAGAAAAATGTGATCACAGGATTTGCCTGTTTTTGCTCTAGGACGCTTATTTACTGAGATATGGCCCTTTGAAGTTTTCGAAGGAAATATTGAATTTTTTCCTGGAAAAAGGTGATAACAGGATTTGCCTCTATTCTCTGTAAGGCACTTATTTACTGAGATATGGCAGTTTGAAGTTTTCCAAGGAAATATTGAATTTTTGGCTAGAAAAATGTGATCACAGGATTTGCCTGTTTTTGCTCTAGGACGCTTATTTACTGAGAAATGGCAGTTTGAAGTTTTCGAAGGAAATATTGAATTTTTTCCTGGAAAAATGTGATAACAGGATTTGCCTCTCTTCTCTGTAAGGCGCTTATTTACTGAGATATGGCAGTTTGAAGTTTCCCAAGGAAATATTGAATTTTTGGCTAGAAAAATGTGATCACAGGATTTGCCTGTTTTTGCTCTAGGACGCTTATTTACTGAGATATGGCCCTTTGAAGTTTTCGAAGGAAATATTGAATTTTTTCCTGGAAAAAGGTGATAATAGGATTTGCCTCTATTCTCTGTAAGGCACTTATTTACTGAGATATGGCCGTTTGAAGTTTTAAAAGGAGATATTGAATTTTTGGCTGGAAAAATGTGATCACAGTATTTGCCTCTTTTCGCTCTAAGACGCTTATTTACTGAGATATGGCCGTTTGAAATTTTCCAAGGAAATGTTGAATGTTTGGCTGGAAAAATGTATTAACAGGATTTGCCTCTATTCTCTGTAAGGCGCTTATTTACTGAGATATGGCAGTTTGAAGTTTTTCAAGGAAATATTGACTTTTTGGCTGGAAAAATGTGATCACAGGATTTGCCTGTTTTCGCTTTAGGACGTTTATTTACTGAGATATGACTTTTGAAGTTTTAAAAGGAGATATTGAATTTTTGGCTGGAAAAATTTGATCACAGGATTTGCCTCTTTTCGCTCCAAGACGCTTATTTACAGAGATATGGCCGTTTGAAATTTTCCAAGGAAATGTTGAATTTTTGGCTGGAAAAATGTGTTAATAGGATTTGCCTCTATTCTCTGTAAGGCGCTTATTTACTGAGATATGGCAGTTTGAAGTTTTTCAAGGAAATATTGAATTTTTGGCTGGAAAAAGATGTTAACAGGATTTGCCTATATTCTCTGTAAGACGGTTATTTACTGAGATATGGCCGTTTGAAATTTTCCAAGGAAATGTTGAATTTTTGGCTGGAAAAATGTGTTAACAGGATTTGCCTCTTTTCGCTCTAAGACGCTTATTTACTGAGATATGGCCGTTTGAAATTTTCCAAGGAAATAGTGAATTTTTGGCTGGAAAAAGGTATTAACAGGATTTGCCTGTTTTCGCTTTAGGACGCTTATTTACTGAGATATGCCCTTTGAAGTTTTAAAAGGAGATATTGAATTTTTGGCTGGAAAAATGTGATCACAGGATTTGCCTCTTTTCGCTCTACGACGCTTATTTACTGAGATATGGCTGTTTGAAATTTTCCAAGGAAATATTGAATTTTTGGCTGGAAAAAGGTGATAACAGGATTCGACTCTCTTCTCTGTAAGGCGCTTATTTACTGAGATATGGCCGTTTGTAATTTTCCAAGGAAATATTGAATTTTTGGCTGGAAAAAGGTGTTAACAGGATTTGCCTCTCTTCTCTGTAAGGCGCTTATTTACTGAGATATGGCAGTTTGAAGTTTTCCAAGGAATTATTGAATTTTTGGCTGGAAAAATGTGATCACAGGATTTGCCTCTTTTCGCTCTAAGACGCTTATTTACTATGGCCGTTTGAAGTCTTCGAAGGAAATATTGAATTTTTTCCTGGAAAAAGGTGATAACAGGATTTGCCTCTCTTCTCTGTAAGGCGTTTATTTACTGAGATATGGTCGTTTGAAGTTTTCCAAGGAAATATTGAATTTTTGGCTGGAAAAATGTGATCACAGGATTTGCCTCTTTTCGCTCTAAGACGCTTATTAATGAGATATGGCTGTTTGAAATTTTCCAAGGAAATATTGAATTTTTGGCTGGAAAAATGTGATAACAGGATTTGCCTCTCTTCTCTGTAAGGCGCTTATTTACTGAGATATGGCAGTTTGAAGTTTCCCAAGGAAATATTGAATTTTTGGCTAGAAAAATGTGATCACAGGATTTGCCTGTTTTTGCTCTAGGACGCTTATTTACTGAGATATGGCCGTTTGAAATTTTCCAAGGAAATGTTGAATGTTTGGCTGGAAAAATGTGTTAACAGGATTTGCCTCTATTCTCTGTAAGGCGCTTATTTACTGAGATATGGCAGTTTGAAGTTTTTCAAGGAAATATTGACTTTTTGGCTGGAAAAATGTGATCACAGGATTTGCCTGTTTTCGCTTTAGGACGTTTATTTACTGAGATATGACTTTTGAAGTTTTAAAAGGAGATATTGAATTTTTGGCTGGAAAAATTTGATCACAGGATTTGCCTCTTTTCGCTCCAAGACGCTTATTTACAGAGATATGGCCGTTTGAAATTTTCCAAGGAAATGTTGAATTTTTGGCTGGAAAAATGTGTTAATAGGATTTGCCTCTATTCTCTGTAAGGCGCTTATTTACTGAGATATGGCAGTTTGAAGTTTTTCAAGGAAATATTGAATTTTTGGCTGGAAAAAGATGTTAACAGGATTTGCCTATATTCTCTGTAAGACGCTTATTTACTGAGATATGGCCGTTTGAAATTTTCCAAGGAAATGTTGAATTTTTGGCTGGAAAAATGTGTTAACAGGATTTGCCTCTTTTCGCTCTAAGACGCTTATTTACTGAGATATGGCTGTTTGAAATTTTCCAAGGAAATAGTGAATTTTTGGCTTGAAAAAGGTATTAACAGGATTTGCCTGTTTTCGCTTTAGGACGCTTATTTACTGAGATATGCCTTTTGAAGTTTTAAAAGGAGATATTGAATTTTTGGCTGAAAAAATGTGATCACAGGATTTGCCTCTTTTCGCTCTAAGGCGCTTATTTACTGAGATATGGCAGTTTGAAGTTTTCCAAGGAAATATTGAATTTTTGGCTGGAAAAATGTGATCACAGGATTTGCCTCTTTTCGCTCTAAGACGCTTATTTACTGAGATATGGCCGTTTGAAGTTTTCGAAGGAAATATTGAACTTTTGGCTGGAAAAAGGTGATAACAGGATTTGCCTGTTTTTGCTCTAGGACGCTTATTTACTGAGATATGGCAGTTTGAAGTTTTCCAAGGAAATATTGAATTTTTGGCTAGAAAAATGTGATCACAGGATTTGCCTGTTTTTGCTCTAGGACGCTTATTTACTGAGATATGGCCGCTTGAAGTTTTCGAAGGAAATATTGAATTTTTGCCTGGAAAAAGGTGATAACAGGATTTGCCTCTCTTCTCTGTAAGGCGCTTATTTACTGAGATATGGCAGTTTGAAATTTTCCAAGGAAATATTGAATTTTTGGCTGGAAAAATGTGATCAAAGGATTTGCCTCTTTTCGCTCTAAGGCGCTTATTTACTGAGATATGGCCGTTTGAAATTTTCCAAGGAAATATTGTATTTTTGGCTGGAAAAAGGTGTTAACAGGATTTGCCTCTATTCTCTGTAAGGCGCTTATTTACTGAGATATGGCAGTTTGAAGTTTTCCAAGGAAATATTGAATTTTTGGCTAGAAAAATGTGATCACAGGATTTGCCTGTTTTTGCTCTAGGACGCTTATTTACTGAGATATGGCCGTTTGAAGTTTTCGAAGGAAATATTGAATTTTTGGCTGGAAAAAGGTGATAACAGGATTTGCCTCTCTTCTCTGTAAGGCGCTTATTTACTGAGATATGGCAGTTTGAAGTTTTCCAAGGAAATATTGAATTTTTGGCTGGAAAAATGTGATCACAGGATTTGCCTGGTTTCGCTTTAGGACGCTTATTTACTGAGATATGCCTTTTGAAGTTTTAAAAGGAGATATTGAATTTTTGGCTGGAAAAATGTGATCAAAGGATTTGCCTCTTTTCGCTCTAAGGCGCTTATTTACTGAGATATGGCCGTTTGAAATTTTCCAAGGAAATATTGAATTTTTGGCTGGCAAAAGTTGTCAACAGTATTTGCCTCTATTCTCTGTAAGGCGCTTATTTACTGAGATATGGCAGTTTGAAGTTTTTCAAGGAAATATTGAATTTTTGGCTAGAAAAATGTGATCACAGGATTTGCCTGGTTTTGCTCTAGGACTCTTATTTACTGAGATATGGCCGTTTGGCATTTTCAAAGGAAATACTGAATTTTTGAATGGAAAATAGTTATAACAGGATTTGCCTCTCTTCTCTCAAAGACGCTTATTTACTGAGATATGGTCGTTTGAAATTTAAAAAGGAAATATTGATTTTTTGGCTGGAAAAAGTTGTCAACAGGATTTGCCTCGATTCTCTGTAAGGCGCTTATTTACTGAGATATGGCCGTTTGAAATTTTCCAAGGAAATATTGAATTTTTGGCTGGAAAATGTGATCACAGGATTTGCCTTTTTTCGCTTTAGGACGCTTATTTACTGAGATATGCCTTTTGAAGTTTTCCAGGGAAATATTGAATTTTTGGCTGGAAAAAGTGATAACAGGATTTGCCTCTATTCTCTGTAAGGCACTTATTTACTGAGATATGGCAGTTTGAAGTTTTCCAAGGAAATATTGAATTTTTGGCTAGAAAAATGTGATCACAGGATTTGCCTCTCTTCTCTGTAAGGCGCTTATTTACTGAGATATGGCAGTTTGAAGTTTTCCAAGGAAATATTTAATTTTTGGCTGGCAAAAGTTGTCAACAGTATTTGCCTCTATTCTCTGTAAGGCGCTTATTTACTGAGATATGGCAGTTTGAAGTTTTCCAAGGAAATATTGAATTTTTGGCTAGAAAAATGTGATCACAGGATTTGCCTGTTTTTGCTCTAGGACGCTTATTTACTGAGATATGCCTTTTGAAGTTTTCCAGGGAAATATTGAATTTTTGGCTGGAAAAAGTGATAACAGGATTTGCCTCTATTCTCTGTAAGGCACTTATTTACTGAGATATGGCAGTTTGAAGTTTTCCAAGGAAATATTGAATCTTTGGCTAGAAAAATGTGATCACAGGATTTGCCTTTTTTCGCTTTAGGACGCTTATTTACTGAGATATGCCTTTTGAAGTTTTCCAGGGAAATATTGAATTTTTGGCTGGAAAAAGTGATAACAGGATTTGCCTCTATTCTCTGTAAGGCACTTATTTACTGAGATATGGCAGTTTGAAGTTTTCCAAGGAAATATTGAATTTTTGGCTGGAAAAAGGTGATAACAGGATTGGCCTCTCTTCTCTGTAAGGCGCTTATTTACTGAGATATGGCAGTTTGAAGTTTTCCAAGGAAATATTGAATTTTTGGCTGGCAAAAGTTGTCAACAGTATTTGCCTCTATTCTCTGTAAGACGCTTATTTACTGAGATATGGCAGTTTGAAGTTTTCCAAGGAAATATTGAATTTTTGGCTAGAAAAATGTGATCACAGGATTTGCCTGTTTTTGCTCTAGGACGCTTATTTACTGAGATATGGCCGTTTGCCTCTTTTGGCTCTAGGACGCTTATTTACTGAGATATGGCCGTTTGAAGTTTTCCAGGGAAATATTGAATTTTTGGCTGGAAAAAGTGATAACAGGATTTGCCTCTATTCTCTGTAAGGCGCTTATTTACTGAGATATGGCAGTTTGAAGTTTTCCAAGGAAATATTGAATTTTTGGCTGGAAAAAGGTGATAACAGGATTTGCCTCTCTTCTCTGTAAGGCGCTTATTTACTGAGATATGGCAGTTTGAAGTTTTCCAAGGAAATATTGAATTTTTGGCTGGCAAAAGTTGTCAACAGTATTTGCCTCTATTCTCTGTAAGGCGCTTATTTACTGAGATATGGCCGTTTGAAGTTTTCCAAGGAAATATTGAATTTTTGGCTAGAAAAATGTGATCACAGGATTTGCCTGGTTTTGCTCTAGGACGCTTATTTACTGAGATATGCCTTTTGAAGTTTTAAAAGGAGATATTGAATTTTTGGCTGGAAAATGTGATCACAGGATTTGCCTGTTTTCGCTTTAGGACGCTTATTTACTGAGATATGCCTTTTGAAGTTTTAAAAGGAGATATTGAATTTTTGGCTGGAAAAATGTGATCACAGGATTTGCCTCTTTTCGCTCTAAGGCTCTAAGGCAGGAAATATTGAATTTTTGGCTGGAAAAATGTGATCACAGGATTTGCCTCTTTTTGCTCTAGGACGCTTATTTACTGAGATATGGCAGTTTGAAGTTTTCCAAGGAAATATTGAATTTTTGGCTAGAAAAATGTGATCACAGGATTTGCCTGTTTTTGCTCTAGGACGCTTATTTACTGAGATATGGCCGTTTGAAGTTTTCGAAGGAAATATTGAATTTTTGCCTGGAAAAAGGTGATAACAGGATTTGCCTCTCTTCTCTGTAAGGCGCTTATTTACTGAGATATGGCAGTTTGAAGTTTTCCAAGGAAATATTGAATTTTTGGCTGGAAAAATGTGATCAAAGGATTTGCCTCTTTTCGCTCTAAGGCGCTTATTTACTGAGATATAGCCGTTTGAAATTTTCCAAGGAAATATTGTATTTTTGGCTGGAAAAAGGTGTTAACAGGATTTGCCTCTATTCTCTGTAAGGCGCTTATTTACTGAGATATGGCAGTTTGAAGTTTTCCAAGGAAATGTTGAATTTTTGGCTAGAAAAATGTGTTCACAGGATTTGCCTGTTTTTGCTCTAGGACGCTTATTTACTAAGATATGGCCGTTTGAAGTTTTCGAAGGAAATATTGAATTTTTGGCTGGAAAAAGGTGATAACAGGATTTGCCTCTCTTCTCTGTAAGGCGCTTATTTACTGAGATATGGCAGTTTGAAGTTTTCCAAGGAAATATTGAATTTTTGGCTGGCAAAAGTTGTCAACAGTATTTGCCTCTATTCTCTGTAAGGCGCTTATTTACTGAGATATGGCCGTTTGAAATTTTCCAAGGAAATAGTGAATTTTTGGCTGGAAAAAGGTATTAACAGGATTTGCCTGTTTTCGCTTTAGGACGCTTATTTACTGAGATATGCCTTTTGAAGTTTTAAAAGGAGATATTGAATTTTTGGCTGGAAAAATGTGATCACAGGATTTGCCTGTTTTCGCTTTAGGACGCTTATTTACTGAGATATGCCTTTTGAAGTTTTAAAAGGAGATATTGAATTTTTGGCTGGAAAAATGTGATCACAGGATTTGCCTCTTTTCGCTCTAAGGCGCTTATTTACTGAGATATGGCAGTTTGAAGTTTTCCAAGGAAATATTGAATTTTTGGCTGGAAAAATGTGATCACAGGATTTGCCTCTTTTCGCTCTAAGACGCTTATTTACTGAGATATGGCCGTTTGAAGTTTTCGAAGGAAATATTGAATTTTTGGCTGGAAAAAGGTGATAACAGGATTTGCCTGTTTTTGCTCTAGGACGCTTATTTACTGAGATATGGCAGTTTGAAGTTTTCCAAGGAAATATTGAATTTTTGGCTAGAAAAATGTGATCACAGGATTTGCCTGTTTTTGCTCTAGGACGCTTATTTACTGAGATATGGCCGCTTGAAGTTTTCGAAGGAAATATTGAATTTTTGCCTGGAAAAAGGTGATAACAGGATTTGCCTCTCTTCTCTGTAAGGCGCTTATTTACTGAGATATGGCCGTTTGAAATTTTCCAAGGAAATATTGAATTTTAGGCTGGAAAAATGTGATCAAAGGATTTGCCTCTTTTCGCTCTAAGGCGCTTATTTACTGAGATATGGCCGTTTGAAATTTTCCAAGGAAATATTGTATTTTTGGCTGGAAAAAGGTGTTAACAGGATTTGCCTCTATTCTCTGTAAGGCGCTTATTTACTGAGATATGGCAGTTTGAAGTTTTCCAAGGAAATATTGAATTTTTGGCTAGAAAAATGTGATCACAGGATTTGCCTGTTTTTGCTCTAGGACGCTTATTTACTGAGATATGGCCGTTTGAAGTTTTCGAAGGAAATATTGAATTTTTGGCTGGAAAAAGGTGATAACAGGATTTGCCTCTCTTCTCTGTAAGGCGCTTATTTACTGAGATATGGCAGTTTGAAGTTTTCCAAGGAAATATTGAATTTTTGGCTGGAAAAATGTGATCACAGGATTTGCCTGGTTTCGCTTTAGGACGCTTATTTACTGAGATATGCCTTTTGAAGTTTTAAAAGGAGATATTGAATTTTTGGCTGGAAAAATGTGATCAAAGGATTTGCCTCTTTTCGCTCTAAGGCGCTTATTTACTGAGATATGGCCGTTTGAAATTTTCCAAGGAAATATTGAATTTTTGGCTGGCAAAAGTTGTCAACAGTATTTGCCTCTATTCTCTGTAAGGCGCTTATTTACTGAGATATGGCAGTTTGAAGTTTTCCAAGGAAATATTGAATTTTTGGCTAGAAAAATGTGATCACAGGATTTGCCTGGTTTTGCTCTAGGACTCTTATTTACTGAGATATGGCCGTTTGGCATTTTCAAAGGAAATACTGAATTTTTGAATGGAAAATAGTTATAACAGGATTTGCCTCTCTTCTCTCAAAGACGCTTATTTACTGAGATATGGTCGTTTGAAGTTTAAAAAGGAAATATTGATTTTTTGGCTGGAAAAAGTTGTCAACAGGATTTGCCTCTATTCTCTGTAAGGCGCTTATTTACTGAGATATGGCCGTTTGAAATTTTCCAAGGAAATATTGAATTTTTGGCTGGAAAAATGTGATCACAGGATTTGCCTTTTTTCGCTTTAGGACGCTTATTTACTGAGATATGCCTTTTGAAGTTTTCCAGGGAAATATTGAATTTTTGGCTGGAAAAAGTGATAACAGGATTTGCCTCTATTCTCTGTAAGGCACTTATTTACTGAGATATGGCAGTTTGAAGTTTTCCAAGGAAATATTGAATTTTTGGCTAGAAAAATGTGATCACAGGATTTGCCTGTTTTTGCTCTAGGACGCTTATTTACTGAGATATGGCCGTTTGAAGTTTTCCAGGGAAATATTGAATTTTTGGCTGGAAAAAGTGATAACAGGATTTGCCTCTATTCTCTGTAAGGCACTTATTTACTGAGATATGGCAGTTTGAAGTTTTCCAAGGAAATATTGAATTTTTGGCTGGAAAAAGGTGATAACAGGATTTGCCTCTCTTCTCTGTAAGGCGCTTATTTACTGAGATATGGCAGTTTGAAGTTTTCCAAGGAAATATTGAATTTTTGGCTGGCAAAAGTTGTCAACAGTATTTGCCTCTATTCTCTGTAAGGCGCTTATTTACTGAGATATGGCAGTTTGAAGTTTTCCAAGGAAATATTGAATTTTTGGCTAGAAAAATGTGATCACAGGATTTGCCTGTTTTTGCTCTAGGACGCTTATTTACTGAGATATGGCCGTTTGCCTCTTTTGGCTCTAGGACGCTTATTTACTGAGATATGGCCGTTTGAAGTTTTCCAGGGAAATATTGAATTTTTGGCTGGACAAAGTGATAACAGGATTTGCCTCTATTCTCTGTAAGGCGCTTATTTACTGAGATATGTCAGTTTGAAGTTTTCCAAGGAAATATTGAATTTTTGGCTGGAAAAAGGTGATAACAGGATTTGCCTCTCTTCTCTGTAAGGCGCTTATTTACTGAGATATGGCAGTTTGAAGTTTTCCAAGGAAATATTGAATTTTTGGCTGGCAAAAGTTGTCAACAGTATTTGCCTCTATTCTCTGTAAGGCGCTTATTTACTGAGATATGGCCGTTTGAAGTTTTCCAATGAAATATTGAATTTTTGGCTAGAAAAATGTGATCACAGGATTTGCCTGGTTTTGCTCTAGGACGCTTATTTACTGAGATATGCCTTTTGAAGTTTTAAAAGGAGATATTGAATTTTTGGCTGGAAAATGTGATCACAGGATTTGCCTGTTTTCGCTTTAGGACGCTTATTTACTGAGATATGCCTTTTGAAGTTTTAAAAGGAGATATTGAATTTTTGGCTGGAAAAATGTGATCACAGGATTTGCCTCTTTTCGCTCTAAGGCAGGAAATATTGAATTTTTGGCTGGAAAAATGTGATCACAGGATTTGCCTCTTTTCGCTCTAAGACGCTTATTTACTGAGATATGGCCGTTTGAAGGTTTCGAAGGAAATATTGAATTTTTGGCTGGAAAAAGGTGATAACAGGATTTGCCTGTTTTTGCTCTAGGACGCTTATTTACTGAGATATGGCAGTTTGAAGTTTTCCAAGGAAATATTGAATTTTTGGCTAGAAAAATGTGATCACAGGATTTGCCTGTTTTTGCTCTAGGACGCTTATTTACTGAGATATGGCCGTTTGAAGTTTTCGAAGGAAATATTGAATTTTTGCCTGGAAAAAGGTGATAACAGGATTTGCCTCTCTTCTCTGTAAGGCGCTTATTTACTGAGATATGGCAGTTTGAAGTTTTCCAAGGAAATATTGAATTTTTGGCTGGAAAAATGTGATCAAAGGATTTGCCTCTTTTCGCTCTAAGGCGCTTATTTACTGAGATATGGCCGTTTGAAATTTTCCAAGGAAATATTGTATTTTTGGCTGGAAAAAGGTGTTAACAGGATTTGCCTCTATTCTCTGTAAGGCGCTTATTTACTGAGATATGGCAGTTTGAAGTTTTCCAAGGAAATATTGAATTTTTGGCTAGAAAAATGTGATCACAGGATTTGCCTGTTTTTGCTCTAGGACGCTTATTTACTGAGATATGGCCGTTTGAAGTTTTCGAAGGAAATATTGAATTTTTGGCTGGAAAAAGGTGATAACAGGATTTGCCTCTCTTCTCTGTAAGGCGCTTATTTACTGAGATATGGCAGTTTGAAGTTTTCCAAGGAAATATTGAATTTTTGGCTGGAAAAATGTGATCACAGGATTTGCCTGTTTTCGCTCTAAGGCGCTTATTTACTGAGATATGGCCGTTTGAAATTTTCCAAGGAAATATTGAATTTTTGGCTGGCAAAAGTTGTCAACAGTATTTGCCTCTATTCTCTGTAAGGCGCTTATTTACTGAGATATGGCCGTTTGAAGTTTTCCAAGGAAATATTGAATTTTTGGCTAGAAAAATGTGATCACAGGATTTGCCTGTTTTTGCTCTAGGACGCTTATTTACTGAGATATGGCCGTTTGAAGTTTTCCAAGGAAATATTGAATTTTTGGCTAGAAAAATGTGATCACAGGATTTGCCTGGTTTTGCTCTAGGACTCTTATTTACTGAGATATGGCCGTTTGGCATTTTCAAAGGAAATACTGAATTTTTAAATGGAAAATAGTTATAACAGGATTTGCCTCTCTTCTCTCAAAGACGCTTATTTACTGAGATATGGTCGTTTGAAGTTTAAAAAGGAAATATTGATTTTTTGGCTGGAAAAAGTTGTCAACAGGATTTGCCTCTATTCTCTGTAAGGCGCTTATTTACTGAGATATGGCCGTTTGAAATTTTCCAAGGAAATATTGAATTTTTGGCTGGAAAAATGTGATCACAGGATTTGCCTGTTTTTGCTCTAGGACGCTTATTTACTGAGATATGGCCGTTTGCCTCTTTTGGCTCTAGGACGCTTATGTACTGAGATATGGCCGTTTGAAGTTTTCCAGGGAAATATTGAATTTTTGGCTGGAAAAAGTGATAACAGGATTTGCCTCTATTCTCTGTAAGGCGCTTATTTACTGAGATATGGCAGTTTGAAGTTTTCCAAGGAAATATTGAATTTTTGGCTGGAAAAAGGTGATAACAGGATTTGCCTCTCTTCTCTGTAAGGCGCTTATTTACTGAGATATGGCAGTTTGAAGTTTTCCAAGGAAATATTGAATTTTTGGCTGGCAAAAGTTGTCAACAGTATTTGCCTCTATTCTCTGTAAGGCGCTTATTTACTGAGATATGGCAGTTTGAAGTTTTCCAGGGAAATATTGAATTTTTGGCTGGAAAAAAGTGATAACAGGATTTGCATCTCTTCTCTGTAAGGCGCTTATTTACTGAGATATGGCAGTTTGAAATTTTCCAAGGAAAATATTGCATTTTTGTCTGGAAAATAGTGATCACAGACTTTGCCTCTATTCTCTGTAAGGCGCTTAATTACTGAGATATGGCCGTTTGAAATTTTCCAAGGAAATATTGAATTTTTGGCTGGCAAAAGTTGTGAACAGTATTTGCCTCTATTCTCTGTAAGGCGCTTATTTACTGAGATATGGCAGTTTAAAGTTTTCCAAGGAAATATTGAATTTTTGGCTGGCAAAAGTTGTCAACAGTATTTGCCTCTATTCTCTGTAAGGCGCTTATTTACTGAGATATGGCAGTTTGAAGTTTTCCAGGGAAATATTGAATTTTTGGCTGGAAAAAAGTGATAACAGGATTTGCCTCTATTCTCTGTAAGGCGCTTAATTACTGAGATATGGCCGTTTGAAATTTTCCAAGGAAATATTGAATTTTTGGCTGGCAAAAGTTGTGAACAGTATTTGCCTCTATTCTCTGTAAGGCGCTTATTTACTTAGATATGGCAGTTTGAAGTTTTCCAAGGAAATATTGAATTATTGGCTAGAAAAATGTGATCACAGGATTTGCCTGGTTTTGCTCTAGGACGCTTATTTACTGAGATATGGCCGTTTGAAGTTTTCGAAGGAAATATTGAATTTTTTCCTGGAAAAAGGTGATAACAGGATTTGCCTCTCTTCTCTGTAATGCGCTTATTTACTGAGATATGGCAGTTTGAAGTTTTCCAAGGAAATATTTAATTTTTGGCTTGAAAAAGCTGTCAACAGGATTTGCCTCTATTCCCTGTAAGGCGCTTATTTACTGAGATATGTCCGTTTGAAATTTTCCAAGGAAATATTGAATTTTTGGCTGGAAAAAGGTGTTAACAGGATTTGCCTCTATTCTCTGTAAGGCGCTTATTTACTGAGATATGGCAGTTTGAAGTTTTCCAAGGAAATATTGAATTTTTGGCTAGAAAAATGTGATCACAGGATTTGCCTGTTTTTGCTCTAGGGCGCTTATTTACTGAGATTTGGCAGTTTGAAGTTTTCCAAGGAAATATTGAATTTTTGGCTAGAAAAATGTGATCACAGGATTTGCCTGTTTTTGCTCTAGGACGCTTATTTACTGAAATATGGCCGTTTGAAGTTTTCGAAGGAAATATTGAATTTTTGGCTGGAAAAAGGTGATAACAGGATTTGCCTATCTTCTCTGTAAGGCGCTTATTTACTGAGATATGACAGTTTGAAGTTTTCCAAGGAAATATTGAATTTTTGACTGGAAAAATGTGATCACAGGATTTGCCTCTCTTCGCTCTAAGACGCTTATTTACTGAGATATGGCCGTTTGAAATTTTCCAAGGAAATTTTGAATTTTTGGCTGAAAAAATTTGATCACAGGATTTGCCTGTTTTTGCTCTAGGACGCTTATTTACTGATATATGGCCGTTTGAAGTTTTCGAAGGAAATATTGAATTTTTGGCGGGAAAAATGTGATAAAAGGATTTGCCTCTCTTCTCTGTAAGGGGCGTATTTACTGAGATATGGCAGTTTGAAGTTTTCCAAGGAAATATTGAATTTTTGGCTAGAAAAATGTGATCACAGGATTTGCATCTTTTCGCTCTAGGACGCTTATTTACTGATATATGGCCGTTTGATGTTTTCGAAGGAAATATTGAATTTTTGGCGGGAAAAAGGTGATAAAAGGATTTGCCTCTCTTCTCTGTAAGGCGCTTATTTAGTGAGATATGGCAGTTTGAAGTTTTCCAAGGAAATATTGAGTTTTTGGCTGGAAAAATGTGATCACAGGATTTGCCTGTTTTTGCTCTAGGACGCTTATTTACTGATATATGGCCGTTTGAAGTTTTCGAAGGAAATATTGAATTTTTGGCGGGAAAAAGGTGATAACAGGATTTGCCTCTATTCTCTGTAAGGGGCTTATTTACTGAGATATGGCAGTTTGAAGTTTTCCAACTAAATATTGAATTTTTGGCTAGAAAAATGTGATCACAGGATATGCCTGTTTTTACTCTAGGACGCTTATTTACTGATATATGGCCGTTTGAAGTTTTCGAAGGAAATATTGAATTTTTGGCGGGAAAAAGGTGATAACAGGATTTGCCTCTCTTCTCTGTAAGGCGCTTATTTAGTGAGATATGGCAGTTTGAAGTTTTCCAAGGAAATATTGAATTTTTGGAAAAATGGAAAAATGTGATCACAGGATTTGCCTCTTTTCGCTCTAAGACGCTTATTTACTGAGATATGGCCGTTTGAAGTTTTCCAAGAAAATATTGAATTTTTGGCTGGAAAAATGTGATCACAGGATTTGCCTGTTTTCGCTTTAGGACGCTTATTTACTGAGATATGCCTTTTGAAGTTTTAAAAGTAGATATTGAATTTTTGGCTGGAAAAATGTGATCACAGGATTTGCCTGTTTTCGCTTTAGGACGCTTATTTACTGAGATATGCCTTTTGAAGTATTAAAAGGAGATATTGAATTTTTGGCTGGAAAAATGTGATCACAGGATTTGCCTGTATTCTCTGTAAGGCGCTTATTTACTGAGATATGGCAGTTTGAAGTTTCCCAAGGAAATATTGAATTTTTGGCTGGATAAATGTGATCACAGGATTTGCCTCTTTTCGCTCTAAGACGCTTATTTACTGAGATATGGCCGTTTGAAATTTTCCAAGGAAATATTGAATTTTTGGCTGGAAAAAGGTGTTAACAGGATTTGCCTCTATTCTCTGTAAGGCGCTTATTTACTGAGATATGGCAGTTTGGAATGTTCCAAGGAAATATTGGATTTTTTCCTGGAAAAAGATGATAACAGGATTTGCCTCTCTTCTCTGTAAGGCGCTTATTTACTGAGATATGGCAGTTTGAAGTTTCCCAAGGAAATATTGAATTTTTGGCTGGATAAATGTGATCACAGGATTTGCCTCTTTTCGCTCTAAGACGCTTATTTACTGAGATATGGCCGTTTGAAATTTTCCAAGGAAATATTGAATTTTTGGCTGGAAAAAGGTGTTAACAGGATTTGCCTCTATTCTCTGTAAGGCGCTTATTTACTGAGATATGGCAGTTTGGAATGTTCCAAGGAAATATTGAATTTTTTGGCTAGAAAAATGTTATAACAGGATTTGCCTGTTTTTGCTCTAGGACGCTTATTTACTGAGATATGGCAGTTTGAAGTTTTCCAAGGAAATATTGAATTTTTGGCTAGAAAAATGTGATCACAGGATTTGCCTGTTTTTGCTCTAGGACGCTTATTTACTGAGATATGGCCGTTTGAAGTTTTCGAAGGAAATATTGAATTTTTGGCTGGAAAAAGGTGTTAACAGGATTTGCCTCTATTCTCTGTAAGGCGCTTATTTACTGAGATATGGCAGTTTGGAATGTTCCAAGGAAATATTGAATTTTTTGGCTAGAAAAATTTGATCACAGGATTTGCCTGTTTTTGCTCTAGGACTCTTATTTACTGAGATATGGCCGTTTGAAGTTTTCGAAGGAAATATTGGATTTTTTCCTGGAAAAAGATGATAACAGGATTTGCCTCTCTTCTCTGTAAGGCGCTTATTTACTGAGATATGGCAGTTTGAAGTTTCCCAAGGAAATATTGAATTTTTGGCTGGATAAATGTGATCACAGGATTTGCCTCTTTTCGCTCTAAGACGCTTATTTACTGAGATATGGCCGTTTGAAATTTTCCAAGGAAATATTGAATTTTTGGCTGGAAAAAGGTGTTAACAGGATTTGCCTCTATTCTCTGTAAGGCGCTTATTTACTGAGATATGGCAGTTTGGAATGTTCCAAGGAAATATTGAATTTTTTGGCTAGAAAAATGTTATAACAGGATTTGCCTGTTTTTGCTCTAGGACGCTTATTTACTGAGATATGGCAGTTTGAAGTTTTCCAAGGAAATATTGAATTTTTGGCTAGAAAAATGTGATCACAGGATTTGCCTGTTTTTGCTCTAGGACGCTTATTTACTGAGATATGGCCGTTTGAAGTTTTCGAAGGAAATATTGAATTTTTGGCTGGAAAAAGGTGTTAACAGGATTTGCCTCTATTCTCTGTAAGGCGCTTATTTACTGAGATATGGCAGTTTGAAGTTTTCCAAGGAAATATTGAATTTTTGGCTAGAAAAATGTGATCACAGGATTTGCCTGTTTTTGCTCTAGGACGCTTATTTACTGAGATATGGCAGTTTGAAGTTTTCCAAGGAAATATAGAATTTTTGGCTAGAAAAATGTGATCACAGGATTTGCCTGTTTTTGCTCTAGGACGCTTATTTACTGAGATATGGCCGTTTGAAGTTTTCGAAGGAAATATTGAATTTTTGGCTGGAAAAAGGTGATAACAGGATTTGCCTCTCTTCTCTGTAAGGCACTTATTTACTGAGATATGGCAGTTTGAAGTTTTCCAAGGAAATATTGCATTTTTGGCTGGAAAAATGTGATCACAGGATTTGCCTCTTTTCGCTCTAAGACGCTTATTTACTGAGATATGGCCGTTTGAAATTTTCCAAGGAAATATTGAATTTTTGGCTGGAAAAAGGTGTTAACAGAATTTGCCTCTATTCTCTGTAAGGCGCTTATTTACTGAGATATGGCAGTTTGAAGATTTCCAAGGAAATATTGAATTTTTGGCTAGAAAAATGTGATCACAGGATTTGCCTGTTTTTGCTGTAGGACGCTTATTTACTGAGATATGGACGTTTGAAATTTTCCAAGGAAATATTGAATATTTGGCTGGAAAAATGATAACAGGATTTGCCTCTCTTCTCTGTAAGGCACTTATTTACTGAGATATGGCAGTTTGAAGTTTTCCAAGGAAATATTGCATTTTTGGCTGGAAAAATGTGATCACAGGATTTGCCTCTTTTCGCTCTAAGACGCTTATTTACTGAGATATGGCCGTTTGAAATTTTCCAAGGAAATATTGAATTTTTGGCTGGAAAAAGGTGTTAACAGAATTTGCCTCTATTCTCTGTAAGGCGCTTATTTACTGAGATATGGCAGTTTGAAGTTTTCCAAGGAAATATTGAATTTTTGGCTAGAAAAATGTGATCACGTTTTTGCCTGTTTTTGCTCTAGGACGCTTATTTACTGAGATATGGCAGTTTGAAGTTTTCCAAGGAAATATTGAATTTTTGGCTAGAAAAATGTGATCACAGGATTTGCCTGTTTTTGCTCTACGACGATTATTTACCGAGATATGGCCGTTTGAAGTTTTCGAAGGAAATATTGAATTTTTGGCTGGAAAAAGGTGATAACAGGATTTGCCTCTCTTCTCTGTAAGGCGCTTATTTACTGAGATATGGCAGTTTGAAGTTTTCCAAGGAAATATTGAATTTTTGGCTGGAAAAAGGTGTTAACAGGATTTGCCTCTATTCTCTGTAAGGCGCTTATTTACTGAGATATGGCAGTTTGAAGTTTTCCAAGAAAGTATTGAATTTTTGGCTGGAAAAAAGTGATCACAGGATTTGCCTGTTTTTGCTCTAGGACGCTTATTTACTGAGATATGGCCGTTTGAAGTTTTCGAAGGAAATATTGAATTTTTTCCTGGAAAAAGATGATCACTGGATTTCTCTATTTTCACTCTAGGACACTTATTTACTGAGATATGGCAGTTTGAAGTTTTCCAAGGAAATATTGAAATTTTGGCTAGAAAAATGTGATCACAGGATTTGCCTGTTTTTGCTCTAGGACGCTTATTTACTGAGATATGGCCGTTTGAAGTTTTCGAAGGAAATATTGAATTTTTGGCGGGAAAAAGGTGATAACAGGATTTGCCTCTCTTCTCTGTAAGGCGCTTATTTACTGAGATATGGCAGATTGAAGTTTTCCAAGGAAATATTGAATTTTTGGCTAGAATGTGATCACAGGATTTGCCTGTTTTTGCTCTAGGACGATTATTTACCGAGATATGGCCGTTTGAAGTTTTCGAAGGAAATATTGAATTTTTGGCTGGAAAAAGGTGATAACAGAATTTGCCTCTCTTCTCTGTAAGGCGCTTATTTACTGAGATATTGCAGTTTGAAGTTTTCCATGGAAATATTGAATTTTTGGCTGGAAAAATGTGATCACAGGATTTGCCTCTTTTCGCTCTAATACGCTTATTTACTGAGATAAGGCCGTTTGAAATTTTCCAAGGAAATATTGAATTTTTGGCTGGAAAAAGGTGTTAACAGGATTTGCCTCTATTCTCTGTAAGGCGCTTATTTACTGAGATATGGCAGTTTGAAGTTTTCCAAGGAAATATTGAATTTTTGGCTGGAAAAAGGTGTTAACAGGATTTGCCTCTATTCTCTGTAAGGCGCTTATTTACTGAGATATGGCAGTTTGAAGTTTTCCAAGGAAATATTGAATTTTTGGCTAGAAAAATTTGATCACAGGATTTGCCTGTTTTTGCTCTAGGACGCTTATTTACTGAGATATGGCCGTTTGAAATTTTCCAAGGAAATATTGATTTTTTGGCTGAAAAAAGTTGTTAACAGGATTTGCCTCTATTCTCTGTAAGGCGCTTATTTACTGAGATATGGCAGTTTGAAGTTTTCCAAGGAAATATTGAATTTTTGGCTAGAAAAATTTGATCACAGACTTTGCCTCTTTTCGCTTTAGGACGCGTATTTACTGAGATATGTTCGTTTGAAGTTTTCGAAGGAAATATTGAATTTTTGGCTGGAAAAAGGTGATAACAGGATTTGCCTCTCTTCTCTGTAAGGCGCTTATTTACTGAGATATGGCAGTTTGAAGTTTTCCAAGGAAATATTGAATTTTTGGCTGGAAAAAGGTGTTAACAGGATTTGCCTCTATTCTCTGTAAGGCGCTTATTTACTGAGATATGGCAGTTTGAAGTTTTCCAAGGAAATATTGAATTTTTGGCTAGAAAAATGTGATCACAGACTTTGCCTCTTTTCGCTTTAGGACGCGTATTTACTGAGATATGTTCGTTTGAAGTTTTCGAAGGAAATATTGAATTTTTGGCTGGAAAAAGGTGATAACAGGATTTGACTCTCTTCTCTGTAAGGAGCTTATTTACTGAGATATGGCAGTTTGAAGTTTTCCAAGGAAATATTGAATTTTTGGCTGGAAAAATGTGATCACAGGATTTGCCTCTTTTCGCTCTAAGACGCTTATTTACTGAGATATGGCAGTTTGAAATTTTCCAAGGAAATATTGAATTTTTGGCTGGAAAAAGTTGTTAAAAGGATTTGCCTCTATTTTCTGTAAGGCGCTTATTTACTGAGATATGGCAGTTTGAAGTTTTCCAAGGAAATATTGAATTTTTGGCTAGAAAAATGTGATCACAGGATTTGCCTGTTTTTGCTCTAGGACGCTTATTTACTGAGATATGGCAGTTTGAAGTTTTCCAAGGAAATAGTGAATTTTTGGCTAGAAAAATGTGATCACAGGATTTGCCTGTTTTTGCTCTAGGACGCTTATTTACTGAGATATGGCAGTTTGAAGTTTTCCAAGGAAATATTGAATTTTTGGCTGGAAAAATGTGATCACAGGATTTGCCTCTTTTCGCTCTAAGACGCTTATTTACTGAGATATGGCCGTTTGAAATTTTCCAAGGAAATATTGCATTTTTGGCTGGAAAAAGGTGATCACAGGATTTGGCTTTTTTCGCCCTAGGACGCTTATTTACTGAGATATGGCCGTTAGTAATTTTCCAAAAAAATATTGAATTTTGGGCTGGAAACAAGTGATTACTAGATTTCGCTATTTTCACTCTAGGACACTTATTTACTGAGATATGGGCGTTGAAGTTTTCCAAGGAAATATTGAATTTTTGGCTGGAAAAAGGTGTTAACAGGATTTGCCTCTCTTCTCTGTAAGGCGCTTATTTACTGAGATATGGCAGTTTGAAGTTTTCCAAGGAAATATTGAATTTTTGGCTGGAAAAATGTGATCACAGGATTTGCCTCTTTTCGCTCTAAGACGCTTATTTACTGAGATATGGCCGTTTGAAATTTTCCAAGGAAATATTGAATTTTTGGCTGGAAAAAGGTGTTAACTGGATTTGCCTCTCTTCTCCGTAAGGCGCTTATTTAGTGAGATATGGCAGTTTCAAATTTTCAAAGGAAATATTGAATTTTTGGCTGGAAAAATGTGACCACAGGATTTGCCTGTTTTTGCTCTAGGACGCTTATTTACTAAGATATGGCCGTTTGAAGTTTTCGAAGGAAATATTGAATTTTTGGCTGGAAAAAGGTGATAACAGGATTTGCCTCTCTTCTCTGTAAGGCGCTTATTTACTGAGATATGGCTGTTTGAAGTTTTCCAAGGAAATATTGAATTTTTGGCTGGAAAAATGTGATCACAGGATTTGCCTCTTTTCGCTCTAAGACGCTTATTTACTGAGATATGGCCGTTTGAAATTTTCCAAGGAAATATTGAATTTTTGGCTGGAAAAAGGTGTTAACTGGATTTGCCTCTCTTCTCCGTAAGGCGCTTATTTAGTGAGATATGGCAGTTTGAAATTTTCAAAGGAAATATTGAATTTTTGGCTGGAAAAATGTGATCACAGGATTTGCCTGTTTTTGCTCTAGGACGCTTATTTACTGAGATATGGCCGTTTGAAGTTTTCGAAGGAAATATTGAATTTTTGGCTGGAAAAATGTGATCACAGGATTTGCCTCTTTTCGCTCTAAGACGCTTATTTACTGAGATATGGCCGTTTGAAATTTTCCAAGGAAATATTGCATTTTTGGCTGGAAAAAGGTGATCACAGGATTTGGCTTTTTTCGCCATAGGACGCTTATTTACTGAGATATGGCCGTTAGTAATTTTCCAAAAAAATATTGAATTTTGGGCTGGATACAAGTGATCACTAGATTTCGCTATTTTCACTCTAGGACACTTATTTACTGAGATATGGGCGTTGAAGTTTTCCAAGGAAATATTGAATTTTTGGCTGGAAAAAGGTGTTAACAGGATTTGCCTCTCTTCTCTGTAAGGCGCTTATTTACTGAGATATGGCAGTTTGAAGTTTTCCAAGGAAATATTGAATTTTTGGCTGGAAAAATGTGATCACAGGATTTGCCTCTTTTCGCTCTAAGACGCTTATTTACTGAGATATGGCCGTTTGAAGTTTTCGAAGGAAATATTGAATTTTTGGCTGGAAAACGGTGATAACATGATTCGCCTCTCTTCTCTGTAAGGCGCTTATTTACTGAGATATGGCAGTTTGAAGTTTTTCAAGGAAATATTGAATTTTTGGCTAGAAAAATGTGATCACAGGATTTGCCTGTTTTGCTCTAGGACGCTTATTTACTGAGATATGGTTGTTTGAAGTTTTCGAAGGAAATATTGAATTTTTGGCTGGAAAAAGGTGATAACAGGATTTGCCTCTCTTCTCTGTAAGGCTCTTATTTACTGAGATATGGCAGTTTGAAGTTTTTCAAGGAAAACGGTGATAACATGATTCGCCTCTCTTCTCTGTAAGGCGCTTATTTACTGAGATATGGCAGTTTGAAGTTTTTCAAGGAAATATTGAATTTTTGGCTAGAAAAATGTGATCACAGGATTTGCCTGTTTTTGCTCTAGGACGCTTATTTACTGAGATATGGTTGTTTGAAGTTTTCGAAGGAAATATTGAATTTTTGGCTGGAAAAAGGTGATAACAGGATTTGCCTCTCTTCTCTGTAAGGCTCTTATTTACTGAGATATGGCAGTTTGAAGTTTTTCAAGGAAATATTGAATTTTTGGCTGGAAAAATGTGATCACAGGATTTGCCTGTTTTCGCTTTAGGACGCTTATTTACTGAGATATGCCTTTTGAAGTTTTCCAAGGAAATATTGAATTTTTGGCTGGAAAAAGGTGTTAACAGGATTTGCCTCTATTCTCTGTAAGGCGCTTATTTACTGAGATATGGCAGTTTGAAGTTTTCCAAGGAAATATTGAATTTTTGGCTAGAAAAATGTGATCACGGATTTGCCTGTTTTTGCTCTAGGACGCTTATTTACTGAGATATGGGCGTTTGAAGTTTTCGAAGGAAATATTGAATTTTTGGCTGGGAAAAGGTGATAACAGGATTTGCCTCTCTTCTCTGTAAGGCTCTTATTTACTGAGATATGACAGTTTGAAGTTTTTCAAGGAAATATTGAATTTTTGGCTGCAGAAAAGTGATCACAGGATTTGCCTCTTTTGGCTCTAGGACCCTTATTTACTGAGATATGGCCGTTTGAAATTTTCCAAGGAAATATTGAATTTTTGGCTGGAAAAAGGTGTTAACAGGATTTGCCTCTATTCTCTGTAAGGCGCTTATTTACTGAGATATGGCAGTTTGAAGTTTTCCAAGGAAATATTGATTTTTTGGCTAGAATAATGTAATCACAGGATTTCTGACAGATGTCATTATGACAGATGTCATTTTGACAGATGTCATTTTGACAGATGTCATTTTGACAGATGTCATTTTGACAGATGTCAATTTGACAGATGTCATTTTGACAGCTGTCAATTTGACAGATGTCAATTTGACAGATGTCAATTTGACAGATGTCAATTTGACAGATGTCAATTTGACAGATGTCAATTTGACAGATGTCAATTTGACAGATGTCAATTTGACAGATGTCAATTTGACAGATGTCATTTTGACAGATGTCATTTTGACAGATGTCATTTTGACAGATGTCATTTTGACAGATGTCATTTTGACAGATGTCAGATTTGACAGATGTCAGATTTGACAGATGTCAGATTTGACAGATGTCAGATTTGACAGATGTCAGATTTGACAGATGTCAGATTTGACAGATGTCAGATTTGACAGATGTCATTTTGACAGATGTCATTTTGACAGATGTCAGATTTGACAGATGTCAGATTTGACAGATGTCAGATTTGACAGATGTCATTTTGACAGATGTCATTTTGACAGATGTCATTTTGACAGATGTCATTTTGACAGATGTCATTTTGACAGATGTCATTTTCACAGATGTCATTCTGACAGATGTCATTTTCACAGATGTCATTCTGACAGATGTCATTTTCACAGATGTCATTCTGACAGATGTCATTTTCACAGATGTCATTCTGACAGATGTCAGATTTGACAGATGTCAGATTTGACAGATGTCATTTTGACAGATGTCATTTTGACAGATGTCATTTTGACAGATGTCATTTTGACAGATGTCAGATTTGATAGATGTCAGATTTGACAGATGTCAGATTTGACAGATGTCAGATTTGACTGATGTCATTTTGACAGATGTCATTTTGACAGATGTCATTTTGACAGATGTCAGATTTGACAGATGTCATTTTGACAGATGTCAGATTTGACAGATGTCAGATTTGACAGATGTCATTTTAACAGATGTCAGATTTGACAGATGTCAGATTTGACAGATGTCAGATTTGACAGATGTCAGATTTGACAGATGTCAGATTTGACAGATGTCATTTTGACAGATGTCAGATTTGACAGATGTCAGATTTGACAGATGTCAGATTTGACAGATGTCAGATTTGACAGATGTCAGATTTGACAGATGTCAGATTTGACAGATGTCAGATTTGACAGATGTCAGATTTGACAGATGTCAGATTTGACAGATGTCATTTTGACAGATGTCAGATTTGACAGATGTCAGATTTGACGTCAATTTGACAGATGTCAATTTGACAGATGTCATTTTGACAGATGTCATTTTGACAGATGTCATTTTGACAGATGTCATTTTGACAGATGTCATTTTGACAGATGTCATTTTGACAGATGTCATTTTGACAGATGTCATTTTGACAGATGTCACTTTGAGAGACGTCATTTTGACAGATGTCACTTTGAGAGATGTCAGATTTGACAGATGTCATTTTGACAGATGTCAGATTTGACAGATGTCAGATTTGACAGATGTCAGATTTGACAGATGTCATTTTGACAGATGTCAGATTTGACAGATGTCAGATTTGACAGATGTCAGATTTGACAGATGTCAGATTTGACAGATGTCATTTTGACAGATGTCATTTTGACAGATGTCATTTTGACAGATGTCATTTTGACATATGTCATTTTGACAGATGTCATTTTGACAGATGTCAGATTTGACAGATGTCATTTGACAGATATCATTTTGACAGATGTCATTTTGACAGATGTCATTTTGACAGATGTCATTTTGACAGATGTCATTTTGACAGATGTCATTTTGACAGATGTCATTTTGACAGATGTCATTTTGACAGATGTCATTTTGACAGATGTCACTTTGAGAGATGTCATTTTGACAGATGTCACTTTGAGAGATGTCAGATTTGACAGATGTCATTTTGACAGATGTCATTTTGACAGATGTCATTTTGACAGATGTCAGATTTGACAGATGTCATTTGACAGATGTCAGATTTGACAGATGTCATTTGACAGATGTCAGATTTGACAGATGTCATTTGACAGATGGCATTTGACAGATGTCATTTTGACAGATGTCATTTTGACAGATGTCATTTTGACAGATGTCATTTTGACAGATGTCATTTTGACAGATGTCATTTTGACAGATGTCATTTTGACAGATGTCATTTTGACAGATGTCATTTTGACAGATGTCATTTTGACAGATGTCATTTTGACAGATGTCATTTTGACAGATGTCATTTTGACAGATGTCATTTTGACAGATGTCATTTTGACAGATGTCATTTTGACAGATGTCATTTTGACAGATGTCATTTTGACAGATGTCATTTTGACAGATGTCATTTTGACAGATGTCATTTTGACAGATGTCATTTTGACAGATGTCATTTTGACAGATGTCAGATTTGACAGATGTCATTTTGACAGATGTCAGATTTGACAGATGTCATTTTGACAGATGTCATTTTGACAGATGTTTGATTTGACAGAAGTCAGATTTGACAGATGTCATTTTGACAGATGTCATTTTGACAGATGTCAGATTTGACAGATGTCAGATTTGACAGATGTCAGATTTGACAGATGTCAGATTTGACAGATGTCAGATTTGACAGATGTCATTTTGACAGATGTCACTTTGACAGATGTCATTTGACAGATTTGACAAATGTCAGATTTGACAGATGTCATTTTGACAGATGTCATTTTGACAGATGTCATTTTGACAGATGTCATTTTGACAGATGTCATTTTGACAGATGTCATTTTGACAGATGTCATTTTGACAGATGTCATTTTGACAGATGTCATTTTGACAGATGTCATTTTGACAGATGTCATTTTGACAGATGTCATTTTGACAGATGTCATTTTGACAGATGTCATTTTGACAGATGTCATTTTGACAGATGTCATTTTGACAGATGTCATTTTGATAGATGTCATTTTGACAGATGTCAGATTTGACAGATGTCATTTTGACAGATGTCAGATTTGACAGATGTCATTTTGACAGATGTCAGATTTGACAGATGTCAGATTTGACAGATGTCATTTTGACAGATGTCAGATTTGACAGATGTCATTTTGACAGATGTCATTTTGACAGATGTCATTTTGACAGATGTCATTTTGACAGATGTCATTTTGACAGATGTCATTTTGACAGTTGTCATTTTGACAGATGTCATTTTGACAGTTGTCATTTTGACAGATGTCATTTTGACAGTTGTCATTTTGACAGTTTTCATTTTGACAGATGTCATTTTGACAGATGTCATTTTGACAGATGTCATTTTGACAGATGTCATTTTGACAGATGTCATTTTGACAGATGTCATTTTGACAGATGTCATTTGACCGATGTCATTTGACAGATGTCAGATGTGACAGATGTCAGATTTGACAGATTTGACAGATGTCATTTTGACAGATGTCATTTTGACAGATGTCATTTTGACAGATGTCATTTTGACAGATGTCATTTTGACAGATGTCATTTTGACAGATGTCATTTTGACAGATGTCATTTTGACAGATGTCATTTTGACAGATGTCATTTTGACAGATGTCATTTTGACAGATGTCATTCTGACAGATGTCATTTTGACAGATGTCATTCTGACAGATGTCATTTTCACAGATGTCATTCTGACAGATGTCATTCTGACAGATGTCATTCTGACAGATGTCATTCTGACAGATGTCATTTTCACAGATGTCATTTTGACAGATGTCATTTTGACAGATGTCATTTTGACAGATGTCATTTTGACAGATGTCATTTTGACAGATGTCATTTTGACAGATGTCATTTTGACAGATGTCATTTTGACAGCTGTCATTTTGACAGATGTCAGATTTGACAGATGTCATTTTGACAGATGTCAGATTTGACAGATGTCATTTTGACAGATTTGACAGATGTCATTTTGACAGATGTCATTTTGACAGATGTCATTTTGACAGATGTCATTTTGACAGATGTCATTTTGACAGATGTCATTTTGACAGATGTCATTTTGACAGATGTCATTTTGACAGATGTCATTTTGACAGATGTCATTTTGACAGATGTCATTTTGACAGATGTCATTTTGACAGATGTCATTCTGACAGATGTCATTTTGACAGATGTCATTCTGACAGATGTCATTTTCACAGATGTCATTCTGACAGATGTCATTCTGACAGATGTCATTTTCACAGATGTCATTTTGACAGATGTCATTTTGACAGATGTCATTTTGACAGATGTCATTTTGACAGATGTCATTTTGACAGATGTCATTTTGACAGATGTCATTTTGACAGCTGTCATTTTGACAGATGTCAGATTTGACAGATGTCATTTTGACAGATGTCAGATTTGACAGATGTCATTTTGACAGATGTCAGATTTGACAGATGTCATTTTGACAGATGTCATTTTGACAGATGTCAGATTTGACAGATGTCAGATTTGACAGATGTCATTTTGACAGATGTCAGATTTGACATATGTCATTTTGACAGATGTCAGATTTGACAGATGTCAGATTTGACAGATGTCATTTTGACAGATGTCAGATTTGACAGATGTCAGATTTGACAGATGTCAGATTTGACAGATGTCAGATTTGACAGATGTCAGATTTGACAGATGTCAGATTTGACAGATGTCAGATTTGACAGCTGTCATTTTGACAGATGTCATTTTGACAGATGTCATTTTGACAGATGTCATTTTGACAGATGTCATTTTGACAGATGTCAGATTTGACAGATGTCAGATTTGACAGATGTCAGATTTGACAGATGTCAGATTTGACAGATGTCATTTTGACAGATGTCATTTTGACAGATGTCATTTTGACAGATGTCATTTTGACAGATGTCATTTTGACAGATGTCATTTTGACAGATGTCATTTTGACAGATGTCATTTTGACAGATGTCATTTTGACAGATGTCATTTTGACAGATGTCATTTTGACAGATGTCATTTTGACAGATGTCATTTTGACAGATGTCATTTTGACAGATGTCATTTTGACAGATGTCATTTTGACAGATGTCATTTTGACAGATGTCATTTTGACAGATGTCATTTTGACAGATGTCATTTTGACAGATGTCATTTGACAGATGTCAGATGTGACAGATGTCAGATTTGACAGATTTGACAGATGTCATTTTGACAGATGTCATTTTGACAGATGTCATTTTGACAGATGTCATTTTGACAGATGTCATTTTGACAGATGTCATTTTGACAGATGTCATTCTGACAGATGTCATTTTGACAGATGTCATTCTGACAGATGTCATTTTCACAGATGTCATTCTGACATATGTCATTCTGACAGATGTCATTTTCACAGATGTCATTTTGACAGATGTCATTTTGACAGATGTCATTTTGACAGATGTCATTTTGACAGATGTCATTTTGACAGATGTCATTTTGACAGATGTCATTTTGACAGATGTCATTTTGACAGATGTCAGATTTGACAGATGTCATTTTGACAGATGTCAGATTTGACAGATGTCATTTTGACAGATGTCATTTTGACAGATGTCAGATTTGACAGATGTCAGATTTGACAGATGTCATTTTGACAGATGTTTGATTTGACAGAAGTCAGATTTGACAGATGTCATTTTGACAGATGTCATTTTGACAGATGTCAGATTTGACAGATGTCAGATTTGACAGATGTCAGATTTGACAGATGTCAGATTTGACAGATGTCAGATTTGACAGATGTCAGATTTGACAGATGTCAGATTTGACAGATGTCATTTTGACAGATGTCACTTTGACAGATGTCACTTTGACAGATGTCATTTGACAGATTTGACAAATGTCAGATTTGACAGATGTCATTTTGACAGATGTCATTTTGACAGATGTCATTTTGACAGATGTCATTTTGACAGATGTCATTTTGACAGATGTCATTTTGACAGATGTCATTTTGACAGATGTCATTTTGACAGATGTCATTTTGACAGATGTCATTTTGACAGATGTCATTTTGACAGATGTCATTTTGACAGATGTCATTTTGACAGATGTCATTTTGACAGATGTCATTTTGACAGATGTCATTTTGACAGATGTCATTTTGATAGATGTCATTTTGACAGATGTCAGATTTGACAGATGTCATTTTGACAGATGTCAGATTTGACAGATGTCATTTTGACAGATGTCAGATTTGACAGATGTCATTTTGACAGATGTCATTTTGACAGATGTCATTTTGACAGATGTCATTTTGACAGATGTCAGATTTGACAGATGTCATTTTGACAGATGTCATTTTGACAGATGTCATTTTGACAGTTGTCATTTTGACAGATGTCATTTTGACAGTTGTCATTTTGACAGTTTTCATTTTGACAGATGTCATTTTGACAGATGTCATTTTGACAGATGTCATTTTGACAGATGTCATTTTGACAGATGTCATTTGACCGATGTCATTTGACAGATGTCAGATGTGACAGATGTCAGATTTGACAGATTTGACAGATGTCATTTTGACAGATGTCATTTTGACAGATGTCATTTTGACAGATGTCATTTTGACAGATGTCATTTTGACAGATGTCATTTTGACAGATGTCATTTTGACAGATGTCATTTTGACAGATGTCATTTTGACAGATGTCATTTTGACAGATGTCATTTTGACAGATGTCATTTTGACAGATGTCATTCTGACAGATGTCATTTTGACAGATGTCATTTTCACAGATGTCATTCTGACAGATGTCATTCTGACAGATGTCATTTTCACAGATGTCATTTTGACAGATGTCATTTTGACAGATGTCATTTTGACAGATGTCATTTTGACAGATGTCATTTTGACAGATGTCATTTTGACAGATGTCATTTTGACAGATGTCAGATTTGACAGATGTCATTTTGACAGATGTCAGATTTGACAGATGTCATTTTGACAGATGTCAGATTTGACAGATGTCATTTTGACAGATGTCAGATTTGACAGATGTCAGATTTGACAGATGTCAGATTTGACAGATGTCAGATTTGACAGATGTCAGATTTGACAGATGTCAGATTTGACAGATGTCATTTTGACAGATGTCAGATTTGACAGATGTCAGATTTGACAGATGTCAGATTTGACAGATGTCAGATTTGACAGATGTCAGATTTGACAGATGTCAGATTTGACAGATGTCAGATTTGACAGATGTCAGATTTGACAGCTGTCATTTTGACAGATGTCATTTTGACAGATGTCATTTTGACAGATGTCATTTTGACAGATGTCATTTTGACAGATGTCATTTTGACAGATGTCATTTTGACAGATGTCAGATTTGACAGATGTCAGATTTGACAGATGTCAGATTTGACAGATGTCAGATTTGACAGATGTCAGATTTGACAGATGTCATTTTGACAGATGTCATTTTGACAGATGTCATTTTGACAGATGTCATTTTGACAGATGTCATTTTGACAGATGTCATTTTGACAGATGTCATTTTGACAGATGTCATTTTGACAGATGTCATTTTGACAGATGTCATTTTGACAGATGTCATTTTGACAGATGTCATTTTGACAGATGTCATTTGACAGATGTCATTTTGACAGATGTCAGATTTGACAGATGTCATTTTGACAGATGTCAGATTTGACAGATGTCATTTTGACAGATGTCAGATTTGACAGATGTCATTTTGACAGATGTCAGATTTGACAGATGTCAGATTTGACAGATGTCAGATTTGACAGATGTCAGATTTGACAGATGTCAGATTTGACAGATGTCAGATTTGACAGATGTCAGATTTGACAGATGTCAGATTTGACAGATGTCAGATTTGACAGATGTCAGATTTGACAGATGTCACTTTGACAGATGTCATTTGACAGATTTGACAGATGTCATTTTGACAGATGTCAGATTTGACAGATGTCAGATTTGACAGATGTCAGATTTGACAGATGTCAGACTTGACAGATGTCAGACTTGACAGATGTCAGATTTGACAGATGTCAGACTTGACAGATGTCAGACTTGACAGATGTCAGATTTGACAGATGTCAGATTTGACAGATGTCAGATTTGACAGATGTCAGATTTGACAGCTGTCAGATTTGACAGATGTCAGATTTGACAGATGTCAGATTTGACAGATGTCAGATTTGACAGATGTCAGATTTGACAGATGTCAGATTTGACAGATGTCAGATTTGACAGATGTCAGATTTGACAGATGTCAGATTTGACAGATGTCAGATTTGACAGATGTCAGATTTGACAGATGTCAGATTTGACAGATGTCAGATTTGACAGATGTCAGATTTGACAGATGTCAGATTTGACAGATGTCAGATTTGACAGATGTCAGATTTGACAGATGTCAGATTTGACAGATGTCAGATTTGACAGATGTCAGATTTGACAGATGTCATTTTGACAGATGTCATTTTAACAGATGTTATTGTGACAGATGTCATTTTGATTTTTGGCTGGGAAAAGGTGTTAACAGGATTTGCCTCCCTTCCCTGAAAGGCGCTTATTTACTGATATATGCCGTTTGAAGTTTTAAAAGGAAATATTGAATTTTTGGCCGGAGAAAGGTGATAACAGGATTTGCCTCTCTTCTCACTAAGGCGCTTACTTACTGAGATATGGTCGTTTGAAGTTTAAAAAGGAAATATTGAATTTTTTGCTGGAAAAAAGTGATCACAGGATTTGCCACGCTCCTGTCTAAGACTCTTATTTACTGAGATATGGCCGATTGAAGTTTTCCAAGAAAATATTTTACTTTTGGCTGGAAAGAGTGATCACAGGATTTGACACTTTTCGCTCTAAGACTTTTTTTTACTGAGATATGGCCGTTTGGAATTTTCATAGGAAATACTGAATTTTTGAATGGAAAATAGTGATCACAGGATTTGCCTTCTAAGACGCTTATTTACTGAGATATGTCCGTTTGAAGTTTTAAAAGGAAATATTGAATTTTTGGCTGGGAAAAGGCGATAACAGGATTTGCCTCTCTTCTCTCTAAGGCGCTTATTTACTAAGATATGGCAGTTTGAAGTTTTCCAAGGAATTATTGAATTTTTGGCTGGAAAATGGTGATAACAGGATTTACCTCTCTTCTCTGTAAGGCGCTTATTTACTGAGATATGCCGTTTGAAGTTTTAAAAGGAAATATTTTATTTTTGGCCGGAAAAATGTGATAACTGGATTTGCCACGCTCCTGTCTAAGACTCTTATTTACTGAGATATGGCCGATTGAAGTTTTCCAAGAAAATATTTTTCTTTTGGCTGGAAAGAGTGATCACAGGATTTGACACTTTTCGCTCTAAGGCTCTTTTTTACTGAGATATGGCCGTTTGGAATTTTCATAAGAAATACTGAATTTTTGAATGGAAAATAGTGATCACAGGATTTGCCTTCTAAGACGCTTATTTACTGAGATATGTCCGTTTGAAGTTTTAAAAGGAATTATTGAATTTTTGGCTGGGAAAAGGTGATAACAGGATTTGCCTATCTTCTCTATAAGGCGTTTATATACTGAGATATGGCAGTTTGAAGTTTTCCAGGAAATATTGAATTTTTGACTGGAAAATAGTGATCTTTTCGTTTTATTGCGCGTATTTACTGAGATATGGCCGTTTGGAATTTTCATAAGAAATACTGAATTTTTGAATGGAAAATAGTGATCACAGGATTTGCCTTCTAAGACGCTTATTTACTGAGATATGTCCGTTTGAAGTTTTAAAAGGAATTATTGAATTTTTGGCTGGGAAAAGGTGATCACAGGATTTGCCTCTCTTCTCTCTAAGGCGCTTATTTACTGAGATATGGCAGTTTGAAGTTTTCCAAGGAAATATTGAATTTTTGGCTGGAAAAATGTGATCACAGGATTTGCCTGTTTTTGCTCTAGGACGCGTATTTACTGAGATATGGTCGTTTGAAGTTTAAAAAGGAAATATGGAATTTTTTGCTGGAAAAAAGTGATCACAGGATTTGCCTGTTTTCGCTCTAGGACGCGAATTTACTGAGATATGGTCGTTTGAAGTTTAAAAAGGAAATATTGAATTTTTGGCTGGAAAAATGTGATCACAGGATTTGACTATTTTCGCTCTAGGACGCGTATTTACTGAGATATGATCGTTTGAAGTTTAAAAAGGAAATATTGAATTTTTGGCTGGAAAAATGTGATCACAGGAATTGCCTGTTTTCGCTCTAGGACGCTTATTTACTGAGATATGCCGTTTGAAGTTTTCCAGGGTAATATTGAATTTTTGGCTGGAAAAAAGTGATAACAGGATTTGACTGTTTTCGCTCTAGGACGCGTATTTACTGAGATATGATCGTTTGAAGTTTAAAAAGGAAATATTGAATTTTTGGCTGGAAAAATGTGATCACAGGATTTGCCTGTTTTCGCTCTAGGACGCGTATTTACTAAGATATGGCAGTTTGAAGTTTAAAAAGGAAATATTAAATTTTTTGCTGGAAAAAAGTGATCACAGGATTTGCCACGCTCCTGTCTAAGACTCTTATTTACTGAGATATGGCCGATTGAAGTTTTCCAAGAAAATATTTTACTTTTGGCTGGAAAGAGTGATCACAGGATTTGCCTTCTAAGACGCTTATTTACTGAGATATGTCCGTTTGAAGTTTTAAAAGGAAATATTGAATTTTTGGCTGGGAAAAGGCGATAACAGGATTTGCCTATCTTCTCTATAAGGCGTTTATATACTGAGATATGGCAGTTTGAAGTTTTCCAGGAAATATTGAATTTTTGACTGGAAAATAGTGATCACAGACTTTGCCTCTTTTCGCTTTATTGCGCGTATTTACTAAGATATGGTCGTTTGAAGTTTTAAAAGGAATTATTGAATTTTTGGCTGGGAAAATGTGATCACAGGATTTGCCTGTTTTCGCTCTAGGACGCTTATTTACTGAGACATGCCGTTTGAAGTTTTAAAAGGAAATATTGATTTTTTGGCTCGAAAAAGGTGATAACAGGATTTGCCTCTCTTCTCTGTAAGGCGCTTATTTACTGAGATATGGCAGTTTGAAGTTTTCCAAGGAAATATTGAATTTTTGGCTGGCAAAAGGTCATAACAGGATTTGCCTGTTTTCGCTCTAGGACGCTTATTTACTGAGACATGCCGTTTGAAGTTTTAAAAGGAAATATTGATTTTTTGGCTGGAAAAAGGTGATCACAGGATTTGCCTCTCTTCTCTGTAAGGCGCTTATTTACTGAGATATGCCGTTTGAAGTTTTAAAAGGAAATATTGAATTTTTGGCTGGGAAAATGTGATCACAGGATTTGCCTGTTTCCGCTCTAGGACGCTTATTTACTGAGACGTGCCGTTTGAAGTTTTAAAAGGAAATATTGATTTTTTGGCTGGAAAAAGGTGATCACAGGATTTGCCTCTCTTCTCTGTAAGGCGCTTATTTACTGAGATATGCCGTTTGAAGTTTTAAAAGGAAATATTGAATTTTTGGCTGGCAAAAGGTCATAACAGGATTTGCCTCTCTTCTCTGTAAGGTCACAGGATTTGACTCTTTTCGCTCTAGGACGCGTATTTACTGAGATATGATCGTTTGAAGTTAAAAAAGGAAATATTGAATTTTTGGCTGGGTAAAGGTGATAACAGGATTTACCTCTCTTCTCTGTAAGGCGCTTATTTACTGAGATATGCCGTTTGAAGTTTTAAAAGGAAATATTGAATTTTTGGCTGGAAAAATGTGATCACAGGATTTGCCTGTTTTCGCTCTAGGACTCGTATTTACTGAGATATGGTCGTTTGAAGTTTAAAAAGGAAATATTGAATTTTTTGCTGGAAAAAAGTGATCACAGGATTTGCCACGCTTCTGTCTAAGACTCTTATTTACTGAGATATGGCCGATTGAAGTTTTCCAAGAAAACATTTTACTTTTGGTTGGAAAAATTTGATCACAGGATTTGACTCTTTTCGCTCTAGGACGCGTATTTAGTGAGATATGGCAGTTTGAAGTTTTCCAAGGAAATATTGAATTTTTGGCTGGAAAATGGTGATAACAGGATTTGCCTCTCTTCTCTGTAAGGCGCTTTTTTACTGAGATATGGCAGTTTGAAGTTTTCCAGGAAATATTGAATTTTTGGCTAAAAAAATGTGATAACAGGATTTGCCTATCTTCCCTATAAGGCGTTTATATACTGAGATATGGCAGTTTGATGTTTTCCAGGAAATATTGAATTTTTGACTGGAAAATAGTGATCACAGGATTTGCCACGCTCCTGTCTAATACTCTTATTTACTGAGATATGGCCGATTGAAGTTTTCCAAGAAAACATTTTACTTTTGGTTGGAAAAATTTGATCACAGGATTTGACTCTTTTCGCTCTAGGACGCGTATTTACTGAGATATGGTCGTTTGAAGTTTAAAAAGGAAATATTGAATTTTTTGCTGGAAAAAAGTGATCACAGGATTTGCCACGCTCCTGTCTAAGACTCTTATTTACTGAGATATGGCCGATTGAAGTTTTCCAAGAAAATATTTTACGTTTGGCTGGAAAAATTTGATCACAGGATTTGACTCTTTTCGCTCTAGGACGCGTATTTATTGAGATATGGTCGTTTGAAGTTTAAAAAGGAAATATTGAATTTTTGGCTGGAAAAATGTGATCACAGGATTAGCCTGTTTTCGCTCTAGGACGCTTATTTACTGAGATATGCCGTTTGAAGTTTTCCAAGGAAATATTGAATTTTTGGCTGGAAAATGGTGATAACAGGATTTGCCTCTCTTCTCTGTAAGGCGCTTTTTTACTGAGATATGGCAGTTTGAAGGTTTCCAGGAAATATTGAATTTTTGGCTAAAAAAATGTGATAACAGGATTTGCCTATCTTCTCTATAAGGCGTTTATATACTGAGATATGGCAGTTTGATGTTTTCCAGGAAATATTGAATTTTTGACTGGAAAATAGTGATCACAGGATTTGCCACGCTCCTGTCTAATACTCTTATTTACTGAGATATGGCCGATTGAAGTTTTCCAAGAAAACATTTTACTTTTGGTTGGAAAAATTTGATCACAGGATTTGACTCTTTTCGCTCTAGGACGCGTATTTACTGAGATATGGTCGTTTGAAGTTTAAAAAGGAAATATTGAATTTTTTGCTGGAAAAAAGTGATCACAGGATTTGCCACGCTCCTGTCTAAGACTCTTATTTACTGAGATATGGCCGATTGAAGTTTTCCAAGAAAATATTTTACGTTTGGCTGGAAAAATTTGATCACAGGATTTGACTCTTTTCGCTCTAGGACGCGTATTTATTGAGATATGGTCGTTTGAAGTTTAAAAAGGAAATATTGAATTTTTTGCTGGAAAAAAGTGATCACAGGATTTGCCACGCTCCTGTCTAAGACTCTTATTTACTGAGATATGGCCGATTGAAGTTTTCCAAGAAAATATTTTACTTTTGGCTGGAAAAATTTGATCACATGATTTGCCTCTCTTCTCTCTAAGGCGCTTATTTACTGAGATATGGCAGTTTGAAGTTTTCCAAGGAAATATTGAATTTTTGGCTGGAAAAATGTGATCACAGGATTTGCCTGTTTTTGCTCTAGGACGCGTATTTACTGAGATATGGTCGTTTGAAGTTTAAAAAGGAAATATTGAATTTTTTGCTGGAAAAAAGTGATCACAGGATTTGCCTGTTTTCGCTCTAGGACGCGAATTTACTGAGATATGGTCGTTTGAAGTTTAAAAAGGAAATATTGAATTTTTGGCTGGAAAAATGTGATCACAGGATTTCACTCTTTTCGCTCTAGGACGCGTATTTACTGAGATATGATCGTTTGAAGTTTAAAAAGGAAATATTGAATTTTTGGCTGGAAAAATGTGATCACAGGATTTGCCTGTTTTCGCTCTAGGACGCGTATTTACTGAGATATGGTCGTTTGAAGTTTAAAAAGGAAATATTGAATTTTTTGCTGGAAAAAAGTGATCACAGGATTTGACTCTTTTCGCTCTAGGACGCGTATTTACTGAGATATGGTCGTTTGAAGTTTAAAAAGGAAATATTGAATTTTTGGCTGGAAAAATGTGATCACAGGATTTGCCACGCTCCTGTCTAAGACTCTTATTTACTGAGATATGGCCGATTGAAGTTTTCCAAGAAAATATTTTACTTTTGGCAGGAAAGAGTGATCACAGGATTTGACACTTTTCGCTCTAAGACTCTTTTTTACTAAGATATGGCCGTTTGGAATTTTCATAGGAAATACTGAATTTTTGAATGGAAAATAGTGATCACAGGATTTGCCTTCTAAGACTCTTATTTACTGAGATATGGCCGATTGAAGTTTTCCAGGAAAAAATTTTACTTTTGGCTGGAAAAATTTGATCACAGGATTTGCCTCTCTTCTCTCTAAGGCGCTTATTTACTGAGATATGGCAGTTTGAAGTTTTCCAAGGAAATATTGAATTTTTGGCTGGAAAAATGTGATCACAGGATTTGCCTGTTTTTGCTCTAGGACGCGTATTTACTGAGATATGGTCGTTTGAAGTTTAAAAAGGAAATATTGAATTTTTTGCTGGAAAAAAGTGATCACAGGATTTGCCTGTTTTCGCTCTAGGACGCGAATTTACTGAGATATGGTCGTTTGAAGTTTAAAAAGGAAATATTGAATTTTTGGCTGGAAAAATGTGATCACAGGATTTGCCTGTTTTCGCTCTAGGACGCGTATTTACTGAGATATGGTCGTTTGAAGTTTAAAAAGGAAATATTGAATTTTTTGCTGGAAAAAAGTGATCACAGGATTTGACTCTTTTCGCTCTAGGACGCGTATTTACTGAGATATGGTCGTTTGAAGTTTAAAAAGGAAATATTGAATTTTTGGCTGGAAAAATGTGATCACAGGATTTGCCACGCTCCTGTCTAAGACTCTTATTTACTGAGATATGGCCGATTGAAGTTTTCCAAGAAAATGTTTTACTTTTGGCAGGAAAGAGTGATCACAGGATTTGACACTTTTCGCTCTAAGACTCTTTTTTACTGAGATATGGCCGTTTGGAATTTTCATAGGAAATACTGAATTTTTGAATGGAAAATAGTGATCACAGGATTTGCCTTCTAAGACTCTTATTTACTGAGATATGGCCGATTGAAGTTTTCCAAGGAAATATCGAATTTTTGGCTGGCAAAAGGTCATAACAGGATTTGCCTCTCTTCTCTGTAAGGCGCTTATTTACTGAGATATGGCTGAATTTTTGGCTGGAAAAATTTGATCACAGGATTTGACTCTTTTCGCTCTAGGACGCGTATTTACTGAGATATGATCGTTTGAAGTTTAAAAAGGAAATATTGAATTTTTGGCTGGAAAAATGTGATCACAGGATTTGCCTGTTTTCGCTCTAGGACGCGTATTTACTGAGATATGGTCGTTTGAAGTTTAAAAAGGAAATATTGAATTTTTTGCTGGAAAAAAGTGATCACAGGATTTGCCTGTTTTCGCTCTAGGACGCGTATTTACTGAGATATGGTCGTTTGAAGTTTAAAAAGGAAATATTGAATTTTTGGCTGGAAAAATGTGATCACAGGATTTGCCTGTTTTCGCTCTAGGACGCGTATTTACTGAGATATGGTCGTTTGAAGTTTAAAAAGGAAATGGTGATAACAGGATTTGCCTCTCTTCTCTGTAAGGCGCTTTTTTACTGAGATATGGCAGTTTGAAGTTTTCCAAGGAAATATTGAATTTTTGGCTAAAAAAATTTGATAACAGGATTTGCCTATCTTCTCTATAAGGCGTTTATATACTGAGATATGGCAGTTTGAAGTTTTCCAGGAAATATTGAATTTTTGACTGGAAAATAGTGATCACAGACATTGCCTCTTTTCGCTTTATTGCGCGTATTTACTGAGATATGGTCGTTTGAAGTTTTCAAATGAATTATTGAATTTTTGGCTGGGAAAATGTGACCACAGGATTTGCCTGTTTTCGCTCTAGGACGCTTATTTACTGAGACATGCCGTTTGAAGTTTTAAAAGGAAATATTGATTTTTTTGCTGGAAAAAGGTGATAACAGGTTTTGCCTCTCTTCTCTGTAAGGCGCTTATTTACTGAGATATGTCCGTTTGAAGTTTTAAAAGGAAATATTGAATTTTTGGCTGGCAAAAGGTCATAACAGGATTTGCCTCTCTTCTCTGTAAGGCGCTTATTTACTGAGATATGGCAGTTTGAAGTTTTCCAAGGAAATATTGAATTTTTGGCTGGACAAATTTGATCACAGGATTTGACTCTTTTCGCTCTAGGACGCGTATTTACTGAGATATGATCGTTTGAAGTTTAAAAAGGAAATATTGAATTTTTGGCTGGAAAAATGTGATCACAGGATTTGCCTGTTTTCGCTCTAGGACGCGTATTTACTGAGATATGGTCGTTTGAAGTTTAAAAAGGAAATATTGAATTTTTGGCTGGGTAAAGGTGATAACAGGATTTACCTCTCTTCTCTGTAAGGCGCTTATTTACTGAGATATGCCGTTTGAAGTTTTAAAAGGAAATATTGAATTTTTGGCTGGAAAAATTTGATCACAGGATTTGACTCTTTTCGCTCTAGGACGCGTATTTACTGAGATATGATCGTTTGAAGTTTAAAAAGGAAATATTGATTTTTTGGCTGGAAAAAGGTGATAACAGGATTTGCCTCTCTTCTCTCTAAGGCGCTTATTTACTGAGATATGCCGTTTGAAATTTTAAAAGGAAATATTGAATTTTTGGCTGGAAAATGATGATAACAGGATTTGCCTCTCTTCTCTGTAAGGCGCTTTTTTACTGAGATATGGCAGTTTGAAGTTTTTCAAGGAAATATTGAATTTTTGGCTGGAAAAATGTGATCACAGGATTTGCCTGTTTTTGCTCTAGGACGCGTATTTACTGAGATATGGTCGTTTGAAGTTTAAAAAGGAAATATTGAATTTTTTGCTGGAAAAAAGTGATCACAGGATTTGCCTGTTTTCGCTCTAGGACTCGTATTTATTGAGATATGGTCGTTTGAAGTTTAAAAAGGAAATATTGAATTTTTTGCTGGAAAAAAGTGATCACAGGATTTGCCACGCTCCTGTCTAAGACTCTTATTTACTGAGATATGGCCGATTGAAGTTTTCCAAGAAAATATTTTACTTTTGGCTGGAAAAATTTGGATTTGCCTCTCTTCTCTCTAAGGCGCTTATTTACTGAGATATGGCAGTTTGAAGTTTTCCAAGGAAATATTGAATTTTTGGCTGGAAAAATGTGATCACAGGATTTGCCTGTTTTTGCTCTAGGACGCGTATTTACTGAGATATGGTCGTTTGAAGTTTAAAAAGGAAATATTGAATTTTTTGCTGGAAAAAAGTGATCACAGGATTTGCCACGCTCCTGTCTAAGACTCTTATTTACTGAGATATGGCCGATTGAAGTTTTCCAAGAAAATATTTTACTTTTGGCTGGAAAAATTTGATCACAGGATTTGCCTCTCTTCTCTCTAAGGCGCTTATTTTCTGAGATATGGCAGTTTGAAGTTTTCCAAGGAAATATTGAATTTTTGGCTGGAAAAATGTGATCACAGGATTTGCCTGTTTTTGCTCTAGGACGCGTATTTACTGAGATATGGTCGTTTGAAGTTTAAAAAGGAAATATTGAATTTTTTGCTGGAAAAAAGTGATCACAGGATTTGCCACGCTCCTGTCTAAGACTCTTATTTACTGAGATATGGCCGATTGAAGTTTTCCAAGAAAATATTTTACTTTTGGCTGGAAAAATTTGATCACAGGATTTGCCTCTCTTCTCTCTAAGGCGCTTATTTACTGAGATATGGCAGTTTGAAGTTTTCCAAGGAAATATTGAATTTTTGGCTGGAAAAATGTGATCACAGGATTTGCCTGTTTTTGCTCTAGGACGCGTATTTACTGAGATATGGTCGTTTGAAGTTTAAAAAGGAAATATTGAATTTTTTGCTGGAAAAAAGTGATCACAGGATTTGCCTGTTTTCGCTCTAGGACGCGAATTTACTGAGATATGGTCGTTTGAAGTTTAAAAAGGAAATATTGAATTTTTGGCTGGAAAAATGTGATCACAGGATTTCACTCTTTTCGCTCTAGGACGCGTATTTACTGAGATATGATCGTTTGAAGTTTAAAAAGGAAATATTGAATTTTTGGCTGGAAAAATGTGATCACAGGATTTGCCTGTTTTCGCTCTAGGACGCGTATTTACTGAGATATGGTCGTTTGAAGTTTAAAAAGGAAATATTGAATTTTTTGCTGGAAAAAAGTGATCACAGGATTTGACTCTTTTCGCTCTAGGACGCGTATTTACTGAGATATGGTCGTTTGAAGTTTAAAAAGGAAATATTGAATTTTTGGCTGGAAAAATGTGATCACAGGATTTGCCACGCTCCTGTCTAAGACTCTTATTTACTGAGATATGGCCGATTGAAGTTTTCCAAGAAAATATTTTACTTTTGGCAGGAAAGAGTGATCACAGGATTTGACACTTTTCGCTCTAAGACTCTTTTTTACTGAGATATGGCCGTTTGGAATTTTCATAGGAAATACTGAATTTTTGAATGGAAAATAGTGATCACAGGATTTGCCTTCTAAGACTCTTATTTACTGAGATATGGCCGATTGAAGTTTTCCAAGAAAATATTTTACTTTTGGCTGGAAAAATTTGATCACAGGATTTGCCTCTCTTCTCTCTAAGGCGCTTATTTACTGAGATATGGCAGTTTGAAGTTTTCCAAGGAAATATTGAATTTTTGGCTGGAAAAATGTGATCACAGGATTTGCCTGTTTTTGCTCTAGGACGCGTATTTACTGAGATATGGTCGTTTGAAGTTTAAAAAGGAAATATTGAATTTTTTGCTGGAAAAAAGTGATCACAGGATTTGCCTGTTTTCGCTCTAGGACGCGAATTTACTGAGATATGGTCGTTTGAAGTTTAAAAAGGAAATATTGAATTTTTGGCTGGAAAAATGTGATCACAGGATTTGACTATTTTCGCTCTAGGACGCGTATTTACTGAGATATGATCGTTTGAAGTTTAAAAAGGAAATATTGAATTTTTGGCTGGAAAAATGTGATCACAGGATTTGCCTGTTTTCGCTCTAGGACGCTTATTTACTGAGATATGCCGTTTGAAGTTTTCCAGGGTAATATTGAATTTTTGGCTGGAAAAAAGTGATAACAGGATTTGACTGTTTTCGCTCTAGGACGCGTATTTACTGAGATATGATCGTTTGAAGTTTAAAAAGGAAATATTGAATTTTTGGCTGGAAAAATGAGATCACAGGATTTGCCTGTTTTCGCTCTAGGACGCGAATTTACTGAGATATGATCGTTTGAAGTTTAAAAAGGAAATATTGAATTTTTGGCTGGAAAAATGTGATCACAGGATTTGCCACGCTCCTGTCTAAGACTCTTATTTACTGAGATATGGCCGATTGAAGTTTTCCAAGAAAATATTTTACTTTTGGCAGGAAAGAGTGATCACAGGATTTGACACTTTTCGCTCTAAGACTCTTTTTTACTGAGATATGGCCGTTTGGAATTTTCATAGGAAATACTGAATTTTTGAATGGAAAATAGTGATCACAGGATTTGCCTTCTAAGACTCTTATTTACTGAGATATGGCCGATTGAAGTTTTCCAAGAAAATATTTTACTTTTGGCTGGAAAAATTTGATCACAGGATTTGCCTCTCTTCTCTGTAAGGCGCTTATTTACTGAGATATGGCAGTTTGAAGTTTTCCAAGGAAATATTGAATTTTTGGCTGGAAAAATTTGATCACAGGATTTGACTCTTTTCGCTCTAGGACGCGTATTTACTGAGATATGATCGTTTGAAGTTTAAAAAGGAAATATTGAATTTTTGGCTGGAAAAATGTGATCACAGGATTTGCCTGTTTTCGCTCTAGGACGCGTATTTACTGAGATATGGTCGTTTGAAGTTTAAAAAGGAAATATTGAATTTTTTGCTGGAAAAAAGTGATCACAGGATTTGCCTGTTTTCGCTCTAGGACGCGTATTTACTGAGATATGGTCGTTTGAAGTTTAAAAAGGAAATGGTGATAACAGGATTTGCCTCTCTTCTCTGTAAGGCGCTTTTTTACTGAGATATGGCAGTTTGAAGTTTTCCAAGGAAATATTGAATTTTTGGCTAAAAAAATTTGATAACAGGATTTGCCTATCTTCTCTATAAGGCGTTTATATACTGAGATATGGCAGTTTGAAGTTTTCCAGGAAATATTGAATTTTTGACTGGAAAATAGTGATCACAGACATTGCCTCTTTTCGCTTTATTGCGCGTATTTACTGAGATATGGTCGTTTGAAGTTTTCAAATGAATTATTGAATTTTTGGCTGGGAAAATGTGACCACAGGATTTGCCTGTTTTCGCTCTAGGACGCTTATTTACTGAGACATGCCGTTTGAAGTTTTAAAAGGAAATATTGATTTTTTTGCTGGAAAAAGGTGATAACAGGTTTTGCCTCTCTTCTCTGTAAGGCGCTTATTTACTGAGATATGTCCGTTTGAAGTTTTAAAAGGAAATATTGAATTTTTGGCTGGCAAAAGGTCATAACAGGATTTGCCTCTCTTCTCTGTAAGGCGCTTATTTACTGAGATATGGCAGTTTGAAGTTTTCCAAGGAAATATTGAATTTTTGGCTGGACAAATTTGATCACAGGATTTGACTCTTTTCGCTCTAGGACGCGTATTTACTGAGATATGATCGTTTGAAGTTTAAAAAGGAAATATTGAATTTTTGGCTGGCAAAATGTGATCACAGGATTTGCCTGTTTTCGCTCTAGGACGCGTATTTACTGAGATATGGTCGTTTGAAGTTTAAAAAAGAAATATTGAATTTTTGGCTGGGTAAAGGTGATAACAGGATTTACCTCTCTTCTCTGTAAGGCGCTTATTTACTGAGATATGCCGTTTGAAGTTTTAAAAGGAAATATTGAATTTTTGGCTGGAAAAATTTGATCACAGGATTTGACTCTTTTCGCTCTAGGACGCGTATTTACTGAGATATGATCGTTTGAAGTTTAAAAAGGAAATATTGATTTTTTGGCTGGAAAAAGGTGATAACAGGATTTGCCTCTCTTCTCTCTAAGGCGCTTATTTACTGAGATATGCCGTTTGAAGTTTTAAAAGGAAATATTGAATTTTTGGCTGGAAAATGATGATAACAGGATTTGCCTCTCTTCTCTGTAAGGCGCTTTTTTACTGAGATATGGCAGTTTGAAGTTTTTCAAGGAAATATTGAATTTTTGGCTGAAAAAATGTGATAACAGGATTTGCCTATCTTCTCTATAAGGCGTTTATATACTGAGATATGGCAGTTTGAAGTTTTCCAATGAAATATTGAATTTTTGACTGGAAAATTGTGATCAAAGACTTTGCCTCTTTTCGCTTTATTGCGCGAATTTACTGAGATATGGTCGTTTGAAGTTTTAAAAGGAATTATTGAATTTTTGGCTGGAAAAAAGTGATAACAGGACTTGCCTCTCTTCTCTGTAAGGCGCTTATTTACTGAGATATGGCAGTTTGAAGTTTTCCAAGGAAATATTGAATTTTTGGCTGGAAAAATTTGATCACAGGATTTGATTGTTTTCGCTCTAGGACGCTTATTTACTGAGATATGCCGTTTGAAGTTTTCCAGGGTAATATTGAATTTTTGGCTGGAAAAAGGTGATAACAAGATTTGCCTTTCATCTCTGTAAGGCGCTTATTTACTGAGATATTCCGTTTGAAGTTTAAAAAGGAAATATTGATTTTTTGGCTGGAAAAAAGTGATAACAGGATTTGCCTCTCTTCTATGTAAGGCGCTTATTTACTGAGATATGGCAGTTTGAAGTTTTCCAAGGAAATATTGAATTTTTGGCTGGAAAAATGTGATCACAGGATTTGCGTCTTTTCGCTCTAAGACGCTTATTTACTGAGATATGGCCGTTTGAAATTTTCCAAGGAAATATTGAATTTTTTGCTGGAAAAATTTGATCACAGGATTTGCCTGTTTTCGCTCTAGGACGCTTATTTACTGAGATATGCCGTTTGAAGTTTTCCAGGGTAATATTGAATTTTTGGCTGGAAAAAAGTGATAACAGGATTTGCCTCTCTTCTCTGTAAGGAGCTTATTTACTGAGATATGGCAGTTTGAAGTTTTCCAAGGAAATATTGAATTTTTGGCTGGAAAAATTTGATCACAGGATTTGCCTGTTTTCGCTCTAGGACGCTTATTTACTGAGATATGCCGTTTGAAGTTTTCCAGGGTAATATTGAATTTTTGGCTGGAAAAAAGTGATAACAGGATTTGCCTCTCTTCTCTGTAAGGCGCTTATTTACTGAGATATGGCAGTTTGAAGTTTTCCAAGGAAATATTGAATTTTTGGCTGGAAAAATTTGATCACAGGATTTGCCTGTTTTCGCTCTAGGACGCTTATTTACTGAGATATGCCGTTCGAGGAAATATTGATTTTTTGGCTGGAAAAAGGTGATAACAAGATTTGCCTTTCATCTCTGTAAGGCGCTTATTTACTGAGATATTCCGTTTGAAGTTTAAAAAGGAAATATTGATTTTTTGGCTGGAAAAAAGTGATAACAGGATTTGCCTCTCTTCTATGTAAGGCGCTTATTTACTGAGATATGGCAGTTTGAAGTTTTCCAAGGAAATATTGAATTTTTGCCTGGAAAAAGTGTTAACAGGATTTGCCTCTCTTCTATGTAAGGCGCTTATTTACTGAGATATGGCAGTTTGAAGTTTTCCAAGGAAATATTGAATTTTTGGCTGGAAAAATGTGATCACAGGATTTGCCTCTTTTCGCTCTAAGACGCTTATTTACTGAGATATGGCCGTTTGAAGTTTTCCAGGGTAATATTGAATTTTTGGCTGGAAAAAAGTGATAACAGGATTTGCCTCTCTTCTCTGTAAGGCGCTTATTTACTGAGATATGGCAGTTTGAAGTTTTCCAAGGAAATATTGAATTTTTGGCTGGAAAAATTTGATCACAGGATTTGCCATTCATCTCTGTAAGGCGCTTATTTACTGAGATATTCCGTTTGAAGTTTAAAAAGGAAAAATTGATTTTTTGGCTGGAAAAAAGTGATAACAGGATTTGCCTCTCTTCTATGTAAGGCGCTTATTTACTGAGATATGGCAGTTTGAAGTTTTCCAAGGAAATATTGAATTTTTGGCTGGAAAAAAGTGATCACAGGATTTGCGTCTTTTCGCTCTAAGACGCTTATTTACTGAGATATGGCCGTTTGAAATTTTCCAAAGAAATATTGAATTTTTGGCTGGAAAAAGTTGTCAACAAGATTTGGCTCTATTCTCTGTAAGGCGCTTATTTACTTAGATATGGCCGTTTGAAATTTTCCAGGAAAATATTGAATCTTTGTCTGGAAAATAGTGATCACAGACTTTGCCTCTTTTCGCTTTAGAACGTGTATTTACTGAGATATGGTCGTTTGAAGTTTAAAAAGGGAATATTGATTTTTTGGTTGAAAAAAAGTGATCACAGGATTTGCCTCTTTTGGCTCTAGGACGCTTATTTACTGAGATATGGCAGTTTGAAGTTTTCGAAGGAAATATTGAATTTTTGCCTGGAAAAAGGTGTTAACAGGATTTGCCTCTCTTCTCTGTAAGGCGCTTATTTACTGAGATATGGCAGTTTGAAGTTTTCCAAGGAAATACTGAATTTTTTGCTGGAAAAAGGTGTTAACAGGATTTGCATCTCTCCTCTGTAAGGCGCTTATTTACTGAGATATGGGTGTTTGAAGTTTTCCAAGGAAATATTGAATTTTTGGCTGGAAAAATGTGATCACAGGATTTGCCTGTTTTGGCTCTAGGACGCTTATTTACTGAGATATGGCCGTTTGAAGTTTTCCAAGGAAATATTGAATTTTTGGCTGTAAAAAGGTGTTAACAGGATTTGCCTCTATTCTCTGTAAGGCGCTTATTTACTGAGATATGGCAGTTTGAAGTTTTCCTAGGAAATATTGAATTTTTGGCTGGAAAAATGTGATCACAGGATTTGCCTCTTTTCGCTCTAAGACGCTTATTTACTGAGATATGGCCGTTTGAAATTTTCCAGGAAAATATTGAATTTTTGTCTGGAAAATAGTGATCACAGACTTTGCCTCTTTTCGCTTTAGGACGCTTATTTACTGAGATATGGTCGTTTGAAGTTTAAAAAGGAAATATTGATTTTTTGGCTGGAAAAAAGTGATCTCAGGATTTGCCTCTTTTGGCTCTAGGACGCTTATTTACTGAGATATGGCCATTTGAAATTTTCCAAGGAAATATTGAATTTTTGGCTGGAAAAAGGTGATCACAGGATTTGCCTATTTTTGCTCTAGGACGCTTATTTACTGAGATATGGCCGTTTGAAGTTTTCCTAGGAAATATTGAATTTTTGGCTAGAAAAATGTGATCACAGGATTTACCTGTTTTTGCTCTAGGACGCTTATTTACTGAGATATGGCAGTTTGAAGTTTTCCAAGGAAATATTGAATTTTTGGCTGGAAAAAGGAGTTAACAGGATTTGCCTCTATTCTCTGTAAGGCGCTTATTTACTGAGATATGGCAGTTTGAAGTTTTCCTAGGAAATATTGAATTTTTGGCTAGAAAAATGTGATCACAGGATTTACCTGTTTTTGCTCTAGGACGCTTATTTACTGAGATATGGCAGTTTGAAGTTTTCCAAGGAAATATTGAATTTTTGGCTGGAAAAAGGAGTTAACAGGATTTGCCTCTCTTCTCTGTAAGGCGCTTATTTACTGAGATATGGCAGTTTGAAGTTTTCCAAGGAAATATTGAATTTTTGGCTGGAAAAATGTGATCACAGGATTTGCCTCTTTTCGCTCTAAGACGCTTATTTACTGAGATATGGCCGTTTGAAATTTTCCAGGAAAATATTGAATTTTTGGCTGGAAAAAGTTGTCAACAGGATTTGCCTCTATTCTCTGTAAGGCGCTTATTTACTGAGATATGGCAGTTTGAAATTTTCCAAGGAAATATTGAATTTTTGGTTGGAAAAAGTTGTCAACAGGATTTGCCTCTCTTCTCTCAAAGACGCTTATTTACTGAGATATGGCCGTTTGAAATTTTCCAGGAAAATATTGAATTTTTGTCTGGAAAATAGTGATCACAGACTTTGCCTCTTTTCGCTTTAGGACGCTTATTTACTGAGATATGGTCGTTTGAAGTTTAAAAAGGAAATATTGATTTTTTGGCTGGAAAAAAGTGATCTCAGGATTTGCCTCTTTTGGCTCTAGGACGCTTATTTACTGAGATATGGCCATTTGAAATTTTCCAAGGAAATATTGAATTTTTGGCTGGAAAAAGGTGATCACAGACTTTGCCTGTTTTTGCTCTAGGACGCTTATTTACTGAGATATGGCCGTTTGAAGTTTTCCAGGGTAATATTGAATTTTTGGCTGGAAACAAGAGATAACAGGATTTGCCTCTCTTCTCTGTAAGGCGCTTATTTACTGAGATATGGCAGTTTGAAATTTTCCAAGGAAATATTGAATTTTTGTCTGGAAAAATGTGATCACAGGATTTGCCTCTTTTCGCTCTAAGACGCTTATTTACTGAGATATGGCCGTTTGAAATTTTCCAGGAAAATATTGAATTTTTGTCTGGAAAATAGTGATCACAGACTTTGCCTCTTTTCGCTTTAGGACGCTTATTTACTGAGATATGGCCGTTTGAAGTTTAAAAAGGAAATATTGATTTTTTGGCTGGAAAAATGTGATCACAGGATTTGCTTGTTTTCGCTTTAGGGCGCTTATTTAGTGAGATATGGCAGTTTGAAGTTTTCCTAGGAAATATTGAATTTTTGGCTAGAAAAATGTGATCACAGGATTTGCCTGTTTGTGCTCTAGGACGCTTATTTACTGAGATATGGCAGTTTGAAGTTTTCCAAGGAAATATTGAATTTTTGGCTAGAAAAATGTGATCACAGGATTTGCCTGTTTTTGCTCTAGGACGCTTATTTACTGAGATATGGCAGTTTGAAGTTTTCCAAGGAAATATTGAATTTTTGGCTAGAAAAATGTGATCACAGGATTTGCCTGTTTTTGCTCTAGGACGCTTATTTACTGAGATATGGCCGTTTGAAATTTTCCAAGGAAATATTGAATTTTTGGCTGGAAAAAGTGATAACAGGATTTGCCTCTCTTCTCTGTAAGGCGCTTATTTACTGAGATATGGCAGTTTGCAGTTTTCCAAGGAAATATTGAATTTTTGGCTGGAAAAATGTGATCACAGGATTTGCCTCTTTTCGCTCTAAGACGCTTATTTACTGAGATATGGCCGTTTGAAATTTTCCAAGGAAATATTGAATTTTTGGCTGTAAAAAGTTGTCAACAGGATTTGCCTCTATTCTCTGTAAAGCGCTTATTTACAGAGATATGGCAGTTTGAAGTTTTCCTAGGAAATATTGAATTTTTGGCTAGAAAAATGTGATCACAGGATTTGCCTGTTTTTGCTCTAGGACGCTTATTTACTGAGATATGGCAGTTTGAAGTTTTCCAAGGAAATATTGAATTTTTGGCTAGAAAAAGGTGTTAACAGGATTTGCATCTCTCCTCTGTAAGGCGCTTATTTACTGAGATATGGCCGATTGAAATTTTCCAAGGAAATATTGAATTTTGGCTGGAAAAATGTGATCACAGGATTTGCCTGTTTTCGCTTTAGGACGCTTATTTACTGAGATATGGCCGTTTGAAATTTTCCAGGAAAATAATGAATTTTTGGCTAGAAAAATGTGATCACAGGATTTGCCTGTTTTTGCTCTAGGACGCTTATTTACTGAGATATGGATGTTTGAAATTTTCCAAGGAAATACTGAATTTTTGGCTGGAAAAAGGTGTTAACAGGATTTGCATCTCTCCTCTGTAAGGCGCTTATTTACTGAGATATGGCCGTTTGAAATTTTCCAAGGAAATATTGAATTTTGGCTGGAAAAATGTGATCACAGGATTTGCCTGTTTTCGCTTTAGGACGCTTATTTACTGAGATATGGCCGTTTGAAATTTTCCAGGAAAATAATGAATTTTTGGCTAGAAAAATGTGATCACAGGATTTGCCTGTTTTTGCTCTAGGACGCTTATTTACTGAGATATGGCCGTTTGAAATTTTCCAAGGAAATATTGAATATTTGGCTGGAAAAAGGTGTTAACAGGATTTGCATCTCTCCTCTGTAAGGCGCTTATTTACTTAGATATGGGTGTTTGAAGTTTTCCAAGGAAATATTGAATTTTTGGCTGGAAAAATGTGATCACAGGATTTGCCTGTTTTCGCTTTAGGACGCTTATTTACTGAGATATGGCCGTTTGCAATTTTCCAGGAAAATAATGAATTTTTGGCTAGAAAAATGTGATCACAGGATTTGCCTGTTTTTGCTCTAGGACGCTTATTTAATGAGATATGGCAGTTTGAAGTTTTCCAAGGAAATATTGAATTTTGGGCTGGACAATGGAGTTAACAGGATTTGCCTCTCTTCTCTGTAAGGCGCTTATTTACTGAGATATGGCAGTTTGAAGTTTTCCAAGGAAATATTGAATTTTTGGCTGGAAAAATGTGATCACAGGATTTGCCTTTTTTCGCTCTAAGACGCTTATTTACTGAGATATGGCCGTTTGAAATTTTCCAGGAAAATATTGAATTTTTGTCTGGAAAATAGTGATCACAGACTTTGCCTCTTTTCGCTTTAGGACGCTTATTTACTGAGATATGGTCGTTTGAAGTTTTCCAGGGTAATATTGAATTTTTGGCTGGAAACAAGAGATAACAGGATTTGCCTCTCTTCTCTGTAAGGCGCTTATTTACTGAGATATGGCAGTTTGAAATTTTCCAAGGAAATATTGAATTTTTGTCTGGAAAAATGTGATCACAGGATTTGCCTCTTTTCGCTCTAAGACGCTTATTTACTGAGATATGGCCGTTTGAAATTTTCCAGGAAAATATTGAATTTTTGTCTGGAAAATAGTGATCACAGACTTTGCCTCTTTTCGCTTTAGGACGCTTATTTACTGAGATATGGCCGTTTGAAGTTTAAAAAGGAAATATTGATTTTTTGGCTGGAAAAAAGAGATCACAGGATTTGCCTCTTTTGGCTCTAGGACGCTTATTTACTGAGATATGGCCGTTTGAAATTTTCCAAGGAAATATTGAATTTTTGGTTGGAAAAAGTTGTCAACAGGATTTGCCTCTCTTCTCTCAAAGACGCTTATTTACTGAGATATGGCCTTTTGAAATTTTCCAGGAAAATATTGAATTTTTGTCTGGAAAATAGTGCTCACAGACTTTGCCTCTTTTCGCTTTAGGACGCTTATTTACTGAGATATGGTCGTTTGAAGTTTAAAAAGGAAATTTTGATTTTTTGGCTGGAAAAAAGTGATCACAGGATTTGCCTCTAGGACGCTTATTTACTGAGATATGGCCGTTTGAAATTTTCCAAGGAAATATTGAATTTTTGGCTGGAAAAAGGTGTTAACAGGATTTGCCTCTCTTCTCTCAAAGACGCTTATTTACTGAGATATGGCCGTTTGAAATTTTCCAGGAAAATATTGAATTTTTGGCTGGAAAAAGTTGTCAACAGGATTTGCCTCTATTCTCTGTAAGGCGCTTATTTACTGAGATATGGCAGTTTGAAATTTTCCAAGGAAATATTGAATTTTTGGTTGGAAAAAGTTGTCAACAGGATTTGCCTCTCTTCTCTCAAAGACGCTTATTTACTGAGATATGGCCGTTTGAAATTTTCCAAGGAAATATTGAATTTTTGGCTGGAAAAAGGTGTTAACAGGATTTGCATCTCTCCTCTGTAAGGCGCTTATTTACTGAGATATGGCCGTTTGAAATTTTCCAAGGAAATATTGAATTTTTGGCTGGAAAAAGGTGATCACAGGATTTGCCTGTTTTTGCTCTAGGACGCTTATTTACTGAGATATGGCCGTTTGAAATTTTCCAAGGAAATATTGAATTTTTGGTTGGAAAAAGTTGTCAACAGGATTTGCCTCTCTTCTCTCAAAGACGCTTATTTACTGAGATATGGCCGTTTGAAATTTTCCAAGGAAATATTGAATTTTTGGGTGGAAAAAGGTGTTAACAGGATTTGCCTCTCTTCTCTGTAAGGCGCTTATTTACTGAGATATGGCAGTTTGAAGTTTTCCAAGGAAATACTGAATTTTTGGCTGGAAAAATGTGATCACAGGATTTGCCTGTTTTTGCTCTAGGACGCTTATTTACTGAGATATGGCCGTTTGAAGTTTTCCAAGGAAATACTTAATTTTTGGCTGGAAAAATGTGATCACAGGATTTGCCTCTTTTCGCTCTAAGACGCTTATTTACTGATATATGGCCGTTTGAAATTTTCCAAGGAAATATTGAATTTTTGGCTGGAAAAAGGTGTTAACAGGATTTACATCTCTCCTCTGCGATTATTTACTGAGATATGGGTGTTTGAAGTTTTCCAAGGAAATATTGAATTTTTGGCTGGAAAAATGTGATCACAGGATTTGCCTCTTTTGGCTCTAGGACGCTTATTTACTGAGATATGGCAGTTTGAAGTTTTCCAAGGAAATATTGAATTTTTGGCTGGAAAAATGTGTTAACAGGATTTGCCTCTATTCTCTGTAAGGCGCTTATTTACTGAGATATGGCAGTTTGAAGTTTTCCAAGGAAATATTAAATTTTTGGCTAGAAAAATGTGATCACAGGATTTGCCTGTTTTTGCTCTGGGACGCTTATTTACTGAGATATGGCAGTTTGAAGTTTTCCAAGGAAATATTGAATTTTTGGCTAGAAAAATGTGATCACAGGATTTGCCTGTTTTCGCTTTAGGACGCATAATTACTGAGATATGGCCGTTTGAAGTTTTCCAAGGAAATATTGAATTTTTTCCTGGAAAAAGGTGTAAACAGGATTTGCCTCTCTTCTCTGTAAGGCGCTTGTTTACTGAGATATTGCGGTTTGAAGTTTTCCAAGGAAATATTGAATTTTTGGCTGGAAAAATGTGTTAACAGGATTTGCCTCTATTCTCTGTAAGGCTCTTATTTACTGAGATATGGCAGTTTGAAGTTTTCCAAGGAAATATTGAATTTTTGGCTAGAAAAATGTGATCACAGGATTTGCCTGTTTTTGCTCTAGGACGCTTATTTACTGAGATATGGCAGTTTGAAGTTTTCCAAGGAAATATTGAATTTTTGGCTAGAAAAATGTGATCACAGGATTTGCCTGTTTTCGCTTTAGGACGCATATTTACTGAGATATGCCGTTTGAAGTTTCAAAAGGAAATATTGAATTTTTGGCTGGAAAAAGGTGATAACAGGATTTGCCTCTCCTCTCTGTAAGGCGCAGCGATATGGCCGTTTGAAATTTTCCAGGAAAATATTGAATTTTTGTCTGGAAAATAGTGATCACAGACTTTGCCTCTTTTCGTTCTAGGACGCTTATTTACTGAGATATGGCCGTTTGAAATTTTCCAGGAAAATATTGAATTTTTGTCTGGAAAAAAGTGATCACAGGATTTGCCTCTTTTCGCTCTAAGACGCTTATTTACTGAGATATGGCCGTTTGAAATTTTCCAAGGAAATATTGAATTTTTGGCTGGAAAAAGTTGTCAACAGGATTTGCCTCTATTCTCTGTAAGGCGCTTATTTACTGAGATATGGCAGTTTGAAATTTTCCAGGAAAATATTGAATTTTTGTCTGGAAAATGGAAATGTCTTTTCGCTTTAGGACGCTTATTTACTGAGATATGGTCGTTTGAAGTTTAAAAAGGAAATATTGATTTTTTGGCTGGAAAAAAGTGATCACAGGATTTTTGATCTCTTTTGGCTCTAGGACGCTTATTTACTGAGATATGGCCGTTTGAAATTTTCCAAGGAAATATTGAATTTTTGGCTGGAAAAAGTTGTCAACAGGATTTGCCTCTATTCTCTGTAAGGCGCTTATTTACTGAGATATGGCAGTTTGAAGTTTTCCAAGGAAATATTGAATTTTTGGCTGGAAAAATGTGATTTGCCTCTTTTCGCTCTAAGACGCTTATTTACTGAGATATGGCCGTTTGAAATTTTCCAAGGAAATATTGAATTTTTGGCTGGAAAAAGTTGTCAACAGGATTTGCCTCTATTCTCTGTAAGGCGCTTATTTACTGAGATATGGCAGTTTGAAGTTTTCCAAGGAAATATTGAATTTTTGGCTGGAAAAATGTGATTACAGGATTTGCCTCTTTTCGCTCTAAGACGCTTATTTACTGAGAAATGGCCGTTTGAAATTTTCCAAGGAAATATTGAATTTTTGGCTGGAAAAAGGTGTTAACAGGATTTGCATCTCTCCTCTGTAAGGCGCTTATTTAGTGAGATATGGCGGTTTCAAGTTTTCCAAGGAAATATTGAATTTTTGGCTGGAAAAATGTGATCACAGGATTTGCCTCTTTTCGCTCTAAGACGCTTATTTACTGAGATATGGCCGTTTGAAATTTTCCAAGGAAATATTGAATTTTTGGCTGGAAAAATGTGTTAACAGGATTTGCCTCTATTCTCTGTAAGGCGCTTATTTACTGAGATATGGCAGTTTGAAGTTTTCCAAGGAAATATTGAATTTTTGGCTAGAAAAATGTGATCACAGGATTTGCCTGTTTTTGCTCTAGGACGCTTATTTACTGAGATATGGCCGTTTGAAGTTTTCGAAGGAAATATTGGAAATATTCCTGGAAAAAGGTGATAACAGGATTTGCCTCTCTTCTCTGTAAGGCGCTTATTTACTGAGATATGGCAGTTTGAAGTTTTCCAAGGAAATATTGAATTTTTGGCTGGAAAAATGTGTTAACAGGATTTGCCTCTATTCTCTGTAAGGCGCTTATTTACTGAGATATGGCAGTTTGAAGTTTTCCAAGGAAATATTGAATTTTTGGCTAGCAAAATGTGATCACAGGATTTGCCTGTTTTTGCTCTAGGACGCTTATTTACTGAGATATGGACGTTTGAAGTTTTCGAAGGAAATATTGAATTTTTTCCTGGAAAAAGGTGATAACAGGATTTGCCTCTCTTCTCTGTAAGGCTCTTATTTACTGAGATATGGCAGTTTGAAGTTTTTCAAGGAAATATTGAATTTTTGGCTGGAAAAATGTGATCACAGGATTTGCCTGTTTTCGCTTTAGGACGCTTATTTACTGAGATATGCCTTTTGAAGTTTTAAAAGGAGATATTGAATTTTTGGCTGGAAAAATGTGATCACAGGATTTGCCTCTTTTCGCTCTAAGACGCTTATTTACTGAGATATGGCCGTTTGAAAATTTTCCAAGGAAATATTGAATTTTTGGCTGGAAAAATGTGTTAACAGGATTTGCCTCTATTCTCTGTAAGGCGCTTATTTACTGAGATATGGCAGTTTGAAAATTTCCAAGGAAATATTGATTTTTTGGCTAGAAAAATGTGATCACAGAATTTGCCTGTTTTTGCTCTAGGACGCTTATTTACTGAGATATGGCCGTTTGAAGTTTTCGAAGGAAATATTGAATTTTTTCCTGGAAAAAGGTGATAACAGGATTTGCCTCTCTTCTCTGTAAGGCGCTTATTTACTGAGATATGGCAGTTTGAAGTTTTCCAAGGAAATATTGAATTTTTGGCTGGAAAAATGTGATCACAGGATTTGCCTCATTTCGCTCTAAGACGCTTATTTACTGAGATATGGCCGTTTGAAATTTTCCATGGAAATATTGAATTTTTGGCTGGAAAAAGGTGTTAACAGGATTTGCCTATTTTCTCTGTAAGGCGCTTATTTACTGAGATATGGCAGTTTGAAGTTTTCCTAGGAAATATTGAATTTTAGGCTAGAAAAATGTGATCACAGGATTTGCCTGTTTTTGCTCTAGGACGCTTATTTACTGAGATATGGCAGTTTGAAGATTTCCAAGGAAATATTTAATTTTTGGCTAGAAAAATGTGATAACAGGATGTGCCTCTGTTCTCTGTAAGGCGCTTATTTACTGAGATATGGCAGTTTGAAGTTTTCCAAGGAAATATTGATTTTTTGGCTAGAAAAATGTGATTACAGGATTTGCCTGTTTTTTGCTCTAGGACGCTTATTTACTGAGAATATGCCGTTTGAAGTTTTCCAAGGAAATATTGAATTTTTGTGTAATGTAATGTAATCACAGGATTTCTGACAGATGTCAATTTGACAGATGTCATTTTGACAGATGTCATTTTGACAGATGTCATTTTGACAGATGCTCAGATTTGACAGATGTCAGATTTGACAGATGTCAGATTTGACAGATGTCAGATTTGACAGATGTCAGATTTGACAGATGTCAGATTTGACAGATGTCAGATTTGTCAGATTTGACAGATGTCAGATTTGACAGATGTCATTTTGACAGATGTCATTTTGACAGATGTCATTTTGACAGATGTCATTTTGACAGATGTCATTTTGACAGATGTCATTTTGACAGATGTCATTTTGACAGATGTCATTTTGACAGATGTCACTTTGACAGATGTCATTTTGACAGATGTCAGATTTGACAGATGTCATTTTGACAGATGTCATTTTGACAGATGTCAGATTTGACAGATGTCAGATTTGACAGATGTCAGATTTGACAGACGTCAGATTTGACAGATGTCAGATTTGACAGATGTCAGATGTCAGATTTGACAGATGTCATTTTGACAGATGTCTTTTTGACAGATGTCATTTTGACAGATGTCATTTTGACAGATGTCATTTTGACAGATGTCATTTTGACAGATGTCATTTTGACAGATGTTTTTTTGACAGATGTCATTTTGACAGATGTCATTTTGACAGATGTCATTTTGACAGATGTCATTTTGACAGATGTCATTTTGACAGATGTCATTTTGACAGATGTCATTTTGACAGATGTCATTTTGACAGATGTCATTTTGACAGATGTCATTTTGACAGATGTCACTTTGACAGATGTCAGATGTCAGATTTGACAGATGTCATTTTGACAGATGTCAGATTTGACAGATGTCATTTTGACAGATGTCATTTTGACAGATGTCTTTTTGACAGATGTCATTTTGACAGATGTCATTTTGACAGATGTCATTTTGACAGATGTCAGATTTGACAGATGTCAGATTTGACAGATGTCATTTTGACAGATGTCAGATTTGACTGATGTCATTTTGACAGATGTCATTTTGGCAGATGTCATTTTGACAGATGTCATTTTGACAGATGTCATTTTGACAGATGTCATTTTGACAGATGTCATTTTGACAGATGTCATTTTGACAGATGTCATTTTGACAGATGTCATTTTGACAGAAGTCATTTTGACAGAAGTCATTTTGACAGATGTCATTTTGACAGATGTCATTTTGACAGATGTCATTTTGACAGATGTCAGATTTGACAGATGTCAGATTTGACAGATGTCAGATTTGACAGATGTCAGATTTGACAGATGTCAGATTTGACAGATGTCATTTTGACAGATGTCAGATTTGACAGATGTCAGATTTGACAGATGTCAGATTTGACAGATGTCAGATTTGACAGATGTCAGATTTGACAGATGTCAGATTTGACAGATGTCAGATTTGACAGATGTCAGATTTGACAGATGTCAGATTTGACAGATGTCAGATTTGACAGATGTCAGATTTGACAGATGTCAGATTTGACAGATGTCAGATTTGACAGATGTCAGATTTGACAGATGTCAGATTTGACAGATGTCAGATTTGACAGATGTCAGATTTGACGGATGTCAGATTTGACAGATGTCAGATTTGACAGATGTCAGATTTGACAGATGTCAGATTTGACAGATGTCAGATTTGACAGATGTCAGATTTGACAGATGTCAGAGATGTCATTTTGACAGATGTCAGATTTGACAGATGTCATTTTGACAGATGTCAGATTTGACAGATGTCATTTTGACAGATGTCATTTTGACAGATGTCATTTTGACAGATGTCATTTTGACAGATGTCATTTTGACAGATGTCATTTTGACAGATGTCACTTTGACAGATGTCATTTTGACAGATGTCATTTTGACAGATGTCAGATTTGACAGATGTCATTTTGACAGATGTCAGATTTGACAGATGTCATTTTGACAGATGTCAGATTTGACTGATGTCATTTTGACAGATGTCATTTTGACAGATGTCATTTTGACAGATGTCATTTTGACAGATGTCATTTTGACAGATGTCATTTTGACAGATGTCATTTTGACAGAAGTCATTTTGACAGAAGTCATTTTGACAGAAGTCATTTTGACAGAAGTCATTTTGACAGAAGTCATTTTGACAGATGTCATTTTGACAGATGTCAGATTTGACAGATGTCATTTTGACAGATGTCATTTTGACAGATGTCATTTTGACAGATGTCAGATTTGACATGATGTCAGATTTGACTGATGTCAGATTTGACAGATGTCAGATTTGACAGATGTCAGATTTGACAGATGTCAGATTTGACAGATGTCAGATTTGACAGATGTCAGATTTGACAGATGTCGGATTTGACAGATGTCAGATTTGACAGATGTCAGATTTGACAGATGTCAGATTTGACAGATGTCAGATTTGACAGATGTCAGATTTGACAGATGTCAGATTTGACAGATGTCAGATTTGACAGATGTCAGATTTGACAGATGTCAGATTTGACAGATGTCAGATTTGACAGATGTCAGATTTGACAGATGTCAGATTTGACAGATGTCATTTTGACAGATGTCAGATTTGACAGATGTCAGATTTGACAGATGTCAGATTTGACAGATGTCAGATTTTTGACAGATGTCAGATTTGACAGATGTCAGATTTGACAGATGTCAGATTTGACAGATGTCAGATTTGACAGATGTCAGATTTGACAGATGTCAGATTTGACAGATGTCAGATTTGACAGATGTCATTTTGACAGATGTCAGATTTGACAGATGTCAGATTTGACAGATGTCAGATTTGACAGATGTCAGATTTGACAGATGTCAGATTTGACAGATGTCAGATTTGACAGATGTCAGATTTGACAGATGTCAGATTTGACAGATGTCAGATTTGACAGATGTCAGATTTGACAGATGTCAGATTTGACAGATGTCAGATTTGACAGATGTCAGATTTGACAGATGTCAGATTTGACAGATGTCAGATTTGACAGATGTCAGATTTGACAGATGTCAGATTTGACAGATGTCAGATTTGACAGATGTCATTTTGACAGATGTCAGATTTGACAGATGTCAGATTTGACAGATGTCAGATTTGACAGATGTCAGATTTGACAGATGTCAGATTTGACAGATGTCAGATTTGACAGATGTCAGATTTGACAGATGTCTGATTTGACAGATGTCAGATTTGACAGATGTCCATTTTGACAGATGTCATTTTGACAGATGTCAGATTTGACAGATGTCCATTTTGACAGATGTCATTTTGACAGATGTCATTTTGACAGATGTCATTTTGACAGATGTCATTTTGACAGATGTCATTTTGACAGATGTCATTTTGACAGATGTCATTTTGACAGATGTCATTTTGACAGATGTCGTTTTGACAGATGTCATTTTGACAGATGTCATTTTGACAGATGTCATTTTGACAGATGTCATTTTGACAGATGTCATTTTGACAGATGTCATTTTGACAGATGTCATTTGACAGATGTCAGATTTGACAGATGTCAGATTTGACAGATGTCAGATTTGACAGATGTCAGATTTGACAGATGTCATTTTGACAGATGTCAGATTTGACAGATGTCATTTTGACAGATGTCAGATTTGACAGATGTCATTTTGACAGATGTCAGATTTGACAGATGTCATTTTGACAGATGTCAGATTTGACAGATGTCATTTTGACAGATGTCAGATTTGACAGATGTCATTTTGACAGATGTCATTTTGACAGATTTGACAGATGTCAGATTTGACAGATGTCATTTTGACAGATGTCAGATTTGACAGATGTCATTTTGACAGATGTCAGATTTGACAGATGTCAGATTTGACAGATGTCAGATTTGACAGATGTCAGATTTGACAGATGTCAGATTTGACAGATGTCAGATTTGACAGATGTCAGATTTTTGACAGATGTCAGATTTGACAGATGTCAGATTTGACAGATGTCAGATTTGACAGATGTCAGATTTGACAGATGTCAGATTTGACAGATGTCAGATTTGACAGATGTCAGATTTGACAGATGTCAGATTTGACAGATGTCAGATTTGACAGATGTCAGATTTGACAGATGTCATTTTGACAGATGTCAGATTTGACAGATGTCAGATTTGACAGATGTCAGATTTGACAGATGTCAGATTTGACAGATGTCAGATTTGACAGATGTCAGATTTGACAGATGTCAGATTTGACAGATGTCAGATTTGACAGATGTCAGATTTGACAGATGTCTGATTTGACAGATGTCTGATTTGACAGATGTCAGATTTGACAGATGTCCATTTTGACAGATGTCATTTTGACAGATGTCAGATTTGACAGATGTCCATTTTGACAGATGTCATTTTGACAGATGTCATTTTGACAGATGTCATTTTGACAGATGTCATTTTGACAGATGTCATTTTGACAGATGTCATTTTGACAGATGTCGTTTTGACAGATGTCATTTTGACAGATGTCATTTTGACAGATGTCATTTTGACAGATGTCATTTTGACAGATGTCATTTTGACAGATGTCATTTTGACAGATGTCATTTGACAGATGTCAGATTTGACAGATGTCAGATTTGACAGATGTCATTTTGACAGACGTCATTTTGACAGATGTCAGATTTGACAGATGTCATTTTGACAGATGTCAGATTTGACAGATGTCATTTTGACAGATGTCAGATTTGACAGATGTCATTTTGACAGATGTCAGATTTGACAGATGTCATTTTGACAGATGTCAGATTTGACAGATGTCATTTTGACAGATGTCAGATTTGACAGATGTCATTTTGACAGATGTCAGATTTGACAGATGTCATTTTGACAGATGTCATTTTGACAGATGTCATTTTGACAGATTTGACAGATGTCAGATTTGACAGATGTCATTTTGACAGATGTCAGATTTGACAGATGTCATTTTGACAGATGTCATTTTGACAGATGTCATTTTGACAGATGTCAGATTTGACAGATGTCATTTTGACAGATGTCAGATTTGACAGATGTCATTTTGACAGATGTCAGATTTGACAGATGTCATTTTGACAGATGTCAGATTTGACAGATGTCATTTTGACAGATGTCAGATTTGACAGATGTCATTTTGACAGATGTCAGATTTGACAGATGTCATTTTGACAGATGTCATTTTGACAGATGTTAGATTTGACAGATGTCAGATTTGACAGATGTCAGATTTGACAGATGTCCGATTTGACAGATGTCAGATTTGACAGATGTCCGATTTGACAGATGTCCGATTTGACAGATGTCAGATTTGACAGATGTCAGATTTGACAGATGTCAGATGTCAGATTTGACAGATGTCAGATTTGACAGATGTCAGATTTGACAGATGTCAGATTTGACAGATGTCAGATTTGACAGATGTCAGATTTGACAGATGTCAGATTTGACAGATGTCAGATTTGACAGATGTCAGATTTGACAGATGTCAGATTTGACAGATGTCAGATTTGACAGATGTCAGATTTGACAGATGTCAGATTTGACAGATGTCAGATTTGACAGATGTCAGATTTGACAGATGTCAGATTTGACAGATGTCAGATTTGACAGATGTCAGATTTGACAGATGTCAGATTTGACAGATGTCAGATTTGACAGATGTCAGATTTGACAGATGTCAGATTTGACAGATGTCAGATTTGACAGATGTCAGATTTGACAGATGTCATTTTGACAGATGTCATTTTGACAGATGTCATTTTGACAGATGTCATTTTGACAGATGTCAGATTTGACAGATGTCAGATTTGACAGATGTCAGATTTGACAGATGTCAGATTTGACAGATGTCCGATTTGACAGATGTCAGATTTGACAGATGTCAGATTTGACAGATGTCAGATTTGACAGATGTCAGATTTGACAGATGTCAGATTTGACAGATGTCAGATTTGACAGATGTCAAATTTGACAGATGTCAGATTTGACAGATGTCCATTTTGACAGATGTCCATTTTGACAGATGTCATTTTGACAGATGTCATTTTGACAGATGTCATTTTGACAGATGTCAGATTTGACAGATGTCAGATTTGACAGATGTCAGATTTGACAGATGTCAGATTTGACAGATGTCAGATTTGACAGATGTCATTTTGACAGATGTCCGATTTGACAGATGTCAGATTTGACAGATGTCAGATTTCACAGATGTCAGATTTGACAGATGTCAGATTTGACAGATGTCAGATTTGACAGATGTCAGATTTGACAGATGTCAGATTTGACAGATGTCAGATTTGACAGATGTCAGATTTGACAGATGTCAGATTTGACAGATGTCATTTTGACAGATGTTATTTTGACAGATGTCATTTTGACAGATGTCATTTTGACAGATGTCATTTTGACAGATGTCATTTTGACAGATGTCATTTTGACAGATGTCATTTTGACAGATGTCATTTTGACAGATGTCATTTTGACAGATGTCAGATTTGACAGATGTCAGATTTGACAGATGTCAGATTTGACAGATGTCAGATTTGACAGATGTCAGATTTGACAGATGTCATTTTGACAGATGTCAGATTTGACAGATGTCATTTTGACAGATGTCAGATTTGACAGATGTCATTTTGACAGATGTCAGATTTGACAGATGTCATTTTGACAGATGTCAGATTTGACAGATGTCAGATTTGACAGATGTCATTTTGACAGATGTCATTTTGACAGATGTCAGATTTGACAGATGTCATTTTGACAGATGTCAGATTTGACAGATGTCAGATTTGACAGATGTCAGATTTGACAGATGTCAGATTTGACAGATGTCAGATTTGACAGATGTCAGATTTGACAGATGTCAGATTTGACAGATGTCAGATTTGACAGATGTCAGATTTGACAGATGTCAGATTTGACAGATGTCAGATTTGACAGATGTCAGATTTGACAGATGTCAGATTTGACAGATGTCAGATTTGACAGATGTCAGATTTGACAGATGTCATTTTGACAGATGTCAGATTTGACAGATGTCATTTTGACAGATGTCAGATTTGACAGATGTCATTTTGACAGATGTCATTTTGACAGATGTCAGATTTGACAGATGTCATTTTGACAGATGTCAGATTTGACAGATGTCAGATTTGACAGATGTCAGATTTGACAGATGTCAGATTTGACAGATATCAGATTTGACAGATGTCAGATTTGACAGATGTCAGATTTGACAGATGTCAGATTTGACAGATGTCAGATTTGACAGATGTCAGATTTGACAGATGTCAGATTTGACAGATGTCAGATTTGACATATGTCATTTTGACAGATGTCAGATTTGACAGATGTCAGATTTGACAGATGTCAGATTTGACAGATGTCAGATTTGACAGATGTCAGATTTGACAGATGTCAGATTTGACAGATGTCAGATTTGACAGATGTCAGATTTGACAGATGTCAGATTTGACAGATGTCAGATTTGACAGATGTCATTTTGACAGATGTCATTTTGACAGATGTCAGATTTGACAGATGTCCGATTTGACAGATGTCCGATTTGACAGATGTCCATTTTGACAGATGTCCATTTTGACAGATGTCAGATTTGACAGATGTCAGATTTGACAGATGTCAGAATTGACAGATGTCCATTTTGACAGATGTCATATTTGACAGATGTCAGATTTGACAGATGTCAGATTTGACAGATGTCAGATTTGACAGATGTCAGATTTGACAGATGTCAGATTTGACAGATGTCCATTTTGACAGATGTCATTTTGACAGATGTCATTTTGACAGATGTCATTTTGACAGATGTCATTTTGACAGATGTCCGATTTGACAGATGTCCGATTTGACAGATGTCAGATTTGACAGATGTCAGATTTGACAGATGTCTGATTTGACAGATGTCAGATTTGACATATGTCATTTTGACAGATGTCAGATTTGACAGATGTCAGATTTGACAGATGTCAGATTTGACAGATGTCAGATTTGACAGATGTCAGATTTGACAGATGTCAGATTTGACAGATGTCAGATTTGACAGATGTCAGCTTTGACAGATGTCAGATTTGACAGATGTCCATTTTGACAGATGTCCGATTTGACAGATGTCCGATTTGACAGATGTCCGATTTGACAGATGTCCGATTTGACAGATGTCAGATTTGACAGATGTCAGATTTGACAGATGTCAGATTTGACAGATGTCAGATTTGACAGATGTCAGATTTGACAGATGTCAGATTTGACAGATGTCAGATTTGACAGATGTCAGATTTGACAGATGTCAGATTTGACAGATGTCAGATTTGACAGATGTCAGATTTGACAGATGTCAGATTTGACAGATGTCAGATTTGACAGATGTCAGATTTGACAGATGTCAGATTTGGCAGATGTCAGATTTGACAGATGTCAGATTTGACAGATGTCAGATTTGACAGATGTCAGATTTGACAGATGTCAGATTTGACATATGTCATTTTGACAGATGTCAGATTTGACAGATGTCAGATTTGACAGATGTCAGATTTGACAGATGTCAGATTTGACAGATGTCAGATTTGACAGATGTCCATTTTGACAGATGTCCATTTTGACAGATGTCATTTTGACAGATGTCATTTTGACAGATGTCAGATTTGACAGATGTCAGATTTGACAGATGTCATTTTGACAGATGTCAGATTTGACAGATGTCAGATTTGACAGATGTCAGATTTGACAGATGTCAGATTTGACAGATGTCAGATTTGACAGATGTCAGATTTGACAGATGTCAGATTTGACAGATGTCAGATTTGACAGATGTCAGATTTGACAGATGTCAGATTTGACAGATGTCATTTTGACAGATGTCATTTTGACAGATGTCCGATTTGACAGATGTCCGATTTGACAGATGTCCGATTTGACAGATGTCCGATTTGACAGATGTCAGATTTGACAGATGTCAGATTTGAAAGATGTCAGATTTGACAGATGTCAGATTTGACAGATGTCAGATTTGACAGATGTCAGATTTGACAGATGTCAGATTTGACAGATGTCAGATTTGACAGATGTCAGATTTGACAGATGTCAGATTTGACAGATGTCAGATTTGACAGATGTAATTTTGACAGATGTCATTTTGACAGATGTCATTTTGACAGATGTCATTTTGACAGATGTCAGATTTGACAGATGTCATTTTGACAGATGTCATTTTGACAGATGTCATTTTGACAGATGTCATTTTGACAGATGTCATTTTGACAGATGTAATTTTGACAGATGTAATTTTGACAGATGTCATTTTGACAGATGTCATTTTGACAGATGTCATTTTGACAGATGTCATTTTGACAGATGTCATTTTGACAGATGTCATTTTGACAGATGTCATTTTGACAGATGTCATTTTGACAGATGTCATTTTGACAGATGTCATTTGACAGTTGTCCGATTTGACAGATGTCAGATTTGACAGATGTCAGATTTGACAGATGTCATTTTGACAGATGTCATTTTGACAGATGTCATTTTGACAGATGTCAGATTTGACAGATGTCATTTTGACAGATGTCATTTTGACAGATGTCATTTTGACAGATGTCATTTTGACAGATGTCATTTTGACAGATGTCATTTTGACAGCTGTCATTTTGAGATATGTCATTTTGACAGATGTCATTTTGACAGATGTCATTTTGACAGATGTCATTTTGACAGACTCTTTTCTCTCTAGGACGCTTATTTACTGAGATATGCCGTTTGAAGTTTTAAAAGGAAATATTGAATTTTTGGCTGGGAAAAGGTGATAACAGGATTTGCCTCTCTTCTCTCTAAGGCGCTTATTTACTGAGATATGGCCGTTTGAAATTTTCCAGGAAAATATTGAATTTTTGTCTGGAAAATAGTGATCACAGACTTTGCCTCTTTTCGCTTTAGGACGCGTATTTACTGAGATATGGTCGTTTGAAGTTTAAAAAGGAAATATTGATTTTTTGGCTGGAAAAAAGTGATCACAGGATTTGCCTCTTTTCGCTCTAAGACGCTTATTTACTGAGATATGGCCGTTTGAAATTTTCCAAGGAAATATTGAATTTTTGGCTGGAAAAACTTGTCAACAGGATTTGCCTCTATTCTCTGTAAGGCGCTTAGTTAATGAGATATGGCAGTTTGAAATTTTCCAAGGAAATATTGAATTTTTGGCTGGAAAAATGTGTTAACAGGATTTGCCTCTATTCTCTGTAAGGCGCTTATTTACTGAAATATGGCAGTTTGAAGTTTTCCAAGGAAATATTGAATTTTTTCCTGGAAAAAGGTGATAACAGGATTTGCCTCTCTTCTCTGTAAGGCGGTTATTTACTGAGATATGGCAGTTTGAAGTTTTCCAAGGAAATATTGAATTTTTGGCTGGAAAATGTGATCACAGGATTTGCCTCTATTCTCTGTAAGGCGCTTATTTACTGAGATATGGCAGTTTGAAGTTTTCCAAGGAAATATTGAATTTTTGGCTAGAAAAATGTGATCACGGGATTTGCCTGTTTTTGCTCTAGGACGCTTATTTACTGAGATATGGCAGTTTGAAATTTTCCAAGGAAATATTGAATTTTTGGCTGGAAAAGGGTGTTAACAGGATTTGCCTCTATTCTCTGTAGATTTGACAGATGTCAGCTTTGACAGATGTCAGATTTGACAGATGTCCATTTTGACAGATGTCCGATTTGACAGATGTCCGATTTGACAGATGTCCGATTTGACAGATGTCAGATTTGACAGATGTCAGATTTGACAGATGTCAGATTTGACAGATGTCAGATTTGACAGATGTCAGATTTGACAGATGTCAGATTTGACAGATGTCAGATTTGACAGATGTCAGATTTGACAGATGTCAGATTTGACAGATGTCAGATTTGACAGATGTCAGATTTGACAGATGTCAGATTTGACAGATGTCAGATTTGACAGATGTCAGATTTGACATATGTCATTTTGACAGATGTCAGATTTGACAGATGTCAGATTTGTCAGATGTCAGATTTGACAGATGTCCATTTTGACAGATGTCCATTTTGACAGATGTCAGATTTGACAGATGTCATTTTGACAGATGTCATTTTGACAGATGTCAGATTTGACAGATGTCAGATTTGACAGATGTCATTTTGACAGATGTCATTTTGACAGATGTCAGATTTGACAGATGTCAGATTTGACAGATGTCAGATTTGACAGATGTCAGATTTGACAGATGTCAGATTTGACAGATGTCAGATTTGACAGATGTCAGATTTGACAGATGTCAGATTTGACAGATGTCAGATTTGACAGATGTCAGATTTGACAGATGTCATTTTGACAGATGTCATTTTGACAGATGTCCGATTTGACAGATGTCCGATTTGACAGATGTCCGATTTGACAGATGTCCGATTTGACAGATGTCAGATTTGACAGATGTCAGATTTGAAAGATGTCAGATTTGACAGATGTCAGATTTGACAGATGTCAGATTTGACAGATGTCAGATTTGACAGATGTCAGATTTGACAGATGTCAGATTTGACAGATGTCAGATTTGACAGATGTCAGATTTGACAGATGTAATTTTGACAGATGTCATTTTGACAGATGTCATTTTGACAGATGTCATTTTGACAGATGTCAGATTTGACAGATGTCATTTTGACAGATGTCATTTTGACAGATGTCATTTTGACAGATGTCATTTTGACAGATGTAATTTTGACAGATGTAATTTTGACAGATGTCATTTTGACAGATGTCATTTTGACAGATGTCATTTTGACAGATGTCATTTTGACAGATGTCATTTTGACAGATGTCATTTTGACAGATGTCATTTTGACAGATGTCATTTGACAGTTGTCCGATTTGACAGATGTCAGATTTGACAGATGTCATTTTGACAGATGTCATTTTGACAGATGTCATTTTGACAGATGTCATTTTGACAGATGTCATTTTGACAGATGTCATTTTGACAGATGTCATTTTGACAGATGTCATTTTGACAGATGTCATTTTGACAGCTGTCATTTTGAGATATGTCATTTTGACAGATGTCATTTTGACAGATGTCATTTTGACAGACTCTTTTCTCTCTAGGACGCTTATTTACTGAGATATGCCGTTTGAAGTTTTAAAAGGAAATATTGAATTTTTGGCTGGGAAAAGGTGATAACAGGATTTGCCTCTCTTCTCTCTAAGGCGCTTATTTACTGAGATATGGCCGTTTGAAATTTTCCAGGAAAATATTGAATTTTTGTCTGGAAAATAGTGATCACAGACTTTGCCTCTTTTCGCTTTAGGACGCGTATTTACTGAGATATGGTCGTTTGAAGTTTAAAAAGGAAATATTGATTTTTTGGCTGGAAAAAAGTGATCACAGGATTTGCCTCTTTTCGCTCTAAGACGCTTATTTACTGAGATATGGCCGTTTGAAATTTTCCAAGGAAATATTGAATTTTTGGCTGGAAAAACTTGTCAACAGGATTTGCCTCTATTCTCTGTAAGGCGCTTAGTTAATGAGATATGGCAGTTTGAAATTTTCCAAGGAAATATTGAATTTTTGGCTGGAAAAATGTGTTAACAGGATTTGCCTCTATTCTCTGTAAGGCGCTTATTTACTGAAATATGGCAGTTTGAAGTTTTCCAAGGAAATATTGAATTTTTTCCTGGAAAAAGGTGATAACAGGATTTGCCTCTCTTCTCTGTAAGGCGGTTATTTACTGAGATATGGCAGTTTGAAGTTTTCCAAGGAAATATTGAATTTTTGGCTGGAAAATGTGATCACAGGATTTGCCTCTATTCTCTGTAAGGCGCTTATTTACTGAGATATGGCAGTTTGAAGTTTTCCAAGGAAATATTGAATTTTTGGCTAGAAAAATGTGATCACGGGATTTGCCTGTTTTTGCTCTAGGACGCTTATTTACTGAGATATGGCAGTTTGAAATTTTCCAAGGAAATATTGAATTTTTGGCTGGAAAAGGGTGTTAACAGGATTTGCCTCTATTCTCTGTAAGGCGCTTATTTACTGAGATATGGCCGTTTGAAGTTTTCCAAGGAAATATTGAATTTTTGGCTGGAAAAATGTGTTAACAGGATTTGCCTCTATTCTCTGTAAGGCGGTTATTTACTGAGATATGGCAGTTTGAAGTTTTCCAAGGAAATATTGAATTTTTGGCTGGAAAATGTGATCACAGGATTTGCCTCTATTCTCTGTAAGGCGCTTATTTACTGAGATATGGCAGTTTGAAGTTTTCCAAGGAAATATTGAATTTTTGGCTAGAAAAATGTGATCACGGGATTTGCCTGTTTTTGCTCCAGGACGCTAATTTACTGAGATATGGCCGTTTGAAATTTTTCAAGGAAATATTGAATTTTTGGCTGGAAAAATGTGTTAACAGGATTTGCCTCTATTCTCTGTAAGGCGCTTATTTACTGAGATATGGCAGTTTGAAGTTTTCCAAGGAAATATTGAATTTTTGGCTGGAAAAATGTGATCACAGGATTTGCCTCTTTTCGCTCTAAGACGCTTATTTACTGAGATATGGCCGTTTGAAATTTTCCACGGAAATATTGAATTTTTGGCTGGAAAAAGGTGTTAACAGGATTTGCCTCTATTCTCTGTAAGGCTCTTATTTACTGAGATATGGCAGTTTGAAGTTTCCCAAGGAAATATTGAATTTTTGCCTAGAAAAATGTGATCACAGGATTTGCCTGTTTTTGCTCTAGGACGCTTATTTACTGAGATATGGCAGTTTGAAGTTTTCCAAGGAAATATTGAATTTTTGGCTAGAAAAATGTGATAACAGGATTTGCTGTTTTTGTCTGGAAAATAGTGATCACAGACTTTGCCTCTTTTCGCTTTAGGACGCGTATTTACTGCGATATGGCAGTTTGAAGTTTTCCAAGGAAATATTGAATTTTTGGCTGGAAAATGTGATCACAGGATTTGCCTCTCTTCTCTGTAAAGCGCTTATTTACTGAGATATGGCAGTTTGAAGTTTTCCAAGGAAATATTGAATTTTTGGCTGGAAAAATGTGTTAACAGGATTTGCCTCTATTCGCTCTAAGACGCCTATTTACTGAGATATGGCAGTTTGAAGTTTTCCAAGGAAATATTGAATTTTTGGCTAGAAAAATGTGATCACGGGATTTGCCTGTTTTTGCTCTAGGTCGCTTATTTACTGAGATATGGCCGTTTGAAATTTTCCAAGGAAATATTGAATTTTTGGCTGGAAAAGGGTGTTAACAGGATTTGCCTCTATTCTCTGTAAGGCGCTTATTTACTGAGATATGGCCGTTTGAAGTTTTCCACGGAAATATTGAATTTTTGGCTGGAAAAATGTGTTAACAGGATTTGCCTCTATTCTCTGTAAGGCGCTTATTTACTGAGATATGGCAGTTTGAAGTTTTCCAAGGAAATATTGAATTTTTGGCTAGAAAAATGTGATCACGGGATTTGCCTGTTTTTGCTCTAGGACGCTTATTTACTGAGATATGGCCGTTTGAAATTTTCCAAGGAAATATTGAATTTTTGGCTGGAAAAGGGTGTTAACAGGATTTGCCTCTATTCTCTGTAAGGCGCTTATTTACTGAGATATGGCCGTTTGAAATTTTCCAAGGAAATATTGAATTTTTGGCTGGAAAAACTTGTCAACAGGATTTGCCTCTATTCTCTGTAAGGCGCTTAGTTAATGAGATATGGCAGTTTGAAATTTTCCAAGGAAATATTGAATTTTTGGCTGGAAAAATGTGTTAACAGGATTTGCCTCTATTCTCTGTAAGGCGCTTATTTACTGAAATATGGCAGTTTGAAGTTTTCCAAGGAAATATTGAATTTTTTCCTGGAAAAAGGTGATAACAGGATTTGCCTCTCTTCTCTGTAAGGCGGTTATTTACTGAGATATGGCAGTTTGAAGTTTTCCAAGGAAATATTGAATTTTTGGCTGGAAAATGTGATCACAGGATTTGCCTCTATTCTCTGTAAGGCGCTTATTTACTGAGATATGGCAGTTTGAAGTTTTCCAAGGAAATATTGAATTTTTGGCTAGAAAAATGTGATCACGGGATTTGCCTGTTTTTGCTCTAGGACGCTTATTTACTGAGATATGGCAGTTTGAAATTTTCCAAGGAAATATTGAATTTTTGGCTGGAAAAGGGTGTTAACAGGATTTGCCTCTATTCTCTGTAAGGCGCTTATTTACTGAGATATGGCCGTTTGAAGTTTTCCAAGGAAATATTGAATTTTTGGCTGGAAAAATGTGTTAACAGGATTTGCCTCTATTCTCTGTAAGGCGGTTATTTACTGAGATATGGCAGTTTGAAGTTTTCCAAGGAAATATTGAATTTTTGGCTGGAAAATGTGATCACAGGATTTGCCTCTATTCTCTGTAAGGCGCTTATTTACTGAGATATGGCAGTTTGAAGTTTTCCAAGGAAATATTGAATTTTTGGCTAGAAAAATGTGATCACGGGATTTGCCTGTTTTTGCTCCAGGACGCTAATTTACTGAGATATGGCCGTTTGAAATTTTTCAAGGAAATATTGAATTTTTGGCTGGAAAAATGTGTTAACAGGATTTGCCTCTATTCTCTGTAAGGCGCTTATTTACTGAGATATGGCAGTTTGAAGTTTTCCAAGGAAATATTGAATTTTTGGCTGGAAAAATGTGATCACAGGATTTGCCTCTTTTCGCTCTAAGACGCTTATTTACTGAGATATGGCCGTTTGAAATTTTCCACGGAAATATTGAATTTTTGGCTGGAAAAAGGTGTTAACAGGATTTGCCTCTATTCTCTGTAAGGCTCTTATTTACTGAGATATGGCAGTTTGAAGTTTCCCAAGGAAATATTGAATTTTTGCCTAGAAAAATGTGATCACAGGATTTGCCTGTTTTTGCTCTAGGACGCTTATTTACTGAGATATGGCAGTTTGAAGTTTTCCAAGGAAATATTGAATTTTTGGCTAGAAAAATGTGATAACAGGATTTGCTGTTTTTGTCTGGAAAATAGTGATCACAGACTTTGCCTCTTTTCGCTTTAGGACGCGTATTTACTGCGATATGGCAGTTTGAAGTTTTCCAAGGAAATATTGAATTTTTGGCTGGAAAATGTGATCACAGGATTTGCCTCTCTTCTCTGTAAAGCGCTTATTTACTGAGATATGGCAGTTTGAAGTTTTCCAAGGAAATATTGAATTTTTGGCTGGAAAAATGTGTTAACAGGATTTGCCTCTATTCGCTCTAAGACGCCTATTTACTGAGATATGGCAGTTTGAAGTTTTCCAAGGAAATATTGAATTTTTGGCTAGAAAAATGTGATCACGGGATTTGCCTGTTTTTGCTCTAGGACGCTTATTTACTGAGATATGGCCGTTTGAAATTTTCCAAGGAAATATTGAATTTTTGGCTGGAAAAGGGTGTTAACAGGATTTGCCTCTATTCTCTGTAAGGCGCTTATTTACTGAGATATGGCCGTTTGAAGTTTTCCACGGAAATATTGAATTTTTGGCTGGAAAAATGTGTTAACAGGATTTGCCTCTATTCTCTGTAAGGCTCTTATTTACTGAGATATGGCAGTTTGAAGTTTTCCAAGGAAATATTGAATTTTTGGCTGGAAAATGTGATCACAGGATTTGCCTCTATTCTCTGTAAGGCGCTTATTTACTGAGATATGGCAGTTTGAAGTTTTCCAAGGAAATATTGAATTTTTGGCTAGAAAAATGTGATCACGGGATTTGCCTGTTTTTGCTCTAGGACGCTTATTTACTGAGATATGGCCGTTTGAAATTTTCCAAGGAAATATTGAATTTTTGGCTGGAAAAGGGTGTTAACAGGATTTGCCTCTATTCTCTGTAAGGCGCTTATTTACTGAGATATGGCCGTTTGAAGTTTTCCAAGGAAATATTGAATTTTTGGCTGGAAAAATGTGTTAACAGGATTTGCCTCTATTCTCTGTAAGGCTCTTATTTACTGAGATATGGCAGTTTGAAGTTTTCCAAGGAAATATTGAATTTTTGGCTAGAAAAATGTGATCACGGGATTTGCCTGTTTTTGCTCCAGGACGCTTATTTACTGAGATATGGCCGTTTGAAATTTTCCAAGGAAATATTGAATTTTTGGCTGGAAAAATGTGTTAACAGGATTTGCCTCTATTCTCTGTAAGGCGCTTATTTACTGAGATATGGCAGTTTGAAGTTTTCCAAGGAAATATTGAATTTTTGGCTAGAAAAATGTGATCACGGGATTTGCCTGTTTTTGCTCTAGGACGCTTATTTACTGAGATATGGCCGTTTGAAATTTTCCAAGGAAATATTGAATTTTTGGCTGGAAAAGGGTGTTAACAGGATTTGCCTCTATTCTCTGTAAGGCGCTTATTTACTGAGATATGGCCGTTTGAAGTTTTCCAAGGAAATATTGAATTTTTGGCTGGAAAAATGTGTTAACAGGATTTGCCTCTATTCTCTGTAAGGCTCTTATTTACTGAGATATGGCAGTTTGAAGTTTTCCAAGGAAATATTGAATTTTTGGCTAGAAAAATGTGATCACGGGATTTGCCTGTTTTTGCTCCAGGACGCTTATTTACTGAGATATGGCCGTTTGAAATTTTTCAAGGAAATATTGAATTTTTGGCTGGAAAAATGTGTTAACAGGATTTGCCTCTATTCTCTGTAAGGCGCTTATTTACTGAGATATGGCAGTTTGAAGTTTTCCAAGGAAATATTGAATTTTTGGCTGGAAAAATGTGATCACAGGATTTGCCTCTTTTCGCTCTAAGACGCTTATTTACTGAGATATGGCCGTTTGAAATTTTCCAAGGAAATATTGAATTTTTGGCTGGAAAAATGTGATCACAGGATTTGCCTCTTTTCGCTCTAAGACGCTTATTTACTGAGATATGGCAGTTTGAAATTTTCCAAGGAAATATTGAATTTTTGGCTGGAAAAATTTGATCACAGGATTTGCCTCTTTTCGCTCTAAGACGCTTATTTACTGAGATATGGCAGTTTGAATTTTTCCAAGTAAATATTGAATTTTTGGCTAGAAAAATGTGATCGCAGGCTTTGCCTGTTTTTGCTCTAGGACGCTTATTTACTGAGATATGCCGTTTGAAGTTTTAAAAGGAAATATTGTATTTTTGGCTGGAAAGAGTGATTTGACTCTTTTCGCTCTAAGACTCTGTTTGACTGAGATATGGCCGTTTGACATTTTCAAAGGAAATACTGAATTTTTGAATGGAAAAATGTGATCACAGGATTTGCCTCTTTTCGCCCTAAGACGCTTATTTACTGAGATATGGCCGTTTGAAATTCTCCAAGGAATTATTGAATTATTGGCTGGAAAAAGGTGATAACAGGATTTGCCTTTTTTCGCTCTAGGACGCTTTTTTACTGAGATATGCCGTTTGAAGTTTTAAAAGGAAATATTGAATTTTTGGCTGGAAAAAAGTGATAACAGGATTTGCCTTCTAAGACGCTTATTTACTGAGATATGGCAGTTTGAAGTTTTCCAAGGAAATATTGAATTTTTGGCTAGAAAAATGTGATAACAGGATTTGCCTGTTTTTGCTCTAGGACGCTTATTTACTGAGATATGGCAGTTTGAAGTTTTCGAAGGAAATATTGAATTATTGGCTTTAAAAAGGTGATAACAGGAGTTGCCTCGCTTCTCTGTAAGGCGCTTATTTACTGAGATATGGCAGTTTGAAGTTTTCCAAGGAAATATTGAATTTTTGGCTGGAAAAATGTGATCACAGGATTTGCCTCTTTTCGCTCTAAGACGCTTATTTACTGAGATATGGCCGTTTAAAATTTTAAAAGGAAATATTGAATTTTTGGCTGGAAAAAGGTGTTAACAGGATTTGCCTCTATTCTCTGTAAGGCTCTTATTTACTGAGATATGGCAGTTTGAAGTTTTCCAAGGAACTATTGAATTTTTGACTAGAAAAATGTGATCACAGGATTTGCCTGTTTTTGCTCTAGGACGCTTATTTACTGAGATATGGCAGTTTGAAGTTTTCGAAGGAAATATTGAATTTTTGGCTGGAAAAAGGTGATAACAGGATTTGCCTCTCTTCTCTGTAAGGCTCTTATTTACTGAGATATGGCAGTTTGAAATTTTCCAAGGAAATATTGAATTTTTGGCTGGAAAAAGGTGATAACAGGATTTGCCTCTCTTCTCTGTAAGGCGCTTATTTACTGAGATATGGCAGTTTGAAATTTTCCAAGGAAATATTGAATTTTTGGCTGGAAAAATGTGATCACAGGATTTGCCTCTTTTCGCTCTAAGTCGCTTATTTACTGAGATATGGCAGTTTGAATTTTTCCAAGGAAATATTGAATTTTTGGCTAGAAAAATGTGATCACAGGATTTGCCTGTTTTTGCTCTAGGACGCTTATTTACTGAGATATGGCCGTTTGAAGTTTTCGAAGGAAATATTGAATTTTTGGCTGGAAAAAGGTGATAACAGGATTTGCCTATCTTCTCTGTAAGGCTCTTATTTACTGAGATATGGCAGTTTGAAGTTTTTCAAGGAAATATTGAATTTTTGGCTGGAAAAATGTGATCACAGGATTTGCCTGTTTTCGCTTTAGGACGCTTATTTACTGAGATATGGCAGTTTGAAGTTTTCCAAGGAAATATTGAATTTTTGGCTAGAAAAATGTGATTACAGGATTTGCCTGTTTTTGCTCTAGGACGCATATTTACTGAGATATGGCCGTTTGAAATTTTCGAAGGAAATATTGAATTTTTGGCTGGAAAAAGGTGATAACAGGATTTGCCTCTATTCTCTGTAAGGCGCTTATTTACTGAGATATGGCAGTTTGAAGTTTTCCAAGGAAATATTGAATTTTTGGCTGGAAAAATGTGATCACAGGATTTGCCTCTTTTCGCTCTAAGACTCTTATTTACTGAGATATGGCCGTTTGAAATTTTCCAAGGAAATATTGAATTTTTGGCTGGAAAAAGGTGTTAACAGGATTTGCCTCTATTCTCTGTAAGGCTCTTATTTACTGAGATATGGCAGTTTGAAATTTTCCAAGGAAATATTGAATTTTTGGCTGGAAAAAGGTGATAACAGGATTTGCCTCTCTTCTCTGTAAGGCGCTTATTTACTGAGATATGGCCGTTTGAAATTTTCCAAGGAAATATTGAATTTTTGGCTGGAAAAATGTGATCACAGGATTTGCCTCTTTTCGCTCTAAGACGCTTATTTACTGAGATATGGCAGTTTGAATTTTTCCAAGGAAATATTGAATTTTTGGCTAGAAAAATGTGATCACAGGATTTGCCTGTTTTTGCTCTAGGACGCTTATTTACTGAGATATGGCCGTTTGAAGTTTTCGAAGGAAATATTGAATTTTTGGCTGGAAAAAAGTGATAACAGGATTTGCCTCTCTTCTCTGTAAGGCTCTTATTTACTGAGATATGGCAGTTTGAAATTTTCCAAGGAAATATTGAATTTTTGGCTGGAAAAAGGTGATAACAGGATTTGCCTCTCTTCTCTGTAAGGCGCTTATTTACTGAGATATGGCCGTTTGAAATTTTCCAAGGAAATATTGAATTTTTGGCTGGAAAAATGTAATCACAGGATTTGCCTCTTTTCGCTCTAAGACGCTTATTTACTGAGATATGGCAGTTTGAATTTTTCCAAGGAAATATTGAATTTTTGGCTAGAAAAATGTGATCACAGGATTTGCCTGTTTTTGCTCTAGGACGCTTATTTACTGAGATATGGCTGTTTGAAGTTTTCGAAGGAAATATTGAATTTTTGGCTGGAAAAAAGTGATAACAGGATTTGCCTATCTTCTCTGTAAGGCTCTTATTTACTGAGATATGGCAGTTTGAAGTTTTTCAAGGAAATATTGCATTTTTGGCTGGAAAAATGTGATCACAGGATTTGCCTGTTTTCGCTTTAGGACGCTTATTTACTGAGATATGGCAGTTTGAATTTTTCCAAGGAAATATTGAATTTTTGGCTAGAAAAATGTGATTACAGGATTTGCCTGTTTTTGCTCTAGGACGCTTATTTACTGAGATATGGCCGTTTGAAATTTTCGAAGGAAATATTGAATTTTTGGCTGGAAAAAGGTGATAACAGGATTTGCCTCTCTTCTCTTTTCCAAGGAAATATTGAATTTTTGGCTGGAAAAATTTGTTAACAGGATTTGCCTCTTTTCGCTCTAAGACGCTTATTTACTGAGATATGGCCGTTTGAAATTTTCAAAGGAAATATTGATTTTTTGGCTGGAAAAAGGTGTTAACAGGATTTGCCTCTATTCTCTGTAAGGCGATTATTTACTGAGATATGGCAGTTTGAAGTTTTCCAAGGAAATATTGAATTTTTGGCTGGAAAAATGTGTTAACAGGATTTGCCTCTTTTCGCTCTAAGACGCTTATTTACTGAGATATGGCCGTTTGAAGTTTTCGAAGGAAATATTGAATTTTTGGCTGGAAAAAGGTGATAACAGGATTTGCCTCTATTCTCTGTAAGGAGCTTATTTACTGAGATATGGCAGTTTGAAATTTTCCAAGGAAATATTGAATTTTTGGCTAGAAAAATGTGATTACAGGATTTGCCTGTTTTTGCTCTAGGACGCTTATTTACTGAGATATGGCCGTTTGAAGTTTTCGAAGGAAATATTGAATTTTTGGCTGGAAAAAGGTGATAACAGGATTTGCCTCTATTCTCTGTAAGGAGCTTATTTACTGAGATATGGCAGTTTGAAATTTTCCAAGGAAATATTGAATTTTTGGCTAGAAAAATGTGATTACAGGATTTGCCTGTTTTTGCTCTAGGACGCTTATTTACTGAGATATGGCCGTTTGAAGTTTTCGAAGGAAATATTGAATTTTTGGCTGGAAAAAGGTGATAACAGGATTTGCCTCTATTCTCTGTAAGGCGCTTATTTACTGAGATATGGCAGTTTGAAGTTTTCCAAGGAAATATTAAATTTTTGGCTGGAAAAAGGTGATAACAGGATTTGCCTGTTTTTGCTCTAGGACGCTTATTTACTGAGATATGGCCGTTTGAAGTTTTCGAAGGAAATATTGAATTTTTGGCTGGAAAAAGGTGATAACAGGATTTGCCTCTATTCTCTGTAAGGAGCTTATTTACTGAGATATGGCAGTTTGAAATTTTCCAAGGAAATATTGAATTTTTGGCTAGAAAAATGTGATTACAGGATTTGCCTGTTTTTGCTCTAGGACGCTTATTTACTGAGATATGGCCGTTTGAAGTTTTCGAAGGAAATATTGAATTTTTGGCTGGAAAAAGGTGATAACAGGATTTGCCTCTATTCTCTGTAAGGCGCTTATTTACTGAGATATGGCAGTTTGAAGTTTTCCAAGGAAATATTGAATTTTTGGTTAGAAAAATGTGATCACAGGATTTGCCTGTTTTTGCTCTAGGACGCTTATTTACTGAGATATGGCCGTTTGAAGTTTTCGAAGGAAATATTGAATTTTTGGCTGGAAAAAGGTGATAACAGGATTTGCCTCTATTCTCTGTAAGGAGCTTATTTACTGAGATATGGCAGTTTGAAATTTTCCAAGGAAATATTGAATTTTTGGCTAGAAAAATGTGATTACAGGATTTGCCTGTTTTTGCTCTAGGACGCTTATTTACTGAGATATGGCCGTTTGAAGTTTTCGAAGGAAATATTGAATTTTTGGCTGGAAAAAGGTGATAACAGGATTTGCCTCTATTCTCTGTAAGGAGCTTATTTACTGAGATATGGCAGTTTGAAATTTTCCAAGGAAATATTGAATTTTTGGCTAGAAAAATGTGATTACAGGATTTGCCTGTTTTTGCTCTAGGACGCTTATTTACTGAGATATTCCTTTTGAAGTTTTAAAAGGAAATATTGAATTTTTGGCTAGAAAAATGTGATTACAGGATTTGCTTCTCTTCTCTGTAAGGCTCTTATTTACTGAGATATGGCAGTTTTCAAGGAAATATTGAATTTTTGGCTGGAAAAATGTGATCACAGGATTTGCCTGTTTTCGCTTTAGGACGCTTATTTACTGAGATATTCCTTTTTAAAATTTTAAAAGGAAATATTGAATTTTTGGCTAGAAAAATGTGATTACAGGATTTGCCTGTTTTTGCTCTAGGACGCTTATTTACTGAGATATGGCCGTTTGAAGTTTTCGAAGGAAATATTGAATTTTTGGCTGGAAAAAGGTGATAACAGGATTTGCCTCTCTTCTCTGTAAGGCGCTTATTTACTGAGATATGGCAGTTTGAAGTTTTCCAAGGAAATATTGAATTTTTGGCTGGAAAAATGTGTTAACAGGATTTGCCTCTTTTCGCTCTAAGACGCTTATTTACTGAGATATGGCCGTTTCAAGTTTTCGAAGGAAATATTGAATTTTTGGCTGGAAAAAGGTGATAACAGGATTTGCCTCTCTTCTCTGTAAGGCGCTTATTTACTGAGATATGGCAGTTTGAAGTTTTCCAAGGAAATATTGAATTTTTGGCTGGAAAAATGTGATCACGGGATTTGCCTCTTTTCGCTCTAAGACGCTTATTTACTGAGATATGGCCGTTTGAAATTTTCCAAGGAAATATTGAATTTTTGGCTGGAAAAAGGTGTTAACAGGATTGCCTGTTTTCGCTTTAGGACGCTTATTTACTGAGATATCGCAGTTTGAAGTTTTCCAAGGATATATTGAATTTTTGGTTAGAAAAATGTGATCACAGGATTTGCCTGTTTTTGCTCTAGGACGCTTATTTACTGAGATATGGCCGTTTGAAGTTTTCGAAGGAAATATTGAATTTTTGGCTGGAAAAAGGTGATAACAGGATTTGCCTCTCTTCTCTGTAAGGCGCTTATTTACTGAGATATGGCAGTTTGAAGTTTTCCAAGGAAATATTGAATTTTTGGCTGGAAAAATGTGATCACAGGATTTGCCTCTTTTCGCTCTAAGACGCTTATTTACTGAGATATGGCCGTTTGAAATTTTCCAAGGAAATATTGAATTTTTGGCTGGAAAAAGGTGTTAACAGGATTTGCCTCTATTCTCTGTAAGGAGCTTATTTACTGAGATATGGCAGTTTGAAATTTTCCAAGGAAATATTGAATTTTTGGCTAGAAAAATGTGATCACAGGATTTGCCTGTTTTTGCTCTAGGACGCTTATTTACTGAGATGTGGCCGTTTGAAGTTTTCGAAGGAAATATTGAATTTTTGGCTGGAAAAAGGTGATAACAGGATTTGCTTCTCTTCTCTGTAAGGCTCTTATTTACTGAGATATGGCAGTTTGAAGTTTTTCAAGGAAATATTGAATTTTTGGCTGGAAAAATGTGATCACAGGATTTGCCTGTTTTCGCTTTAGGACGCTTATTTACTGAGATATTCCTTTTGAAGTTTTAAAAGGAGATATTGAATTTTTGGCTAGAAAAATGTGATTACAGGATTTGCCTGTTTTTGCTCTAGGACGCTTATTTACTGAGATATGGCCGTTTGAATTTTTCGAAGGAAATATTGAATTTTTGGCTGGAAAAAGGTGATAACAGGATTTGCTTCTCTTCTCTGTAAGGCTCTTATTTACTGAGATATGGCAGTTTGAAGATTTTCAAGGAAATATTGATTTTTTGGCTGGAAAAATGTGATCACAGGATTTGCCTGTTTTCGCTTTAGGACGCTTATTTACTGAGATATTCCTTTTGAAGTTTTAAAAGGAAATATTGAATTTTTGGCTAGAAAAATGTGATTACAGGATTTGCCTGTTTTTGCTCTAGGACGCTTATTTACTGAGATATGGCCGTTTGAAGTTTTCGAAGGAAATATTGAATTTTTGGCTGGAAAAAGGTGATAACAGGATTTGCTTCTCTTCTCTGTAAGGCTCTTATTTACTGAGATATGGCAGTTTGAAGTTTTTCAAGGAAATATTGAATTTTTGGCTGGAAAAATGTGATCACAGGATTTGCCTGTTTTCGCTTTAGGACGCTTATTTACTGAGATATTCCTTTTGAAGTTTTAAAAGGAAATATTGAATTTTTGGCTAGAAAAATGTGCTTACAGGATTTGCCTGTTTTTGCTCTAGCACGCTTATTTACTGAGATATGGCCGTTTGAAATTTTCGAAGGAAATATTGATTTTTGGCTGGAAAAATGTGATAACAGGATTTGCCTCTCTTCTCTGTAAGGCGCTTATTTACTGAGATATGGCAGTTTGAAATTTTCCAAGGAATTATTGAATTTTTGGCTGGAAAAATGTGATCACAGGATTTGCCTCTTTTCGCTCTAAGACGCTTATTTACTGAGATATGGCAGTTTGAAATTTTCCAAGGAAATATTGAATTTTTGGCTGGAAAAAGGTGATAACAGGATTTGCCTCTCTTCTCTGTAAGGCGCTTATTTACTGAGATATGGCAGTTTGAAGTTTTCCAAGGAAATATTGAATTTTTGGCTGGAAAAATGTGATCACAGGATTTGCCTCTTTTCGCTCTAAGACGCTTATTTACTGAGATATGGCCGTTTGAAATTTTCCAAGGAAATATTGAATTTTTGGCTGGAAAAAGGTGATAACAGGATTTGCCTCTCTTCTCTGTAAGGCTCTTATTTACTGAGATATAGCAGTTTGAAGTTTTTCAAGGAAATATTGAATTTTTGGCTGGAAAAATGTGATCACAGGATTTGCCTGTTTTCGCTTTAGGACGCTTATTTACTGAGATATGCCTTTCGAAGTTTTAAAAGGAGATATTGAATTTTTGGCTGGAAAAATGTGATCACAGGATTTGCCTGTTTTCGCTTTAGGACGCTTATTTACTGAGATATGGCAGTTTGAAGTTTTCCAAGGAAATATTGAATTTTTGGCTAGAAAAATGTGATCACAGGATTTGCCTGTTTTTGCTCTAGGACGCTTATTTACTGAGATATGGCCGTTTGAAGTTTTCGAAGGAAATATTGAATTTTTGGCTGGAAAAAGGTGATAACAGGATTTGCCTCTCTTCTCTGTAAGGCGCTTATTTACTGAGATATGGCAGTTTGAAGTTTTCCAAGGAAATATTGAATTTTTGGCTGGAAAAATGTGTTAACAGGATTTGCCTCTTTTCGCTCTAAGACGCTTATTTACTGAGATATGGCCGTTTCAAGTTTTCGAAGGAAATATTGAATTTTTGGCTGGAAAAAGGTGATAACAGGATTTGCCTCTCTTCTCTGTAAGGCGCTTATTTACTGAGATATGGCAGTTTGAAGTTTTCCAAGGAAATATTGAATTTTTGGCTGGAAAAATGTGATCACGGGATTTGCCTCTTTTCGCTCTAAGACGCTTATTTACTGAGATATGGCCGTTTGAAATTTTCCAAGGAAATATTGAATTTTTGGCTGGAAAAAGGTGTTAACAGGATTGCCTGTTTTCGCTTTAGGACGCTTATTTACTGAGATATCGCAGTTTGAAGTTTTCCAAGGATATATTGAATTTTTGGTTAGAAAAATGTGATCACAGGATTTGCCTGTTTTTGCTCTAGGACGCTTATTTACTGAGATATGGCCGTTTGAAGTTTTCGAAGGAAATATTGAATTTTTGGCTGGAAAAAGGTGATAACAGGATTTGCCTCTCTTCTCTGTAAGGCGCTTATTTACTGAGATATGGCAGTTTGAAGTTTTCCAAGGAAATATTGAATTTTTGGCTGGAAAAATGTGATCACAGGATTTGCCTCTTTTCGCTCTAAGACGCTTATTTACTGAGATATGGCCGTTTGAAATTTTCCAAGGAAATATTGAATTTTTGGCTGGAAAAAGGTGTTAACAGGATTTGCCTCTATTCTCTGTAAGGAGCTTATTTACTGAGATATGGCAGTTTGAAATTTTCCAAGGAAATATTGAATTTTTGGCTAGAAAAATGTGATCACAGGATTTGCCTGTTTTTGCTCTAGGACGCTTATTTACTGAGATGTGGCCGTTTGAAGTTTTCGAAGGAAATATTGAATTTTTGGCTGGAAAAAGGTGATAACAGGATTTGCTTCTCTTCTCTGTAAGGCTCTTATTTACTGAGATATGGCAGTTTGAAGTTTTTCAAGGAAATATTGAATTTTTGGCTGGAAAAATGTGATCACAGGATTTGCCTGTTTTCGCTTTAGGACGCTTATTTACTGAGATATTCCTTTTGAAGTTTTAAAAGGAGATATTGAATTTTTGGCTAGAAAAATGTGATTACAGGATTTGCCTGTTTTTGCTCTAGGACGCTTATTTACTGAGATATGGCCGTTTGAATTTTTCGAAGGAAATATTGAATTTTTGGCTGGAAAAAGGTGATAACAGGATTTGCTTCTCTTCTCTGTAAGGCTCTTATTTACTGAGATATGGCAGTTTGAAGATTTTCAAGGAAATATTGATTTTTTGGCTGGAAAAATGTGATCACAGGATTTGCCTGTTTTCGCTTTAGGACGCTTATTTACTGAGATATTCCTTTTGAAGTTTTAAAAGGAAATATTGAATTTTTGGCTAGAAAAATGTGATTACAGGATTTGCTTCTCTTCTCTGTAAGGCTCTTATTTACTGAGATATGGCAGTTTGAAGTTTTTCAAGGAAATATTGAATTTTTGGCTGGAAAAATGTGATCACAGGATTTGCCTGTTTTCGCTTTAGGACGCTTATTTACTGAGATATTCCTTTTGAAGGTTTAAAAGGAAATATTGAATTTTTGGCTAGAAAAATGTGCTTACAGGATTTGCCTGTTTTTGCTCTAGCACGCTTATTTACTGAGATATGGCCGTTTGAAATTTTCGAAGGAAATATTGATTTTTGGCTGGAAAAATGTGATAACAGGATTTGCCTCTCTTCTCTGTAAGGCGCTTATTTACTGAGATATGGCAGTTTGAAATTTTCCAAGGAATTATTGAATTTTTGGCTGGAAAAATGTGATTACAGGATTTGCCTCTTTTCGCTCTAAGACGCTTATTTACTGAGATATGGCAGTTTGAAATTTTCCAAGGAAATATTGAATTTTTGGCTGGAAAAAGGTGATAACAGGATTTGCCTCTCTTCTCTGTAAGGCGCTTATTTACTGAGATATGGCAGTTTGAAGTTTTCCAAGGAAATATTGAATTTTTGGCTGGAAAAATGTGATCACAGGATTTGCCTCTTTTCGCTCTAAGACGCTTATTTACTGAGATATGGCCGTTTGAAATTTTCCAAGGAAATATTGAATTTTTGGCTGGAAAAAGGTGATAACAGGATTTGCCTCTCTTCTCTGTAAGGCTCTTATTTACTGAGATATAGCAGTTTGAAGTTTTTCAAGGAAATATTGAATTTTTGGCTGGAAAAATGTGATCACAGGATTTGCCTGTTTTCGCTTTAGGACGCTTATTTACTGAGATATGCCTTTCGAAGTTTTAAAAGGAGATATTGAATTTTTGGCTGGAAAAATGTGATCACAGGATTTGCCTGTTTTCGCTTTAGGACGCTTATTTACTGAGATATGGCAGTTTGAAGTTTTCCAAGGAAATATTGAATTTTTGGCTAGAAAAATGTGATCACAGGATTTGCCTGTTTTTGCTCTAGGACGCTTATTTACTGAGATATGGCCGTTTGAAATTTTCGAAGGAAATATTGAATTTTTGGCTGGAAAAAGGTGATAACAGGATTTGCCTCTTTTCGCTCTAAGACGCCTATTTACTGAGATATGGCAGTTTGAAGTTTTCCAAGGAAATATTGAATTTTTGGCTGGAAAAATGTGATCACAGGATTTGCCTCTTTTCGCTCTAAGACGCCTATTTACTGAGATATGGCCGTTTGAAATTTTCCAAGGAAATATTGAATTTTTGGCTGGAAAAAGGTGTTAACAGGATTTGCCTCTATTCTCTGTAAGGCGCTTATTTACTGAGATATGGCAGTTTGAAATTTTCCAAGGAAATATTGAATTTTTGGCTAGAAAAATGTGATCACAGGATTTGCCTGTTTTTGCTCTAGGACGCTTATTTACTGAGATGTGGCCGTTTGAAGTTTTCGAAGGAAATATTGAATTTTTGGCTGGAAAAAGGTGATAAAAGGATTTGCTTCTCTTCTCTGTAAGGCTCTTATTTACTGAGATATGGCAGTTTGAAGTTTTTCAAGGAAATATTGAATTTTTGGCTGGAAAAATGTGATCACAGGATTTGCCTGTTTTCGCTTTAGGACGCTTATTTACTGAGATATTCCTTTTGAAGTTTTAAAAGGAGATATTGAATTTTTGTCTGGAAAAATGTGATCACAGGATTTGCCTGTTTTCGCTTTAGGACGCTTATTTACTGAGATATGGCCGTTTGAAGTTTTCCAAGGAAATATTGAATTTTTGGCTAGAAAAATGTGATCACAGGATTTGCCTGTTTTTGCTCTAGGAGGCTTATTTACTGAGATATGGCCGTTTGAAATTTTCGAAGGAAATATTGAATTTTTGGCTGGAAAAAGGTGATAACAGGATTTGCTTCTCTTCTCTGTAAGGCTCTTATTTACTGAGATATGGCAGTTTGAAGTTTTTCAAGGAAATATTGAATTTTTGGCTGGAAAAATGTGATCACAGGATTTGCCTGTTTTCGCTTTAGGACGCTTATTTACTGAGATATTCCTTTTGAAGTTTTAAAAGGAAATATTGAATTTTTGGCTGGAAAAAGGTGATAACAGGATTTGCCTCTCTTCTCTGTAAGGCGCTTATTTACTGAGATATGGCAGTTTGAAGTTTTTCCAGGAAATATTGAATTTTTGGCTGGAAAAATGTGATCATAGGATTTGCCTGTTTTCTCTTTAGGACGCTTATTTACTGAGACATTCCTTTTGAAGTTTTAAACGGAAATATTGAATTTTTGGCTGGAAAAAGGTGATAACAGGATTTGCCTCTCTTCTCTGTAAGGCGCTTATTTACTGAGATATGGCAGTTTTCCAAGGAAATATTGAATTTTTGGCTGGAAAAAGGTGATAACAGGATTTGCCTTTCCTCTCTGTAAGGCGCTTATTTACTGAGATATTTTTGGCTGGAAAGACTGATCACAGGATTTGACTCTTTTCGGTCTAAGACTCTTTTTTACTGAGACGCTCATTTACTCAAAGACGCTTATTTACTGAGATATGGCCGTTTGAAATTTTCCAGGAAAATATTGAATTTTTGTCTGGAAAATAGTGATCACAGACTTGCCTCTTTTCGCTTTAGGACGCGTATTTACTGAGATATGGTCGTTTGAAGTTTAAAAAGGAAATATTGATTTTTTGTCTGGAAAAAAGTTATCACAGGATTTGCCTCTTTTGGCTCTAGGACGCTTATTTACTGAGATATGGCCGTTTGAAGTTTTCCATTGAATTTTTGGCTGGAAAAAAGTGATCACAGACTTTGCCTCTTTTTGCTTTAGGACGCGTATTGACTGAGATATGGTCGTTTGAAGTTTAAAAAGGAAATATTGAATTTTTGGCTGGAAAAAAGTGATAACAGGATTTGCCTCTCTTCTCTGTAAGGCGCTTATTTACAGAGATATGGCAGTTTGAAGTTTTCCAAGGAAATATTGAATTTTTGGCTGGAAAAATGTGATCACAGGATTTGCCTCTTTTTGCTCTAAGACGCTTATTTACTGAGATATAACCGTTTGAAATTTTCCAAGGAAATTTTGAATTTTTGTCTGGAAAATAGTGATCACAGACTTTGCCTCTTTTTGCTTTAGGACGCGTATTTACTGAGATATGGTCGTTTGAAGTTTAAAAAGGAAATATTGAATTTTTGGCTGGAAAAAAGTGATCACAGGATTTGCCTCTTTTCGCTCTAGGACGCTTATTTACTGAGATATGCCGTTTGAAGTTTAAAAAGGAAATATTGAATTTTTGGCTGGAAAAAGGTGATTACAGGATTTGCCTCTCTTCTCTGTAAGGCGCTTATTTACTGAGATATGGCAGTTTGAAGTTTTCCAAGGAAATATTGAATTTTTGGCTGGAAAAAGGTGATAACAGGATTTGCCTCTCTTCTCTCTAAGGCGCTTATTTACTGAGATATGGTAGTTTGATGTTTTAAAAGGAAATATTGACTTTTTGGCTGGAAAAAAGTGATCACAGGATTTGCCTTCTGATATTCTGACAGATGTCATTTTGACAGATGTCATCCTGTCTAAGACTCTTATTTACTGAGATATGGCCGATTGAAGTTTTCTGAGAAAATATTGTATTTTTGGCTGGAAAGAGTGATCACAGGATTTGACTCTTTTCGCTCTAAGACTCTTTTTTACTGAGATATGGCCGTTTGGAATTTTCAAAGGAAATATTGAATTTTTGAATGGAAAACAGTTATAACAGGATTTGCCTTTCTTCTCTGTAAGGCGCTTATTTACTGAGATATGGCCGATTGAAGTTTTCTGAGAAAATATTGTATTTTTGGCTGAAAAGAGTGATCACAGGATTTGACTCTTTTCGCTCTAAGACTCTTTTTTACTGAGAATTGAATATTGAATTTTTGAATGGAAAACAGTTATAACAGGATTTGCCTCTCTTCTCTGTAAGGCGCTTATTTACTGAAATATGGCAGTTTGAAGTTTTCCAAGGAAATATTGAATTTTTGGCTGGAAAAAGGTGATAACAGGATTTGCCTCTCTTCTCTGTAAGGCGCTTATTTACTGAAATATGGCAGTTTGAAGTTTTCCAAGGAAATATTGAATTTTTGGCTGGAAAAATGTGATCACAGGATTTGCCTCTTTTCGCCGTAAGACGCTTATTTACTGAGATATGGCCGTTTGAAATTTTCCAAGGAAATATTGAATTATTGGCTGGAAAAAGGTGATAACAATATGTGCCTCTGTTCTCTGTAAGGCGCTTATTTACTGAGATATGGCAGTTTGAAGTTTTCCAAGGAAATATTGATTTTTTGGCTAGATAAATGTGATTACAGGATTTGCCTGTTTTTGCTCTAGGACGCTTATTTACTGAGATATGCCGTTTGAAGTTTTCCAAGGAAATATTGAATTTTTGGCTAGAAAAATGTAATCACAGGATTTCTGACAGATGTCATTTTGACAAATGTCATTTTGACTGATGTCATTTTGACTGATGTCATTTTGACAGATGTCATTTTGACAGATGTCATTTTGACTGATGTCATTTTGACAGATGTCATTTTGACAGATGTCATTTTGACAGATGTCATTTTGACAGATGTCATTTTGACAGATGTCATTTTGACAGATGTCATTTTGACAGATGTCATTTTGACAGATGTCATTTTGACAGATGTCAGATTTGACAGATGTCATTTTGACAGATGTCAGATTTGACAGATGTCATTTTGACAGATGTCATTTTGACAGATGTCATTTTGACAGATGTCATTTTGACAGATGTCATTTTGACAGATGTCATTTTGACAGATGTCATTTTGACAGATGTCATTTTGACAGATGTCATTTTGACAGATGTTTTTTTGACAGATGTCATTTTGACAGATGTCATTTTGACAGATGTCATTTTGACAGATGTCATTTTGACAGATCTCAGATTTGACAGATGTCATTTTGACAGATGTCATTTTGACAGATGTCAGATTTGACAGATGTCATTTTGACAGATGTCATTTTGACAGATGTCATTTTGACAGATGTCAGATTTGACAGATGTCATTTTGACAGATGTCAGATTTGACAGATGTCAGATATGACAGATGTCATTTTGACAGATGTCATTTTGACAGATGTCATTTTGACAGATGCCATTTTGACAGATGTCATTTTGACAGATGTCATTTTGACAGATGTCATTTTGACAGATGTCATTTTGACAGATGTCATTTTGACAGATGTCATTTTGACAGATGTCATTTTGACAGATGTCATTTTGACAGATGTCATTTTGACAGATGTCAGATTTGACAGATGTCATTTTGACAGATGTCAGATTTGACAGATGTCATTTTGACAGATGTCAGATTTGACAGATGTCATTTTGACAGATGTCATTTTGACAGATGTCATTTTGACAGATGTCAGATTTGACAGATGTCATTTTGACAGTTGTCATTTTGACAGATGTCAGATTTGACAGATGTCATTTTGACAGATGTCATTTTGACAGATGTCATTTTGACAGATGTCATTTTGACAGATGTCATTTTGACAGATGTCATTTTGACAGATGTCATTTTGACAGATGTCATTTTGACAGATGTCATTTTGACAGATGTCATTTTGACAGATGTCATTTTGACAGATGCCATTTTGACAGATGTCATTTTGACAGATGTCATTTTGACACATGTCATTTTGACACATGTCATTTTGACAGATGTCATTTTGACAGTTGTCATTTGGACAGATGTCATTTTGACAGATGTCAGATTTGACAGATGTCATTTTGACAGATGTCATTTTGACAGATGTCATTTTGACAGATCTCCGATTTGACAGATGTCATTTTGACAGATGTCAGATTTGACAGATGTCATTTTGACAGATGTCATTTTGACAGATGTCATTTTGACAGATGTCATTTTGACAGATGTCATTTTGACAGATGTCATTTTGACAGATGTCATTTTGACAGATGTCATTTTGACAGATGTCATTTTGACAGATGTCATTTTGACAGATGTCAGATTTGACAGATCTCAGATTTGACAGATCTAATTTTGACAGATGTCATTTTGACAGATGTCATTTTGACAGATGTCATTTTGACAGATGTCATTTTGACAGATGTCATTTTGACAGATGTCATTTTGACAGATGTCATTTGACAGATGTCATTTTGACAGATGTCATTTTGACAGATGTCATTTGACAGATGTCAGATTTGACAGATGTCATTTGACAGATGTCAGATTTGACAGATGTCATTTTGACAGATGTCATTTTGATAGATGTCAGATTTGACAGATGTCAGATTTGACAGATGTCATTTTGACAGATGTCATTTTGATAGATGTCAGATTTGACAGATTTGACAGATGTCATTTTAACAGATGTCATTTTGACAGATGTCATTTTGACAGATGTCATTTTGACAGATGTCATTTTGACAGATGTCATTTTGACAGATGTCATTTTGACAGATGTCATTTTGACAGATGTCATTTTGACAGATGTCATTTTGACAGATGTCATTTTGACAGATGTCAGATTTGACAGATGTCAGATTTGACAGATGTCATTTTGACAGATGTCAGATTTGACAGATGTCAGATTTGACAGATGTCATTTTGACAGATGTCATTTTGACAGATGTCATTTTAACAGATGTTATTGTGACAGATGTCATTTTGACAGATGTCATTTTGACAGATGTCATTTTGACAGATGTCATTTTGACAGATGTCATTTTGACAGATGTCATTTTGACAGATGTCATTTTGACAGATGTCATTTTGACAGATGTCATTTTGACAGATGTCAAATTGACAGATGTCATTTTGACAGACTCTTTTCGCTCTAGGACGCTTATTTACTGAGATATGCCGTTTGAAGTTTTAAAAGGAAATATTGAATTTTTGGCTGGAAAAAGGTGACAACAGGATTTGCCTCTCTTCTCTCTAATGCACTTACTTACTGAGATATGCCGTTTGAAGTTTTAAAAGGAAATATTGAATTTTTGGCTGGAAAAAGGTGATAACAGGATTTGCCTCTCTTCTCTGTAAGGCGCTTATTTACTGAGATATGGCAGTTTGAAGTTTTCCAAGAAAATATTTTACTTTTGGCTGGAAAGAGTGATCACAGGATTTGACACTTTTCGCTCTAAGACTTGAAAAAGGATTAGCCTGTTTTCGCTCTACGACGCTTATTTACTGAGATATGCCGTTTGAAGTTTTAAAAGGAAATATTGAATTTTTGGCTGGAAAAAGGTGATAACAGGATTTGCCTCTCTTCTCTGTAAGGCGCTTATTTACTGAGATATGGCAGTTTGAAGTTTTCCAAGGAAATATTGAATTTTTGGCTGGAAAAATTTGATCACAGGATTTGACTCTTTTCGCTCTAAGACTTGAAAAAGGATTAGCCTGTTTTCGCTCTAGGACGCTTATTTACTGAGATATGCCGTTTGAAGTTTTAAAAGGAAATATTGAATTTTTTGCTGGAAAAAAGTGATCACAGGATTTGCCACACTCCTGTCTAAGACTCTTATTTACTGAGATATGGGATATGAAAATGGTGATAACAGGAGTTACCTCTCTTCTCTGTAAGACGCTTATTTACTGAGATATGCCGTTTGAAGTTTTAAAAGAAAATATTGAATTTTTGGCTGGAAAAATGTGATCACAGGATTTGCCTGTTTTCGCTCTAGGATGTGTATTTACTGAGATATGGTCGTTTGAAGTTTAAAAAGGAAATATTGAATATTTTGCTGGAAAAAAGTGATCACAGGATTTGCCACACTCCTGTCTAAGACTCTTATTTACTGAGATATGGGATATGAAAATGGTGATAACAGAAGTTACCTCTCATCTCTGTAAGACGCTTATTTACTGAGATATGCCGTTTGAAGTTTTAAAAGAAAATATTGAATTTTTGGCTGGAAAAATGTGATCACAGGATTTGCCTGTTTTCGCTCTAGGATGTGTATTTACTGAGATATGGTCGTTTGAAGTTTAAAAAGGAAATATTGAATTTTTTGCTGGAAAAAAGTGATCACAGGATTTGCCACGCTCCTGTCTAAGACTCTTATTTACTGAGATATGGCCGATTGAAGTTTTCCAAGGAAATATTGAATTTTTGGCTGGAAAAATGTGATCACAGACTTTGCTTCTTTTCGCTTTAGGACGCGTATTTACTGAGATATGGTCGTTTGAAGTTTTCCAAGGAAATATTGAATTTTTGGCTAGAAAAATGTGATCACAGGATTTGCCCCTTTTCGCTCTAAGACGCTTATTTACTGAGATTTGGCAGTTTGGCATTTTCAAAGTAAATACTGAATTTTTGAATGGAAAATAGTTATAACAGGATTTGCCTCTCTTCTCTCTAAGGCGCTTATTTACTGAGATATGGCAGTTTGAAGTTTTCCAAGGAAATATTGAATTTTTGGCTGGAAAAATGTGATCACAGGATTTGCCTCTTTTCGCCCTAAGACGCTTATTTACTGAGATATGGCCGTTTGAAATTCTCCAAGGAATTATTGAATTATTGGCTGGAAAAAGGTGATAACAGGATTTGCCTCTGTTCTCTGTAAGGCGCTTATTTATTTTTTTTGGCTAGAAAAATGTGATCACAGGATTTCCTCTTTTCGCTCTAAGACGCTTATGTACTGAGATATGGCAATTTGAAGTTTTCCAAGGAAATATTGAATTTTTGGCTGGAAAAATGTGATCACAGGATTTGCCTCTTTTCGCCCTAAGACGCTTATTTACTGAGATATGGCCGTTTGAAATTCTCCAAGGAATTATTGAATTATTGGCTGGAAAAAGGTGATAACAGGATTTGCCTCTGTTCTCTGTAAGGCGCTTATTTATTTTTTTTGGCTAGAAAAATGTGATCACAGGATTTCCTCTTTTCGCTCTAAGACGCTTATGTACTGAGATATGCCGTTTGAAGTTTTCCAAGGAAATATTGAATTTTTGGCTGGAAAAAGGTGATAACAGGATTTGCCTCTCTTCTCTGTAAGGCGCTTATTTACTGAGATATGGCCGTTTGAAATTTTCCAAGAAAATTGTTTTTTTGGCTTGAAAAAAGTGATCACAGGATTAGCCTGTTTTCGCTCTAGGACGCTTATTTACTGAGATATGCCGTTTGAAGTTTAAAAAGGAAATATTGCATTTTTGGCTGAAAACATGTGATCACAGACTTTGCTTTTTTTCGCCTCTCTTCTCTCTAAGGCGCATATTTACTGAGATATGGCAGTTTGAAGTTTTTCACGGAAATATTGAATTTTTGGCTGGAAAAATGTGTTCACAGGATTTGCCTCTTTTCGCCCTAAGACGCTTATTTACTGAGATATGGCCGTTTGAAATTCTCCAAGGAATTATTGAATTATTGGCTGGAAAAAGGTGATAACAGGATTTGCCTCTGTTCTCTGTAAGGCGCTTATTTACTGAGATATGGCAGTTTGAAGTTTTCCAAGGAAATATTGAATTTTTGGCTGGAGATATTTGAGATATGGCCGTTTGAAATTCTCCAAGGAATTATTGAATTATTGGCTGGAAAAAAGTGATTACAGGATTTGCCTCTGTTCTCTGTAAGGCGCTTATTTACTGAGATATGGCAGTTTGAAGTTTTCCAAGGAAATATTGAATTTTTGGCTGGACAAATTTGATCACAGGATTTGACTCTTTTCGCTCTAAGACTTGAAAAAGGATTAGCCTGTTTTCGCTCTAGGACGCTTATTTACTGAGATATGCCGTTTGAAGTTTTAAAAGGAAATATTGAATTTTTGGCTGGAAAAATGTGATCACAGGATTTGCCTGTTTTCGCTCTAGGATGTGTATTTACTGAGATATGGTCGTTTGAAGTTTAAAAAGGAAATATTGAATTTTTTGCTGGAAAAAAGTGATCACAGGATTTGCCACGCTCCTGTCTAAGACTCTTATTTACTGAGATATGGGATATGAAAATGGTGATAACAGGAGTTACCTCTCTTCTCTGTAAGACGCTTATTTACTGAGATATGCCGTTTGAAGTTTTAAAAGAAAATATTGAATTTTTGGCTGGAAAAATGTGATCACAGGATTTGCCTGTTTTCGCTCTAGGATGTGTATTTACTGAGATATGGTCGTTTGAAGTTTAAAAAGGAAATATTGAATTTTTTGCTGGAAAAAAGTGATCACAGGATTTGCCACGCTCCTGTCTAAGACACTTATTTACTGAGATATGGCCGATTGAAGTTTTCCAAGGAAATATTGAATTTTTGGCTGGAAAAATGTGATCACAGGATTTGCCTGTTTTCGCTCTAGGATGTGTATTTACTGAGATATGGTCGTTTGAAGTTTAAAAAGGAAATAATGAATTTTTGGCTGGAAAAAAGTGATAACAGGATTTGCCTCTGTTCTCTGTAAGGCGCTTATTTACTGAGATATGGCAGTTTGAAGTTTTCCAAGGAAATATTGAATTTTTGGCTGGAGATATTTGAGATATGGCCGTTTGAAATTCTCCAAGGAATTATTGAATTATTGGCTGGAAAAAAGTGATTACAGGATTTGCCTCTGTTCTCTGTAAGGCGCTTATTTACTGAGATATGGCAGTTTGAAGTTTTCCAAGGAAATATTGAATTTTTGGCTAGAAAAATGTGATCACAGGATTAGCCTGTTTTTGCTCTAGGACGCTTATTTACTGAGATATGGTCGTTTGAAGTTTAAAAAGGAAATATTGAATTTTTGGCTGGAAAAAGTGATGACAGGATTTGCCTCTCTTCTCTCTAAGGCGCTTATTTACTGAGATATGGCAGTTTGAAGTTTTCCAAGGAAATATTGAATTTTTGGCTAGAAAAATGTGATTACAGGATTTGCCTGTTTTTGCTCTAGGACGCTTATTTACTGAGATATGCCGTTTGAAGTTTTAAAAGGAAATATTGTATTTTTGGCTGGAAAGAGTGATCACAGGATTTGACTCTTTTCGCTCTAAGACTCTGTTTTACTGAGATATGGCCGTTTGGCATTTTCAAAGTAAATACTGAATTTTTGAATGGAAAATAGTTATAACAGGATTTGCCTCTCTTCTCTCTAAGGCGCTTATTTACTGAGATATGGTAGTTTGAAGTTTTCCAAGGAAATATTGAATTTTTGGCTGGAAAAATGTGATCACAGGATTTGACTCTTTTCGCTCTAAGACGCTTATTTACTGAGATATGGTCTTTTGAAGTTTTCCAAGGAAATATTGAATTTTTGGCTGGAAAAATGTGATCACAGGATTTGCCTCTTTTCGCCCTAAGACGCTTATTTACTGAGATATGGCCGTTTGAAATTCTCCAAGGAATTATTGGCTGGAAAAAGGTGATAACAGGATTTGCCTCTGTTCTCTGTAAGGCGCTTATTTATTTTTTTTGGCTGGAAAAATGTGATCACAGGATTTCCTCTTTTCGCTCTAAGACGCTTATGTACTGAGATATGGCAATTTGCAGTTTTCCAAGGAAATATTGAATTTTTGGCTGGAAAAATGTGATCACAGGATTTGCCTGTTTTCGCTCTAGGAAAACATTTACTGAGATATGCCGTTTGAAGTTTTAAAAGGAAATATTGAATTTTTGGCTGGAAAAAGGTGATAACAGGATTTTCCTCTCTTCTCTGTAAGGCGCTTATTTACTGAGATATGGCCGTTTGAAATTTTCCAAGAAAATTGTTTTTTTGGCTTGAAAAAAGTGATCACAGGATTAGCCTGTTTTCGCTCTAGGACGCTTATTTACTGAGATATGCCGTTTGAAGTTTTAAAAGGAAATATTGCATTTTTGGCTGAAAACATGTGATCACAGACTTTGCTTTTTTTCGCCTCTCTTCTCTCTAAGGCGCATATTTACTGAGATATGGCAGTTTGAAGTTTTTCACGGAAATATTGAATTTTTGGCTGGAAAAATGTGTTCACAGGATTTGCCTCTTTTCGCCCTAAGACGCTTATTTACTGAGATATGGCCGTTTGAAATTCTCCAAGGAATTATTGAATTATTGGCTGGAAAAAGGTGATAACAGGATTTGCCTCTGTTCTCTGTAAGGCGCTTATTTACTGGGATATGGCAGTTTGAAGTTTTCCAAGGAAATATTGAATTTTTGGCTAGAAAAATGTGATTACAGGATTTGCCTGTTTTTGCTCTAGGACGCTTATTTACTGAGATATGCCGTTTGAAGTTTTCCAAAGAAATATTGAATTTTTGGCTAGAAAAATGTGATCACAGGATTTGCCTGTTTTTGCTCTAGGACGCTTATTTACTGAGATATGGCAGTTTGGCATTTTCAAAGTAAATACTGAATTTTTGAATGGAAAATAGTTATAACAGGATTTGCCTCTCTTCTCTGTAAGGCGCTTATTTACTGAGATATGGCAGTTTGAAGTTTTAAAAGGAAATATTGTATTTTTAGCTGGAAAGAGTGATCACAGGATTTGACTCTTTTCGCTCTAAGACTCTTTTTTACTGAGATATGCCGTTTTAATTTTTAAAAGGAAATATAGAATTTTTAGCTGGGAAATAGTGATCACAGACTTTGCTTTTTATCGCTTTAGGACGCGTATTTACTGAGATATGGTCGTTTGAAGTTTAAAAAGGAAATAATGAATTTTTGGCTGGAAAAAGTGATAACAGGATTTGCCTCTCTTCTCTCTAAGGCGCTTATTTACTGAGATATGGCAGTTTGAAGTTTTCCAAGGAAATATTGAATTTTTGGCTGGAAAAATGTAATCACAGGATTTGCCTGTTTTCGCTCTAGGACGCTTATTTACTGAGATATGCCGTTTGAAGTTTTAAAAGGAAATATTGAATTTTTGGCTGGAAAAATGTGATCACAGGATTTGTCTCTCTTCTCTGTAAGGCGCTTATTTACTGAGATATGGCCGTTTGAAATTTTCCAAGAAAATATTGAATTTTTGGCTGGAAAAAATTGATCACAGGATTTGCCTCTTTTCGCTCTAGGACGCTTATTTACTGAGATATGCCGTTTGAAGTTTTAAAAGGAAATATTGAATTTTTGGCTGGAAAAAGGTGATAACAGGATTTGCCTCTCTTCTCTGTAAGGCGCTTATTTACTGAGATATGGCAGTTTGAAGTTTTCCAAGGAAATATTGAATTTTTGGCTGGAAAAATGTGATTACAGGATTTGACTCTTTTCGCTCTAAGACGCTTATTTACTGAGATATTACCGTTTGAAATTTTCCAAGGAAATATTGAATTTTTGTCTGGAAAATAGTGATCACAGACTTTGCCTCTTTTCGCTTTAGGACGCGTATTTACTGAGATATGGTCGTTTGAAGTTTTCCAAGGAAATATTGAATTTTTGGCTGGAAAAATGTGATCACAGGATTTGCCTCTTTTCGCCCTAACACGCTTATTTACTGAGATATGGCCGTTTGAAATTCTCCAAGGAATTATTGAATTATTGGCTGGAAAAAGGTGATAACATGATTTGCCTGTTTTCGCTCTAGGACGCTTATTTACTGAGATATGCCGTTTGAAGTTTTAAAAGGAAATATTGAATTTTTGGCTGGTTTTTGCTCTAGGACGCTTATTTACTGAGATATGCCGTTTGAAGTTTTCCAAGGAAATATTGAATTTTTGGCTAGAAAAATGTGATCACAGGATTAGCCTGTTTTTGCTCTAGGACGCTTATTTATTGAGATATGGTCGTTTGAAGTTTAAAAAGGAAATATTGAATTTTTGGCTGGAAAAAGTTATAACAGGATTTGCCTCTCTTCTCTCTAAGGCGCTTATTTACTGAGATATGGCAGTTTGAAGTTTTCCAAGGAAATATTGAATTTTTGGCTGGAAAAATGTGATCACAGACTTTGCTTTTTTTCGCTTTAGGACGCGTTTTTACTGAGATATGGTCGTTTGAAGTTTAAAAAGGAAATATTGAATTTTTGGCTGGAAAAAGGTGATAACAGGATTTGCCTCTCTTCTCTGTAAGACGCTTATTTACTGAGATATGGCCGTTTGAAATTTTTCAAGGAAATATAGAATTTTTGGCTGGAAAATAGTGATCACAGACTTTGCTTTTTTCGCTCTAGGACGCTTATTTGCTGAGATATGCCGTTTGAAGTTTTAAAAGGAAATATTGAATTTTTGGCTGGATAAAGGTGATAACAGAATTTGCCTCTCTTCTCTGTAAGGCGCTTATTTACTGAGATATGGCAGTTTGAAGTTTTCCAAGGAAACAGATGTCATTTTGTCAGATGTCATTTTGACAGATGTCATTTTGACAGATGTCATTTTGACAGATGTCATTTTGACAGATGTCATTTTGACAGATGTTATTTTGACAGATGTCATTTTGACAGATGTCATTTTGACAGATTTCATTTTGACAGATGTCATTTTGACAGATGTCCTTTTGACAGATGTCATTTTGACAGATGTCATTTTGACAGATGTCATTTTGACAGATGTCATTTTGATAGATGTCATTTTGACAGATGTCATTTTGATAGATGTCATTTTGACAGATGTCATTTTGACAGATGACATTTTGACAGATGTCATTTTGACAGATGACATTTTGACAGATGTCATTTTGACAGATGTCATTTTGACAGATGTCATTTTGACAGATGTCATTTTGATAGATGTCATTTTGACAGATGTCATTTTGATAGATGTCATTTTGACAGATGTCATTTTGATAGATGTCATTTTGATAGATGTCATTTTGACAGATGTCATTTTGATAGATGTCATTTTGACAGATGTCATTTTGATAGATGTCATTTTGACAGATGTCATTTTGATAGATGTCATTTTGACAGATGTCATTTTGATAGATGTCATTTTGACAGATGTCATTTTGATAGATGTCATTTTGACAGATGTCATTTTGATAGATGTCATTTTGACAGATGTCATTTTGATAGATGTCATTTTGACAGATGTCATTTTGATAGATGTCATTTTGACAGATGTCATTTTGATAGATGTCATTTTGACAGATGTCATTTTGATAGATGTCATTTTGACAGATGTCATTTTGATAGATGTCATTTTGACAGATGTCATTTTGATAGATGTCATTTTGACAGATGTCATTTTGATAGATGTCATTTTGACAGATGTCATTTTGATAGATGTCATTTTGACAGATGTCATTTTGATAGATGTCATTTTGACAGATGTCATTTTGATAGATGTCATTTTGACAGATGTCATTTTGATAGATGTCATTTTGACAGATGTCATTTTGATAGATGTCATTTTGACAGATGTCATTTTGATAGATGTCATTTTGACAGATGTCATTTTGATAGATGTCATTTTGACAGATGTCATTTTGATAGATGTCATTTTGACAGATGTCATTTTGATAGATGTCATTTTGACAGATGTCATTTTGATAGATGTCATTTTGACAGATGTCATTTTGATAGATGTCATTTTGACAGATGTCATTTTGATAGATGTCATTTTGACAGATGTCATTTTGATAGATGTCATTTTGACAGATGTCATTTTGATAGATGTCATTTTGACAGATGTCATTTTGATAGATGTCATTTTGACAGATGTCATTTTGATAGATGTCATTTTGACAGATGTCATTTTGATAGATGTCATTTTGACAGATGTCATTTTGATAGATGTCATTTTGACAGATGTCATTTTGATAGATGTCATTTTGACAGATGTCATTTTGATAGATGTCATTTTGACAGATGTCATTTTGATAGATGTCATTTTGACAGATGTCATTTTGATAGATGTCATTTTGACAGATGTCATTTTGATAGATGTCATTTTGACAGATGTCATTTTGATAGATGTCATTTTGACAGATATCATTTTGACAGATGTCATTTTGATAGATGTCATTTTGACAGATGCCATTTTGACAGATGTCATTTTGACAAATACAACAACACCATCAATACCTTTCAATTGTTTTTACTCTGTTTTGTCGTACGCAAAGCAATAAACGCGGTAGTGGTCATAAACTCTGACTACTTGTGTACGCACAAGTGCGTACAATTGATACACATACACAGTTTCACGCCGATAAAATAGTTTGCATTGTCAGTATGTCAACTGGTGCAAATCTAAGTGAAGAAAGCGATACTGATGATGATAATTGGCAGCAGGTACAAGCGAAGAGGAGAAATGCAGGATCACCTAAAATTTTTCGGACAAAACGCCCACATCATGATACTGAAGCTTCAACGTCCAATAATCGATTTAATCGTCTTGATACTGATGGAATAGAGGAAGATGAAAACACAACAGCTTCACCAGATGACCCCAAACCCCCGCCGATATTTATACCAGACGTGGACAATATAGCAAAGATGGTGAATAATATTAGTAAAGTTATAGATAATAAAGACTTTAGTTTTAAATCTTTAAGAGATGGTCATGTTAGTCTTATTATAAAAACTATAGACTCATATCGTAAAGTTGTAAAGTTTTTAGAGGACACAAAAAAGTCATTCCACACTTACTAACTGAAACAAGAAAGAGCATATCGTGTTGTGATCAAGGGTCTACATTATTTTTACATCAATTTCTGATATTAAAGCAAACTTATTATCACTTGGTCACCAAGTACGAAGTGTTAGGATTGTTATAAGTCGCGTTACGAAAAAGCCATTACCAATGTTTTTTGTTGACTTAGATCCCAAACCTAATAATCGTGAAATATATAATTTGCGAACAATAGAAAATGCAATTATTGAGATAGTACCTCCTAAACATGTCGATGAAATTGTACAATGCTTCAGATGCCAAGAATTCGGGCACACGAAATCGTATTGTAAAAAATCGTTCAGATGTGTAAAATGTGGTCTGGGGCACTCAACAACTGAATGCCAAAAATAAAGGATGTAAAGTTTACCAGGATATTATATCTACAACAGCGCCTACAGGAACAAAAAAATGAATCAGTAACTCCGAAAATTCTAATGTAAGAAAAAAAAGTACCACAGCGTCTTTTTTGTATTGGAATGGCTTACACGTATTGTAGTACATCACTCTAGCTTTGATTTAAGGGCAATAGCTATTTGATACCTTGGCTGGTTTCCGAAATATGTGCAAACAAAGACAAGGTCAAAGTCTATTTTTAAACATCGAGTAACTCCGAAAATACTAATGTAAGAAAAAAAGTACCACAGCGCCTTTTTCGTATTGGAATGTCTTACGCGTATTGTAGTACATCACTCTAGCTTTCATTTAAGGGCAATAGCTATTTGATACCTTGGCTGGTTTCCGAAATATGTGCAAACAAAGACAAGGTCCAAGTCTATTTTTAAACATCGAGTAACTCCGAAAATACTAATGTAAGAAAAAAAGTACCACAGCGTCAGTATCACTACTACAACGTCTATCGATGAGCAAATTTACAAACAGCGTCTTTTTCGTATTGGAATGTCTTACGCGTATTGTAGTACATCACTCTAGCTTTCATTTAAGGGCAATAGCTATTTGATACCTTGGCTGATTTCCGAAATATGTGCAAACAAAGACAAGGTCAAAGTCTATTTTTAAACATCGAGTAACTCCGAAAATTCTAATGTAAGAAAAAAAGTACCACAGCGTCTTTTTCGTATTGGAATGTCTTACGCGTATTGTAGTACATCACTCTAGCTTTCATTTAAGGGCAATAGCTATTTGATACCTTGGCTGGTTTCCGAAATATGTGCAAACAAAGACAAGGTCAAAGTCTATTTTTAAACATCGAGTAACTCCGAAAATACTAATGTAAGAAAAAAAGTACCACAGCGTCTTTTTCGTATTGGAATGTCTTACGCGTATTGTAGTACATCACTCTAGCTTTCATTTAAGGGCAATAGCTATTTGATACCTTGGCTGGTTTCCGAAATATGTGCAAACAAAGACAAGGTCAAAGTATACGATTTTTAAAAGTCCAATAACTCGGAAAATTCTAATGTGAGAAAAAAAAGTACCACAGTGTCAGTATCACTACTACAACGTCTATCGATGAGCAAATTTACAAACAAATCTATTTTTTTAAATTTCGCAAATTTTTGAAAGGCTTTCTTTCTTGTTTTTTGTCCGAAAATATTTTTTTCTTATTTTGATATTTCATTATAGTAGCTATTTAGTGCATTTAAAATGAAATTAATACCAAGTGGAAATTATTGGATTGCTTAGCAGGTTTTCAAGATAAGAGTAAAAAAAAGGCCACTCCGAATTCACTCTTCATTTTGTAGTTAAATCCCATAGAAGTTGGCGAGGCTCATTCAATCCGTTACACATATTGTAGTACATCACTCTAGCTTTGATTTAAGGGCAATAGCTATTTGATACCTTGGCTGGTTTCCGAAATATGTGCAAACAAAGACAAGGTCAAAGTCTATTTTTAAACATCGAGTAACTTCGAAAATACTAATGTAAGAAAAAAAGTACCACAGCGTCTTTTTCGTATTGGAATGTCTTACGCGTATTGTAGTACATCACTCTAGCTTTCATTTAAGGGCAATAGCTATTTGATACCTTGGCTGATTTCCGAAATATGTGCAAACAAAGACAAGGTCAAAGTCTATTTTTAAACATCAAGTAACTCCGAAAATTCTAATGTAAGAAAAAAAGTACCACAGCATCTTTTTCGTATTGGAAAGGCTTACACGTATTGTAGTACATCACTCTAGCTTTGATTTAAGGGCAATAGCTATTTGATACCTTGGCTGGTTTCCGAAATATGTGCAAACAAAGACAAGGTCAAAGTATACGATTTTTAAAAGTCCAATAACTCGGAAAATTCTAATGTGAGAAAAAAAAGTACCACAGCGTCAGTATCACTACTACAACGTCTATCGATGAGCAAATTTACAAACAAATCTTTTTTTTTTAAATTTCGCAAATTTTTGAAAGGCTAACCCCTTCCTTGTTTTTTGTCCGAAAATATTTTTTTTCTTATTTTGATATTTCATTATAGTAGCTATTTAGTGCATTCAAACTGAAATTAATACCAAGTGGAAATTATTGGATTGCTTAGCAGGTTTTCAAAAAAGGCCACTCCGAATTCACTCTTCATTTTGTAGTTAAATCCCATAGAAGTTGGCGAGGCTCATTCAATCCGTTACACATATTGTAGTACATCACTCTAGCTTTGATTTAAGGGCAATAGCTATTTGATACCTTGGCTGGTTTCCGAAATATGTGCAAACAAAGACAAGGTCAAAGTCTATTTTTAAACATCGAGTAACTTCGAAAATACTAATGTAAGAAAAAAAGTACCACAGCGTCTTTTTCGTATTGGAATGTCTTACGCGTATTGTAGTACATCACTCTAGCTTTCATTTAAGGGCAATAGCTATTTGATACCTTGGCTGGTTTCCGAAATATGTGCAAACAAAGACAAGGTCAAAGTCTATTTTTAAACATCGAGTAACTCCGAAAATACTAATGTAAGAAAAAAAGTACCACAGTGTCTTTTTCGTATTGGAATGTCTTACGCGTATTGTAGTACATCACTCTAGCTTTCATTTAAGGGCAATAGCTATTTGATACCTTGGCTGGTTTCCGAAATATGTGCAAACAAAGACAAGGTCAAAGTATACGATTTTTAAAAGTCCAATAACTCGGAAAATTCTAATGTGAGAAAAAAAAGTACCACAGCGTCAGTATCACTACTACAACGTCTATCGATGAGCAAATTTACAAACAAATCTATTTTTTTTAAATTTCGCAAATTTTTGAAAGGCTAACCCCTTTCTTGATTTTTGTCCGAAAATATTTTTTTTCTTATTTTGATATTTCATTATAGTAGCTATTTAGTGCATTCAAACTGAAATTAATACCAAGTGGAAATTATTGGATTGCTTAGCAGGTTTTCAAGATATGAGTAAAAAAAAGGACACTCCGAATTCACTCTTCATTTTGTAGTTAAATCCCATAGAAGTTGGCGAGGCTCATTCAATCCGTTACACATATTGTAGTACATCACTCTAGCTTTCATTTAAGGGCAATAGCTATTTGATTCCTTGGCTGATTTCCGAAATATGTGCAAACAAAGACAAGGTCAAAGTCTATTTTTAAACATCGAGTAACTCCGAAAATTCTAATGTAAGAAAAAAAGTACCACAGCGTCTTTTTCGTATTGGAATGGCTTACACGTATTGTAGTACATCACTCTAGCTTTGACTTAAGGGCAATAGCTATTTGATACCTTGGCTGGTTTCCGAAATATGTGCAAACAAAGACAAGGTCAAAGTCTATTTTTAAACATCGAGTAACTCCGAAAATACTAATGTAAGAAAAAAAGTACCACAGTGTCTTTTTCGTATTGGAATGTCTTACGCGTATTGTAGTACATCACTCTAGCTTTCATTTAAGGGCAATAGCTATTTGATACCTTGGCTGGTTTCCGAAATATGTGCAAACAAAGACAAGGTCAAAGTATACGATTTTTAAAAGTCCAATAACTCGGAAAATTCTAATGTGAGAAAAAAAAGTACCACAGCGTCAGTATCACTACTACAACGTCTATCGATGAGCAAATTTACAAACAAATCTTTTTTTTTTAAATTTCGCAAATTTTTGAAAGGCTAACCCCTTCCTTGTTTTTTGTCCGAAAATATTTTTTTTCTTATTTTGATATTTCATTATAGTAGCTATTTAGTGCATTCAAACTGAAATTAATACCAAGTGGAAATTATTGGATTGCTTAGCAGGTTTTCAAAAAAGGCCACTCCGAATTCACTCTTCATTTTGTAGTTAAATCCCATAGAAGTTGGCGAGGCTCATTCAATCCGTTACACATATTGTAGTACATCACTCTAGCTTTGATTTAAGGGCAATAGCTATTTGATACCTTGGCTGGTTTCCGAAATATGTGCAAACAAAGACAAGGTCAAAGTCTATTTTTAAACATCGAGTAACTTCGAAAATACTAATGTAAGAAAAAAAGTACCACAGCGTCTTTTTCGTATTGGAATGTCTTACGCGTATTGTAGTACATCACTCTAGCTTTCATTTAAGGGCAATAGCTATTTGATACCTTGGCTGGTTTCCGAAATATGTGCAAACAAAGACAAGGTCAAAGTCTATTTTTAAACATCGAGTAACTCCGAAAATACTAATGTAAGAAAAAAAGTACCACAGTGTCTTTTTCGTATTGGAATGTCTTACGCGTATTGTAGTACATCACTCTAGCTTTCATTTAAGGGCAATAGCTATTTGATACCTTGGCTGGTTTCCGAAATATGTGCAAACAAAGACAAGGTCAAAGTATACGATTTTTAAAAGTCCAATAACTCGGAAAATTCTAATGTGAGAAAAAAAAGTACCACAGCGTCAGTATCACTACTACAACGTCTATCGATGAGCAAATTTACAAACAAATCTATTTTTTTTAAATTTCGCAAATTTTTGAAAGGCTAACCCCTTTCTTGATTTTTGTCCGAAAATATTTTTTTTCTTATTTTGATATTTCATTATAGTAGCTATTTAGTGCATTCAAACTGAAATTAATACCAAGTGGAAATTATTGGATTGCTTAGCAGGTTTTCAAGATATGAGTAAAAAAAAGGACACTCCGAATTCACTCTTCATTTTGTAGTTAAATCCCATAGAAGTTGGCGAGGCTCATTCAATCCGTTACACATATTGTAGTACATCACTCTAGCTTTCATTTAAGGGCAATAGCTATTTGATTCCTTGGCTGATTTCCGAAATATGTGCAAACAAAGACAAGGTCAAAGTCTATTTTTAAACATCGAGTAACTCCGAAAATTCTAATGTAAGAAAAAAAGTACCACAGCGTCTTTTTCGTATTGGAATGGCTTACACGTATTGTAGTACATCACTCTAGCTTTGACTTAAGGGCAATAGCTATTTGATACCTTGGCTGGTTTCCGAAATATGTGCAAACAAAGACAAGGTCAAAGTCTATTTTTAAACATCGAGTAACTCCGAAAATACTAATGTAAGAAAAAAAGTACCACAGTGTCTTTTTCGTATTGGAATGTCTTACGCGTATTGTAGTACATCACTCTAGCTTTCATTTAAGGGCAATAGCTATTTGATACCTTGGCTGGTTTCCGAAATATGTGCAAACAAAGACAAGGTCAAAGTATACGATTTTTAAAAGTCCAATAACTCGGAAAATTCTAATGTGAGAAAAAAAAGTACCACAGCGTCAGTATCACTACTACAACGTCTATCGATGAGCAAATTTACAAACAAATCTATTTTTTTTAAATTTCGCAAATTTTTGAAAGGCTAACCCCTTTCTTGATTTTTGTCCGAAAATATTTTTTTTCTTATTTTGATATTTCATTATAGTAGCTATTTAGTGCATTCAAAATGAAATTAATACCAAGTGGAAATTATTGGATTGCTTAGCAGGTTTTTAAGATATGAGTAAAAAAAAGGCCACTCCGAATTCACACTTCATTTTGTAGTTAAATCCCATAGAAGTTGGCGAGGCTCATTCAATCCGTTACACATATTGTAGTACATCACTCTAGCTTTCATTTAAGGGCAATAGCTATTTGATACCTTGGCTGATTTCCGAAATATGTGCAAACAAAGACAAGGTCAAAGTCTATTTTTAAACATCGAGTAACTCCGAAAATTCTAATGTAAGAAAAAAAGTACCACAGCGTCTTTTTCGTATTGGAATGGCTTACACGTATTGTAGTACATCACTCTAGCTTTGATTTAAGGGCAATAGCTATTTGATACCTTGGCTGGTTTCCGAAATATGTCCAAACAAAGACAAGGTCAAAGTCTATTTTTAAACATCGAGTAACTCCGAAAATACTAATGTAAGAAAAAAAGTACCACAGCGTCTTTTTCGTATTGGAATGTCTTACGCGTATTGTAGTACATCACTCTAGCTTTCATTTAAGGGCAATAGCTATTTGATACCTTGGCTGGTTTCCGAAATATGTGCAAACAAAGACAAGGTCAAAGTATACGATTTTTAAAAGTCCAATAACTCGGAAAATTCTAATGTGAGAAAAAAAAAGTACCACAGCGTCAGTATCACTACTACAACGTCTATCGTTGAGCAAATTTACAAACAAATCTATTTTTTTTAAATTTCGCAAATTTTTTAAAGGCTAACCCCTTTCTTGTTTTTTGTCCGAAAATATTTTTTTTCTTATTTTGATATTTCATTATAGTAGCTATTTAGTGCATTCAAAATGAAATTAATACCAAGTGGAAATTATTGGATTGCCTAGCAGGTTTTCAAGATATGAGTAAAAAAAGGCCACTCCGAATTCACTCTTCATTTTGTAGTTAAATCCCATAGAAGTTGGCAAGGCTCATTCAATCCGTTACACATATTGTAGTACATCACTCTAGCTTTCATTTAAGGGCAATAGCTATTTGATACCTTGGCTGATTTCCGAAATATGTGCAAACAAAGACAAGGTCAAAGTCTATTTTTAAACATCGAGTAACTCCGAAAATTCCATTGTAAGAAAAAAAGTACCACAGCGTCTTTTTCGTATTGGAATGGCTTACACGTATTGTAGTACATCACTCTAGCTTTGATTTAAGGGCAATAGCTATTTGATACCTTGGCTGGTTTCCGAAATATGTGCAAACAAAGACAAGGTCAAAGTCTATTTTTAAACATCGAGTAACTCCGAAAATTCCATTGTAAGAAAAAAAGTACTACAGCGTCTTTTTCGTATTGGAATGTCTTACGCGTATTGTAGTACATCACTCTAGCTTTCATTTAAGGGCAATAGCTATTTGATACCTTGGCTGGTTTCCGAAATATGTGCAAACAAAGACAAGGTCAAAGTATACGATTTTTAAAAGTCCAATAACTCGGAAAATTCTAATGTGAGAAAAAAAAGTACCACAGCGTCAGTATCACTACTACAACGTCTATCGTTGAGCAAATTTACAAACAAATCTATTTTTTTTAAATTTCGCAAATTTTTGAAAGGCTAACCCCTTTCTTGTTTTTTGTCCGAAAATATTTTTTTTCTTATTTTGATATTTCATTATAGTAGCTATTTAGTGCATTCAAAATGAAATTAATACCAAGTGGAAATTATTGGATTGCTTAGCAGGTTTTCAAGATATGAGTAAAAAAAAGGCCACTCCGAATTCACTCTTCATTTTGTAGTTAAATCCCATAGAAGTTGGCGAGGCTCATTCAATCCGTTACACATATTGTAGTACATCACTCTAGCTTTCATTTAAGGGCAATAGCTATTTGATACCTTGGCTGATTTCCGAAATATGTGCAAACAAAGACAAGGTCAAAGTCTATTTTTAAACATCGAGTAACTCCGAAAATTCCATTGTAAGAAAAAAAGTACCACAGCGTCTTTTTCGTATTGGAATGGCTTACACGTATTGTAGTACATCACTCTAGCTTTGATTTAAGGGCAATAGCTATTTGATACCTTGGCTGGTTTCCGAAATATGTGCAAACAAAGACAAGGTCAAAGTCTATTTTTAAACATCGAGTAACTCCGAAAATACTAATGTAAGAAAAAAAGTACCACAGTGTCTTTTTCGTATTGGAATGTCTTACGCGTATTGTAGTACATCACTCTAGCTTTCATTTAAGGGCAATAGCTATTTGATACCTTGGCTGGTTTCCGAAATATGTGCAAACAAAGACAAGGTCAAAGTATACGATTTTTAAAAGTCCAATAACTCGGAAAATTCTAATGTGAGAAAAAAAAGTACCACAGCGTCAGTATCACTACTACAACGTCTATCGATGAGCAAATTTACAAACAAATCTATTTTTTTTAAATTTCGCAAATTTTTGAAAGGCTAACCCCTTTCTTGATTTTTGTCCGAAAATATTTTTTTTCTTATTTTGATATTTCATTATAGTAGCTATTTAGTGCATTCAAAATGAAATTAATACCAAGTGGAAATTATTGGATTGCTTAGCAGGTTTTTAAGATATGAGTAAAAAAAAGGCCACTCCGAATTCACTCTTCATTTTGTAGTTAAATCCCATAGAAGTTGGCGAGGCTCATTCAATCCGTTACACATATTGTAGTACATCACTCTAGCTTTCATTTAAGGGCAATAGCTATTTGATACCTTGGCTGATTTCCGAAATATGTGCAAACAAAGACAAGGTCAAAGTCTATTTTTAAACATCGAGTAACTCCGAAAATTCTAATGTAAGACAAAAAGTACCACAGCGTCTTTTTCGTATTGGAATGGCTTACACGTATTGTAGTACATCACTCTAGCTTTGATTTAAGGGCAATAGCTATTTGATACCTTGGCTGGTTTCCGAAATATGTGCAAACAAAGACAAGGTCAAAGTCTATTTTTAAACATCGAGTAACTCCGAAAATTCCATTGTAAGAAAAAAAGTACTACAGCGTCTTTTTCGTATTGGAATGTCTTACGCGTATTGTAGTACATCACTCTAGCTTTCATTTAAGGGCAATAGCTATTTGATACCTTGGCTGGTTTCCGAAATATGTGCAAACAAAGACAAGGTCAAAGTATACGATTTTTAAAAGTCCAATAACTCGGAAAATTCTAATGTGAGAAAAAAAAGTACCACAGCGTCAGTATCACTACTACAACGTCTATCGTTGAGCAAATTTACAAACAAATCTATTTTTTTTAAATTTCGCAAATTTTTGAAAGGCTAACCCCTTTCTTGTTTTTTGTCCGAAAATATTTTTTTTCTTATTTTGATATTTCATTATAGTAGCTATTTAGTGCATTCAAAATGAAATTAATACCAAGTGGAAATTATTGGATTGCTTAGCAGGTTTTCAAGATATGAGTAAAAAAAAGGCCACTCCGAATTCACTCTTCATTTTGTAGTTAAATCCCATAGAAGTTGGCGAGGCTCATTCAATCCGTTACACATATTGTAGTACATCACTCTAGCTTTCATTTAAGGGCAATAGCTATTTGATACCTTGGCTGATTTCCGAAATATGTGCAAACAAAGACAAGGTCAAAGTCTATTTTTAAACATCGAGTAACTCCGAAAATTCCATTGTAAGAAAAAAAGTACCACAGCGTCTTTTTCGTATTGGAATGGCTTACACGTATTGTAGTACATCACTCTAGCTTTGATTTAAGGGCAATAGCTATTTGATACCTTGGCTGGTTTCCGAAATATGTGCAAACAAAGACAAGGTCAAAGTCTATTTTTAAACATCGAGTAACTCCGAAAATACTAATGTAAGAAAAAAAGTACCACAGTGTCTTTTTCGTATTGGAATGTCTTACGCGTATTGTAGTACATCACTCTAGCTTTCATTTAAGGGCAATAGCTATTTGATACCTTGGCTGGTTTCCGAAATATGTGCAAACAAAGACAAGGTCAAAGTATACGATTTTTAAAAGTCCAATAACTCGGAAAATTCTAATGTGAGAAAAAAAAGTACCACAGCGTCAGTATCACTACTACAACGTCTATCGATGAGCAAATTTACAAACAAATCTATTTTTTTTAAATTTCGCAAATTTTTGAAAGGCTAACCCCTTTCTTGATTTTTGTCCGAAAATATTTTTTTTCTTATTTTGATATTTCATTATAGTAGCTATTTAGTGCATTCAAAATGAAATTAATACCAAGTGGAAATTATTGGATTGCTTAGCAGGTTTTTAAGATATGAGTAAAAAAAAGGCCACTCCGAATTCACTCTTCATTTTGTAGTTAAATCCCATAGAAGTTGGCGAGGCTCATTCAATCCGTTACACATATTGTAGTACATCACTCTAGCTTTCATTTAAGGGCAATAGCTATTTGATACCTTGGCTGATTTCCGAAATATGTGCAAACAAAGACAAGGTCAAAGTCTATTTTTAAACATCGAGTAACTCCGAAAATTCTAATGTAAGACAAAAAGTACCACAGCGTATTTTTCGTATTGGAATGGCTTACACGTATTGTAGTACATCACTCTAGCTTTGATTTAAGGGCAATAGCTATTTGATACCTTGGCTGGTTTCCGAAATATGTGCAAACAAAGACAAGGTCAAAGTCTATTTTTAAACATCGAGTAACTCCGAAAATACTAATGTAAGAAAAAAAGTACCACAGCGTCTTTTTCGTATTGGAATGTCTTACGCGTATGGTAGTACATCACTCTAGCTTTCATTTAAGGGCAATAGCTATTTGATACCTTGGCTGGTTTCCGAAATATGTGCAAACAAAGTCAAAGTATACGATTTTTAAAAGTCCAATAACTCGGAAAATTCTAATGTGAGAAAAAAAAGTACCACAGCGTCAGTATCACTACTACAACGTCTATCGATGAGCAAATTTACAAACAAATCTATTTTTTTTAAATTTCGCAAATTTTTGAAAGGCTAACCCCTTTCTTGTTTTTTGTCCGAAAATATTTTTTTTCTTATTTTGATATTTCATTATAGTAGCTATTTAGTGCATTCAAAATGAAATTAATACCAAGTGGAAATTATTGGATTGCTTAGCAGGTTTTTAAGATATGAGTAAAAAAAAGGCCACTCCGAATTCACTCTTCATTTTGTAGTTGAATCCCATAGAAGTTGGCGAGGCTCATTCAATCCGTTACACATATTGTAGTACATCACTCTATCTTTCATTTAAGGGCAATAGCTATTTGATACCTTGGCTGATTTCCGAAATATGTGCAAACAAAGACAAGGTCAAAGTCTATTTTTAAACATCAAGTAACTCCGAAAATTCTAATGTAAGAAAAAAAGTACCACAGCGTCTTTTTCGTATTGGAATGGCTTACACGTATTGTAGTACATCACTCTAGCTTTGATTTAAGGGCATTAGCTATTTGATACCTTGGCTGGTTTCCGAAATATGTGCAAACAAAGACAAGGTCAAAGTATACGATTTTTAAAAGTCCAATAACTCGGAAAATTCTAATGTAAGAAAAAAAAGTACCACAGCGTCAGTATCACTACTACAACGTCTATCGATGAGCAAATTTACAAACAAATCTATTTTTTTTAAATTTCGCAAATTTTTGAAAGGCTAACCCCTTTCTTGTTTTTTGTCCGAAAATATTTTTTTTCTTATTTTGATATTTCATTATAGTAGCTATTTAGTGCATTCAAAATGAAATTAATACCAAGTGGAAATTATTGGATTGCTTAGCAGGTTTTTAAGATATGAGTAAAAAAAGGCCACTCCGAATTCACTCTTCATTTTGTAGTTAAATCCCATAGAAGTTGGCGAGGCTCATTCAATCCGTTACACATATTGTAGTACATCACTCTAGCTTTCATTTAAGGGCAATAGCTATTTGATACCTTGGCTGATTTCCGAAATATGTGCAAACAAAGACAAGGTCAAAGTCTATTTTTAAACATCGAGTAACTCCGAAAATTCTAATGTAAGAAAAAAAGTACCACAGCGTCTTTTTCGTATTGGAATGGCTTACACGTATTGTAGTACATCACTCTAGCTTTGATTTAAGGGCAATAGCTATTTGATACCTTGGCTGGTTTCCGAAATATGTGCAAACAAAGACAAGGTCAAAGTCTATTTTTAAACATCGAGTAACTCCGAAAATTCCATTGTAAGAAAAAAAGTACTACAGCGTCTTTTTCGTATTGGAATGTCTTACGCGTATTGTAGTACATCACTCTAGCTTTCATTTAAGGGCAATAGCTATTTGATACCTTGGCTGGTTTCCGAAATATGTGCAAACAAAGACAAGGTCAAAGTATACGATTTTTAAAAGTCCAATAACTCGGAAAATTCTAATGTGAGAAAAAAAAGTACCACAGCGTCAGTATCACTACTACAACGTCTATCGTTGAGCAAATTTACAAACAAATCTATTTTTTTTAAATTTCGCAAATTTTTTAAAGGCTAACCCCTTTCTTGTTTTTTGTCCGAAAATATTTTTTTTCTTATTTTGATATTTCATTATAGTAGCTATTTAGTGCATTCAAAATGAAATTAATACCAAGTGGAAATTATTGGATTGCCTAGCAGGTTTTCAAGATATGAGTAAAAAAAGGCCACTCCGAATTCACTCTTCATTTTGTAGTTAAATCCCATAGAAGTTGGCAAGGCTCATTCAATCCGTTACACATATTGTAGTACATCACTCTAGCTTTCATTTAAGGGCAATAGCTATTTGATACCTTGGCTGATTTCCGAAATATGTGCAAACAAAGACAAGGTCAAAGTCTATTTTTAAACATCGAGTAACTCCGAAAATTCCATTGTAAGAAAAAAAGTACCACAGCGTCTTTTTCGTATTGGAATGGCTTACACGTATTGTAGTACATCACTCTAGCTTTGATTTAAGGGCAATAGCTATTTGATACCTTGGCTGGTTTCCGAAATATGTGCAAACAAAGACAAGGTCAAAGTCTATTTTTAAACATCGAGTAACTCCGAAAATTCCATTGTAAGAAAAAAAGTACTACAGCGTCTTTTTCGTATTGGAATGTCTTACGCGTATTGTAGTACATCACTCTAGCTTTCATTTAAGGGCAATAGCTATTTGATACCTTGGCTGGTTTCCGAAATATGTGCAAACAAAGACAAGGTCAAAGTATACGATTTTTAAAAGTCCAATAACTCGGAAAATTCTAATGTGAGAAAAAAAAGTACCACAGCGTCAGTATCACTACTACAACGTCTATCGATGAGCAAATTTACAAACAAATCTATTTTTTTTAAATTTCGCAAATTTTTTTTTCTTATTTTGATATTTCATTATAGTAGCTATTTAGTGCATTCAAAATGAAATTAATACCAAGTGGAAATTATTGGATTGCTTAGCAGGTTTTTAAGATATGAGTAAAAAAAAGGCCACTCCGAATTCACTCTTCATTTTGTAGTTAAATCCCATAGAAGTTGGCGAGGCTCATTCAATCCGTTACACATATTGTAGTACATCACTCTAGCTTTCATTTAAGGGCAATAGCTATTTGATACCTTGGCTGATTTCCGAAATATGTGCAAACAAAGACAAGGTCAAAGTCTATTTTTAAACATCGAGTAACTCCGAAAATTCTAATGTAAGACAAAAAGTACCACAGCGTCTTTTTCGTATTGGAATGGCTTACACGTATTGTAGTACATCACTCTAGCTTTGATTTAAGGGCAATAGCTATTTGATACCTTGGCTGGTTTCCGAAATATGTGCAAACAAAGACAAGGTCAAAGTCTATTTTTATAGTAGCTATTTAGTGCATTCAAAATGAAATTAATACCAAGTGGAAATTATTGGATTGCTTAGCAGGTTTTTAAGATATGAGTAAAAAAAGGCCACTCCGAATTCACTCTTCATTTTGTAGTTAAATCCCATAGAAGTTGGCGAGGCTCATTCAATCCGTTACACATATTGTAGTACATCACTCTAGCTTTCATTTAAGGGCAATAGCTATTTGATACCTTGGCTGATTTCCGAAATATGTGCAAACAAAGACAAGGTCAAAGTCTATTTTTAAACATCGAGTAACTCCGAAAATTCTAATGTAAGAAAAAAAGTACCACAGCGTCTTTTTCGTATTGGAATGGCTTACACGTATTGTAGTACATCACTCTAGCTTTGATTTAAGGGCAATAGCTATTTGATACCTTGGCTGGTTTCCGAAATATGTGCAAACAAAGACAAGGTCAAAGTCTATTTTTAAACATCGAGTAACTCCGAAAATTCCATTGTAAGAAAAAAAGTACTACAGCGTCTTTTTCGTATTGGAATGTCTTACGCGTATTGTAGTACATCACTCTAGCTTTCATTTAAGGGCAATAGCTATTTGATACCTTGGCTGGTTTCCGAAATATGTGCAAACAAAGACAAGGTCAAAGTATACGATTTTTAAAAGTCCAATAACTCGGAAAATTCTAATGTGAGAAAAAAAGTACCACAGCGTCAGTATCACTACTACAACGTCTATCGTTGAGCAAATTTACAAACAAATCTATTTTTTTTAAATTTCGCAAATTTTTTAAAGGCTAACCCCTTTCTTGTTTTTTGTCCGAAAATATTTTTTTTCTTATTTTGATATTTCATTATAGTAGCTATTTAGTGCATTCAAAATGAAATTAATACCAAGTGGAAATTATTGGATTGCCTAGCAGGTTTTCAAGATATGAGTAAAAAAAGGCCACTCCGAATTCACTCTTCATTTTGTAGTTAAATCCCATAGAAGTTGGCAAGGCTCATTCAATCCGTTACACATATTGTAGTACATCACTCTAGCTTTCATTTAAGGGCAATAGCTATTTGATACCTTGGCTGATTTCCGAAATATGTGCAAACAAAGACAAGGTCAAAGTCTATTTTTAAACATCGAGTAACTCCGAAAATTCCATTGTAAGAAAAAAAGTACCACAGCGTCTTTTTCGTATTGGAATGGCTTACACGTATTGTAGTACATCACTCTAGCTTTGATTTAAGGGCAATAGCTATTTGATACCTTGGCTGGGTTCCGAAATATGTGCAAACAAAGACAAGGTCAAAGTCTATTTTTAAACATCGAGTAACTCCGAAAATTCCATTGTAAGAAAAAAAGTACTACAGCGTCTTTTTCGTATTGGAATGTCTTACGCGTATTGTAGTACATCACTCTAGCTTTCATTTAAGGGCAATAGCTATTTGATACCTTGGCTGGTTTCCGAAATATGTGCAAACAAAGACAAGGTCAAAGTATACGATTTTTAAAAGTCCAATAACTCGGAAAATTCTAATGTGAGAAAAAAAAGTACCACAGCGTCAGTATCACTACTACAACGTCTATCGATGAGCAAATTTACAAACAAATCTATTTTTTTTAAATTTCGCAAATTTTTGAAAGGCTAACCCCTTTCTTGATTTTTGTCCGAAAATATTTTTTTTCTTATTTTGATATTTCATTATAGTAGCTATTTAGTGCATTCAAAATGAAATTAATACCAAGTGGAAATTATTGGATTGCTTAGCAGGTTTTTAAGATATGAGTAAAAAAAAGGCCACTCCGAATTCACTCTTCATTTTGTAGTTAAATCCCATAGAAGTTGGCGAGGCTCATTCAATCCGTTACACATATTGTAGTACATCACTCTAGCTTTCATTTAAGGGCAATAGCTATTTGATACCTTGGCTGATTTCCGAAATATGTGCAAACAAAGACAAGGTCAAAGTCTATTTTTAAACATCGAGTAACTCCGAAAATTCTAATGTAAGACAAAAAGTACCACAGCGTCTTTTTCGTATTGGAATGGCTTACACGTATTGTAGTACATCACTCTAGCTTTGATTTAAGGGCAATAGCTATTTGATACCTTGGCTGGTTTCCGAAATATGTGCAAACAAAGACAAGGTCAAAGTCTATTTTTAAACATCGAGTAACTCCGAAAATACTAATGTAAGAAAAAAAGTACCACAGCGTCTTTTTCGTATTGGAATGTCTTACGCGTATGGTAGTACATCACTCTAGCTTTCATTTAAGGGCAATAGCTATTTGATACCTTGGCTGGTTTCCGAAATATGTGCAAACAAAGACAAAGTCAAAGTATACGATTTTTAAAAGTCCAATAACTCGGAAAATTCTAATGTGAGAAAAAAAAGTACCACAGCGTCAGTATCACTACTACAACGTCTATCGATGAGCAAATTTACAAACAAATCTATTTTTTTTAAATTTCGCAAATTTTTGAAAGGCTAACCCCTTTCTTGTTTTTTGTCCGAAAATATTTTTTTTCTTATTTTGATATTTCATTATAGTAGCTATTTAGTGCATTCAAAATGAAATTAATACCAAGTGGAAATTATTGGATTGCTTAGCAGGTTTTTAAGATATGAGTAAAAAAAAGGCCACTCCGAATTCACTCTTCATTTTGTAGTTGAATCCCATAGAAGTTGGCGAGGCTCATTCAATCCGTTACACATATTGTAGTACATCACTCTATCTTTCATTTAAGGGCAATAGCTATTTGATACCTTGGCTGATTTCCGAAATATGTGCAAACAAAGACAAGGTCAAAGTCTATTTTTAAACATCAAGTAACTCCGAAAATTCTAATGTAAGAAAAAAAGTACCACAGCGTCTTTTTCGTATTGGAATGGCTTACACGTATTGTAGTACATCACTCTAGCTTTGATTTAAGGGCATTAGCTATTTGATACCTTGGCTGGTTTCCGAAATATGTGCAAACAAAGACAAGGTCAAAGTATACGATTTTTAAAAGTCCAATAACTCGGAAAATTCTAATGTAAGAAAAAAAAGTACCACAGCGTCAGTATCACTACTACTACGTCTATCGATGAGCAAATTTACAAACAAATCTATTTTTTTTAAATTTCGCAAATTTTTGAAAGGCTAACCCCTTTCTTGTTTTTTGTCCGAAAATATTATTTTTCTTATTTTGATATTTCATTATAGTAGCTATTTAGTGCATTCAAAATGAAATTAATACCAAGTGGAAATTATTGGATTGCTTAGCAGGTTTTTAAGATATGAGTAAAAAAAAGGCCACTCCGAATTCACTCTTCATTTTGTAGTTGAATCCCATAGAAGTTGGCGAGGCTCATTCAATCCGTTACACATATTGTAGTACATCACTCTATCTTTCATTTAAGGGCAATAGCTATTTGATACCTTGGCTGATTTCCGAAATATGTGCAAACAAAGACAAGGTCAAAGTCTATTTTTAAACATCGAGTAACTCCGAAAATTCTAATGTAAGACAAAAAGTACCACAGCGTCTTTTTCGTATTGGAATGGCTTACACGTATTGTAGTACATCACTCTAGCTTTGATTTAAGGGCAATAGCTATTTGATACCTTGGCTGGTTTCCGAAATATGTGCAAACAAAGACAAGGTCAAAGTCTATTTTTAAACATCGAGTAACTCCGAAAATACTAATGTAAGAAAAAAAGTACCACAGCGTCTTTTTCGTATTGGAATGTCTTACGCGTATGGTAGTACATCACTCTAGCTTTCATTTAAGGGCAATAGCTATTTGATACCTTGGCTGGTTTCCGAAATATGTGCAAACAAAGACAAAGTCAAAGTATACGATTTTTAAAAGTCCAATAACTCGGAAAATTCTAATGTGAGAAAAAAAAGTACCACAGCGTCAGTATCACTACTACAACGTCTATCGATGAGCAAATTTACAAACAAATCTATTTTTTTTAAATTTCGCAAATTTTTGAAAGGCTAACCCCTTTCTTGTTTTTTGTCCGAAAATATTTTTTTTCTTATTTTGATATTTCATTATAGTAGCTATTTAGTGCATTCAAAATGAAATTAATACCAAGTGGAAATTATTGGATTGCTTAGCAGGTTTTTAAGATATGAGTAAAAAAAAGGCCACTCCGAATTCACTCTTCATTTTGTAGTTGAATCCCATAGAAGTTGGCGAGGCTCATTCAATCCGTTACACATATTGTAGTACATCACTCTATCTTTCATTTAAGGGCAATAGCTATTTGATACCTTGGCTGATTTCCGAAATATGTGCAAACAAAGACAAGGTCAAAGTCTATTTTTAAACATCAAGTAACTCCGAAAATTCTAATGTAAGAAAAAAAGTACCACAGCGTCTTTTTCGTATTGGAATGGCTTACACGTATTGTAGTACATCACTCTAGCTTTGATTTAAGGGCATTAGCTATTTGATACCTTGGCTGGTTTCCGAAATATGTGCAAACAAAGACAAGGTCAAAGTATACGATTTTTAAAAGTCCAATAACTCGGAAAATTCTAATGTAAGAAAAAAAAGTACCACAGCGTCAGTATCACTACTACTACGTCTATCGATGAGCAAATTTACAAACAAATCTATTTTTTTTAAATTTCGCAAATTTTTGAAAGGCTAACCCCTTTCTTGTTTTTTGTCCGAAAATATTATTTTTCTTATTTTGATATTTCATTATAGTAGCTATTTAGTGCATTCAAAATGAAATTAATACCAAGTGGAAATTATTGGATTGCTTAGCAGGTTTTTAAGATATGAGTAAAAAAAAGGCCACTCCGAATTCACTCTTCATTTTGTAGTTGAATCCCATAGAAGTTGGCGAGGCTCATTCAATCCGTTACACATATTGTAGTACATCACTCTATCTTTCATTTAAGGGCAATAGCTATTTGATACCTTGGCTGATTTCCGAAATATGTGCAAACAAAGACAAGGTCAAAGTCTATTTTTAAACATCGAGTAACTCCGAAAATTCTAATGTAAGACAAAAAGTACCACAGCGTCTTTTTCGTATTGGAATGGCTTACACGTATTGTAGTACATCACTCTAGCTTTGATTTAAGGGCAATAGCTATTTGATACCTTGGCTGGTTTCCGAAATATGTGCAAACAAAGACAAGGTCAAAGTCTATTTTTAAACATCGAGTAACTCCGAAAATACTAATGTAAGAAAAAAAGTACCACAGCGTCTTTTTCGTATTGGAATGTCTTACGCGTATGGTAGTACATCACTCTAGCTTTCATTTAAGGGCAATAGCTATTTGATACCTTGGCTGGTTTCCGAAATATGTGCAAACAAAGACAAAGTCAAAGTATACGATTTTTAAAAGTCCAATAACTCGGAAAATTCTAATGTGAGAAAAAAAAGTACCACAGCGTCAGTATCACTACTACAACGTCTATCGATGAGCAAATTTACAAACAAATCTATTTTTTTTAAATTTCGCAAATTTTTGAAAGGCTAACCCCTTTCTTGTTTTTTGTCCGAAAATATTTTTTTTCTTATTTTGATATTTCATTATAGTAGCTATTTAGTGCATTCAAAATGAAATTAATACCAAGTGGAAATTATTGGATTGCTTAGCAGGTTTTTAAGATATGAGTAAAAAAAAGGCCACTCCGAATTCACTCTTCATTTTGTAGTTGAATCCCATAGAAGTTGGCGAGGCTCATTCAATCCGTTACACATATTGTAGTACATCACTCTATCTTTCATTTAAGGGCAATAGCTATTTGATACCTTGGCTGATTTCCGAAATATGTGCAAACAAAGACAAGGTCAAAGTCTATTTTTAAACATCAAGTAACTCCGAAAATTCTAATGTAAGAAAAAAAGTACCACAGCGTCTTTTTCGTATTGGAATGGCTTACACGTATTGTAGTACATCACTCTAGCTTTGATTTAAGGGCATTAGCTATTTGATACCTTGGCTGGTTTCCGAAATATGTGCAAACAAAGACAAGGTCAAAGTATACGATTTTTAAAAGTCCAATAACTCGGAAAATTCTAATGTAAGAAAAAAAAGTACCACAGCGTCAGTATCACTACTACTACGTCTATCGATGAGCAAATTTACAAACAAATCTATTTTTTTTAAATTTCGCAAATTTTTGAAAGGCTAACCCCTTTCTTGTTTTTTGTCCGAAAATATTATTTTTCTTATTTTGATATTTCATTATAGTAGCTATTTAGTGCATTCAAAATGAAATTAATACCAAGTGGAAATTATTGGATTGCTTAGCAGGTTTTTAAGATATGAGTAAAAAAAAGGCCACTCCGAATTCACTCTTCATTTTGTAGTTGAATCCCATAGAAGTTGGCGAGGCTCATTCAATCCGTTACACATATTGTAGTACATCACTCTATCTTTCATTTAAGGGCAATAGCTATTTGATACCTTGGCTGATTTCCGAAATATGTGCAAACAAAGACAAGGTCAAAGTCTATTTTTAAACATCAAGTAACTCCGAAAATTCTAATGTAAGAAAAAAAGTACCACAGCGTCTTTTTCGTATTGGAATGGCTTACACGTATTGTAGTACATCACTCTAGCTTTTATTTAAGGGCAATAGCTATTTGATACCTTGGCTGGTTTCCGAAATATGTGCAAACAAAGACAAGGTCAAAGTCTATTTTTAAACATCGAGTAACTCCGAAAATACTAATGTAAGAAAAAAAGTACCACAGCGTCTTTTTCGTATTGGAATGTCTTACGCGTATTGTAGTACATCACTCTAGCTTTCATTTAAGGGCAATAGCTATTTGATACCTTGGCTGATTTCCGAAATATGTGCAAACAAAGACAAGGTCAAAGTCTATTTTTAAACATCGAGTAACTCCGAAAATTCCATTGTAAGAAAAAAAGTACCACAGCGTCTTTTTCGTATTGGAATGGCTTACACGTATTGTAGTACATCACTCTAGCTTTGATTTAAGGGCAATAGCTATTTGATACCTTGGCTGGTTTCCGAAATATGTGCAAACAAAGACAAGGTCAAAGTCTATTTTTAAACATCGAGTAACTCCGAAAATTCCATTGTAAGAAAAAAGTACTACAGCGTCTTTTTCGTATTGGAATGTCTTACGCGTATTGTAGTACATCACTCTAGCTTTCATTTAAGGGCAATAGCTATTTGATACCTTGGCTGGTTTCCGAAATATGTGCAAAGAAAGACAAGGTCAAAGTATACGATTTTTAAAAGTCCAATAACTCGGAAAATTCTAATGTGAGAAAAAAAAGTACCACAGCGTCAGTATCACTACTACAACGTCTATCGATGAGCAAATTTACAAACAAATCTAACAAACAAAGGCTAACCCCTTTCTTGTTTTTTGTCCGAAAATATTTTTTTTCTTATTTTGATATTTCATTATAGTAGCTATTTAGTGCATTCAAAATGAAATTAATACCAAGTGGAAATTATTGGATTGCTTAGCAGGTTTTTAAGATATGAGTAAAAAAAAGGCCACTCCGTATTCACTCTTCATTTTGTAGTTGAATCCCATAGAAGTTGGCGAGGCTCATTCAATCCGTTACACATATTGTAGTACATCACTCTATCTTTCATTTAAGGGCAATAGCTATTTGATACCTTGGCTGATTTCCGAAATATGTGCAAACAAAGACAAGGTCAAAGTCTATTTTTAAACATCAAGTAACTCCGAAAATTCTAATGTAAGAAAAAAAGTACCACAGCGTCTTTTTCGTATTGGAATGGCTTACACGTATTGTAGTACATCACTCTAGCTTTGATTTAAGGGCATTAGCTATTTGATACCTTGGCTGGTTTCCGAAATATGTGCAAACAAAAACAAGGTCAAAGTCTATTTTTAAACATCGAGTAACTCCGAAAATACTAATGTAAGAAAAAAAGTACCACAGCGTCTTTTTCGTATTGGAATGTCTTACGCGTATGGTAGTACATCACTCTAGCTTTCATTTAAGGGCAATAGCTATTTGATATCTTGGCTGGTTTCCGAAATATGTGCAAACAAAGACAAGGTCAAAGTCTATTTTTAAACATCGAGTAACTCCGAAAATTCTAATGTAAGAAAAAAAGTACCACAGCGTCTTTTTCGTATTGGAATGGCTTACACGTATTGTAGTACATCACTCTAGCTTTGATTTAAGGGCAATAGCTATTTGATACCTTGGCTGGTTTCCGAAATATGTGCAAACAAAGACAAGGTCAAAGTATACGATTTTTAAAAGTCCAATAACTCGGAAAATTCTAATGTGAGAAAAAAAAGTACCACAGCGTCAGTATCACTACTACAACGTCTATCGATGAGCAAATTTACAAACAAATCTATTTTTTTTAAATTTCGCAAATTTTTGAAAGGCTAACAGACAAGGTCAAAGTCTATTTTTAAACATCGAGTAACTCCGAAAATTCTAATGTAAGAAAAAAAGTACCACAGCGTCTTTTTCGTATTGGAATGGCTTACACGTATTGTAGTACATCACTCTAGCTTTGATTTAAGGGCAATAGCTATTTGATACCTTGGCTGGTTTCCGAAATATGTGCAAACAAAGACAAGGTCAAAGTCTATTTTTAAACATCGAGTAACTCCGAAAATACTAATGTAAGAAAAAAAGTACCACAGCGTCTTTTTCGTATTGGAATGGCTTACACGTATTGTAGTACATCACTCTAGCTTTGATTTAAGGGCATTAGCTATTTGATACCTTGGCTGGTTTCCGAAATATGTGCAAACAAAGACAAGGTCAAAGTATACGATTTTTAAAAGTCCAATAACTCGGAAAATTCTAATGTAAGAAAAAAAAGTACCACAGCGTCAGTATCACTACTACAACGTCTATCGATGAGCAAATTTACAAACAAATCTATTTTTTTTAAATTTCGCAAATTTTTGAAAGGCTAACCCCTTTCTTGTTTTTTGTCCGAAAATATTTTTTTTCTTATTTTGATATTTCATTATAGTAGCTATTTAGTGCATTCAAAATGAAATTAATACCAAGTGGAAATTATTGGATTGCTTAGCAGGTTTTTAAGATATGAGTAAAAAAAAGGCCACTCCGTATTCACTCTTCATTTTGTAGTTGAATCCCATAGAAGTTGGCGAGGCTCATTCAATCCGTTACACATATTGTAGTACATCACTCTATCTTTCATTTAAGGGCAATAGCTATTTGATACCTTGGCTGATTTCCGAAATATGTGCAAACAAAGACAAGGTCAAAGTCTATTTTTAAACATCAAGTAACTCCGAAAATTCTAATGTAAGAAAAAAAGTACCACAGCGTCTTTTTCGTATTGGAATGGCTTACACGTATTGTAGTACATCACTCTAGCTTTGATTTAAGGGCATTAGCTATTTGATACCTTGGCTGGTTTCCGAAATATGTGCAAACAAAGACAAGGTCAAAGTCTATTTTTAAACATCGAGTAACTCCGAAAATACTAATGTAAGAAAAAAAGTACCACAGCGTCTTTTTCGTATTGGAATGTCTTACGCGTATTGTAGTACATCACTCTAGCTTTCATTTAAGGGCAATAGCTATTTGATACCTTGGCTGATTTCCGAAATATGTGCAAACAAAGACAAGGTCAAAGTCTATTTTTAAACATCGAGTAACTCCGAAAATTCCATTGTAAGAAAAAAAGTACCACAGCGTCTTTTTCGTATTGGAATGGCTTACACGTATTGTAGTACATCACTCTAGCTTTGATTTAAGGGCAATAGCTATTTGATACCTTGGCTGGTTTCCGAAATATGTGCAAACAAAGACAAGGTCAAAGTCTATTTTTAAACATCGAGTAACTCCGAAAATTCCATTGTAAGAAAAAAAGTACTACAGCGTCTTTTTCGTATTGGAATGTCTTACGCGTATTGTAGTACATCACTCTAGCTTTCATTTAAGGGCAATAGCTATTTGATACCTTGGCTGGTTTCCGAAATATGTGCAAACAAAGACAAGGTCAAAGTATACGATTTTTAAAAGTCCAATAACTCGGAAAATTCTAATGTGAGAAAAAAAAGTACCACAGCGTCAGTATCACTACTACAACGTCTATCGATGAGCAAATTTACAAACAAATCTATTTTTTTTAAATTTCGCAAATTTTTGAAAGGCTAACCCCTTTCTTGTTTTTTGTCCGAAAATATTTTTTTTCTTATTTTGATATTTCATTATAGTAGCTATTTAGTGCATTCAAAATGAAATTAATACCAAGTGGAAATTATTGGATTGCTTAGCAGGTTTTTAAGATATGAGTAAAAAAAAGGCCACTCCGAATTCACTCTTCATTTTGTAGTTGAATCCCATAGAAGTTGGCGAGGCTCATTCAATCCGTTACACATATTGTAGTACATCACTCTATCTTTCATTTAAGGGCAATAGCTATTTGATACCTTGGCTGATTTCCGAAATATGTGCAAACAAAGACAAGGTCAAAGTCTATTTTTAAACATCAAGTAACTCCGAAAATTCTAATGTAAGAAAAAAAGTACCACAGCGTCTTTTTCGTATTGGAATGGCTTACACGTATTGTAGTACATCACTCTAGCTTTGATTTAAGGGCATTAGCTATTTGATACCTTGGCTGGTTTCCGAAATATGTGCAAACAAAGACAAGGTCAAAGTCTATTTTTAAACATCGAGTAACTCCGAAAATACTAATGTAAGAAAAAAAGTACCACAGCGTCTTTTTCGTATTGGAATGTCTTACGCGTATTGTAGTACATCACTCTAGCTTTCATTTAAGGGCAATAGCTATTTGATACCTTGGCTGATTTCCGAAATATGTGCAAACAAAGACAAGGTCAAAGTCTATTTTTAAACATCGAGTAACTCCGAAAATTCCATTGTAAGAAAAAAAGTACCACAGCGTCTTTTTCGTATTGGAATGGCTTACACGTATTGTAGTACATCACTCTAGCTTTGATTTAAGGGCAATAGCTATTTGATACCTTGGCTGGTTTCCGAAATATGTGCAAACAAAGACAAGGTCAAAGTCTATTTTTAAACATCGAGTAACTCCGAAAATTCCATTGTAAGAAAAAAAGTACTACAGCGTCTTTTTCGTATTGGAATGTCTTACGCGTATTGTAGTACATCACTCTAGCTTTCATTTAAGGGCAATAGCTATTTGATACCTTGGCTGGTTTCCGAAATATGTGCAAACAAAGACAAGGTCAAAGTATACGATTTTTAAAAGTCCAATAACTCGGAAAATTCTAATGTGAGAAAAAAAAGTACCACAGCGTCAGTATCACTACTACAACGTCTATCGATGAGCAAATTTACAAACAAATCTATTTTTTTTAAATTTCGCAAATTTTTGAAAGGCTAACCCCTTTCTTGTTTTTTGTCCGAAAATATTTGTTTTCTTATTTTGATATTTCATTATAGTAGCTATTTAGTGCATTCAAAATGAAATTAATACCAAGTGGAAATTATTGGATTGCTTAGCAGGTTTTTAAGATATGAGTAAAAAAAGGCCACTCCGAATTCACTCTTCATTTTGTAGTTAAATCCCATAGAAGTTGGCGAGGCTCATTCAATCCGTTACACATATTGTAGTACATCACTCTAGCTTTCATTTAAGGGCAATAGCTATTTGATACCTTGGCTGATTTCCGAAATATGTGCAAACAAAGACATGGTCAAAGTCTATTTTTAAACATCGAGTAACTCCGAAAATTCTAATGTAAGAAAAAAAGTACCACAGCGTCTTTTTCGTATTGGAATGGCTTACACGTATTGTAGTACATCACTCTAGCTTTGATTTAAGGGCAATAGCTATTTGATACCTTGGCTGGTTTCCGAAATATGTGCAAACAAAGACAAGGTCAAAGTCTATTTTTAAACATCGAGTAACTCCGAAAATACTAATGTAAGAAAAAAAGTACCACAGCGTCTTTTTCGTATTGGAATGTCTTACGCGTATGGTAGTACATCACTCTAGCTTTCATTTAAGGGCAATAGCTATTTGATACCTTGGCTGGTTTCCGAAATATGTGCAAACAAAGACAAGGTCAAAGTCTATTTTTAAACATCGAGTAACTCCGAAAATTCTAATGTAAGAAAAAAAGTACCACAGCGTCTTTTTCGTATTGGAATGGCTTACACGTATTGTAGTACATCACTCTAGCTTTGATTTAAGGGCAATAGCTATTTGATACCTTGGCTGGTTTCCGAAATATGTGCAAACAAAGACAAGGTCAAAGTCTATTTTTAAACATCGAGTAACTCCGAAAATACTAATGTAAGAAAAAAAGTACCACAGTGTCTTTTTCGTATTGGAATGTCTTACGCGTATTGTAGTACATCACTCTAGCTTTCATTTAAGGGCAATAGCTATTTGATACCTTGGCTGGTTTCCGAAATATGTGCAAACAAAGACAAGGTCAAAGTATACGATTTTTAAAAGTCCAATAACTCGGAAAATTCTAATGTGAGAAAAAAAAGTACCACAGCGTCAGTATCACTACTACAACGTCTATCGATGAGCAAATTTACAAACAAATCTATTTTTTTTAAATTTCGCAAATTTTTGAAAGGCTAACCCCTTTCTTGTTTTTTGTCCGAAAATATTTTTTTTCTTATTTTGATATTTCATTATAGTAGCTATTTAGTGCATTCAAAATGAAATTAATACCAAGTGGAAATTATTGGATTGCTTAGCAGGTTTTTAAGATATGAGTAAAAAAAAGGCCACTCCGAATTCACTCTTCATTTTGTAGTTAAATCCCATAGAAGTTGGCGAGGCTCATTCAATCCGTTACACATATTGTAGTACATCACTCTAGCTTTCATTTAAGGGCAATAGCTATTTGATACCTTGGCTGATTTCCGAAATATGTGCAAACAAAGACAAGGTCAAAGTCTATTTTTAAACATCGAGTAACTCCGAAAATTCTAATGTAAGAAAAAAAGTACCACAGCGTCTTTTTCGTATTGGAATGGCTTACACGTATTGTAGTACATCACTCTAGCTTTGATTTAAGGGCAATAGCTATTTGATACCTTGGCTGGTTTCCGAAATATGTGCAAACAAAGACAAGGTCAAAGTCTATTTTTAAACATCGAGTAACTCCGAAAATACTAATGTAAGAAAAAAAGTACCACAGCGTCTTTTTCGTATTGGAATGTCTTACGCGTATGGTAGTACATCACTCTAGCTTTCATTTAAGGGCAATAGCTATTTGATACCTTGGCTGGTTTCCGAAATATGTGCAAACAAAGACAAAGTCAAAGTATACGATTTTTAAAAGTCCAATAACTCGGAAAATTCTAATGTAAGAAAAAAAAGTACCACAGCGTCAGTATCACTACTACAACGTCTATCGATGAGCAAATTTACAAACAAATCTATTTTTTTTAAATTTCGCAAATTTTTGAAAGTTTTTTGTCCGAAAATATTTTTTTTCTTATTTTGATATTTCATTATAGTAGCTATTTAGTGCATTCAAAATGAAATTAATACCAAGTGGAAATTATTGGATTGCTTAGCAGGTTTTTAAGATATGAGTAAAAAAAAGGCCACTCCGAATTCACTCTTCATTTTGTAGTTGAATCCCATAGAAGTTGGCGAGGCTCATTCAATCCGTTACACATATTGTAGTACATCACTCTATCTTTCATTTAAGGGCAATAGCTATTTGATACCTTGGCTGATTTCCGAAATATGTGCAAACAAAGACAAGGTCAAAGTCTATTTTTAAACATCAAGTAACTCCGAAAATTCTAATGTAAGAAAAAAAGTACCACAGCGTCTTTTTCGTATTGGAATGGCTTACACGTATTGTAGTACATCACTCTAGCTTTCATTTAAGGGCAATAGCTATTTGATACCTTGGCTGATTTCCGAAATATGTGCAAACAAAGACAAGGTCAAAGTCTATTTTTAAACATCGAGTAACTCCGAAAATTCTAATGTAAGAAAAAAAGTACCACAGCGTCTTTTTCGTATTGGAATGGCTTACACGTATTGTAGTACATCACTCTAGCTTTGATTTAAGGGCAATAGCTATTTGATACCTTGGCTGGTTTCCGAAATATGTGCAAACAAAGACAAGGTCAAAGTCTATTTTTAAACATCGAGTAACTCCGAAAATACTAATGTAAGAAAAAAAGTACCACAGCGTCTTTTTCGTATTGGAATGTCTTACGCGTATGGTAGTACATCACTCTAGCTTTCATTTAAGGGCAATAGCTATTTGATACCTTGGCTGGTTTCCGAAATATGTGCAAACAAAGACAAAGTCAAAGTATACGATTTTTAAAAGTCCAATAACTCGGAAAATTCTAATGTAAGAAAAAAAAGTACCACAGCGTCAGTATCACTACTACAACGTCTATCGATGAGCAAATTTACAAACAAATCTATTTTTTTTAAATTTCGCAAATTTTTGAAAGTTTTTTGTCCGAAAATATTTTTTTTCTTATTTTGATATTTCATTATAGTAGCTATTTAGTGCATTCAAAATGAAATTAATACCAAGTGGAAATTATTGGATTGCTTAGCAGGTTTTTAAGATATGAGTAAAAAAAGGCCACTCCGAATTCACTCTTCATTTTGTAGTTGAATCCCATAGAAGTTGGCGAGGCTCATTCAATCCGTTACACATATTGTAGTACATCACTCTATCTTTCATTTAAGGGCAATAGCTATTTGATACCTTGGCTGATTTCCGAAATATGTGCAAACAAAGACAAGGTCAAAGTCTATTTTTAAACATCGAGTAACTCCGAAAATTCTAATGTAAGAAAAAAAGTACCACTGCGTCTTTTTCGTATTGGAATGGCTTACACGTATTGTAGTACATCACTCTAGCTTTGATTTAAGGGCAATAGCTATTTGATACCTTGACTGGTTTCCGAAATATGTGCAAACAAAGACAAGGTCAAAGTATACGATTTTTAAAAGTCCAATAACTCGGAAAATTCTAATGTAAGAAAAAAAAGTACCACAGCGTCAGTATCACTACTACAACGTCTATCGATGAGCAAATTTACAAACAAATCTATTTTTTTTAAATTTCGCAAATTTTTGAAAGTTTTTTGTCCGAAAATATTTTTTTTCTTATTTTGATATTTCATTATAGTAGCTATTTAGTGCATTCAAAATGAAATTAATACCAAGTGGAAATTATTGGATTGCTTAGCAGGTTTTTAAGATATGAGTAAAAAAAGGCCACTCCGAATTCACTCTTCATTTTGTAGTTGAATCCCATAGAAGTTGGCGAGGCTCATTCAATCCGTTACACATATTGTAGTACATCACTCTATCTTTCATTTAAGGGCAATAGCTATTTGATACCTTGGCTGATTTCCGAAATATGTGCAAACAAAGACAAGGTCAAAGTCTATTTTTAAACATCGAGTAACTCCGAAAATTCCATTGTAAGAAAAAAAGTACTACAGCGTCTTTTTCGTATTGGAATGTCTTACGCGTATTGTAGTACATCACTCTAGCTTTCATTTAAGGGCAATAGCTATTTGATACCTTGGCTGGTTTCCGAAATATGTGCAAACAAAGACAAGGTCAAAGTATACGATTTTTAAAAGTCCAATAACTCGGAAAATTCTAATGTGAGAAAAAAAAGTACCACAGCGTCAGTATCACTACTACAACGTCTATCGATGAGCAAATTTACAAACAAATCTATTTTTTTTAAATTTCGCAAATTTTTGAAAGGCTAACCCCTTTCTTGTTTTTTGTCCGAAAATATTTGTTTTCTTATTTTGATATTTCATTATAGTAGCTATTTAGTGCATTCAAAATGAAATTAATACCAAGTGGAAATTATTGGATTGCTTAGCAGGTTTTTAAGATATGAGTAAAAAAAGGCCACTCCGAATTCACTCTTCATTTTGTAGTTAAATCCCATAGAAGTTGGCGAGGCTCATTCAATCCGTTACACATATTGTAGTACATCACTCTAGCTTTCATTTAAGGGCAATAGCTATTTGATACCTTGGCTGATTTCCGAAATATGTGCAAACAAAGACATGGTCAAAGTCTATTTTTAAACATCGAGTAACTCCGAAAATTCTAATGTAAGAAAAAAAGTACCACAGCGTCTTTTTCGTATTGGAATGGCTTACACGTATTGTAGTACATCACTCTAGCTTTGATTTAAGGGCAATAGCTATTTGATACCTTGGCTGGTTTCCGAAATATGTGCAAACAAAGACAAGGTCAAAGTCTATTTTTAAACATCGAGTAACTCCGAAAATACTAATGTAAGAAAAAAAGTACCACAGCGTCTTTTTCGTATTGGAATGTCTTACGCGTATGGTAGTACATCACTCTAGCTTTCATTTAAGGGCAATAGCTATTTGATACCTTGGCTGGTTTCCGAAATATGTGCAAACAAAGACAAGGTCAAAGTCTATTTTTAAACATCGAGTAACTCCGAAAATTCTAATGTAAGAAAAAAAGTACCACAGCGTCTTTTTCGTATTGGAATGGCTTACACGTATTGTAGTACATCACTCTAGCTTTGATTTAAGGGCAATAGCTATTTGATACCTTGGCTGGTTTCCGAAATATGTGCAAACAAAGACAAGGTCAAAGTCTATTTTTAAACATCGAGTAACTCCGAAAATACTAATGTAAGAAAAAAAGTACCACAGTGTCTTTTTCGTATTGGAATGTCTTACGCGTATTGTAGTACATCACTCTAGCTTTCATTTAAGGGCAATAGCTATTTGATACCTTGGCTGGTTTCCGAAATATGTGCAAACAAAGACAAGGTCAAAGTATACGATTTTTAAAAGTCCAATAACTCGGAAAATTCTAATGTGAGAAAAAAAAGTACCACAGCGTCAGTATCACTACTACAACGTCTATCGATGAGCAAATTTACAAACAAATCTATTTTTTTTAAATTTCGCAAATTTTTGAAAGGCTAACCCCTTTCTTGTTTTTTGTCCGAAAATATTTTTTTTCTTATTTTGATATTTCATTATAGTAGCTATTTAGTGCATTCAAAATGAAATTAATACCAAGTGGAAATTATTGGATTGCTTAGCAGGTTTTTAAGATATGAGTAAAAAAAAGGCCACTCCGAATTCACTCTTCATTTTGTAGTTAAATCCCATAGAAGTTGGCGAGGCTCATTCAATCCGTTACACATATTGTAGTACATCACTCTAGCTTTCATTTAAGGGCAATAGCTATTTGATACCTTGGCTGATTTCCGAAATATGTGCAAACAAAGACAAGGTCAAAGTCTATTTTTAAACATCGAGTAACTCCGAAAATTCTAATGTAAGAAAAAAAGTACCACAGCGTCTTTTTCGTATTGGAATGGCTTACACGTATTGTAGTACATCACTCTAGCTTTGATTTAAGGGCAATAGCTATTTGATACCTTGGCTGGTTTCCGAAATATGTGCAAACAAAGACAAGGTCAAAGTCTATTTTTAAACATCGAGTAACTCCGAAAATACTAATGTAAGAAAAAAAGTACCACAGCGTCTTTTTCGTATTGGAATGTCTTACGCGTATGGTAGTACATCACTCTAGCTTTCATTTAAGGGCAATAGCTATTTGATACCTTGGCTGGTTTCCGAAATATGTGCAAACAAAGACAAAGTCAAAGTATACGATTTTTAAAAGTCCAATAACTCGGAAAATTCTAATGTAAGAAAAAAAAGTACCACAGCGTCAGTATCACTACTACAACGTCTATCGATGAGCAAATTTACAAACAAATCTATTTTTTTTAAATTTCGCAAATTTTTGAAAGGCTAACCCCTTTCTTGTTTTTTGTCCGAAAATATTTTTTTTCTTATTTTGATATTTCATTATAGTAGCTATTTAGTGCATTCAAAATGAAATTAATACCAAGTGGAAATTATTGGATTGCTTAGCAGGTTTTTAAGATATGAGTAAAAAAAAGGCCACTCCGAATTCACTCTTCATTTTGTAGTTGAATCCCATAGAAGTTGGCGAGGCTCATTCAATCCGTTACACATATTGTAGTACATCACTCTATCTTTCATTTAAGGGCAATAGCTATTTGATACCTTGGCTGATTTCCGAAATATGTGCAAACAAAGACAAGGTCAAAGTCTATTTTTAAACATCAAGTAACTCCGAAAATTCTAATGTAAGAAAAAAAGTACCACAGCGTCTTTTTCGTATTGGAATGGCTTACACGTATTGTAGTACATCACTCTAGCTTTCATTTAAGGGCAATAGCTATTTGATACCTTGGCTGATTTCCGAAATATGTGCAAACAAAGACAAGGTCAAAGTCTATTTTTAAACATCGAGTAACTCCGAAAATTCTAATGTAAGAAAAAAAGTACCACAGCGTCTTTTTCGTATTGGAATGGCTTACACGTATTGTAGTACATCACTCTAGCTTTGATTTAAGGGCAATAGCTATTTGATACCTTGGCTGGTTTCCGAAATATGTGCAAACAAAGACAAGGTCAAAGTCTATTTTTAAACATCGAGTAACTCCGAAAATACTAATGTAAGAAAAAAAGTACCACAGCGTCTTTTTCGTATTGGAATGTCTTACGCGTATGGTAGTACATCACTCTAGCTTTCATTTAAGGGCAATAGCTATTTGATACCTTGGCTGGTTTCCGAAATATGTGCAAACAAAGACAAAGTCAAAGTATACGATTTTTAAAAGTCCAATAACTCGGAAAATTCTAATGTAAGAAAAAAAAAGTACCACAGCGTCAGTATCACTACTACAACGTCTATCGATGAGCAAATTTACAAACAAATCTATTTTTTTTAAATTTCGCAAATTTTTGAAAGTTTTTTGTCCGAAAATATTTTTTTTCTTATTTTGATATTTCATTATAGTAGCTATTTAGTGCATTCAAAATGAAATTAATACCAAGTGGAAATTATTGGATTGCTTAGCAGGTTTTTAAGATATGAGTAAAAAAAGGCCACTCCGAATTCACTCTTCATTTTGTAGTTGAATCCCATAGAAGTTGGCGAGGCTCATTCAATCCGTTACACATATTGTAGTACATCACTCTATCTTTCATTTAAGGGCAATAGCTATTTGATACCTTGGCTGATTTCCGAAATATGTGCAAACAAAGACAAGGTCAAAGTCTATTTTTAAACATCGAGTAACTCCGAAAATTCTAATGTAAGAAAAAAAGTACCACTGCGTCTTTTTCGTATTGGAATGGCTTACACGTATTGTAGTACATCACTCTAGCTTTGATTTAAGGGCAATAGCTATTTGATACCTTGACTGGTTTCCGAAATATGTGCAAACAAAGACAAGGTCAAAGTATACGATTTTTAAAAGTCCAATAACTCGGAAAATTCTAATGTAAGAAAAAAAAGTACCACAGCGTCAGTATCACTACTACAACGTCTATCGATGAGCAAATTTACAAACAAATCTATTTTTTTTAAATTTCGCAAATTTTTGTTTTTTGTCCGAAAATATTTTTTTTCTTATTTTGATATTTCATTATAGTAGCTATTTAGTGCATTCAAAATGAAATTAATACCAAGTGGAAATTATTGGATTGCTTAGCAGGTTTTTAAGATATGAGTAAAAAAAGGCCACTCCGAATTCACTCTTCATTTTGTAGTTGAATCCCATAGAAGTTGGCGAGGCTCATTCAATCCGTTACACATATTGTAGTACATCACTCTATCTTTCATTTAAGGGCAATAGCTATTTGATACCTTGGCTGGTTTCCGAAATATGTGCAAACAAAGACAAGGTCAAAGTCTATTTTTAAACATCAAGTAACTCCGAAAATTCTAATGTAAGAAAAAAAGTACCACAGCGTCTTTTTCGTATTGGAATGGCTTACACGTATTGTAGTACATCACTCTAGCTTTGATTTAAGGGCATTAGCTATTTGATACCTTGGCTGGTTTCCGAAATATGTGCAAACAAAGACAAGGTCAAAGTATACGATTTTTAAAAGTCCAATAACTCGGAAAATTCTAATGTAAGAAAAAAAAGTACCACAGCGTCAGTATCACTACTACAACGTCTATCGATGAGCAAATTTACAAACAAATCTATTTTTTTTAAATTTCGCAAATTTTTGAAAGGCTAACCCCTTTCTTGTTTTTTGTCCGAAAATATTTTTTTTCTTATTTTGATATTTCAGTGCATTCAAAATGAAATTAATACCAAGTGGAAATTATTGGATTGCTTAGCAGGTTTTCAAGATATGAGTAAAAAAAAGGCCACTCCGAATTCACTCTTCATTTTGTAGTTAAATCCCATAGAAGTTGGCGAGGCTCATTCAATCCGCTACACATATTGTAGTACATCACTCTAGCTTTCATTTAAGGTCAATAGCTATTTGATACCTTGGCTGATTTCCGAAATATGTGCACACAAAGACAAGGTCAAAGTCTATTTTTAAACATCGAGTAACTCCCAAAATTCTAATGTAAGAAACAAAGTACCACTGCGTCTTTTTCGTATTGGAATGGCTTACACGTATTGTAGTACATCACTCTAGCTTTGATTTAAGGGCAATAGCTATTTGATACCTTGGCTGGTTTCCGAAATATGTGCAAACAAAGACAAGGTCAAAGTATACGATTTTTAAAAGTCCAATAACTCGGAAAATTCTAATGTAAGAAAAAAAAGTACCACAGCGTCAGTATCACTACTACAACGTCTATCGATGAGCAAATTTACAAACAAATCTTTTTTTTTAAATCTCGCAAATTTTTGAAAGGCTAACCCCTTTCTTGTTTTTTGTCCGAAAATATTTTTTTTCTTATTTTGATATTTCATTATAGTAGCTATTTAGTGCATTCAAAATGAAATTAATACCAAGTGGAAATTATTGGATTGCTTAGCAGGTTTTCAAGATATGAGTAAAAAAAAGGCCACTCCGAATTCACTCTTCATTTTGTAGTTAAATCCCATAGAAGTTGGCGAGGCTCATTCAATCCGCTACACATATTGTAGTACATCACTCTAGCTTTCATTTAAGGTCAATAGCTATTTGATACCTTGGCTGATTTCCGAAATATGTGCAAACAAAGACAAGGTCAAAGTCTATTTTTAAACATCGAGTAACTCCGAAAATTCTAATGTAAGAAAAAAAGTACCACTGCGTCTTTTTCGTATTGGAATGGCTTACACGTATTGTAGTACATCACTCTAGCTTTGATTTAAGGGCAATAGCTATTTGATACCTTGACTGGTTTCCGAAATATGTGCAAACAAAAACAAGGTCAAAGTATACGATTTTTAAAAGTCCAATAACTCGGAAAATTCTAATGTAAGAAAAAAAAGTACCACAGCGTCAGTATCACTACTACAACGTCTATCGATGAGCAAATTTACAAACAAATCTATTTTTTTTAAATTTCGCAAATTTTTGAAAGGCTAACCCCTTTCTTGTTTTTTGTCCGAAAATATTTTTTTTCTTATTTTGATATTTCATTATAGTAGCTATTTAGTGCATTCAAAATGAAATTAATACCAAGTGGAAATTATTGGATTGCTTAGCAGGTTTTTAAGATATGAGTAAAAAAAGGCCACTCCGAATTCACTCTTCATTTTGTAGTTGAATCCCATAGAAGTTGGCGAGGCTCATTCAATCCGTTACACATATTGTAGTACATCACTCTAGCTTTCATTTAAGGGCAATAGCTATTTGATACCTTGGCTGATTTCCGAAATATGTGCAAACAAAGACAAGGTCAAAGTCTATTTTTAAACATCGAGTAACTCCGAAAATTCTAATGTAAGAAAAAAAGTACCACAGCGTCTTTTTCGTATTGGAATGTCTTACGCGTATTGTAGTACATCACTCTAGCTTTCATTTAAGGGCAATAGCTATTTGATACCTTGACTGGTTTCCGAAATATGTGCAAACAAAGACAAGGTCAAAGTATACGATTTTTAAAAGTCCAATAACTCGGAAAATTCTAATGTAAGAAAAAAAAGTACCACAGCGTCAGTATCACTACTACAACGTCTATCGATGAGCAAATTTACAAACAAATCTATTTTTTTTAAATTTCGCAAATTTTTGAAAGTTTTTTGTCCGAAAATATTTTTTTTCTTATTTTGATATTTCATTATAGTAGCTATTTAGTGCATTCAAAATGAAATTAATACCAAGTGGAAATTATTGGATTGCTTAGCAGGTTTTTAAGATATGAGTAAAAAAAAGGCCACTCCGAATTCACTCTTCATTTTGTAGTTGAATCCCATAGAAGTTGGCGAGGCTCATTCAATCCGTTACACATATTGTAGTACATCACTCTATCTTTCATTTAAGGGCAATAGCTATTTGATACCTTGGCTGATTTCCGAAATATGTGCAAACAAAGACAAGGTCAAAGTCTATTTTTAAACATCAAGTAACTCCGAAAATTCTAATGTAAGAAAAAAAGTACCACAGCGTCTTTTTCGTATTGGAATGGCTTACACGTATTGTAGTACATCACTCTAGCTTTGATTTAATGGCAATAGCTATTTGATACCTTGGCTGGTTTCCGAAATATGTGCAAACAAAGACAAGGTCAAAGTCTATTTTTAAACATCGAGTAACTCCGAAAATACTAATGTAAGAAAAAAAGTACCACAGCGTCTTTTTCGTATTGGAATGTCTTACGCGTATTGTAGTACATCACTCTAGCTTTCATTTAAGGGCAATAGCTATTTGATACCTTGGCTGGTTTCCGAAATATGTGCAAACAAAGACAAGGTCAAAGTCTATTTATACCCTCACCCTACGGGTAGGAGGGTATATATCATTTGATACGGCTCAAAAGTGTAACACATAGAAATATCCACATTAGACCCCAGGTGTCTTTGAACCAAATTCGATTCATGACTTTCTAAATCGTTTGAGCCATGTCCGTCTGTCCGTCCGTTTGTCCGTCTGTCTGTCCTGCTGGTACGCACGATAACTTTCGAAGGAGTTAAACAATCGCTCTGAAATTTGGCATGGGTTAATATTTTCCCAAAACTGCTTATGGGATTGCATATGGTCTATATGGCCACACCCCTTCGGGTACCTCCCATACAAATCTACTATTTCGCCCACTTTAGTAATCGTGTAATAATATCAATACGCCCACACCCATCTTGGCCAAATTACGTATTTGGTAAAAGTACAACTGGATAAAGTTTCGGACAAAAACTTGGAAGTCTGGCAACTCCCCTTCTGGTACCTCCCATACAAATGTACCATATCGCCTACATTAGAAATCGTGTATCAATATCAATATGCCCAACGCGATCCTGCCCAAAATTTGTATTAAGAAAAGCTATAGTTGGTATACGTTTTAGACAAAAACTTGGATGTCTGGCAACTCCCCTTCTGGTACCTCCCATACAAATGAACCATCCCGCCTACCTTAGAAATCGTGTAATAACACCAAAATGCCCAACGCGATCTTTCCCAAATTTTGAATTCAGTAAGGCTATAGTTGGACTAAGTTTTGGACAAAAACTTGGATGTCTGGCAACTCCCCTTCTGGTACCTCCCATACAAATGTACCATCCCGCCCCTGATAAACCGTCTAAAACTATCAGTATGGAAAACGCTATCTTGCCCAAATTTTGAATTTAGTAAAGCTATAGCTAGACAAAGTTTTGGACAAAAACTTGGAAGTCTGGCAACTCCCCTTCTGGTACCTGTCATTCAAATGTACCATTCCGCCTACCTTAGAAATCGTGTAATATCACCAATATGCCCAACGCGATCTTGCCCAAAATTTGTATTAAGAAAAGCTATAGTTGGTATACGTTTTAGACAAAAACTTGGATGTCTGGCAACTCCCCTTCTGGTACCTCCCATACAAATGAACCATCCCGCCTACCTTAGAAATCGTGTAATAACACCAAAATGCCCAACGCGATCTTTCCCAAATTTTGAATTCAGTAAGGCTATAGTTGGACTAAGTTTTGGACAAAAACTTGGATGTCTGGCAACTCCTCTTCTGGTACCTCCCATACAAATGTACCATCCCGCCTACCTTAGAAATCGTGTAATAACACCAAAATGCCCAACGCGACCTTTCCCAAATTTTGTATTAAGTAAAGCTATAGTTGGTATAAGTTTTGGACAAAATCATGGACGTCTGGCAACTCCCCTTCTGGTACATACATACAATTTTCGAGAAAAAACTCTACAATATTTTTCTATAACATTCGGTATTTTGAGGTTGCTATTATGGTATATGAGACTTATATTTTTTTACTGAGGGTGAGGGTATATATAAGTCGGTTTACCCGACTGCAACTTTTCCACTGGTTTTAAACATCGAGTAACTCCGAAAATACTAATGTAAGAAAAAAAGTACCACAGCGTCTTTTTCGTATTGGAATGTCTTACGCGTATGGTAGTACATCACTCTAGCTTTCATTTAAGGGCAATAGCTATTTGATACCTTGGCTGGTTTCCGAAATATGTGCAAACAAAGACAAAGTCAAAGTATACGATTTTTAAAAGTCCAATAACTCGGAAAATTCTAATGTGAGAAAAAAAAGTACCACAGCGTCAGTATCACTACTACAACGTCTATCGATGAGCAAATTTACAAACAAATCTATTTTTTTTAAATTTCGCAAATTTTTGAAAGGCTAACCCCTTTCTTGTTTTTTGTCCGAAAATATTTTTTTTCTTATTTTGATATTTCAGTGCATTCAAAATGAAATTAATACCAAGTGGAAATTATTGGATTGCTTAGCAGGTTTTCAAGATATGAGTAAAAAAAAGGCCACTCCGAATTCACTCTTCATTTTGTAGTTAAATCCCATAGAAGTTGGCGAGGCTCATTCAATCCGCTACACATATTGTAGTACATCACTCTAGCTTTCATTTAAGGTCAATAGCTATTTGATACCTTGGCTGATTTCCGAAATATGTGCAAACAAAGACAAGGTCAAAGTCTATTTTTAAACATCGAGTAACTCCGAAAATTCTAATGTAAGAAAAAAAGTACCACTGCGTCTTTTTCGTATTGGAATGGCTTACACGTATTGTAGTACATCACTCTAGCTTTGATTTAAGGGCAATAGCTATTTGATACCTTGACTGGTTTCCGAAATATGTGCAAACAAAGACAAGGTCAAAGTATACGATTTTTAAAAGTCCAATAACTCGGAAAATTCTAATGTAAGAAAAAAAAGTACCACAGCGTCAGTATCACTACTACAACGTCTATCGATGAGCAAATTTACAAACAAATCTATTTTTTTTAAATTTCGCAAATTTTTGAAAGGCTAACCCCTTTCTTGTTTTTTGTCCGAAAATATTTTTTTTCTTATTTTGATATTTCATTATAGTAGCTATTTAGTGCATTCAAAATGAAATTAATACCAAGTGGAAATTATTGGATTGCTTAGCAGGTTTTTAAGATATGAGTAAAAAAAGGCCACTCCGAATTAACTCTTCATTTTGTAGTTGAATCCCATAGAAGTTGGCGAGGCTCATTCAATCCGTTACACATATTGTAGTACATCACTCTATCTTTCATTTAAGGGCAATAGCTATTTGATACCTTGGCTGATTTCCGAAATATGTGCAAACAAAGACAAGGTCAAAGTCTATTTTTAAACATCAAGTAACTTCGAAAATTCTAATGTAAGAAAAAAAGTACCACAGCGTCTTTTTCGTATTGGAATGTCTTACGCGTATGGTAGTACATCACTCTAGCTTTCATTTAAGGGCAATAGCTATTTGATACCTTGGCTGGTTTCCGAAATATGTGCAAACAAAGACAAAGTCAAAGTATACGATTTTTAAAAGTCCAATAACTCGGAAAATTCTAATGTGAGAAAAAAAAGTACCACAGCGTCAGTATCACTACTACAACGTCTATCGATGAGCAAATTTACAAACAAATCTATTTTTTTTAAATTTCGCAAATTTTTGAAAGGCTAACCCCTTTCTTGTTTTTTGTCCGAAAATATTTTTTTTCTTATTTTGATATTTCAGTGCATTCAAAATGAAATTAATACCAAGTGGAAATTATTGGATTGCTTAGCAGGTTTTCAAGATATGAGTAAAAAAAAGGCCACTCCGAATTCACTCTTCATTTTGTAGTTAAATCCCATAGAAGTTGGCGAGGCTCATTCAATCCGCTACACATATTGTAGTACATCACTCTAGCTTTCATTTAAGGTCAATAGCTATTTGATACCTTGACTGGTTTCCGAAATATGTGCAAACAAAGACAAGGTCAAAGTATACGATTTTTAAAAGTCCAATAACTCGGAAAATTCTAATGTAAGAAAAAAAAGTACCACAGCGTCAGTATCACTACTACAACGTCTATCGATGAGCAAATTTACAAACAAATCTATTTTTTTTAAATTTCGCAAATTTTTGAAAGGCTAACCCCTTTCTTGTTTTTTGTCCGAAAATATTTTTTTTCTTATTTTGATATTTCATTATAGTAGCTATTTAGTGCATTCAAAATGAAATTAATACCAAGTGGAAATTATTGGATTGCTTAGCAGGTTTTTAAGATATGAGTAAAAAAAGGCCACTCCGAATTAACTCTTCATTTTGTAGTTGAATCCCATAGAAGTTGGCGAGGCTCATTCAATCCGTTACACATATTGTAGTACATCACTCTATCTTTCATTTAAGGGCAATAGCTATTTGATACCTTGGCTGATTTCCGAAATATGTGCAAACAAAGACAAGGTCAAAGTCTATTTTTAAACATCAAGTAACTTCGAAAATTCTAATGTAAGAAAAAAAGTACCACAGCGTCTTTTTCGTATTGGAATGGCTTACACGTATTGTAGTACATCACTCTAGCTTTGATTTAAGGGCATTAGCTATTTGATACCTTGGCTGGTTTCCGAAATATGTGCAAACAAAGACAAGGTCAAAGTATACGATTTTTAAAAGTCCAATAACTCGGAAAATTCTAATGTAAGAAAAAAAAGTACCACAGCGTCAGTATCACTACTACAACGTCTATCGATGAGCAAATTTACAAACAAATCTATTTTTTTTAAATTTCGCAAATTTTTGAAAGGCTAACCCCTTTCTTGTTTTTTGTCCGAAAATATTTTTTTTCTTATTTTGATATTTCATTATAGTAGCTATTTAGTGCATTCAAAATGAAATTAATACCAAGTGGAAATTATTGGATTGCTTAGCAGGTTTTTAAGATATGAGTAAAAAAAGGCCACTCCGAATTCACTCTTCATTTTGTAGTTAAATCCCATAGAAGTTGGCGAGGCTCATTCAATCCGTTACACATATTGTAGTACATCACTCTAGCTTTCATTTAAGGGCAATAGCTATTTGATACCTTGGCTGATTTCCGAAATATGTGCAAACAAAGACAAGGTCAAAGTCTATTTTTAAACATCAAGTAACTCCGAAAATTCTAATGTAAGAAAAAAAGTACCACAGCGTCTTTTTCGTATTGGAATGGCTTACACGTATTGTAGTACATCACTCTAGTTTTGATTTAAGGGCAATAGCTATTTGATACCTTGGCTGATTTCCGAAATATGTGCAAACAAAGACAAGGTCAAAGTCTATTTTTAAACATCGAGTAACTCCGAAAATTCTAATGTAAGAAAAAAAGTACCACTGCGTCTTTTTCGTATTGGAATGGCTTACACGTATTGTAGTACATCACTCTAGCTTTCATTTAAGGGCAATAGCTATTTGATACCTTGGCTGATTTCCGAAATATGTGCAAACAAAGACAAGGTCAAAGTCTATTTTTAAACATCGAGTAACTCCGAAAATACTAATGTAAGAAAAAAAGTACCACAGCGTCTTTTTCGTATTGGAATGGCTTACACGTATTGTAGTACATCACTTTAGTTTTGATTTAAGGGCAATAGCTATTTGATACCTTGGCTGGTTTCCGAAATATGTGCAAACAAAGACAAGGTCAAAGTATACGATTTTTAAAAGTCCAATAACTCGGAAAATTCTAATGTGAGAAAAAAAAGTACCACAGCGTCAGTATCACTACTACAACGTCTATCGATGAGCAAATTTACAAACAAATCTATTTTTTTTAAATTTCGCAAATTTTTGAAAGTTTTTTGTCCGAAAATATTTTTTTTCTTATTTTGATATTTCATTATAGTAGCTATTTAGTGCATTCAAAATGAAATTAATACCAAGTGGAAATTATTGGATTGCTTAGCAGGTTTTTAAGATATGAGTAAAAAAAAGGCCACTCCGAATTCACTCTTCATTTTGTAGTTGAATCCCATAGAAGTTGGCGAGGCTCATTCAATCCGTTACACATATTGTAGTACATCACTCTATCTTTCATTTAAGGGCAATAGCTATTTGATACCTTGGCTGATTTCCGAAATATGTGCAAACAAAGACAAGGTCAAAGTATATTTTTAAACATCGAGTAACTCCGAAAATACTAATGTAAGAAAAAAAGTACCACAGCGTCTTTTTCGTATTGGAATGGCTTACACGTATTGTAGTACATCACTCTAGTTTTGATTTAAGGGCAATAGCTATTTGATACCTTGGCTGGTTTCCGAAATATGTGCAAACAAAGACAAGGTCAAAGTCTATTTTTAAACATCAAGTAACTCCGAAAATTCTAATGTAAGAAAAAAAGTACCACAACGTCTTTTTCGTATTGGAATGGCTTACACGTATTGTAGTACATCACTCTAGCTTTGATTTAAGGGCAATAGCTATTTGATACCTTGGCTGGTTTCCGAAATATGTGCAAACAAAGACAAGGTCAAAGTATACGATTTTTAAAAGTCCAATAACTCGGAAAATTCTAATGTGAGAAAAAAAAGTACCACAGCGTCAGTATCACTACTACAACGTCTATCGATGAGCAAATTTACAAACAAATCTATTTTTTTTAAATTTCGCAAATTTTTGAAAGGCTAACCTCTTTCTTGTTTTTTGTCCGAAAATATTTTTTTTCTTATTTTGATATTTCACTATAGTAGCTATTTAGTGCATTCAAAATTAAATTAATACCAAGTGGAAATTATTGGATTGCTTAGCAGGTTTTTAAGATATGAGTAAAAAAAAGGCCACTCCGAATTCACTCTTCATTTTGTAGTTGAATCCCATAGAAGTTGGCGAGGCTCATTCAATCCGTTACACATATTGTAGTACATCACTCTATCTTTCATTTAAGGCAATAGCTATTTGATACCTTGGCTGATTTCCGAAATATGTGCAAACAAAGACAAGGTCAAAGTCTATTTTTAAACATCAAGTAACTCCGAAAATTCTAATGTAAGAAAAAAAGTACCACAGCGTCTTTTTCGTATTGGAATGGCTTACACGTATTGTAGTACATCACTCTAGCTTTGATTTAAGGGCATTAGCTATTTGATACCTTGGCTGGTTTCCGAAATATGTGCAAACAAAGACATGGTCAAAGTATACGATTTTTAAAAGTCCAATAACTCGGAAAATTCTAATGTGAGAAAAAAAAGTACCACAGCGTCAGTATCACTACTACAACGTCTATCGATGAGCAAATTTACAAACAAATCTATTTTTTTTAAATTTCGCAAATTTTTTTCTTGTTTTTTGTCCGAAAATATTTTTTTTCTTATTTTGATATTTCATTATAGTAGCTATTTAGTGCATTCAAAATGAAATTAATACCAAGTGGAAATTATTGGATTGCTTAGCAGGTTTTTAAGATATGAGTAAAAAAAAGGCCACTCCGAATTCACTCTTCATTTTGTAGTTGAATCCCATAGAAGTTGGCGAGGCTCATTCAATCCGTTACACATATTGTAGTACATCACTCTATCTTTCATTTAAGGCAATAGCTATTTGATACCTTGGCTGATTTCCGAAATATGTGCAAACAAAGACAAGGTCAAAGTCTATTTTTAAACATCAAGTAACTCCGAAAATTCTAATGTAAGAAAAAAAGTACCACAGCGTCTTTTTCGTATTGGAATGGCTTACACTTATTGTAGTACATCACTCTAGCTTTGATTTAAGGGCAATAGCTATTTGATACCTTGACTGGTTTCCGAAATATGTGCAAACAAAGACAAGGTCAAAGTATACGATTTTTAAAAGTCCAATAACTCGGAAAATTCTAATGTGAGAAAAAAAAGTACCACAGCGTCAGTATCACTACTACAACGTCTATCGATGAGCAAATTTACAAACAAATCTATTTTTTTTAAATTTCGCAAATTTTTGAAAGGCTAACCCCTTTCTTGTTTTTTGTCCGAAAATATTTTTTTTCTTATTTTGATATTTCATTATAGTAGCTATTTAGTGCATTCAAAATTAAATTAATACCAAGTGGAAATTATTGGAGTGCTTAGCAGGTTTTTAAGATATGAGTAAAAAAAAGGCCACTCCGAATTCACTCTTCATTTTGTAGTTAAATCCCATAGAAGTTGGCGAGGCTCATTCAATCCGTTACACATATTCTAGTACATCACTCTAGCTTTCATTTAAGGGCAATAGCTATTTGATACCTTGGCTGATTTCCGAAATATGTGCAAACAAAGACAAGGTCAAAGTCTATTTTTAAACATCGAGTAACTCCGAAAATACTAATGTAAGAAAAAAAGTACCACAGCGTCTTTTTCGTATTGGAATGGCTTACACGTATTGTAGTACATCACTCTAGTTTTGATTTAAGGGCAATAGCTATTTGATACCTTGGCTGGTTTCCGAAATATGTGCAAACAAAGACAAGGTCAAAGTCTATTTTTAAACATCAAGTAACTCCGAAAATTCTAATGTAAGAAAAAAAGTACCACAGCGTCTTTTTCGTATTGGAATGGCTTACACGTATTGTAGTACATCACTCTAGCTTTGATTTAAGGGCAATAGCTATTTGATACCTTGGCTGGTTTCCGAAATATGTGCAAACAAAGACAAGGTCAAAGTATACGATTTTTAAAAGTCCAATAACTCGGAAAATTCTAATGTGACAAAAAAAAGTACCACAGCGTCAGTATCACTACTACAACGTCTATCGATGAGCAAATTTACAAACAAATCTATTTTTTTTAAATTTCGCAAATTTTCTTGTTTTTTGTCCGAAAATATTTTTTTTCTTATTTTGATATTTCATTATAGTAGCTATTTAGTGCATTCAAAATGAAATTAATACCAAGTGAAAATTATTGGATTGCTTAGCAGGTTTTTAAGATATGAGTAAAAAAAGGCCACTCCGAATTCACTCTTCATTTTGTAGTTAAATCCCATAGAAGTTGGCGAGGCTCATTCAATCCGTTACACATATTCTAGTACATCACTCTAGCTTTCATTTAAGGGCAATAGCTATTTGATACCTTGGCTGATTTCCGAAATATGTGCAAACAAAGACAAGGTCAAAGTCTATTTTTAAACATCGAGTAACTCCGAAAATACTAATGTAAGAAAAAAAGTACCACAGCGTCTTTTTCGTATTGGAATGGCTTACACGTATTGTAGTACATCACTCTAGTTTTGATTTAAGGGCAATAGCTATTTGATACCTTGGCTGGTTTCCGAAATATGTGCAAACAAAGACAAGGTCAAAGTCTATTTTTAAACATCAAGTAACTCCGAAAATTCTAATGTAAGAAAAAAAGTACCACAACGTCTTTTTCGTATTGGAATGGCTTACACGTATTGTAGTACATCACTCTAGCTTTGATTTAAGGGCAATAGCTATTTGATACCTTGGCTGGTTTCCGAAATATGTGCAAACAAAGACAAGGTCAAAGTATACGATTTTTAAAAGTCCAATAACTCGGAAAATTCTAATGTGAGAAAAAAAAGTACCACAGCGTCAGTATCACTACTACAACGTCTATCGATGAGCAAATTTACAAACAAATCTATTTTTTTTAAATTTCGCAAATTTTTGAAAGGCTAACCTCTTTCTTGTTTTTTGTCCGAAAATATTTTTTTTCTTATTTTGATATTTCACTATAGTACCTATTTAGTGCATTCAAAATTAAATTAATACCAAGTGGAAATTATTGGATTGCTTAGCAGGCTTTTAAGATATGAGTAAAAAAAAGGCCACTCCGAATTCACTCTTCATTTTGTAGTTGAATCCCATAGAAGTTGGCGAGGCTCATTCAATCCGTTACACATATTGTAGTACATCACTCTATCTTTCATTTAAGGCAATAGCTATTTGATACCTTGGCTGAATTCCGAAATATGTGCAAACAAAGACAAGGTCAAAGTCTATTTTTAAACATCAAGTAACTCCGAAAATTCTAATGTAAGAAAAAAAGTACCACAGCGTCTTTTTCGTATTGGAATGGCTTACACGTATTGTAGTACATCACTCTAGCTTTGATTTAAGGGCATTAGCTATTTGATACCTTGGCTGGTTTCCGAAATATGTGCAAACAAAGACATGGTCAAAGTATACGATTTTTAAAAGTCCAATAACTCGGAAAATTCTAATGTGAGAAAAAAAAGTACCACAGCGTCAGTATCACTACTACAACGTCTATCGATGAGCAAATTTACAAACAAATCTATTTTTTTAAAATTTCGCAAATTTTTGAAAGGCTAACCCCTTTCTTGTTTTTTGTCCGAAAATATTTTTTTTCTTATTTTGATATTTCATTATAGTAGCTATTTAGTGCATTCAAAATTAAATTAATACCAAGTGGAAATTATTGGATTGCTTAGCAGGTTTTCAAGATAAGAGTAAAAAAAGGCCTCTCCGAATTCACTCTTCATTTTGTAGTTAAATCCCATAGAAGTTGGCGAGGCTCATTCAAACCGTTACACATATTGTAGTACATCACTCTAGCTTTCATTTAAGGTCAATAGCTATTTGATACCTTGGCTGATTTCCGAAATATGTGCAAACAAAGACAAGGTCAAAGTCTATTTTTAAACATCGAGTAACTCCGAAAATTCTAATGTAAGAAAAAAGTACCACAGCGTCTTTTTTGTATTGGAATGGCTTACACGTATTGTAGTACATCACTCTAGCTTTGATTTAAGGGCAATAGCTATTTGATACCTTGGCTGGTTTCCGAAATATGTGCAAACAAAGACAAGGTCAAAGTCTATTTTTAAACATCAAGTAACTCCGAAAATTCTAATGTAAGAAAAAAAGTACCACAGCGTCTTTTTCGTATTGGAATGGCTTACACGTATTGTAGTACATCACTCTAGCTTTGATTTAAGGGCAATAGCTATTTGATACCTTGGCTGGTTTCCGAAATATGTGCAAACAAAGACAAGGTCAAAGTCTATTTTTAAACATCAAGTAACTCCGAAAATTCTAATGTAAGAAAAAAAGTACCACAGCGTCTTTTTCGTATTGGAATGGCTTACACGTATTGTAGAACATCACTCTAGCTTTGATTTAAGGGCATTAGCTATTTGATACCTTGGCTGGTTTCCGAAATATGTGCAAACAAAGACATGGTCAAAGTATACGATTTTTAAAAGTCCAATAACTCGGAAAATTCGAATGTGAGAAAAAAAAGTACCACAGCGTCAGTATCACTACTACAACGTCTATCGATGAGCAAATTTACACACAAATCTATTTTTTTTAAATTTCGCAAATTTTTGAAAGGCTAACCCCTTTCTTGTTTTTTGTCCGAAAATATTTTTTTTCTTATTTTGATATTTCATTATAGTAGCTATTTAGTGCATTCAAAATGAAATTAATACCAAGTGGAAATTATTGGATTGCTTAGCAGGTTTTTAAGATATGAGTAAAAAAAAGGCCACTCCGAATTCACTCTTCATTTTGTAGTTGAATCCCATAGAAGTTGGCGAGGCTCATTCAATCCGTTACACATATTGTAGTACATCACTCTATCTTTCATTTAAGGGCAATAGCTATTTGATACCTTGGCTGATTTCCGAAATATGTGCAAACAAAGACAAGGTCAAAGTCTATTTTTAAACATCAAGTAACTCCGAAAATTCTAATGTAAGAAAAAAAGTACCACAGCGTCTTTTTCGTATTGGAATGGCTTACACCTATTGTAGTACATCACTCTAGCTTTGATTTAAGGGCAATAGCTATTTGATACCTTGGCTGGTTTCCGAAATATGTGCAAACAAAGACAAGGTCAAAGTCTATTTTTAAACATCGAGTAACTCCGAAAATACTAATGTAAGAAAAAAAGTACCACAGCGTCTTTTTCGTATTGGAATGGCTTACACGTATTGTAGTACATCACTCTAGTTTTGATTTAAGGGCAATAGCTATTTGATACCTTGGCTGATTTCCGAGTACCACAGCGTCAGTATCACTACTACAACGTCTATCGATGAGCAAATTTACAAACAAATCTATTTTTTTTAAATTTCGCAAATTTTTGAAAGGCTAACCCCTTTCTTGTTTTTTGTCCGAAAATATTTTTTTTCTTATTTTTATATTTCATTATAGTAGCTATTTAGTGCATTCAAAATGAAATTAATACCAAGTGGAAATTATTGGAGTGCTTAGCAGGTTTTTAAGATATGAGTAAAAAAAAGGCCACTCCGAATTCACTCTTCATTTTGTAGTTAAATCCCATAGGAGTTGGCGAGGCTCATTCAATCCGTTACACATATTCTAGTACATCACTCTAGCTTTCATTTAAGGGCAATAGCTATTTGATACCTTGGCTGATTTCCGAAATATGTGCAAACAAAGACAAGGTCAAAGTCTATTTTTAAACATCAAGTAACTCCGAAAATTCTAATGTAAGAAAAAAAGTACCACAGCGTCTTTTTCGTATTGGAATGGCTTACACGTATTGTAGTACATCACTCTAGCTTTGATTTAAGGGCAATAGCTATTTGATACCTTGGCTGGTTTCCGAAATATGTGCAAACAAAGACAAGGTCAAAGTATACGATTTTTAAAAGTCCAATAACTCGGAAAATTCTAATGTGAGAAAAAAAAGTACCACAGCGTCAGTATCACTACTACAACGTCTATCGATGAGCAAATTTACAAACAAATCTATTTTTTTTAAATTTCGCAAATTTTTGAAAGGCTAACCCCTTTCTTGTTTTTTGTCCGAAAATATTTTTTTTCTTATTTTGATATTTCATTATAGTAGCTATTTAGTGCATTCAAAATGAAATTAATACCAAGTGGAAATTATTGGATTGCTTAGCAGGTTTTTAAGATATGAGTAAAAAAAAGGCCATTCCGAATTCACTCTTCATTTTGTAGTTGAATCCCATAGAAGTTGGCGAGGCTCATTCAATCCGTTACACATATTGTAGTACATCACTCTATCTTTCATTTAAGGGCAATAGCTATTTGATACCTTGGCTGATTTCCGAAATATGTGCAAACAAAGACAAGGTCAAAGTCTATTTTTAAACATCGAGTAACTCCGAAAATTCTAATGTAAGAAAAAAAGTACCACAGCGTCTTTTTTGTATTGGAATGGCTTACACGTATTGTAGTACATCACTCTAGCTTTGATTTAAGGGCAATAGCTATTTGATACCTTGGCTGGTTTCCGAAATATGTGCAAACAAAGACAAGGTCAAAGTCTATTTTTAAACATCAAGTAACTCCGAAAATTCTAATGTAAGAAAAAAAGTACCACAGCGTCTTTTTCGTATTGGAATGGCTTACACGTATTGTAGTACATCACTCTAGCTTTGATTTAAGGGCAATAGCTATTTGATACCTTGGCTGGTTTCCGAAATATGTGCAAACAAAGACAAGGTCAAAGTCTATTTTTAAACATCAAGTAACTCCGAAAATTCTAATGTAAGAAAAAAAGTACCACAGCGTCTTTTTCGTATTGGAATGGCTTACACGTATTGTAGTACATCACTCTAGCTTTGATTTAAGGGCAATAGCTATTTGATACCTTGGCTGGTTTCCGAAATATGTGCAAACAAAGACAAGGTCAAAGTATACGATTTTTAAAAGTCCAATAACTCGGAAAATTCTAATGTGAGAAAAAAAAGTACCACAGCGTCAGTATCACTACTACAACGTCTATCGATGAGCAAATTTACAAACAAATCTATTTTTTTTAAATTTCGCAAATTTTTGAAAGGCTAACCCCTTTCTTGTTTTTTGTCCGAAAATATTTTTTTTCTTATTTTGATATTTCATTATAGTAGCTATTTAGTGCATTCAAAATGAAATTAATACCAAGTGGAAATTATTGGATTGCTTAGCAGGTTTTTAAGATATGAGTAAAAAAAAGGCCATTCCGAATTCACTCTTCATTTTGTAGTTGAATCCCATAGAAGTTGGCGAGGCTCATTCAATCCGTTACACATATTGTAGTACATCACTCTATCTTTCATTTAAGGGCAATAGCTATTTGATACCTTGGCTGATTTCCGAAATATGTGCAAACAAAGACAAGGTCAAAGTCTATTTTTAAACATCGAGTAACTCCGAAAATTCTAATGTAAGAAAAAAAGTACCACAGCGTCTTTTTTGTATTGGAATGGCTTACACGTATTGTAGTACATCACTCTAGCTTTGATTTAAGGGCAATAGCTATTTGATACCTTGGCTGGTTTCCGAAATATGTGCAAACAAAGACAAGGTCAAAGTCTATTTTTAAACATCAAGTAACTCCGAAAATTCTAATGTAAGAAAAAAAGTACCACAGCGTCTTTTTCGTATTGGAATGGCTTACACGTATTGTAGTACATCACTCTAGCTTTGATTTAAGGGCAATAGCTATTTGATACCTTGGCTGGTTTCCGAAATATGTGCAAACAAAGACAAGGTCAAAGTCTATTTTTAAACATCAAGTAACTCCGAAAATTCTAATGTAAGAAAAAAAGTACCACAGCGTCTTTTTCGTATTGGAATGGCTTACACGTATTGTAGTACATCACTCTAGCTTTGATTTAAGGGCATTAGCTATTTGATACCTTGGCTGGTTTCCGAAATATGTGCAAACAAAGACATGGTCAAAGTATACGATTTTTAAAAGTCCAATAACTCGGAAAATTCTAATGTGAGAAAAAAAAGTACCACAGCGTCAGTATCACTACTACAACGTCTATCGATGAGCAAATTTACAAACAAATCTATTTTTTTTAAATTTCGCAAATTTTTGAAAGGCTAACCCCTTTCTTGTTTTTTGTCCGAAAATATTTTTTTTCTTATTTTGATATTTCATTATAGTAGCTATTTAGTGCATTCAAAATTAAATTAATACCAAGTGGAAATTATTGGATTGCTTAGCAGGTTTTTAAGATATGAGTAAAAAAAGGCCACTCCGAATTCACTCTTCATTTTGTAGTTAAATCCCATAGAAGTTGGCGAGGCTCATTCAATCCGTTACACATATTGTAGTACATCACTCTAGCTTTCATTTAAGGGCAATAGCTATTTGATACCTTGGCTGATTTCCGAAATATGTGCAAACAAAGACAAGGTCAAAGTCTATTTTTAAACATCGAGTAACTCCGAAAATACTAATGTAAGAAAAAAAGTACCACAGCGTCTTTTTCGTATTGGAATGGCTTACACGTATTGTAGTACATCACTCTAGTTTTGATTTAAGGGCAATAGCTATTTGATACCTTGGCTGGTTTCCGAAATATGTGCAAACAAAGACAAGGTCAAAGTCTATTTTTAAACATCAAGTAACTCCGAAAATTCTAATGTAAGAAAAAAAGTACCACAACGTCTTTTTCGTATTGGAATGGCTTACACGTATTGTAGTACATCACTCTAGCTTTGATTTAAGGGCAATAGCTATTTGATACCTTGGCTGGTTTCCGAAATATGTGCAAACAAAGACAAGGTCAAAGTATACGATTTTTAAAAGTCCAATAACTCGGAAAATTCTAATGTGAGAAAAAAAAGTACCACAGCGTCAGTATCACTACTACAACGTCTATCGATGAGCAAATTTACAAACAAATCTATTTTTTTTAAATTTCGCAAATTTTTGAAAGGCTAACCCCTTTCTTGTTTTTTGTCCGAAAATATTTTTTTTCTTATTTTGATATTTCACTATAGTAGCTATTTAGTGCATTCAAAATTAAATTAATACCAAGTGGAAATTATTGGATTGCTTAGCAGGTTTTTAAGATATGAGTAAAAAAAAGGCCACTCCGATTTCACTCTTCATTTTGTAGTTAAATCCCATAGAAGTTGGCGAGGCTCATTCAAACCGTTACACATATTGTAGTACATCACTCTAGCTTTCATTTAAGGTCAATAGCTATTTGATACCTTGGCTGATTTCCGAAATATGTGCAAACAAAGACAAGGTCAAAGTCTATTTTTAAACATCGAGTAACTCCGAAAATTCTAATGTAAGAAAAAAAGTACCACAGCGTCTTTTTTGTATTGGAATGGCTTACACGTATTGTAGTACATCACTCTAGCTTTGATTTAAGGGCAATAGCTATTTGATACCTTGGCTGGTTTCCGAAATATGTGCAAACAAAGACAAGGTCAAAGTCTATTTTTAAACATCAAGTAACTCCGAAAATTCTAATGTAAGAAAAAAAGTACCACAGCGTCTTTTTCGTATTGGAATGGCTTACACGTATTGTAGTACATCACTCTAGCTTTGATTTAAGGGCAATAGCTATTTGATACCTTGGCTGGTTTCCGAAATATGTGCAAACAAAGACAAGGTCAAAGTCTATTTTTAAACATCAAGTAACTCCGAAAATTCTAATGTAAGAAAAAAAGTACCACAGCGTCTTTTTCGTATTGGAATGGCTTACACGTATTGTAGTACATCACTCTAGCTTTGATTTAAGGGCAATAGCTATTTGATACCTTGGCTGGTTTCCGAAATATGTGCAAACAAAGACAAGGTCAAAGTATACGATTTTTAAAAGTCCAATAACTCGGAAAATTCTAATGTGAGAAAAAAAAGTACCACAGCGTCAGTATCACTACTACAACGTCTATCGATGAGCAAATTTACAAACAAATCTATTTTTTTTAAATTTCGCAAATTTTTGAAAGGCTAACCCCTTTCTTGTTTTTTGTCCGAAAATATTTTTTTTCTTATTTTGATATTTCATTATAGTAGCTATTTAGTGCATTCAAAATGAAATTAATACCAAGTGGAAATTATTGGATTGCTTAGCAGGTTTTTAAGATATGAGTAAAAAAAAGGCCATTCCGAATTCACTCTTCATTTTGTAGTTGAATCCCATAGAAGTTGGCGAGGCTCATTCAATCCGTTACACATATTGTAGTACATCACTCTATCTTTCATTTAAGGGCAATAGCTATTTGATACCTTGGCTGATTTCCGAAATATGTGCAAACAAAGACAAGGTCAAAGTCTATTTTTAAACATCGAGTAACTCCGAAAATTCTAATGTAAGAAAAAAAGTACCACAGCGTCTTTTTTGTATTGGAATGGCTTACACGTATTGTAGTACATCACTCTAGCTTTGATTTAAGGGCAATAGCTATTTGATACCTTGGCTGGTTTCCGAAATATGTGCAAACAAAGACAAGGTCAAAGTCTATTTTTAAACATCAAGTAACTCCGAAAATTCTAATGTAAGAAAAAAAGTACCACAGCGTCTTTTTCGTATTGGAATGGCTTACACGTATTGTAGTACATCACTCTAGCTTTGATTTAAGGGCAATAGCTATTTGATACCTTGGCTGGTTTCCGAAATATGTGCAAACAAAGACAAGGTCAAAGTCTATTTTTAAACATCAAGTAACTCCGAAAATTCTAATGTAAGAAAAAAAGTACCACAACGTCTTTTTCGTATTGGAATGGCTTACACGTATTGTAGTACATCACTCTAGCTTTGATTTAAGGGCAATAGCTATTTGATACCTTGGCTGGTTTCCGAAATATGTGCAAACAAAGACAAGGTCAAAGTATACGATTTTTAAAAGTCCAATAACTCGGAAAATTCTAATGTGAGAAAAAAAAGTACCACAGCGTCAGTATCACTACTACAACGTCTATCGATGAGCAAATTTACAAACAAATCTATTTTTTTTAAATTTCGCAAATTTTTGAAAGGCTAACCCCTTTCTTGTTTTTTGTCCGAAAATATTTTTTTTCTTATTTTGATATTTCACTATAGTAGCTATTTAGTGCATTCAAAATTAAATTAATACCAAGTGGAAATTATTGGATTGCTTAGCAGGTTTTTAAGATATGAGTAAAAAAAAGGCCACTCCGATTTCACTCTTCATTTTGTAGTTAAATCCCATAGAAGTTGGCGAGGCTCATTCAAACCGTTACACATATTGTAGTACATCACTCTAGCTTTCATTTAAGGTCAATAGCTATTTGATACCTTGGCTGATTTCCGAAATATGTGCAAACAAAGACAAGGTCAAAGTCTATTTTTAAACATCGAGTAACTCCGAAAATTCTAATGTAAGAAAAAAAGTACCACAGCGTCTTTTTTGTATTGGAATGGCTTACACGTATTGTAGTACATCACTCTAGCTTTGATTTAAGGGCAATAGCTATTTGATACCTTGGCTGGTTTCCGAAATATGTGCAAACAAAGACAAGGTCAAAGTCTATTTTTAAACATCAAGTAACTCCGAAAATTCTAATGTAAGAAAAAAAGTACCACAGCGTCTTTTTCGTATTGGAATGGCTTACACGTATTGTAGTACATCACTCTAGCTTTGATTTAAGGGCAATAGCTATTTGATACCTTGGCTGGTTTCCGAAATATGTGCAAACAAAGACAAGGTCAAAGTCTATTTTTAAACATCAAGTAACTCCGAAAATTCTAATGTAAGAAAAAAAGTACCACAGCGTCTTTTTCGTATTGGAATGGCTTACACGTATTGTAGTACATCACTCTAGCTTTGATTTAAGGGCAATAGCTATTTGATACCTTGGCTGGTTTCCGAAATATGTGCAAACAAAGACAAGGTCAAAGTATACGATTTTTAAAAGTCCAATAACTCGGAAAATTCTAATGTGAGAAAAAAAAGTACCACAGCGTCAGTATCACTACTACAACGTCTATCGATGAGCAAATTTACAAACAAATCTATTTTTTTTAAATTTCGCAAATTTTTGAAAGGCTAACCCCTTTCTTGTTTTTTGTCCGAAAATATTTTTTTTCTTATTTTGATATTTCATTATAGTAGCTATTTAGTGCATTCAAAATGAAATTAATACCAAGTGGAAATTATTGGATTGCTTAGCAGGTTTTTAAGATATGAGTAAAAAAAAGGCCATTCCGAATTCACTCTTCATTTTGTAGTTGAATCCCATAGAAGTTGGCGAGGCTCATTCAATCCGTTACACATATTGTAGTACATCACTCTATCTTTCATTTAAGGGCAATAGCTATTTGATACCTTGGCTGATTTCCGAAATATGTGCAAACAAAGACAAGGTCAAAGTCTATTTTTAAACATCGAGTAACTCCGAAAATTCTAATGTAAGAAAAAAAGTACCACAGCGTCTTTTTTGTATTGGAATGGCTTACACGTATTGTAGTACATCACTCTAGCTTTGATTTAAGGGCAATAGCTATTTGATACCTTGGCTGGTTTCCGAAATATGTGCAAACAAAGACAAGGTCAAAGTCTATTTTTAAACATCAAGTAACTCCGAAAATTCTAATGTAAGAAAAAAAGTACCACAGCGTCTTTTTCGTATTGGAATGGCTTACACGTATTGTAGTACATCACTCTAGCTTTGATTTAAGGGCAATAGCTATTTGATACCTTGGCTGGTTTCCGAAATATGTGCAAACAAAGACAAGGTCAAAGTCTATTTTTAAACATCAAGTAACTCCGAAAATTCTAATGTAAGAAAAAAAGTACCACAGCGTCTTTTTCGTATTGGAATGGCTTACACGTATTGTAGTACATCACTCTAGCTTTGATTTAAGGGCAATAGCTATTTGATACCTTGGCTGGTTTCCGAAATATGTGCAAACAAAGACAAGGTCAAAGTATACGATTTTTAAAAGTCCAATAACTCGGAAAATTCTAATGTGAGAAAAAAAAGTACCACAGCGTCAGTATCACTACTACAACGTCTATCGATGAGCAAATTTACAAACAAATCTATTTTTTTTAAATTTCGCAAATTTTTGAAAGGCTAACCCCTTTCTTGTTTTTTGTCCGAAAATATTTTTTTTCTTATTTTGATATTTCATTATAGTAGCTATTTAGTGCATTCAAAATGAAATTAATACCAAGTGGAAATTATTGGATTGCTTAGCAGGTTTTTAAGATATGAGTAAAAAAAAGGCCATTCCGAATTCACTCTTCATTTTGTAGTTGAATCCCATAGAAGTTGGCGAGGCTCATTCAATCCGTTACACATATTGTAGTACATCACTCTATCTTTCATTTAAGGGCAATAGCTATTTGATACCTTGGCTGATTTCCGAAATATGTGCAAACAAAGACAAGGTCAAAGTCTATTTTTAAACATCGAGTAACTCCGAAAATTCTAATGTAAGAAAAAAAGTACCACAGCGTCTTTTTTGTATTGGAATGGCTTACACGTATTGTAGTACATCACTCTAGCTTTGATTTAAGGGCAATAGCTATTTGATACCTTGGCTGGTTTCCGAAATATGTGCAAACAAAGACAAGGTCAAAGTCTATTTTTAAACATCAAGTAACTCCGAAAATTCTAATGTAAGAAAAAAAGTACCACAGCGTCTTTTTCGTATTGGAATGGCTTACACGTATTGTAGTACATCACTCTAGCTTTGATTTAAGGGCAATAGCTATTTGATACCTTGGCTGGTTTCCGAAATATGTGCAAACAAAGACAAGGTCAAAGTCTATTTTTAAACATCAAGTAACTCCGAAAATTCTAATGTAAGAAAAAAAGTACCACAGCGTCTTTTTCGTATTGGAATGGCTTACACGTATTGTAGTACATCACTCTAGCTTTGATTTAAGGGCATTAGCTATTTGATACCTTGGCTGGTTTCCGAAATATGTGCAAACAAAGACATGGTCAAAGTATACGATTTTTAAAAGTCCAATAACTCGGAAAATTCGAATGTGAGAAAAAAAAGTACCACAGCGTCAGTATCACTACTACAACGTCTATCGATGAGCAAATTTACAAACAAATCTATTTTTTTTAAATTTCGCAAATTTTTGAAAGGCTAACCCCTTTCTTGTTTTTTGTCCGAAAATATTTTTTTTCTTATTTTGATATTTCATTATAGTAGCTATTTAGTGCATTCAAAATGAAATTAATACCAAGTGGAAATTATTGGATTGCTTAGCAGGTTTTTAAGATATGAGTAAAAAAAAGGCCACTCCGAATTCACTCTTCATTTTGTAGTTGAATCCCATAGAAGTTGGCGAGGCTCATTCAATCCGTTACACATATTGTAGTACATCACTCTATCTTTCATTTAAGGGCAATAGCTATTTGATACCTTGGCTGATTTCCGAAATATGTGCAAACAAAGACAAGGTCAAAGTCTATTTTTAAACATCAAGTAACTCCGAAAATTCTAATGTAAGAAAAAAAGTACCACAGCGTCTTTTTCGTATTGGAATGGCTTACACCTATTGTAGTACATCACTCTAGCTTTGATTTAAGGGCAATAGCTATTTGATACCTTGGCTGGTTTCCGAAATATGTGCAAACAAAGACAAGGTCAAAGTCTATTTTTAAACATCGAGTAACTCCGAAAATACTAATGTAAGAAAAAAAGTACCACAGCGTCTTTTTCGTATTGGAATGGCTTACACGTATTGTAGTACATCACTCTAGTTTTGATTTAAGGGCAATAGCTATTTGATACCTTGGCTGATTTCCGAGTACCACAGCGTCAGTATCACTACTACAACGTCTATCGATGAGCAAATTTACAAACAAATCTATTTTTTTTAAATTTCGCAAATTTTTGAAAGGCTAACCCCTTTCTTGTTTTTTGTCCGAAAATATTTTTTTTCTTATTTTTATATTTCATTATAGTAGCTATTTAGTGCATTCAAAATGAAATTAATACCAAGTGGAAATTATTGGAGTGCTTAGCAGGTTTTTAAGATATGAGTAAAAAAAAGGCCACTCCGAATTCACTCTTCATTTTGTAGTTAAATCCCATAGGAGTTGGCGAGGCTCATTCAATCCGTTACACATATTCTAGTACATCACTCTAGCTTTCATTTAAGGGCAATAGCTATTTGATACCTTGGCTGATTTCCGAAATATGTGCAAACAAAGACGAGGTCAAAGTCTATTTTTAAACATCAAGTAACTCCGAAAATTCTAATGTAAGAAAAAAAGTACCACAGCGTCTTTTTCGTATTGGAATGGCTTACACGTATTGTAGTACATCACTCTAGCTTTGATTTAAGGGCAATAGCTATTTGATACCTTGGCTGGTTTCCGAAATATGTGCAAACAAAGACAAGGTCAAAGTATACGATTTTTAAAAGTCCAATAACTCGGAAAATTCTAATGTGAGAAAAAAAAGTACCACAGCGTCAGTATCACTACTACAACGTCTATCGATGAGCAAATTTACAAACAAATCTATTTTTTTTAAATTTCGCAAATTTTTGAAAGGCTAACCCCTTTCTTGTTTTTTGTCCGAAAATATTTTTTTTCTTATTTTGATATTTCATTATAGTAGCTATTTAGTGCATTCAAAATGAAATTAATACCAAGTGGAAATTATTGGATTGCTTAGCAGGTTTTTAAGATATGAGTAAAAAAAAGGCCATTCCGAATTCACTCTTCATTTTGTAGTTGAATCCCATAGAAGTTGGCGAGGCTCATTCAATCCGTTACACATATTGTAGTACATCACTCTATCTTTCATTTAAGGGCAATAGCTATTTGATACCTTGGCTGATTTCCGAAATATGTGCAAACAAAGACAAGGTCAAAGTCTATTTTTAAACATCGAGTAACTCCGAAAATTCTAATGTAAGAAAAAAAGTACCACAACGTCTTTTTTGTATTGGAATGGCTTACACGTATTGTAGTACATCACTCTAGCTTTGATTTAAGGGCAATAGCTATTTGATACCTTGGCTGGTTTCCGAAATATGTGCAAACAAAGACAAGGTCAAAGTCTATTTTTAAACATCAAGTAACTCCGAAAATTCTAATGTAAGAAAAAAAGTACCACAGCGTCTTTTTCGTATTGGAATGGCTTACACGTATTGTAGTACATCACTCTAGCTTTGATTTAAGGGCAATAGCTATTTGATACCTTGGCTGGTTTCCGAAATATGTGCAAACAAAGACAAGGTCAAAGTCTATTTTTAAACATCAAGTAACTCCGAAAATTCTAATGTAAGAAAAAAAGTACCACAGCGTCTTTTTCGTATTGGAATGGCTTACACGTATTGTAGTACATCACTCTAGCTTTGATTTAAGGGCAATAGCTATTTGATACCTTGGCTGGTTTCCGAAATATGTGCAAACAAAGACAAGGTCAAAGTATACGATTTTTAAAAGTCCAATAACTCGGAAAATTCTAATGTGAGAAAAAAAAGTACCACAGCGTCAGTATCACTACTACAACGTCTATCGATGAGCAAATTTACAAACAAATCTATTTTTTTTAAATTTCGCAAATTTTTGAAAGGCTAACCCCTTTCTTGTTTTTTGTCCGAAAATATTTTTTTTCTTATTTTGATATTTCATTATAGTAGCTATTTAGTGCATTCAAAATGAAATTAATACCAAGTGGAAATTATTGGATTGCTTAGCAGGTTTTTAAGATATGAGTAAAAAAAAGGCCATTCCGAATTCACTCTTCATTTTGTAGTTGAATCCCATAGAAGTTGGCGAGGCTCATTCAATCCGTTACACATATTGTAGTACATCACTCTAGCTTTCATTTAAGGGCAATAGCTATTTGATACCTTGGCTGATTTCCGAAATATGTGCAAACAAAGACAAGGTCAAAGTCTATTTTTAAACATCGAGTAACTCCGAAAATACTAATGTAAGAAAAAAAGTACCACAGCGTCTTTTTCGTATTGGAATGGCTTACACGTATTGTAGTACATCACTCTAGTTTTGATTTAAGGGCAATAGCTATTTGATACCTTGGCTGGTTTCCGAAATATGTGCAAACAAAGACAAGGTCAAAGTCTATTTTTAAACATCAAGTAACTCCGAAAATTCTAATGTAAGAAAAAAAGTACCACAACGTCTTTTTCGTATTGGAATGGCTTACACGTATTGTAGTACATCACTCTAGCTTTGATTTAAGGGCAATAGCTATTTGATACCTTGGCTGGTTTCCGAAATATGTGCAAACAAAGACAAGGTCAAAGTATACGATTTTTAAAAGTCCAATAACTCGGAAAATTCTAATTTGAGAAAAAAAAGTACCACAGCGTCAGTATCACTACTACAACGTCTATCGATGAGCAAATTTACAAACAAATCTATTTTTTTTAAATTTCGCAAATTTTTGAAAGGCTAACCCCTTTCTTGTTTTTTGTCCGAAAATATTTTTTTTCTTATTTTGATATTTCACTATAGTAGCTATTTAGTGCATTCAAAATTAAATTAATACCAAGTGGAAATTATTGGATTGCTTAGCAGGTTTTTAAGATATGAGTAAAAAAAAGGCCACTCCGATTTCACTCTTCATTTTGTAGTTAAATCCCATAGAAGTTGGCGAGGCTCATTCAAACCGTTACACATATTGTAGTACATCACTCTAGCTTTCATTTAAGGTCAATAGCTATTTGATACCTTGGCTGATTTCCGAAATATGTGCAAACAAAGACAAGGTCAAAGTCTATTTTTAAACATCGAGTAACTCCGAAAATTCTAATGTAAGAAAAAAAGTACCACAGCGTCTTTTTTGTATTGGAATGGCTTACACGTATTGTAGTACATCACTCTAGCTTTGATTTAAGGGCAATAGCTATTTGATACCTTGGCTGGTTTCCGAAATATGTGCAAACAAAGACAAGGTCAAAGTCTATTTTTAAACATCAAGTAACTCCGAAAATTCTAATGTAAGAAAAAAAGTACCACAGCGTCTTTTTCGTATTGGAATGGCTTACACGTATTGTAGTACATCACTCTAGCTTTGATTTAAGGGCAATAGCTATTTGATACCTTGGCTGGTTTCCGAAATATGTGCAAACAAAGACAAGGTCAAAGTCTATTTTTAAACATCAAGTAACTCCGAAAATTCTAATGTAAGAAAAAAAGTACCACAGCGTCTTTTTCGTATTGGAATGGCTTACACGTATTGTAGTACATCACTCTAGCTTTGATTTAAGGGCATTAGCTATTTGATACCTTGGCTGGTTTCCGAAATATGTGCAAACAAAGACATGGTCAAAGTATACGATTTTTAAAAGTCCAATAACTCGGAAAATTCTAATGTGAGAAAAAAAAGTACCACAGCGTCAGTATCACTACTACAACGTCTATCGATGAGCAAATTTACAAACAAATCTATTTTTTTTAAATTTCGCAAATTTTTGAAAGGCTAACCCCTTTCTTGTTTTTTGTCCGAAAATATTTTTTTTCTTATTTTGATATTTCATTATAGTAGCTATTTAGTGCATTCAAAATGAAATTAATACCAAGTGGAAATTATTGGATTGCTTAGCAGGTTTTTAAGATATGAGTAAAAAAAAGGCCACTCCGAATTCACTCTTCATTTTGTAGTTGAATCCCATAGAAGTTGGCGAGGCTCATTCAATCCGTTACACATATTGTAGTACATCACTCTAGCTTTCATTTAAGGGCAATAGCTATTTGATACCTTGGCTGATTTCCGAAATATGTGCAAACAAAGACAAGGTCAAAGTCTATTTTTAAACATCAAGTAACTCCGAAAATTCTAATGTAAGAAAAAAAGTACCACAGCGTCTTTTTCGTATTGGAATGGCTTACACTTATTGTAGTACATCACTCTAGCTTTGATTTAAGGGCAATAGCTATTTGATACCTTGACTGGTTTCCGAAATATGTGCAAACAAAGACAAGGTCAAAGTATACGATTTTTAAAAGTCCAATAACTCGGAAAATTCTAATGTGAGAAAAAAAAGTACCACAGCGTCAGTATCACTACTACAACGTCTATCGATGAGCAAATTTACAAACAAATCTATTTTTTTTAAATTTCGCAAATTTTTGAAAGGCTAACCCCTTTCTTGTTTTTTGTCCGAAAATATTTTTTTTCTTATTTTGATATTTCACTATAGTAGCTATTTAGTGCATTCAAAATTAAATTAATACCAAGTGGAAATTATTGGATTGCTTAGCAGGTTTTTAAGATATGAGAAAAAAAAAGGCCACTCCGATTTCACTCTTCATTTTGTAGTTAAATCCCATAGAAGTTGGCGAGGCTCATTCAATCCGTTACACATATTGTAGTACATCACTCTAGCTTTCATTTAAGGGCAATAGCTATTTGATACCTTGGCTGATTTCCGAAATATGTGCAAACAAAGACAAGGTCAAAGTCTATTTTTAAACATCAAGTAACTCCGAAAATTCTAATGTAAGAAAAAAAGTACCACAGCGTCTTTTTCGTATTGGAATGGCTTACACTTATTGTAGTACATCACTCTAGCTTTGATTTAAGGGCAATAGCTATTTGATACCTTGACTGGTTTCCGAAATATGTGCAAACAAAGACAAGGTCAAAGTATACGATTTTTAAAAGTCCAATAACTCGGAAAATTCTAATGTGAGAAAAAAAAGTACCACAGCGTCAGTATCACTACTACAACGTCTATCGATGAGCAAATTTACAAACAAATCTATTTTTTTTAAATTTCGCAAATTTTTGAAAGGCTAACCCCTTTCTTGTTTTTTGTCCGAAAATATTTTTTTTCTTATTTTGATATTTCATTATAGTAGCTATTTAGTGCATTCAAAATGAAATTAATACCAAGTGGAAATTATTGGAGTGCTTAGCAGGTTTTTAAGATATGAGTAAAAAAAAGGCCACTCCGAATTCACTCTTCATTTTGTAGTTAAATCCCATAGAAGTTGGCGAGGCTCATTCAATCCGTTACACATATTCTAGTACATCACTCTAGCTTTCATTTAAGGGCAATAGCTATTTGATACCTTGGCTGATTTCCGAAATATGTGCAAACAAAGACAAGGTCAAAGTCTATTTTTAAACATCGAGTAACTCCGAAAATTCTAATGTAAGAAAAAAAGTACCACAGCGTCTTTTTCGTATTGGAATGGCTTACACGTATTGTAGTACATCACTCTAGCTTTGATTTAAGGGCAATAGCTATTTGATACCTTGGCTGGTTTCCGAAATATGTGCAAACAAAGACAAGGTCAAAGTATACGATTTTTAAAAGTCCAATAACTCGGAAAATTCTAATGTGAGAAAAAAAAGTACCACAGCGTCAGTATCACTACTACAACGTCTATCGATGAGCAAATTTACAAACAAATCTATTTTTTTTAAATTTCGCAAATTTTTGAAAGGCTAACCCCTTTCTTGTTTTTTGTCCGAAAATATTTTTTTTCTTATTTTGATATTTCATTATAGTAGCTATTTAGTGCATTCAAAATGAAATTAATACCAAGTGGAAATTATTGGATTGCTTAGCAGGTTTTCAAGATAAGAGTAAAAAAAGGCCTCTCCGAATTCACTCTTCATTTTGTAGTTAAATCCCATAGAAGTTGGCGAGGCTCATTCAAACCGTTACACATATTGTAGTACATCACTCTAGCTTTCATTTAAGGTCAATAGCTATTTGATACCTTGGCTGATTTCCGAAATATGTGCAAACAAAGACAAGGTCAAAGTCTATTTTTAAACATCGAGTAACTCCGAAAATTCTAATGTAAGAAAAAAAGTACCACAGCGTCTTTTTTGTATTGGAATGGCTTACACGTATTGTAGTACATCACTCTAGCTTTGATTTAAGGGCAATAGCTATTTGATACCTTGGCTGGTTTCCGAAATATGTGCAAACAAAGACAAGGTCAAAGTCTATTTTTAAACATCAAGTAACTCCGAAAATTCTAATGTAAGAAAAAAAGTACCACAGCGTCTTTTTCGTATTGGAATGGCTTACACGTATTGTAGTACATCACTCTAGCTTTGATTTAAGGGCAATAGCTATTTGATACCTTGGCTGGTTTCCGAAATATGTGCAAACAAAGACAAGGTCAAAGTCTATTTTTAAACATCAAGTAACTCCGAAAATTCTAATGTAAGAAAAAAAGTACCACAGCGTCAGTATCACTACTACAACGTCTATCGATGAGCAAATTTACAAACAAATCTATTTTTTTTAAATTTCGCAAATTTTTGAAAGGCTAACCCCTTTCTTGTTTTTTGTCCGAAAATATTTTTTTTCTTATTTTGATATTTCACTATAGTAGCTATTTAGTGCATTCAAAATGAAATTAATACCAAGTGGAAATTATTGGATTGCTTAGCAGGTTTTTAAGATATGAGTAAAAAAAAGGCCACTCCGATTTCACTCTTCATTTTGTAGTTAAATCCCATAGAAGTTGGCGAGGCTCATTCAATCCGTTACACATATTGTAGTACATCACTCTAGCTTTCATTTAAGGGCAATAGCTATTTGATACCTTGGCTGATTTCCGAAATATGTGCAAACAAAGACAAGGTCAAAGTCTATTTTTAAACATCAAGTAACTCCGAAAATTCTAATGTAAGAAAAAAAGTACCACAGCGTCTTTTTCGTATTGGAATGGCTTACACTTATTGTAGTACATCACTCTAGCTTTGATTTAAGGGCAATAGCTATTTGATACCTTGGCTGATTTCCGAAATATGTGCAAACAAAGACAAGGTCAAAGTCTATTTTTAAACATCGAGTAACTCCGAAAATTCTAATGTAAGAAAAAAAGTACCACAGCGTCTTTTTCGTATTGGAATGGCTTACACGTATTGTAGTACATCACTCTAGCTTTGATTTAAGGGCAATAGCTATTTGATACCTTGGCTGGTTTCCGAAATATGTGCAAACAAAGACAAGGTCAAAGTCTATTTTTAAACATCGAGTAACTCCGAAAATACTAATGTAAGAAAAAAAGTACCACAGCGTCTTTTTCGTATTGGAATGTCTTACGCGTATTGTAGTACATGACTCTAGCTTTCATTTAAGGGCAATAGCTATTGGATACCTTGGCTGGTTTCCGAAATATGTGCAAACAAAGACAAGGTCAAAGTATACGATTTTTAAAAGTCCAATAACTCGGAAAATTCTAATGTGAGAAAAAAATGTACCACAGCGTCAGTATCACTACTACAACGTCTATCGATGAGCAAATTTACAAACAGCGTCTTTTTCGTATTGGAATGTCTTACGCGTATTGTAGTACATCACTCTAGCTTTCATTTAAGGGCAATAGCTATTTGATACCTTGGCTGATTTCCGAAATATGTGCAAATAAAGACAAGGTCAAAGTCTATTTTTAAACATCAAGTAACTCCGAAAATTCTAATGTAAGAAAAAAAGTACCACAGTGTCTTTTTCGTATTGGAATGGCTTACACGTATTGTAGTACATCACTCTAGCTTTGATTTAAGGGCAATAGCTATTTGATACCTTGGCTGGTTTCCGAAATATGTGCAAACAAAGACAAGGTCAAAGTATACGATTTTTAAAAGTCCAATAACTCGGAAAATTCTAATGTGAGAAAAAAAGTACCACAGCGTCAGTATCACTACTACAACGTCTATCGATGAGCAAATTTACAAACAAATCTATTTTTCTATTTCTTTCTATTGTAGTACATCACTCTAGCTTTCATTTAAGGGCAATAGCTATTTGACACCTTGGCTGATTTCCAAAATATGTGCAAACAAAGACAAGGTCAAAGTCTATTTGTAAACATCGAGTAACTCCGAAAATTCTAATGTAAAAAAAAAGTACCACAGCGTCTTTTTCGTATTGGAATGGCTTACACGTATTGTAGTACATCACTCTAGCTTTGATTTAAGGCAATAGCTATTTGATACCTTGGCTGGTTTCCGAAATATGTGCAAACAAAGACAAGGTCAAAGTCTATTTTTAAACATCGAGTAACTCCGAAAATACTAATGTAAGAAAAAAAGTACCACAGCGTCTTTTTCGTATTGGAATGTCTTACGCGTATTGTAGTACATCACTCTAGCTTTCATTTAAGGGCAATAGCTATTTGATACCTTGGCTGGTTTCCGAAATATGTGCAAACAAAGACAAGGTCAAAGTATACGATTTATAAAAGTCCAATAACTCGGAAAATTCTAATGTGAGAAAAAAAAGTACCACAGCGTCAGTATCACTACTACAACGTCTATCGATGAGCAAATTTACAAACGGCGTCTTTTTCGTATTGGAATGTCTTACGCGTATTGTAGTACATCACTCTAGCTTTCATTTAAGGGCAATAGCTATTTGATACCTTGACTGGTTTCCGAAATATGTGCAAACAAAGACAAGGTCAAAGTATACGATTTTTAAAAGTCCAATAACTCGGAAAATTCTAATGTAAGAAAAAAAAGTACCACAGCGTCAGTATCACTACTACAACGTCTATCGATGAGCAAATTTACAAACAAATCTATTTTTTTTAAATTTCGCAAATTTTTGAAAGGCTAACCCCTTTCTTGTTTTTTGTCCGAAAATATTTTTTTTCTTATTTTGATATTTCATTATAGTAGCTATTTAGTGCATTCAAAATGAAATTAATACCAAGTGGAAATTATTGGATTGCTTAGCAGGTTTTTAAGATATGAGTAAAAAAAGGCCACTCCGAATTCACTCTTCATTTTGTAGTTGAATCCCATAGAAGTTGGCGAGGCTCATTCAATCCGTTACACATATTGTAGTACATCACTCTAGCTTTCATTTAAGGGCAATAGCTATTTGATACCTTGGCTGATTTCCGAAATATGTGCAAACAAAGACAAGGTCAAAGTCTATTTTTAAACATCGAGTAACTCCGAAAATTCTAATGTAAGAAAAAAAGTACCACAGCGTCTTTTTCGTATTGGAATGGCTTACACGTATTGTAGTACATCACTCTAGCTTTGATTTAAGGGCAATAGCTATTTGATACCTTGGCTGGTTTCCGAAATATGTGCAAACAAAGACAAGGTCAAAGTCTATTTTTAAACATCGAGTAACTCCGAAAATACCAATGTAAGAAAAAAAGTACCACAGCGTCTTTTTCGTATTGGAATGTCTTACGCGTATTGTAGTACATCACTCTAGCTTTCATTTAAGGGCAATAGCTATTGGATACCTTGGCTGGTTTCCGAAATATGTGCAAACAAAGACAAGGTCAAAGTATACGATTTTTAAAAGTCCAATAACTCGGAAAATTCTAATGTGAGAAAAAAAAGTACCACAGCGTCAGTATCACTACTACAACGTCTATCGATGAGCAAATTTACAAACAAATCTATTTTTTTTAAATTTCGCAAATTTTTGAAAGTTTTTTGTCCGAAAATATTTTTTTTCTTATTTTGATATTTCATTATAGTAGCTATTTAGTGCATTCAAAATGAAATTAATACCAAGTGGAAATTATTGGATTGCTTAGCAGGTTTTTAAGATATGAGTAAAAAAAAGGCCACTCCGAATTCACTCTTCATTTTGTAGTTGAATCCCATAGAAGTTGGCGAGGCTCATTCAATCCGTTACACATATTGTAGTACATCACTCTAGCTTTCATTTAAGGGCAATAGCTATTGGATACCTTGGCTGGTTTCCGAAATATGTGCAAACAAAGACAAAGTCAAAGTATACGATTTTTAAAAGTCCAATAACTCGGAAAATTCTAATGTGAGAAAAAAAAGTACCACAGCGTCAGTATCACTACTACAACGTCTATCGATGAGCAAATTTACAAACAAATCTATTTTTTTTAAATTTCGCAAACTTTTGAAAGGCTAACCCCTTTCTTTTTTTTTGTCCGAAAATATTTTTTTTCTTATTTTGATATTTCATTATAGTAGCTATTTAGTGCATTCAAACTGAAATTAATACCAAGTGGAAATTATTGGATTGCTTAGCAGGTTTTCAAGATATGAGTAAAAAAAAGGCCACTCCGAATTCACTCTTCATTTTGTAGTTAAATCCCATAGAAGTTGGCGAGGCTCGTTCAATCCGTTACACATATTGTAGTACATCACTCTAGCTTTCATTTAAGGGCAATAGCTATTTAGTGCATTCAAAATGAAATTAATACCAAGTGGAAATTATTGGATTGCTTAGCAGGTTTTTAAGATATGAGTAAAAAAAAGGCCACTCCGAATTCACTCTTCATTTTGTAGTTAAATCCCATAGAAGTTGGCGAGGCTCATTCAATCCGTTACACATATTGTAGTACATAACTCTAGCTTTGATTTAAGGGCAATAGCTATTGGATACCTTGGCTGGTTTCCGAAATATGTGCAAACAAAGACAAGGTCAAAGTATACGATTTTTAAAAGTCCAATAACTCGGAAAATTCTAATGTGAGAAAAAAAAGTACCACAGCGTCAGTATCACTACTACAACGTCTATCGATGAGCAAATTTACAAACAAATCTATTTTTTTTAAATTTCGCAAATTTTTGAAAGGCTAACCCCTTTCTTGTTTTTTGTCCGAAAATATTTTTTTTCTTATTTTGATATTTCATTATAGTAGCTATTTAGTGCATTCAAAATGAAATTAATACCAAGTGGAAATTATTGGATTGCTTAGCAGGTTTTTAAGATATGAGTAAAAAAAAGGCCACTCCGAATTCACTCTTAATTTTGTAGTTAAATCCCATAGAAGTTGGCGAGGCTCATTCAATCCGTTACACATATTGTAGTACATCACTCTAGCTTTCATTTAAGGGCAATAGCTATTTGATACCTTGGCTGATTTCCGAAATATGTGCAAACAAAGACAAGGTCAAAGTCTATTTTTAAACATCGAGTTACTCCGAAAATTCTAATGTAAGAAAAAAAGTACCACTGCGTCTTTTTCGTATTGGAATGGCTTACACGTTTTGTAGTACATCACTCTAGCTTTGATTTAAGGGCAATAGCTATTTGATACCTTGACTGGTTTCCGAAATATGTGCAAACAACGACAAGGTCAAAGTATACGATTTTTAAAAGTCCAATAACTCGGAAAATTCTACAAGGTCAAAGTCTATTTTTAAACATCAAGTAACTCCGAAAATTCTAATGTAAGAAAAAAAGTACCACAGCGTCTTTTTCGTACTGGAATGGCTTACACGTATTGTAGTACATCACTCTAGCTTTGATTTAAGGGCATTAGCTATTTGATACCTTGGCTGGTTTCCGAAATATGTGCAAACAAAGACATGGTCAAAGTATACGATTTTTAAAAGTCCAATAACTCGGAAAATTCTAATGTGAGAAAAAAAAGTACCACAGCGTCAGTATCACTACTACAACGTCTATCGATGAGCAAATTTACAAACAAATCTATTTTTTTTAAATTTCGCAAATTTTTGAAAGGCTAACCCACAGCGTCAGTATCACTACTACAACGTCTATCGATGAGCAAATTTACAAACAAATCTATTTTTTTTAAATTTCGCAAATTTTTGAAAGGCTAACCCCTTTCTTGTTTTTTGTCCGAAAATATTTTTTTTCTTATTTTGATATTTCATTATAGTAGCTATTTAGTGCATTCAAAATGAAATTAATACCAAGTGGAAATTATTGGAGTGCTTAGCAGGTTTTTAAGATATGAGTAAAAAAAAGGCCACTCCGAATTCACTCTTCATTTTGTAGTTAAATCCCATAGAAGTTGGCGAGGCTCATTCAATCCGTTACACATATTGTAGTACATAACTCTAGCTTTCATTTAAGGGCAATAGCTATTTGATACCTTGGCTGATTTCCGAAATATGTGCAAACAAAGACAAGGTCAAAGTCTATTTTTAAACATCGAGTAACTCCGAAAATTCTAATGTAAGAAAAAAAGTACCACAGCGTCTTTTTCGTATTGGAATGGCTTACACGTATTGTAGTACATCACTTTAGCTTTGATTTAAGGGCAATAGCTATTTGATACCTTGGCTGGTTTCCGAAATATGTGCAAACAAAGACAAGGTCAAAGTATACGATTTTTAAAAGTCCAATAACTCGGAAAATTCTAATGTGAGAAAAAAAAGTACCACAGCGTCAGTATCACTACTACAACGTCTATCGATGAGCAAATTTACAAACAAATCATTTTTTTTTAAATTTCGCAAATTTTTGAAAGGCTAACCCCTTTCTTTTTTTTTGTCCGAAAATATTTTTTTTCTTATTTTGATATTTCATTATAGTAGCTATTTAGTGCATTCAAAATGAAATTAATACCAAGTGGAAATTATTGGATTGCTTAGCAGGTTTTCAAGATAAGAGTAAAAAAAAGGCCTCTCCGAATTCACTCTTCATTTTGTAGTTACATCCCATAGAAGTTGGCGAGGCTCATTCAATCTGTTACACATATTGTAGTACATCACTCTAGCTTTCATTTAAGGGCAATAGCTATTTGATACCTTGGCTGATTTCCGAAATATGTGCAAACAAAGACAAGGTCAAAGTCTATTTTTAAACATCGAGTAACTCCGAAAATTCTAATGTAAGAAAAAAAGTACCACAGCGTCTTTTTCGTATTGGAATGGCTTACACGTATTGTAGTACATCACTCTAGCTTTGATTTAAGGGCAATAGCTATTTGATACCTTGGCTGGTTTCCGAAATATGTGCAAACAAAGACAAGGTCAAAGTCTATTTTTAAACATCGAGTAACTCCGAAAATACTAATGTAAGAAAAAAAGTACCACAGCGTCTTTTTCGTATTGGAATGTCTTACGCGTATTGTAGTACATCACTCTAGCTTTCATTTAAGGGCAATAGCTATTGGATACCTTGGCTGGTTTCCGAAATATGTGCAAACAAAGACAAGGTCAAAGTATACGATTTTTAAAAGTCCAATAACTCGGAAAATTCTAATGTGAGAAAAAAAAGTACCACAGCGTCAGTATCACTACTACAACGTCTATCGATGAGCAAATTTACAAACAAATCTATTTTTTTTAAATTTCGCAAATTTTTGAAAGGCTTTCTTTCTTGTTTTTTGTCCGAAAATATTTTTTTTCTTATTTTGATATTTCATTATAGTAGCTATTTAGTGCATTCAAAATGAAATTAATACCAAGTGGAAATTATTGGATTGCTTAGCAGGTTTTCAAGATATGAGTAAAAAAAAGGCCACTCCGAATTCACTCTTCATTTTGTAGTTAAATCCCAAAGAAGTTGGCGAGGCTCATTCAATCCGTTACACATATTGTAGTACATCACTCTAGCTTTCATTTAAGGGCAATAGCTATTTGATACCTTGGCTGGTTTCCGAAATATGTGCAAACAAAGACAAGGTCAAAGTATACGATTTTTAAAAGTCCAAAAACTCGGAAAATTCTAATGTGAGAAAAAAAAGTACCACAGCGTCAGTATCACTACTACAACGTCTATTGATGAGCAAATTTACAAACAAATCTATTTTTTTTAAATTTCGCAAATTTTTGAAAGGCTTTCTTTCTTGTTTTTTGTCCGAAAATATTTTTTTTCTTATTTTGATATTTCATTATAGTAGCTATTTAGTGCATTCAAACTGAAATTAATACCAAGTGGAAATTATTGGATTGCTTAGCAGGTTTTCAAGATATGAGTAAAAAAAAGGCCACTCCGAATTCACTCTTCATTTTGTAGTTAAATCCCATAGAAGTTGGCGAGGCTCGTTCAATCCGTTACACATATTGTAGTACATCACTCTAGCTTTCATTTAAGGGCAATAGCTATTTGATACCTTGGCTGATTTCCGAAATATGTGCAAACAAAGACAAGGTCAAAGTCTATTTTTAAACATCGAGTAACTCCGAAAATTCTAATGTAAGAAAAAAAGTACCACAGCGTCTTTTTCGTATTGGAATGTCTTACGCGTATTGTAGTACATCACTCTAGCTTTGATTTAAGGGCAATAGCTATTTGATACATTGGCTGGTTTCCGAAATATGTGCAAACAAAGACAAGGTCAAAGTATACGATTTTTAAAAGTCCAATAACTCGGAAAATTCTAATGTGAGAAAAAAAGTACCACAGCGTCAGTATCACTACTACAACGTCTATCGATGAGCAAATTTACAAACAAATTTATTTTTTTTAAATTTCGCAAATTTTTGAAAGGCTTTCTTTCTTGTTTTTTGTCCGAAAATATTTTTTTTCTTATTTTGATATTTCATTATAGTAGCTATTTAGTGCATTCAAAATGAAATTAATACCAAGTGGAAATTATTGGATTGCTTAGCAGGTTTTTAAGATATGAGTAAAAAAAAGGCCACTCCGAATTCACTCTTCATTTTGTAGTTAAATCCCATAGAAGTTGGCGAGGCTCGTTCAATCCGTTACACATATTGTAGTACATCACTCTAGCTTTCATTTAAGGGCAATAGCTATTTGATACCTTGGCTGATTTCCGAAATATGTGCAAACAAAGACAAGGTCAAAGTCTATTTTTAAACATCGAGTAACTCCGAAAATTCTAATGTAAGAAAAAAAGTACCACAGCGTCTTTTTCGTATTGGAATGTCTTACGCGTATTGTAGTACATCACTCTAGCTTTCATTTAAGGGCAATAGCTATTTGATACCTTGGCTGGTTTCCGAAATATGTGCAACTCAAGACAAGGTCAAAGTATACGATTTTTAAAAGTACAATAACACGGAAAATTCTAATGTGAGAAAAAAAAGTACCACAGCGTCAGTATCACTACTACAACGTCTATCGATGAGCAAATTTACAAACAAATTTATTTTTTTTAAATTTCGCAAATTTTTGAAAGGCTTTCTTTCTTGTTTTTTGTCCGAAAATATTTTTTTTCTTATTTTGATATTTCATTATAGTAGCTATTTAGTGCATTCAAAATGAAATTAATACCAAGTGGAAATTATTGGATTGCTTAGCAGGTTTTTAAGATATGAGTAAAAAAAAGGCCACTCCGAATTCACTCTTCATTTTGTAGTTAAATCCCATAGAAGTTGGCGAGGCTCGTTCAATCCGTTACACATATTGTAGTACATCACTCTAGCTTTCATTTAAGGGCAATAGCTATTTGATACCTTGGCTGATTTCCGAAATATGTGCAAACAAAGACAAGGTCAAAGTCTATTTTTAAACATCGAGTAACTCCGAAAATTCTAATGTAAGAAAAAAAGTACCACAGCGTCTTTTTCGTATTGGAATGTCTTACGCGTATTGTAGTACATCACTCTAGCTTTCATTTAAGGGCAATAGCTATTGGATACCTTGGCTGGTTTCCGAAATATGTGCAAACAAAGACAAGGTCAAAGTATACGATTTTTAAAAGTCCAATAACTCGGAAAATTCTAATGTGAGAAAAAAAAGTACCACAGCGTCAGTATCACTACTACAACGTCTATCGATGAGCAAATTTACAAACAAATCTATTTTTTTTAAATTTCGCAAATTTTTGAAAGGCTTTCTTTCTTGTTTTTTGTCCGAAAATATTTTTTTTCTTATTTTGATATTTCATTATAGTAGCTATTTAGTGCATTCAAAATGAAATTAATACCAAGTGGAAATTATTGGAGTGCTTAGCAGGTTTTTAAGATATGAGTAAAAAAAAGGCCACTCCGAATTCACTCTTCATTTTGTAGTTAAATCCCATAGAAGTTGGCGAGGCTCATTCAATCCGTTACACATATTGTAGTACATAACTCTAGCTTTCATTTAAGGGCAATAGCTATTTGATACCTTGGCTGATTTCCGAAATATGTGCAAACAAAGACAAGGTCAAAGTCTATTTTTAAACATCGAGTAACTCCGAAAATTCTAATGTAAGAAAAAAAGTACCACAGCGTCTTTTTCGTATTGGAATGGCTTACACGTATTGTAGTACATCACTTTAGCTTTGATTTAAGGGCAATAGCTATTTGATACCTTGGCTGGTTTCCGAAATATGTGCAAACAAAGACAAGGTCAAAGTATACGATTTTTAAAAGTCCAATAACTCGGAAAATTCTAATGTGAGAAAAAAAAGTACCACAGCGTCAGTATCACTACTACAACGTCTATCGATGAGCAAATTTACAAACAAATCATTTTTTTTTAAATTTCGCAAATTTTTGAAAGGCTAACCCCTTTCTTTTTTTTTGTCCGAAAATATTTTTTTTCTTATTTTGATATTTCATTATAGTAGCTATTTAGTGCATTCAAAATGAAATTAATACCAAGTGGAAATTATTGGATTGCTTAGCAGGTTTTCAAGATAAGAGTAAAAAAAAGGCCTCTCCGAATTCACTCTTCATTTTGTAGTTACATCCCATAGAAGTTGGCGAGGCTCATTCAATCTGTTACACATATTGTAGTACATCACTCTAGCTTTCATTTAAGGGCAATAGCTATTTGATACCTTGGCTGATTTCCGAAATATGTGCAAACAAAGACAAGGTCAAAGTCTATTTTTAAACATCGAGTAACTCCGAAAATTCTAATGTAAGAAAAAAAGTACCACAGCGTCTTTTTCGTATTGGAATGGCTTACACGTATTGTAGTACATCACTCTAGCTTTGATTTAAGGGCAATAGCTATTTGATACCTTGGCTGGTTTCCGAAATATGTGCAAACAAAGACAAGGTCAAAGTCTATTTTTAAACATCGAGTAACTCCGAAAATACTAATGTAAGAAAAAAAGTACCACAGCGTCTTTTTCGTATTGGAATGTCTTACGCGTATTGTAGTACATCACTCTAGCTTTCATTTAAGGGCAATAGCTATTGGATACCTTGGCTGGTTTCCGAAATATGTGCAAACAAAGACAAGGTCAAAGTATACGATTTTTAAAAGTCCAATAACTCGGAAAATTCTAATGTGAGAAAAAAAAGTACCACAGCGTCAGTATCACTACTACAACGTCTATCGATGAGCAAATTTACAAACAAATCTATTTTTTTTAAATTTCGCAAATTTTTGAAAGGCTTTCTTTCTTGTTTTTTGTCCGAAAATATTTTTTTTCTTATTTTGATATTTCATTATAGTAGCTATTTAGTGCATTCAAAATGAAATTAATACCAAGTGGAAATTATTGGATTGCTTAGCAGGTTTTCAAGATATGAGTAAAAAAAAGGCCACTCCGAATTCACTCTTCATTTTGTAGTTAAATCCCAAAGAAGTTGGCGAGGCTCATTCAATCCGTTACACATATTGTAGTACATCACTCTAGCTTTCATTTAAGGGCAATAGCTATTTGATACCTTGGCTGGTTTCCGAAATATGTGCAAACAAAGACAAGGTCAAAGTATACGATTTTTAAAAGTCCAAAAACTCGGAAAATTCTAATGTGAGAAAAAAAAGTACCACAGCGTCAGTATCACTACTACAACGTCTATTGATGAGCAAATTTACAAACAAATCTATTTTTTTTAAATTTCGCAAATTTTTGAAAGGCTTTCTTTCTTGTTTTTTGTCCGAAAATATTTTTTTTCTTATTTTGATATTTCATTATAGTAGCTATTTAGTGCATTCAAACTGAAATTAATACCAAGTGGAAATTATTGGATTGCTTAGCAGGTTTTCAAGATATGAGTAAAAAAAAGGCCACTCCGAATTCACTCTTCATTTTGTAGTTAAATCCCATAGAAGTTGGCGAGGCTCGTTCAATCCGTTACACATATTGTAGTACATCACTCTAGCTTTCATTTAAGGGCAATAGCTATTTGATACCTTGGCTGATTTCCGAAATATGTGCAAACAAAGACAAGGTCAAAGTCTATTTTTAAACATCGAGTAACTCCGAAAATTCTAATGTAAGAAAAAAAGTACCACAGCGTCTTTTTCGTATTGGAATGTCTTACGCGTATTGTAGTACATCACTCTAGCTTTGATTTAAGGGCAATAGCTATTTGATACATTGGCTGGTTTCCGAAATATGTGCAAACAAAGACAAGGTCAAAGTATACGATTTTTAAAAGTCCAATAACTCGGAAAATTCTAATGTGAGAAAAAAAGTACCACAGCGTCAGTATCACTACTACAACGTCTATCGATGAGCAAATTTACAAACAAATTTATTTTTTTTAAATTTCGCAAATTTTTGAAAGGCTTTCTTTCTTGTTTTTTGTCCGAAAATATTTTTTTTCTTATTTTGATATTTCATTATAGTAGCTATTTAGTGCATTCAAAATGAAATTAATACCAAGTGGAAATTATTGGATTGCTTAGCAGGTTTTTAAGATATGAGTAAAAAAAAGGCCACTCCGAATTCACTCTTCATTTTGTAGTTAAATCCCATAGAAGTTGGCGAGGCTCGTTCAATCCGTTACACATATTGTAGTACATCACTCTAGCTTTCATTTAAGGGCAATAGCTATTTGATACCTTGGCTGATTTCCGAAATATGTGCAAACAAAGACAAGGTCAAAGTCTATTTTTAAACATCGAGTAACTCCGAAAATTCTAATGTAAGAAAAAAAGTTCCACAGCGTCTTTTTCGTATTGGAATGTCTTACGCGTATTGTAGTACATCACTCTAGCTTTCATTTAAGGGCAATAGCTATTTGATACCTTGGCTGGTTTCCGAAATATGTGCAACTCAAGACAAGGTCAAAGTATACGATTTTTAAAAGTACAATAACACGGAAAATTCTAATGTGAGAAAAAAAAGTACCACAGCGTCAGTATCACTACTACAACGTCTATCGATGAGCAAATTTACAAACAAATCTATTTTTTTAAATTTCGCAAATTTTTGAAAGGCTAACCCCTTTCTTGTTTTTTGTCCGAAAATATTTGTTTTCTTATTTTGATATTTCATTATAGTAGCTATTTAGTGCATTCAAAATGAAATTAATAACAAGTGGAAATTATTGGATTGCTTAGCAGGTTTTTAAGATATGAGTAAAAAAAAGGCCACTCCGAATTCACTCTTCATTTTGTAGTTAAATCCCATAAAAGTTGGCGAGGCTCATTCAATCCGTTACATATATTGTAGAACATCACTCTAGCTTTAATTTAAGGGCAATAGCTATTTGATACCTTGGCTGATTTCCGAAATATGTGCAAACAAAGACAAGGTCAAAGTCTATTTTTAAACATCGAGTAACTCCGAAAATTCTAATGTAAGAAAAAAAGTACCACAGCGTCTTTTTCGTATTGGAATGTCTTACGCGTATTGTAGTACATCACTCTAGCTTTGATTTAAGGGCAATAGCTATTTGATACATTGGCTGGTTTCCGAAATATGTGCAAACAAAGACAAGGTCATAGTATACGATTTTTAAAAGTCCAATAACTCGGAAAATTCTAATGTGAGAAAAAAAAGTACCACAGCGTCAGTATCACTACTACAACGTCTATCGATGAGCAAATTTACAAACAAATCTATTTTTTTTAAATTTCGCAAATTTTTGAAAGGCTAACCCCTTTCTTGTTTTTTGTCCGAAAATATTTTTTTTCTTATTTTGATATTTCATTATAGTAGCTATTTAGTGCATTCAAAATTAAATTAATACCAAGTGGAAATTATTGGATTGCTTAGCAGGTTTTTAAGATATGAGTAAAAAAAAGGCCACTCCGAATTCACTCTTAATTTTGTAGTTAAATCCCATAGAAGTTGGCGAGGCTCATTCAATCCGTTACACATATTGTAGTACATCACTCTAGCTTTCATTTAAGGGCAATAGCTATTTGATACCTTGGCTGATTTCCGAAATATGTGCAAACAAAGACAAGGTCAAAGTCTATTTTTAAACATCGAGTTACTCCGAAAATACTAATGTAAGAAAAAAAGTACCACAGCGTCTTTTTCGTATTGGAATGTCTTACGCGTATTGTAGTACATCACTCTAGCTTTCATTTAAGGGCAATAGCTATTTGATACCTTGGCTGGTTTCCGAAATATGTGCAAACAAAGACAAGGTCAAAGTATACGATTTTTAAAAGTACAATAACACGGAAAATTCTAATGTGAGAAAAAAAAGTACCACAGCGTCAGTATCACTACTACAACGTCTATCGATGAGCAAATTTACAAACAGCGTCTTTTTCGTATTGGAATGTCTTACGCGTATTGTAGTACATCACTCTAGCTTTGATTTAAGGGCAATAGCTATTTGATACCTTGGCTGGTTTCCGAAATATGTGCAAACAAAGACAAGGTCAAAGTCTATTTTTAAACATCGAGTAACTCCGAAAATTCCATTGTAAGAAAAAAAGTACTACAGCGTCTTTTTCGTATTAGAATGTCTTACGCGTATTGTAGTACATCACTCTAGCTTTCATTTAAGGGCAATAGCTATTTGATACCTTGGCTGGTTTCCGAAATATGTGCAAACAAAGACAAGGTCAAAGTCTATTTTTAAACATCGAGTAACTCCGAAAATACTAATGTAAGAAAAAAAGTACCACAGCGTCTTTTTCGTATTGGAATGTCTTACGCGTATTGTAGTACATCACTCTAGCTTTGATTTAAGGGCAATAGCTATTTGATACCTTGGCTGGTTTCCGAAATATGTGCAAACAAAGACAAGGTCAAAGTCTATTTTTAAACATCGAGTAACTCCGAAAATTCTAATGTAAGAAAAAAAGTACCACAGCGTCTTTTTCGTATTGGAATGTCTTACGCGTATTGTAGTACATCACTCTAGCTTTGATTTAAGGGCAATAGCTATTTGATACATTGGCTGGTTTCCGAAATATGTGCAAACAAAGACAAGGTCAAAGTATACGATTTTTAAAAGTCCAATAACTCGGAAAATTCTAATGTGAGAAAAAAAGTACCACAGCGTCAGTATCACTACTACAACGTCTATCGATGAGCAAATTTACAAACAAATCTATTTTTTTTAAATTTCGCAAATTTTTGAAAGGCTTTCTTTCTTGTTTTTTGTCCGAAAATATTTTTTTTCTTATTTTGATATTTCATTATAGTAGCTATTTAGTGCATTCAAAATGAAATTAATACCAAGTGGAAATTATTGGATTGCTTAGCAGGTTTTTAAGATATGAGTAAAAAAAAGGCCACTCCGAATTCACTCTTCATTTTGTAGTTAAATCCCATAGAAGTTGGCGAGGCTCATTCAATCCGTTACACATATTGTAGTACATCACTCTAGCTTTCATTTAAGGGCAATAGCTATTTGATACCTTGGCTGGTTTCCGAAATATGTGCAAACAAAGACAAGGTCAAAGTCTATTTTTAAACATCGAGTAACTCCGAAAATACTAATGTAAGAAAAAAAAAGTACCACAGCGTCTTTTTCGTATTGGAATGTCTTACGCGTATTGTAGTACATCACTCTAGGTTTCATTTAAGGGCAATAGCTATTTGATACCTTGGCTGGTTTCCGAAATATGTGCAAACAAAGACAAGGTCAAAGTCTATTTTTAAACATCGAGTAACTCCGAAAATACTAATGTAAGAAAAAAAGTACCACAGCGTCTTTTTCGTATTGGAATGTCTTACGCGTATTGTAGTACATCACTCTAGCTTTCATTTAAGGGCAATAGCTATTTGATACCTTGGCTGATTTCCGAAATATGTGCAAACAAAGACAAGGTCAAAGTCTATTTTTAAACATCGAGTAACTCCGAAAATTCTAATGTAAGAAAAAAAGTACCACAGCGTCTTTTTCGTATTGGAATGTCTTACGCGTATTGTAGTACATCACTCTAGCTTTGATTTAAGGGCAATAGCTATTTGATACATTGGCTGGTTTCCGAAATATGTGCAAACAAAGACAAGGTCATAGTATACGATTTTTAAAAGTCCAATAACTCGGAAAATTCTAATGTGAGAAAAAAAAGTACCACAGCGTCAGTATCACTACTACAACGTCTATCGATGAGCAAATTTACAAACAAATCTATTTTTTTTAAATTTCGCAAATTTTTGAAAGGCTAACCCCTTTCTTGTTTTTTGTCCGAAAATATTTTTTTTCTTATTTTGATATTTCATTATAGTAGCTATTTAGTGCATTCAAAATGAAATTAATACCAAGTGGAAATTATTGGATTGCTTAGCAGGTTTTTAAGATATGAGTAAAAAAAAGGCCACTCCGAATTCACTCTTCATTTTGTAGTTAAATCCCATAGAAGTTGGCGAGGCTCATTCAATCCGTTACACATATTGTAGTACATCACTCTAGCTTTCATTTAAGGGCAATAGCTATTTGATACCTTGGCTGATTTCCGAAATATGTGCAAACAAAGACAAGGTCAAAAATCTATTTTTAAACATCGAGTAACTCCGAAAATACTAATGTAAGAAAAAAAAGTACCACAGCGTCTTTTTCGTATTGGAATGTCTTACGCGTATTGTAGTACATCACTCTAGCTTTCATTTAAGGGCAATAGCTATTTGATACCTTGGCTGGTTTCCGAAATATGTGCAAACAAAGACAAGGTCAAAGTATACGATTTTTAAAAGTCCAAAAACTCGGAAAATTCTAATGTGAGAAAAAAAAGTACCACAGCGTCAGTATCACTACTACAACGTCTATCGATGAGCAAATTTACAAACAAATCTATTTTTTTTAAATTTCGCAAATTTTTGAAAGGCTAACCCCTTTCTTGTTTTTTGTCCGAAAATATTTTTTTTCTTATTTTGATATTTCATTATAGTAGCTATTTAGTGCATTCAAAATGAAATTAATACCAAGTGGAAATTATTGGATTGCTTAGCAGGTTTTTAAGATATGAGTAAAAAAAAGGCCACTCCGAATTCACTCTTAATTTTGTAGTTAAATCCCATAGAAGTTGGCGAGGCTCATTCAATCCGTTACACATATTGTAGTACATCACTCTAGCTTTCATTTAAGGGCAATAGCTATTTGATACCTTGGCTGATTTCCGAAATATGTGCAAACAAAGACAAGGTCAAAGTCTATTTTTAAACATCGAGTTACTCCGAAAATACTAATGTAAGAAAAAAAGTACCACAGCGTCTTTTTCGTGGCTGGTTTCCGAAATATGTGCAAACAAAGACAAGGTCAAAGTATACGATTTTTAAAAGTACAATAACACGGAAAATTCTAATGTGAGAAAAAAAAGTACCACAGCGTCAGTATCACTACTACAACGTCTATCGATGAGCAAATTTACAAACAGCGTCTTTTTCGTATTGGAATGTCTTACGCGTATTGTAGTACATCACTCTAGCTTTGATTTAAGGGCAATAGCTATTTGATACCTTGGCTGGTTTCCGAAATATGTGCAAACAAAGACAAGGTCAAAGTCTATTTTTAAACATCGAGTAACTCCGAAAATTCCATTGTAAGAAAAAAAGTACTACAGCGTCTTTTTCGTATTAGAATGTCTTACGCGTATTGTAGTACATCACTCTAGCTTTCATTTAAGGGCAATAGCTATTTGATACCTTGGCTGGTTTCCGAAATATGTGCAAACAAAGACAAGGTCAAAGTCTATTTTTAAACATCGAGTAACTCCGAAAATACTAATGTAAGAAAAAAAGTACCACAGCGTCTTTTTCGTATTGGAATGTCTTACGCGTATTGTAGTACATCACTCTAGCTTTGATTTAAGGGCAATAGCTATTTGATACCTTGGCTGGTTTCCGAAATATGTGCAAACAAAGACAAGGTCAAAGTCTATTTTTAAACATCGAGTAACTCCGAAAATTCTAATGTAAGAAAAAAAGTACCACAGCGTCTTTTTCGTATTGGAATGGCTTACACGTATTGTAGTACATCACTCTAGCTTTGATTTAAGGGCAATAGCTATTTGATACCTTGGCTGGTTTCCGAAATATGTGCAAACAAAGACAAGGTCAAAGTCTATTTTTAAACATCGAGTAACTCCGAAAATACTAATGTAAGAAAAAAGTACCACAGCGTCTTTTTCGTATTGGAATGTCTTACGCGTATGGTAGTACATCACTCTAGCTTTCATTTAAGGGCAATAGCTATTTGATACCTTGGCTGGTTTCCGAAATATGTGCAAACAAAGACAAAGTCAAAGTATACGATTTTTAAAAGTCCAATAACTCGGAAAATTCTAATGTGAGAAAAAAAAGTACCACAGCGTCAGTATCACTACTACAACGTCTATCGATGAGCAAATTTACAAACAAATCTATTTTTTTTAAATTTCGCAAATTTTTGAAAGGCTAACCCCTTTCTTGTTTTTTGTCCGAAAATATTTTTTTTCTTATTTTGATATTTCATTATAGTAGCTATTTAGTGCATTCAAAATGAAATTAATACCAAGTGGAAATTATTGGATTGCTTAGCAGGTTTTTAAGATATGAGTAAAAAAAAGGCCACTCCGAATTCACTCTTCATTTTGTAGTTAAATCCCATAGAAGTTGGCGAGGCTCATTCAATCCGTTACACATATTGTAGTACATCACTCTAGCTTTCATTTAAGGGCAATAGCTATTTGATACCTTGGCTGATTTCCGAAATATGTACAAACAACGACAAGGTCAAAGTCTATTTTTAAACATCAAGTAACTCCGAAAATTCTAATGTAAGAAAAAAAGTACCACAGCGTCTTTTTCGTATTGGAATGGCTTACACGTATTGTAGTACATCACTCTAGCTTTGATTTAAGGGCATTAGCTATTTGATACCTTGGCTGGTTTCCGAAATATGTGCAAACAAAGACATGGTCAAAGTATACGATTTTTAAAAGTCCAATAACTCGGAAAATTCTAATGTGAGAAAAAAAAGTACCACAGCGTCAGTATCACTACTACAACGTCTATCGATGAGCAAATTTACAAACAAATCTATTTTTTTTAAATTTCGCAAATTTTTGAAAGGCTTTCTTGTTTTTTGTCCGAAAATATTTTTTTTCTTATTTTGATATTTCATTATAGTAGCTATTTAGTGCATTCAAAATGAAATTAATAACAAGTGGAAATTATTGGATTGCTTAGCAGGTTTTTAAGATATGAGTAAAAAAAAGGCCACTCCGAATTCACTCTTCATTTTGTAGTTGAATCCCATAGAAGTTGGCGAGGCTCATTCAATCCGTTACACATATTGTAGTACATCACTCTATCTTTCATTTAAGGGCAATAGCTATTTGATACCTTGGCTGATTTCCGAAATATGTGCAAACAAAGACAAGGTCAAAGTCTATTTTTAAACATCAAGTAACTCCGAAAATTCTAATGTAAGAAAAAAAGTACCACAGCGTCTTTTTCGTATTGGAATGGCTTACACGTATTGTAGTACATCACTCTAGCTTTGATTTAAGGGCATTAGCTATTTGATACCTTGGCTGGTTTCCGAAATATGTGCAAACAAAGACATGGTCAAAGTATACGATTTTTAAAAGTCCAATAACTCGGAAAATTCTAATGTGAGAAAAAAAAGTACCACAGCGTCAGTATCACTACTACAACGTCTATCGATGAGCAAATTTACAAACAAATCTATTTTTTTTAAATTTCGCAAATTTTTGAAAGGCTAACCCCTTTCTTGTTTTTTGTCCGAAAATATTTTTTTTCTTATTTTGATATTTCATTATAGTAGCTATTTAGTGCATTCAAAATGAAATTAATACCAAGTGGAAATTATTGGATTGCTTAGCAGGTTTTTAAGATATGAGTAAAAAAAAGGCCACTCCGAATTCACTCTTCATTTTGTAGTTGAATCCCATAGAAGTTGGCGAGGCTCATTCAATCCGTTACACATATTGTAGTACATCACTCTATCTTTCATTTAAGGGCAATAGCTATTTGATACCTTGGCTGATTTCCGAAATATGTGCAAACAAAGACAAGGTCAAAGTCTATTTTTAAACATCAAGTAACTCCGAAAATTCTAATGTAAGAAAAAAAGTACCACAGCGTCTTTTTCGTATTGGAATGGCTTACACGTATTGTAGTACATCACTCTAGCTTTGATTTAAGGGCATTAGCTATTTGATACCTTGGCTGGTTTCCGAAATATGTGCAAACAAAGACATGGTCAAAGTATACGATTTTTAAAAGTCCAATAACTCGGAAAATTCTAATGTGAGAAAAAAAAGTACCACAGCGTCAGTATCACTACTACAACGTCTATCGATGAGCAAATTTACAAACAAATCTATTTTTTTTAAATTTCGCAAATTTTTGAAAGGCTAACCCCTTTCTTGTTTTTTGTCCGAAAATATTTTTTTTCTTATTTTGATATTTCATTATAGTAGCTATTTAGTGCATTCAAAATGAAATTAATACCAAGTGGAAATTATTGGATTGCTTAGCAGGTTTTTAAGATATGAGTAAAAAAAGGCCACTCCGAATTCACTCTTCATTTTGTAGTTAAATCCCATAGAAGTTGGCGAGGCTCATTCAATCCGTTACACATATTGTAGTACATCACTCTAGCTTTCATTTAAGGGCAATAGCTATTTAGTGCATTCAAAATGAAATTAATACCAAGTGGAAATTATTGGATTGCTTAGCAGGTTTTTAAGATATGAGTAAAAAAAAGGCCACTCCGAATTCACTCTTCATTTTGTAGTTAAATCCCATAGAAGTTGGCGAGGCTCATTCAATCCGTTACACATATTGTAGTACATAACTCTAGCTTTGATTTAAGGGCAATAGCTATTGGATACCTTGGCTGGTTTCCGAAATATGTGCAAACAAAGACAAGGTCAAAGTATACGATTTTTAAAAGTCCAATAACTCGGAAAATTCTAATGTGAGAAAAAAAAGTACCACAGCGTCAGTATCACTACTACAACGTCTATCGATGAGCAAATTTACAAACAAATCTATTTTTTTTAAATTTCGCAAATTTTTGAAAGGCTATCCCCTTTCTTTTTTTTTGTCCGAAAATATTTTTTTTCTTATTTTGATATTTCATTATAGTAGCTATTTAGTGCATTCAAAATGAAATTAATACCAAGTGGAAATTATTGGATTGCTTAGCAGGTTTTCAAGATATGAGTAAAAAAAAGGCCACTCCGAATTCACTCTTCATTTTGTAGTTAAATCCCAAAGAAGTTGGCGAGGCTCATTCAATCCGTTACACATATTGTAGTACATCACTCTAGCTTTCATTTAAGGGCAATAGCTATTTGATACCTTGGCTGATTTCCGAAATATGTGCAAACAAAGACAAGGTCAAAGTCTATTTTTAAACATCAAGTAACTCCGAAAATTCTAATGTAAGAAAAAAAGTACCACAGCGTCTTTTTCGTATTGGAATGGCTTACACGTATTGTAGTACATCACTCTAGCTTTGATTTAAGGGCAATAGCTATTTGATACCTTGGCTGGTTTCCGAAATATGTGCAAACAAAGACAAGGTCAAAGTCTATTTTTAAACATCGAGTAACTCCGAAAATACTAATGTAAGAAAAAAAGTACCACAGCGTCTTTTTCGTATTGGAATGTCTTACGCGTATTGTAGTACATCACTCTAGCTTTCATTTAAGGGCAATAGCTATTTGATACCATGGCTGGTTTCCGAAATATGTGCAAACAAAGACAAGGTCAAAGTATACGATTTATAAAAGTCCAATAACTCGGAAAATTCTAATGTGAGAAAAAAAAGTACCACAGCGTCAGTATCACTACTACAACGTCTATCGATGAGCAAATTTACAAACAGCGTCTTTTTCGTATTGGAATGTCTTACGCGTATTGTAGTACATCACTCTAGCTTTCATTTAAGGGCAATAGCTATTTGATACCTTGGCTGATTTCCGAAATATGTGCAAACAAAGACAAGGTCAAAGTCTATTTTTATACACTCCATCATAGGATGGAGTATATACTAAGTTTGTCATTCCGTTTGCAACACCTCGAAAGAGTGATCTGCGACCCTATAAAGTATATATATTATTGGTCAGTGTAACATTCTAAGACATTCTAGCGATGTCCGTCTGTCTGTCCGTCCGTCCGTCCGTCCGTCCGTCTGTTGTCTGTTGAAATCACGATAGAGTGCGAACGACCAACGCTAAAAAGCTGAAATTTTGCAGGAGGATGTTTTTTGCCCATAAGCAGGTTAAGTTCGAGAATGGGCCATATCGGACCAAAGGGGAAAAAGTTCCCCTTTACGGGACTAAATATATTCCGGCCATAATCAAATTTTTCAAATATTTTTTTTCACTACATCTAAGTTCTAAGTTTATATAATTTATAGATGGGAAAAAAATCCCAAAAATGGGCGTGCTCATGGGTTCCGTGGACCCTTGGGGCCCAAAAAAGGGCCCATGATAAACATGCGCATATGGGTATCGAAGTGCAACGAAATTTACTCACGAACCCAAATATGCATTTATTTTCATGATTTGCCTAAATTTTTTTATCCGGTTTCTGGGACTATCGGGTCACCAGCGGCCCAAAAACCGTCCCTTGACAAACATGGACATATGGGTATCGAAATGCAACGAAATTTTCTCGCGAACCCAAATATGCATTTATTTTCATGATTTGGATAAAATTTGTGATCGGGTTCCTGGGACTATCGGGTCACGAGCGGCCCAAAAACTCAGTTAGTTTTCTTATTTATTAACTTTTTAAGGATCCATGATGGAGGGTATATAAGATTCGGCCCGGCCGAACTTACTATTTGTCCACTTGTTAAACATCAAGTAACTCCGAAAATTCTAATGTAAGAAAAAAAGTACCACAGTGTCTTTTTCGTATTGGAATGGCTTACACGTATTGTAGTACATCACTCTAGCTTTGATTTAAGGGCAATAGCTATTTGATACCTTGGCTGGTTTCCGAAATATGTGCAAACAAAGACAAGGTCAAAGTATACGATTTTTAAAAGTCCAATAACTCGGAAAATTCTAATGTGAGAAAAAAAAGTACCACAGCGTCAGTATCACTACTACAACGTCTATCGATGAGCAAATTTACAAACAGCGTCTTTTTCGTATTGGAATGTCTTACGCGTATTGTAGTACATCACTCTAGCTTTCATTTAAGGGCAATAGCTATTTGATACCTTGGCTGATATCCGAAATATGTGCAAACAAAGACAAGGTCAAAGTCTATTTTTAAACATCGAGTAACTCCGAAAATTCTAATGTAAGAAAAAAAGTACCACAGCGTCTTTTTCGTATTGGAATGGCTTACGCGTATTGTAGTACATCACTCTAGCTTTGATTTAAGGGCAATAGCTATTTGATACCTTTGCTGGTTTCCGAAATATGTGCAAACAAAGACAAGGTCAAAGTCTATTTTTAAACATCGAGTAACTCCGAAAATACTAATGTAAGAAAAAAAGTACCACAGCGTCTTTTTCGTATTGGAATGTCTTACGCGATTGTAGTACATCACTCTAGCTTTAATTAAAGGGCAATAGCTATTTGATACCTTGGCTGGTTTCCGAAATATGTGCAAACAAAGACAAGGTCAAAGTATACGATTTTTAAAAGTCCAATAACTCGGAAAATTCTAATGTGAGAAAAAAAAGTACCACAGCGTCAGTATCACTACTACAACGTCTATCGATGAGCAAATTTACAAACAGCGTCTTTTTCGTATTGGAATGTCTTACGCGTATTGTAGTACATCACTCTAGCTTTCATTTAAGGGCAATAGCTATTTGATACCTTGGCTGATTTCCGAAATATGTGCAAACAACGACAAGGTCAAAGTCTATTTTTAAACATCGAGTAACTCCGAAAATTCTAATGTAAGAAAAAAAGTACCACAGCGTCTTTTTCGTATTGGAATGTCTTACGCGTATTGTAGTACATCACTCTAGCTTTCATTTAAGGGCAATAGCTATTTGATACCTTGGCTGATTTCCGAAATATGTGCAAACAAAGACAAGGTCAAAGTCTATTTTTAAACATCGAGTAACTCCGAAAATACTAATGTAAGAAAAAAAGTACCACAGCGTCTTTTTCGTATTGGAATGTCTTACGCGTATTGTAGTACATCACTCTAGCTTTAATTAAAGGGCAATAGCTATTTGATACCTTGGCTGGTTTCCGAAATATGTGCAAACAAAGACAAGGTCAAAGTATACGATTTTTAAAAGTCCAATAACTCGGAAAATTCTAATGTGAGAAAAAAATGTACCACAGCGTCAGTATCACTACTACAACGTCTATCGATGAGCAAATTTACAAACAGCGTCTTTTTCGTATTGGAATGTCGTACGCGTATTGTAGTACATCACTCTAGCTTTCATTTAAGGGCAATAGCTATTTGATACCTTGGCTGATTTCCGAAATATGTGCAAACAAAGACAAGGTCAAAGTATACGATTTATAAAAGTCCAATAACTCGGAAAATTCTAATGTGAGAAAAAAAAGTACCACAGCGTCAGTATCACTACTACAACGTCTATCGATGAGCAAATTTACAAACAGCGTCTTTTTCGTATTGGAATGTCTTACGCGTATTGTAGTACATCACTCTAGCTTTCATTTAAGGGCAATAGCTATTTGATACCTTGGCTGATTTCCGAAATATGTGCAAACAAAGACAAGGTCAAAGTCTATTTTTAAACATCAAGTAACTCCGAAAATTCTAATGTAAGAAAAAAAGTACCACAGTGTCTTTTTCGTATTGGAATGGCTTACACGTATTGTAGTACATCACTCTAGCTTTGATTTAAGGGCAATAGCTATTTGATACCTTGGCTGGTTTCCGAAATATGTGCAAACAAAGACAAGGTCAAAGTATACGATTTTTAAAAGTCCAATAACTCGGAAAATTCTAATGTGAGAAAAAAAAGTACCACAGCGTCAGTATCACTACTACAACGTCTATCGATGAGCAAATTTACAAACAGCGTCTTTTTCGTATTGGAATGTCTTACGCGTATTGTAGTACATCACTCTAGCTTTCATTTAAGGGCAATAGCTATTTGATACCTTGGCTGGTTTCCGAAATATGTGCAAACAAAGACAAGGTCAAAGTATACGATTTATAAAAGTCCAATAACTCGGAAAATTCTAATGTGAGAAAAAAAAGTACCACAGCGTCAGTATCACTACTACAACGTCTATCGATGAGCAAATTTACAAACAGCGTCTTTTTCGTATTGGAATGTCTTACGCGTATTGTAGTACATCACTCTAGCTTTCATTTAAGGGCAATAGCTATTTGATACCTTGGCTGGTTTCCGAAATATGTGCAAACAAAGACAAGGTCAAAGTATACGATTTATAAAAGTCCAATAACTCGGAAAATTCTAATGTGAGAAAAAAAAGTACCACAGCGTCAGTATCACTACTACAACGTCTATCGATGAGCAAATTTACAAACAGCGTCTTTTTCGTATTGGAATGGCTTACACGTATTGTAGTACATCACTCTAGCTTTGATTTAAGGGCAATAGCTATTTGATACCTTGGCTGGTTTCCGAAATATGTGCAAACAGAGACAAGGTCAAAGTATACGATTTTTAAAAGTCCAATAACTCGGAAAATTCTAATGTGAGAAAAAAAAGTACCACAGCGTCAGTATCACTACTACAACGTCTATCGATGAGCAAATTTACAAACAGCGTCTTTTTCGTATTGGAATGTCTTACGCGTATTGTAGTACATCACTCTAGCTTTCATTTAAGGGCAATAGCTATTTGATACCTTGGCTGATTTCCGAAATATGTGCAAACAAAGACAAGGTCAAAGTCTATTTTTAAACATCAAGTAACTCCGAAAATTCTAATGTAAGAAAAAAAGTACCACAGTGTCTTTTTCGTATTGGAATGGCTTACACGTATTGTAGTACATCACTCTAGCTTTGATTTAAGGGCAATAGCTATTTGATACCTTGGCTGGTTTCCGAAATATGTGCAAACAAAGACAAGGTCAAAGTATACGATTTTTAAAAGTCCAATAACTCGGAAAATTCTAATGTGAGAAAAAAAAGTACCACAGCGTCAGTATCACTACTACAACGTCTATCAATGAGCAAATTTACAAACAAATCTTTTTTTTTAAATTTCGCAAATTTTTGAAAGGCTAACCCCTTTCTTGTTTTTTGTCCGAAAATATTTTTTTTCTTATTTTGATATTTCATTATAGTAGCTATTTAGTGCATTCAAAATGAAATTAATACCAAGTGGAAATTATTGGATTGCTTAGCAGGTTTTCAAGATATGAGTAAAAAAAAGGCCACTCCGAATTCACTCTTCATTTTGTAGTTAAATCCCATAGAAGTTGGCGAGGCTCATTCAATCCGTTACACATATTGTAGTACATCACTCTAGCTTTCATTTAAGGGCAATAGCTATTTGATACCTTGGCTGATTTCCGAAATATGTGCAAACAAAGACAAGGTCAAAGTTTATTTTTAAACATCGAGTAACTCCGAAAATACTAATGTAAGAAAAAAAGTACCACAGCGTCTTTTTCGTATTGGAATGTCTTACGCGTATTATAGTACATCACTCTAGCTTTCATTTAAGGGCAATAGCTATTTGATACCTTGGCTGGTTTCCGAAATATGTGCAAACAAAGACAAGGTCAAAGTATACGATTTTTAAAAGTCCAATAACTCGGAAAATTCTAATGTGAGAAAAAAAGTACCACAGCGTCAGTATCACTACTACAACGTCTATCAATGAGCAAATTTACAAACAAATCTTTTTTTTTAAATTTCGCAAATTTTTGAAAGGCTAACCCCTTTCTTGTTTTTTGTCCGAAAATATTTTTTTTCTTATTTTGATATTTCATTATAGTAGCTATTTAGTGCATTCAAAATGAAATTAATACCAAGTGGAAATTATTGGATTGCTTAGCAGGTTTTCAAGATAAGAGTAAAAAAAAGGCCACTCCGAATTCACTCTTCATTTTGTAGTTAAATCCCATAGAAGTTGGCGAGGCTCATTCAATCCGTTACACATATTGTAGTACATCACTCTAGCTTTCATTTAAGGGCAATAGCTATTTGATACCTTGGCTGATTTCCGAAATATGTGCAAACAAAGACAAGGTCAAAGTCTATTTTTAAACATCGAGTAACTCCGAAAATTCTAATGTAAGAAAAAAAATACCACAGCGTCTTTTTCGTATTGGAATGTCTTACGCGTATTGTAGTACATCACTCTAGCTTTCATTTAAGGGCAATAGCTATTTGATACCTTGGCTGGTTTCCGAAATATGTGCAAACAAAGACAAGGTCAAAGTATACGATTTTTAAAAGTCCAATAACTCGGAAAATTCTAATGTGAGAAAAAAAAGTACCACAGCGTCAGTATCACTACTACAACGTCTATCGATGAGCAAATTTACAAACAGCGTCTTTTTCGTATTGGAATGTCTTACGCGTATTGTAGTACATCACTCTAGCTTTGATGTAAGGGCAATAGCTATTTGTGCAAACAAAGACAAGGTCAAAGTCTATTTTTAAACATCGAGTAACTCCGAAAATTCTAATGTAAGAAAAAAAGTACCACAGCGTCTTTTTCGTATTGGAATGTCTTACGCGTATTGTAGTACATTACTCTAGCTTTCATTTAAGGGCAATAGCTATTTGATACCTTGGCTGGTTTCCGAAATATGTGCAAACAAAGACAAGGTCAAAGTATACGATTTTTAAAAGTCCAATAACTCGGAAAATTCTAATGTGAGAAAAAAAAGTACCACAGCGTCAGTATCACTACTACAACGTCTATCGATGAGCAAATTTACAAACAGCGTCTTTTTCGTATTGGAATGTCTTACGCGTATTGTAGTACATCACTCTAGCTTTAATTTAAGGGCAATAGCTATTTGATACCTTGGCTGGTTTCCGAAATATGTGCAAACAAAGACAAGGTCAAAGTATACGATTTTTAAAAGTCCAATAACTCGGAAAATTCTAATGTGAGAAAAAAAAGTACCACAGCGTCAGTATCACTACTACAACGTCTATCAATGAGCAAATTTACAAACAAATCTTTTTTTTTAAATTTCGCAAATTTTTGAAAGGCTAACCCCTTTCTTGTTTTTTGTCCGAAAATATTTTTTTTTTATTTTGATATTTCATTATAGTAGCTATTTAGTGCATTCAAAATGAAATTAATACCAAGTGGAAATTATTGGATTGCTTAGCAGGTTTTCAAGATATGAGTAAAAAAAGGCCACTCCGAATTCACTCTTCATTTTGTAGTTAAATCCCATAGAAGTTGGCGAGGCTCATTCAATCCGTTACACATATTGTAGTACATCACTGTAGCTTTCATTTAAGGGCAATAGCTATTTGATACCTTGGCTGATTTCCGAAATATGTGCAAACAAAGACAAGGTCAAAGTATATTTTTAAACATCGAGTAACTCCGAAAATCCTAATGTAAGAAAAAAAGTACCACAGCGTCTTTTTCGTACGGGAATGGCTTACACGTATTGTAGTACATCACTCTAGCTTTGATGTAAGGGCAATAGCTATTTGATACCTTGGCTGGTTTCCGAAATATGTGCAAACAAAGACAAGGTCAAAGTCTATTTTTAAACATCGAGTAACTCCGAAAATTCTAATGTAAGAAAAAAAATACCACAGCGTCTTTTTCGTATTGGAATGTCTTACGCGTATTGTAGTACATCACTCTAGCTTTCATTTAAGGGCAATAGCTATTTGATACCTTGGCTGGTTTCCGAAATATGTGCAAACAAAGACAAGGTCAAAGTATACGATTTTTAAAAGTCCAATAACTCGGAAAATTCTAATGTGAGAAAAAAAAGTACCACAGCGTCAGTATCACTACTACAACGTCTATCGATGAGCAAATTTACAAACAGCGTCTTTTTCGTATTGGAATGTCTTACGCGTATTGTAGTACATCACTCTAGCTTTGATGTAAGGGCAATAGCTATTTGATACCTTGGCTGGTTTCCGAAATATGTGCAAACAAAGACAAGGTCAAAGTCTATTTTTAAACATCGAGTAACTCCGAAAATTCTAATGTAAGAAAAAAAGTACCACAGCGTCTTTTTCGTATTGGAATGTCTTACGCGTATTGTAGTACATCACTCTAGCTTTCATTTAAGGGCAATAGCTATTTGATACCTTGGCTGGTTTCCGAAATATGTGCAAACAAAGACAAGGTCAAAGTATACGATTTTTAAAAGTCCAATAACTCGGAAAATTCTAATGTGAGAAAAAAAAGTACCACAGCGTCAGTATCACTACTACAACGTCTATCGATGAGCAAATTTACAAACAGCGTCTTTTTCGTATTGGAATGTCTTACGCGTATTGTAGTACATCACTCTAGCTTTCATTTAAGGGCAATAGCTATTTGATACCTTGGCTGGTTTCCGAAATATGTGCAAACAAAGACAAGGTCAAAGTATACGATTTATAAAAGTCCAATAACTCGGAAAATTCTAATGTGAGAAAAAAAAGTACCACAGCGTCAGTATCACTACTACAACGTCTATCGATGAGCAAATTTACAAACAGCGTCTTTTTCGTATTGGAATGTCGTACGCGTATTGTAGTACATCACTCTAGCTTTCATTTAAGGGCAATAGCTATTTGATACCTTGGCTGATTTCCGAAATATGTGCAAACAAAGACAAGGTCAAAGTATACGATTTATAAAAGTCCAATAACTCGGAAAATTCTAATGTGAGAAAAAAAAGTACCACAGCGTCAGTATCACTACTACAACGTCTATCGATGAGCAAATTTACAAACAGCGTCTTTTTCGTATTGGAATGTCTTACGCGTATTGTAGTACATCACTCTAGCTTTCATTTAAGGGCAATAGCTATTTGATACCTTGGCTGATTTCCGAAATATGTGCAAACAAAGACAAGGTCAAAGTCTATTTTTAAACATCAAGTAACTCCGAAAATTCTAATGTAAGAAAAAAAGTACCACAGCGTCTTTTTCGTATTGGAATGTCTTACGCGTATTGTAGTACATCACTCTAGCTTTCATTTAAGGGCAATAGCTATTTGATACCTTGGCTGGTTTCCGAAATATGTGCAAACAAAGACAAGGTCAAAGTATACGATTTTTAAAAGTCCAATAACTCGGAAAATTCTAATGTGAGAAAAAAATGTACCACAGCGTCAGTATCACTACTACAACGTCTATCGATGAGCAAATTTACAAACAGCGTCTTTTTCGTATTGGAATGTCGTACGCGTATTGTAGTACATCACTCTAGCTTTCATTTAAGGGCAATAGCTATTTGATACCTTGGCTGATTTCCGAAATATGTGCAAACAAAGACAAGGTCAAAGTATACGATTTATAAAAGTCCAATAACTCGGAAAATTCTAATGTGAGAAAAAAAAGTACCACAGCGTCAGTATCACTACTACAACGTCTATCGATGAGCAAATTTACAAACAGCGTCTTTTTCGTATTGGAATGTCTTACGCGTATTGTAGTACATCACTCTAGCTTTCATTTAAGGGCAATAGCTATTTGATACCTTGGCTGATTTCCGAAATATGTGCAAACAAAGACAAGGTCAAAGTCTATTTTTAAACATCAAGTAACTCCGAAAATTCTAATGTAAGAAAAAAAGTACCACAGTGTCTTTTTCGTATTGGAATGGCTTACACGTATTGTAGTACATCACTCTAGCTTTGATTTAAGGGCAATAGCTATTTGATACCTTGGCTGGTTTCCGAAATATGTGCAAACAAAGACAAGGTCAAAGTATACGATTTTTAAAAGTCCAATAACTCGGAAAATTCTAATGTGAGAAAAAAAAGTACCACAGCGTCAGTATCACTACTACAACGTCTATCGATGAGCAAATTTACAAACAGCGTCTTTTTCGTATTGGAATGTCTTACGCGTATTGTAGTACATCACTCTAGCTTTCATTTAAGGGCAATAGCTATTTGATACCTTGGCTGGTTTCCGAAATATGTGCAAACAAAGACAAGGTCAAAGTATACGATTTATAAAAGTCCAATAACTCGGAAAATTCTAATGTGAGAAAAAAAAGTACCACAGCGTCAGTATCACTACTACAACGTCTATCGATGAGCAAATTTACAAACAGCGTCTTTTTCGTATTGGAATGTCTTACGCGTATTGTAGTACATCACTCTAGCTTTTATTTAAGGGCAATAGCTATTTGATACCTTGGCTGGTTTCCGAAATATGTGCAAACAAAGACAAGGTCAAAGTATACGATTTATAAAAGTCCAATAACTCGGAAAATTCTAATGTGAGAAAAAAAAGTACCACAGCGTCAGTATCACTACTACAACGTCTATCGATGAGCAAATTTACAAACAGCGTCTTTTTCGTATTGGAATGGCTTACACGTATTGTAGTACATCACTCTAGCTTTGATTTAAGGGCAATAGCTATTTGATACCTTGGCTGGTTTCCGAAATATGTGCAAACAGAGACAAGGTCAAAGTATACGATTTTTAAAAGTCCAATAACTCGGAAAATTCTAATGTGAGAAAAAAAAGTACCACAGCGTCAGTATCACTACTACAACGTCTATCGATGAGCAAATTTACAAACAGCGTCTTTTTCGTATTGGAATGTCTTACGCGTATTGTAGTACATCACTCTAGCTTTCATTTAAGGGCAATAGCTATTTGATACCTTGGCTGATTTCCGAAATATGTGCAAACAAAGACAAGGTCAAAGTCTATTTTTAAACATCAAGTAACTCCGAAAATTCTAATGTAAGAAAAAAAGTACCACAGTGTCTTTTTCGTATTGGAATGGCTTACACGTATTGTAGTACATCACTCTAGCTTTGATTTAAGGGCAATAGCTATTTGATACCTTGGCTGGTTTCCGAAATATGTGCAAACAAAGACAAGGTCAAAGTATACGATTTTTAAAAGTCCAATAACTCGGAAAATTCTAATGTGAGAAAAAAAAGTACCACAGCGTCAGTATCACTACTACAACGTCTATCAATGAGCAAATTTACAAACAAATCTTTTTTTTTAAATTTCGCAAATTTTTGAAAGGCTAACCCCTTTCTTGTTTTTTGTCCGAAAATATTTTTTTTCTTATTTTGATATTTCATTATAGTAGCTATTTAGTGCATTCAAAATGAAATTAATACCAAGTGGAAATTATTGGATTGCTTAGCAGGTTTTCAAGATATGAGTAAAAAAAAGGCCACTCCGAATTCACTCTTCATTTTGTAGTTAAATCCCATAGAAGTTGGCGAGGCTCATTCAATCCGTTACACATATTGTAGTACATCACTCTAGCTTTCATTTAAGGGCAATAGCTATTTGATACCTTGGCTGATTTCCGAAATATGTGCAAACAAAGACAAGGTCAAAGTTTATTTTTAAACATCGAGTAACTCCGAAAATACTAATGTAAGAAAAAAAGTACCACAGCGTCTTTTTCGTATTGGAATGTCTTACGCGTATTATAGTACATCACTCTAGCTTTCATTTAAGGGCAATAGCTATTTGATACCTTGGCTGGTTTCCGAAATATGTGCAAACAAAGACAAGGTCAAAGTATACGATTTTTAAAAGTCCAATAACTCGGAAAATTCTAATGTGAGAAAAAAAGTACCACAGCGTCAGTATCACTACTACAACGTCTATCAATGAGCAAATTTACAAACAAATCTTTTTTTTTAAATTTCGCAAATTTTTGAAAGGCTAACCCCTTTCTTGTTTTTTGTCCGAAAATATTTTTTTTCTTATTTTGATATTTCATTATAGTAGCTATTTAGTGCATTCAAAATGAAATTAATACCAAGTGGAAATTATTGGATTGCTTAGCAGGTTTTCAAGATAAGAGTAAAAAAAAGGCCACTCCGAATTCACTCTTCATTTTGTAGTTAAATCCCATAGAAGTTGGCGAGGCTCATTCAATCCGTTACACATATTGTAGTACATCACTCTAGCTTTCATTTAAGGGCAATAGCTATTTGATACCTTGGCTGATTTCCGAAATATGTGCAAACAAAGACAAGGTCAAAGTCTATTTTTAAACATCGAGTAACTCCGAAAATTCTAATGTAAGAAAAAAAATACCACAGCGTCTTTTTCGTATTGGAATGTCTTACGCGTATTGTAGTACATCACTCTAGCTTTCATTTAAGGGCAATAGCTATTTGATACCTTGGCTGGTTTCCGAAATATGTGCAAACAAAGACAAGGTCAAAGTATACGATTTTTAAAAGTCCAATAACTCGGAAAATTCTAATGTGAGAAAAAAAAGTACCACAGCGTCAGTATCACTACTACAACGTCTATCGATGAGCAAATTTACAAACAGCGTCTTTTTCGTATTGGAATGTCTTACGCGTATTGTAGTACATCACTCTAGCTTTGATGTAAGGGCAATAGCTATTTGTGCAAACAAAGACAAGGTCAAAGTCTATTTTTAAACATCGAGTAACTCCGAAAATTCTAATGTAAGAAAAAAAGTACCACAGCGTCTTTTTCGTATTGGAATGTCTTACGCGTATTGTAGTACATTACTCTAGCTTTCATTTAAGGGCAATAGCTATTTGATACCTTGGCTGGTTTCCGAAATATGTGCAAACAAAGACAAGGTCAAAGTATACGATTTTTAAAAGTCCAATAACTCGGAAAATTCTAATGTGAGAAAAAAAAGTACCACAGCGTCAGTATCACTACTACAACGTCTATCGATGAGCAAATTTACAAACAGCGTCTTTTTCGTATTGGAATGTCTTACGCGTATTGTAGTACATCACTCTAGCTTTAATTTAAGGGCAATAGCTATTTGATACCTTGGCTGGTTTCCGAAATATGTGCAAACAAAGACAAGGTCAAAGTATACGATTTTTAAAAGTCCAATAACTCGGAAAATTCTAATGTGAGAAAAAAAAGTACCACAGCGTCAGTATCACTACTACAACGTCTATCAATGAGCAAATTTACAAACAAATCTTTTTTTTTAAATTTCGCAAATTTTTGAAAGGCTAACCCCTTTCTTGTTTTTTGTCCGAAAATATTTTTTTTTTATTTTGATATTTCATTATAGTAGCTATTTAGTGCATTCAAAATGAAATTAATACCAAGTGGAAATTATTGGATTGCTTAGCAGGTTTTCAAGATATGAGTAAAAAAAGGCCACTCCGAATTCACTCTTCATTTTGTAGTTAAATCCCATAGAAGTTGGCGAGGCTCATTCAATCCGTTACACATATTGTAGTACATCACTGTAGCTTTCATTTAAGGGCAATAGCTATTTGATACCTTGGCTGATTTCCGAAATATGTGCAAACAAAGACAAGGTCAAAGTATATTTTTAAACATCGAGTAACTCCGAAAATCCTAATGTAAGAAAAAAAGTACCACAGCGTCTTTTTCGTACGGGAATGGCTTACACGTATTGTAGTACATCACTCTAGCTTTGATGTAAGGGCAATAGCTATTTGATACCTTGGCTGGTTTCCGAAATATGTGCAAACAAAGACAAGGTCAAAGTCTATTTTTAAACATCGAGTAACTCCGAAAATTCTAATGTAAGAAAAAAAATACCACAGCGTCTTTTTCGTATTGGAATGTCTTACGCGTATTGTAGTACATCACTCTAGCTTTCATTTAAGGGCAATAGCTATTTGATACCTTGGCTGGTTTCCGAAATATGTGCAAACAAAGACAAGGTCAAAGTATACGATTTTTAAAAGTCCAATAACTCGGAAAATTCTAATGTGAGAAAAAAAAGTACCACAGCGTCAGTATCACTACTACAACGTCTATCGATGAGCAAATTTACAAACAGCGTCTTTTTCGTATTGGAATGTCTTACGCGTATTGTAGTACATCACTCTAGCTTTGATGTAAGGGCAATAGCTATTTGATACCTTGGCTGGTTTCCGAAATATGTGCAAACAAAGACAAGGTCAAAGTCTATTTTTAAACATCGAGTAACTCCGAAAATTCTAATGTAAGAAAAAAAGTACCACAGCGTCTTTTTCGTATTGGAATGTCTTACGCGTATTGTAGTACATCACTCTAGCTTTCATTTAAGGGCAATAGCTATTTGATACCTTGGCTGGTTTCCGAAATATGTGCAAACAAAGACAAGGTCAAAGTATACGATTTTTAAAAGTCCAATAACTCGGAAAATTCTAATGTGAGAAAAAAAAGTACCACAGCGTCAGTATCACTACTACAACGTCTATCGATGAGCAAATTTACAAACAGCGTCTTTTTCGTATTGGAATGTCTTACGCGTATTGTAGTACATCACTCTAGCTTTAATTTAAGGGCAATAGCTATTTGATACCTTGGATGGTTTCCGAAATATGTGCAAACAAAGACAAGGTCAAAGTATACGATTTTTAAAAGTCCAATAACTCCGAAAATTCTAATGTGAGAAAAAAAAGTACCACAGCGTCAGTATCACTACTACAACGTCTATCGATGAGCAAATTTACAAACAAATCTATTTTTTTTAAATTTCGCAAATTTTTGAAAGGCTAACCCCTTTCTTGTTTTTTGTCCGAAAATATTTTTTTTCTTATTTTGATATTTCATTATAGTAGCTATTTAGTGCATTCAAAATGAAATTAATACCAAGTGGAAATTATTGGATTGCTTAGCAGGTTTTCAAGATATGAGTAAAAAAAAGGCCACTCCGAATTCACTCTTCATTTTGTAGTTAAATCCCATAGAAGTTGGCGAGGCTCATTCAATCCGTTACACATATTGTAGTACATCACTCTAGCTTTCATTTAAGGGCAATAGCTATTTGATACCTTGGCTGATTTCCGAAATATGTGCAAACAAAGACAAGGTCAAAGTCTATTTTTAAACATCGAGTAACTCCGAAAATTCTAATGTAAGAAAAAAAGTACCACAGCGTCTTTTTCGTATTGGAATGGCTTACACGTATTGTAGTACATCACTCTAGCTTTGATTTGAGGGCAATAGCTATTTGATACCTTGGCTGGTTTCCGAAATATGTGCAAACAAAGACAAGGTCAAAGTTTATTTTTAAACATCGAGTAACTCCGAAAATACTAATGTAAGAAAAAAAGTACCACAGCGTCTTTTTCGTATTGGAATGTCTTACGCGTATTATAGTACATCACTCTAGCTTTCATTTAAGGGCAATAGCTATTTGATACCTTGGCTGGTTTCCGAAATATGTGCAAACAAAGACAAGGTCAAAGTATACGATTTTTAAAAGTCCAATAACTCGGAAAATTCTAATGTGAGAAAAAAAAGTACCACAGCGTCAGTATCACTACTACAACGTCTATCAATGAGCAAATTTACAAACAAATCTTTTTTTTTAAATTTCGCAAATTTTTGAAAGGCTAACCCCTTTCTTGTTTTTTGTCCGAAAATATTTTTTTTTTTATTTTGATATTTCATTATAGTAGCTATTTAGTGCATTCAAAATGAAATTAATACCAAGTGGAAATTATTGGATTGCTTAGCAGGTTTTCAAGATAAGAGTAAAAAAAGGCCACTCCGAATTCACTCTTCATTTTGTAGTTAAATCCCATAGAAGTTGGCGAGGCTCATTCAATCCGTTACACATATTGTAGTACATCACTCTAGCTTTCATTTAAGGGCAATAGCTATTTGATACCTTGGCTGATTTCCGAAATATGTGCAAACAAAGACAAGGTCAAAGTCTATTTTTAAACATCGAGTAACTCCGAAAATTCTAATGTAAGAAAAAAAGTACCACAGCGTCTTTTTCGTATTGGAATGGCTTACACGTATTGTAGTACATCACTCTAGCTTTGATTTAAGGGCAATAGCTATTTGATACCTTGGCTGGTTTCCGAAATATGTGCAAACAAAGACAAGGTCAAAGTCTATTTGATACCTTGGCTGGTTTCCGAAATATGTGCAAACAAAGACAAGGTCAAAGTCTATTTTTAAACATCGAGTAACTCCGAAAATACTAATGTAAGAAAAAAAGTACCACAACGTCTTTTTCGTATTGGAATGGCTTACACGTATTGTAGTACATCACTCTAGCTTTGATTTAAGGGCAATAGCTATTTGATACCTTGGCTGGTTTCCGAAATATGTGCAAACAAAGACAAGGTCAAAGTCTATTTTTAAACATCGAGTAACTCCGAAAATACTAATGTACGAAAAAAAGTACCACAGCGTCTTTTTCGTATTGGAATGTCTTACGCGTATTGTAGTACATCACTCTAGCTTTCATTTAAGGGCAATAGCTATTTGATACCTTGGCTGGTTTCCGAAATATGTGCAAACAAAGACAAGGTCAAAGTCTATTTTTAAACATCGAGTAACTCCGAAAATTCTAATGTAAGAAAAAAAGTACCACAGCGTCTTTTTCGTATTGGAATGTCTTACGCGTATTGTAGTACATCACTCTAGCTTTCATTTAAGGGCAATAGCTATTTGATACATCGGCTGATTTTCGGAATATGTGCAAACATCGAGTAACTCCGAAAATTCTAATGTAAGAAAAAAGTAACACAGCGTCTTTTTCGTATTGGAATGGCTTACACGTATTGTAGTACATCACTCTAGCTTTCATTTAAGGGCAATAGCTATTTGATACCTAGGCTGGTTTCCGAAATATGTGCAAACAAAGACAAGGTCAAAGTCTATTTTTAAACATCGAGTAACTCCGAAAATTCTAATGTAAGAAAAAAAGTACCACAGCGTCTTTTTCGTATTGGAATGGCTTACACGTATTGTAGTACATCACTCTAGCTTTGATTTAAGGGCAATAGCTATTTGATACCTTGGCCGGTTTCCGAAATATGTGCAAACAAAGACAAGGTCAAAGTCTATTTTTAAACATCGAGTAACTCCGAAAATACTAATGTAAGAAAAAAAGTACCACAGCGTCTTTTTCGTATTGGAATGTCTTACGCGTATTGTAGTACATCACTCTAGCTTTCATTTAAGGGCAATAGCTATTTGATACATCGGCTGATTTTCGGAATATGTGCAAACATCGAGTAACTCCGAAAATTCTAATGTAAGAAAAAAGTAACACAGCGTCTTTTTCGTATTGGAATGGCTTACACGTATTGTAGTACATCACTCTAGCTTTCATTTAAGGGCAATAGCTATTTGATACCTTGGCTGGTTTCCGAAATATGTGCAAACAAAGACAAGGTCAAAGTATACGATTTTTAAAAGTCCAATAACTCGGAAAATTCTAATGTGAGAAAAAAAAGTACCACAGCGTCAGTATCACTACTACAACGTCTATCGATGAGCAAATTTACAAACAGCGTCTTTTTCGTATTGGAATGTCTTACGCGTATTGTAGTACATCACTCTAGCTTTGATGTAAGGGCAATAGCTATTTGATACCTTGGCTGGTTTCCGAAATATGTGCAAACAAAGACAAGGTCAAAGTCTATTTTTAAACATCGAGTAACTCCGAAAATTCTAATGTAAGAAAAAAAGTACCACAGCGTCTTTTTCGTATTGGAATGTCTTACGCGTATTGTAGTACATCACTCTAGCTTTCATTTAAGGGCAATAGCTATTTGATACCTTGGCTGGTTTCCGAAATATGTGCAAACAAAGACAAGGTCAAAGTATACGATTTTTAAAAGTCCAATAACTCGGAAAATTCTAATGTGAGAAAAAAAAGTACCACAGCGTCAGTATCACTACTACAACGTCTATCGATGAGCAAATTTACAAACAGCGTCTTTTTCGTATTGGAATGTCTTACGCGTATTGTAGTACATCACTCTAGCTTTAATTTAAGGGCAATAGCTATTTGATACCTTGGCTGGTTTCCGAAATATGTGCAAACAAAGACAAGGTCAAAGTATACGATTTTTAAAAGTCCAATAACTCCGAAAATTCTAATGTGAGAAAAAAAAGTACCACAGCGTCAGTATCACTACTACAACGTCTATCAATGAGCAAATTTACAAACAAATCTTTTTTTTTAAATTTCGCAAATTTTTGAAAGGCTAACCCCTTTCTTGTTTTTTGTCCGAAAATATTTTTTTTCTTATTTTGATATTTCATTATAGTAGCTATTTAGTGCATTCAAAATGAAATTAATACCAAGTGGAAATTATTGGATAGCTTAGCAGGTTTTCAAGATATGAGTAAAAAAAAGGCCACTCCGAATTCACTCTTCATTTTGTAGTTAAATCCCATAGAAGTTGGCGAGGCTCATTCAATCCGTTACACATATTGTAGTACATCACTCTAGCTTTCATTTAAGGGCAATAGCTATTTGATACCTTGGCTGATTTCCGAAATATGTGCAAACAAAGACAAGGTCAAAGTCTATTTTTAAACATCGAGTAACTCCGAAAATTCTAATGTAAGAAAAAAAGTACCACAGCGTCTTTTTCGTATTGGAATGGCTTACACGTATTGTAGTACATCACTCTAGCTTTGATTTAAGGGCAATAGCTATTTGATACCTTGGCTGGTTTCCGAAATATGTGCAAACAAAGACAAGGTCAAAGTCTATTTTTAAACATCGAGTAACTCCGAAAATACTAATGTAAGAAAAAAAGTACCACAGCGTCTTTTTCGTATTGGAATGTCTTACGCGTATTGTAGTACATCACTCTAGCTTTCATTTAAGGGCAATAGCTATTTGATACCTTGGCTGGTTTCCGAAATATGTGCAAACAAAGACAAGGTCAAAGTCTATTTTTAAACATCGAGTAACTCCGAAAATTCTAATGTAAGAAAAAAAGTACCACAGCGTCTTTTTCGTATTGGAATGTCTTACGCGTATTGTAGTACATCACTCTAGCTTTCATTTAAGGGCAATAGCTATTTGATACATCGGCTGATTTTCGGAATATGTGCAAACATCGAGTAACTCCGAAAATTCTAATGTAAGAAAAAAGTAACACAGCGTCTTTTTCGTATTGGAATGGCTTACACGTATTGTAGTACATCACTCTAGCTTTCATTTAAGGGCAATAGCTATTTGATACCTTGGCTGGTTTCCGAAATATGTGCAAACAAAGACAAGGTCAAAGTCTATTTTTAAACATCGAGTAACTTCGAAAATTCTAATGCAAGAAAAAAAGTACCACAGCGTCTTTTTCGTATTGGAATGGCTTACACGTATTGTAGTACATCACTCTAGCTTTGATTTAAGGGCAATAGCTATTTGATACCTTGGCTGGTTTCCGAAATATGTGCAAACAAAGACAAGGTCAAAGTCTATTTTTAAACATCGAGTAACTCCGAAAATACTAATGTAAGAAAAAAAGTACCACAGCGTCTTTTTCGTATTGGAATGTCTTACGCGTATTGTAGTACATCACTCTAGCTTTCATTTAAGGGCAATAGCTATTTGATACATCGGCTGATTTTCGGAATATGTGCAAACATCGAGTAACTCCGAAAATTCTAATGTAAGAAAAAAGTAACACAGCGTCTTTTTCGTATTGGAATGGCTTACACGTATTGTAGTACATCACTCTAGCTTTGATTTAAGGGCAATAGCTATTTGATACCTTGGCTGGTTTCCGAAATATGTGCAAACAAAGACAAGGTCAAAGTCTATTTTTAAACATCGAGTAACTCCGAAAATACTAATGTAAGAAAAAAAGTACCACAGCGTCTTTTTCGTATTGGAATGTCTTACGCGTATTGTAGTACATCACTCTAGCTTTCATTTAAGAGCAATAGCTATTTGATACCTTGGCTGGTTTCCGAAATATGTGCAAACAAAGACAAGGTCAAAGTATACGATTTTTAAAAGTCCATTAACTCGGAAAATTCTAATGTGAGAAAAAAAAGTACCACAGCGTCAGTATCACAACTACAACGTCTATCGATGAGCAAATTTACAAACAAATCTATTTTTTTTAAATTTCGCAAATTTTTGAAAGGCTAACCCCTTTCTTGTTTTTTGTCCGAAAATATTTTTTTTCTTATTTTGATATTTCATTATAGTAGCTATTTAGTGCATTCAAAATGAAATTAATACCAAGTGGATATTATTGGATTGCTTAGCAGGTTTTCAAGATAAGAGTAAAAAAAAGGCCACTCCGAATTCACTCTTCATTTTGTAGTTAAATCCCATAGAAGTTGGCGAGGCTCATTCAATCCGTTACACATATTGTAGTACATCACTCTAGCTTTCATTTAAGGGCAATAGCTATTTGATACCTTGGCTGGTTTCCGAAATATGTGCAAACAAAGACAAGGTCAAAGTATACGATTTTTAAAAGTCCAATAACTCCGAAAATTCTAATGTTATTCGGCCCGGCCGAACTTACTATTTGTCCACTTGTTTTTATATCAAATTGTTAAATTAGTAATTCTAAGCACATAATATATGATTTTTTTTCCTTTATCGTTTAAGTTCAATGGAACTTAAAACATGCCATTTTGTAAATATTTATAGAATTTGCTAAATATTTCTTATGTAAATAGATTGCAAATAAAGAATGTAATAACAAAAAAAAAAAAAATGTCCATATTTCAGTAAATAAGCGTCCTAAAGCAAAAAGAGGCAAATTATGTGATCACTTTTTTCAGCCAAAAATACAATATTTTCTTGAAATACTTTTAACGGCTATATCTCAGTAAATAAGTGTCCTAGAGCGAAATTAGGCAAATCCTGTGATCAAGTTTTTACAGCCAATAATTTAATACTTCCTTGGAAAATTTTAAACGGCCATATCTCAGTAAATAAACGTCTAAGAGCGAAAAGAGGCAAATTCTGGGATCACATTTTTCGAGCCAAAAATTCAATATTTCCTTGGAAAACTTCAAACGGCCATATCTCAGTAAATAAGTGCCCTAGAGCGAAATTAGGCAAATCTTGTGATCAAATTTTTCCAGCCAATACTTCTATATTTCCTTGGAAAACATTAACCGGCCATATCTCAGTAAATAAGTGTCCTAGAGCGAAATTAGGCAAATCCTGTGATCACTTTTTTCCAGCCAAAAATTCAATATTTCCTTTTAAAACCTCAAACGGCCATATCTCAGTAAAAAAGTGTCCTAGAGCGAAATTAGGCAAATCCTGTGATCAAGTTTTTCCAGCCAAAAATTCAATATTTCCTTGGAAAACATTAACCGGCCATATCTCAGTAAAAAAGTGTCTCAGAGCGAAATTAGGCAAATCCTGTGATCATTTTTTTCCAGCCATAAATTCAATATTTCCTTTTAAAACCTCAAACGGCCATATCTCAGTAAATAAGTGCCCAAGAGCGAAATTAGACAAATCCTGTGATCACTTTTTTCCAGCCAAAAATTCAATATTTCCTTGGAAAACATTATCCGGCCATATCTCAGTAAATAAGTGTCCTAGAGCGAAATTAGGCAAATCCTGTGATCAAGTTTTTCCAGCCAATACTTCTATATTTCCTTGGAAAACGCGTATTGTAGTACATCACTCTAGCTTTCATTTAAGGGCAATAGCTATTTGATACATCGGCTGATTTTCGGAATATGTGCAAACATCGAGTAACTCCGAAAATTCTAATGTAAGAAAAAAGTAACACAGCGTCTTTTTCGTATTGGAATGGCTTACACGTATTGTAGTACATCACTCTAGCTTTCATTTAAGGGCAATAGCTATTTGATACCTTGGCTGGTTTCCGAAATATGTGCAAACAAAGACAAGGTCAAAGTCTATTTTTAAACATCGAGTAACTTCGAAAATTCTAATGTAAGAAAAAAAGTACCACAGCGTCTTTTTCGTATTGGAATGGCTTACACGTATTGTAGTACATCACTCTAGCTTTGATTTAAGGGCAATAGCTATTTGATACCTTGGCTGGTTTCCGAAATATGTGCAAACAAAGACAAGGTCAAAGTCTATTTTTAAACATCGAGTAACTCCGAAAATACTAATGTAAGAAAAAAAGTACCACAGCGTCTTTTTCGTATTGGAATGTCTTACGCGTATTGTAGTACATCACTCTAGCTTTCATTTAAGGGCAATAGCTATTTGATACATCGGCTGATTTTCGGAATATGTGCAAACATCGAGTAACTCCGAAAATTCTAATGTAAGAAAAAAGTAACACAGCGTCTTTTTCGTATTGGAATGGCTTACACGTATTGTAGTACATCACTCTAGCTTTGATTTAAGGGCAATAGCTATTTGATACCTTGGCTGGTTTCCGAAATATGTGCAAACAAAGACAAGGTCAAAGTCTATTTTTAAACATCGAGTAACTCCGAAAATACTAATGTAAGAAAAAAAGTACCACAGCGTCTTTTTCGTATTGGAATGTCTTACGCGTATTGTAGTACATCACTCTAGCTTTCATTTAAGAGCAATAGCTATTTGATACCTTGGCTGGTTTCCGAAATATGTGCAAACAAAGACAAGGTCAAAGTATACGATTTTTAAAAGTCCATTAACTCGGAAAATTCTAATGTGAGAAAAAAAAGTACCACAGCGTCAGTATCACAACTACAACGTCTATCGATGAGCAAATTTACAAACAAATCTATTTTTTTTAAATTTCGCAAATTTTTGAAAGGCTAACCCCTTTCTTGTTTTTTGTCCGAAAATATTTTTTTTCTTATTTTGATATTTCATTATAGTAGCTATTTAGTGCATTCAAAATGAAATTAATACCAAGTGGAAAGTATTGGATTGCTTAGCAGGTTTTCAAGATAAGAGTAAAAAAAAGGCCACTCCGAATTCACTCTTCATTTTGTAGTTAAATCCCATAGAAGTTGGCGAGGCTCATTCAATCCGTTACACATATTGTAGTACATCACTCTAGCTTTCATTTAAGGGCAATAGCTATTTGATACCTTGGCTGATTTCCGAAATATGTGCAAACAAAGACAAGGTCAAAGTATACGATTTTTAAAAGTCCAATAACTCCGAAAATTCTAATGTTATTCGGCCCGGCCGAACTTACTATTTGTCCACTTGTTTTTATATCAAATTGTTAAATTAGTAATTCTAAGCACATAATATATGATTTTTTTTCCTTTATCGTTTAAGTTCAATGGAACTTAAAACATGCCATTTTGTAAATATTTATAGAATTTGCTAAATATTTCTTATGTAAATAGATTGCAAATAAAGAATGTAATAACAAAAAAAAAAAAATGTCCATATTTCAGTAAATAAGCGTCCTAAAGCAAAAAGAGGCAAATTATGTGATCACTTTTTTCAGCCAAAAATACAATATTTTCTTGAAATACTTTTAACGGCTATATCTCAGTAAATAAGTGTCCTAGAGCGAAATTAGGCAAATCCTGTGATCAAGTTTTTACAGCCAATAATTTAATACTTCCTTGGAAAATTTTAAACGGCCATATCTCAGTAAATAAACGTCTAAGAGCGAAAAGAGGCAAATTCTGGGATCACATTTTTCGAGCCAAAAATTCAATATTTCCTTGGAAAACTTCAAACGGCCATATCTCAGTAAATAAGTGCCCTAGAGCGAAATTAGGCAAATCTTGTGATCAAATTTTTCCAGCCAATACTTCTATATTTCCTTGGAAAACATTAACCGGCCATATCTCAGTAAATAAGTGTCCTAGAGCGAAATTAGGCAAATCCTGTGATCACTTTTTTCCAGCCAAAAATTCAATATTTCCTTTTAAAACCTCAAACGGCCATATCTCAGTAAAAAAGTGTCCTAGAGCGAAATTAGGCAAATCCTGTGATCAAGTTTTTCCAGCCAAAAATTCAATATTTCCTTGGAAAACATTAACCGGCCATATCTCAGTAAAAAAGTGTCTCAGAGCGAAATTAGGCAAATCCTGTGATCATTTTTTTCCAGCCATAAATTCAATATTTCCTTTTAAAACCTCAAACGGCCATATCTCAGTAAATAAGTGCCCAAGAGCGAAATTAGACAAATCCTGTGATCACTTTTTTCCAGCCAAAAATTCAATATTTCCTTGGAAAACATTATCCGGCCATATCTCAGTAAATAAGTGTCCTAGAGCGAAATTAGGCAAATCCTGTGATCAAGTTTTTCCAGCCAATACTTCTATATTTCCTTGGAAAACATTAACCGGCCATATCTCAGAAAAAAAGTGTCTCAGAGCGAAATTAGGCAAATCCTGTGATCAAGTTTTTCCAGCCAATACTTCTATATTTCCTTGGAAAACATTAACCGGCCATATCTCAGTAAAAAAGTGTCTCAGAGCGAAATTAGGCAAATCCTGTGATCATTTTTTTCCAGCCAAAAATTCAATATTTCCTTTTAAAACCTCAAACGGCCATATCTCAGTAAATAAGTGCCCAAGAGCGAAATTAGACAAATCCTGTGATCACTTTTTTCCAGCCAAAAATTCAATATTTCCTTGGAAAACATTATCCGGCCATATCTCAGTAAATAAGTGTCCTAGAGCGAAATTAGGCAAATCCTGTGATCAAGTTTTTCCAGCCAATACTTCTATATTTCCTTGGAAAACATTAACCGGCCATATCTCAGTAAATAAGTGTCCTAGAGCGAAATTAGGCAAATCATGTGATCAAGTTTTTCCAGCCAATACTTCTATATTTCCTTGGAAAACATTAACCGGCCATATCTCAGTAAATAAGTGTCCTAGAGCGAAATTAGGCAAATCCTGTGATCACTTTTTTCCAGCCAAAAATTCAATATTTCCTTTTAAAACCTCAAACGGCCATATCTCAGTAAATAAGTGTCCTAGAGCGAAATTAGGCAAATCCTGTGATCAAGTTTTTCCAGCCAAAATTCAATATTTCCTTGGAAAACATTAACCGGCCATATCTCAGTAAAAAAGTGTCTCAGAGCGAAATTAGGCAAATCCTGTGATCATTTTTTTCCAGCCAAAAATTCAATATTTCCTTTTAAAACCTCAAACGGCCATATCTCAGTAAATAAGTGCCCAAGAGCGAAATTAGGCAAATCCTGTGATCACTTTTTTCCAGCCAAAAATTCAATATTTCCTTGGAAAACATTATCCGGCCATATCTCAGTAAATACGTGTCCTAGAGCGAAATTAGGCAAATCTTGTGATCAAGTTTTTCCAGCCAATACTTCTATATTTCCTTGGAAAACATTAACCGGCCATATCTCAGTAAAAAAGTGTCTCAGAGCGAAATTAGGCAAATCCTGTGATCACTTTTTTCCAGCCAAAAATTAATATTTCCTTGGAAAACATTAACCGGCCATATCTCAGTAAATAAGTGTCCTAGAGCGAAATTAGGCAAATCCTGTGATCACATTTTTCGAGCCAAAAATTCAATTTTTCCTTGGAAAATATTAACCGGCCATATCTCAGTAAATAAGTGTCCTAGAGCGAAATTAGCTATTTGATACCTTGGCTGGTTTCCGAAATATGTGCAAACAAAGACAAGGTCAAAGTCTATTTTTAAACATCGAGTAACTCCGAAAATACTAATGTAAGAAAAAAAGTACCACAGCGTCTTTTTCGTATTGGAATGTCTTACGCGTATTGTAGTACATCACTCTAGCTTTCATTTAAGAGCAATAGCTATTTGATACCTTGGCTGGTTTCCGAAATATGTGCAAACAAAGACAAGGTCAAAGTATACGATTTTTAAAAGTCCATTAACTCGGAAAATTCTAATGTGAGAAAAAAAAGTACCACAGCGTCAGTATCACAACTACAACGTCTATCGATGAGCAAATTTACAAACAAATCTATTTTTTTTAAATTTCGCAAATTTTTGAAAGGCTAACCCCTTTCTTGTTTTTTGTCCGAAAATATTTTTTTTCTTATTTTGATATTTCATTATAGTAGCTATTTAGTGCATTCAAAATGAAATTAATACCAAGTGGAAAGTATTGGATTGCTTAGCAGGTTTTCAAGATAAGAGTAAAAAAAAGGCCACTCCGAATTCACTCTTCATTTTGTAGTTAAATCCCATAGAAGTTGGCGAGGCTCATTCAATCCGTTACACATATTGTAGTACATCACTCTAGCTTTCATTTAAGGGCAATAGCTATTTGATACCTTGGCTGATTTCCGAAATATGTGCAAACAAAGACAAGGTCAAAGTCTATTTTTAAACATCGAGTAACTCCGAAAATTCTAATGTAAGAAAAAAAGTACCACAGCGTCTTTTTCGTATTGGAATGGCTTACACGTATTGTAGCACATCACTCTAGCTTTGATTTAAGGGCAATAGCTATTTGATACCTTGGCTGGTTTCCGAAATATGTGCAAACAAAGACAAGGTCAAAGTTTATTTTTAAACATCGAGTAACTCCGAAAATACTAATGTAAGAAAAAAAGTACCACAGCGTCTTTTTCGTATTGGAATGTCTTACGCGTATTATAGTACATCACTCTAGCTTTCATTTAAGGGCAATAGCTATTTGATACCTTGGCTGGTTTCCGAAATATGTGCAAACAAAGACAAGGTCAAAGTATACGATTTTTAAAAGTCCAATAACTCCGAAAATTCTAATGTTATTCGGCCCGGCCGAACTTACTATTTGTCCACTTGTTTTTATATCAAATTGTTAAATTAGTAATTCTAAGCACATAATATATGATTTTTTTTCCTTTATCGTTTAAGTTCAATGGAACTTAAAACATGCCATTTTGTAAATATTTATAGAATTTGCTAAATATTTCTTATGTAAATAGATTGCAAATAAAGAATGTAATAACAAAAAAAAAAAAATGTCCATATTTCAGTAAATAAGCGTCCTAAAGCAAAAAGAGGCAAATTATGTGATCACTTTTTTCAGCCAAAAATACAATATTTTCTTGAAATACTTTTAACGGCTATATCTCAGTAAATAAGTGTCCTAAAGCGAAATTAGGCAAATCCTGTGATCAAGTTTTTACAGCCAATAATTTAATACTTCCTTGGAAAATTTTAAACGGCCATATCTCAGTAAATAAACGTCTAAGAGCGAAAAGAGGCAAATTCTGGGATCACATTTTTCGAGCCAAAAATTCAATATTTCCTTGGAAAACTTCAAACGGCCATATCTCAGTAAATAAGTGCCCTAGAGCGAAATTAGGCAAATCTTGTGATCAAATTTTTCCAGCCAATACTTCTATATTTCCTTGGAAAACATTAACCGGCCATATCTCAGTAAATAAGTGTCCTAGAGCGAAATTAGGCAAATCCTGTGATCACTTTTTTCCAGCCAAAAATTCAATATTTCCTTTTAAAACCTCAAACGGCCATATCTCAGTAAAAAAGTGTCCTAGAGCGAAATTAGGCAAATCCTGTGATCAAGTTTTTCCAGCCAAAAATTCAATATTTCCTTGGAAAACATTAACCGGCCATATCTCAGTAAAAAAGTGTCTCAGAGCGAAATTAGGCAAATCCTGTGATCATTTTTTTCCAGCCATAAATTCAATATTTCCTTTTAAAACCTCAAACGGCCATATCTCAGTAAATAAGTGCCCAAGAGCGAAATTAGACAAATCCTGTGATCACTTTTTTCCAGCCAAAAATTCAATATTTCCTTGGAAAACATTATCCGGCCATATCTCAGTAAATAAGTGTCCTAGAGCGAAATTAGGCAAATCCTGTGATCAAGTTTTTCCAGCCAATACTTCTATATTTCCTTGGAAAACATTAACCGGCCATATCTCAGAAAAAAAGTGTCTCAGAGCGAAATTAGGCAAATCCTGTGATCAAGTTTTTCCAGCCAATACTTCTATATTTCCTTGGAAAACATTAACCGGCCATATCTCAGTAAAAAAGTGTCTCAGAGCGAAATTAGGCAAATCCTGTGATCATTTTTTTCCAGCCAAAAATTCAATATTTCCTTTTAAAACCTCAAACGGCCATATCTCAGTAAATAAGTGCCCAAGAGCGAAATTAGACAAATCCTGTGATCACTTTTTTCCAGCCAAAAATTCAATATTTCCTTGGAAAACATTATCCGGCCATATCTCAGTAAATAAGTGTCCTAGAGCGAAATTAGGCAAATCCTGTGATCAAGTTTTTCCAGCCAATACTTCTATATTTCCTTGGAAAACATTAACCGGCCATATCTCAGTAAATAAGTGTCCTAGAGCGAAATTAGGCAAATCATGTGATCAAGTTTTTCCAGCCAATACTTCTATATTTCCTTGGAAAACATTAACCGGCCATATCTCAGTAAATAAGTGTCCTAGAGCGAAATTAGGCAAATCCTGTGATCACTTTTTTCCAGCCAAAAATTCAATATTTCCTTTTAAAACCTCAAACGGCCATATCTCAGTAAATAAGTGTCCTAGAGCGAAATTAGGCAAATCCTGTGATCAAGTTTTTCCAGCCAAAATTCAATATTTCCTTGGAAAACATTAACCGGCCATATCTCAGTAAAAAAGTGTCTCAGAGCGAAATTAGGCAAATCCTGTGATCATTTTTTTCCAGCCAAAAATTCAATATTTCCTTTTAAAACCTCAAACGGCCATATCTCAGTAAATAAGTGCCCAAGAGCGAAATTAGGCAAATCCTGTGATCACTTTTTTCCAGCCAAAAATTCAATATTTCCTTGGAAAACATTATCCGGCCATATCTCAGTAAATACGTGTCCTAGAGCGAAATTAGGCAAATCTTGTGATCAAGTTTTTCCAGCCAATACTTCTATATTTCCTTGGAAAACATTAACCGGCCATATCTCAGTAAAAAAGTGTCTCAGAGCGAAATTAGGCAAATCCTGTGATCACTTTTTTCCAGCCAAAAATTAATATTTCCTTGGAAAACATTAACCGGCCATATCTCAGTAAATAAGTGTCCTAGAGCGAAATTAGGCAAATCCTGTGATCACATTTTTCGAGCCAAAAATTCAATTTTTCCTTGGAAAATATTAACCGGCCATATCTCAGTAAATAAGTGTCCTAGAGCGAAATTAGCTATTTGATACCTTGGCTGGTTTCCGAAATATGTGCAAACAAAGACAAGGTCAAAGTCTATTTTTAAACATCGAGTAACTCCGAAAATACTAATGTAAGAAAAAAAGTACCACAGCGTCTTTTTCGTATTGGAATGTCTTACGCGTATTGTAGTACATCACTCTAGCTTTCATTAAAGAGCAATAGCTATTTGATACCTTGGCTGGTTTCCGAAATATGTGCAAACAAAGACAAGGTCAAAGTATACGATTTTTAAAAGTCCATTAACTCGGAAAATTCTAATGTGAGAAAAAAAAGTACCACAGCGTCAGTATCACAACTACAACGTCTATCGATGAGCAAATTTACAAACAAATCTATTTTTTTTAAATTTCGCAAATTTTTGAAAGGCTAACCCCTTTCTTGTTTTTTGTCCGAAAATATTTTTTTTCTTATTTTGATATTTCATTATAGTAGCTATTTAGTGCATTCAAAATGAAATTAATACCAAGTGGAAAGTATTGGATTGCTTAGCAGGTTTTCAAGATAAGAGTAAAAAAAAGGCCACTCCGAATTCACTCTTCATTTTGTAGTTAAATCCCATAGAAGTTGGCGAGGCTCATTCAATCCGTTACACATATTGTAGTACATCACTCTAGCTTTCATTTAAGGGCAATAGCTATTTGATACCTTGGCTGATTTCCGAAATATGTGCAAACAAAGACAAGGTCAAAGTCTATTTTTAAACATCGAGTAACTCCGAAAATTCTAATGTAAGAAAAAAAGTACCACAGCGTCTTTTTCGTATTGGAATGTCTTACGCGTATTGTAGTACATCACTCTAGCTTTAATTTAAGGGCAATAGCTATTTGATACCTTGGCTGGTTTCCGAAATATGTGCAAACAAAGACAAGGTCAAAGTATACGATTTTTAAAAGTCCAATAACTCCGAAAATTCTAATGTGAGAAAAAAAAGTACCACAGCGTCAGTATCACTACTACAACGTCTATCGATGAGCAAATTTACAAACAAATCTATTTTTTTTAAATTTCGCAAATTTTTGAAAGGCTAACCCCTTTCTTGTTTTTTGTCCGAAAATATTTTTTTTCTTATTTTGATATTTCATTATAGTAGCTATTTAGTGCATTCAAAATGAAATTAATACCAAGTGGAAATTATTGGATTGCTTAGCAGGTTTTCAAGATATGAGTAAAAAAAAGGCCACTCCGAATTCACTCTTCATTTTGTAGTTAAATCCCATAGAAGTTGGCGAGGCTCATTCAATCCGTTACACATATTGTAGTACATCACTCTAGCTTTCATTTAAGGGCAATAGCTATTTGATACCTTGGCTGATTTCCGAAATATGTGCAAACAAAGACAAGGTCAAAGTCTATTTTTAAACATCGAGTAACTCCGAAAATTCTAATGTAAGAAAAAAAGTACCACAGCGTCTTTTTCGTATTGGAATGGCTTACACGTATTGTAGTACATCACTCTAGCTTTGATTTGAGGGCAATAGCTATTTGATACCTTGGCTGGTTTCCGAAATATGTGCAAACAAAGACAAGGTCAAAGTTTATTTTTAAACATCGAGTAACTCCGAAAATACTAATGTAAGAAAAAAAGTACCACAGCGTCTTTTTCGTATTGGAATGTCTTACGCGTATTATAGTACATCACTCTAGCTTTCATTTAAGGGCAATAGCTATTTGATACCTTGGCTGGTTTCCGAAATATGTGCAAACAAAGACAAGGTCAAAGTATACGATTTTTAAAAGTCCAATAACTCGGAAAATTCTAATGTGAGAAAAAAAAGTACCACAGCGTCAGTATCACTACTACAACGTCTATCAATGAGCAAATTTACAAACAAATCTTTTTTTTTAAATTTCGCAAATTTTTGAAAGGCTAACCCCTTTCTTGTTTTTTGTCCGAAAATATTTTTTTTTTATTTTGATATTTCATTATAGTAGCTATTTAGTGCATTCAAAATGAAATTAATACCAAGTGGAAATTATTGGATTGCTTAGCAGGTTTTCAAGATAAGAGTAAAAAAAGGCCACTCCGAATTCACTCTTCATTTTGTAGTTAAATCCCATAGAAGTTGGCGAGGCTCATTCAATCCGTTACACATATTGTAGTACATCACTCTAGCTTTCATTTAAGGGCAATAGCTATTTGATACCTTGGCTGATTTCCGAAATATGTGCAAACAAAGACAAGGTCAAAGTCTATTTTTAAACATCGAGTAACTCCGAAAATTCTAATGTAAGAAAAAAAGTACCACAGCGTCTTTTTCGTATTGGAATGGCTTACACGTATTGTAGTACATCACTCTAGCTTTGATTTAAGGGCAATAGCTATTTGATACCTTGGCTGGTTTCCGAAATATGTGCAAACAAAGACAAGGTCAAAGTCTATTTGATACCTTGGCTGGTTTCCGAAATATGTGCAAACAAAGACAAGGTCAAAGTCTATTTTTAAACATCGAGTAACTCCGAAAATACTAATGTAAGAAAAAAAGTACCACAACGTCTTTTTCGTATTGGAATGGCTTACACGTATTGTAGTACATCACTCTAGCTTTGATTTAAGGGCAATAGCTATTTGATACCTTGGCTGGTTTCCGAAATATGTGCAAACAAAGACAAGGTCAAAGTCTATTTTTAAACATCGAGTAACTCCGAAAATACTAATGTACGAAAAAAAGTACCACAGCGTCTTTTTCGTATTGGAATGTCTTACGCGTATTGTAGTACATCACTCTAGCTTTCATTTAAGGGCAATAGCTATTTGATACCTTGGCTGGTTTCCGAAATATGTGCAAACAAAGACAAGGTCAAAGTCTATTTTTAAACATCGAGTAACTCCGAAAATTCTAATGTAAGAAAAAAAGTACCACAGCGTCTTTTTCGTATTGGAATGTCTTACGCGTATTGTAGTACATCACTCTAGCTTTCATTTAAGGGCAATAGCTATTTGATACATCGGCTGATTTTCGGAATATGTGCAAACATCGAGTAACTCCGAAAATTCTAATGTAAGAAAAAAGTAACACAGCGTCTTTTTCGTATTGGAATGGCTTACACGTATTGTAGTACATCACTCTAGCTTTCATTTAAGGGCAATAGCTATTTGATACCTTGGCTGGTTTCCGAAATATGTGCAAACAAAGACAAGGTCAAAGTCTATTTTTAAACATCGAGTAACTCCGAAAATTCTAATGTAAGAAAAAAAGTACCACAGCGTCTTTTTCGTATTGGAATGGCTTACACGTATTGTAGTACATCACTCTAGCTTTGATTTAAGGGCAATAGCTATTTGATACCTTGGCCGGTTTCCGAAATATGTGCAAACAAAGACAAGGTCAAAGTCTATTTTTAAACATCGAGTAACTCCGAAAATACTAATGTAAGAAAAAAAGTACCACAGCGTCTTTTTCGTATTGGAATGTCTTACGCGTATTGTAGTACATCACTCTAGCTTTCATTTAAGGGCAATAGCTATTTGATACATCGGCTGATTTTCGGAATATGTGCAAACATCGAGTAACTCCGAAAATTCTAATGTAAGAAAAAAGTAACACAGCGTCTTTTTCGTATTGGAATGGCTTACACGTATTGTAGTACATCACTCTAGCTTTCATTTAAGGGCAATAGCTATTTGATACCTTGGCTGGTTTCCGAAATATGTGCAAACAAAGACAAGGTCAAAGTATACGATTTTTAAAAGTCCAATAACTCGGAAAATTCTAATGTGAGAAAAAAAAGTACCACAGCGTCAGTATCACTACTACAACGTCTATCGATGAGCAAATTTACAAACAGCGTCTTTTTCGTATTGGAATGTCTTACGCGTATTGTAGTACATCACTCTAGCTTTGATGTAAGGGCAATAGCTATTTGATACCTTGGCTGGTTTCCGAAATATGTGCAAACAAAGACAAGGTCAAAGTCTATTTTTAAACATCGAGTAACTCCGAAAATTCTAATGTAAGAAAAAAAGTACCACAGCGTCTTTTTCGTATTGGAATGTCTTACGCGTATTGTAGTACATCACTCTAGCTTTCATTTAAGGGCAATAGCTATTTGATACCTTGGCTGGTTTCCGAAATATGTGCAAACAAAGACAAGGTCAAAGTATACGATTTTTAAAAGTCCAATAACTCGGAAAATTCTAATGTGAGAAAAAAAAGTACCACAGCGTCAGTATCACTACTACAACGTCTATCGATGAGCAAATTTACAAACAGCGTCTTTTTCGTATTGGAATGTCTTACGCGTATTGTAGTACATCACTCTAGCTTTCATTTAAGGGCAATAGCTATTTGATACCTTGGCTGGTTTCCGAAATATGTGCAAACAAAGACAAGGTCAAAGTATACGATTTTTAAAAGTCCAATAACTCGGAAAATTCTAATGTGAGAAAAAAAAGTACCACAGCGTCAGTATCACTACTACAACGTCTATCGATGAGCAAATTTACAAACAGCGTCTTTTTCGTATTGGAATGTCTTACGCGTATTGTAGTACATCACTCTAGCTTTAATTTAAGGGCAATAGCTATTTGATACCTTGGCTGGTTTCCGAAATATGTGCAAACAAAGACAAGGTCAAAGTATACGATTTTTAAAAGTCCAATAACTCCGAAAATTCTAATGTGAGAAAAAAAAGTACCACAGCGTCAGTATCACTACTACAACGTCTATCAATGAGAAAATTTACAAACAAATCTTTTTTTTTAAATTTCGCAAATTTTTGAAAGGCTAACCCCTTTCTTGTTTTTTGTCCGAAAATATTTTTTTTCTTATTTTGATATTTCATTATAGTAGCTATTTAGTGCATTCAAAATGAAATTAATACCAAGTGGAAATTATTGGATAGCTTAGCAGGTTTTCAAGATATGAGTAAAAAAAAGGCCACTCCGAATTCACTCTTCATTTTGTAGTTAAATCCCATAGAAGTTGGCGAGGCTCATTCAATCCGTTACACATATTGTAGTACATCACTCTAGCTTTCATTTAAGGGCAATAGCTATTTGATACCTTGGCTGATTTCCGAAATATGTGCAAACAAAGACAAGGTCAAAGTCTATTTTTAAACATCGAGTAACTCCGAAAATTCTAATGTAAGAAAAAAAGTACCACAGCGTCTTTTTCGTATTGGAATGGCTTACACGTATTGTAGTACATCACTCTAGCTTTGATTTAAGGGCAATAGCTATTTGATACCTTGGCTGGTTTCCGAAATATGTGCAAACAAAGACAAGGTCAAAGTCTATTTTTAAACATCGAGTAACTCCGAAAATACTAATGTAAGAAAAAAAGTACCACAGCGTCTTTTTCGTATTGGAATGTCTTACGCGTATTGTAGTACATCACTCTAGCTTTCATTTAAGGGCAATAGCTATTTGATACCTTGGCTGGTTTCCGAAATATGTGCAAACAAAGACAAGGTCAAAGTCTATTTTTAAACATCGAGTAACTCCGAAAATTCTAATGTAAGAAAAAAAGTACCACAGCGTCTTTTTCGTATTGGAATGTCTTACGCGTATTGTAGTACATCACTCTAGCTTTCATTTAAGGGCAATAGCTATTTGATACATCGGCTGATTTTCGGAATATGTGCAAACATCGAGTAACTCCGAAAATTCTAATGTAAGAAAAAAGTAACACAGCGTCTTTTTCGTATTGGAATGGCTTACACGTATTGTAGTACATCACTCTAGCTTTGATTTAAGGGCAATAGCTATTTGATACCTTGGCTGGTTTCCGAAATATGTGCAAACAAAGACAAGGTCAAAGTCTATTTTTAAACATCGAGTAACTCCGAAAATACTAATGTAAGAAAAAAGTACCACAGCGTCTTTTTCGTATTGGAATGTCTTACGCGTATTGTAGTACATCACTCTAGCTTTCATTTAAGAGCAATAGCTATTTGATACCTTGGCTGGTTTCCGAAATATGTGCAAACAAAGACAAGGTCAAAGTATACGATTTTTAAAAGTCCATTAACTCGGAAAATTCTAATGTGAGAAAAAAAAGTACCACAGCGTCAGTATCACAACTACAACGTCTATCGATGAGCAAATTTACAAACAAATCTATTTTTTTTAAATTTCGCAAATTTTTGAAAGGCTAACCCCTTTCTTGTTTTTTGTCCGAAAATATTTTTTTTCTTATTTTGATATTTCATTATAGTAGCTATTTAGTGCATTCAAAATGAAATTAATACCAAGTGGATATTATTGGATTGCTTAGCAGGTTTTCAAGATAAGAGTAAAAAAAAGGCCACTCCGAATTCACTCTTCATTTTGTAGTTAAATCCCATAGAAGTTGGCGAGGCTCATTCAATCCGTTACACATATTGTAGTACATCACTCTAGCTTTCATTTAAGGGCAATAGCTATTTGATACCTTGGCTGGTTTCCGAAATATGTGCAAACAAAGACAAGGTCAAAGTATACGATTTTTAAAAGTCCAATAACTCGGAAAATTCTAATGTGAGAAAAAAAAGTACCACAGCGTCAGTATCACTACTACAACGTCTATCGATGAGCAAATTTACAAACAGCGTCTTTTTCGTATTGGAATGTCTTACGCGTATTGTAGTACATCACTCTAGCTTTGATGTAAGGGCAATAGCTATTTGTGCAAACAAAGACAAGGTCAAAGTCTATTTTTAAACATCGAGTAACTCCGAAAATTCTAATGTAAGAAAAAAAGTACCACAGCGTCTTTTTCGTATTGGAATGTCTTACGCGTATTGTAGTACATTACTCTAGCTTTCATTTAAGGGCAATAGCTATTTGATACCTTGGCTGGTTTCCGAAATATGTGCAAACAAAGACAAGGTCAAAGTATACGATTTTTAAAAGTCCAATAACTCGGAAAATTCTAATGTGAGAAAAAAAAGTACCACAGCGTCAGTATCACTACTACAACGTCTATCGATGAGCAAATTTACAAACAGCGTCTTTTTCGTATTGGAATGTCTTACGCGTATTGTAGTACATCACTCTAGCTTTCATTTAAGAGCAATAGCTATTTGATACCTTGGCTGGTTTCCGAAATATGTGCAAACAAAGACAAGGTCAAAGTATACGATTTTTAAAAGTCCATTAACTCGGAAAATTCTAATGTGAGAAAAAAAAGTACCACAGCGTCAGTATCACAACTACAACGTCTATCGATGAGCAAATTTACAAACAAATCTATTTTTTTTAAATTTCGCAAATTTTTGAAAGGCTAACCCCTTTCTTGTTTTTTGTCCGAAAATATTTTTTTTCTTATTTTGATATTTCATTATAGTAGCTATTTAGTGCATTCAAAATGAAATTAATACCAAGTGGATATTATTGGATTGCTTAGCAGGTTTTCAAGATATGAGTAAAAAAAAGGCCACTCCGAATTCACTCTTCATTTTGTAGTTAAATCCCATAGAAGTTGGCGAGGCTCATTCAATCCGTTACACATATTGTAGTACATCACTCTAGCTTTCATTTAAGGGCAATAGCTATTTGATACCTTGGCTGGTTTCCGAAATATGTGCAAACAAAGACAAGGTCAAAGTATACGATTTTTAAAAGTCCAATAACTCCGAAAATTCTAATGTTATTCGGCCCGGCCGAACTTACTATTTGTCCACTTGTTTTTATATCAAATTGTTAAATTAGTAATTCTAAGCACATAATATATGATTTTTTTTCCTTTATCGTTTAAGTTCAATGGAACTTAAAACATGCCATTTTGTAAATATTTATAGAATTTGCTAAATATTTCTTATGTAAATAGATTGCAAATAAAGAATGTAATAACAAAAAAAAAAAAAATGTCCATATTTCAGTAAATAAGCGTCCTAAAGCAAAAAGAGGCAAATTATGTGATCACTTTTTTCAGCCAAAAATACAATATTTTCTTGAAATACTTTTAACGGCTATATCTCAGTAAATAAGTGTCCTAGAGCGAAATTAGGCAAATCCTGTGATCAAGTTTTTACAGCCAATAATTTAATACTTCCTTGGAAAATTTTAAACGGCCATATCTCAGTAAATAAACGTCTAAGAGCGAAAAGAGGCAAATTCTGGGATCACATTTTTCGAGCCAAAAATTCAATATTTCCTTGGAAAACTTCAAACGGCCATATCTCAGTAAATAAGTGCCCTAGAGCGAAATTAGGCAAATCTTGTGATCAAATTTTTCCAGCCAATACTTCTATATTTCCTTGGAAAACATTAACCGGCCATATCTCAGTAAATAAGTGTCCTAGAGCGAAATTAGGCAAATCCTGTGATCACTTTTTTCCAGCCAAAAATTCAATATTTCCTTTTAAAACCTCAAACGGCCATATCTCAGTAAAAAAGTGTCCTAGAGCGAAATTAGGCAAATCCTGTGATCAAGTTTTTCCAGCCAAAAATTCAATATTTCCTTGGAAAACATTAACCGGCCATATCTCAGTAAAAAAGTGTCTCAGAGCGAAATTAGGCAAATCCTGTGATCATTTTTTTCCAGCCATAAATTCAATATTTCCTTTTAAAACCTCAAACGGCCATATCTCAGTAAATAAGTGCCCAAGAGCGAAATTAGACAAATCCTGTGATCACTTTTTTCCAGCCAAAAATTCAATATTTCCTTGGAAAACATTATCCGGCCATATCTCAGTAAATAAGTGTCCTAGAGCGAAATTAGGCAAATCCTGTGATCAAGTTTTTCCAGCCAATACTTCTATATTTCCTTGGAAAACATTAACCGGCCATATCTCAGAAAAAAAGTGTCTCAGAGCGAAATTAGGCAAATCCTGTGATCAAGTTTTTCCAGCCAATACTTCTATATTTCCTTGGAAAACATTAACCGGCCATATCTCAGTAAAAAAGTGTCTCAGAGCGAAATTAGGCAAATCCTGTGATCATTTTTTTCCAGCCAAAAATTCAATATTTCCTTTTAAAACCTCAAACGGCCATATCTCAGTAAATAAGTGCCCAAGAGCGAAATTAGACAAATCCTGTGATCACTTTTTTCCAGCCAAAAATTCAATATTTCCTTGGAAAACATTATCCGGCCATATCTCAGTAAATAAGTGTCCTAGAGCGAAATTAGGCAAATCCTGTGATCAAGTTTTTCCAGCCAATACTTCTATATTTCCTTGGAAAACATTAACCGGCCATATCTCAGTAAATAAGTGTCCTAGAGCGAAATTAGGCAAATCATGTGATCAAGTTTTTCCAGCCAATACTTCTATATTTCCTTGGAAAACATTAACCGGCCATATCTCAGTAAATAAGTGTCCTAGAGCGAAATTAGGCAAATCCTGTGATCACTTTTTTCCAGCCAAAAATTCAATATTTCCTTTTAAAACCTCAAACGGCCATATCTCAGTAAATAAGTGTCCTAGAGCGAAATTAGGCAAATCCTGTGATCAAGTTTTTCCAGCCAAAATTCAATATTTCCTTGGAAAACATTAACCGGCCATATCTCAGTAAAAAAGTGTCTCAGAGCGAAATTAGGCAAATCCTGTGATCATTTTTTTCCAGCCAAAAATTCAATATTTCCTTTTAAAACCTCAAACGGCCATATCTCAGTAAATAAGTGCCCAAGAGCGAAATTAGGCAAATCCTGTGATCACTTTTTTCCAGCCAAAAATTCAATATTTCCTTGGAAAACATTATCCGGCCATATCTCAGTAAATACGTGTCCTAGAGCGAAATTAGGCAAATCTTGTGATCAAGTTTTTCCAGCCAATACTTCTATATTTCCTTGGAAAACATTAACCGGCCATATCTCAGTAAAAAAGTGTCTCAGAGCGAAATTAGGCAAATCCTGTGATCACTTTTTTCCAGCCAAAAATTAATATTTCCTTGGAAAACATTAACCGGCCATATCTCAGTAAATAAGTGTCCTAGAGCGAAATTAGGCAAATCCTGTGATCACATTTTTCGAGCCAAAAATTCAATTTTTCCTTGGAAAATATTAACCGGCCATATCTCAGTAAATAAGTGTCCTAGAGCGAAATTAGCTATTTGATACCTTGGCTGGTTTCCGAAATATGTGCAAACAAAGACAAGGTCAAAGTCTATTTTTAAACATCGAGTAACTCCGAAAATACTAATGTAAGAAAAAAAGTACCACAGCGTCTTTTTCGTATTGGAATGTCTTACGCGTATTGTAGTACATCACTCTAGCTTTCATTTAAGAGCAATAGCTATTTGATACCTTGGCTGGTTTCCGAAATATGTGCAAACAAAGACAAGGTCAAAGTATACGATTTTTAAAAGTCCATTAACTCGGAAAATTCTAATGTGAGAAAAAAAAGTACCACAGCGTCAGTATCACTACTACAACGTCTATCGATGAGCAAATTTACAAACAAATCTATTTTTTTTAAATTCTTGTTTTTTGTCCGAAAATATTTTTTTTCTTATTTTGATATTTCATTATAGTAGCTATTTAGTGCATTCAAAATGAAATTAATACCAAGTGGATATTATTGGATTGCTTAGCAGGTTTTCAAGATAAGAGTAAAAAAAAGGCCACTCCGAATTCACTCTTCATTTTGTAGTTAAATCCCATAGAAGTTGGCGAGGCTCATTCAATCCGTTACACATATTGTAGTACATCACTCTAGCTTTCATTTAAGGGCAATAGCTATTTGATACCTTGGCTGGTTTCCGAAATATGTGCAAACAAAGACAAGGTCAAAGTATACGATTTTTAAAAGTCCAATAACTCCGAAAATTCTAATGTTATTCGGCCCGGCCGAACTTACTATTTGTCCACTTGTTTTTATATCAAATTGTTAAATTAGTAATTCTAAGCACATAATATATGATTTTTTTTCCTTTATCGTTTAAGTTCAATGGAACTTAAAACATGCCATTTTGTAAATATTTATAGAATTTGCTAAATATTTCTTATGTAAATAGATTGCAAATAAAGAATGTAATAACAAAAAAAAAAAATGTCCATATTTCAGTAAATAAGCGTCCTAAAGCAAAAAGAGGCAAATTATGTGATCACTTTTTTCAGCCAAAAATACAATATTTTCTTGAAATACTTTTAACGGCTATATCTCAGTAAATAAGTGTCCTAGAGCGAAATTAGGCAAATCCTGTGATCAAGTTTTTACAGCCAATAATTTAATACTTCCTTGGAAAATTTTAAACGGCCATATCTCAGTAAATAAACGTCTAAGAGCGAAAAGAGTCAAATTCTGGGATCACATTTTTCGAGCCAAAAATTCAATATTTCCTTGGAAAACTTCAAACGGCCATATCTCAGTAAATAAGTGCCCTAGAGCGAAATTAGGCAAATCTTGTGATCAAATTTTTCCAGCCAATACTTCTATATTTCCTTGGAAAACATTAACCGGCCATATCTCAGTAAAAAAGTGTCTCAGAGCGAAATTAGGCAAATCCTGTGATCATTTTTTTCCAGCCAAAAATTCAATATTTCCTTTTAAAACCTAAAACGGCCAAATCTCAGTAAATAAGTGCCCAAGAGCGAAATTAGGCAAATCCTGTGATCAAGTTTTTCCAGCCAAAAATTCAATATTTCCTTGGAAAACATTAACCGGCCATATCTCAGTAAATAAGTGTCCTAGAGCGAAATTAGGCAAATCCTGTGATCAAGTTTTTCCAGCCAATACTTCTATATTTCCTTGGAAAACATTAACCGGCCATATCTCAGTAAATAAGTGTCCTAGAGCGAAATTAGGCAAATCCTGTGATCAAGTTTTTCCAGCCAATACTTCTATATTTCCTTGGAAAACATTAACCGGCCATATCTCAGTAAATAAGTGTCCTAGAGCGAAATTAGGCAAATCCTGTGATCAAGTTTTTCCAGCCAAAAATTCAATATTTCCTTGGAAAACATTAACCGGCCATATCTCAGTAAAAAAGTGTCTCAGAGCGAAATTAGGCAAATCCTGTGATCATTTTTTTCCAGCCAAAAATTCAATATTTCCTTTTAAAACCTCAAACGGCCATATCTCAGTAAATAAGTGTCCTAGAGCGAAATTAGACAAATCCTGTGATCACTTTTTTCCAGCCAAAAATTCAATATTTCCTTGGAAAACATTATCCGGCCATATCTCAGTAAATAAGTGTCCTAGAGCGAAATTAGGCAAATCCTGTGATCAAGTTTTTCCAGCCAAAAATTCAATATTTCCTTGGAAAACATTAACCGGCCATATCTCAGTAAATAAGTGTCCTAGAGCGAAATTAGGCAAATCCTGTGATCAAGTTTTTCCAGCCAATACTTCTATATTTCCTTGGAAAACATTAACCGGCCATATCTCAGTAAATAAGTGTCCTAGAGCGAAATTAGGCAAATCCTGTGATCACTTTTTTCCAGCCAAAAATTCAATATTTCCTTTTAAAACCTCAAACGGCCATATCTCAGTAAATAAGTGTCCTAGAGCGAAATTAGGCAAATCCTGTGATCAAGTTTTTCCAGCCAAAAATTCAATATTTCCTTGGAAAACATTAACCGGCCATATCTCAGTAAAAAAGTGTCTCAGAGCGAAATTAGGCAAATCCTGTGATCATTTTTTTCCAGCCAAAAATTCAATATTTCCTTTTAAAACCTCAAACGGCCATATCTCAGTAAATAAGTGCCCAAGAGCGAAATTAGACAAATCCTGTGATCACTTTTTTCAAGCCAAAAATTCAATATTTCCTTGGAAAACATTATCCGGCCATATCTCAGTAAATAAGTGTCCTAGAGCGAAATTAGGCAAATCCTGTGATCAAGTTTTTCCAGCCAATACTTCTATATTTCCTTGGAAAACATTAACCGGCCATATCTCAGAAAAAAAGTGTCTCAGAGCGAAATTAGGCAAATCCTGTGATCAAGTTTTTCCAGCCAATACTTCTATATTTCCTTTGAAAACATTAACCGGCCATATCTCAGTAAAAAAGTGTCTCAGAGCGAAATTAGGCAAATCCTGTGATCATTTTTTTCCAGCCAAAAATTCAATATTTCCTTTTAAAACCTCAAACGGCCATATCTCAGTAAATAAGTGCCCAAGAGCGAAATTAGACAAATCCTGTGATCACTTTTTTCCAGCCAAAAATTCAATATTTCCTTGGAAAACATTATCCGGCCATATCTCAGTAAATAAGTGTCCTAGAGCGAAATTAGGCAAATCCTGTGATCAAGTTTTTCCAGCCAATACTTCTATATTTCCTTGGAAAACATTAACCGGCCATATCTCAGTAAATAAGTGTCCTAGAGCGAAATTAGGCAAATCATGTGATCAAGTTTTTCCAGCCAATACTTCTATATTTCCTTGGAAAACATTAACCGGCCATATCTCAGTAAATAAGTGTCCTAGAGCGAAATTAGGCAAATCCTGTGATCACTTTTTTCCAGCCAAAAATTCAATATTTCCTTTTAAAACCTCAAACGGCCATATCTCAGTAAATAAGTGTCCTAGAGCGAAATTAGGCAAATCCTGTGATCAAGTTTTTCCAGCCAAAAATTCAATATTTCCTTGGAAAACATTAACCGGCCATATCTCAGTAAAAAAGTGTCTCAGAGCGAAATTAGGCAAATCCTGTGATCATTTTTTTCCAGCCAAAAATTCAATATTTCCTTTTAAAACCTCAAACGGCCATATCTCAGTAAATAAGTGCCAAAGAGCGAAATTAGGCAAATCCTGTGATCACTTTTTTCCAGCCAAAAATTCAATATTTCCTTGGAAAACATTATCCGGCCATATCTCAGTAAATAAGTGTCCTAGAGCGAAATTAGGCAAATCCTGTGATCAAGTTTTTCCAGCCAATACTTCTATATTTCCTTGGAAAACATTAACCGGCCATATCTCAGTAAAAAAGTGTCTCAGAGCGAAATTAGGCAAATCCTGTGATCACTTTTTTCCAGCCAAAAATTCAATATTTCCTTGGAAAACATTAACCGGCCATATCTCAGTAAATAAGTGTCCTAGAGCGAAATTAGGCAAATCCTGTGATCACATTTTTCGAGCCAAAAATTCAATTTTTCCTTGGAAAATATTAACCGGCCATATCTCAGTAAATAAGTGTCCTAGATCGAAATTAGGCAAATCCTGTGATAAAGTTTTTCCAGCCAATACTTCTATATTTCCTTGGAAAACATTAACCGGCCATATCTCAGTAAAAAAGTGTCTCAGAGCGAAATTAGGCAAATCCTGTGATCACATTTTTCCAGCCAAAAATTCTATATTTCCTTGGAAAACATTAACCGGCCATATCTCAGTAAATAAGTGTCCTAGAGCGAAATTAGGCAAATCCTGTGATAAAGTTTTTCCAGCCAATACTTCTATATTTCCTTGGAAAACATTAACCGGCCATATCTCAGTAAAAAAGTGTCTCAGAGCGAAATTAGGCAAATCCTGTGATCATTTTTTTCCAGCCAAAAATTCAATATTTCCTTTTAAAACCTCAAACGGCCATATCTCAGTAAATAAGTGCCCAAGAGCTAAATTAGGCAAATCCTGTGATCACTTTTTTCCAGCCAAAAATTCAATACTTCCTTGGAAAACCTCAAACGGCCATATCTCAGTAAATAAGTGCCGTAGATCGAAATTAGACAAATCCAGTGATCACTTTTTTCCAGCCAAAAATTCAATATTTCCTTGGAAAATATTAACCGGCCATATCTTAGTAAAAAAGTGTCCTAGAGCGAAATTAGGCAAAGAGCGAAATTAGGCAAATCCTGTGATCACATTTTTCCAGCCAAAAATTCAATACTTCCTTGGAAAACCTCAAACGGCCATATCTTAGTAAATAAGTGCCCTAGATCGAAATTAGACAAATCCTGTGATCACTTTTTTCCAGCCAAAAATTCAATATTTCCTTGGAAAATATTAACCGGCCATATCTTAGTAAATAAACGTGTTAGAGCGAAAACAGGCAATTCCTGTGATCACTTTCTTCCAGCCAAAAATTCAATATTTCATTGGAAAACTTCAAACGGCCATATCTAAGTAAATAAGTGCCCTAGAGCGAAATTAGGCAAATCCTGTGATCACTTTCTTCCAGCCAAAAATTTAATATTTCCTTGGAAAACTTCAAACGGCCATAACTCAGTAAATAAGTGTCCTATAGCGAAATTAAGCAAATCCTGTGATCACTTTATTCCAGCCAAAAATTTAATATTTCCTTGGAAAACTTCAAACGGCCATAACTCAGTAAATAAGTGTCCTAGAGCGAAATTAGGCAAATCCTGTTATCACATTTTTCCAGCAAAAAATACAATATTTCCTTGGAAAACTTCAAACGACCATAACTCAGTAAATAAGTGTCCTAGAGCGAAATTAGGCAAATCCTGTTATCACATTTTTCCAGCAAAAAATACAATATTTCCTTGGAAAACTTCAAACGACCATAACTCAGTAAATAAGTGTCCTAGAGCGAAATTAGGCAAATCCTGTGATCAAGTTTTTCCAGCCAAAAATTCAATATTTCCTTGGAAAACATTAACCGGCCATATCTCAGTAAAAAAGTGTCTCAGAGCGAAATTAGGCAAATCCTGTGATCATTTTTTTCCAGCCAAAAATTCAATATTTCCTTTTAAAACCTCAAACGGCCATATCTCAGTAAATAAGTGCCCAAGAGCGAAATTAGACAAATCCTGTGATCACTTTTTTCAAGCCAAAAATTCAATATTTCCTTGGAAAACATTATCCGGCCATATCTCAGTAAATAAGTGTCCTAGAGCGAAATTAGGCAAATCCTGTGATCAAGTTTTTCCAGCCAATACTTCTATATTTCCTTGGAAAACATTAACCGGCCATATCTCAGAAAAAAAGTGTCTCAGAGCGAAATTAGGCAAATCCTGTGATCAAGTTTTTCCAGCCAATACTTCTATATTTCCTTTGAAAACATTAACCGGCCATATCTCAGTAAAAAAGTGTCTCAGAGCGAAATTAGGCAAATCCTGTGATCATTTTTTTCCAGCCAAAAATTCAATATTTCCTTTTAAAACCTCAAACGGCCATATCTCAGTAAATAAGTGCCCAAGAGCGAAATTAGACAAATCCTGTGATCACTTTTTTCCAGCCAAAAATTCAATATTTCCTTGGAAAACATTATCTGGCCATATCTCAGTAAATAAGTGTCCTAGAGCGAAATTAGGCAAATCCTGTGATCAAGTTTTTCCAGCCAATACTTCTATATTTCCTTGGAAAACATTAACCGGCCATATCTCAGTAAATAAGTGTCCTAGAGCGAAATTAGGCAAATCATGTGATCAAGTTTTTCCAGCCAATACTTCTATATTTCCTTGGAAAACATTAACCGGCCATATCTCAGTAAATAAGTGTCCTAGAGCGAAATTAGGCAAATCCTGTGATCACTTTTTTCCAGCCAAAAATTCAATATTTCCTTTTAAAACCTCAAACGGCCATATCTCAGTAAATAAGTGTCCTAGAGCGAAATTAGGCAAATCCTGTGATCAAGTTTTTCCAGCCAAAAATTCAATATTTCCTTGGAAAACATTAACCGGCCATATCTCAGTAAAAAAGTGTCTCAGAGCGAAATTAGGCAAATCCTGTGATCATTTTTTTCCAGCCAAAAATTCAATATTTCCTTTTAAAACCTCAAACGGCCATATCTCAGTAAATAAGTGCCAAAGAGCGAAATTAGGCAAATCCTGTGATCACTTTTTTCCAGCCAAAAATTCAATATTTCCTTGGAAAACATTATCCGGCCATATCTCAGTAAATAAGTGTCCTAGAGCGAAATTAGGCAAATCCTGTGATCAAGTTTTTCCAGCCAATACTTCTATATTTCCTTGGAAAACATTAACCGGCCATATCTCAGTAAAAAAGTGTCTCAGAGCGAAATTAGGCAAATCCTGTGATCACATTTTTCCAGCCAAAAATTCTATATTTCCTTGGAAAACATTAACCGGCCATATCTCAGTAAATAAGTGTCCTAGAGCGAAATTAGGCAAATCCTGTGATAAAGTTTTTCCAGCCAATACTTCTATATTTCCTTGGAAAACATTAACCGGCCATATCTCAGTAAAAAAGTGTCTCAGAGCGAAATTAGGCAAATCCTGTGATCATTTTTTTCCAGCCAAAAATTCAATATTTCCTTTTAAAACCTCAAACGGCCATATCTCAGTAAATAAGTGCCCAAGAGCTAAATTAGGCAAATCCTGTGATCACTTTTTTCCAGCCAAAAATTCAATACTTCCTTGGAAAACCTCAAACGGCCATATCTCAGTAAATAAGTGCCGTAGATCGAAATTAGACAAATCCAGTGATCACTTTTTTCCAGCCAAAAATTCAATATTTCCTTGGAAAATATTAACCGGCCATATCTTAGTAAAAAAGTGTCCTAGAGCGAAATTAGGCAAAGAGCGAAATTAGGCAAATCCTGTGATCACATTTTTCCAGCCAAAAATTCAATACTTCCTTGGAAAACCTCAAACGGCCATATCTTAGTAAATAAGTGCCCTAGATCGAAATTAGACAAATCCTGTGATCACTTTTTTCCAGCCAAAAATTCAATATTTCCTTGGAAAATATTAACCGGCCATATCTTAGTAAATAAACGTGTTAGAGCGAAAACAGGCAATTCCTGTGATCACTTTCTTCCAGCCAAAAATTCAATATTTCATTGGAAAACTTCAAACGGCCATATCTAAGTAAATAAGTGCCCTAGAGCGAAATTAGGCAAATCCTGTGATCACTTTCTTCCAGCCAAAAATTTAATATTTCCTTGGAAAACTTCAAACGGCCATAACTCAGTAAATAAGTGTCCTATAGCGAAATTAAGCAAATCCTGTGATCACTTTATTCCAGCCAAAAATTTAATATTTCCTTGGAAAACTTCAAACGGCCATAACTCAGTAAATAAGTGTCCTAGAGCGAAATTAGGCAAATCCTGTTATCACATTTTTCCAGCAAAAAATACAATATTTCCTTGGAAAACTTCAAACGACCATAACTCAGTAAATAAGTGTCCTAGAGCGAAATTAGGCAAATCCTGTGATCACTTTCTTCCAGCCAAAAATTCAATATTTCATTGGAAAACTTCAAACAGCCATATCTCAGTAAATAAGTGCCCTAGAGCGAAATTAAGCAAATCCTGTGATCACTTTCTTCCAGCCAAAAATTTAATATTTCCTTGGAAAACTTCAAACGGCCATAACTCAGTAAATAAGTGTCCTAGAGCGAAATTAAGCAAATCCTGTGATCACATTTATCCAGCCAAAAATTCAATATTTCCTTGGTAAACTTCAAACGGACATATCTCATTAAATAAGTGTGTTATAGCGAAAATAGGCATATCCTGTGATCACAACATTCCAGCCAAAAATTCAATATTTCCTTTTAAAACCTCAAACGGCCATATCTCAGTAAATAAGCGCCCTAGAGCGAAATTAGGCAAATCCTGTAATCACTTTTTTCCAGCCAAAAATTCAATATTTCCTTGGAAAACTTCAAACGGACATACCTCATTAAATAAGTGTGTTATAGCGAAAATAGGCATATCCTGTGATCACAACATTCCAGCCAAAAATTCAATATTTCCTTTTAAAACCTCAAACGGCCATATCTCAGTAAATAAGCGCCCTAGAGCGAAATTAGGCAAATCCTGTAATCACTTTTTTCCAGCCAAAAATTCAATATTTCCTTGGAAAACTTCAAACGGACATACCTCAATAAATAAGTGTGTTATAGCGAAAATAGGCATATCCTGTGATCACAACATTCCAGCCAAAAATTCAATATTTCCTTTTAAAACCTCAAACGGCCATATCTCAGTAAATAAGCGCCCTAGAGCGAAATTAGGCAAATCCTGTAATCACTTTTTTCCAGCCAAAAATTCAATATTTCCTTGGAAAACTTCAAACGGACATACCTCATTAAATAAGTGTGTTATAGCGAAAATAGGCATATCCTGTGATCACAACATTCCAGCCAAAAATTCAATATTTCCTTTTAAAACCTCAAACGGCCATATCTCAGTAAATAAGCGCCCTAAAACGAAATTAGACAAATCCTGTGATCACATTTTTCCAGCCAAAAATGCAATATTTACAAACGGCCATATCTCAGTAAATAAGTGCCCTAGAGCGTAATTAGGCAAATCCTGTGATCTCATTTTTCCAGCAAAAAATACAATATTTTCTTGGAAAACTTTAAACGGCCATATCTCAGTAAATAAGTGTCCTAGAGAGAAATTAGGCAAATCCTGTGATCACATTTTCCAGCCAAAAATTCAATATTTCCTTGGAAAACTTCAAACGGCCATATCTCAGCAAATAAGCGCCTTAGAGAGAAGAGAGGCAAATCCTGTGGTCACATTTTTCCAGCCAAAAATTCAATATATCCTTGGAAAACTTCAAACGGCCATATCTCAGTAAATAAGTGCCCTAGAGCGAAATTAGGCAAATCCTGTGATCACATTTTCCAGCCAAAAATTCAATATTTCCTTGGAAAACTTCAAACGGCCATACCTCATTAAATAAGATTCCTAAAACGAAATTAGACAAATCCTGTGATCACATTTTTCCAGCCAAAAATGCAATATTTACAAACGGCCATATCTCAGTAAATAAGTGCCCTAGAGCGAAATTAGGCAAATCCTGTGATCACATTTTTTCTGTCATATCTCAGTAAATAAGTGCCCTAGAGCGAAATTAGGCAAATCCTCTGATCACATTTTCCAGCCAAAAATTCAATATTTCCTTGGAAAACTTCAAACGGCCATACCTCATTAAATAAGATTCCTAAAACGAAATTAGACAAATCCTGTGATCACATTTTTCCAGCCAAAAATGCAATATTTACAAACGGCCATATCTCAGTAAATAAGTGCCCTAGAGCGAAATTAGGCAAATCCTGTGATCACATTTTTTCTGTCATATCTCAGTAAATGAGCGTCCTAGAGCGAAATTAGGCAAATCCTGTGATCTCATTTTTCCAGCAAAAAATACAATATTTTCTTGGAAAACTTTAAACGGCCATATCTCAGTAAATAAGTGTCCTAGAGAGAAATTAGGTAAATCCTGTGATCACATTTTCCAGCCAAAAATTCAATATTTCCTTGGAAAACTTCAAACGGCCATATCTCAGTAAATAAGTGTCCTAGAGCGAAATTAGGCAAATCCTGTGATCAAGTTTTTCCAGCCAATACTTCTATATTTCCTTGGAAAACATTAACCGGCCATATCTCAGTAAATAAGTGTCCTAGAGCGAAATTAGGCAAATCATGTGATCAAGTTTTTCCAGCCAATACTTCTATATTTCCTTGGAAAACATTAACCGGCCATATCTCAGTAAATAAGTGTCCTAGAGCGAAATTAGGCAAATCATGTGATCAAGTTTTTCCAGCCAATACTTCTATATTTCCTTGGAAAACATTAACCGGCCATATCTCAGTAAATAAGTGTCCTAGAGCGAAATTAGGCAAATAAGTGCCCTAGAGCGAAATTAGGCAAATCCTGTGATCACATTTTTTCTGTCATATCTCAGTAAATGAGCGTCCTAGAGCGAAATTAGGCAAATCCTGTGATCAAGTTTTTCCAGCCAATACTTCTATATTTCCTTGGAAAACATTAACCGGCCATATCTCAGTAAATAAGTGTCCTAGAGCGAAATTAGGCAAATCATGTGATCAAGTTTTTCCAGCCAATACTTCTATATTTCCTTGGAAAACATTAACCGGCCATATCTCAGTAAATAAGTGTCCTAGAGCGAAATTAGGCAAATCATGTGATCAAGTTTTTCCAGCCAATACTTCTATATTTCCTGGGAAAACATTAACCGGCCATATCTCAGTAAATAAGTGTCCTAGAGCGAAATTAGGCAAATCATGTGATCAAGTTTTTCCAGCCAATACTTCTATATTTCCTTGGAAAACTTTAAACGGCCATATCTCAGTAAATAAGTGTCCTAGAGAGAAATTAGGCAAATCCTGTGATCACATTTTCCAGCCAAAAATTCAATATTTCCTTGGAAAACTTCAAACGGCCATATCTCAGCAAATAAGCGCCTTATAGAGAAGAGAGGCAAATCCTGTGGTCACATTTTTCCAGCCAAAAATGCAATATTTACTTGGAAAACCTCAGACGGCCATATCTCTGTAAATAATTGCCCTAGAGCGAAATTAGGCAAATCCTGTGATCACTTTCTTCGAGCCAAAAATTCAATATTTCATTGGAAAACTTCAAACGGCCATATCTCAGTAAATAAGTGTCCTAGAGCGAAATTAGGCAAACCCTGCGATCACTTTTTTCCAGCCAAAAATTCAAAATTTCCTTGGAAACTTTTAACCGGCCATATCTCAGTAAAAAAGTGTCCTAGAGCGAAATTAGGCAAATCCTGTGATTAATTTTTTCCAGCCAAAAATTCAATATAACCTTGGAAAACTTCAAACGGCCATATATCAGTAAATAAGTGCCCTAGAGCGAGAAGAGGCAAATCTTGTGATCACTATTTTCCAGCCAAAAGTACAATATTTCCTTTTAAAATTTTAAACGGCCACATCTCAGTAAATAAGTTTCCTATAGCGAAATTAAGCAAATCCTGTGATCACTTTATTCCAGCCAAAAATTCAATTTTTCCTTGGAAAACTTCAAACGGCCATAACTCAGTAAATAAGTGTCCTAGAGCGAAATTAGGCAAATCCTGTGATCACATTTTTCCAGCAAAAAATACAATATTTCCTTGGAAAACTTCAAACGACCATAACTCAGTAAATAAGTGTCCTAGAGCGAAATTAGGCAAATCCTGTGATCACTTTCTTCCAGCCAAAAATTCAATATTTCATTGGAAAACTTCAAACAGCCATATCTCAGTAAATTAGTGCCCTAGAGCGAAATTAGGCAAATCCTGTGATCACTTTCTTCCAGCCAAAAATTCAATATTTCATTGGAAAACTTCAAACGGCCATATCTCAGTAAATAAGTGTCCTAGAGCGAAATTAGGCAAATCCTGAGGTCACTTTTTTCCAGCCAAAAATTTAATATTTCCTTGGAAAACTTCAAACGGCCATAACTCAGTAAATAAGTGTCCTAGAGCGAAATTAAGCAAATCCTGTGATCACATTTATCCAGCCAAAAATTCAATATTTCCTTGGAAAACTTCAAACGGCCATATCTCAGCAAATAAGCGCCTTAGAGAGAAGAGAGGCAAATCCTGTGGTCACATTTTTCCAGCCAAAAATTCAATATATCCTTTTAAAATTTCAAACTGCCATATCTCAGTAAATAAGCGCCCTAGAGCGAAATTAGGCAAATCCTGTAATCACTTTTTTCCAGCCAAAAATTTAATATTTCCTTGGAAAACTTCAAACGGCCATAACTCAGTAAATAAGTGTCCTAGAGCGAAATTAGGCAAATCCTGTAATCACTTTTTTCCAGCCAAAAATTCAATATTTCCTTGGAAAACTTCAAACGGCCATATCTCAGCAAATAAGCGCCTTAGAGAGAAGAGAGGCAAATCCTGGGGTCACATTTTTCCAGCCAAAAATTCAATATATCCTTGGAAAACTTCAAACGGCCATATCTCAGTAAATAAGTGCCCTAGAGCGAAATTAGGCAAATCCTGTGATCACTTTTTTCCAGCCAAAAATGCATTATTTCCTTGAAAAACTTCAAAGGACATATCTCATTAAATCAGATTCCTAAAACGAAATTAGACAAATCCTGTGATCACATTTTTCCAGCCAACAACTTCATATTTCCTTCGAAAGCTTCAAACGGCCATATCTCCGTAAATAAGTGCCCTAGAGCGAAATTAGGCATATCCTGTGATCACATTTTTTCTGTCATATCTCAGTAAATAAGCGTCCTAGAGCGAAAATATACAATTCCTGTGATCACATTTTTCCAGCAAAAAATTCAATAATTCCTTGGAAAACTTTAAACGGCCATATCTCAGAATATAACTGTCCTAGATAGAAATTAGGCAAATCCTGTGATCACATTTTCCAGCCAAAAATTCAATATTCAAGCGAAAAGTGGCAATTCCTGTGATCACTATTTTCCAGCCAAAAATTCAATATTTCCTTGGAAAACCTCAAAAGGCCATATCTCAGTAAATAAGCTCCTTAGAGAGAAGAGAGGCAAATCCTGTGATCACATTTTTCCAGCCAAAATTCAATATTTCCTTGAAAAACCTCAAACTGTCAAATCTCAGTAAATAAGCTCCTTAGAGAGAAGAGAGGCAAATCCTGTGATCACATTTTTCCAGCCAAAAATTCAATAATTCCTTGGAAAACTTCAAACGGAAATAACTCAGAAAATAAGTGTCCTAGAGCGAAATTAGGCAAATCCTGTGATTAATTTTTTTCAGCCAAAAATTTACTATTTCCTTGGAAAACTGTAAACGGCCATAACTCAGTAAATAAGTGTAAATGAGGTAAGTAAATAAGGCAAATCCAGTGATCACATTATCCAGCCAAAAATTCAATATTTCTTTGGAAAACTTCAAACGGACATATCTGAGTAAATAAGTGCCCTAGAGCGAAATTAGGCAAATCCTGCGATCACTTTTTTTCCAGCCAAAAATTCAATATTTCCTTGGAAAACTTCAAACGGCCATAACTCAGTAAATAAGTGTCCTAGAGCGAAATTAAGCAAATCCTGCGATCACTTTTTAAAATTTGCTTGGAAAACTTCAAACGGCCATATCTCATCAAATAAGATTCCTAAAACGAAATTAGCAAATCCTGTGATCATATTTTTCCAGCCAAAAATTCAATATTTCCTTGGAAAACTTCAAACGGCCATAACTCAGTAAATAAGTGTCCTAGAGCGAAATTAAGCAAATCCTGCGATCACTTTTTAAAATTTGCTTGGAAAACTTCAAACGGCCATATCTCATCAAATAAGATTCCTAAAACGAAATTAGCAATTCCTGTGATCACTTTTTTCCAGCCAAAAATTCAATATTCAAGCGAAAAGAGGCAATTCCTGTGATCACTATTTTCCAGCCAAAAATTCAATATTTCCTTGAAAAACCTCAAACTGTCAAATCTCAGTAAATAAGCTCCTTAGAGAGAAGAGAGGCAAATCCTGTGGTCACATTTTTCCAGCCAAAAATTCAATATATCCTTGGAAAACTTCAAACGACCATATCTCTGTAAATAATTGCCCTAGAGCGAAATTTGGCAAACCATGCGACCACTGTTTTTCAGCCAAAAATTCACTATTTGCTTGGAAAACTTTAAACGGCCATAACTCAGTAAATAAGCGCCTTAGAGAGAAGAGAGGCAAATCCTGTGATCACATTTTCCAGCCAAAAATTCAATATTTCCTTGGAAAACTTCATATCTCAGTATAAGTGTCCTAGATAGAAATTAGGCAAATCCTGTGATCACATTTTCCAGCCAAAAATTCAATATTCAAGCAAAAAGAGGCAATTCCTGTGATCACTATTTTCCAGCCAAAAATTCAATATTTCTTTTTTATACTTCAAACTGCCATAGCTCAGTAAATAAGTGTCCTAGAGCGAAATTAAGCAAATCCTGCGATCACTTTTTAAAATTTGCTTGGAAAACTTCAAACGGCCATATCTCATCAAATAAGATTCCTAAAACGAAATTAGCAATTCCTGTGATCACTTTTTTCCACCAAAAATTCAATATTCAAGCGAAACGAGGCAAATCCTGTGATCACATTTTTCCAGCCAAAATTCAATATTTCCTTGAAAAACCTCAAACTGTCAAATCTCAGTAAATAAGCTCCTTAGAGAGAAGAGAGGCAAATCCTGTGATCACATTTTTCCAGCCAAAAATTCAATAATTCCTTGGAAAACTTCAAACGGAAATAACTCAGTAAATAAGTGTCCTAGAGCGAAATTAGGCAAATCCTGTGATTAATTTTTTTCAGCCAAAAATTTACTATTTCCTTGGAAAACTGTAAACGGCCAAACCTCAGTAAATAAGTGTAAATAAGGTAAGTAAATAAGGCAAATCCAGTGATCACATTTATCCAGCCAAAAATTCAATATTTCTTTGGAAAACTTCAAACGGACATATCTGAGTAAATAAGTGCCCTAGAGCGAAATTAGGCAAATCCTGTGATCACTTTTTTCCAGCAAAAAATTCAATATATCCTTGGAAAACTCCAAACGGCCATATCTCAGTAAATAAGTGCCCTAAAGCGAAATAAGTCAAAACCTGTGATCACATTTTTCCAGCCAAAAATTCAATATTTCCTTGGAAAACTTCAAACGGCCATAACTCAGTAAATAAGTGTCCTAGAGCGAAATTTAGCAAATCCTGCGATCACTTTTTAAAATTTGCTTGGAAAACTTCAAACGGCCATATCTCATCAAATAAGAAATTAGCAATTCCTGTGATCACTTTTTTCCAGCCAAAAATTCAATATTTCATTGGAAAACTTCAGACGGCCATATCTCAGTAAATAAGTGTCCTAGAGCGAAATTAGGCAAATCCTGTGATCACATTTATCCAGCCAAAAATTCAATATTTCCCTGGAAAACTTCAAACGGACATATCTCAGTAAACAAGTGTCCTAGAGCGAAATTAGGCAAATCCTGTGATCACATTTATCCAGCCAAAAATTCAATATTTCCCTGGAAAACTTCAAACGGACATATCTCAGTAAACAAGTGTCCTAGAGCGAAATTAGGCAAATCCTGCGATCACTTTTTAAAATTTGCTTGGAAAACTTCAAACGGCCATATCTCATCAAATAAGAAATTAGGCAAATCCTGTGATCACTTTTTTCCAGCAAAAAATTCAATATTTCTTTGGAAAACTTCAAACGGACATATCTGAGTAAATAAGTGCCCTAGAGCGAAATTAGGCACATCCTGTGAAAACTTTCTTCCAGCCAAAAATTCAGTATTTCATTGGAAAACTTCAGACGGCCATATCTCAGTAAATAAGTGTCCTAGAGCGAAATTAGGCAAATCCTGTGATCACATTTATCCAGCCAAAAATTCAATATTTCCCTGGAAAACTTCAAACGGACATATCTCAGTAAACAAGTGTCCTAGAGCGAAATTAGGCAAATCCTGTGATCACTTTTTTCCAGCAAAAAATTCAATATATCCTTGGAAAACTTCAAACGGCCATATCTCAGTAAATAAGTGCCCTAGAGCGAAATTAGGCACATCCTGTGATCACATTTTTCCAGCCACAAATTCAATATTTACTTGGAAAACCTCAGACATCCATAACTCAGTAAATAAGTGTCCTAGAGCGAAATTAGGCAAATCCTGTGATCACTTTTTTCCAGCAAAAAATTCAATATTTCCTTGGAAAACTTCAAACGGACATATCTCATTAAATAAGATTCCTAAAACGAAATTAGGCAAATCCTGTGATCACTTTTTTCCAGCCAAAACTTCAATATTTCCTTGGAAAACTCCAAACGGCCATATCTCAGTAAATAAGTGCCCTAGAGCAAAATAAGGCAAATCCTGCGATCACTTTTTTCCAGCCAAAAATTCAATATTTCCTTGGAAAACTTCAAACGGCTATATTTCATTAAATAAGCGTCTTATAGCGAAAAGAGGCAAATCCTATGATCACATTTTTCCAGCCAAAAATTCAATAATATCTCAGTAAATAATATTCCTAGAGCGAAATTAGGCAAATCCATCACATTTTTCCAGCAAAAATTCAATATTTCCGTGGAAAATCTCAAACGGCCATATCTCAGTAAATAAGTGTCCTAAAACGAAATTAGACAAATCCTGTGATCACTTTTTTCCAGCCAAAAATTCAATATTTCCTTGGAAAACTCCAAACGGCCATATCTCAGTAAATAAGTGCCCTAGAGCGAAATTAGGCAAATCCTGTGAATACTTTTTTCCAGCAAAAAATTCAATATTTCCTTGGAAAACTTCAAACGGCCATATCTCAGTAAATAAGTGCCCTAGAGCGAAATTAGGCAAATCCTGTGATCACTTTTTTCCAGCAAAAAATTCAATATTTCCTTGGAAAACTTCAAACGGACATATCTCATTAAATAAGATTCCTAAATCGAAATTAGGCAAATCTTGTGATCACTTTTTTCCAGCCAAAAATTCAATATTTCCTTGGAAAACTTCAAACGGCCATATCTCAGTAAATAAGTGCCCTAGAGCGAAATTAGGCAAATCCTGTGATCACTTTTTTCCAGCAAAAAATTCAATATTTCCTTGGAAAACTTCAAACGGACATATCTCATTAAATAAGATTCCTAAAACGAAATTAGGCAAATCCTGTGATCACTTTTTTCCTGCCAAAAATTCAATATTTCCTTGGAAAACTCCAAACGGCCATATCTCAGTAAATAAGTGCCCTAGAGCGAAATTAGGCAAATCCATCACATTTTTCCAGCAAAAATTCAATATTTCCGTGGAAAATCTCAAACGGCCATATCTCAGTAAATAAGTGCCCTATAGCGAAATTAGGCAAATCCTGTGATCAAATTTTTCCAGCAAAAAATTCAATAATTCCTTGGAAAACTTCAAACGGCCATAAGTCAGTAAATAAGTGCCCTAGATCGAAATTAGGCCAACACTGCGATCACTTTTTTCCACCCAAAAATTCAATATTTCCTTGGCAAACTTCAAACGGCCATAACTCAGTACATAAGTGTCCTAGAGCGAAATTATGCAAATCCTGTGATCACTTTTTCCAGCCAAAAATTCAATATTTCCTTGAAAACTTCAAACGGCCATATCTCTGTAAATAAGTGCCCTAGAGCGAAATTAGGCAATTTCTGTGATCACTTTTTTCCAGCCAAAAATTCAATATTTCCGTTTCAAACTCCATATTTCATTAAATAAGCGTATTACTGCGAAAAGAGTCAAATCCTGTGATCACATTTTTCCAGCCAAAAATTCAATATTTCCTTGGAAAACTTCAAACGGCCATAACTCAGTAAATAAGTGTCCTAGAGCGAAATTAAGCAAATCCTGTGATCACATTTATCCAGCCAAAAATTCAATATTTCCTTGGAAAACTTCAAACGGACATATCTCATTAAATAAGTGTGTTATAGCGAAAATAGGCATATCCTGTGATCACAACATTCCAGCCAAACATTTAATATACCCTTTTAAAATTTCAAACTGCCATATCTCAGTAAATAAGCGCCCTAGAGCGAAATTAGGCAAATCCTGTAATCACTTTTTTCCAGCCAAAAATTTAATATTTCCTTGGAAAACTTCAAACAACCATAACTCAGTAAATAAGTGTCCTAGAGCGAAATTAGGCAAATCCTGTAATCACTTTTTTCCAGCCAAAAATTCAATATTTCCTTGGAAAACTTCAAACGGCCATATCTCAGCAAATAAGCGCCTTAGAGAGAAGAGAGGCAAATCCTGTGATCACATTTTCCAGCCAAAAATTCAATATTCAAGCGAAAAGAGGCAATTCCTGTGATCACTATTTTCCAGCCAAAAATTCAATATATCCTTGGAAAACCTCAAAAGGCCATATCTCAGTAAATAAGCTCCTTAGATAGAAGAGAGGCAAATCCTGTGATCACATTTTTCCAGCCAAAATTCAATATTTCCTTGAAAAACCTCAAACTGTCAAATCTCAGTAAATAAGCTCCTTAGAGAGAAGAGAGGCAAATCCTGTGATCACATTTTTCCAGCCAAAAATTCAATAATTCCTTGGAAAACTTCAAACGGACATATCTGAGTAAATAAGTGCCCTAGAGCGAAATTAGGCAAATCCTGCGATCACTTTTTTTCCAGCCAAAAATTCAATATTTCCTTGGAAAACTTCAAACGGCCATAACTCAGTAAATAAGTGTCCTAGAGCGAAATTAAGCAAATCCTGCGATCACTTTTTAAAATTTGCTTGGAAAACTTCAAACGGCCATATCTCATCAAATAAGATTCCTAAAACGAAATTAGCAAATCCTGTGATCATATTTTTCCAGCCAAAAATTCAATATTTCCTTGGAAAACTTCAAACGGCCATAACTCAGTAAATAAGTGTCCTAGAGCGAAATTAAGCAAATCCTGCGATCACTTTTTAAAATTTGCTTGGAAAACTTCAAACGGCCATATCTCATCAAATAAGATTCCTAAAACGAAATTAGCAATTCCTGTGATCACTTTTTTCCAGCCAAAAATTCAATATTCAAGCGAAAAGAGGCAATTCCTGTGATCACTATTTTCCAGCCAAAAATTCAATATTTCCTTGAAAAACCTCAAACTGTCAAATCTCAGTAAATAAGCTCCTTAGAGAGAAGAGAGGCAAATCCTGTGGTCACATTTTTCCAGCCAAAAATTCAATATATCCTTGGAAAACTTCAAACGGAAATAACTCAGTAAATAAGTGTCCTAGAGCGAAATTAGGCAAATCCTGTGATTAATTTTATTCAGCCAAAAATTTACTATTTCCTTGGAAAACTGTAAACGGCCAAACCTCAGTAAATAAGTGTAAATAAGGTAAGTAAATAAGGCAAATCCAGTGATCACATTTATCCAGCCAAAAATTCAATATTTCTTTGGAAAACTTCAAACGGACATATCTGAGTAAATAAGTGCCCTAGAGCGAAATTAGGCAAATCCTGTGATCACTTTTTTCCAGCAAAAAATTCAATATATCCTTGGAAAACTCCAAACGGCCATATCTCAGTAAATAAGTGCCCTAAAGCGAAATAAGTCAAAACCTGTGATCACATTTTTCCAGCCAAAAATTCAATATTTCCTTGGAAAACTTCAAAAGGCCATAACTCAGTAAATAAGTGTCCTAGATCAAAATTAGGCAAATCCTGTGATCACATTTATCCAGCCAAAAATTTAATATTTCCTTGGAAAACTTCAAACGGACATATCTCAGTAAATAAGTCCCCTAGAGCGAAATTAGGCACATCCTGTGATCACTTTCTTCCAGCCAAAAATTCAATATTTCATTGGAAAACTTCAGACGGCCATATCTCAGTAAATAAGTGTCCTAGAGCGAAATTAGGCAAATCCTGTGATCACATTTATCCAGCCAAAAATTCAATATTTCCCTGGAAAACTTCAAACGGACATATCTCAGTAAACAAGTGTCCTAGAGCGAAATTAGGCAAATCCTGTGATCACTTTTTTCCAGCAAAAAATTCAATATATCCTTGGAAAACTTCAAACGGCCATATCTCAGTAAATAAGTGTCCTAGAGCGAAATTAAGCAAATCCTGTGATCACATTTATCCAGCCAAAAATTCAATATTTCCTTGGAAAACTTCAAACGGACATATCTCAGTAAATAAATCCCCTAGAGCGAAATTAGGCACATCCTGTGATCACTTTTTTCCAGCAAAAAATTCAATATATCCTTGGAAAACTTCAAACGGCCATATCTCAGTAAATAAGTGTCCTAGAGCGAAATTAAGCAAATCCTGCGATCACTTTTTAAAATTTGCTTGGAAAACTTCAAACGGCCATATCTCATCAAATAAGAAATTAGCAATTCCTGTGATCACTTTTTTCCAGCCAAAAATTCAATATTTCCTTTGAAAACTTCATACAGCCATAACTCAGTAAATAAGTGTCCTAGATCAAAATTAGGCAAATCCTGTGATCACATTTATCCAGCCAAAAATTCAATATTTCCTTGGAAAACTTCAAACGGACATATCTCAGTAAATAAGTCCCCTAGAGCGAAATTAGGCACATCCTGTGATCACTTTCTTCCAGCCAAAAATTCAATATTTCATTGGAAAACTTAAGACGGCCATATCTCAGTAAATAAGTGTCCTAGAGCGAAATTAGGCAAATCCTGTGATCACATTTATCCAGCCAAAAATTCAATATTTCCCTGGAAAACTTCAAACGGACATATCTCAGTAAACAAGTGTCCTAGAGCGAAATTAGGCAAATCCTGTGATCACTTTTTTCCAGCAAAAAATTCAATATATCCTTGGAAAACCTCAGACATCCATAACTCAGTAAATAAGTGTCCTAGAGCGAAATTAGGCAAATCCTGTGATCACTTTTTTCCAGCAAAAAATTCAATATTTCCTTGGAAAACTTCAAACGGACACATCTCATTAAATAAGATTCCTAAAACGAAATTAGGCAAATCCTGTGATCACTTTTTTCCAGCCAAAAATTCAATATTTCCTTGGAAAACTCCAAACGGCCATATCTCAGTAAATAAGTGCCCTAGAGCGAAATAAGGCAAATCCTGCGATCACTTTTTTCCAGCCAAAAATTCAATATTTCCTTGGAAAACTTCAAACGGCTATATTTCATTAAATAAGCGTCTTATAGCGAAAAGAGGCAAATCCTATGATCACATTTTTCCAGCCAAAAATTCAATAATATCTCAGTAAATAATATTCCTAGAGCGAAATTAGGCAAATCCATCACATTTTTCCAGCAAAAATTCAATATTTCCGTGGAAAATCTCAAACGGCCATATCTCAGTAAATAAGTGCCCTATAGCGAAATTAGGCACATCCTGTGATCACATTTTTCCAGCCAAAAATTCAATATTTACTTGGAAAACCTCAGAGGGCCATAACTCAGTAAATAAGTGTCCTAAAACGAAATTAGACAAATCCTGTGATCACTTTTTTCCAGCCAAAAATTCAATATTTCCTTGGAAAACTCCAAACGGCCATATCTCAGTAAATAAGTGCCCTAGAGCGAAATTAGGCAAATCCTGTGAATACTTTTTTCCAGCAAAAAAATCAATATTTCCTTGGAAAACTTCAAACGGACATATCTCATTAAATAAGATTCCTAAAACGAAATTAGGCAAATCCTGTGATCACTTTTTTCCAGCCAAAAATGCAATATTTCCTTGGAAAACTTCAAACGGCCATATCTCAGTAAATAAGTGCCCTAGAGCGAAATTAGGCAAATCCTGTGATCACTTTTTTCCAGCAAAAAATTCAATATTTCCTTGGAAAACTTCAAACGGACATATCTCATTAAATAAGATTCCTAAAACGAAATTAGGCAAATCCTGTGATCACTTTTTTCCTGCCAAAAATTCAATATTTCCTTGGAAAACTCCAAACGGCCATATCTCAGTAAATAAGTGCCCTAGAGCGAAATTAGGCAAATCCTGTGATAACTTTTTTCCACCCAAAAATTCAATATTTCCTTGGAAAACTTCAAACGGCCATAACTCAGTAAATAAGTGCCCTATAGCGAAATTAGGCAAATCCTGTGATCACATTTTTCCAGCCAAAAATTCAATAATATCTCAGTAAATAATATTCCTAGAGCGAAATTAGGCAAATCCATCACATTTTTCCAGCAAAAATTCAATATTTCCGTGGAAAATCTCAAACGGCCATATCTCAGTAAATAAGTGCCCTATAGCGAAATTAGGCAAATCCTGTGATCAAATTTTTCCAGCCAAAATTCAATATTTCCTTGAAAAACCTCAAACGGCCATATCTCAGTAAAGAAGTGCCCTAGAGCACTTTTTTCCAGCCAAAAATTCAATATTTCCTTTTAAAAATTCAATCTGTCATATCTCAGTAAATAAGCACCTTAGAGAGAAGAGAGGCAAATCCTGTGATCACATTTTCCCAGCCAAAAATTCAATAATTCCTTGGAAAACTTCAAACGGCCATAACTCAGTAAATAAGTGCCCTAGATCGAAATTAGGCCAACACTGCGATCACTTTTTTCCACCCAAAAATTCAATATTTCCTTGGAAAACTTCAAATGGCCATAACTCAGTAAATAAGTGTCCTAGAGCGAAATTAAGCAAATCCTGTGATCACTTTTTCCAGCCAAAAATTCAATATTTCCTTGAAAACTTCAAACGGCCATATCTCTGTAAATAAGTGCCCTAGAGCGAAATTAGGCACATCCTGTGATCACATTTTTCCAGCCAAAAAATTCAATATTCAAGCGAAAAGAGAAAATTCCTGCGATCACTTTTTTCCAGCCAAAAAATCAATATTTCCTTGGAAAACTTCAAACGGCCATAACTCAGTAAATAAGTGTCCTAGAGCGAAATTAGGCAAATCCTGTGATCACTTTCTTCCAGCCAAAAATTCAATATTTTATTGGAAAACTTCAAACAGCCATATCTCAGTAAATAAGAGCGGAATTAGGCAAATCCAGTAATCACTTTTTTCCAGCCAAAAACTCAATATTTCCTTGGAAAACTGAAAACGGCCATATCTCAGTAAATTAGCGTCCTAGAGCGAAAAGATGCAAATAATGTGATCACTTTCTTTCCACCCAAAAATACAATATTTTCTTGGAAAACTTCAAACGGCCATATCTCAGTAAATAAGTGCCTTAGACAGAAGAGATGCAAATCCTGTGATCACTTTCTTCCAGCCAAAAATTCAATATTTTATTGGAAAACTTCAAACGGTCATATCTCAGTTAATAAGCGTCTTAGACAGACACTTTTTTCCAGCCAAAAATTCAATATTTCGTTTTAAAACTTAAAACGGCATATCCCAGTAAATTAGCGTTCTAAAGCGAAATTAGGCGAATCCTCTGATCACATTTTCCCAGCCAAAAATTCAATATTTTCTTGGAAAATTTCAAACGGCCATATCTCAGTAATTAAATGTTTTAGACATAAGAGATGCAAATTCTGTGACCACTTTTTTCAATCCAACAATTCAATAATTTCTTGGAAAACTTCAAACTGCCATATCTCTGTAACTAAGCGTCGTATACAGAAGAGAGGCAAACCCTGTTATAATTTTTTTCCAGCCAAAAATGTAATATTTCGTTTTAAAACTTAAAACTGCCATATCTCAGTAAATAAGCGTCCTAGAGCAAAAAGATGCAAAGTATGTGATCACTTTTTTCCAGCCAAAAATACAATATTTTCTTGGAAAACTTCAACGGCAACGTTGTGTTCACGGCCATATCTCAGTAAATAAGCGTCCTAAAGCGAAAAAAGGCAAATCCTGTGATCACTTTTTTCCAGCCAAAAATTCAATATTTCCTTGGAAAACTTCAAACGGCTATATTTCATTAAATAAGCGTCTTATAGCGAAAAGAGGCAAATCCTATGATCACATTTTTCCAGCCAAAAATTCAATAATATCTCAGTAAATAATATTCCTAGAGCGAAATTAGGCAAATCCATCACATTTTTCCAGCAAAAATTCAATATTTCCGTGGAAAATCTCAAACGGCCATATCTCAGTAAATAAGTGCCCTATAGCGAAATTAGGCACATCCTGTGATCACATTTTTCCAGCCAAAAATTCAATATTTACTTGGAAAACCTCAGAGGGCCATAACTCAGTAAATAAGTGTCCTAAAACGAAATTAGACAAATCCTGTGATCACTTTTTTCCAGCCAAAAATTCAATATTTCCTTGGAAAACTCCAAACGGCCATATCTCAGTAAATAAGTGCCCTAGAGCGAAATTAGGCAAATCCTGTGAATACTTTTTTCCAGCAAAAAAATCAATATTTCCTTGGAAAACTTCAAACGGACATATCTCATTAAATAAGATTCCTAAAACGAAATTAGGCAAATCCTGTGATCACTTTTTTCCAGCCAAAAATGCAATATTTCCTTGGAAAACTTCAAACGGCCATATCTCAGTAAATAAGTGCCCTAGAGCGAAATTAGGCAAATCCTGTGATCACTTTTTTCCAGCAAAAAATTCAATATTTCCTTGGAAAACTTCAAACGGACATATCTCATTAAATAAGATTCCTAAAACGAAATTAGGCAAATCCTGTGATCACTTTTTTCCTGCCAAAAATTCAATATTTCCTTGGAAAACTCCAAACGGCCATATCTCAGTAAATAAGTGCCCTAGAGCGAAATTAGGCAAATCCTGTGATCACTTTTTTCCAGCCAAAAATTCAATATTTCCTTGGAAAACTCCAAACGGCCATATCTCAGTAAATAAGTGCCCTAGAGCGAAATTAGGCAAATCCTGTGATAACTTTTTTCCACCCAAAAATTCAATATTTCCTTGGAAAACTTCAAACGGCCATAACTCAGTAAATAAGTGCCCTATAGCGAAATTAGGCAAATCCTGTGATCACATTTTTCCAGCCAAAAATTCAATAATATCTCAGTAAATAATATTCCTAGAGCGAAATTAGGCAAATCCATCACATTTTTCCAGCAAAAATTCAATATTTCCGTGGAAAATCTCAAACGGCCATATCTCAGTAAATAAGTGCCCTATAGCGAAATTAGGCAAATCCTGTGATCAAATTTTTCCAGCCAAAATTCAATATTTCCTTGAAAAACCTCAAACGGCCATATCTCAGTAAAGAAGTGCCCTAGAGCACTTTTTTCCAGCCAAAAATTCAATATTTCCTTTTAAAAATTCAATCTGTCATATCTCAGTAAATAAGCACCTTAGAGAGAAGAGAGGCAAATCCTGTGATCACATTTTCCCAGCCAAAAATTCAATAATTCCTTGGAAAACTTCAAACGGCCATAACTCAGTAAATAAGTGCCCTAGATCGAAATTAGGCCAACACTGCGATCACTTTTTTCCACCCAAAAATTCAATATTTCCTTGGAAAACTTCAAATGGCCATAACTCAGTAAATAAGTGTCCTAGAGCGAAATTAAGCAAATCCTGTGATCACTTTTTCCAGCCAAAAATTCAATATTTCCTTGAAAACTTCAAACGGCCATATCTCTGTAAATAAGTGCCCTAGAGCGAAATTAGGCACATCCTGTGATCACATTTTTCCAGCCAAAAAATTCAATATTCAAGCGAAAAGAGAAAATTCCTGCGATCACTTTTTTCCAGCCAAAAAATCAATATTTCCTTGGAAAACTTCAAACGGCCATAACTCAGTAAATAAGTGTCCTAGAGCGAAATTAGGCAAATCCTGTGATCACTTTCTTCCAGCCAAAAATTCAATATTTTATTGGAAAACTTCAAACAGCCATATCTCAGTAAATAAGAGCGGAATTAGGCAAATCCAGTAATCACTTTTTTCCAGCCAAAAACTCAATATTTCCTTGGAAAACTGAAAACGGCCATATCTCAGTAAATTAGCGTCCTAGAGCGAAAAGATGCAAATAATGTGATCACTTTCTTTCCACCCAAAAATACAATATTTTCTTGGAAAACTTCAAACGGCCATATCTCAGTAAATAAGTGCCTTAGACAGAAGAGATGCAAATCCTGTGATCACTTTCTTCCAGCCAAAAATTCAATATTTTATTGGAAAACTTCAAACGGTCATATCTCAGTTAATAAGCGTCTTAGACAGACACTTTTTTCCAGCCAAAAATTCAATATTTCGTTTTAAAACTTAAAACGGCATATCCCAGTAAATTAGCGTTCTAAAGCGAAATTAGGCGAATCCTCTGATCACATTTTCCCAGCCAAAAATTCAATATTTTCTTGGAAAATTTCAAACGGCCATATCTCAGTAATTAAATGTTTTAGACATAAGAGATGCAAATTCTGTGACCACTTTTTTCAATCCAACAATTCAATAATTTCTTGGAAAACTTCAAACTGCCATATCTCTGTAACTAAGCGTCGTATACAGAAGAGAGGCAAACCCTGTTATAATTTTTTTCCAGCCAAAAATGTAATATTTCGTTTTAAAACTTAAAACTGCCATATCTCAGTAAATAAGCGTCCTAGAGCAAAAAGATGCAAAGTATGTGATCACTTTTTTCCAGCCAAAAATACAATATTTTCTTGGAAAACTTCAACGGCAACGTTGTGTTCACGGCCATATCTCAGTAAATAAGCGTCCTAAAGCGAAAAAAGGCAAATCCTGTGATCACTTTTTTCCAGCCAAAAATTCAATGTTTTCTTGGAAAATTTCGAACGGTCATATCTCAGTAAATAAGCGTGTTAGAGCGAAATGAGGCAAATCCTGTGATCACATTTTCCAGCCAAAAATTGAATATTTCCTTGGAAAACTTCAAACGGCCACATTTCTGTAAATAAGCGTCCTAGAGCGAAATTAGGCAAATCTTGTGATCACTTTTTTTTAAAACTTCAAACGGCTATATCTCAGTAAATAGGCGGCCTCGAGCGAAAAGAGGAAAATCCTGTGATTACTTATATAAATAAGTGAGAAATAAGCGTCCTAGAGGGAAAAAATGCAAATCCTGTGATCGCTTTTTTCCAGCCAAAAATGCAGTGTTTTCTTGGAAAATTTCAAACGGACATATCTCTATAAATAAGCGTCCTAGAACGAAAATAGGCGAATCATGTGATCACTTTTGTTCATTCAAAACTTGAATATTTTTTGGGAAAACTTCAAACACTCATAACATAATAAAGCGAGAATTCTGTGATCACTTTTTTCCATCCAAAATTTCAATATTTGTTGTGGGAAAACTTCAAACAGCTATAAGTCAGTAAGTAAGCGAAAATTTTTGTTTTTCAACGATTTTTATAGTCTTTACTTTTTACATTCCAAAATTTCGGTTTACGTTTGATCTTAAACAATTCTAAAAAATATAATCAAACTTGTTTTTCTTTAATATCTCCAGTTTTAATTTTTGTAACTGAAGAAATGTTGATTCAAATTCACCTTTTACTTTGCCCAAACATTGAAATATCAAATTTGTTTTGACGACTAGTCCAACATGTTGGCTCAAATACAAAACAGCACCTTTCTCGTAGAGCTAATCTCATTAAACATTTTGTTTAAATTAAATAATATCGCTTAAAAAAATAAAAATTAACTTACCATCTTATATCTGTTGCTACCACTTCATATGCCATTCCTTTTTTGTATTCTAAACCAACAATTGTTTTAATTCTGATGATTACACTACTCAACAAAATGAAAAAAATTTCATGTACTCCGGATGCGATAATTTTTTCTGTGTAGATAACCTTGACATGAGCTCGAAAAACGCAATAAAAATTTTTTTTTCGTTTGGTTTTTTTTTTATTTTTTTTTTTAAATTTTAAAAAAATTTTTTTGGTTAATTTGTTTCGTCCGGCATAACTCGGGAACCACTAGCCCGATTTAATTGAATTAAATTTTAAAAAATTTAAAATTACAATTCCCTTAATCTGTTCATATATTGTTTTCCTATACAAGCAACAGTTTCCAAGTTAAAAATGAAAATGAATTTTTTATTGCGTTTTTCGAGCTCATGTCAAGGTTATCTACACAGAAAAAATTATCGCATCCCGAGTACATTTTGACTGTTGACTAGTGTTATTCAACTAGTCGCGACCGCATTCACACATATCTCACACAATAATAAACTCTAACGATCATTTGCCGCCATTTGTTGCTGTTTTTGATATCTTCATGTCATCTTTCTCGTTTCTTCATTACACAACTTCTTCTTGAAGCTCGAAAACACTGAGAGACAAAACGTTTTTTGCCACAATTATCACAATTTGAATAGAAATATTCAAATTAGACCCTAGGTGTCTTTGAACCAAATTCGATACATGACTTTTTAAGTCGTTTGAGTCATGTCCGTCTGTTCTGCTGGTACGCACGATAACTTTCGAAGGAGTTAAATAATAGCTTTGAAATTTGGCATGGTTGAATATTTTCCCAATACGTGGCCACTCCTGTATAAATCGAGTAATAATATCAATACGACCAGCGCGATCTTGCCCACATTCTGTACTTAGTAACGCTTTAACTGAATAAAGATTTGGAGAAAAAATTGGAATTCTGGCCACGACCCTTCTGGTACCCTCCATACAAATGTACTTTAAAAATCGTGTACTAATACCAATAATCCTAACGCGACCTAGCTATAGCTGGATACAGTTTGGAAGTCTCGCCACGCCCCTTCTGTTACGTCCAATATAAATATACAATTGCGCCAACTTTAGATATAGTGAAATAATAATACTTCGTCCTATGCGATCTTACCTAAACTGTAATTTTTTTTTTTTACTAACACTCAGGGGATGTCCCCTATTAATGCAATGCACTGTGTTAGCGATGGGAAATAAGGGTATTGGAAGGAGGAAAGAGGGAGTAGTGTTTGTTGACATTGGCCTTGAATTTGGTAATGTCGTAGCAGGCAGGAAAAACACTTGCAGGAAGATTATTCCACAAACGAACAGTCCGGCTGAAGAACGAATTTTCTCTATAGTGCGTCGTCCGGTCAACCGGCCATTTGACAATGAACGGATGAGAAACCCTGGATAGCCGATTATTCCGGCTAAATGTTCTAACGTCAGGGACCAGACGACGGATAAAACTACACGTTTTTTTTTACAAAATTTCTTCTATAAAATGCGGTATTTTTCCCAGCTGTTGTAACTACAGCATTAAAACTAAAGGATGTTTTTATTATTCTAATATCGTTTTTGGGCTTCGTACCGACATCAAGAGTTCCGAAGTACTCCTGGATCGGTGCTGTCTTCGTCTGTAGCAAATTGTACTGGAAAATATTTCGTTGAAAGAAAAAATTAAAATCTCTGATAAAAAGGAAAAATAAAAAAAGTCTGCAGAGTCCATTGAAAGATTCATCTTAAATGATGAATGACATGATAGCCTTATGATGATGTATGATTCGGCTTCGTTTTCTTCCTTGCTACGTCTTTACTTTCCCCTTCGACGACTTGTGTTTTTTTTTTTGTCGGGACATAAATTGTGTTGATAGTGTTTAATATTTAAATTTTCGAAAGTTATTTGATGCACGGGGCTCTCGTTTCGTTTTTGGGTGTGTCTTGGGTTGACCTTTATCAACTTTTTGAGCATCATTAATATTAACTCACTTCTTTTATGGTCAAAATAAAAAGGAAATATTCGTTCGTACATACCAATCATTACATCCCTTTTCAAGCGAAGACAAAGAAAACAGTTTAGTTCTCATTGTCAGGTTTTGTTCGGTGGGATTTGTGGTGGTTGTTTTTTTCTTCTTTAGAAATCTGTTTGTGCCATCTGCCCAATATGTCCGATTGAGGATAGAAAAGTTAAAGCATCTTTTTGAACTGACTCCCAGTGGTAATAAAGGCAAATGACTGCTGTGGGAGTTTGGTGCCAGAAATGAGTTTCTATTACAAAACTGCCTAGTAGAAGTGTAAGAGGCAATATTTTGTGGGTTATATTTCATTGGCCTAAAACGTAGTAAAATCGATATTTTTGCTAAAAAAAAAAAACATCAGCATAAAGTTTTGCATAGGACGCAGCAAATTGTCTATGGGATTTGTTTATAAAAACGTTCTTCGTTTAAAAGTAAAAAATTTCCAAACCAATTAGGGACCTTAACGATATGGGTCAGGTCTCTAAATAAATTACAAAAGTTTTTACCGCCATTGACATAAAAAAGTTACGACAATTACGAAGTGACAGTGCAGACAAATTATAGATAGTACTTGGAATGTCACATGTCACATGCTGCATCACTCAATCTGTTATCAGTCAAAATTTAAAAAACTATTCATTGAATGAAAAAAATGTTCATACGATTATCGAGCTCATTTTTCGGCTGTGATTGAAGAGGTTGATGGATTCTGGTATTGCGGCAGCAAAATCGACAACAGGTGAGGACAATCTGTGGATATCGTAAACTGCACCAACTGTGCCCAGCGATCCTTCGATCTCCTGTATCCAGTATGGAAAACAGCTTATATATCTAGAAGAATATAAATTAATATATTCAACCCCAGCGTCAAGTCATCTCAATTATACGGATGTGAGATCAGGAATTTTGCACCCTACGACACTCTGAGGTGTATTTTGAAAAGGTAGCAGAAGTAGAGGATGAACCATCTACACGTTGAGGATACATCTGGATTGCGAAGTGCCAAAGAAACCGCGGAATGAAATAAAACTAATAGCATCCAGTAGTATAAGAAAACACACTATATAATTAAAGAAAAGATTAGCGTAATATCTTTTAAAATTTATGATATTCAGTTCGACAAATGCGAAAAATTAAATTTCATTTGTTCAAAATATGATCAAAAGTAACAACGTAGTCAAATATTACGAACATTTACAGACGATGAAATACTAGTCCACTTTAGACTAGTTTTGTCCAAAATAAGTTAAGACAGCCGTGCTGCATTAAGTAGTGTGTACGACTGCCACACAAGTAAACCCATGTTCAAAACTGGGTAATTCTGGCGACTTTACGAGTAAGAGAGTAATCTCTAAGCCAAGTTCTACATGAAAAGCATTAGCCGCTCGGAGCCGCGTTCAGTGATTATAGAAATTATATAGTGTTCAGCTCACTGATTCGAGAGAAGTTCCCCATCAAAGTAAGTTTGTTATCATTTCCGTTTGTCATCATTTCCCTCTTCGAAGATGATCGGCTCGATTATGGCATTGGCCCTTCGTAAAGAGGGGCCTACGAGTTTATAGTTCACATCAAACAGCCATAAAACTGTACTTTGAAATGTTCGTTCTCCTTCGAAATTTAAAGCAATCTATAACAACTGAATTACATACTATTACAGTTTTTCTTACACTTAAAGCACTCCAAAATACTTTAATTGCTTTTAATACTTTTTTTGCTTTGACACAAAGTTTTGCTGCAAGTTTTTGTTGGAAATTAAAGCTTCGGTTTAATGTCCAACCATGTAGTAAACTTTTTCAAGTTGTTTTTTTATCTCATTTAGCCATTATATAATTACCGAAAAATTGCAATAACTATTGACATAAAAAGCATTAAACTAAACACATTACCGAAGAAGAACAAAAAGTACACAGGGGCGATAAATGAGCGCTATAATGAGTTTTATCTAAGGAAACGTGATTCTGTTTCAGCTCACCTCCTTGGCCATTCACGTGTTGGCCTTAATACCATATTTCGAACTTTAGTCGCAGTTTAGGATAATATCACAACAAAAGAGAATATCTAATTAAATTTTCGATTCTTTGCTACTTTTTCGCCCTGTAAACGGTAGCATGGTGCATTAAGGTTGTTGTTTTTTTCTGTATGTCCTATTCGAGATGTTGGTACTTTGCTGAGGAGCATTTGCTTTTTTGGTTTAAATTGGCAAAGTGGGAAAATATCAAAGCATCAGACTACATCGAAATGAGCAAGGAAAATAGACAGAGTGAGAGAGTCAGAATTTTTCTAATAGTTAAAATAAAATTAAAATACAGATTATTTTAAAGTGTCGTAGATGGACGGAACCGATTATACGAATCTAAACTAAAGACCTGTCTCGGACATCTGTGGGAGTTTAACAATCTTAGAGAAATGCTTTACAGTTCGGTTTTTCTGGAAAAATTAAATTCCCATACTTCTAATTGGAATGAGGTTGAGCCAATCTATAGCATACAAACGAATGTAAATAATTGGCAACACTAAATACACCAAAGACACTCTAGTGGTCAGTGGGCTGACGTCCCAACGCAGATGATAACTTTTCCTATAGATAGCACCTCCGTATTTCCCTACAAAAGTATCTTAAAATTTTGATATAATAATTGTTGACATGGTGACTGCAGTTTGAATCCGAACTGCATTAATACGTCTAAATTGGCTCTGATCTATCCAAAGATTATCTAAAGATTATCAATTTAACCAAAATCAATTTTTCTGAATATTATTCGTTATTTAAAAGTTATTTATGGAACAGAATTATATTCATTTGGCCGCCTGGATTATGTATTTCTGAAATTTGTGTTTAAAACACTTTATTAATTTTAAATATTAATACAAGTCGGTCAGGTCCGACTGTATGATATACTACTTCACTCTTGTACACACAACTTCTGAAAAATATAGCTAGTTTAGGCATTGGCTCATTGGCTCATTATTCTGTGAACTGGTATGATTGAATTCATTCAAACATAAAGACTATTTTGTTCACTAACGAATTGTGTGTATTCCACTATACACCTCCCGTAATGTTTGCCTATTAAATTATGAAACAAACATCAATCACAAATTGAAATTGTCCTGGTGGGTCCAATAATATTGTCAGTGTATTGAATTCTTTTAAACACGACATTCAATACTTGAACTTTTACTACCAACTTATGAATGCATGTTTCGTTTTCATTAATCTTGAGTGTTTCATGTTGGGCACACAAATGCCATACTAGCCTGGCAGTGAGTTGGAAGGAGAAAAAAAAATAAATTAAAAATAAAACCTTAAAAAAAGAACGCTAAGATTTCGTGTATCTTTTTTCCTAACGAAATAAAGAATCTTTATGTGTTTTTTATGCACTGCTGACCTTTTTCTCCATCTCGCTACCATGACCAACAACACAAAAAAACATTTCCTTTTATTATTGTGAAATTCGAGATATTTTTTCACAAAAGATTTTTTTTCGATTTTCGTTTGCTCTGCTAAGTTGTTTTTCCCTACAAATGTTCGTTCGTTCGCTTTTTCTTTTTATAGTTTTCTATTAAGCTCTTTATAAAGTGCAAGCAATTATTTTACATTTAACGTGATGTTACTGCATTGGTGGCAGAAAACTGTAGTGAAAAAAAAAACTTAAAACTGGAGGGAAAAAGAATAAAGCCGAGCCGGAAAAAAAGTTTCATGTAGAAAAGTTTGTTCTTTCACATGCATGTGTGTAATTCTTTGGGAGAATCCATGTGTATGTCTGTGTGGGTATGGAAAATGGAATTTTTAGTATGCATGGCTGGCTACTTCGACTGCAGTTTAGTACTTAGATATTTTTTCAGGGAAGGAAAGTAGAAAAAAAATGTTAAGAGAGAGATATTGCATTGAAATAAACTTTAGTTCAGATTAAAGCCGGAGTTGACAAGGTGTGGCACGTCTCATAGGATCGCCTGCAGTTCAGATATGGATATTTTCTTTATACAAACGTATCTACCTGTACAGATCATAATACATTTAGTATGAAATTGATTTCTTACTGGTAATAACTATAGGAATTGCTATTCATTGTCCCTAGTCCCTGACGGTCCATTATAGCTTAACGCCGCCAATTAGAATTGTAATACCTGCCCTGTGAAGAGAGCACTTATGTCAGCTGACAGCAGAATACACTCGTACCCGATATTACAGAGTTCAAGCATAGCATTGCACCACAGAAACGTATCTGCTTCTTGAACGAGGTCTAGCTGATATGATGCGATATATGCGCTGTTTCTAATCAATTATAGATTCGTTAGCACTTTCGAACATGAAAAAAGTGAACTCTATAATGTGATGGGGGCTCAGCACAGTATGGCCATCTGAGGATAAGGCCATGGAGGGTTAATTGAGCCGCTCATCAGGAATCAGATGTTACTTGCGCTGCTCTTAACTTGGAGAACAGACGCTAGGAGTGAGTGTTGTTTGGCGGGATCAAATTAATTTTACTCTTACCACTCATATTGTATTCAAAGTAGGGTTATAAAAACCCTACTTTTCTAGACTTTGTCAAAAATGTACAAATTCGATTTTGCCGTTTTACGAATGTTTGTCGAATTTTTGATAAATGTTGTACCATTTTATGGTATAAAAAAAAACAAAAAAGTCTAATACAAAATTACTCATTAAAAAATGTTTACACTACACGCTGAAAAAAATAGCCATATTAACAAATTTTAGCAAACAAGTTCGCATCAAACATATATATATTTTTCCATACCACAAACATTAACATGTTTGTAGGTGATAAATATCGAATATATATGTATGCAGTTTTGAGTAATTTTTTATTTTTTTTCAATTTGTGAATTTCTATTTAACAATCCATCTCATTCTCTCGGTATTGATATTATTTTAATGAGCGTAAACGCAAAAAAACATTTACGAAACCAGTTGCAAATACACACTTATTCGCACACAAATGTTTTGCTTTGTTGAATTTAATAAGTTCGTTGTCTGTTTTTCCCAAACACGCTATTGCTTATAGACAAATACGTAATATTAATAGCAAATGAGTTATATTTATATCCAAATAAGCTTTGTGTAGATGGAAATAAGCTTTACTTTCTACAAGCACCAAACACCAAAGACGTATTTTTTAGCGTGTAGAAATAATTTAGTTACTCAAACTTTATCTATGAGATTTTTTATAAAAATTAAAGAAGGAATTCAGATTTATAAACATTTTGAAATTTTAGTAAGTATGAACAGTAGAGTTAGGGCTTTTTTTTTGTTTTCTTGTAACTTTTTTATATCAATATTTATTTAGATTATTCGAATGTGACTAGGACAGGTAGAATTTTTTTTGACTGGTAATATTTTACCATACCCCGCCCTTCTTTAAACAGGTTTAGATTTGGTTTTCGACAAACTGATCGAGTGTTTATATTGTATGGAAATACCGTCATCATCGCAGTTCGTTGTCCAGAGAACAGTAAATACAGCACTTGGACACTTTTTTTTACATTTTTTAATGTCGTCCTTTACGAGTTCAAATATCTTTATATATCACTTGGACTATTTCCCAGAAGACCGTTCTAAACTTCATTGTCGTTTTGCTCAAAATTTAATTTTTAGTTAGAACGGTGATAATCGGATTCGTATCTTAGCGAATATAATTAATATATTACCAAATTAACTTCAACCATCAGCGGAATATATTTGCTAATAGATACAAAAAGATACGAACAATATTTGTTACCTTCAGAAGAAGTTGCAAAGGTGTAGCGTCGGTATTATCTTCTTACTCTTTACAACAATTTTCTTCATCAGACTCAACTGGTGGCTGTATAAACTTATGTTCGGAAGTAGTTTCAGCCATATTTCATTTCTGCTTACACTATCGAAATTTTTTTCTTACGGAAACCGTAATATCAACTCCACCACCCTCCTCGCTTCCGTAGTAAATGTAATGTGTAAGTATCACAATTTTCAATTTAACTGAAAAAGTCGATTTACTCTATTTTTTCGTTTCATATGTTTACGATTATAGTAGGAAAAAGTCTATTATTCGACCTTTTGGTGAGACGACGAGCCCTCAAGAGCTTATAGGTTAATCCCAAGAGGAAATTAATATGGGATATATTGTGGGACTACAATGCCCAAAATAAACCCATTACTTTCTATGTCCGAGACAAATCTGTCATCGATTCATTTTATAAGGCTCGAGTAATATTATTATTACATATTATTTCAATATCTACTGGTACTCGTTCAAATTTCTTAGTCATTCCTCAGATAATTCAAATGAATAATTCAAAATTTTAGGTATTATAGGTGGCGCCACACCCTTTAAATGAACCTGGTTCATGTTCTGGTAAGTAAAACTAATAATTTCGCGTTTTTCGTGGCCCATCCAAATTTAAATTGACATCGCGGGAAATTTAGACTGTCTCTAAAAACAAAACCTGAATTGTAGCCACTAACATGGAAAATCACTTGTGCTACTACCACCTACTATGGAGTGGACTAGGCTTAAGAAAAACTATACTTCAATTTCGGGGTATGTCATATAAATCATAGCAATATCGGAGCAATTATCTGTTGTACAGACTCCGACACTGTTTCTGCTGAATAGTCAAATTCCGTGCAAGAATTTATGAAGACACAATTTGGCTAGTTGAAATTTGTGAGGCATGTAAGTAATGTCATTTTTACTCGTTTACATTAAGAAGTACCCACTGGAGCATAATTTCCATGGGCCAAACGATATGCATTCATATTCATACCATCCTAAGGGTGGGAAAGGGTCCTCCGGGGAAACATTTGGAAACAGGCGACACTGTTACTCGAATATCCTATGGCACAACTCTGCATATGATATTCGCAGCTTTTAAGCAACAACAAATTTGGTACATGAAGCTTTTTAGCGTTGAATTCATCTGAAAGAAGGGTGGCAAACACAACAGCAACAACAACTAGAAAACAGAAGACAAAAACAACGAGATGCAGAATGTATTATACAATATTCCTTCGTATTCCGTTACCTACACAAAATATTCAAGTTATTAAAATGTACAACATGTAGCCAAATAAAGAGGTGTTTGGCTGAAGATGCTTTTAACAACTGCTCCGGTTCGCCTTTATGTGATGAATTTTAAAGCAACCAACCACGCTCGCTCAACTCATTCAATGCCGTCCAACTCGAACCAAACTTCAAATTCACTGCACACCACTCCGCATTAGAAGAAACCGTGGATGAAGTTGAAGTGGCGGCGGGCAGGCGGGTGTGGCGAGGCAAACAAGAAATTTGAATTCTCATTTTAATTTTTTATGACTTCACTTTCGTATTTAAAAGGATTTTTTCTAATTTTAAAACCATTAACCCAAATTCGCTTGTTTCGCCGTCATGTTCTATTCTAGGGCACCATTCTGCTGCTCAACTTTAACTAAAGAAAGCACGTTTATGGCGTTTCAGGACTTTATGGCTGCCATGAACTATACGAAGCAGGGATATGCACATACACGTGCATTAACAAATAAAATAAAGCGAGGGGTTTGTTAATAAGATTATACGCATACAACCATACATACACACACACATAGGTATGTATAAGCATGTTGACACACACATACATGGACATATGAATTCTTACAACACCAGTATATATGGAGTACAAATATGGGTTTTCTCAAATTAATCATATTTAGTTCATGTTTTTATGTGCGCACCGGGCTTACTCTGTCACATACATCGTCTTAGTCTGAAAGTTATTTTTCCCCGGCATATGTCCAACATCTGCCGGGTAGTTTTATAAAAATGTTGCTCATTTATCTTATTTGATTACGACAAAGTGTTGAGTGCTCAATGTGAGTAACACCAGCCAGTCTATGAGTTCCGGTAAAAGTGGCGGTTTATGTTGAGCGGATTCGTGGTTCCAACTCGAAAGACAGAGCTCTTTGGGAAATACGATGAACGAAGAACTACATATTATTATTCCATTTGTGGATTTCTGAGAAACAAGTGAATACGTGACCTGTTGATAGTGGATAGTAGGGTATCCAACTCCATTGTCTTCCTTCAAACACGGTTCCATATCGTTGTCCTACAGATATTGTTCCGGTATCTGTTCCTCAGATATCAGTCTTGTCTAGTCCCCGATGCAAGGACTTTCAATCGGGATACGCGGCAATACATGGACTCCCATCAGTTCATTGTCAAATGACCGGTTGATCGGCCGATACACTGTAGAGAAAATGTGTTTTTCAGATAAACTGTTCGTATGTGGAAAATTCATCCAAACAGTGTGTTTCCTGGCAGTTGTTAAGTTCAAAATAAAAGTCAACAAACACTACTCCCTCTTACCTCTTTCCAATCGCTAACACATTTATAGAGGGGGCATCCTCTGCGTTTTATTAAAAAAAAAAAAAACAAATCCCTTACTGGGTCAGTCGACTGAACATAATTGATGAGATTGAGACGAGCATTTCAGAAAAACACACTCACTGTAATTCCACATACGAACAAATTATTCGCCTGCATGATAATTATAGTCAACATTTAGTGACGCTGCACAGTGGCCCAGAAACGAATTCCATAGGACAATTCCATCAGACATTTTTGAGACAACTAGTGAAAGATTATTTTAAGATAGTAACATTCTAAATCGGACAGGTTGATATGTATATTATACAAATATTTCAAAAGGTGACTGCTTCATATTTTTTAATTTTAAGGAGGAACACAATTTTATATTTTTTGTTTATTTTGTGTATAAAAATATTTACTTTTTTATATTAAAAAATTCAATCTTTTACTGATTTTGATACTTAAAAAAATTTCAATTTATTTTGACTTTGTCGAACTGTATCTCATATATTTTTAAAGCAATTTTACTTTAAACCAAAAGAATTTGGAATGGTGGAAGGGTTCACCATTTTTGGTGTTCCTTTTCCCGACCAAAATTGCCTCTTGGAAGGTACGGTACATTTTGTGCTAAAATTAAAAAATGTTAGTTCCAGATCGCGAAATATGTAATTATTGTTTCTTATTAACCTTTGATGGCCAAAATATGCCCAAAATATTTCCGCATCGGCGAATTTAAGGAAAAACGCTACTTTTGCCCTTTACTTTGTGGTAACACACAATTGCAATGTCCAGCCTATTCGCCATAATTACCAGATATTGTCCTTTCCGATTATCCGGATCGATGGCACATGGCCTATCTGACTTGTTTGTGCAACTAATATGAAAAACATCATGATTAAAATGAGTTTTTATAGGCTTCTCCATACTCACATTTTTCCCATTTACTAACTTCTTTTTATGTATTTTCTTTCTTCAAATAGACATTTTATGACAAACAAAACTTTGCCTATCCACCATACGTGACTCTATTCGAACTCCTTCAATTGAAAACAAACAGGGGACAGTAGTGTGTATTCCGTGCAGGCTACTAAAGAAGATCTAAAAAAGAAAAGTTTCGAAAAAAAAAATGCAGTAAAACTTATTTTAATGGCTATTATGGTCAAACAAACAAATTGGAGTATCATCATTGGCTTCACAAGAGCCCACACGATAATAAATGCCCCCAGCAAAGCACATGTGTCCAATCTATGTCCAAACATAGAAAACTAGAAGACAAATTAAAACAAACGTTTTAACAATTTATGAGATTTCTTGTGTAGAAGTTTGTTTCTGTGTATGCCAAACGAAAATAAAACAATTAAAATGAACTTGCAACATACAATGAATTCCATAATTATCATTATCTTTATATGAGATTGGAAGCAGTAAAACGAATTCTTAATAGCGGCGTATATTAAAATGCATGCGCCATGCCGTTGCAGCTAAACTCTTTCATCAGGTCACATTCGAAAATTCTAAAATTGTAACTTTTCCAACTGACATGACAGAGGGTATAATGTGGTGGTTTGTGTGATAATCACCAGTGTGTCATAGTAATTTTTCGCCTTTTTCTCCGTTTCTTGGAAACCATTTTCAGTAAGCAATTTTTAATGAGTTGTGTGCGTATTTAAGCAGCACCCGGTGGCAATAGATGCAGCCGCAAACTGCCACAGAAGTCGGGCACAGCAGCACCCTGACAGGCAGCAAAATGTTGTAGCAGTACAACAGAATCTGTAACGTATTGCAGAACGGCATACTACATTCTCAGCAATGTGAGAGAGGTCCTATCCCAATCAACCATTAGACATAGGTTTACAATAATATTATTTTATATAATCATCATGCTCTCACATGATGGTGTATTCAGATATAGCCCGGCTGTTTAGAGTGTTAATCAGAAACGAAAAGCTTTAATTGAAAAAATATTTTTTTTTAGACATTTCTTCTTTAAATCATCATTATATTGGAATAAGCGTTGCTTGTTTAATTACGGAAGATATAGGAAAGTGCATGACACCGCTCACTTTTTCACAAATTATTAATTTCTGTGCTTTAAATGACAGTGATCCACATCGATGTGTGCAGTTTAGAATATTCATAAGGTCAAGATGCCTTCCTTCTTTCAAAAAGTGATCGATTTAAGTCTTTGTTGTTCCATCGGGTTACAGCCATGTTGCCATATCGATTTCGTGATGTTTACATCCGGTGCTACTTCTACCACATTGCTGGTGGCGATAAAAAGCGACCAGCTGATTTCCGTTATCGGAGGAATCTTCGTTGAGGCTGAGTGATGTCCTCCCTGCCTTTTTCATTATTAATATCATAGTAAATATTTTGATGTCATGGCCAGACAGTGGTATTATGTCGGATATAATAGCTCATAAATAGTATCTTCAGACTCTTTGTCTTTAAATTACATCTGTTTGTGAAGTAAAAAAAATTGATTAATTCAAGGAAAAACGTACTTAAAATGATCTAAGTATAAATGTACTCAATTCAACAACCAATTGCGTATTTTAAATACCAAAAATTCCCAAGCATACTCAAAAATACAAACAATGTACTACGGTTTCTGGTCTCCATTTGAGTATGTTTTGGAACTTTATTTTGTAAGGATTTTTTTTTTGGGTGTGAGGCTAAAAATAGAATTGTGGTCGGCATTCCATATGGTCATAACAATGTTCTCAAAATTCACTAGGAAGATGCTTCATTTGGAAAAACTGATTGAGAAAGATGAGTTTGAAAATATTCCAAATAACAAAGTGACAAAACTTTTTATTTTAGCTCATTTTATGGATGTACTTTTTTAGATTTCAATTTGTGTCTCAATGAGCGTAAAAAAGTGTTTCAATAAGGGTTCATAATATCATTCCAACTTAATCTGTAATTATTATTTAGGTCTATCTTTCTTTATCCAACAATATTGTTTCTATGATCTCCGTCTTAAATTCCAGACAACAGAGCTATCCTGGTTAATCCCATTCGTCCGTATCATGTTTTTATTTTTTAATTGCTTAAGCCTGCATATTATTTTTTTTTTAACCCTTTCAGCCACAATTACAAAAATCCAACAAAACGTCTAAGCCGATTTTCTTAACATGCGGTTTGCTGGGTTAGCAATTAAACTGACATCATTTCACACATTTACACCTACATTCATACACACACACACACACACCTATACCCGAACATACATGCACAACATACCTATGTAATTATTGTATATAAAGAGCATTATGGCATATTTAAAAAGACAATTGTAATTAATTTCTTTTGTTGGCTTAGAATCGGGCTGAACAGCGGATGCAATGAGGAGGAGAAGGGTGGGCGTCATCCGTCCACTGTATAGGTGAATGCGTGTAAGTGCCGCAAAGAGTTGACTTGCTGCCAGTAGAATATTACATGACACAATGCAATTTTAAATAGTTGTATTGTCAGCAAAAGGCAGCAAAATGACTTTCATAAGCAACTTTTCAATGCTCAAGTAAGTACGACGACCATGTGCTGAAATGTGTAAAAAGGCTTAATGTGCACCGTGGTAGCAAAATGGTTTCAGTTCATTTTAATTACACTTGATAATGTCATGGCTGGCATGAAGGTAATTGTAATGTGTGGTGAGGTTTTAAAGGCATATAGCGAGAAATATCAACTAATACTGACTTACTTATTTCTCTTAACATTCCATGAAGGAACAGACAGGTAACTTCTCCCGAATCAATAAGCTGTGTAAGATATAATTTGTATACTCACTGACCGGTAACTACTGTTCAAAGCCGGCTCCGAACGGCTAATGATTTTCTAGAGAAGTTTTACATGGCTTAGAGATTAATCTCGTACTCGTAAAGTCGCCAACTTTTACGAGTTGGAAACAGCAGTGTTTAATGAATATGTGTTTAATCCAAAACGATATGAACATATCTCCCAATTTGTCCACCGAATATTTAATATATCTTTAGATAATCTGCTTAAAATTAAGTGCCGTAAACTGCTTCACAAGATTATCTGCAATAAAGCACCTGAATACGTATATAATCGCTAGCTATTTAGTATATGAGCAACAATTCTTCATATATCATTTAATATCCCTTCAAGTCGTCGTCATTGGCGATTTACACGTTGATCGATCGTCTTGGAAATACACGGTTTGGGGGTTCTTAAAGAGACAAAGTTTACGCCAACACCCTTTAAACCATTGAGGCAAACATACGCGCCGAAATCATCATCAGATTTCTTATGAAACAACAATCGATTTTGTCTTGAGCTGGTTCATCGTCAGACCCATTATCGCCGATTCTTGTCGTTTGAATATTTGTCATGTTAACAATAACTTCGATTCGATATTTGTGTATAATGTCAGTATTTTGTATTACATGAGTAAACTATTGGTCAAAGCCTTCCGCATATTCCCATAGACAGAATGTAAAAAATATCAGCAAAGAGTATTTGAATATTTAAAAATTTCGTTTAATGTACCATTAATTCCACTGTCTTTCTGCTAAATTGTTAAACGATGCCAAATAATGGAAACAAGAAAAACATATTTGGATAAATTTTAGTTTTCCTTTTTATTATTACTACAGGAAATTGTTAAATATCTCAAAGTAATTACTTGCAGAATACAGCAGTAGTAGTCGCTGTAAAAGGGGTATCAGCATTTAATTATTCAAAACGAAGTGTTCCGGTTTTCCAGGCGGAAACATTCCCGAATACATTAAATGCAAACAGATCACAAATGACATAAAGTCCTTGTTGGATTTCATTAAAAGAATGTAATTTGCTGAATAATGTATAAGAAATGTTCACAGTACTTGGCGCTTTCACAGAGCAAAGTATCACAAACGCACATGTTGCGAGTCACAGGAAGAGGAAAAGGATAGCGCTGTTTGACAGCTTTGCCTTTCTACATTGGACACTGTGTCAATGTTTAAATGTGTATACCCTTTATCGTGGAATTGAAGATATCTTATGTTTCTTCAATAGGGACATATACTCCTTTTTTTTAAACTGACAATTCCAAACATCAGTCAAGGTATTTTCATCATGGCAGAGTTGAGGAATGAACAGTGACCCTTTGGAAAATTTGACAATTTCTTTACCTTTAACCTACGGGTAGGAGGGTATCTTAATATATATTTACCCTCGACACTGATTCACTGATACACTGATTCACTGATTCACTGATACACTGATTCACTGACTCTGTCACGCAGTACGTAGGAATTTAAATAGGCATTCTATAATAATTCTAATAAATAATAAAAATGAAAAAAATAATATTTTTTTTTGTACAGAAATTGTGTTTTCCCCAAATTTTTTTTTTCAACAATTTTTTTTTTTTTTCAACAAAATTTTTTTTTTCCACAAAATTTTTTTTCCACAAAATTTGTTTTTCCATATTTCAACGGGCGCCATAGGCGCATTACAACTTACTAGTACTAGTATATCATTTGACACGACCCGAAAGTGTATCACATCGAAAAATTCTCTTTAGACCATAGGTGTGTTTGAAGCAAATTCGATTCATGTATTTTTGAGTTGATTGAACAATGTCCGTCTTTCCGGCTGGTACGCACAAAATTTTCGAAAGAGTTAAACAATCGCATTAACAGTTGGCTTGGGCTTGGGTACCCCTGCCGGTACTTCCCAAACAAATGTTTCATTCCGCCCAATTTAGAAATCGTGTAATAATATTAATACGACCAGCGCGCTATTGTCCAAATGCTATTACTGTATAAAGTTTTGGAAAACAAATTGGAAGTCTGGCCAAATGTACCATTCTGCCCACATTATAAATCGTGTGTAATTTGTACCGAATACTGCAGTTCTATTGAAGAACACATTGATGCAAAATTTAGCTTAGATTTTTCAAAGAGAACGAAATTTTCACAACAAAACTGAATGATTTTTAACATGTTCTATCAAAAACAGTGAATACAATATTCTCCCCCACTTATAAATTGAATTTGGTTTACAGCAAATTCATTAAACAAAAAATTACAGTTTTTTTCCAGTACGTAGATTACAGTTAGATTTTGACCGCCTTTAATACGTGGCACCAATTAATCAGTATTGGTCTTTTTTGTCCTTTAAGCAGTTTGCCCACACCACATGATATATCCATTGGTTCATTAAGTGTTTAACGAACAGAACAAATCCAATTAATTGGTTTCGTACTTATTGCGTCAGCTACAATACGAATTTAATGTTTTTACGAATTAATGGTATTTGTAGTTCGCCAAGCCACAGTCGGACAACCATATAATATTTTGCCAAAGTATTGATGGAATTCAATCTATTGACAACTTTTTAATATTTCCAAACAGTTAATTTAATGATGAAAAATAATAATAACATCAAGTTTTCTTTTCTGTTTTGTTTCTCTGAGCCATTTATCAACAACGCCCCCTATTATGTCAATGACCGAATACAGCGATGTATGCCTTTTTCCATACGATACAAACACCGAAACAACAACACCCACCCAATGCACCCACTAATGCGGTTACGCTTGGAAAAAATCTGTGTAAACATCCGATTTGCATATTCATACAATTACGTAAAATTCTCCAAAACAGCCCCACACACACTCCCAAAGATGGAAAGTTGTGAATACAAACACACCACACAACAAAATTTCGAACACAAACAATCATTTATTTTCTTTTTATCTAAATGTTATATATTGTCCTTGTGTCGGTATAGTATTTCGGTGGATACAGTTGTCATCTCATGGAAAAAAATTCCAATTCAAGGGATTTTAGTTCAATTAGATAAAAGTTTTTCCCTGAACTTGTCTTTAAGAATCAGGCGGGGAAACATCCCTAATAGGGACGTATTGTTGAAATTCGGTCCCGTCCGGCTAATGCGTTTTCTAGAGAGTTTAGGGCTTAATATCTTATTCATATAGTTTGCCAGAAGTTATGTGGTGACTCGGCTTCTGCTAAATGTATTATGTGCTTACCAGAATGGATATTTTTTTATTGTCGATTGTCGTTCTCCCTACTTATCACAGCCGGCCACATTGCCAGCTATAATTTAAATTAATATTTGGCTTATAGCCGAAAATATATGTGCTTTAATTAAATCTTTAGTCAATAAACCCAAAATCGTGTTTTTGATTGTTGAAAAGGCCTCAAATACATGTCTCTGCGAAATGTTACACTTCAATATGCAAAATTTACAATTTTATATAGCGAGTTACAATACGACATAACAAGAAGATTTTACAACGTTTTTTGCTTCTGCTGTTATGAAAGTTATGAAAATACTTGTTAAGTCATTTTGGATTTCTGGTGACGTTATGCATTTTATATGAAGATTTAAGTAAATATCATTCCATAGAATAATGGCGTGTTATTGGTGTATTCGGAAGAGCAATCCTTCACATTAATTATGGAATACGATTTCATTTACGTGACTGGCTTGGCTGGTTATCTAACGAATGACTTGGTCAATATTCGTCTTAAGAACCATAATCGTTAATGAATTATTTCCATGGCATCCATGGTCTCTTTACGTTATCCCACAAAGTCTAACCGCAGCAAATCGCAGCACCGTCACGGCTTATAATTCGTTGAAACCTAAGATTGTCCATGTTCATGTCTTAGGTCTCCGGCCACTAAAAATAGTTTACGATATCTCTTCAGTGCTCACCGTTTTCCAGCAGAATTTCAAAGACAAAGGTGCCACCATTCTAAAATCTACATCAAACTGTCTGCTCAAACTGTCATGGCTTTATGACGAGCTCATGCAGGTTGTCCGACCCCCAGTTGCGGCACTTTTGCCTTTCGTTAGAAAAGGAAAACTTATTTCCTCTTTCATTCCTCCAAGATCCATACTTAGGATTGGACTTTGTAAGCGAATAATGCGAGATCGTCTTGAGAAATTCTTATCGGGCTTAAATGTTGTGATTGATGTCGATTTGTTTTTGGAGCTCCTCTTTGATATCTTGGACATCTTAAACATGGCCAGTAATCCGCTCTTGGTTTATTTGCAAAAACATTGTTTTATCATTAGTGTCACCAAATTGCTTTATAATATAGTTTCTATTTTTTTAATTGTTTCCGAAATTGTGTAAATTCCAGCCTAGAAGGAACGCGTCAATGGTAGAATTTACACAAGGAAGGAAATTGGTAACATTAACTACATTCTATTTTCATAGGCAATACAGGTTACAATTATTATATTCATATTTTTTTCTTCTGTAACCCATGTATTTTTCAGTCGATTGCTTAATATTACATTAAGTATGAGTTAGCTGAAACGGTGTTTAAAAATAACAAAAACCACGAACATATCTTTTTAATAGCTTCAGTCACCATTTCCGAAATCAAATCCATTTTACCCGTATTGCAAGTAGACATGTATTAACTACTATACGTTTCCACATATGATCCAGTTCGCAGCAGTTCCACTGTTTAAACATTGGCAACCCAGTTTGCGAATATTTTGCTTGTAATACATTTCTGTAAGTGTACACATACACTTAGTGGTATGTTCGAATAGACCCCCATAAAAAAATTTTGTTTAATATCGTTTTTCAAAAATACTTGCGAAATATTATTGCTTAATTATGACCATTAATAACAATCTACCATGCATACAAACTGACATAAACCCCGCCCAATAACACATACAGCAACTGCCGTTCCTTCTACCACACAGCGGCAATCGGGCCAATCTCTTAATAGTATTTCAATTACTTCGTAAATATGCCAGCCCAGGCGAGCAATGCCATTAAATTTGCCTTGGCAAAACCTTCCGCGAAATTGATTGCATGCTGCTATGGACGAGTAATTCATGAGTAAGAAAACACGAAATTTTAAATCTCGATTTCAGTCATATTTTCTCGTTTTCAGGGTATGTGTGTGTTTGTTTGTTTTCTTTTTTCATTTTCTTGTGTTTGGAGGGTGAAATTGAGATTTTTCGATTCGTTTTAAGAAATTATTTAAATATTTTTTTTGTAGCACATGGTCTTACCGTTGGTGTGATAGTTATTATTATACTTAAGGAGATATGATTGTTATTTTTAGCACAAGTGCTAGACGGGGGATTAATTTGACTTTTCCGGCAGAACTTTCAAAATGATCTAAATCAGACCACATGTATGTTTTTCACCATTCACGATTCAAAGAACAGAAGAACAAAAAATCCACACCTGGATTCAATAGTGAATTTATTTTTAAGATTCATATATTTATTGTTAGGCTCCGAAGGAGCAGATCCAATAGTAACTATGTCAGACAATTAAATTGAATGTCAGACAAATCTGTCAGAAGAAATAAATTATTTGATTTAAATTTATTCAAGTTAGAAAGCATTTTCTTCTCCCAGGGAAAGTAAGAGCTTTCGGTCATTTGTAAAAAGAGTAAGGGACAGTTCTTCATCTGATGACCCGGCATTCACCAGTCAACCGCTCCCCGTAATCCAAACCGTATCTAGTTCGATGGCTCCGATATTTTTTCGAACTCGTGTAGTTAAAAGGGATCTTGCAGATCTCAATGTAAATAAAATTCTGGGCCCGGATGGCTGTGTGATGGGTGGCCCCATCTTGTTGAAACCAAATTTGGTCCATGCCATTCTCTTAAAATGAGCTTCATCTGAAAACACGATTTTTCTGTAAGTTCAAATTTTAAATGGCATACTTTTCGACGTTACCGTACTCGTATTTACATTTTCACATAGGGAAGATGCCAAGAAATGTGAGGATACAAATCCAGCAAATTACTGCCCGAAGGTTATGGGAAGCATGGTTAACCACCATCTGGTGAAGTATCTATAGTCTAAAGGTCTTCTGAATGATTGACAGTATTGCGTCCGTAGAAACCTATGTACTGGTGGTATGATGTAGTCGAGCCAGTTATTGCCTCGGGAGAAATACGGTAATCAATCTGGATATTTCCAAGGACTGAAAGGTCTGAAACGGAGCACTCACATCAAAACTTTTCTCTTTTGGTGTCGGTAATACCTTATCTCGATTCATATCGAGTTTTCTCAGAGATCGCTTTATATTAGTTGATGCAGATGGTGTCTTACGGATATATATTGACCGAATCAGTGCCACAAGGGTGTGTTCTCCTTCTCTATTTCTATTTTCACTGATGACCTGTTGAATCCGATTGTAAACCTAATCTACTTTTTTGCAACCCCTGTCATTTATTTTTATTTTACTGTCCGCCAAGTCCCCTTGAAGTCGTGGTAAAAGACGAACGAAACCGCGATTTGCCGACGATTTATGTGTGGGGATCAAATGCACAGGTTAAATTCCAATGTGATTTGTTAGTTTGTTATTTGTAATTTAGAACGTAGATTGAAACCCATTTGTCGATCTCTTTGTTTCAACGTTTTGTTTCTCTTATTCGAGTTCTAGATCATTTATTATGTCTATATTTTTCCTAAATATATAAATTTTTAAAGAGGTTTTTTGCTCTTGATTGCCGGCAAGGCATATGGATATGTTTCGGAAGCTACCACATTTCTTCCTCAGGGATTAAACGAGAACTATTGTCTAGTAGCACCTCACCCCATATAAGGCAACCAGTAAACCCAAAACTAACACATGCTGGAAATTCTTGGTGTATGTATGTGTCTAGAACTTTTTTGCTTAATTTATTATCACTCCAATACCAAAGGCTACCCTTAAACAGTAAATAAAACCGCATAGTTTACGGATTACTTTGTCGTGGTGTTTTTCCTTAGGTTCCAAATACTTCTCATAATTGACATAATGGCGTCAGAAACCATAAAGTTCATTTATCGGTGCTTTTAATCTATGCAAATTGCTTGAAACATCAAACAACAATTTTCATGTTGTCGTCTTTATTATCGCCCACAGTCAACAAACTTTGATATTTTTTTCCAGAATTTTTCTTTTTCTTTTTTTTCAAAGAGAAAGTTGGAGACTTTTTGAAAGTTTTTCAGTTTAAAGTCATATATAAATTTTTTTAAATGCTACAAAAATATTTCCCTTAGTTTTGAGATTATTGTGGAGTACATTGGACATTTTAAGGACTGTATTTAATTGCAAAGTATATCTAATCTTCTGCGTTTACAAGAACTTAAACATTTTATAAATTTTGTGAGTTTTAAATGATAATAACCTTGAGGAAATGAACCTTTGTGAGCCATCACACATGTGATACCTACGATGAGGCTATCATCGCCCCAATCATACCACGTAAATCCGGTACACCTGAGGACCCAATTAGAGAATACGCTGCCAGTTGGGAATTCTCTCTACTCTTTGAGGTAACATCAAGGAAATATGTACGTAGGTCAGTAAAGACTGAAGTCGTCATTAAATATTTTTCGGATACAGACTTGAAACATAATTTGCTTCAACAACAAAAATTTCTCCCATAAAATTTCGTTCATAATTTAGCATACAAAATTCAAATTCATTAAAAATGTTAAACGCTCCATTGCATAAACAATTTATGCACATTTTGTGGCAAATATCAATACGTTTTTATGATACGTTGACACATTTTCCTGATGCAATGTTAACATCAGAAACACTTTCGTATGTATTGTTACCATTCCCTTTTGCTGCATACAAAATACTTCAGTCTACATTTGTAAATGTGTGTGTGTGTGTGAGTATCTGTCGGAAGAGGAGCACGTATGATATGAATATCACACATGCATGAGTACGTAGATTTGAACGTAACATTACTTAGTACACACCCATAGAATTGAGTTTGCCAAAATGTTTATGTTTGAAATGTAAAATAAAATGTTATGAAATGTTTAAATAAACGTGTCCACATTTTGTTTTGAATCTTTTACATTTGGGTAATGAAGTGGAAAACAGAAAACCGACTAATCGGTTTCTTTTATACTTTTGTCGGTTTGTTGAAAATGTGGTCAGAGTAGTTTTTTTATTGTTGAAAGATTATTGAAATGTACATCCAGGGGATGTTGAAGGTACCCAGAAGAATGGAAACCGAGTTTCGATTGCAAAAGTTGTTACTACGAATGTTTATTATTTACAAGTCATTCGAAATTTCTTAATTAGTACCGAATAGTCAAATTCGTGATGTCTTTTTAAAGTGAGTCAGTATAATACGTGTGGGGAATGAAATAAATATATTTGCGCTTGATCAAAGTTGGGAAATAATGCAAACATACAATATTGTAGTAAGAAAAGGGGTATTTCTTAGCCGAAATGAGGCACCCATCTGGCCTGCTGTTAGGAAAATAGATCATGAGACTTACTGCCGTCGTCGAAGGGTGCTCACCAACGAGATTATGTCCGTCGTAACCGATAGTCTTAGGACATCGACCATACCAGCCTGATATGAATTTTCATGAAAAACCTCCTATTATTTACTTACGAGAAACATCAGTTTTTATTTACCATTAATAACTTAAGAGAACCATCAGCATTAATTTACTCGAAAAATCATCTGTTCTGAAGCTCATTTTCATATCGGCGGTTATGCTAACAAGCACGTAATCTTCGAGAATCAAAGGCATTTCCACAGAGTAACAGTTTGGAATGGATTTTGAAGCACTGGCTTCATCAGCCCATTTTTCATGGAAATGCTGCTGGGAGCGCAATTTCGATTAACTGTAACAAGGATTTCAATATCCATTTAGTGATTAGAGATTGAAGGCCTGAATATAGACGATCTTTTGTTTCAGCAGAATAGAGCCACTCATACGACAATAGAAGACGAAAAAAAAACAATCGTTTAATTGTAGAAAAAAAATATATTCGTATGTACATACATTGCTTGTAATGCTTTTATTTATTCAGCAACCATTTCAATTGTTGCATCTTTCCGTTCTTCCTTATTTCTGTGGTTTAGACCTTTTCTATTTAGAGATAATATTTGTGTTCGATTTATTTTCTAGCTATCTTTTATAATGCTAAAAAGGTCAATAACAAATTTAACACTGACCGTGCTTTATATGAATTGTTAATTTATTTTTTTAAATTTTCTTAAAAGAAAATATTTTTACACTGGCGCAGCAACCGAGCGGTATTTCTAGTAAGTTGAATGTCCATATTTTTGAATGCATGATTTTAGTAGTAATTCTTCCGCTGATGTGCACCCCATGAAATCTTCAATGATATGACGCAAAATCCATCAACTCCATCAACACACACAACCGCTTATAAAAATATGATAATAATACAAAAACATTTTAAAATATTCAATTTGTTTATAAATTACTCCACACGCACTTGAATTTGTTGAAATTTAAACCGATTGTTTCGATTTGTTGCCTGTGTGTAGGCCACTGCAAATGAAAAACAGACTAAAGCAGACTACACACAGGCCACAAATTGAAGCAATCTATTGAAATTTCAACAAATTGCCATGTATGTAGAGTGACTTTTAAACAAATTTGAAATTTCAAAAAATTGTTGTCTTTCTGTCATTTCTTTTCAATCGGTTGTGTGTTTGTATTCAAATTGATGGATTTTCGTCATTTCGTTCGAATTTTCATGGAGTGCACATCGGCGGAACAATGACAACTATCAGCAAACCGTTTATAGAAGAATTAATTGAGCTCTTTAAAAGCCAACCGTCGCTGTGGCAAAGCAAAAGTGATGCATACAAAGACAGAAACATAAAAATGAATGCATGGAAAATTTTACTAGAAAAATATAAGGAACAATTGCTTTTTTTCCGTCTTCCATTATGTTGTTTACTCTTTGACGACACAATAAAAATGAAAATTTTCTGTCAATCCACAGTGTGTGGCAAAACTGTTTTCAATTAATTGCTTCAATTTGTTGTCGGTGTATGGGCCACTTAACTCTTTTATACTTACTCATGAAAATTTATATACGCTCTTTAATGTTCAAGTGAGAAAAGGGGCGTATGTATAATATACTTCTCCAATATTTGTTGATCATACGCACCAAGCGTTTGGTTTTTGAAAATTGAAGAAACCACAGACAATTTGTACAAGTAATGCCCTCATTTTCTATTTCGTTTGAAAACGAAATTTGCGTTTCATCCAAGCAACATCACATTCTATAAAACAATAACAATCGTTTTCCAATGCAAAAACTGTCATAATCAAAAAATAAACTTTACGATATACAGAATTCAATGAAACGTAAATTACGAACAGAAACGAAATTTACGTTTACGTTTTATAAAATGAGGGCATAAATATAATATTTATTTGATCGATAAATCACAGCCTACGATTTAAATTTTTAAAGTATCTCAGAAATGACACCAGGGCAGCAGTCATGACTTGCCCCTATAAATAAGAGACTTTACGTGCCAAAACATGTGCCCCACAATGGGCGAATTCGAAAAATGTTGGCAAATAAATCTGTTCCACAGACAAATTACGGTTCTCAGACTGAGATATATTTGCTGATAGGATAACACGCCGAAGGGTCTTTCTATCCCATAATCATCGCTCATAGGATTATTTTGTTTTCCCTGGGGTCGACACTAGGTATTATTTCTTTAGGGACCTAAACGATGTGACAAATATCGATGTCGACCATTTCCGGGAGTACTAGGTATTACAATCAACTACAGTGTCTAAGTGAGTTAGCTTATAATAATTTTCCTGCTTAAGCTGTGTTATGCCTAACACGAAATATCAATAAAACCGAATACCCGTTTCTTATTGACACAAAAAACACATGCACAGAATAGTGTTTATGGTTTATGATCTATAGAATTTACAATATTTACATGCAACTAACACAGATGCAATAAAGTCTTCTTCGTACAGTGTCTGTGCATCAGCCCAAGAGTACATATATATAGATGTGTGTGGGTGTGAGTATGTGTATGGATTTGAGACGAAACATCATCATCACAATTTTCACCACATACAACAACAAATATAGTGGTGGTGATGGCAGAGAATGAAGCAAGTAATGCATGTTTTTAGAATTTTCAAGTAGTTTGACATTATTTGCAACAAACATTGTTGTTTAAATTCTATACGTACCACATCGAACACCGGCTAACACACACACACGCACTACTTCCATTCGCATTTATCTTGTATGTGTATACGAGACATGTGTGTGTGTGCATGCATTCAAGAGAGGCAACGTGTAAACAAAATGGTGTGAAATCTTACAGAAGTGTGACAAATATTAATGGTGTTATGTTGGAGTGGGTGCTGAATGTGTTGGTGTGGGGTACGGCATTCAGTGTTTCTGTCTGTTGCCTGATGATGCATGTTGTGTCTCTGGTACGAGTATCCATGTTGTTGCAAACACTGTGTCTCTGTTAACAGATGCTGTTCCATTCTGCTGCCACGCTTAGTATCTGTGTGTATGGATGCGTGTTGGGCATAGCTTGTTGTTTTGCCGAAAGTAGCTTTGTTAGTAACTGTAAATGTATGTATGTGGGTACTTTTTATCTACATCCCATTTACTGCAATACGAGGGTAATCTTCAGTAGGCACAGATATAATATAGATGTGACCGTCTATGGTGTTTTATTTAGTGGACATAACGGTAGCACTCGATAGCCAGGATCCGAACGGAGTAAGAATATCTAATTTAAGGTCCTGTGGCATATGATGCCAGATATTGATAAAATTCGGGAAAATAAGTAAAGATTGTCTATAAGACAACTCTAGAATGATAAGACCATAAGACCTCATCTGTCCCGATTCTGAGGTACTGTGGTACAAAGTCTTTTTTTAATTTTTTTCTAAATGAAGTTTTATGGGACTTAAACTGTCCTAACACGAAATCAACTGTCCTATCAAATAAATTTAAAAAAAAACCGCGAAAATATGTTTTCTCTTCTTCATTGAATCTTCTCCTTCGAATTTGAATGAAATTTTCAGAGTTATAAAGAAATTTAAATTTTAAGAAATTTTTTTTGAAAAAAAAAATTATAAATGGAACTAAAATAACGAAAAGTTTTCAATTTAAGTTTCGCCTTGACACCAAATGTCTCAAAAAATTGCACTTCTTAAAAAAAACCTATCCATAGAAAAAAAGTTTTTTCTTGTTGCACTAACCAATCCGGAAGAAATTTGAATAAATCGTAGAATTGTCTCTGTAAAAGATGGGTATATCGGCACATTTATTGGTACGTCTGCACTACCAGGATTTATCGCTCGATGTCCTCATAATCGTATATCCCTTCTACATCCCCTATAAATTTCTCTATTATAAGGATTATTCTGACAGAGCAGGGTCTAAATAGTTTGTTCTATACTTTGGCGAGAAGTTTCCCGTCTGTTTCTTCATGGAATGTTAAAAAAAAATTGCGTACTGGCCCGTGAGTTCAATGTGGTCTAGGAATATATTTTCAAAACAGGTGTAAAGAAACATTTTATTAACATTGACTGTCATACCAACCTCGTGATAGAAATACATGCCAAAACGATAACACGCACACACATCTTCCGACTATTAAACCGGGTTTAGTGTATTGTTGTTAGTCAAGTGTCTATTGCTTTTGTTTTAGAGCGTTACGGCCCTTTTAATGTTGCAGCATGAAGTGCGTTTGTATGCATGAATTAATGAGTGAAGCTATGTTGGTGATGTGAATGCGTGAGACACATCCTGTTACATCGCCATGTGTTACATTAAATAAGCTAATATTTAGCTATGTGCGGATTAGGACACCCTACTGCATAGTAGACAAATTAAGTGAACAACTGACCAGTAAAAATGTTTCTAAGTTCGGCAAGATAATCTAATTTATAACCTCAATAAGGGCGTATTGCAAGTGTAGTAGGATGTGATTGGGACAGCGTTGTGACATGGTCATAGTCAAAATTTACGTAGAAAAACGTTGGTTGTCCGAGGGACAGTACAAGATGTCCTAACTATATCAAAATTTCCTCATATTTTCCTGGTGGTCCATCTAGTGGCTTATTTGTGAATCATATCTTATTTTAACAGTGAAAGCTCGTTTCAGCTCGAATCTTTACCGAAAGTCAGTATCATATCTCAGTGAAACGATATTAATCGCTTTAGGCTTTCACAATGTTGTGAAAAAATAAAGGGTTATCTAACACAGGGTATTTTTTTGAATGACCCGGTATTTCACGTCGCTCAAGAACAACTGCGAATATTGCCTCTGTAGTCCAAAGTGTTGAAGAAAACTGACTACTTGTTATATATAGTCAGATATTACTTAAGATAATTGGCGCAACTGCATGAGCCACCGAATTACTTTATTAAAAAAAATTTTAAAAATACTTTTTGGACCATTGAATAATTCAGTGCATGAATGCTTAAATTCACCAATCTTTTTACATAGAGCTACCCCAAGGTAAATTTTTACACGTCATTTTAGTACTTAGTAAAATAATTGTTCTCAGAGAGTACTTGTAAATTTTAAAAGATCGTCTTCATTTCCATGATGTAGACTTTCAAACCTAAACCTAATATTTGTGATATTGGTGTGATTAAGTATTTTAAACGTCTATCCGATTTCAAGTATTTCCAGACATATCTAATTTCGATATCTTTCGCAAAGAAAAACAAAACCCCCTTTCGATTTAACAAATTGTGATTAGAAAAAATACACAAAACAAACGGGAAAAAAAAACAATCTCTGATTGCATTCCCATTAAACAAATGAAACAGGAAGACACAACAAACTGTAGGAATGGGAGGTGGAGGCGTAGCTGGAGGGTTGTTTTCGCATCTTGTAAATTTGATCATTAATTTCACTTTGTTTCCGTACAAACTTCATTATACTTCAGACAAAATAAATATAAAAAGTGATAGTCAACGGTCCCATCACCACAGCAGCATCGATACCAACACCCATGCAGTCACCATCACCATCACCATGACTATGAGTTACAATTCACCACCGCCATTCATTCATCCATCGGCACTTGAGACAGCCCACCTCATCCACTTTACCTACCAGTGCTGCCTCGTCTTATTTATTGCGCATTCAACTTCATTATCAATGGGAGAGAATTCATTTGCTTTTGTTTGTATCCGCTTCCGTGAGATATTACTGCCGCTGTTGGTTGTTATTGCTATTTCTGGTCTCGTCTCGATACTCAGGTTAAATTTGACAAATGAGTTCGATTCCTCTGATGTATCGAAGTAATTTAGCAAAATTAATGCTTTAATTAATCACGTGCTTGATTCGTTCCCTCCATTCCATCGCATTCAGTTATTCGTTCGTTCATTGGGCTGGTTTGTATTGTTCGTTTGCTTGTCGGTCTGTTCTGGTCCGGTCGGTTCACTCTGATTTCACTCATTTTCCTGTGCTCTCCATTAAAACGGGAAACGGAAGTTCTTTAACCTGTACTAGTCCATCAAAATAATATCGTGATTAACATAAACTTTTGTTGGACGTCTTCGTCAGCCTCATCTCCTCCTACTCGCTTTATTTCCATCTGGTGAATGTGTTACATTCTCTTTCGAATTTGCCTTAAATTTTTCTGTTTTTTTTTCGCTTCGTCTTTGTGGCCCGGGTGTAATTTTGGCCTGCTAGGGGATTTTCCGTTGTATTCAAGAAAAGCATCAATAAAAATGATGATGCCTCATAAAAAAGTCAACAATCTGACCGCTGTGTTCTGTTCTTCAATTTCATTGATTGTATTGATGAAATTACGGCGATTTTTCTCTTTCGTTTTTATTGGCAGATTTTCGTGCCTTTATTTTCGGTTCTGCTTTGCTGCATTGCCATATGTAAGTATGTAAATTTTCAGCTGGACGGATAAGTAATTTGTTAACAAACGTGCTTTATTATCGCCATTAACGAACTGTTTCTCTGTTTGGTTTATTAAATGAGAAATTGCTATGTAACGAAGGAAAGAAAGCCGGAATTTCGTATGTGAAGAACGAATCGAAGTCAGGGAATTTCATTATAATCAAAGAACACGAAATACACATATTAACTATAAAGAGATATTAAACGAAAGTAATTATGGCCCATCTAAATGGAGATTGACCCTTGTCCGTTAATCTTCGTATGAAGTGATTGTATCATTTGTTTTCGGTTAAATTCCTTTGTTTCAAATTAAAGCATTTACATGGATATTCCACAGAATGTACAGTTTGTACATTAATTATGTTGTTGTTTGCTAAATAACATTTAAAGTAGAATTTGATTGGATTTGATTTTGCGCGCTTGACCGTCAGATCGAGTCAACGTTCAGAGTTAACAGCCGTGGTGAGGCGTGACACCGCCCATTATTTTTTAGGAAAAAACCAATATATCAAATCTAATAATCATTCCTCTAACACTTCATGAGATATGGTAGTTCAAAATTACAAGGTGTATGGGCGGTTCCACACCTCTTCGTCCGATTATGAGCTAATTTAGCATATGCCAATTTCTAATGAAAGGGAATTTCGCGTGTAATTCTGCAGCCGACATTTCACGTTTCGCACCCAGTAAACCCCTTGCACAACGGAGATATGATTAATTCTATAAATTCTAAATTATACCAAAATAAAACAATATAAGTTGTTGATTAATGCCAGCTCGTGCCATGCGGACGTTCCTCAAATGCTCTAAGCTCATCTTCGTCGTCTATTTCTATGTTGATTCCATTCCAAGCCCGTCATAGTTACGCTTTCTAAAGGCTCTCTTTCGGTATGTCCTATCTATTTCCACTTTATTCGTATTGTCTATTAGTCTCTCGTTGGTGAAACTTCAGAGGGTATCTTCTGTCAATCATAGGATTTTGTTTATAAAAATCGTATAGTCACATTGATTTACTTTCTAACAGTAGAATCAATTTCATACAGGCATTCAAGATTTGTAGTTTTTTAGTTCTCGTGTATTTTAGTTTTATTAAGTCTGTTTACTTTCTAACAGTAGAATCAATTTCATACAGGCATTCAAGATTTATAGTTTTTTAGTTCCCGTGGATTTTAGTTTTATTAAGTCTGTTAGTGAAGTACCGCTCAGTTTTTACAGGGTCGCCGGAAATATTCGACAACAATACATTTGCACGAGTTTTGAAGTTTGCTTAATACTTCACCGATATATGTTCTGTTTATACCGTCACCCTCGGATACGGTGGTACATATCTTTTGATACGACTCGAAACATACGTGAAATCACTCTAACAATTGTTTGTCTTTCAATTAAACGGTTTCCAATCACAGGGCTGCCTTTGCTATCAACCTAACGACTGTCCAACTATTATCATATACATTTCATAAAATTGAAATTAAATTAAGCTGTATTTATGTTTGGGTTTGCAACAATGCCCATCCATAAGTAATGACAGTTGAACTATTTCGTCTGCACTTATTTGCACCTTCTGTGGCAACACGGTAACTAACTGTCAAAATGTCATCAAATGTATACAACCAATATTAAAATACTGAAATTAAGTGCATTCAAACACAGACACAATCGCATGCACTCGTGCAAACACACGCAGACGCACACACATTCACTTTCATTTACATTTACATTTACAAAGAAGATGCCGACAACGAGACAAAGTTGTTAATGAGCAGTAGTTTGTTAAAATTGCATTTGATTTCCGCAACGTTGCATTTTGATTTTCCAATGAGTGGAGGTCTGTCTACGTGGGGCGACGATGATGGCGGCATCACAGAAGTGGAAATGGTGGATGCTGTATTGGTTGGGCTCATTATGCTCATTACGTGACTTAATGTAATAATGACAATAATAATTATAATGATAATTAAGTTTTAAATGAAGGAGGCTAACAACTACAACGCAGCGACGGCGACGGCAACAAAGACTATTACGGCGACATCAACTGAATTGCATCTACAACTAATGCTGTTACGTTGACAATGATGCTCGGCTTGAATAAGAATTTAAATTGACAGGGGAATGGCTGGCAGTATAGGAAGTTAGTACGAGGATGTTGTGGAGGGTTTAGCGACTTATTTGCCTGGTAGCAAAAAGGCGTCAGACATCTTGACACAAAATAACATAATTTTGGACATTTTCATCTGTTGGTCCCAAAGCAAGTTGTTTGCTTTGCATTAGTTCTAGAAAACATTTGAAATACTAGAAAACATTTGAAAAGTTTTCAAAGCAAATGACATTTTCTTATGCAGAATACTGGTTTCTTTCATAGAGAATACTGGTTAAAAGACACTTATGATCTCTCTTTGAAATGTTCAGCAAAATACTTGCTGTTCTACAGTTAATCGTGATATTCTACAGTAAGAAACTTCCAGTCAAATTAACAGCCGAGCCATCTCGGTGAGAGATCTGGTAAAATTCTGGAACTGATATTATGTCCAGGAAGACAGAATCCAGATTTATTAGCAGCAGAACTTTGGTGTTGTTGGAAAGCTTATTAAAATACCATAAGCATATATTAACCCGTTGAGAGTATGTTCCAAATTATTGGGATCTTTTTGGAAAAAGTTGTAATTCATATATTTTTGTATACTGTTTTATTTTGGTATAATTTAGAATGTATGGAACAAATGTCTTCATATATTAAAGTCTCAGCTGCAGAATTACACGTGAAGATTCCACTCATTAGATGTTCATATTATTAAAAAAAATTTGGCCGAAGTTTTTTTTCGATGTCACGCACATTATCGACTGAAAAAAAAGTAAATTTTTCAACTCCTGAGGCCATTACCTGTCCTTTGGTGCCATGTCGGCGGGTCAATTTCTTCGATGCCACTCCCGCACTGTTACCCAGCCCCATACCCAAATTTTATATTGAAATTTGGGGGTCATTTCGAAGATAAGTGCATATTTTTTTTTTTTTTTTTTTGGTAGGGGTCCCATAGAATTTAATTTAGCCAGTTTTTTAATATAAATTGCTTAAATTTTAGTCCATGGAAAAAATCACTACAAACCACACAACACGACTGGGGCTTAATTGAGTGAGAAGTTTTCAGAACGCCTTTGTTCATGTTTCGTTGATGCCGCAAATGTCGTTGTACATGTCAGTACACAGACATTATAGTTTAGAGCACTTGAAACCAAACCTTTGCCATATTGGGGACGAGAACATCCAGAATTTTTAAAAAAAATATACAAAACAACTTCAACAAAATGCAGTAGATCCGAAAGATACAGTGTTTTATCAAAATTTATAAATATTTATTTATAAATATATTTTGAAAATATTTTTCAAATCACACAATTGACCCCCAAACTAAATAACTGGACTTGGTGTTAGACTATCACATTGCAAATATTTACATAATCATCCAAAAAATTAAACACAAAGTTCAGCTGTATTTATCCAGAATGTTTAACAGTTTACTTGCATATACCACTAACCTCGTTCCAAAATGCTGACAACATCCGGTTGTAAATGATCTCATGTCTTTTGCCTTTCGCTGGCTTTTAAACATTTTTGTGCATATCTGTGTATGTTTGTTCCTTCCGAATATTCTAATTAGACATTGGCATAGGCCTCAGCCTTTTCGCCCTCATTTCGCACATCTGCAATGAATGTTCATACTGCTTAATTCTCGTTCAGAAGATTCAGCCGTTTCTTTGGCCGCTGCTGCTGCTGCTGCTTCGTTAGCATCAACGAAACGCCTTTTGGCATCATTGCCATCATTATTATCATGGATGTCCTTATAATCATAGGCATCATCATCATTGCTGTGAGCGTCAGAAATTCCGGCTTTTCGAAAGTATGAATCTTATTGAACATAGTTGGGATGTCTTTAGTGAAAGTCGTTCAATATCAATGAATGAATCTCTATTAATTTCCTTTAAATAGCAGAATGTTAAATCATGTTGAAAATTTCATCATGAATATATATTTTTTAACATATATATATGTACACATATATATATCTGTATAAATCTGCAGCATTTATTCAGTTCTGCGTTTGATAGTGTGGGGTTGAAATTTGCACATAGATGTGCGCGTGTATTTGAGATTATGTTTGCTTATAATCGTTCAAAGAAAATGCTATAGACCAAGTTTATGTTTGAGATTCGAAAGCCAAATATTTGATGGCATGATAAACTTTTGAAATTTAATTATTTCAGATTTAAGATTTAAGCCAGGTCACCAATAACTTGTGCAAATTCTATAAATACATATAGAATTGTAACTATGGTCTTGATTTAACTTAGGGAAACTGGAGAAGCAGGAACGACGAGCGAATGTAGGTCTAGAATTACAACTATTTTGTGGTCATGCTTTGCATATGTGAGACCATGACAGAATAAATAAAAACATTATTTTATTTATAGATTGTTGTAATAATATGAGGAATTGGAATTGTGGTACTGCCCATTCACGAGGCTTGAAGTACGACACTGCCCATGTGATATGGAAACTGGATTCGATGAAGTCAATTGTATTTTTTGTATATCTGCATAACTATTCGTCTATTAACGTCACCACTCCAATAATTCTTTAGGATATGGCTCATTATAGGCTTTCTTAGGAAGAACCATTGGACTTTCCAGTCCTGGGATGTATGGTGAAGCACAATGTGGTGACATATTAGAGTTTATACTAACGCAGAACTTCGAACGGCGACTGGCCGATATGTCTGTCTATATCAAAATAGTTGACCATGACACCGGTCATCTACCTAGATAAAATCTCCTTGAAAAGAGTAATGACCACTACAAGTACTGACTTTTGCTTAGGTTATAATTTCTCCACTCTCTTTTTCTGGCGACTTTGATTTGACCGCTGACTGCCTCGCCCATTCAGTAATTTGTCATGAGTGTGTCAGACAATATAAGGTCTATAAAAAATAACGTTGCTACATAGTCAGCCGTCGATTAGACGAAAAAAGCTAACTTAAAATATTAATTTATCGGCCGATATTATAAATAACATTGCCTTCAAACGATGTTTACTTTATTTTACCAAAAAAACAAATCACATTTCACTGCGAAAGTAACAGGGCCTGATTGATGTGGACGCATTAACCTTTTGTCCTTAATGAACGCCAATCATGCATATCAAATATTGGCCAAGTAATTTCGAAGTACCACAACCATTATCCTATTCCAAGAAATCTACATATCGCGTTTTTATTTTGAAGTACACACATTTATGTTAACTTGACATGCAAATGAAAAATTCAGTCATTCAGTCATTTCTCATACATAGCAGACATTTTGATTGCTCAGTAAAACTGTATGGCAGGCCGATTATTTCCCTTTAACTACAATTAATTGATGACTATTATTGAGTTATTTACCTCAAGCCTGTAAACATTTGGAATAATTGCAAATGCTTATTAGCGTTAAATGAAAGCGAATGCTTTAATGGCGAGAATTTAGGCTACCAATATTGTGGTGTTTCATTTACATATTCATTCATATATATATATAGTGTACATATATGTATATGTAAACATATACATATGTATTTATAGTTATTGTCATATCATGGATTCAAATGCGTATGCACGCGCTACCATATGGGCCATTCAGGAGGAGATCTATCTGAGTTGTAGTGAAATTTTATTATAATTGATGTCATGCTAGTGGTACTCAAATGTACCGATGAAGTCACATACGACTATAAGACAGGAAGTAAGCTATCTGGTCCCACATATCCCCAAACCTGGAATAAAAAACAGCAACGCAGGAAAGTACTACACCACCTCATGTCAGAGAAGTCAAGAAATCAGACAACTGTAGCCACAACATGCTTTCATTCAAGGACAAATTGGTAAGATCCATACATTTTAACGAATCCACACTAGATGTCGTCAACGCTCTCGTCTGTACAAAATGGATGGACAACATCCAGGAGTGCTTCTTATTCTCTAACGCAGATCAATATCAGTAACATAAAATCTCTTTTCTCCAATCAAACCAATGGCTAGCCTGCTTGGACATCACTGAGTCACTTACGTCGATTAAGTTTAGAAATAATATTAGAGATCCCTAACATCTGAGGAATTGTGCAGCTAAAGTCGTATAAAGACCAACAGACTATATATTCGGTTCACCATGAAAATATTTTGGAATGAGAAGAATCGACTAGAAACACAGTCACGCAAGATGATCTGATTTCAGTCTTCACAGATTAATCTCAGTAGAATTTGACCAGGAGTTTCCGTAGAAAACCAAAAAAAAATAACTTTATATAGATTTCCAAAAATTTCAAGGCATATATGCAATCGACAAAACAACCATGTTAATTTTCGAGAAGAATTTAACTCACTCGAAGGCAAAAATCTTCGCGGACAGTTTTACAATACTCAAAGTCTTACGCAAGAACGCACTGTACAACGAACTAGTCCAAGAAGATCTCCGAATCAGTGGATGTACGAGTAGTGTCTTCCATGTGAACTACTTTTGTAGAATTACTAAACTAAAGTTGAAATGGTTATGCGGTTGAGGGAACAAAAAGTTTTCAAAAATGTAATACAGCTAATGTTAATAAAAGAGTGTTGCTTCCCTTCACTATAATCAATGTTGTCCGCTATAAGAAGACTCAATTTCCTTATTGAACCAATTAGGGCTCGCAAACAAGACATTGGCTGAATATAAATTAAACGATATTGGGCTGCCAATATTCTGGGGGAATGAAGGGTCCTGGGGCTTCCTTACGAACAATGGCGGTCTCTGGGACATCCGAATAAAGGTAGCGCATACTTCTAGTCAAACCATGGACATGCTCACTAGGCCTCATTAGTGTATTCTGAGGCCTAGTATTCTTTAAAACATTTAGAATCCATTACTACTTCACAGTTTCTACAAAACAGTCTAAGAACCCGACGTTAGAATTTCGAATAAATAAATTGAAATAAACGTTTTTAAAATAAAAAAAATATGTAATTTAAAATCATAAAAATAAAAAAATCTTTAGGTCTGAAACCAAATTTTTAATTTCAGTTTAGATGTAACTAATGAATTATCTAAAAAACTAGGAATAGAAAACTATATACGGCCTAAAGGCTCGGTTATTTTTGGAATATTAATAAATGAAAAATGAAATGAAATAGCACATTACAGTGTTCAAGTATTTCAGAGTTACAACGGATTGAATGAACAGACGTTCTTAAAACCATGTAATTTCGTTAAATACCAATGTAAATACAGACTGTCCAAGAAATAAACTCGTATGTATCATGGAATGACTCATACGATAATATATAAATAAATTCTCGAAAGTTGATATATGCATATAAACATGATTTATTAAAAAATTTGGATTAAAATATGTACAGCTGGGTTTTGTGACCGTACAAGGTCGTCTGGTTTAAATCGTTACAATCGTCTTCGTTGGCATAAAATGTTCACAAAAATATTTTTTTTTCGTATTTATTCGAATGTCTGGTTTATTTGCTTTAATATGACGTGAAACTTTAGTGCCGTAATGACGTAGCAATACTAGAGTGCCCGTTCAAAACTGGGTTGACTGTAGACTGTAATGTGGAAAAGTATCTGGTAAATACAATCGAATATTCCTGTACAAATAGGAGCTGTGAGAATGAAACAGGGGTGCACCTTTTGGTTAGCTGAGAATATTTTCTTAAAACCTAGGAGGAGTTGATCACATATTTTGGGCTTTGTGAACAACCTGTCATAGCTTAGGGTAAGCTTGTTGCTAAGCATATTTAATAATATTGTCACTGTTACAGGACACTCACAATAGTTCTTTTTTATTTTACCGGGGGTAATACACTGCGAGTCAATTATATTGGCATGAGTTTAATTACTTCTAACCTAACCTGTGATTGCAGGCAAGGTATTCTTCATCGGTACCCATTTGCAATGATTTCTGCTGCAAATTATTGGTCTAATATACACATAGTTGTAGAAAGTGAATGAGAACTACTGTTTAGTCGCATATATTACCGAACAAAAATGTAGCACTAAACAAACAAAGCAAACACATGCATTGCTAAAATTTAAAAATAACCATCTCTTAATATTTATTGGGCTAGAGCACTACGTCAGAATTATTAACATTACGATGATTTTGTCCAGAAAATGCCTTATTGCTCAGAAGAGGGCACGCGTCTGCCTGTTAAGTAAAGTTCAGACTTGGTTAGACGAGTTTAATCTATCAGACACAATACATTAAAAAAACAGATTCTGTATTGTCAATCGATTTGAAATGTTACTTCAACTACAGTAAAGCTCTTTTTAGAAGTTAACGCGCAAAACAAGTGAACGATCGACCACTAATTTTCTACTCACTACTTACGGTAGTGAAAAAACTAATCTTAAAAAAAACATATTTACATTTCCTGGATTGGGCTATTTCACATTAAATGGTGCATACATTCGACGACGTGTGCCGACATTCAGCTGAGTGCATACTTTTGCGGTTCCATATTTAATTTTAGTAATTGCCATATTGGCTTATTTTTCCACCAAAACCAACCCTCTCTTTCTCTCTTTGTTGTGCGTTTTTTTTTTTGCGTCACCATTTGTATTGCAAAAATATGAAATGTTTTTTTTTTTGGCCAACATCCTTAATTGTACTCTTTTGTATTAAAAATAAATATTTTTTTATAAGCCTTTCGCTACAATTCGAATGCTGAGCTGGCCATATGAGTAAGTGAGGGTATGTAAAAGTCATAGTTGCGTATACATTTAATTTATTTAATTAATGGTAAGTGTACTTCAGTGGTTTCACATTGATTACTGTGCAATAGTCACAATTTAATTCATGTTAATATATTGAGAACATTAATCGTACTTACTTCCCCGGACACATAATGTGAAACAAATGAATTTGACCACTAATGATCTTTAATGGATATATAACGATTAATAAAATTGAGCCGTTAAGGCTATCTTTAAAAATCTGAGCATAAGGAAAAAAGAGTCAATAGATTGAAACTCACATCAGGCGGGAGAGAATGGGACATCGATAAACAGAACGACTGCTTGACGCGTGTTGTCGTTAGTGAAATAGTAGCTGCACATTCTTCTTGCTGTGAGATCTCATATATGAGACGTGTGAACATCAACAGCTGTACGATTTCACAGACTACCTGAATGTCTGGTATTGTTATTGTTCTTTGTGGGAAGCGAGATAAAATGAATAGTCATCATTTCCAATTTCCCATTACGGATCTTTTTGTTTCACCTTGGGCTGGCAGAGTATACCGCATAAGAATTCTCGTGTATAGTAGACTGTGACACTATCAGAAACAAAAACAATATCAAAATATATTTACATGTATATATTTCTTACTTTCACAACTTGAAAACCATAACTTTCCAGGCTGTCCAACCTAGACCCCTCCTGGCACCTCCCAGATAAATGAACCTATCCTTGTTGAAGTTAGAGACTTTCTGTAGACATTTTTTAATACCTATCCGTTTTCTCGCCTGCCAAGCTTGTTTGCGTGGGTGGCATCCCCACAAATGGTCCACATTGCCTGTGTTAATTGTGTGCCTTATGGTTGTATGTCGATTCAATAGACTGAAACCTTTTAACTAGTCTACGGAACAATTTGAATTATAGTTATGTCTCGTACAAACAAAACTTTCTCAAAATTTAAGACATTTCAAAATATGCAACTCAAAAACCATAAACTAACATCAAACACATCCTGTCCATAAATGTCTGTAATATGTTTCGAACGAAAATGCAACTTCCTTTTGACAATAAACGAACAACAGACAAAACAAACATAAACACATTTCATTTGGTTTCATATCAAATGCACTCTACTCCGTCGGTTTATTTTTGTTTTTGTACTTATGTCATCATCACAGCAACGGCAACAACAACACTAATTGCCGTAAAAGCTTTTTTCCTGTTTGACATTAATTTCCAAGTTTATGACTTTATTATGCATACCAACCAACCAGCCAACCATTCAAGCAATTGTACCTTTTTACGGTCAGGTCGTTATGGTGAAATATCTTATATTTTTTGGCTACACTAGGCCAAGCAGAAACGGCCAAATACTTAAACTTGTTTCGAGTGCTAGGCTACGGGGAGAGGGTGGAGGAAAACAGTATAGCCAGCAGTACCTAGTAAAGGAAAGAAGAGGCCAAATCAAAGCACACACATAAACCTTTTCAACAATAATAAATGTCCGAAATGCATTTCCGGTCTTGAGTTATTTCTCCATATCCCGCTGCCTTGCACTCTTATGCCGTCTCACTCCATTGCCAACATTTGCACACACACACCAACACATGTACATTGTCGCACCGACACATACACCTTCTTACCAAGAACCAAAACATTGCCAATCCAAACTCGGCAACAATGCTAACAAATCGAGTGGCACTCTATCACAAGTTGTATGAATGTGTGTGAGTTCATATGCCACACGTTGCTGCATACGAATCACAAAAGACTCAAGAGCCAGAAGCAGAAGCACCACCAACAGCAGCAGAAGAATGAGTAACAAAAACAACCAGCAACCAGCTAAGTGGCTTCTTTTGTGTAAATATGTTACAACTTCCGTTAGTTGGTAGTAAATAAAGAAAAGGAAATAGTTCAGAATATAAGAAAATTGTAAACAAAAAACGACTCTAACAACGACAGCAACAACATCAATAGCAAGCACAACGAACAAAAATAACAACAACAAGAAAAAGGTTCATACAAACATTTTTCTTGGGAAATTATTCGAGATACTCAAAATAGTAACAACATGAAAAAAGCCATACAAGCACGTAAATTACTTGCCATGGAAAATAAAGAAGAAATATTCTCCATTATAGTCGGACGGCTATGATTGCTGAAAGTAGTACAGTTTGGCGTGAAGAACCCTTACAAAAGGGACTGCTTGTCATGAGAAAAACAATTAGAGTGACACATTAAGTTTGAATAAGATCCTTTAAAAATATTTAAGATTTGACGAAATTTTCGGAGCGGTCTTGGCGGCCTCAGTCAATACTTACTTAATTATTTCCCTTAACATTCCATGAAGAAACAGACGGGGAACTTCTCTCGAATCAGTGAGCTGTGCATGATATAATTGTCTATACTCACAGACCGGGACCTACCGTTTAAAGCCGGCTAATGCTTTTCTGGAGAAGTTTTAGTTGGCTTAGAGATTACTCCCTTATTCGTAAAGTCGCCAGCATTTACGAAGTTGAAAACACCCGCTGAATAATGTTTGATGGCTTACCTGGTTTTGAACCTGAATTTACTTGGGTGATAGTCACACACACTACTTACCACACCATGGCCGTCCACAACACTATGGTGTTCAAAACAACGAATAAATCAGTTTTTACAAAGGTCTGATCTAACATAAGGCCATGAGTGCTGACTATGGCCTTATGGAAATGACAGTTAATTTAATAGGAAATTTCCTCGCCCATACAAATGCACAAGTCCATAGTGTTTCGATTTTTTCGAGACACTTCCCCGAAAATGGGGAAAATCGTTTATAAGGCATTGATTAAACAAATCAATGTAGTAGGACTTTTCAATTTCTTTTTGTTTTTGAATAAATTGATTTAATAAAATAAAATATTAATAGTACATTAAGTTTAAAAATACAGGGTGAACCAAAATTATATATATTTGGTGGATTCTGCAGTGCGTAATTTTTCGAAATTTTCATATTTGGCTTTTGGGGGGATTTTTCAGCTATTTTGGGGAATTCCTCATTTTTTATTTCCGTCGTTTTTCATAGAGCCGTTTTATGTCATAAGTTTGAAATTTTTCAACCATCGAGAAGAAATGTTCACAACGAAACAAAGCAGCGCTTTTAGTTCGGCTATGAGAACACCTAAACGGGTTTCATCAACACCCAATGCATTCCAATAAACAGGTAGAAGTGTATCTCCGGGCTCAGACCAGTTTTCGTTGAAATATGATTTCTGTTTGTTTCCGTACGGTGTTTGCAAAGTGTCATGTCAATTAAAATAAAGTAGCTCAAATGGTTGATGCAACTGGCAATTTCTCATTCTCAGCCAAAGAGACAAAATGGTTCAAAAAGTGACAGTTTTGGCGTTTCTTCAGAAATGGCGAAACATTGGATTGACATACATTGTCTCATAATGTCTACCACTTCAATCTGAAACTTGTCACTCGTTGTACATACAAATAGAGTGGGCAACCCTTACAAGGGACAAACGACGTCATCTTTCGGGAAATCATGCGTATGGCGTAATCTTTCTTTCTATTCTTAATGCACGTAAGACCCAGTGTTATTTGTTGTCACACAAACGTTTCACTGACACAACATTGACGATGTCAACGAATTAGATGCTCTTGGAGTTGCAGGGTAATGTTCGTTGGGCTAGCGAAGGTTCGAAGGAAGCAATCAAGTGTTAGGTTTTGTCGGATGACAGGCAGCTCGCACTACATACCATACAGAAAAATCGTTCTTCAGCCGAACTGTTCGTATGTGAAATTCTCTGCATGCAATTATAAGAAAACTTCGAAGTGTTAGAAACATCACCTACTTCTAAGGACCAATAAATGAGTTGAGGTTGGTTGTAGTTTTTCGTCTGATGTTAAACTTCAAATTTTTCATTTTTTTCATTAAAAGTTTAACTACAGCTTAATCGTCCAAAATTAGGCATTTAACTACAATATGATAGCAATATAATAGTGATAGCAATCACCGAAATAAGAAGAAATATCAAATATTAATGTGGAACTTTGATGAACAATCCAAATATATACTCTACTTTAGTATATGTTAAGAATTAAATATGTTTTATTCGACATGGCAGACATCAGTGCGGGTGGGCTTTTATTAATCGGAAACATCACTTTATGTTCTGACACAATTGATTACATCCTTTGCCTTAACTTGCCATTGTTAATTGTAAATGGCAAAACTTTAATATTAAGCATTTTATTATGTATATAACACAGACAAACATATGTATGTACGTATATACATAACATGTACAGTGTTATTATGTACATCCATAACTAACTATGTAGTAGTCTACAGAGATAACCATACGCTTTGTAAATCTATTGCATTTCGAATTGCGTGCCATTAATGACTTCATTATTTATTTATGAAGTATTTTAATTTGGTTCGTACAATTCACAATACAGAAGAAACGCAGGGATGACAAAAAAGAACTTTTCTATTGGAAAACGTACCATTTCTCTTAAAGTATCTCTATTTGTGGTGAAGTATTATATTTAAACTTAGTTGAAATTGAGATCTTGGGATGAAATTGAATATAATTAAAAAATTTAAACAAAAAGTCATAAAACACTCGAATGACTTTACTTGAATCTAGCAATAAAACGTATACTTATTTCCACACTGCTGAGCTCCCTGAAAAGCTTATGAGTTGGCCAATACCAATATCGACCAGATCCTATAGGTCCCTATAGGTCCCTAAATGTATAAGCAGATCAAGTGCTGACAACATGTTCTATGGACTCAACTCGTCTTCATCCACAAAATATCTGCTGTAATTTCTAGTCGTAATCGAATCAGATAATGGCCTGTCAGTATGAACACACCTAATGAAACATCGGATTTTTATAGCGACGACATTGTGTGTGAAGATGTTTCACCATTGCGGGGCAAGATCTATCTAGATTGAATACAGCCAACTACAGACGCCCACCTGTCACGAAAGTTTTGATTTAATCAGGAATTAAATCACTGGTTCATCGCTCTAAAGCTCCCTGGTTTGTCCCCGTATCACCGCACAGAGATAAAATGAATTTCTGTAAATTTGTAATAAATCGTTTGTTGAACTTTTTTTTAGAGAAATACAACTTTTGACGCTATTTTAAGTCTTTACCAAATTGTTTATTCAAAATATTTTTTTGTTAATTTTGTTTATTCTATTCTTTGCCAAATTATTTACGAAATTAAATTTTTTCTCAAATTAGTTTTATAAACATTAAAATTTTGCAATATTTTTTTATAAGTAAAATGGATGCCAAATTTTTAATAATTTTAACAATTATTTTAAAAAACTTAATTTTTTAAAAAATTTTTCTAAAAATAAAAATTTAGCCCAATTTTTTTTAAAAAATTAAATGTATGCGAAATTTTCAGTGAACATAAAATGTCTGCTACTTTTTGTATAGAAAATGTTGGAAAACTTTCTTTTTCGATTTTTTATACAACCCAAATATGTAATAGAAGCTGTGGTAAGAGCAGTATAGCTCAGCTATTCTGCTAATTTTTTATGGCAAAATTTCAGTAGTCCTTGACGAATCTAACCATGAAGTCTCAATAGTCTTTATGCAGTCTCTAATGCCTCTAAATGTAAATGTAATTCAATCTGTGTAGGATGAAATGAAGTTCGAGGCTCCGCCGGAAGGACTAAGTGGAAGACGACATCCAAATCAGGAACTTGAGAAGGTGAGGACCTTGACCACAGTGCTTGAGAAATCCTTTATTAATAAGACCAAAAATTTACTATACGGTACCTTTCGAATGTCAAAACGGTATGAAAAAGATCAAAACTTTTACCATCCCTACAACACAATGTTGTTGCTACCCTTGTTACCAACAAAACTTTATTATGCGTATTTAACTATTATTGCTGATTTTGTTGTTATATTCTGCCATTGTCTGCCAGTGCGGTGCGTGTGAATCCGCCAGTTTGTTCTATTACATCCTGTAAGTTCGCCTGCCCCATTGCATAAACAATCGCTTATGTGCGTGCGTGTCATTTGTATACTTTTTGCAGGACTTTCCTAGAAATCCGAAAAAAAGTTGAGGAAAAAAAACAGAAATTAAAACGACAACACGGGAATGTCTATATGAGCCAATAATTTATGAAACACAAGTTGTAATATTTATTATAATAACAAAATACAACAAGTTTTCAAACCAACAATGCCAATGGATAGAGGCTAACACGTTCACATACACAAAGACCTACAAACGAGTGTCTGTTTATGTATGTGAATGTAGTGAAAAATAGTCAAACACGCACGATTAAATGAACATACACCCGAGGAAAAATGAATAAGTTTATATAAGCTCTCTAGAACATTAGGCGAATGTTTCGCCAGAAACTGAAAATCCCTTATTAATTCGCGACATTAAGACGAATATCGAATATATCACGAATACTATTTGATCACAGGAGGAGTGCTTAACAAAAAACAATTCTGGCCATTAAAGAAGACATGTGACACTCAAGCAGTCATTAAATCTCTAGATTCTATTTTCCTTAAGTCAAGAGAAGTCTTGGGCTACTGTCGGTCTTTTAATGAGATGGATCAGCAGTACAACATTCATTTTATGGCTCCCTGTTTTCATTTGGCTCCCCTAATATGTAGTCCGAAAATTTTGATTGTGGGAATCGCTGTTTTTGTACCAAACTTCCACAGGAATTGACCGACGGTCAAATAAATATGAATGACAGATGTTGCTGTCATCCGAAAAAGATCAGATTGAGTTCTTAGTCAAAATCAACAGATTGTCAATGAAAATTAGAAAAAGAGAAGGAGACAGAACAGAAGCACGTTACGACATGTTTATATGATTACGGAATGGACGAGATAGCATCGATGAGCAAACTTGTTTAATTTCTTATTATGAAAACTACCACAAAAAATTAAGAATTAACTAAAATAAATGAAAAATCAATCCAAAAGTCTAATATGAAAACTTTTCCAAAAATTCTGAAAAATTACCCAATGCAAAATCCCCCAAATATAATAAAAAATATTCGGAAAATACAACAAAAGATTTTCGTTATTTGGAAAACGTGTATTTTTTAACAAAAAAAAAATCAAAAGTATGAAGAATCGCCCCAAACTATAACAAACAATGCCAAAAAAAAAGTTAAGAGCCAAAACCCCAACACATTATAAAAAAAATCACGCCATGATTCACAATTGTTTTGAAAATATCCAAAAAAAAAATTCCCCAAAAATTAAAAAAATTGGGGAATTTTTCATGGTTTCCTTTAAATTGGGTCAAATTTTATACGATGCTGTCCAAAAAATTTTCAAAATGTTTTCCAATTTTTTTGGGAGTATTTTACGTATGTTTTGGGCGATTTTTTATTAGTTTTTTAGATTATTTGGTTTGGTAGGGCCATTATTCATGCCGCCGATTTTTTCATAATTTTTAGATTCATTTTTCGTTTCTGGGTAATTTTTCATAGCAAAATAACCCACAATTTAAAGAATGCAAATTTCTCCAATTCTCTCGCTTCGAGAGAACGGTCACAACGCGCCGTCGCCGTAATCGTAGCTCCGATAAATTATTTGGTTGATTTTTCAGAATTTTTTTTTATATCTATTTTTGGGAATTCTTGATTTTTATTTGCATTTGGATTATTTTTCATAGAGCCAAGGTTAGTTTTATCAATCGTGTTAGTGAATATCTCTTCATCGTTAACGAGTCTAGGGAGAGATGATGAAAAATTGTCCGTTACCGTTTTGACTACCCCTGAGAAAAGAAAAAACTTTACCACGAAGAAGTTTTTATCTTCTGAGTACTCTTACGAGGGCCACATATATAAATCCAAATAATAAATCACCAAGATAGACCACAATCTAATTTTCGAGTGTTTATCAACAAAAAAAACAACGAATTCGACAACCTTGTATTCCTTGCAGCTGTTTTTGCTTATTTGGTTGCATTTTGGATTTGTACCAACGGAAATTTATGACTTTATTTACACGATAATCTCAATGCAAACAGCATGAAAATGAGGTAAACACTCACACGTCCCGGCATTCATGCAGATATTGTTAGTCATAACCATGAAAAAGGATGCGAGCGACAAAAATTGCATTTAACGCATAATTAAAAGTTAGTTTAAACTAAAAATGTAATTTACAAATGTAAAACATTCATTGAACAGACCATAAATTTCATGCAAAAACCCCCGGACATGAAAACATGGAAAGTTTTTGTTCTGGTTTAGCAATGGTTCAATTTGGAATATATGGGTTAATAATAATAACATGTCCAACAATTTATTATTGTGAACTGGGTAGAGGAAATGCGTTCACTTTTTTCGTTCGCATAGTTGTACTGGAATTTTTGGTGTACTTTGTTTACTTTAAGATTTAAAACTATGTCAGTATGGCAATTGCGAATATAAAATTATTATGCGGGTTACTAGTATTACGAAATTCGAGGGGCATATGTAATCTATGAGGGTTTAGACGTCGGGCGGCGTTGAGATTTGGGCCATCAGTTAGAAAGGTTTTATGGAATATCGTCGCGAATATAAAAATATTTGCTATCTTGAATGTTGTTCGATTTTATTGGCATTCTCACAAGGATGATTTGATTCTCGACGATAATATAAAATCGTGCACTTTCCTTATGTTCGTTCAGAACACACACAATATCTGTCTCTACACGTATAATCCTTTAAGTTTTCAGATATCATCATTCGTGCACATAAACATTGTCTTTTGAACAAATAACAGCATAAACAAACGGAAATAGACAACAAAATGCAGAAAGAAAAAAACAAGTATAACAAGGGGGAAAAAATGCATAACAATTTTCGATATGACCTCTTTTTCTGTAAAAATAAAAGGAAGAAAAACAACAGAATCTTTTATTTCATTGTGCAAATATATTCACACAAAACTAAGACTATGGCAGAAGCGGAATGGAGATGTTAAGGCCCTCAGGTTAAGGTCTCTCTTGCACGAGGTCTTGGTACAAGAAGCCATCTATGAGAACTGCTTGTTCTTTAGAGTGACTATACTGGACTAATCATACTTATTGGAATACTGTCAAGAAGGATTTTCTGATTGCTGTTCTAAAGAACTAACTCGGGGTGAGATACAGAAAAGTAGGAAGGCCGATTTACCTTTCAAATAAATCGAGTTTGGTCATCAATAGGCCTAACGCACACTTATAGAAACAGTAGTCAACAAAGTATCCTTAAACATTTTGACTTCCTGTTGGGGAGGCCCCTCTTGTTTAAAGTTCCACGAATTTCGACGCTGGCATGTAATAAGAAAGCAAATCCCATGCACACCGAGCACACAGTCAGACTCAAGACAATTGTCTTCGGTCATATGTGAAATGCAAACAACAACAGAGCAGCCACCACACAAACATATCGAACTTGCATATCTTCCGTCTGCCTGAGAAAACATAAAGAAATATGGACTGAAAAGATGGGATATCAAACGATGAAAAAAAAAAACTCAATGAAAATAAAAAGGAATAAAGGAAAAAACAAACAAAAAAACACGGCCAAAGTAGATAAACTAAAAATAGCAACAAAGGTATGACTTCGACAACGATGACAACCAAACTAAGTCCGGAAAGAAGACCAAGCATTGTGGCTGGCAGACGGCACACCATGAGGCTGGTGACTCCTGATGGCATCTATATGTAGTGGTGGTGGTCGTTGCATTCGCAGTATTAGATTACAAAATACACTCGTACCTACATCTTGTGATCGTATGTGTGTATTCTGGCGGAAGAGCGGGCAGAATGTTCCACAGAGTTCAGTTACAAAAATATAAACTAGTCCAGGTTTGTAATTTTGTTGAAATTGAGTTTAATATTGACATTGAGCTTGGAAACTATCTTATTTGTAAATTCAAATTTCCCAGGAATTCCAGGCTTAAACCACAATCATACTTACATGCATATTTGCATTAACATTACATGAAGTAGCAGATGCGACACTTCTCCTAAATCAATAAACCATGTATGATGTCATTTTATCCTCACTAACCGGCACGTACTGTTAAAAGCCGACACTTAACACATACAGTCGCACATAGCATTTGTTACGCCTTTCTTTCATAGACCTTATACATGTGCCAGTAATTTCGGTTAGAAAAGATACCGTTTTTCCAGAAAATTGGTTTCGATTTTTGAATGATATGGTTTGCGTTTTAAGTATTGTGGCTAACAGTCTGTTATTTATAATTTTCAAATGGGTAGGGGAAAAGTGAAAAAGGATTTGTCTGTTTTATATTGTGTTTATTAAAGAAAAATGGAACCAAATTGAAAAGGAAAAATTACAACAATGTACCTGAAAAAATTGGGCGATACGAAAATGGATCGCTCGAAAATAAGCCCCAAGGATATTCAACCCCAAAGTGTGTAATGAAAATGGTCACACCAACTTTTATTGGGGCCCATTTTCATTATGATTATAAGTACAAAACGAAAATGCGCCACCAACTAAGGAAATTGAACCGCATGACAAAGGAGCCCATTTCCGCATTGAGGTTTAGGGTGTAATTTCAATATAGTCATGTTTCATGAGGGCCATTAATAGTAAGAATGGTGTCAGCTTCGAAATCAAGTGCAGAGTCGTGCTGCGACATATTGCTATTTCGCTTACCACTCAAGAACAGAGCGCGTCTTGTCGAACTAAAACCACGCTGCAGAACTCACATATTCTACCTGCGCTTCTTTATGTCGTCGAAACATGGATATATCGATGGCTTAATTTAGAAAGTGCGTAGCTCGATTTTTTTCAAAATCGCGTTTTTTACATATTTTGGTAGACCATTGTCAAATACACATCCCAAGGGTGTAACCAAAATCCAAAAAAAAAAAAGTGTTTCAGAATTAAATTTGTTGCGCATTTTTATTTAAAATTGCCTTTAAAATTTTTTTATGTCTGACATTTTTCAAACGTTATAAAGTTTTTACCTTCTCTTGTAAAGTTACGAAAATGCGAGTTACGCTCTTTCTAAATTAAGTCATAGATATGCTCTTCGAGGTGTTTTGGAGAGAAAACTATGTCGAAAATTGTATGAACCGATCTGGGTTAATGAGGACTCCGGACGTCAAATTAACTGTGGTGTAGCGCAATAACAATTCAGCGAATGGGCTGGCTGTGCCATGTCGGTTGAATGAAAGCAAACGCTCTAGCCTCCTATCCGGAGTGTTCGAGAATGAACATAATTAATTTCCAATATTTTTATTGCGATTCGATTCTCAGAAATGGTACAATAATTTTATTACGGTTGCGTTTCTGTTTACAATAGTTTTATTACGTTTGTTCGTTATAAATTGGACATTTGTCATTACCAACACCGATTTGTTTTGTCCACCCAACTCATTATTCAATGACGAAATGAAACAATCTTCTGTTTTTTTTTTTAAATATTTTTTTTAATTAATAATTTTTTGAAACGATAGATAAAACCAATTTTACAATTAAGACATATTAACATTTTAATAGCTCGGACTACTTTTGCATTTGTTCTGAAATTGTGAAATTCAAATTGAGATTAAATTTTTTTCTCTGTAGCAACAATAAAATTAAACCATCGCCTCACTGTGTTGCGGCTAGTGGAAAAGTAACTTTTTTCCGATTATTTTTTTCAATGTTTTTAATGATGCAATTTTGTCACAGACATTCCAAGTAAACAAAAAACACATAAAGCTTATTTTTATGTTGGCCCGTTGATTTTTAATTGATTTTAGAAGTCAAATATACAAAATTTTCACGAAAGGGCTTCAGGGCTGTATTCAAAATGATCTCATTTGATTTTGGTGACAGATATTTTGATTCGGAAAAAAAATCTGCCTTCGGACAAGTATCTTCTGTAAAAAAAAACGATTGTTGTTTGAGAAATTTTCATATGCACCTTTTTTAGATCGAAAACCCGACTAAAGGTCCATTTTTCCTTTAAATTTGGGTTAGGTAAGCAATATCTAAAAAGTCCCAGAGAGTCCCAGTTCCAAACCACTACAGAAATGTTACATAATTTGTTTTCAACGAACTGTGAAAAAATCAGCTGCCCATACCTGCCCTCCTGGGAGTTATAGCGATTTTAGTATATCACTCTCAGTATTTATTCCATAGAAATAGAACGGAAATTCTCGGAATCACTTATTGAATAATTTAATCATATTGGTTTTCGGGTGACAAAAATGAGCATAACTCTCTTAAAACTGAAGTTATTGACTTCAAACCGGTATCAAATTATAGCTTTGATTGCCACCTTTCAAATAAGAAATGAAATAGATTTTGGGTTTTTATAAAATTTCAGAGTTTTTCAACAAATATCGATAAATCATGAAAATTTGTCGTTTATAATTCTTGTTCGGACCACCCTATAATTTATTTAAAAAACTAATCATAGGGTATTTATCAGAAATAAAAGAAGAATTAAAATAATTTTTTTTTGTAAATTTTTCGAACATTTTTTTTTTTTTTTTTGACTTTTGTTGAAAATTTGACCCAACAATTTTTTTCGGTGTAAATTTTTTTTTCACTCATTCTGTTTGGGATTTCATTCTGACCAATCTGTAGAAGTTTCTCATCGATACAATTAAAAATACAGTTTAGGCAATATGATTTCCAAAAAATTCCGCTTTCGCAACACTGTGCGCCTCAAGCATATTAAGCAAATCCGGTACGTCTAGGGATGCAATTCGAGAATTCACCGATTCGAACACTCCCTGAAATTTAGGCAATAAACTACATCAACCGCAAAACTTCTAAAAGGACGATTCCCAATTGGTTCGGTTATTTAAATCTGGCTATGATAATTCGTGGTTCACTTACTATCAAGTGATTCCATTTACCGATTAAAAACACTGAAATAATGCGAAGTATTATTTTATTTATTTATTTATTATTAATTACAATACAAAGTAAATTTATATTCAAATTTTTGGGTCCAAGGGTAAACCGGGTGCCACAGACCATATGTTTAGATTTTTTTGCAGCGACAGACCAAAGCCTCTGGTGGGAATCGAACCCACAACCCCCACGCTGATAGGCAAGCACGCTACCAACTCGCCTGCCGGGGAATGCGAAGTATTATATTTTCTCAAATACATTGAAACTGGTCTTTGTTTCGGTTATGACCTTTCCGTTCTATTCAAATGGGTTAATGCAGTACCGCTGCTTCAGGTTTGAATATGGAAAATAGGTACTGTAGTATAAATCTCCAGAAAAAGGCGCCGCACAGAAATCCGGAACCCAATTCCGTCGTCCCAAACACTGTAACATTTTTGAGTTCTTCAAAAAATATTTTATAGACAGGGATATATATGAGAAAAATCTGTCAACCGTGTAATAAGGAAGTCAACTGTTGAGGAACATGATACTAAATACAGATCACATTTGAGATATGATCTAGTGCCAAACAACATTTGAGATATGATCTAGTGCCAAACAACTGGAAACTTTCGTCAGGATGATCAGTTACATTAATTCTGATATTTAAACAAATTCTGTTAGTACTTCCTTTTGTAGAATTTCTATAGATCACAGACATCTTAAATTGCATGTCTATGCCAAAGTAATATGCAAAAGTTGACAGCTTTTCCTTTTCAATCTGAATACTTCAGATGATTTGTCTCATTTCATATTTGTGTGTGTGTGTGTGTGTATCAATGGAACCAGCAACTAACAACAAGTACTTGGATGTATTTGGATTGAACACTCAATGCTTTTTGTGTAGTTTCCGTAGGTCTCCGTAGGTTGTATATATAAATGTACATGCATGTAGGTATATAAATATATATGTAATATGTTTACAACAAATGTTGTTTGCTGAAATTGCATAAAAACTAAAAATAATAATAGTAATCAAGTATGGATGGATGGTGGTTCGGCTGTGTGTATATGTGAGACATACACTCGCAGATGGAATAAAAGGAGGTTAGGTTACATTTTATATGTTGTTTACATAAACTTTATGGATGATAAAGCAAATCCATAAAAAGTGCAATGCAAAATATTGCAGAGGCGTAAGTGAGTCAAACAGTTGGGAGTCTAGGTGTGTTGTGCGACTACCACACAGCAGAATCCAGGTTCGAAACCTGTTAAGACCAGCAAACGTTTTTCAGTGGCTGCTGGCACCTCGTAAATGCTGGCGACTTTACGAGTAAGTGATATCCCCCCCAAAGGAAAGTGAACATTAGAACGCCCCCCAGCAGACCAACCAAACAAAATAAACTATTGTTTATAAATAATTATTTTTTTCGTTTGAAGGAACTTTTTGGCATAAATACACTGTGTTAGTTCTTCTTCATCCATGATTATAAATGAGAATCTAAATTTTACATACTCCTAATTAAGTAGCCCCGTTTTGTGTTTAGATGTAATTTTTATTAAAGCGACATCATGGAATTCACTTCACTTGATCAGGGATGAGAAAGCAGTACAAAACCACAAGAGAACTGAAACAAACTCATATTCCAACATGAACCCTTTGCCCACCCGCTTGAAAGATAGGGCATACATAGTTCAAAAACTAAAACAAAATTGCACTGATTTATAGATTGAATAAGCGCCCCGGTTGCCTATCAGCGTGGGGGTTGTGGGTTCGATTCCCACCAGAGGCTTTGGTCTGTCGCTGCTAAAATCTAAAAAAACATATGGTCTGTGTCACCCGTTTTACCCTTGGACCCAAAAATTAGAATATAAATTTACTTTGTATTGTAATTAATAATAAATAAATAAATAGATTGACATAAAACATTGACACGGTTTACGTCTAAGTCTAGACTGACAAATATATTCCATCATTTCCCAAATCTGTCTTTATTCCAGCTTGAAAATGTTCCCACATATTCAAAGACGACTGTGTCTTCATACCCCTCGTTAACCGCATCTTGCAGTAAGCTCCTGTGCCTTTTTCTGAATGTCCTTCGATATACATTTGAAACTTTATGAATATTGTGTGTCATGTAATGTAAAATTGTTCTTTTTCCCCCTGAGCATACAGTTTTTTGTATTTGGATTTTTTGTTCTTCTTGTTTTTTCTCTCTTCTTGTCTAGTCACTAATATTTGGCGTCATGGCAGACAATATTTAACATCACTTACTCGAGAACTCGTTGTCGTCATAGTCGTATTCATCGAAGTCCTAGTAGAACATGCAAAGTTTATCATGAAATTACATGTTGTTAGTTTATTTTTAGTACGTGTTGTAATGCGGCTGAAAGTACAAAAAATGGGGGAGCCACAACACTTTGGGGGGGGGGGGGAAACGCCAAGTATGAGTTTTCAATTTAATCACAATACTCAAGAACGAATACTTATTGAGTGTATAGTTGGCCCATTTTTTCCAGAGCGTGTTTTTGTTTGTTTGTGTTGTTTTCGACATGACCCAAATTCATATCTTAAAATAGAAGGCGACTTTTGTCGGGCATTGTGTTTCAAGGTTAATTTATACAAACAGTTATTGGTAGCGCGCATTTATAAAGTGGAAAAATTTAAATATGAATTGAAACTTTTCGAGGGTTAATTTGTTGAATGACGTTTTTTCTAAATCAAAATGTCATTGAAATTGTTGTTGGGGATGGTAATGAGTGGCTTTAGAAATGACTAAAATAGAGGTTACATTACAAATATGGAGAAATATACCATTCTCTTTATGAGTTACTTTCGTATTGTGGAGATATAAGAATCAATATATCCGAGTCCAAATTATTATAAATTCTATATTAAGATAAGTACAACAGTAATCTATAAGCCATGTCAAACTTTTATGGAGAATCATTGGCGTTAGAACCCAGTTTTTAACAATTGGTCCCTGAGTACACAAATTACATGTTACACACCATCAAAACGTTTCTCAGCGGCTGCTTCCCTTCGTAAATGCTGGCGACTTTACGATTACGGGGGTAATCGCTAGGAAATCATTCACCGTTCGGAGCCAGCTTCAAACTGCAGATCCCGGTCAGTGAATATACAAACTATATCGTGCACAGCTCACTGATTCGAGAGAACTTAACCGTCAGTTCCTACATGGAATGTTAGTGGAAATAATTAAGTAAGTAAACCTAGTCTAGTTTTTTACATACATAGTAATCTTTAGGATTTTTGAAAAACTCGAGTTGAGGTCGAAGATACAACTACGGCTGCCAGATACAAACTGTCTTGTATCTGGAAGTATGAACAAATTTAGCTTATTTTTAGGAGACTAATTCTGACAAATAAAACTCTGTTTTAGATTGTCCAGCTTTAGAATGGAATGAGCCACGCCAACAGCGAAATTAAGAGTACATTTAGAATGGACTTATTTATTCATACCTTGCAAATCTTCATTTTGAATGCATTAAAAATCTATAATAATGAAACATCTGAATAAAGATCAAAGTATTCTCGACCAAAAACAAGCTGGTGTTAGTACTGCCTTCAAAATTCGTGAGTTTAAACATTTAACATTTCGGGGGGTTTTCCTTAAATTCGCCGATGAGGAAATATTTTGTGCTTCGCACCGGTAAACAACTACGATTGGGAAAACATTTGGCATTAGGGAAAAGGAAATTTGTTCATTTTTGTGTAAATTAGTTAATTTTTTGTTTGCTTACCTGCAAATAAACTCCGATGGGTATAAAATTTGGCATTAGGGAAAAGAAAATTTTTTCATCTCTGTCCATTTCAGTTAATGACAAAAAAAAATAGTTAATTCGCATTCTGGGACTTAAAGAATTTACTATTTGCTCAAAATTTAACACCAAAAATTTGGGAACCCTTCCAATTTTCCCAATTGGCTTTGGTTTCTGTACGATCTTTCTAACTTTGTTTCTTTCTAACCAGTTGTTGGTCTTGGCCTGTTTAATAAGTGATTTCGAAGCACATCGGCTTTCGGCTTGGATTCTCCAGTTCATGATACTAAGGATGCTCATGTCTTCTTCCAGTTGGTTGATTCACCGAAGTCTCGGTCTTCGCTGTCTGAGCCATCCTTAGTTGCTGTTTTCCAATGTCTTTCTGATATATTTTAAAATAGTTGCTATAACCAAAATATATTTGGAAACAAAGATAAGAAACACACATATTATACTAAACAGCCGGTGCAATAGCATACAATAAATATACGGATACATACGGGCGATGGCACGTCTGCCTGAGATATAAGAAATATCCTTGTTTTTATTCCTGAGGAACTACTGTATACTGGGAATATTTCTAGAAGATCGATCCAGCCGCTTTCGTGTCTATACTTTTTGTATACAAATTCTCACCATGTCCAGAAGTGTTTACTTGTTTCGCTTTGAATTTGTTTAAGTTAATTAAACAAATTCACCAAAGTGAAAAGCATGAATGTGAAAAATAGCATCAAATCATTTGCCACACATTTATTTTATCTCCGCGCATAGAGAACCTTGTAACGTGTTTGTTTTTAAACTTGCCAACATAATATCTTAAATTTATTTAATTGTCGCTTCTTTACTTTAATAGCTCTAAGCATTATGTGGCATTTAAAGGAAATTTCATTAATGCTGTATTTCTTTTATTTTTTCGCATTTTGTGTATTTTGTTGTTGTTGTAATGTTCTTATTCACCGCATATATTTAACCTTTGTTTTTGGTGTATTTTCATTCGTGGTTCGTAGAATTTTTGTGGCTCGTTTCGCATTTTTTTTGCTGAATGTATGTGTGTTTTTCCTCTTGCTTTCATTCCTAAAGTTTTATTTTCATGTAGTACTAGTATCTGAATGTGTTTTTTTTTTGTTTGCCCCCCTCATTCTAATTTGTGAGCAACAATGTCTATTGTTTCACGAATCTCCCGCTTGCCGCACCCCAAGCAAATCTACCAATTTTTCAGTCTTTGCACAAATGGGGGGAAAACGGTAAAGTTTAAATGTACATTTTCCCCTTGAAGCATTTAATGTTCTTTAAATTGTGGTCAAGACAATTAATTTCCGTTTACAGTTTTTGTGGTAAGTTTATTCTTTTATTCACATCTAGGATTTAAAATGAGAAATGCGAAATATTATGTTGCTGAACTTAGTCAAGAAAGTCATAAGACCAGAAGAGTTCTGGCTTTCTTATCGTATTTGTCCAATTGTTGTTGACCTTTTTTGTTAATATTTTGTGTTCAGGAGTACAAAAGGTTAAGAGCAATTGAATCAACCAATAAAACAAAACACAAATTTATCAATGGGGTTAAACTAGAGTGGAGATTATTTTAAAAACGTGCAATTTAGTTTGGCATTACCTAGGGTGTGTATGAGTGATATTTATTAGAGTCATAATATTACGTATGCACTCGCAGTGGATAAACTCCAGAAAGGGGAGTTCACAAAATTGTTAATGGATGCGAGAAAACGTCATCGATTTGAATGATATATGGGGCATTACAATAAACTATTGAAAATGGGCACTTTTTGATATGATATGTCGACACCTGCTTCCGTTTTGGATTCGTCAGTGAAGACCACCCACAACTAGTGCAAGTTATTAACTCAAACCCATAAATTCCTTTTAAGCATTTCTAATCTGGCTAGGGTCAGACACTTTTTTTCTTGACTTTGTAGTCCGATGATCCCTCTGGGACCCTGTACAGCCCCTTGAAAAAGAACTCTGTTAGTAATGTGAAACGAGCGATTTTCATAGTACTGAGCACTGATGAATCATTGAGTCGGAAGGTGCTTCTGGTTTCACAAAGCCAAAATTTCATATTTTTCTAAGATCTACACAGACGTTATCAGAAATGGGGATCTTATAGGTGAAGAAAGGAAATTAAAAAAATTGCAAATGTAAACTGACGTCGAAGTCCTAAATGGTCAATGGCTGAAATATGGCCCTTGATCAACCATGGGCCTTAAGTACAACTTCGATAGGACTTAAAAGTACGACACTGCGTAATAAATGCTATTTCGGGGGGTCCTAGGTTGCAAGGATAAAAAAAATGTTGTGGTGTTCAGAACTCGTCTTCGGATAATCTACAAAACTGGATTGTGTCCGCATCATCTTATTTTCGTAATCCTAATATACACTCAGAAAAATTAATTGGTTTTTCGTTATAGGTTAAAAATTATTAATTTATTTAAAAAAAAATCCACAATTAAATCTGAAGTTGTTGGTATGTATGTTAGATATAATCTAAGGCTACTCTAAATAGTTCGAGATCTTTTCTCTGCTGAATGTGGTAGAGAATTACAAACATCATCACCATCAGAAGCTTTCTTCGGAATCTTCTTAGCTTTCATATTATTTATGGAGTTTGTGCTCAAGCAAAAAAGAACAGCATTAGGAGATTCAGCAAATTATCGTATTAAAATAAAAAAATAATAATAAAAAAATATCTCATTTCGAATGGCATATCAATATGGTGATAACGTTCTCCTTGTTCATATGATTCGGTGGCAAACTGCTGACCGAAGCAGTCAAGATGGAGCATTCTCAGAGTGTTAATAACATGTATTATTGAGTGAACAGAGCTCTGATTGTTTTCAGGCTTCTTTGAGAGAACGTCAAGCAATCAATTCGTTTTTAATTAAGACCTTACCAAATGCCATATTTCTGACGAATTTCCAAATGGATATATTTATGTTCTTCAAAGACATCTCTGCAGCTTCAGATCTTTTTACAGAAGACTGCGCTGGTGATGATAGGGGATAGTAGAATATCCAACTCTATGGCCTGCCTTCAACTTCGCCGGAACATGTGTTGTATATCGCTGTTCTGTAGGTATTTAAACGCTATCTGCTCCTCGGGTATCCTTCCTCTAGATCGGAGTTTTGACTTTTAGCCGCATAAAACGCTCAATCTCATCTCCAACCTAGAGGACGGTTCTGTCAACGCACTGAGACTATTTTACTGGTTTTTAATTGTAAGGATAATCTCTGAAATTCTTACAAGTTAATCTAAAATTCTATGGAATTTGTCACACATACAAACAAATTCATTTGAGATAGAGTTTATGACGCTCAAGAAATTTATGAACATTGCTCATTTTCAGTACATCCATCCTGACCGAAAAACTGTTTACTACAAATATCAATTTGTCGAATAATAATCTATTGAATTTTATCATCTTACCGATGTTAAACAATTGAGTTTGAAGCACTTCATTCGGTTATCAATGCGTTATGCAATCCACCGGAATCATCTACGTCATCAAATAGAGATATTCAAGCAATTGCTGTAATTCACAATGACAATAATAAAATGCCAAGAAAATAAATATCAAAACAAGAATGAAGGCTACAATAACTTGATTTTCGGTGAATTTGTGCCATTTCTCGGTTTGTTGCCTTTTGCCGTTGTAAATCTTTGTTTTATAACATTTTATCTGGGAGAAGAAGACGAAGAACATGTCGACTTATCTAATAATATAACAAGGCAGTTCATACATATATACGAGGGTGTGAGTGTGTGTCTGTGTTTGTATATCCATCTATGTATCCATGACATACAAAAGTACCAAACATGCATTATCTACAAGTATCATCTTCTCCAACTACTCGTGCATGTTTCATGTAGAAAGGACTAAACGTGCTACCGGCTAGAAGATGAAAGGAAAGAAAAAAAAACACCAACTTTATATATAAATATTTTTACAACATTGTTTAACAACAACCAAATTTTATGATATTACTGCAGTAAAATACATACATTCCCAATTCTCGTTGGTTTTTTTCCCCGTTCATCCATCCCGCCCCATGTGAAGGATGTCAGTGGTTACAGTTGGTGGAGTGGTACTGAATCTGTCAGATCCAGGGAAGGGAAACAAAGACCAACAAAAAAAAAAGTACAAACACACACAAAGATCATAAACAGCATCTAGTACATGGATTTAATGCCCTCAATACCCTACAGACAATTAGGAAGTATGGAGCATTTTCAATAGAGTTTGAGACAATCGGTCTGACCGATTTCTGAAAAAAAAAAGTTTCTCCGTTGAAAAAGTAGGGACTTTCAGAAGAACAAGAACACTTACATAAAATATGTGTTATTCACGTGATTTTTCTGGCATTCTCTTCGGGATTACGTGACTATAACCATTGTCCGACTATTCCGTCTGTCTGTTGGGTAACAAATACAATATTACATTTAGTGGGTCGGATGGGGTGGTGAAAACCCCCAGACTAGTCATTCGTTGGAACTTCTCTAGTGTCTTTCAGTACGTGAACTTCTAGAGAGCCGTTCAACATCATCGGTCTTACTATTGCACTACACAACCAGTGAACTGTACGAGACTTTAAGCCTTATTGTTTCCTTATTGCCATCGTACCACTGTCTACTTTTTCGCAAGGTATTTCATAGGCCGAAAAGTGAATTTCTGCGTTTTTTTCATAGTGTTTTTTTCTTTACTTAAGGTCATTTAGTTTTGCGTATACTCTGTCTTAGTTTATTTAAAATTGTTATACAAAGTTTCCGCACTTTTTCGACACAATAATAATTTCAATAATTTTGAACTAGAGTTCCAATGAAGCGATCTAGTGATTTTGTGGTCCATTTAAATACTCATTTATAAGTTTAATACTTCAATCCACGTACTACACGTGAATACATTTCAAAACATGGAAAATATTTAATAAACTTAATCGTCAGAAATGTCTAAATAGTCAATAATGAAGTCGCTCTGAACTAACAAAATAACAATCACACATTATTTATTTTATTTTACAGCTAGTTAAATGAGATTTAAAGCCTACAATAAAGTGTAGATGAAATGGTTATAAAAATGGTTTTAAGTAAATGTTACAACATCAACGACAGCCACAGCAGTGGGAGAAGGAGGAGCAGCATCAACCGAATCCGGAACAGTTGCGCGGCAGCAGCTGAACCACACAAAACCAAACAGCCAACCAAGCGTCAAAATACCCAACCAAAAATCATAGAATGTATGGCGAAATCCCGAGTCAAAATGTGTTTTACATATACATACATGTAAGCATATATGTATGGGAATTCCGTATATAAATATACACACTTGTGTGTGTTTGTGTGTATACACATCTATGTATGGATGTGTTTAACAACTTTATGGTGTATAAATATTTTTTGCGGTTTAATTTAAATATGAAAAAAATGCTGCAACATCACAATCACCCCGGCCACCGACCGCATCGCCATCGCCAAAACCAAGCAAAACCAAACCATTATATCACACCAAAGTTGCAATAGCAAATTTGTGTTATTTAGGCAAAAGTAGACCGCTCAACTTATGGTATGTTAAGGATGGGTAAAAATTACAATATAATATGAAATTAAATTTCATGAAGCAACAGATTGGGTACTTCCCCTTTAAATCAGCGCATTGTGTACGATATCATTTGAATAATCAATGATCGGGACCTACTGTTTTTAGCCGGCTCCTTAGGGATGAGGCTTTTTCTGAAGAGGTTTTAAATGTCTTAGAGGTTAGAATAGGAAATCTTGCCATTTTTTAAAACATTTTATACAGCAACCGATTTATAGGAGTGTGTTATTATTTTCAATAGGTAACATTAGAGACTAATGATCGATTTACACTTATTGACTCAGCGTCAATTCGGGCAAAGTCAACAGTTGGCAACCAAAGTGATCGCATTATTTGTATTTACTGTACTTGATTTGGCTGACCAAAAAATCGGCGTGTCAGCTAATTTTCGTGTTGAGCAAAGCAAGTTTATATACATTTATATGCCGGAGACGTATAAATGTAATTTTTAAGTCAGTCTAAGGACATACAGGAGCCACACAGAGCCAACGGAAATAATGTCTTATAAAGAGAGTAATCTATCAGGAGCATCAACATTTGCTAATAGCTCTCTCATCCTAACAAGATTGCTATTCATTCGCCCGAGTAGTAAAGGTTAAGATCATCTGAAACTAAATTTCTATAAATGAAATTCAATAAAATCGGACAATTAACACTAAAGGTTTATTTTCTTAAGGTATTTTTTTTAAAGTATAAAAATTCTAGTATGACTGCATGTGGCCATTTTCAGTAGTTTTCGATATAGCCACATATCATAGAAAACTAAAATTCGACCATTTTCGTAGTCAGAACATTAGAACACTATACTAGTTATTCATTACAACAACAAAATATTGTTGTCCATAGTAATGAACTAATGATCGGACTTAACAATTAGTACAAGGGGTTTCAGTTTTACTTATTTATATTTTTCAACACTTCTGTTCTAAACCGCATCGATTAGAAAGTGAATTGTTTCCAAAATGTCGTACATGGCCCTCGCTACACCATAAGTATAGATGATTCCCATCTATATATAGTCATAATTTAAATTGTCACAAATATGGACAAATTTGTTGGTTTTGAGGATTTTATGATTTAATATGTTTTCCGATATCATCACACACATAAAAATACATATACACAAAGATTTGCACACTGATACAGATACGGAAATATACACACACAATACACCTTTACAATGCTATGCGAATGCTATTAAATATTCTACAACAATAACGTTCATTTAGAGTCACAGTCTCACACACACTCTCCTACACATTTTGTATTTTACAGTCACTCATTGGTATTAAGCCATCATCATATTATTTTATCCAAAAAAAAAATTAGATTCATTAAAGAATAAATATATTCAACGTTTTCTCCGCTTCTTTATTATTTCACGGCGAAAGGAGAGAAAAGCGATGATGGAAATCACATCGGAATACATCAGTCGAGCAACACCACCCTCACATAAAATGGAAATTGTCTCCTTTGCTGATAGCACAAGCAAAGTCATATATGCGTCCTATGCATGGATGGTGGTGTGAGTCAATGTTGAAGGATTTGTGTCTACGCGTGTGTGCGAACAAGGACGCAATGAAGAGGTGGCATGAGCTATGATTGTCATAAATTTATTTGAACGTTGTTCAAGGGAACTAAGATCGAAATATTTAATAGGGCCTTTTTTTTAGGATGTATGAACTGTGTTTCAGGAACTGAACACATTCGGATGCCAATTAAGGATGACAATAAATTATGGTTTATTTCCCCTCTATTTACTCTACAGACAATACACAATATTAGGAAGCAGTAGAACAAGTAAGACTGGCCTTAAGTTCCACAAGAATGAGTGTTAGAGAGTGAATACAGTGAAAGCTCCGATGGGCGGACACCGACGGTCGCAGTGGTTTTGTCCGTCCATGGGATATGTCCGTTCAGCGGAGATTAATTTGCTTAAAAAAATACCGCATGCGACCGAGAAATTTGTCCGTCTACGGGAGCTGTCCGCGAGTAGAGTTTTTACTATTGTCAGAAACATGATTGCTAGAATATTGCCTGGGCCACCGATTGCACAGTATCACACAAATACATACCCATGGACCCGAGTCTGTTTTTTACCTATTTTGATAAAATAAAAACATCAATTAAGAATCAGAGAAACAAGTTAGTCTAAAATCAGACTGTTCCAAGTACCGATACGAAAATCCAAACGATGAAAACCCTTCTAGGAGAATTTTTGAAATTAATAAGGCAGTAACTGGAATCACTGGAATTGGCAATCGAACGTTTTAAACTGCAAATAAAATATGCATCGAAAAAAATATTGGCGCATTGCAAAGACAATTGAATACCAGTCCTTGTCAATTGGAGAGTTTCCTGAAGAAATTGAAACGTTCAAAGCTTTAAGACTGAGGCAAAATGAGGACCTCTTAAACATGTCTTACGGTCCACTTATTTCTTCCCTGAGGCAATAAAACACGAATAGGGTTAGCAAACAATTATAGTTCAGAAATGATTAGTATTTTAGATATAAAAAATTTAAAAAAAAAAAGTTTTTTAAAATTATTTTAAAATGCGAAAACTTTAAGAACCCAAACAAATATAAAATTACTAAAAAATGTGTTTTTTCGTTACAATAAAATTGATTTTTTAAAAAATTGTAACTTTGATAACCACTTACAAGGCGTGGCACCGTTTCCAATCACTCATTCCATAGGCTAGTCCATCATATGCCATTTAAATTATTGGATTCTCCTATTCGGTTCAACGATATCATTTTTGCAATGAAAAAACGCAAATTGCAGTTCAATGTTTCTTTAGTATTATTCAGACTCTCAGGGAGTATTATAAAAATTCAACTACTCCCGCTTATGGAACAATAAAGTAATTCTTTTCAATATTAATAGAAAACAAGTGGACAAATAGTAAGTTCGGCCGGGCCGAATCTTATATACCCTCCATCATGGATCCTTAAAAAGTCAATAAATAAGAAAACTAACTGAGTTTTTGGGCCGCTCGTGACCCGATCACAAATTTTATATAAATCATGAAAATAAAGGCATATTTGGGTTCGTGAGTAAATTTCGTTGCACTTCGATACCTATATGCGCATGTTTATCATGGGCCCCATGAGCACGCCCATTTTTGGGATTTTTTTCCCCATCTATAAATTATATAAACTTAGAACAATTTTACCAAAAAAAAATCATATGTAGTGAAAAAAAATATTTGAAAAATTTGATTATGGCCGGGATATATTTAGTCCCGTAAAGGGGAACTTTTTCCCCTTTAGTCCGATATTGCCCATTCTCGAACTTTACCTATTTATGGGCAAAAAAACATCTTCCTACAAAATTTCAGCTTCTTAGGGTTGGTCGTTCGCACTCTATCGTGACAGACGGACATCGCTAGAATGTCTTAGAATATTACACTGACCGATAATATATATACTTTATAGGGTCGCAGATCACTCTTTCGAGGTGTTGCAAACGGAATGACAAACTTAGTATATACTCCACCTATGATGGAGTGTATAAAAATGCTGATGCGGTCAAATGTACTTTAAAACTTTAATTATAAGAAGTACAAACTCTCCGAATCATCCACCACTATACGAGGTATTCGACAAGGTGACAGCTAATGAGTTTTTACATGGTTCGAGCTATTTTCAAAAGAAATTACATCAATTGAATTTAATTAACCACCTGTACGTATGAGTGCTAGGCTTTCAAATTAATATTGCTCATACGCTGCAAAAAATTGCTAATGCTATGAATGAAACACAGTTGTTACAGTATTTATTACTCGTATTCAGGTTGTCTGGATGTTTTGCAATAAACCCAGTGAATACTTCTATATCTATCTATATGACCCTTTGAATAATACTAAAGAAACACAGAATTGCTACGGACTATTTATACATGTGTACTACATTCTATTAATATTGGTTGTATGCGCGTTTGCGCACCGTTTTCCTTATCACAGGTCCTTTTCTTCATATGAATGTATTCTGTGCCCGCTGCTGTTGTCACATGCCTTTTTCTTCTTACCGATGTGTATCTGTTTGCTCGTCAACATGTACATACTTTTCTTGTCGGTGAGAGTGTATACATTCCGAAACACAATCCAAACACACCAAAAAAAAAACGTGTTCATCATTGAACATGCTATTCTAGAAAGCAAATGTGAATTGATACAGTTTTAAGAATCAATCCTAGGAAGTTGTTTATTGAGATCTTAGGTACATTTTTGTAGTTGATTGTTTCCTAAAATATTTAACGGTTTGCTACCTATGGACCTGTACAAGGGATAAAGTTAGAAAAAACGAATTTTATAAAGTTTTTTTGCGATTTTGACGTTGACAACAGCTACAACTTTGCATCAGAGAGTAAACCAAAACGGTTTGCCAGATATGAGCCTGAGAAAATGATCACTTTTTTTGCAAAATGACACCGAGGCCTTTTGGGGGTTCATAAAAAAAATGTATGACTTTGGGAAAAACTGAGAAACACGGGTATTTTTTGTCTTTTATTGCGTAGTGTTATATCACCGTCCAGGTCAACAGGATCTTCGACTCACATATCGTGGAAGCGTGTTTCTCGACAAACTGATCAGTGCACCTCTGACTTACGTAACAAAATTCATCGAAATTACCAAATAGTTCTAGCTTGTATGCATTATAATCCACCTTCCACTCAAACAATCCTATAACTCATCCTATAACAATCCTATAACTCTCCATTGAATGGCTTACAATTCATACGCTCGGTTCTACTGCAATATAGACGATACGTAAGGTTGAAGTTCTTCTGCTCTACAGTTTCCTGGTATGAAGCCTAGGGCACTCAGATAATGTAAATAATGAACTGCTGTGCCATCTGGTTGATAGATCTGCCTTAGCCTATGGTTGTTGCTGAGTTCAGGAAGAATACAGAGCATTTACGATAGCTTGACTGCAGACGCGTATCTCCGCTGTCATGTTGATGTTATATTTCAAACATTCTGCGAGTTATTTAATTCCCAAAATTACAGCTTGATAAACACTACAGTGATCTGGCAGTTGTCTGTGCTATCCCTTGCTCTAGGTCTTGGGAGTAAACTACTACTAAACCTACAAGATTATTTAATTTAGAGCCACGTTAGACCGAATTAAGAGGTCACCACTAAAACAAATGCCTTCTTTGAAGGACCTGAGGCCAAATTATTTGGAAGTAGTAAACAAATTAAAACCCTATGGAAACAAATTATCTTTTTTAATTTTCAGAACCCAGTTTTCTATATTTTGTTTATGATTTATGCCATGTCCAGGCACTTAAGGCCCCTTTAGGCTCCCTATGCCATGACATTCAAGTACATTCATTTGGTACTTATATTTTTAAGAATGTCTATTAGATTTATGCCATCGGAACGCTTTTAACTGCTGGCATGTTCACAAACAATGAAATTGGCAGAGTTTTTAATAGGGAAATTAACGTTCATGAGACATTCATGAATTTCAATTGCAACAAATTAGCTCAAGTATTGTGACAACGTTAAGAATTGACTGACAATGTATAATGAATGGAATGAAAGGGAATGAATGGTTGGGATGGATGAAGAAATATAAGCTTAAGACGACACCCTTATTTAACCGCACCAACACACGCAAATGCCCAAACATATATTTACACACTCACACACACATATACATACACATACAAAGGGAATTTGTCAGAGGGGTCTTGCCTGTGTTTGTTCCTTCTTTTTTTTTCTTCATCTATTTTATAACAATGTCACATTTTTTGCTGTGCGATATTCGCCTTTCCCACTCCGAACATCAGCGAAAACAAACACAGTATCGCAGCATAAATAACAATGTCAAGTTACCCCAGCACTAACACACCCAGACGCATGTACACATATATGGCATATATGAGGACTAGACGCCGTGAATAAGCGACTTGATATGAACTGAAATGTTTAAACCATCATTTAAAGGCAACACAATGATAGAGGCAGTGGCACGAGCACTGGTAGGGACATGTCGGAAAAGCAGAGCGAAGCGGAAGGAAATGGAAACCAAAATGCGCTGAGCATATGAGAAACTTCTGTCAAATTACGTACTTTGGTTTACTTTGATTTCGTATGCAAAATTGCCTTTGGGGGGAAACATGCGATTACAACGAACGTCGACGAAATTTCGGAAGAATATTATTTGTTTCCCTCGATTATTTTCATCGTGTGGCATGTTGATGGTGATGAGATGCCACCATTGCGTTGTTGACATTAAGCTTTTTTTTAGAAGTGTTACTAGAAATCACAGATTTGTTTAAGATGACTCATGGTATGACAAGTTTGGTACAGGTAAAATCACTAAAGCATTTCATGGCCTATTTTAAAAATTTCGAATTCAAGGCTGTATGTGTGTTTTTTTTTGAGTAGTAAACGACTTTTCACACAATCATTTCAAATTTCTATTTAACCATAACCTCAGGAACGAATCTATCGAAGGCTAGGTGTATTCCGTATCTACTGGAAGTATAAAAAGTAAACCCAATGTCAAATCCGGTTAAAAATGTACGCGGAAGAGATTAATCTCTAAAGCCATATAATTTGTTTTATAGAAACTCATTTGACTCTCCGAATGGAGAATTTAGGTTTGATATCATTATGATTACAGCTTTGATAAAAGTTATGTTATTCCCGGATTAAATTAATCAATTCTACACCATATTGGTGGTCTTGTCCTGCAATTATGGAATTGAGTTATAGTATGGGAGTAGTAAACCTACCCAAAAAGATCCTACACAGAGTAAATGGGGCAGGTAATGTTTATGAAATCTTTCAAAGATTCTATAAAATGTTTCATGTAATTTCATCCATAGATACTTCTCATTAAAACAATAATACATAATGTACTTAATGTCCAAAGAATCTAAGCAATGCTTCTTAAAATAATTTTAAACTTTTATTATCGTAACATTTTAGCCAACAAAGAAACATTTCTTTGAATCAAACAAAGTAATTTATACTTTGTATGAGTAGAATATTCTATAGAATGTGTGGGACATTTTATAAAATCTTTTTTTTATAAGTTCGTCTGAAACTAGAAAATACAGTAATAATTATGCAATTTTTGGAGAGTAGAGTGTAATGTGGCCAAGGGACAAACACATAGCCCCAATTTGAATGGGATTAAAGTATTACCACAGTAGAGTACAACCACAGCTGTATTTCCGGTTCGTAGTAATCATAGTATAAATACTATTTCCAGTAGGTACTGTGTAAGACTATCACACCAAACCCAGGTTTGTATACTGGTACTAACAGCCATTAACATTTTTCGGCGATCGAGTTAGTGATTAATCCCAAAGCCTAGTAAATATGCTTCGATTGTTTTTTTTTTTGAAGAAGATTCCAATCACAATTTATAAATATGTTGAACACGTGTATTACTTTGAAAAAAAGGTTTGCACCGTTTTAAGAGACGATCTTATTTGTTCATTCAAATACTAAATCGATTATAACTAACAAAATGTTGTATGAAAACTAAAAAAATATTTTTCGTGTACATTGAGGCAGTCAAGTTTTGTAAAATAAGGGGAAGAAAATTTTGTTTAAATATGTTATTTTATTATTTTTACTATAAATTTTAAAAGAGACATATAAATTTGAAGTTAATTGTTTGATCTAAAAAAGTGAACATGGTCTTTATATAGAAAAAAATTGCATTACAAATTAAATAATTATTAATTATATCTATATTAATAGATTAAAAGAAATACAATTCTTGTGTTCTTTTATATGGAATTAATCTAATTACAATTAATTATTACTTCTCCTTAGACGATTGTTATCATCGGAATTTGTTTCTCTAATGGGCAACCAAATGTAATCTGCCATTGTTTCTTCCCCTCAATCTACATGGTACCTCCGGTCGATGTAAGTTATTTCTCGGTGAAAGCTCTCGTCATGTTCGTCAAGGAAAAAATCTACGCCGGCGTTAGGAGATGTGGTTTGTGAGTTCAACTTGTATCTCTGCACTCGGATACTGCACTCGGTACTGGTGTAGTGTAACTAAAAAGGTGACTGATTTTATTTCAGAATAATAACATTGAATACTCTTTCCAACTCCAATCCATTTACTTAGACAAAAATAACAATTCGTATCAAGGGATAATGGTTTTGTCTAAATTTAAAACGTCGACTACTTTCTGCATACATGCAGTAACCCACCGAGTAAGATGTTAACGGCACAATTTGATGAGATCTCTCTTTGATTCCTGAATTTTGTGTGGACCATTTCCACAATGAAGAGTTCTTTGTCGATTACTCATATTGCAGAATAAGAATTATAGACAAAATATCCATAGTTTTTCATATTTTTTTTTCATATTTAACTAACTACTTCAATGACATTTCAGTGCTTTAATTGCATCACTAGGCCGTTTCTTTTTTAAAGCTACTAATTTTCCTCGAATATATAAATATTAAACAGAACGGTTTATATTGCGCCTTAATGGACAACTTCTAATATATGGGTAATTCCAAAAAAATGACCCCTTACAGCTCAAAAATAAAATTATTATTTGTTATGTATTTTTCCGCTAATATTACACAAAACAAATGTATCTGTCATTTTCCGAAGGATGAACTTAAATTTTCTTTATACTAACAAAAATATATGTTTTTTTTGTTACCCACAATAAATGAATTCAAACACAAAAATCGTATATTTTTTTATATTGTAACGACCGTTACTTTTTAAAAACATTTTTTTTTTTGGGAACTAATTTTCTTTGATTTGAAAATAAACCTATTACTTAAAGAAAACATTACAAAGAATTTAATGAGATTTTTTACTTGACACATCCTGTGCAAAATTTTACAATACATGATATTTGTTTCCGAAATTTGAAAACAGCACATTTATAAAGTAACGACCGTTACTTTTTTAATGGTCAAAAATAGTATTGAAATTAGATTTTTTATGAATTCTTTTGGCTGCTACCGATGCTTGAACTTTCGAAGGTCCAAAATTAAGCAATCCTCCTGACATATATTCTTAGGTTGGAATTTTATTTCAAAAATCACCGAAAATCGGTAACGACCGTTACTTTGGAAACACCCATATACATATTTCCCGCGAACTGCACCTGCAACTGTTTAAAGCCGGCTTCGAACGGCTGATGCTTTTCTAGAGAAGTTTTGCATGGCTTAGAGATAACTGTCTTACTCGTAAAGTCCCAGCATTTACGAAGTGGAAAAATAGTCGCTGAATAGGTTGGATGGTCTTAACAGGATTCGAACCAGGGTTTACATTTATAATAGTCGCACATGCTACCTACCTCACCACGGCCGTCCACTTCTACAATGACTACAGGATCGAAATTCATTTTCATTTCAAGAGATTCAAGAACTTGTGGAGTATATTTGCGGAATAATTTGATTTTTTTAGTTACTTTTATTACAATTTCGGATAAGGAGTTAATCAACAGTTATAAATATCCGTTTTAGATGGTATAAGAGAATAGCGGTCAATATGTTTTTTTCTATTGAAGTTATACTGATTTGAAATTGTCTAATTCAAATCCATATTTACTGAACCCAATCGAACATTTATGGGAAATCTTGATTGACCGAATAAGAAAGAGAGTAATAAGTAGTAAAGATTCTCTAAATAACTGAGGAATGACCGAACATTTCTACAGAAATAACATCAAACTTAATGAAATATATGCCCAGAAATTGGGAGGCTGTAATCAAAGCCAAAGGAATAGAAAATAAAATATTAAAACCGTAATTTGATCATTCATTTAATGTTTCGAGTTTTTATGTACAATTGGAATATTTTTATTTGTTTCTTATTGTAACTCCTTTTAAAATATAATATTTTACATTAAAATTATTCATATTGCAGACATTCCATGTGTCAAACGATGCCAAATTTCTGAAATTCTGGTAGGGCTCTAATACAGCTCCCGTTGCAGCAGGCATACATGTCGTCTCATATATTACAAATGCGACTTCGTACTCTTCATAGTTCACTTACATTTTTTCTTCCTACTGTCCGTGGTCAATTTCTTCTTCGGCATCATTCTCATGCGATTTTGCATGCGTTGTCATGATTTGCCTTTCTATAGCAAATTTAGATTTTTATTCAGACAGTCATCCTTTTATCTTCCTTTTTATAAATGGCTTAATACTGTGACATGGCTCACACCGATTAAAATACCCTCGTTATGTACATGTTTATGCAAAATATACAAAACAGAAAGCTGTAACATTCCTCTTCTTCATCCGTCATACGCAAAACCCGAAATGTTTGTATTACTTCTTATGCTTCAGTTAAGAAGGATTTAAAAAAGCTTTAATTTTTTTTTTCCTTCAGCTAATTTTATTCGAACATGCCATGCCAAAGGGGGAATTACAACAATGGAATTCACCAAATAAGAAGAGAAAAAAACCGGAAATCTGGGCGGAATGGAGAAAAGGAGGTTGATTGTAAGAAATCAGTACCAAAAAATGCACATCATGTAATTTAAACATAACGACAAAACAAACGAATCGTATTGGAATTATGTAAATGTTTGCAAATTACACAAAATCAAAATGGATCGCTACAGAATGAGGCCAATGCCAAAGAGACACATAGATTTCGATAAAGAAGAAAACGAGTCAGGGGAAACGACAAAATTGGAAAATGTACAAAATGCAAATCAAAGCGGCTACTTATGTTCCGCAGTTCATACCACTACAACGGAGCGTATGATTGTTATTTATACGAAATCAAAAGTAGCAGTCATACGCCACATTTCCACAAGAACATTTCAAGACTTACATTTACCACTCAAGCTTAGAGTTGAGGAAATTTCCCCACCCACATTGGGATGTCAAATGTAGTGATACTTGCGATTCGACCCTGCCCGTTAAGGTCACACAATTTCTACTTGACGTAAGCTAAAATTTATAATTTGCAAAATATTTATTGAGGTGTAATAATGAACAAAAGGCGAAGCCAACCATGCGTGCGGCCTGGTTTTGATATGCAAAAACCATATCACCTCGTGGCGGAATTTGTCGCAATATTTAAGTGAATTGAATGAATAAAAGTAAAGATTGAATAAATTAATAATTTAGTTGTAAAAAATTACTTATTCAAGACCTATCGCCGTCAGTGGTTGGAGGCTATGCCAAAATCACGAACACTAATCAGGCGACTCTGCAGATCATACCAAATTTACAATGGAAACCAAACTAGATTGAATTGTATGAAGATTTTTCGAGAATACACTGAACTCGAAGGACTGCAGGCCGATATAAGGCATGAGCAATAGTTAGAACTTTGTGTAACCTTCTAAATTTCAACTTTGCTGGTTGTTCCAATATGTTGACAACAGCAGACGGTTAAGATTTCAATGCTCGATAAAAAAAATGGACACACAATATTTTAATGTATTCTATAGTTATTCTATTAGATATAATATAAATCCATTTTTATGTATTTGGTTCGCCTTAACAAAAACCAAACAACTTCTTAATTAGAAAAAACATAACCAAAAGAAAATATTTAGAAAGGACTTAGTGCTACAAGTTTTCCATACAACATATTTTACTACGCAAGCATCTGCCAACATTTTATAAGTTTCCAAAAATTTAAACCGTTATAAGAGACATATCTCTCAGACTTTTAGAGGAATAAATGTGAGGTTCTGTTCATATAATACTGATATGAAGAAAAATGTTTTGTGAAAAAGTGGGAGGTCTCACGCCCATTTTAGAAAAAAAACACAACAGCCGTAATAGTATTCAGACCATATTGAAATTCCTACAATAAGTTACAGTTGGCCTAGAGATATAGACAGGCTATTTGAAAAAGTCGCGTGTCTCCACCCGCACAGCCCATATTTTAAAAAAGGTATATCACAGGCGCTATTGTTTGATATGTTAACATGATATATTTGTGGTTCATTGGTGATAGTTGGACAAAGGGGCGTGGCATCGTCCGTGCGCCTTAGCAGTTGTAACCACCTTATCCCATGAACTATTAGCATTGAAGATTGTAGTTAGTTCATACGCTATTTGTACAGAAATAAATACATCCCTAATACATCGTCATGGAATTACCAAAGTGTATTACTGTCGACTTGGAAATTGTCACATGCGTTATTAGACGTAAGCATATCAAGCCCTAACCGCGAAAAGGACGTAAGCGCCAGAAAGAAAATTTTATGGTGGGGGGTTTTTAGTGTGGTCAAGCATAAAGACGTGTCGTCATTACAAATATATCTTTGCCATATCTTTGTAAATATACATCTTAATATATATTTACCCTCGACACTGATTCACTGATACACTGATTCCCTGATTCACTGACTCTGTCACGCAGTACGTAGGAATTTAAATAGGCATTCTATAAATAATAATAATAAAAAAAATAATATTTTTTTTTGTACAGAAATTGTGTTTTCCCCAAATTTTTTTTTTACAAAATTTTTTTTTTTACAAATTTTTTTTTTTTTTACAATTTTTTTTTTTTTTACAAAATTTTTTTTTTTTCCACAAAATTTTATTTTTCAACAAAATTTTTTTTTTTTCACAAAAATTTTTTTTCAACAAAATTTTTTTTTTCAACAAAAATTTTTTTTTCCAGCAAACTTTTTTTTCAACAAAATTTTTTTTTTTCAACAAACATTTTTTTTTTCAACAAAATTTTTTTTTTTCCACAAAAATTTTTTTTTCCTACAAAATTTTTTTTTTCAACAAAAATTTTTTTTTCCCAATTTTATTTTTTTTTTCGAAATTTTTTTTTACAAAATAGTTTTCTCAAAATATTTTTTACAAAATTTAAAATTAAGTAACAAATACTTTCTCAAGCAAATTAACGGGCGCCATAGGCGCATTACAACTTACTAGTTCTATAATAATTCTATAAATAATAATAATTAAAAAAATAATATTTTTTTTTGTACAGAAATTGTGTTTTCCCCAAATTTTTTTTTTACCAAAATTTTTTTTTTCCAAAATTTTTTTTTTTACAAATTTTATTTTTACAACATTTTTTTTTTTCCACAAAATTTTTTTTTTTTACAAAATTTTTTTTTTCAACAAAATTTTTTTTTTTCCACAAAAATTTGTTTTTTCAACAAATTTTTTTTTTCAACTAAAATTTTTTTTTCAGCTAAAATTTTTTTTCCCCAAATTTTTTTTTTCCCAATTTTATTTTTTTTCGAAGTTTTTTTTTACAAAATAGTTTTCTCAAAATATTTTTTACAAAATTTTTAAAATTAAATAACAAATACTTTCTCAAGCAAATTAACGGGCGCCATAGGCGCATTACAACTTACTAGTTTTTAATATTTTAGGATTGATTGCGTTGGAAAATTGTCTATCAGAAAGGGCTAGATTGGTTTAGTAATAAATATTTCGTGACCAATAAATACTACGTAAGCGCCTCCGGTTGGTAATTTGCTTGGCTATTTTCGCGGGGGTTGTTAAAAATAAAAATAAAAATAAAAATAAAAATAAAAATAAAAATAAAAATAAAAATAAAAATAAAAATAAAAATAAAAATAAAAAAAAATACTATGTGAAAATCGTTATATGCCGTAGTGAAGGGTTATGATTGAGCACTAGAATAATTAGCGGCATACTTCGTCCTACCTTCAAAAATATTTTTCTAAATTTAATAGCAGGCCAAACAGGCGTTTTCCTTAACTTTTTTTGATTTATTTAGATTTTAATCATTGTTTTCGAAGTAGATGTTCCAAGGTCTTCTTTCACTAATAACGCTTCACTTACTATTACTCAGAAAGTGAATACAATGAGCGAATGAAACTAAAAAAAAAAAATTATCAAAAGTCAGGATTCGGTCTGTAACAATGCAAATAAGTGTATTGGAAGACCGAACAAAGGAGTACAATGAGAATGTCATACATGGAATTAAATGCACTTTTTGGTTGAGCATTCCACATACGAACAGTTCGGCTAAAGTATGAATTATTTCTATACTGTGTCTGCATCGGCTGAGAATAAGGCTGAAATGCATAATGTAACAATTTATTGTAAAAAAATCACATCTATATTGAGTTAAATTTTAAAGATCCTAAAATACTTACAACGAATTTTCAAACGACCTCGTATTTATGGCCTTTTCGCTGCCAAGCACTTTCTGTAACAAAAAAAATGTCCGCGTTCCATATTTTAGATTATATGGGAAAAAAAATATGCATTTATCGTAAATAAACTCTTTGTTCTACTTCCCCTCCAACAACCGGAAATGCATAACGATAACATTAAATGCTGAAAAAAAAAAAATGAAACGACAAAAATTATAATGCTTTTAGCGAATGGAAGAAACAAAAAAAAGTTATAATGACATTTCCTTATTTAATATGAATTTTTTAAGCAACTACAAAAGAGTAATGAGCAAGTGTTCTTGTGCTGAAGTCAGTGAAAGTTTAGGGAAAATCGCTATGGTAAATAAAAAAAGCGTGTCAAAATAAGTTATTGAAGTAGAGACATACATAATGGCTTATATGGTATGAATACCACCAAAGTATTCCGAAATGATGGTAGGGTGTAACTGTACGGATTGGATGGGAGACGACATGAGCCAAGTATGTGTCCCACATTGTAAAGAATAACGACTTGTAACGAAGTCGGGTTCTGATCGATCATTTGAGTGTTTCAAAACCTTCCCAGAAAATCGAATTTAGAACTGCCGCTTTTTACTGTCCAAAACTCTATAACTTTTTAATCGATAGAGATGTTTGATTAAATTTTATTGTTTTCGACAGATAACGCCTCAAATTAAATAAAATCGTTTCAGTAGTTATTGAGGAACTCATGGTCAAAGTAGAACTTTCGATTTTTTAATAATGAGTTTTCCAACAAGAGGTGTGTTTTTGAATTACCCGGTATTTCAGTAGCTGTCACTTTTGAAGCTTTTATTCTTTGACATTAGACAATTAGAAACTACGCCATTACTGCGTAGCCCAAAGTTTTGAAGAAAACCCAAGTTTGTCCATTCCTCGTCCTTCTTTGTAATTGGGCATTCCACAAACGTCATTACACCGTATTTTGCATAAAGTCTTAGGTCTTAAGGCTTATAAATTTCAATTAACACAAGAACTCAAGCTGAACGGTCATCAACAACGTCGTGTCTTTGCTGATTGTGTCCTTGAAATGCATGAAAATGATCCGGAATTCCATCGAAAAATCATCTTGACTGATGAGGCCCATTTCCACCTATGTGGCTACGTCAACAAGCAAAATTGTCGCATCTGGAGCTCGGAAAACCCAAGAGTTATTGTTGAGTAGCCACTCCATCCTCAACGTGTGACTTTTTGGTGATTTTCCGAAAATTTAGCTCCTCCTCTATGAGCTCACCAAATAATTTTGGAAATCAAAACGACCTGTTTATTAGGGTTGAGTAAAATAATCCTTTTTATAATTTGAAAATTTTACACTCATAAAGTAATGAAGTCAATTCATCAATTCTTGATATTTTTGTGTTGATTTGAAAAAAATCCTAAAATTTAATAAATAGAAGGATTTAAGGCTAGAAGATTTGGAATCGATTTCTTCAATATTTTCCAATTCAAAACAAACACTACTCCCTATTTTCTTCCTTCAATACCCTTACTTCCTATTTCTATCACAGTGCATTATATTCATTCGTCAGTGTTAGTAAAAAAATATATATATTTTTGAAGAAGGACTATTTTACTCTGCAGTTTTTCGACACGATTTTTTTTTTAAATTTTCGATTAGAGTTTCATGTTGGTTTTTAAATAGTGAAATTTTTTAGACCGAATCTCTAAAAATAGAATAGAAAATTTGAAATCAATACCAAAACTGCTAAAAGTTACGAATTTTAATTAAGTGACCTCTAAATTTTTTTAAAAAAATTCTATCCTTATTTTTCCTCATTAACCCTTCAGTGCGCCGTGATGCATATTTGAATCAACCACTTGTTTTCCATGTTACTCTTTTATTAGACATTACAGTGATTAAGTTTCAGCTGATTCTAACACGAATGCATGGCATTTGTTGTTGTAAAACCATAGATGATTTGTAACGGATGTTTTGACAACAATTTGGTCAGTTGTCATTGCGATTTTTGCATTATAGTGGAGTTTTGCGATTTATAACTATTTTAAATTAAAATAATTCGCGATTGGTGATCAAGGTAAGTTTTATAAATTTTATTTTTATTCTGTAGTGTGTGTGCGTGACATTAGTGGAAAATAAAATGCAAAATGTGTAAATTCTCAAGTTGTAGATCGGAAAACTTGGTTGATTCAAATATGAATCATCACGCATTTTTTTATAAAAAATAAATGTAAAAATAAATAAAATAATTTTTTTGTTATTTTTTTCTAGTTTTAGAATACCTGTAGAATTCAAAAATATTTTTTAAAACAAAAAATAAAAAATCGCGCATTGAAGGGTTAAGGATCACAAACTACATCTTATTTCGATTGGGACTTTTTTATTTCTCCCCACCCAACTGTGTATTCGTTATACCCCCTATTCAATGCATCATTCTCTCTCTATTTCAACTCGGTCTGTCTCTCTTAATGGATACCCATACTCGTATGTATTTCATGTACTTTGCAGTCTTCGACATTAGAACACAAAGCAAATATTCATTGGTTAATTATTTCATCTGTGTAATAAATTACAAATATGGCTACAACATTCCACTTTATTAAAAGTATATTCATATTTCTTAAATACATATTAAATGAAAAGTCGTTAAATTTCCCACATAAATGTGTGAGCATGGGAAAAAAAGCATTGAATGGAAGAAATAAGGGTAATTAAAAGAGATACACGCTGAAAAAAGGTAGACTTTTTCGCACACAAATACTTTTCAATTTACTTTGTTGCAATTTAATAAGTTTATTACGTGTTTTTCCCAATCACACAAAAGCTTCTACCATAATACGTAATAATAATAACAAATAAGATATATTTTCAGCCAACTAAACTTTGTTTAGAATTTAAGAAAGCTCCAAACATGCGATTTACTTAATGCAAACATTTAAAAAAGACAAATTCCCTTTGGAATATGAAATTTGAAAGTTTTTAGTCATAACAGAAGGTAAAGCCATGCAAACAGCTGATTCAAAATTTTTCATTTTAACAGAAATTAAATTGTCGAACTTATTGTTTACATTCCAATTGTTTGTTTAATTTTTTTTTTCAAATGTGGGGCACTCAAAACTAAAAATAAAGTCTAAAAATCAAATTTAAATTACTTTTTTGTGGCAGGTGTTGTCAACGGAATTTTACATTAAAAAAAATACCCAGGTTTGTATCTGAATTTTTGTTGTTGGACAATTTCCTACAATCTTTAATTGTGCCGTGGTATTTATTAGTTTTTAATTTAGTTCGAGTACTGGTTGTACTTTCAAATTCATATAATTCTGTCACTCAAAAAGTAAACCCTCTATATATGTAAATGTAAGGCGACAGAACACGGTAGCTCAAACTTATATGCTAAGCATGATATATAAGGCTTTAATTTCTACATGTCTCAGCTAAAGAAATAATAATGTTATTATGGAAATTTCTAATTAAATCAAAAGCTGTGTACAATGTATAGCTGGAATGGAGACACAATCTGTCACCCCAGAACAGAAACACAGACATACACAAACAAACAATTTTCCACAAATTCTGCAATATTAACAGAAACAATAACTAATTAAAGCCATAACAATAACAATAGCAAACAAAAACTAAAACAAACAGCGACCAAACACAAAAGGAACAAAATCTGAATAATTACACTTGAATTGTTGCAAATGCCAATGCTAATTGTTCGATGCCGACCTCATCCATTCCACCCATCAGCCACACTCCGATCGACGACCGACCGGATGACCTCCAACCCTGCCTTGCCTGACCCCCTTAGCATTTATTTGTTAAGTTAAACTATCATAAACAAACATTTTCAGCAAATTATGATTATATTTCTTGCCAGACTTTTTCGTCTCTTATCACCGCCATAAAAACTTAAGTCATAATAGTCAAATAGTACAACAATGCGATACGAGTAGAATTGCTTTTGGAAATAGAAATAGACGGCGACGTCATCCCAACCCGAGTACTTCCGTATAATGGGGCATTTGTTAATAGGCTGATAATTCAGTAAGTAGGAGCAAAGCTGTTCTGCGCTTCAGGTGTTAATCAACTTATTTAGGTGCACTCTCACTCAGGTCGAAACACGTTGGATAACGTCTGTCAGCTTTAAAGGCAATTGTTTCACAGAATGGTTGATACTGCCGGTGGTTACGACAACGATAAAATCTATAGTGTAAAATAATAATATGTTTATATTGTTATAAGTCTAATATTTGCAATATTCTAATAAGCCCATTCTAATAAGTCCGGGACAACAGATAGAGGATTGGACAATATAAGGAAGTAGTGTCTTCAAGTGATCGTAACTGGCACATTATGCGAATTATGGTTGACTTAAATATTTAATTAGACATAATTGATCCATTTATATTTCGATAATATTTGGTACATTTATTAAAGTAGTTTCCGAGTGAAAATTGAAATTGCTTATTAGCGACCTGTTCGTAAGACTTTCATTCGTGTGGAGACGATCGATTTTCAGCCGTACGAGCCAAGCAAAATTGGCTCATATAAACCCTAGTGTGACTATCTAATAATATACTATCGCGGACAAGCTAATGTACTGGGTTTTCCAAAAAGAGGTGTTATTTTGGTATTCAAAGTACATTTTTTGAGATAAATGATCGGATGTTTATTTTATAATAAAGAGAAAGGTATGCCGTTAACGAGAAAAACAACATCAGCGATATGGCCACCACGCTTACTTTTTCATAACTTAATTTTCCAAAACCAAATCGCAAAGTGGCTGCCCTATGTCCTCGATAGCCTCACGAATTCTATCATTGAGGTCTTGAATCGACGCTGGGCTGTTGGCGTAGAGCTTATCTTTCACGTGGCCCCAAAGGAAGAAGTCGCAAGGTGTTAAATCACAAGATATCGGTGGCCAATGGTGATCACCTCTTCGAGAGATAAAAACTTTTCTCGTAAAAGAGCAATGGTTTCGTTTGTTTGTGTGGCACGTAGCGGTGTCTTGTTGAATGTAAAAATCATTAATCATCACTCCATTCACCGTAACTGTTGATCTTACCTCTTGTTCGAAAAAGTCCAATGACCCCGCCGGACCATAAACCGCACCAAACAGTCACACGTTGCGGATGGAGAGGCTTCTCAACAATAACTCTAGGGTTTTCCGAGCCCTAATTTTGCTTTTTGATGTATCCACCGAGGTGGAAATGGGATTCATCAGTCAAGATGATTTTTCGATGGAATTCGGGATAATTTTCCTGCATTTCAAGGACCAAATCAGCAAAGACACAACGTTGTTGATGACCGGCCGGCTTGAGTTCTTGTGTTAATTGAAATTTATAAGCCTTAAGACCCAAGTCTTTATGCAAAATACGGTGTAATGACCTTAGTGGAATGCCCAATTCTAAAGAATATTGAATAATGGACAAACCTGGGTTTTCTTCAACACTTTGGGCTACAGCAGGAATATTCTCAGTTGTTCTTGAACCAATTTCTGTATTGCGGTCCTACAAGCAGTCAAAAATGCTTTAGTTTTGCGAACTGTGACTGCAAGATTTTCACCATTTTTGTAGTGAATTTTAATAATTTCAACGCATTGTTGAAGCGTGTATCGTTCTATTTTTATTAATGGCGTAGTTTCTACTTGTAAAATGTCAATGAATTAAAGCTTCAAAAGTGGCAGCTACCGAAATACAGGGTGATTCAAAATAACACCTCCTGTCGGAAAACCCTTTATTATGAAGCCCGTAAATTTGTACGGAGCAATCAAATCGACGTGAATGGGACTGTTATTGTTAGTGGGGAAGGAACACACAATCTTTGTTAAGAAAAATGTGTGAAAATTGTTTTTGTATTTTGATACATTTTTCTTAATAAAGTTTTATAAAGCTGTTATACATTTTTATGAATACGGGTATAACTGTTTAATTCAGTTTTTTACTTTATTTTTTAAGTTTTGGGCAAATATGTTTAAACAACAACTCGGCATTTGTACAAAAAGAAACAAGAATTTAAATCCGTATATCAAACTAGAAAGTTGTAATGCGCCTATGGCGCCCGTGCTTAGAAAGTATTTGTTACGTAATTTTAAAAATTTTGTAACAAATATTTTGAGAAAACTATTTTGTAAAAAAAAATTTCGAAAAAAAATAAAATTGGGAAAAAAACATTTGTGGGAAAAAATTTTTGCTGAAAAAAAAATTTTTGTTGAAAAAAAAAATTTTGTTGGAAAAAACATTTTTGTGGAAAAAAAAAAATTTTGTTGAAAAAAAAAACGTTTGTTGAAAAAAAAATTTTTGTTGAAAAAAAAAGTTTGCTGAAAAAAAAATGTTTTGTTGAAAAAAAAAATTTTGTTGAAAAAAAAAATTTTTGTGGAAAAAAAAATTTTGTGGAAAAAAAAAAAATTTTTGTAAAAAAAAAAAAAAATTTGTAAAAAAAAAAATTTGGTAAAAAAAAATTTGGGGAAAACACAATTTCTGTACAAAAAAAATATTATTTTTTTTATTATTATTATTTATAGAATTATTATAGAATGCCTATTTAAATTCCTACGTACTGCGTGACAGAGTCAGTGAATCAGGGAATCAGTGTATCAGTGAATCAGTGTCGAGGGTAAATATATATTAAGATCATTGGGTTTGACTGTCAAATAGAAAAAAGTTATTAATATTGCAATGTGTCAGTGTTTAGTTTTTCAAACTACCGCACATCTAGAACACATCTGGTGTTCAAAATCTAAAACTATGTGTTCAGGGTACTGTTCTACCAACCAACAATTCGTCAATGTTCGCGAGAACCCAAAAGACATGACCAACGAATTTGGGGTAGTCAAAGTATTAGGTTGAATTGTGCCACTTTATGAGCTGTAAAGTAAATTAAATATATTAGGCCTTAAACTCTTCGAAATTAGTCGGTGTCTTAAATCCATCATACATTTTTATTAACGCATTTACTGAAGTTAAATGTTGTGTTGCCTTGTGTTTGCCTAGATGAGATTGTGGATGCCGATGCTGCTGTTGTCGTCATCGTCGTCGTCGTTTTGAGACCTACACAACATTTACTTAAAAGTCATCGTACTTTGATTTTCCCAGTAACATTAAACACACTCCCGAAATCCTGCCTCCATTCCCAGAGAAACGGGCCTCCAGCCAAACCCCAAATAGAAATTGTTATAACTGCTTTAGCATTTTCTGCAACTGAACCTAAAACCCACAGAGCAGAGGAAAAAATCAACAATAGAAACATAAATACAAACAAAAAAGTTTGCTGTGTGTATGAGATTGAGAGAGAGAGAGGGGGTTTATGTATGTATTTGTATTAGTGTCTTTAACATTTGTTGTCTTGAGTTCTTTGTGGATTCCTAAAGGGATTAAACGCCTATAGTGAATGGAATGAAGCAGCTGAATCAGTATCAGGAGTAGCAGCAGCAGCCGTCGTATTGGATATGCGAGTGAGGATTGTGTCTGTCTTTTAAAGTTCGCCTGTCTGTCGTTCCATCTTTCCGTCTGCCTGTTATGGGTTTGTGTATTAAATTTTGTCTTTCAATTTTTGCTTTGTTCATTTTTTTTTTGGTATAACATAGCGTCTTCTTAAGACGGATGATAGGAAGGTGGTGTGATAATTATGAATGTACTTGGTGATATAATAGTACTGCTAGTAAACGACGTAAAATATAGTGAGACCCAAAGGCATTTTGGGATAACTATTGTAAGACTTTGTTAGTTCGAAATTCACTCAATTAACAGTCTGTTCGCATGATATCCGTAGTATGGTCGCTGATGTTAGGGACTCTTATCCGTACATTGTCAAATGACCGGACGACCATAAATAAGATTCCTTCTTTTTTTCTATCTGCTGTGATATTCTGAAATGCAAGACAAATGTCAACAAACACTCTTTCCTTCTTCCAATAGCATTTGTTCTATCGCTAGGATTGAGCAACATCTGTTGAGTTGAATGTCATTTATTCGGTCTGTTTGTCAAACCGCCATCTTCGGATGTGGCCTTCAACAACAAATGCAAATAAAATAGTTTTTTTTTATCAAAATGGGTGTTCTCTTTGTACAACGTTCTGCACGTTTCGCCCATTCTGGACTAAATTCTAGTAGAGTGTCTGATTTTGATGTAAAGTATTTTTGAGAATTTTTTCAGATTTTTTGGAAAAGGTTTAGTGGTGCCACTAACCGGGTTTTTGCGAAAAATTTAGATTTTCTGAGTTTTTCCGTATTTAAAGAACAAGTTCTTTAATAACAATCATTTTCAGAGTCGTTGAGTCATTATTTCGAAATTTAATTTGATGTATTATATAAATCATAAGTTTTGTATTTTTTTTTTGCACGTTTATCTGTCGCATATACCACTTTTTGGGGAATTGTATATAAACTAAAAATGAAACGTAAAATAACTTTTAAAATGTTCATGAAAGTGAAAAAAACTAATGATGCAGTTTTAAAGCTGAAAAAAGTCTAAGTACTTTGAAAAAAATTGATTGATTTCACTGTTGGCGTGTCAAAGTTATGGATACTGTATCGGGCTGGGCTGGCGGCATGATCGATCCATATTTCTATGAACGCTGTAGGTCGATGATTACCCAGCGAAGTCGAGGCGGACATTTGCATGATATTCCATCGCATCGAAATAACTTTCAAGCTAATATAAAATTTCGCTGATTTGTCACACACACTTTGTTTTATTGAAATTTGAATCTAGGAAGAGCATAGTGAAATATCATATATAAATTTTATGAATTGTCTCAAATGTTTTGTGACAAACATTTTAACATTTGAATAAATTCGAAACTGTTCTGTCTCTATTAGATTATATATTTAATTGGCTGCATATATTAATAATATCTAATCTAAATATTATTTAAATAATCTCAAATAAAATAATTTTATTCGTGTGGGTTTTTGGCTGGCTGTACAGTTACCTATCAACCCAATATCCCAAGAGTGTGGTAAAGCTTTCTAGATGTATCTTGAAATGGCTTGCTCCGCATTCCCCTGAAAGACTAGAATCTTTAATTGATTGTTCCCACGGTACCAAACAGAAAAAGTCTAAAGGAGTTTAATCGCATCTCCGAATAGGCCAATTGACATCATCGATATGACTGATAACACAATTACCGATCTTTGTGAGCCAAAGATCGATTGTGGCCTGAGATATGTGGCAGAAGGCACCATTCTGCTGACAGGGTATGTCTTTAAACTCTGGGTACAAAAATTTTTTTATTATGCCTCCGTAGCGCTCATCGTTAAAAGAAATGATGTTTCCAGCAAAATTTTCAAAGAAAAACAAGTGGACAAATAGTAAGTTCGGCCGGGCCGAATCTTATATACCCTCCATCATGGATCCTTAAAAAGTCAATAAATAAGAAAACTAACTGAGTTTTTGGGCCGCTCGTGACCCGATAGTCCCAGGAACCCGATCACAAATTTTATCCAAATCATGACAATAAATGCATATTTGGGTTCGCGAGAAAATTTCGTTGCATTTCGATACCCATATGTCCATGTTTGTCAAGGGACGGTTTTTGGGCCGCTGGTGACCCGATAGTCCCAAAAACCGGATCAAAAAATTTAGGCAAATCATGAAAATAAAGGCATATTTGGGTTCGTGAGTAAATTTCGTTGCACTTCGATACCCATATGCGCATGTTTATCATGGGCCCTTTTTTGGGCCCCAAGGGTCCACGGAACCCATGAGCACGCCCATTTTTGGGATTTTTTCCCATCTATAAATTATATAAACTTAGAACTTAGATGTAGTGAAAAAAAATATTTGAAAAATTTGATTATGGCCGGAATATATTTAGTCCCGTAAAGGGGAACTTTTTCCCCTTTGGTCCGATATGGCCCATTCTCGAACTTAACCTGCTTATGGGCAAAAAACATCTTCCTACAAAATTTCAGCTTTTTAGCGTTGGTCGTTCACACTCTATCGTGATTTCAACAGACAACAGACGGACGGACGGACGGACAGACGGACATCGCTAGAATGTCTTAGAATGTTACACTGACCAATAATATATATACTTTATAGGGTCGCAGATCACTCTTTCGAGGTGTTGCAAACGGAATGACAAACTTAGTATATACTCCATCCTATGATGGAGTGTATAATTAGCCAACGATGCCACTGTTCCAAAATCCACATCTAACTGCCATTCTCGGAGGGTGCATTGGCTTCTCGACGCCCACTTGCGTGTTTCCCCATCCCCAGATGAGGGTGTTTGGCCTTTTTATATAAACGCCGCGATGAAAAAGCCCTTCGCCAGAAAATATAATTTTTCTAAAAAAAAAATGGTTGTCGATTGGAGGTGGTAAGTGAATATTTTGATTTGATTTTTTTGAATTTTAAAAAAAAAAGTAATATAGGTCTATATAGACCCGATATACTCGACTAAAATTGTGATTATCAATTTTGTAGGCGAATGGTTTAGAGAAGATTGTGGTTTAGGAAAATTGTCAGAAATCACAAATTTAATTTTTTTTTTTAAATTTCTTTTTGACTTTACACATTTTGATGTTTAACTTTTGAAATCATCTTTTTGAATTCACACATTTTTATATATTTTTTTTTGAAATTTCATTTTGACTTTACTTTTTATACTACATTTGTCTGGCGGGAGCGACTACATGTTTTTTTTTTAACTTTACGCTTAAAACTCGGCAATACCTATGCCAAACATACCGACCTCGTCCCAGTAAGCTTTATTTTTAGCTACATCTTTTTCCATCTCACTGTGACGTTATTGTTGTTGCTACTATTGGTACTTACTGTCTGAACACTGTACACAGTGTATATGGACGTACGTTCGTATGGATATAGCAGCACCCCCCATACATCTGTAAGAATGTATATCCGACCAACTACCATATGTAAGTCCAAGTGTTTATACTTCTATAGCCTTATACTTTGAGTTTATTGTAACTTATCGTTTGTATGCAGCATTTGTGGTTTCCTTTAAATGAAATGTTAACTTGACTTGCATAAGCTCGTAAAATATTTTCTAATGAGATTAGGTGAGCATTTGTTACCGAACACAAAACAAAAAACAACATCAACAACAGAACAGCACAGTATAGAAAAGAAACGAAACGAAACGAAAGAGTTTCAATTTCTACGTCTACATAATTTTTGTCTTCCCCATTTCCGCTTTGTGAACAGAAATTGTTTATAGGAAATAATTCCTGATAAAGGTAGAATGAACGTAAGAAGACAAAAAAAAAATGGAAATTCTCAGTGTTGGTATTTAACAATTGTTTTGTTTCAAAAATTACTTTGTTCCTTGTGGTATTTTCCCATCAAATGCAGAACGATGCTTTGTTATAATTCTTTTCGGTTTTTCTCTCTTAGAAAAGGTTATTCCATCAAAGACGAAATTCTTTCATATTCAGGTGTTGAAAGGAAACTCTAACTTTATAATATATATAGAGTTGTTGTCCAAGCACTTCTATAGACATGGTTCTTTTGCAAATATTTTTTTATACTTGCAATTGTTTTTGTTGAAAACTAGAAGTAATCGCATTCATATAAGACGGATAAGGAATGAAAATAAACCTTAATTTTATTTGCACTTTAAGTAAAAGACAGACTGTTTGTGAATTTTCTACAAAAATCATTTGATAGTAAGCGTAAGGAAAGATAATAGTGGTTAAGAATGGCTACGATGAGGGAATTTATATTTTGAGAAGCTTAGGAATAAATACAATTATGGCGATCTCGATGAAATTTGATAGGACACTAATTGAAATCATTAGAACTCTCGAACTAGGCCCAGTTAGGTTGGACCATGAAATTATAGTGAGTCTTCCATCATGAAACTGATATTTCACTCGGTGATTTCTGGAGTCCAATGGTTGGTCCTTATGGATGATGCAAAAGAACTTAATCCAGAAGACAGAAATGTGGGCGCAACTTTTAAAAAGCTGAGTTGGTCCCTTAAGGCATTTGGAAACAACTGTTTATGTTTAAACACTCAGGTTCATACCCGAGTATATTATCATCGGATCCTCGGACAGACAGCCCGTAATGATTGTTTTCCCACAGGCTCTATCATACATTATGAATTTGCAAGTGGAATCTGGAATGTGGAATGTAATTCCAAATCTCCCTCGCTCTTATCTGCCTAGTTTGTACCAAGGGAAGGTGAGTATTGAAATGCTGAGCCATCACGTTAGGTGATCTGCTGGAGTCTAGTTATAAAATACATATACCAGTGAGTGTTTATTCCTACTGTGGTTATATCTCCGCCATTCGGTAACTTCTGTAATGACAACTTTGACGTTACAAATGTAAGTGATAAAAATAATTATAATTCATTCATTAGTGAAAAAGTCGCATGACATTTAACTCATTTGTATGGGAAGTACGAGATGACTTGCAGTAAAGCAAATGCATCTTTTATATTTTGTATACAATCATACAATCAAATTCTTCATTTTTTTTTTTTGAGCATTTTGCATTTGGGTATTTTTCATAGAGCCGCTTGCAAGTGGATAGACGCTTGGCTACCGATGTCAGTTCGGCTGGAATATGTAAGGAACTTCCAGATCGTGCTATCTCGTCTGCTCTGCAGTTCCCTGGCGTGTTCTTGTAGCCGGCACCCACATAATGTGGATGCTGAAGTCCTGGCCCATCTCGAGATGAGCGGCTATCCAGAGCTGATGTCGAGTTGAAAAATAAGGTTAGTTTTTGAATTAAATTAATTTTTCTGAATTTTCTTACACTTCTATCAACTTAAATAAATAAATGCAGAATCCATCTATATTCTGCTATTTTTTAATGGTAGACTTCGCTCTATATCTAGCTGTAGGTCTTTCGAGACACTGAAGTCTACTTGATTATTTAGTGTAGTGCCATTGTTGGCTTTTTCGACCTCACTAGAATGCTGAACCTGAAATTCGGCTTCTTGTCCAATACTACGTCGAAATATTTTGGACAGTCAGTAAAAATAATGCCAATCCCACTAAGGAGGTAGGTACTAAGGACGGTATCTATTAGCTCCTGGTGAACAGAAGCATTTCGGTCTTGTTCGGATTTACTTCTGGACGTATTCGCTTACCCACTTCGCCAAAGTGAGAAGGGCTCTTCGAAGGATGTCTCTAAATACCCTCCGAAACTTCCCCATAAATGTTATTCGCACATCGTCTGAACATTCGAAAACCATGACACCAACAACGCTTAGAAAGAACATTATACCGTTTAGAACGAGTTTCCAGAGGTATGATATACCGCAGTTTTGGATTAGGGGGATGATATAAAACGGACAACAGCTCCCGGTCTAAGTTTTTCTGAGGTCACAGTCCATCAGACCCTCCAGTTTCTTCCCAATTAATCAATTGCACTCTTACATACTAGTAAGTTGTAATGCGCCTATGGCGCCCGTTAATTTGCTTGAGAAAGTATTTGTTACTTAATTTTAAAAATTTTGTAAAAAATATTTTGAGAAAACTATTTTGTAAAAAAAAATTTCGAAAAAAAATAAAATTTGTGGAAAAAAAATTTTTGTTGAAAAAAAAAATTTTGTTGTAAAAAAAAATTTCAAAAAAAAATAAAATTTGTGGAAAAAAAAAATTTTGCTGAAAAAAAAAATTTTTTGTTGAAAAAAAAAATTTTGTTGAAAAAAAAAATTTTGTTGAAAAAAAAAATTTGTGGAAAAAAAAATTTTGTGGAAAAAAAATTTTTTTTTGAAAAAACAAATTTCTTGAAAAAAAAAATTTGGAAAAAAAAAAATTTGTAAGAAAAAAAAATTTTGGAAAAAAAAATTTTGGTAAAAAAAAAATTTGGGGAAAACACAATTTCTGTACAAAAAAAATATTATTTTTTTTATTATTATTATTTATAGAATTATAGAATGCCTATTTAAATTCCTACGTACTGCGTGACAGAGTCAGTGAATCAGTGAATCAGGGAATCAGGGAATCAGTGTATCAGTGTATCAGTGTATCAGTGTATCAGTGTATCAGTGAATCAGTGAATCAGTGTCGAGGGTAAATATATATTAAGATAGTATGTATATGATATTCAATTCAGCATTTACACGCCCTGCAACCTGTCTTAATACTTGGTGGTTGGTAAAATAAAGTGTAAACCTGATATGTGAGCTTTGTATCATACCGCTAGGGAAAATCACGATATGAAGCCATATGAAAATAACTTTGGCCTAGCACACCCTGTTTGGGTCAGCCATATGTTACTTTAATAGATTACTTCGGTTACAAATCATGCCATAAACTTATAATACTTTATTTAATGCGGCGTTGAATAATCATTGAAACGAGTTTTTTCTGTGCATGTTTGTTATTTTGTGGTTGGTAGTTGAGGTTTATTTAACATTACTCACATTGTTGTAGACCGGTGAACAGTGAACAGGTGGATGACAACGATGCTGCTGATGATGATGACTTAATTAACTATGTTGTACTTAATTTGCATTTAATAATGAAATCATCACAACAGCAGCAGGAAAAAAGAGAAAACAAGCAAACGATAGTAACATGAACATTTCAGAGAGTATTACATGGAAAGCGGAAGTTTCTCTCATACCATGTTATGGTAGAAACTCCTTTGAAGTAATAGTCACGTCAAGCATTACCTCGCAACTATTTTTTAATATATATTTATTCTACCCTATTTTCTTAGTACGACGAAAGCCATTCATGTTGGAATACATTCTGTTAGAAGAAATGTTAACAGTAGATGAGAGAAATTTTTCAATGTCGGTTTAAATGCTCTCCAAAAGAAACTCACACAAAAACAAACAATTGTAATAACTAAGAGGCGGAAAAGTTATTATAAATTTGTGTAAAACTTCGTCAATGGCGCGATATACCGTCCATCATGCCTTCTCTAAGTAGCGCTGTCAAAAGGCCTCTTTGAAAAGGGCTGAACGCCCAGCTATTTTGCTTTGAAAAAGTCTAAATCCCGGTTATAAATGCGCTGAAACTTCTAGCTAGCTTTCTTTGAGATGGCTGCGAAACGCTTCCAGCCTTTCCCGAATCTCTTCCACCCTACCTTTTCTGACATCAATCCTTTTTACAACTTTGGTTTTTATCAACTTTGAGATGGTCTTTCTTTAGATGGTCTTATAAAGGTTTTTTTTGAGAGCTTGATAACTTATAAATGATAATACAAGACAGAAATATTATTGGACTGATATTTTTGATTATAATCTTGTATTTAATTTATTGGAATTTATTTTTAGCTACTATTTACATGGTTCATTTGATCAGTACCATTTTCGAACACTTTTTCTAAAAAAAAATCTGGTGTCAATGGTGGCTAAAGTATTAACATGCAATTCTTCAAATTCTGTTTAGCTGATTAATTTTTAGAATTAAAAATTCACAAATTTCTCACCCAGTTTGTGGCTGTTTTATTTTTACCACATGGCCTGTTCTGGAGAGGCTTCTAGAAGCCCCAGATACCGACTGCTTCCGAAGACACCTTATGCTGTTAGCAAACGAAGGCTGTTACCTTTGTAAGGCCTTTTTAGTACTTTAATTCCGCCGCTGTGAAAAGTTACCTTTTAAGATGTTTTACCCACAAATACACACACTTAACTACGTTAAGGATCAGCCATATTACCATAAAATTCTGCGTAAAGGGTGGTGAATTTGAATTACAGGAACTTTGATATGAAAATAATCGGTGACGGTTTGGCCGAAAGGAAATTTATGAAAATTGTTATTAAAATATAAAAAAAAACATTATTTTTTGTAAAAAATAATATTATTTTTCTACTTCTTCTCTTTTAGATTGCAATTTTTGAAATCTGTAAAAACATATTAATATTTAGGGTAGATATTTTTTATGAATTATTTTAAAATCACTAACTATGCTTAAACATGTATGTATGTTCTACAAATTTAAAATAAAATCTACACAATTTTTTACGGTAATCATCGGAAATTTCGTGGGCTCCCATTTTTTCAATGATATACTTCAATATTTAAGGTTTATCTTTCCATTTTTGATTTGCCAACCAAATATTAAAAACTGCAGAATTTTGTAATCAAGAGTAGCCAGAAAGAAAATTATTTTTTTCAATAAATCGCAAATCGAAGTTTACATAGTCTAAAAAAGAGTAATTTTGGGTTTTAGTCTTACACTTGAGAATTATAGACAAAAAAGGAAAAGCTCAAAAAAAAAAACACAATTTGTGGACACCTTTTGTATCATAAACAAATGATATTTAACATCGCCTGTCTTATTCATATTAACACTTTTTATTTTTAACTGGATTAGTCAATTGAAACAACCACTATTAAACACCCTTTACAAATGAGTCATGCGGTAACAACCCAGGGAATCAGGATGTAAGAAATTCCCCGGGAAATATGTCCCGGGTATTCCCGGGTTGAAAACACTGCGTACAATACATATTACAACAACTTCACTAATTTTGTTAGTTATTGTAGATAGTCTGCTATAAGATTTCAATAGCAAAAACAATATTGGGAGATGTCAAACAAATTAGTTTTAGCCAAAGAAATCGAATTTGAGACAATTGCAGTGCGCAGTGACAGGGTGTGATTCAGTCCTGGAACAACATTTCCCTCAACATTACATGATGGAACAGACGTGAACTTCCCTCGAACCAGTGAGATGTGCTCGATATAACTGTATATACTCAGTGACCGGGACCTACTGTTTAAAACCGGCTCCAAACGGCTGGTGCTTTTCACGAGAAGTTATACATGGCTTAGAGATTATCTCTTACTCATAAAGTCACCAACATTTACAAGGTGGAAAACAGCCGTTGGTATTACTTGGTTTGGAACCCGGGTTTACTACCTACCACACCACGGCCGTTCACACTGAGTTCTTCGCTTGCAATTAACACAACAGTTGATCGCATACGACCATCAGCTCGTTATAGCTTCTCAAATTGGTCCTTGGGGCAACTCATAATGTTGTTCGAAAAATCGTCTTTTCTGACGAAGCTTATTTTGTACACAGCTGTGTACAAATTATGCTGCCACTGCTGAAATATTAAAATAATAAAAAAAGTAAATATTGAAAACCAAATCATCTACCACGAGTACTTCCAATCGTTCATGTGTCCTTATCACACCAAATATCAGTTTTCATCCCTTCGTTTTTTTTTTTTGTGTAAATATCTGCCTTTCCCAACCAATTGCGCCGAATTAACGACGGTAAAGCGAATATCATCACTGTTTTTAAAGTTTAATTAAATAATATCATAAATTAATCTTTTGAAAACGGTTCAGCCCTTTTCATACTACTGATGATGTGGCCGTTGTAGTTCTTTTCTGCTCGTGCATAATGAAAAAGAATAACATTTTGTTATTGTTTTTCGTGCCATAATCATATTAAGCATACGTCAGGTATTTCCACTCATTCTGAGGCAAATGAGTATGTACCCACGTAAGTAAATGTATGAAGACTAGAGATGTCGGTAGGGACTCCAGTATCTGGCATTACGTGGGTTTTGTAACCACAGTAAAACTATGCAGGCATATATTTTCCACAACATTCCATGAAACAATACTTCTTAACCAGTTTATGTACTTATTGATAAGGCCCTACCATTTAAAGTTCGCTCACAATAGATACAAAGTTTTCTACTCAAGTTTGACACAGCTTAAAAATTATGATGGTGGAGTGCCTTATTTGAGATTCTATTAAGCATCCACTTATCCTCAGTCTCAGTGCAGCTACAATCAAGTTAATGTGACACTTCCACAGGACTATCGTAGGGTCTGGTTACAGAGCTCCATGCTCATGAGGGTAAGCCGAAACATTTAAATCCTGAGGGTATATAATTTAGTTCCATTCGAGAAGAATTTATTTTATAATTTACTATGTCTGAAATTCAGGGACAAAACAATGGGTTTGGGTATTTTTTTTTTCCAATTAAACTTCGTAAGATAAATCCCTACTTAATGTGTGGTGTTGTTCGCGGACATGTATGCAGGAGTATTTTTTTTTTTATTACGGGTTTTAATGACGACGACGGCAAAAAAGTATATTATTATCTTTACGCGTTTATTACTTTTGTAAATATAAATTATTTTATTAATACGTTTGGCTTTATATGCCATTATGCCATGTCCTTTAAGCGTTCGTGTGTGTGTGTCGTGCTTTTCAAAAATGTATCCTCAATACATGCCAGTTACTTATCATCAGTTTTCATTAAAAGTTAAAAACTGTTGTTTTTTGTTACTTTCATTGAATTTTTATATGAAAACACATAAGGATTCAATTAAGCCTTAAAGGGAAGTGATTGCTTAAATTTAAATGAATTGACAACTATTGTTAAATGGGTGTCCTAATTTAAAGGGAGTCGAGAGTCAATTCTACAAAACTACAAAAATGATTTCGTATATCGGTAATCGTAACAGTGTTAGGTGGATGTCTCGAAAACCAGAAGTGATAGAGGAATAGTCCTCTTTCCAGACTATCGTACCTTCCAATTCATTACAAATCAAATTGTTGCAACGACCTGGTATGGAACCTTATGCCATACAATCTAAATATTATTATGCCATACAAGACTTATCAAATGTTGGCAGGCGCATTTCAAAGTACTTTATGGTCTTCAAAATTCTGCACCATACCTTTTGAATCCATAAATATTATGTATTCCCAATAATCGTAGTAGTCGGAATTGTTCCTTTTTAAGCATAATGACGGAATATAAAAGATTGATGACTTTCTTGGCACCCACACTGGCGACCACCAAACCGTAGACCGACTGGACACAAAGTGAAATGGTGATCATCATCATCAACTAAAAGATTTTTGATATGTCGCCAAAATCCTTTAGCAAAATATTCACTTTTGTGTTGTGTAGCTTTGCTTTAGTTTTCTTTTGGTGGTTATTTTCATATTTATACCGTTTCTGATTCGTACAGTACTCAGATAGTTTTAGACTTAGCACATTCGATTTTATTTTGTTATACATAGGAATAAAAGTGGAATGAAAGAGCAACAAAAATAACTACAATGGTCCAACGATTTTTTTTTATAAAAAAAATTCCAAATAATCCGACAGTGGTGAGGGGGGTGTCAAATATAGTCGGCGGTCAAGGTACATTTTATTTAAAAACAAATTGTATATACCATCCAACATCGGCTTTTCAAAAATCACATGTTATCACATTCAAAACCGATGCGCATTGCCATCGAATGTTCTGGGGGCACAGCAGGTTGTGATTGGGCATACGCAGGACAATATATTCCCTCATTATTCCAGTAATAGTTTGAGTCTTGATGGTTGAAAAAAAAATACTAAAAGCAATATCTGCTAGGAGTAAATTGGGTGTTTCCAGGCTAAATTACAATCGACGAAGCTGATCATTTTAAAAATTATATCTTACGATCTACCAGCGAATTTATGTCGCAATTTGTATTGTGTATCTCTATTCTATAGATATTTTGACGGTATCTGTTCGTCAGTTATCCGTCGTCTTGTTCCCGACGTTAGAACATTTAGCCGGAATACGCGGCAGTCATTATGAAATGGCCGGTTGAATATAAAGTAAATTTGTTGGTTAGCCGAACTGTTTGTATGTGGAATAATGTGGAATAATCAACAAACGCTTCTCCCTCTAAACTCCCTCCAATATCCTTGTTTCCTATCGCCAACACAGTCCATTGTATTTATAGGGGACATCCCCTGAGCGCTAGTAAAAAAAAAATAAACACAAAACATTAAAAATATTAGTATTCAGTGTACAGAAATAGTTCTCGCTGCCCTGCTTAATAAATGATTTAGAAGCACTTCAGTCTTGTTGATGAAACCGAAGGATCTGCATGTCTTTTATGGAGTTCCACTGGAGTCTTGGCCATCCCTGTCTGCTCTTTCTGTGAGAGCTGTGTATTGTTGCTCTTACCTTACCATGGTTGTGGGGGAGGAGAGCCTGCATTCAACTCTTAGTATACTCGACATATCAGTTACCAGATTTACGAAGTTATGGTTTTTAAAGGCAGTGGCTTTCAAGGTTTACGCTCCTCTTTAACCGGTTAGGGACCACTTGATCGTACAAAATACCATATTTTTTTCATATTTTCATTTGCCATCACGTCAATATTTAATATGTAAATCTTTCGCCAAAATTGCTCGACTTAGACTATAAGCTTAACTCCGACTCCGGCTTCAGCTGTTTGGAAATTGTGTTTCTATCCACTATTTCTTTACTTTATATTACACTGGAGTAAGTTTGTGTCTTAAAGTTCATATAATCGAAAATATTTTAAATTTTTAAATTATTAACATTTATTTAATAATTATTATCCACTATTTCTTTACTTTATATTACACTGGAGTAAGTTTGTGTCTTAAAGTTCATATAATCGAAAATATTTAAAATTTTTAAATTATTAACATTTATTTAATAATTATTATCCACTATTTCTTTACTTTATATTACACTGGAGTAAGTTTGTGTCTTAAAGTTCATATAATCGAAAATATTTTAAATTTTTAAATTATTAACAGATTAACTTGTTTTCAATACATTTTATTTATTTTATGGACTTCGACTCCAACTCCACAGCCCTGGTATTGTCTGCAAAAAACCCAGTCTTAAACAAACATACCCGATATCTTAAACAGACAACCTTGGAACATCAAACACGTATACTCTCAACTTTGGGAGGTTATATTAAGTTTTTCGAATGGGAAGCATTTTAATGAGCTATTAAAACCAATGTATGCCTTTGGAATCGAAGCTGTTATTATTGTTTATTTATGCATATCAAATATTATACCAAAGTCGAGCGTTAAAGATATTTTTGGTGAATTTTCAAAATGAAAACAGTTTAGTTATCATCATTAAACAATCAGCATCCTTAGTCTCGGTTAATAATAAATTCATAGAATATTCACGCTTGTATTAAAAACATTGTCAAACACTTCAACCAGCATTTAAGATAATTTTACTAAATCTTCGAAATCAACAGGAGCTTATTCACCTTTTTTTCGTTTTAAATCTCTGTTATGACTCAACAACAAATCCAAGACCGATACTTCCAACCACTGTCCCATGCTGGCAATGTTTCATATGGCAGAGACCAAAAAAAAAACCAACGAAGAAGACAAATAAAAAAATGGCCAACAAACATTTAAAACAGCTTCGAAGAAAAAAAGCCAACTGATTCTGCACACATCAACCAAAGACTAGAGCATGTTTTTGTCCAAGAGATTTTTCCCAACACAGTTGTTTATCATTTGGCCTCACTTAACCTATATTTTCCAAGTGTTTTTTCTCCAACTGTCTCAGTGACTGACATTAGCACAAATACGAGCATGAAGGAATACCAGAAATACGCGGAGGTCCCTTCAACGACTCCAAACTCCACAAATTCAAAAAGAAGAAGAAAAAACGCGAATAAAAATTAAATTCATGTACGTTCTCTAAGTGAGCTAGCGGAGTAGTGGGTCGGTGTAAGGACATTGTTCGGTGTAAGGACGACCAAAGAATGCCAGAAGTTGCAGAGATGGAAGACCATGTGTTGATGGAGAGGCATGAGGAGAAATCCGTGTTTGTATCTTAATGATGCCAAACAGCCATTGGCGACATGTACAAATTATTTTTTTTTTGTATTTTTCTCTCTTTTTTTTTGTTACAAATCATTTGCTTTTTTTCCATTTCCATTTTCATCGTCATTCCTTTTATTTCTATTCATGCATTTATTTTGATTTCGTTGTTTGTCGTCTACACTCCATTGTTATATTGTGTTTCTGCCGGGGGAGTTTGTGTTTTTGTGTCATTTATATGGTGGTCCAAGGAATTTGTTTAAATCTTACTAATGACACCTCATTTGTTTCCTACATCTTCGACGTCCTCCGTGCCTTCCATACACACACCCCGCCGGCGTGCGGTTTTTTGTTGTCCTTCTTCGTGTTAGCTGGAGAAATGTGAGATTTTCAGACCTACCCTCCCCCCTCCTTTAGACATTTATCACAGGTGATGGCACGGCAGTTGGGTGTGCCTTTTTGTGATGGTTTGCATAAATCATAACTTTCGACAATGATTTCTTTCCATTTGTTCCGGCAATTCTTCTTTTTTTGCCCTTGTTTTTTTAGACCTTTTCTTGTTATTGTCTCGTTTCCACTTTTTTAAGATGCAAACGATACCATTTCTATTTAAAGTGAACCCATAGAAGGCCTACCTATATTTATAAGCTGTGAAGATAGTAAGATATTTATGATGATGGTAGTGATGGTGAAAGAACTATTACACAGTTCGTGAAAATAAGACGTATTGTCTATTGCCAACGGAAATTCTTATTTCGTAAATAATTAAATTGGTTACTCAAAATATTGATTTCATCATTTGGGAAAAATACCTCTTAGTAATTTACAACGTCTATAAAACAAGTAGTGAGGGCCATGCACTAAAAGAATCAGGTTTATTGTAAATAAAGGCAATGCTTAATTGATAAATGACACGGACAGAAGAAGGTCGCGCAGGCACGTGAACAAAGTAGGCGAATGCAAAATATCTGAGGAATTTTATTATTCATTTTATTATCAGGTTTGACAGTATTTATATATGACATAGATAGGTCCTAATTATGAAAAAAAATCGTTCAAATCGATAGATCAAAGTCGGCATAAAATCGTCATGAACTTTTTGTTTAAAACAAGAAAATAACGACATTTTTTTTATTAAAAACTATTCTACATTAAATTCATTAGTACATCAAATTCATACATATGTGCCGTACAAATTGTCAAAACTTCATAAAAACTTAATCGGTTTTCATCGTTTGCATGTCAATTTACTTGGGAGCTTTACATTTTAAATGGAAAACTTACTTACTTACTTATTTCCCTTAACATTCCACGAAGGAACAGACGGGGAACTTCTCTCGAATCAGTGAGTTGTGTACGATGTAATTTGTATACTCACTGACCGGGAACTACTGCTTTGAAGACGGCTCCGAACGGCTAGTGCTTTTCTAGAGAAGTTTTACATGGCTTACTCGTCAAGTCGCCAACATTTACGAGGTGGAAACAGTCGCTGAAAAATTGTTGATGGTCTTACCTGGTTTCGAACTCGAGTTCTTCTGTGTTATAGTCGCACACATTGGTAAATGAGGACAGGTCTATGGCAATGATTGAATTAGGTGGTAAAAATAAAATAAATTTCATGCGTCCAACAGTGTCGGATGAAGGTGATGGGTAAACACCCTAAACGTAAACTTGCCGGAACACTAGCTCATTCTTTTAATTCTAACATAATTGGATACAGTGAAGATCAATCACGTAATTGTTTGACGCGTAATCTCCACTTCAAATGATTCATATCGTTAGCAAAAACCCAATATTTTTTAATTTGCCAATAAGCCAGTAGATATTTCAATGATATGAAACCACCATCACATGGTCAATAATATGGGTGACACTCTTCTCATTCTTGCGAAAGTTTTTTCGTTACTTCCGTCGTTCTATAAAACATCTTATTTATCGTACTGTCCATTATATTCTTTCAAAATGCCCATGAGAATACATTTGTCCACCCACCCCTCAAACCCAGCAGACAATTAACAAATTGTGATGTCGCCATTATGAATAAGTATTTCACCTTTGATTGCAATTTCATAGAAGAATGAAATATTTCATGATTCCTTAGACATCATTTCCTTGAAGAGTGTGACATTTATCATGTCCATTTGTTTTCTTAATATACGAAACGAAGCATTTATCATAAGTTAATGAAATATAGCTCCCCGCTCCACATGACACAGACAGGGAAGACCTTGGCCTATCTATCAAAGGAGGGTTTTTTTTGTGCCCAATTCAGTTATCATTAATTTTTAAAATTTACTTTTTACACGTATGGGGCCTTTAAAGCAAGAGCTCAAGAGGGCAACAAAAAGTGGCTTCACCCCCTCCAACACACCCTTCAAGGAACAAGAATAAGAGATTTATTATATCATCACTTTGATGTTGTATTCGGTGTAGGAGAGTTCACACACACACGAATCTAAAACAAAAAGATACCAAGATATAGATTGGTGGCAACCAGACACACATACACAGTCACACACTAATACACATGTTGTCATCTCAAACTAAAAGGAGCAGAAAAAAACTTTTCAATTATCGAAAAAGCAAAAGGGCACAGCAACGGCAATGGCAACCAGAAGGAAGGAAGGACGGAAAAGACAGTTTTTTGTTTATGTTTTTTTTTATAAAGCTCCAGCCTGTCATCTTTCCGCTCTTGTTGTTGTTGTTATCCTCCTTGTAATAAAAACGTAGTGGAGAATAAGACAGCACCACGAAATAAAAAAAGACGAGAACGAAGAAATGGAAACAAAACAAGGGATGCAGAAAAGCAGATGATGATGAAAACCTCTACGCAGCATGGACAACAAAAATAAAGAACGCGCACACACACAAAAAACAACAAAACTTAAGAAAATATAGTTGTTTTTCGTTATATGGGTTCACTAATGCGTTACCACCGCAATGTTAGCAAAGGTTTTAAATAAATGTGTTGTCTCCTTAACTGGGTGTGCGATGGTCTCGTGTGTGTCTATTCATTGTACATGTATGTGTATGGTTTGCCTCTTATTTCTGTCCATAGGTAGGTGGGCAAGTGTGTCTAGTTTCTATTATTGCAAGTGCGAGGTCGGTATGGTAAGACACTAACACAAAATGTTGGAACAAGTTCGGGAGAGTCACATGCTAGTGGACAACACTCATGGTCCCTGTCATCGTACGGTTCATACTGATGAGTCTGATGATCACCATCGTTCTCAACGACTCAACCTTTCATTATGCGACTTTTGCAAAAAGGTCTAATTGACTCAGTAATTGAAGAAAAGCGACCATTCTCTTCGTTATCGCTTCTCAGTTTGAATCTGAGAACAGCTGTTAATTGAAACGATTTCACAATAGAAATTGTTCATTGTGAAAGCCAGTGTATCCTGAGAAAGTCATAGTTTGGTGCGTATAAAATGCGACATTCCTGAGATATAGACAGAAATCGTCATCCTGACAGGATGAGTCTGATGAGGCAGCGACGTAATAGGAATCGTATTATAAATATATTAAATGAATTTTGGTTAATTTTTAAAGGGAGACTAATATTTAGCCCACGATTTACATATTACAAAAAAACTATTGTGCAGTATTTTCTTCAAAGTAATGATCAAAAAAAAAAGTTCACCCAATGAAGCATTTCATACACACATTTAATATTAGTAATATTTCAGGAATTCTATAAAATAATCCATGTATATTTAATAATTAATTCGAAATTTCCCAACGAAGCTAAAACTAACCAAACTTAACATGCCACTATCGTAAATGAAAAAAAGGTACTACAGGTGGACGACAGTTTAGATAAACGACCTCATAAAAAATAACGCAGTTAATGTGTTTTTGATGACATGTCAAGCAAAAAAAAATGGAAAGTTTTTTATGTGACACACGACAACAACATCTCTAGATCAAGAAAAAGAAGACGAACAACAACAACAACAACTGTGGCAACCAGCGGCAGCATCAGTATCAGCAGCAACATAAAAAAAACCCTGAGCAACCAGAGAAAAAAACATGTTTTTCTTTTCTGAAAAAACATAAAATGCTTTTCACAAATAGAAATGATAAGGGTGGCACTCACTTTTGTCGTTGCTGCCATCGTTGGTGTTGCTTTTGTGAAATGTTAAAGGAAAGTACCATGTTGTTTCCCATACATACGTAATGCTAAAAGTGCGTATGAATGAAACGAAATGGCAGGATAGGAAGAAAGCAAAGAAAAAACAACGCAGGACAAAAGACAAAATTAAAAAGATATCCTGACAGGATATAATTCTTTTAGTTAAAGAAATTTATACGAAAACTTTAGAGAGAACATAATGCTTTATAGCCAAAAATTTAAAGCTGTCTTGGACAACCTCAGTTACGTAATGGAACACATATTTGGAAAAGTAGACTGCTTAAGAGTCGCCAAAGGTATTACGAATCAAAGTACATTAAAAGCTTTTTAATATAAGCAGGTGTACGAGGCCCATTCTCTGAACAAAAAAAAATTGATTTTATAATAAGACTTTATTTTACGATTTTAGCCAGGGTTGGGATAAAAAGAGCTGTAGGTTGAAGGCACCCATTGCACTGAGTGGGTACAACCATACCCCCCAACAATGTTTTGTGGGCTTGGCCAGTTTTTTTGACAGACATTGTCTGAAATAAATTACCAAAACGAACTGAAATGATTATTTTATTCGTGTTTTCACATGTTGAGGCGAAAATTTTAATTTAAAATATTTAAAATAATTTCGTCCTTTTTTAAGAATTACCAAAACTATATACTAAATTTAGAGGATATTCCAGCTTTTCAGTTCAGTTTGTTAAACATTGTTTCCGACCACAATACAAAACACCTTTTTTTTATCAGTGTAAAACTCTGAGGCCTCTTTGCCTTCTGTCTTTCCTAAAGTCAGAGACGTCCAACGAAACGAGCTTCCTGTTTCCAACATAACAGATATAAAGGGTTTTCCAACAAGATGGTATTTCGGTAGCTCGCACTTTTGTAGCTTTTATTCTATGACATTTGACAAGTAGAAAAATTCGAGCTTTTGGGACAAGTTGAAGTATAAAACCCGTGCACGTCTCTCAAGAACAACTGATAATAAAAACAATTTAATTTCTCTGAGTCATAAAATTTTTTTGTAACAACTTTATAAAGAAAATTGTTTTTGCATTCTGAAACATTTTTCTTAACAAAGGTATATAAAGCTATTACAAATTTGTATGAAAATTACCCCAATACGAAATGGGCCGATTGAAACTAAGCCCCATGAAAACTCTCCCCAAATTGAAAATTTGGTCCTAAAAATTACACATGGAATAACAAGTGGAATTTTTATGATTTTTTTGGAGCATTTTTTTAAATTTTTACTGGCGCCTATTTTCATTATGAATGAAGATCCCAAACCATATTGCAAAATTAAGGCCCATTAAATTGTTGGGTCCTATTTCGCGCTTTTACAAACGCATTGCGATATCTATTCGGAAATTGTAGCCCAAATACCAAAATGAAAATAGGCTAGAATGGTAATTTTTATAATGAAAAACGATATATAAAATTTTGCCCCAATCCAAAGTGATAATGTCTCAAAAAATGGAAAAAATATTATAAATAGGAAATAAGATCTGTATAGTTTGCAAATACATATTATACAAAATGTCTCCAAAATCAAAATGTGAAAAAATTAACCCTAAATTTCGCTGTAATTTTTATAAGTGAAAAATGGCCCCAAAACTAGATTAGAAACAATTATTTCAATTGAACTAGAAATATCTCACCATATGTTGATATTGTTGTCCTCTATTGTAAAATTTGGAGTGATTATTCATTTTTTTAAGGAGCCAGAAGATCCGTGATTAAAATTCTTTTCCTTCGATCCTTTAGTTTATAACGAATCTAAAATATAGAATCTACACCTCCACAGTTACACGAATGTAGCACAGATCTGGATTTCTTTCATCAAGACTATAAAAATCTCTTAACTATCTTTATTTTTTTTTTTAATTCATATTCGTATTTTCTTCGCCAAAGAAATACTGTAAAAAGTCCTTTATGCATTATGGAAAAATATAAAAGGCCACAAATTACTAAGAAACGGAGAAGAAGAAGAAAAGGCAACTTCATCATATAAAGAACGGCACACGACAGTACTTCCGCATCACATAGGACAGCCATATATGAAAGGAGACTATGGCCATAATGGAAAATGGAATAAAGGAAGTCATCAGAAGTGATGTCAAGGTTCGTTGTTTGCAGTTGGTGCAGGGGACCAAACGGATACTATCAGTAATAAATTACTTTAAAATATGCCGAGCCTCCCCCATTCTCTGCTCCAACATCATTCTGCTCCCACTCACCGCTCATGTGAGTATGAATCCTAAACTTAAAACTTTTCTAACTAATGTTAAGTTCGGGGGATTTGTTATGGTTTAATAAACATTTAATAAAATCATCAATATTTACCTCTTAAATACGTGAAAGGTTTGATGGGTTTTCTGTAGGGATGCCAAAAAAGTTTTTTTTTTAAAAAGGGTGCAGGTGTAGCAAAAATTTGTATTATAAAAAGCAGAGAAGTGTAATGAATGAGTGAAATTTTGAATTTTAAAAATGCGCCTTCAACGTCTTTGAATTTGAAAAGACGTGTTTCTCCTCATGGTTTCATCTTTAAATAGAAAGACTCAGAAAACTACAATTTAAAAATATAAAAGCTCATATGACAGATTATTGCAACAATTTTTATTACACTGAGAATTTTGGAAAAATACTTTATGTGACATTATGTAATCATTATTTTTTATTTTAATGGTTTATTTTTTTATTTTACCAATTAGAACAAGTAATATTTTTGATGTTTTTTTTTCGCTTGTCTTTTGAAGAAGGCACCTGACATCTGAGATTAAGGCTGGCCGAGATAAATGTGAAATGTTTGCTGGATTGTGCCGAAATCCCGTATTTCTGAAAACTCCTGACTTCGAGGTTTCTCGACGGACTTCCCTATACCGAACATACGTCAATTATTAAACAACACACACGCACTACCACAAGATTAGTTTTCATTTATGAAAGTTTAACATGTGCATACACTGCGTGGCACAAATGTAGCCACATCACCTGTACAGCTCATGTGTATGAGGCAAAAAAACTGGCATCAATTTGTATAAGGGTAGGATTTCTAAATAAAATAAATCAACGTTAGGAAATAAATATATCCTATAAAAAAAAAACAATAGGAAAAATTCACCCAAAAAAACTGAAAATCCCACCCCCCCTCAAAATCACCCATAAATAATGAAAATCGTTATGAGGGGTGAGGAAATAAATAATAGGAAACAAAAAAACCAAGTGGGTACTCTAACTTCTGGAAATCGCATGAGGATGAGAAAAATAAAAATAACCAGATGTGGGAGTGGCAAATCGTGGCCCTATGTCCACGAAACTAAAACTCTACCTACAGTTTGATGTATTTTTTTCGATTTTAGGGATTTTCAATCTAAACCTTAAAGCTGTTATAACACCTGGTACATTTTGGGAATATTCAGTAATTGTTTCCAGACTTATTGCAAAAGAGTACCAATGAGTAGGTGTGGTAGCTTCTGAAACGGATCCGCACAACTTGCCTTTTAATCAAAGCAAATACATAGCCAGAAATCTTTTTGAAAATATTTCTGTTTTGAAAAAAATATAAATTTTTCGATTTTTTTGCCTCATTCAAAACGCAGCCGAAAATGCATTTTTTGGTTTTCGTAAAATGAATGAATTAACTAACTTTTACACTATTTTAATGTAACCTGTTTCTTCTGAAAGTGTGCACTATTTATAAAGGTAGTGTGGCTGTGAATACGTCACGCACTGTACATCCCTGTATGTAGGTATTTATAAAAGCAAACCTGTATGTGAGTGTATGTAAGAATGTGTGTACAGTTATATTGAAAAGATGCCGCATTAGCAACATGTCAAATTGTCTAAAGTTGGGTTTACGTGAGCGGAAATTATTATTATTGTTTGTAAATATATGTGTGTATGAGTGTTTCACATTCACACACACAAACATATACGAATTAAATACAGCACTTCCTCACACTGTCTCTCAGAATTTCTGTGTGTGTGTGTATGTTGTTTCGTCTATCGATATTTCCGTCCATATGCCGTTTATACTAACGAAGTCATAGCAAATGCGTGAGTGTTAGTGAGTCTATACGCGTGCCTTACTCTACAACTAACCTAAGAATATTTAAGCAATAATTTCTTGACGTTAAGGCGATTACGAAACACGTGTACGGGAATAGGTGAGTAGAGTTCATTTTGCAAAAGTTTTCACTTCCAGAAAATGTCAATCTGTTTTTTTTAATATACTCGGTTAGATAGAAATAAAATGGTAAGATGGAGGTTTGTAATGGGAACACGGCAATTATCTCGAAAACGTGTTGTACGACTGGGTACAATTGGATAGAAAATTGTACCCAGTGGAGACAAAGTCAAGAATTATATTCGACTATGGTTTCACATACACTCTATCTTTTGAGCGCCATGTAAATCATAGTTGTTAGCAGTAATTTGTGTAGAAGGCATATTTCAAAAAATCATCGTATATACAAATTTCCATATTTCAAAAATGTTTTTTTTAAATAATAAAGAACCCTGCTCCATTTCTGAAATATAACTGATGCATAAGTACCATAAGAGTTATTTCCTTGTGGGACCTACACATATAAAGTTTCGGGGAATATTAGAGATATTTCCTTTTCGCCTGGCATAAGGGAAGCGATTACATGGCCAAGGAAAACCAGATTATGCCCAACTGTGATCACCCTTGGACTATCTCAAATTCTGGCTATATTTATAAAGTCCTGCCAAGTATATTGGCCAAAGAAAGAAAGATTGTGTTCAACCGTCCTATGGACAAAAGCTGAAGTCGTCGCGAAAGATGCGGAACGATCGACGTGCAGCTACAAAAGTCCTTGAAAAGCAAAAGGCATCTCGAAGCTGGGATTGGAATGTGGCCCAGTCAAGAGGTATCCGGCAAAATCTATCTTAAGTCGTTAAGGAAGTACTGAAAGATAGCCTCACTATGGCTGTCATCGACAGAGGGATCGTGGACGGACACATATGTGTAGGTTAAACCATAAACTTTGATGTCTGTGACGATGTGTGTGGAGGCTGGCACCGGGTCGAACTTATATTCTACGAAGATAAGACTTTGATCGAATAGTATAGACAGGCCATATTAATATTTGGGTGAAGTTTGACTTGAACAGATACACCACATCTAGATCGAGAGTAGGCTCAATCATATCCAAGTCCGCCGCAGGCAGCGAAGAGTCGGTAATTCGCCCTTTTAAAGCCAGCACATGCAACCTTCGCCCTTAACTAATTTTATCAATAATCGTACTCCATTTGTAATGGACTGCTTCACTAGTTTTGGCTACCTCAGCAAACACACCTACTTTACCGCTCTACTTGAATTTTCCAGTCAAAGAAATCCATACTCAGTTCATATTTGACTCCTTTATTTTCGTTCATATGTTTGCTTTAATTGTAGATAGAGAGAGAGAGAGAGAGAGAAAGAGTCTACTAACAATACAAAAACTTATTTTAACTTTGGCATTAACTTTGTAAAATGTCCCCGGGGATAGTGTCAAAAACGGGTAAATGTGGGTTTATTTACACACTTCGTGTTATATTGACGATGATGGTAATGGAGGCAGTTACTTTATTGACATAGTTCAGGTTAGGGAGAAAATGGTTGAGGATGCCTTAAGAATAATTCAGTGAAGTTTAGGGACCAGGCACAACATACAGAACTTATTGGAGGTTGATTTTTGATTCTTCTACAAACATCTTCTTTATTTTCACGTCAAGAATGTGGTAGACTCATTACTGCATTCTCAAGAGACTCACAATGTTTCGAAAATTAATTACCTCATACATTTTCGCAGACTTTAAGGGTCCGTATTCCATAATTACTGAAAGCACTACACAAAATCAAAGATACTGATTACGGCGGGTAATTTTGAACACTTACTTCCGATTGGCTTATATTTTCCTCTCTCTGCTTATGCGAGTTGGATATGGCCTTTTTATTAACTTCTGTCTTTTTCCAATATTTTCTCCATTAGTATATTAAAGAATTGGCACAATAACAGGTCGTTTCCTATTTTTACTGAGGATCTAGTGTCATCAGAGTCATTCTACAAGTTTTAATGATATCTCATATGCTGTCATGGTTTCCAACAATTGTTATCTTATCGGATGTAGAAGTCGGCTTATTAGTCGATAGAAAGGTGGTATGTATCGCTTTGCATTTCATGGGTCTTTTTCAGGATCTGGTGAAGTGTGAAGATTTGGTCGATAGTTTATTTAATCGCCCTGAAGCCACACTTAGTTTTTCTAGTTTCGGCTTTAGTCGTTCACACATTATGATTGATAAGATCTTAGGTGACAAGACTTATTCCGCTGTAGTTGGCGGAAATGGTTCTGTCCCCTTTTTTACGAATTGGATATAGTACGTTGAGTCGATACTTTCATTTTACCAAATGGTGGATACCCTGCCGTCCCTGCCTTTTGCGTACAGACTTTCTGACTGGTGGAACCAGTCAGAGTAGACTAACTTGGAAGTGGACAGACTGACTTGTTAGTAAGCGCCCCGGTAGGCGAGTTGGTAGCGTGCTTGCCTATCAGCGTGGGGGTTGTGGGTTCGATTCCCACCAGAGGCTTTGGTCTGTCGCTGCAAAAAATCAAGCCAAATAGTCTTTGTCACTCGGTTTATCCTTGGACCCAAAATTAGAATATAAATTTACTTTGTATTGTAATTAAATAAAATAAAATAAATAAAAAAAACTTGTTAGTGACTCCAGCCGGATTTGGCTTTGAAGTGGAGGCGAAAGGTTGCTACTTCATCTGTTTTTGGGGTTAATGCCGTCGGTAGCCTTGCCTGAAATGGAAGGGCTAATTCTCGTTGTGTTTGTCGTCACGTCGTCTGTTCCTGAATCCATTGTGTGAGCGCTGTTGTCATTGCAATCAGTCATTGCAGCTAGTGAGTTGGCCTGTTCTAATGACAAAGTATAGCAGAAATATATTTTATGTGCTAAAATAAATACAGCGGTTCGTAGCTAGTTTAGAAAACTATATAGAAAATGACAATTACTATTTGCCAAAAAAGAGAGACATCACACAAGTTTTTATTAAATAACCACTATATCATTCTGAGCACAAAAATTGTCGAAATGTTTTTCCTATGGATATGTTTTTAATTTTTTTTTTAAATGCCATTCTTAGAGTCTCAATTATTATAACTTGAAAACAAATTGTTTGAATTATTCTAAATCTCTTACTTAAGAGCATTTGCGTCCGAAGTGCAGTTTCCGAGTTTTTAACAAAGAATTTTGCGTCCGGCTATTCTTCACCTGCCGACCCTCCTAGTGGCCTTAGCAAGCCCTAGAACGTTATTTTGGTTACTTATGTAGGTTGTCTGTACGTACAACCGAGTTACTTACAGAATTGTTACTTTCTTATCAACTATCAAAATGGCAGATCATTTGGTTGACATGTTTTTCTACTAACTAATTCAAATACAATGAAAATTTTGATTATAATTTTCTAATTCTTGGATTTTACGTTTGTCAACACATCCAGGTTTAATTTCGAAACTTGCATTGAATTTTATTTTGAAGGTCTTTAGAAATGTCTTGCTACTAGATTTGTGCTTTGCCAGGAGTTGATTCTTTAGTGGGCAATTTCGAATGATAAATCAATATCATATATTATACGAATATTAATTTAACTCTAATATGCATACGTTCATAATAAATACAAATGTATACATTTTACTTGTTAAAATTTGTCATTATTTCTTGGAAAGACAAGCAAATAAGACATGAAACAATGGAAATGCAGTTTGTATTCTGTTCATACATTCTAGAGAGGCACAATTTTCAGTGATACCATGAAAACAAAACAAAGCAACAGCAAAAAAAAAAAAAGAAAATAACAATATGAAGAACAATAACAATTATTGTTATAACAACATTGACAATACAACTGACAAACAATGTGGAATGGCTTCTCATGCGGGCCCGGAGCACTGCCTCCACTCACTATTCGTCCTACAACTTCCAGTGTTTTTGTAGGTGCTTATGTACACATCGTTTTTTTTTCAGGAAACATTACATTTGGAATTTATCAATATTTCATGTAGTATGGTACGAGGGAGATATGGTGGGTGTAGTATATGAAGAAAATATAAGGGAAAGTTTGAACTGAGAATGATGTCTGTCCAAATAATAAATAAAAGTTAAGTAAAACTTCAAACTGTATTAATTGTTCGGAATGTAATGCAAACATTATCCACTAGATGGATAACCCAGTAGAATATAAAAACATATTGCGGCCGATCTAAATGGAATTAGGCATAATTTGTTATGGAACCAATAAGCTACCAAAGAATTCATGTATACTCATGCAAATGGCTTTCCCAATTTGATATTGTCTTCAACATGCACATCTGAAATTCGATCCAAGTTATATTGAAACCTTATACTTACTTATTTCCCTTAACATTGTATGAAGAAACGGACGGGGAACTTCTCTCGAATCAGTGACCTGTGTACGATTTAATTTGTCTACTCACTGCCGTTGTGTGGGAGGTAGTGTGTGCGACTATCACACAGAAGAACCCCAGTTCAATACCGGGTAAGACCATCAAACATTTTTCTGCGGCTGTTTCCACCTCGTAAATGTTGGCGACTTTACGAGTAAGAGAACAATCTCTAAGCCATGTAAAACTTCTCTAGGCATTATCCATTCGGAGCCGGCTTTAAACTGTATTGAAACCTTATACTTTCGTAAATTCCATAAAGAAGTGGATTTCTTTGGATTTAAGGTTGTAGCGATTTATAAGCCATGTATTATTTCCCATAGCCATTAAAAAGGACCAATCGTAATTAGTTGGGATCAGACAGTTCCATGCAAAGCCTGTAACGGCAAATTCAATTGTATTGTAAATCTAATGTAAGATTTTTGTTTTCGCGCTTATGTCATTTTTGCGGTAAGGGCTCGATATTATTTTCAATGGTGAATAGGCTGGGTACAGTTTTTACAATAGATACGACACCCGCTTTAAATTTAAATTTGCAGTTGAACATCGATGAAGATGCATCATAGCGGGCAATGTTTGGAGTATGGATTCGATAAAGTCCATTTTCTGGATTCACCAAACGGGATGTATATTTAAAGCCTGCTCTGTACGCCTAATACATTCTCGTAGTGACTTCCCTAGCAGAATTCATTGATAGTACCGAAGAGATCCTCTGTCTAAATTTCCTATCATTTCCCCTCCCAGCCTTCGAGTGAACCAGCTCCAATTAGCGGAAAACCCATTCAACCTAATCTAATATATTCTCGAAGTGTTCCCGGCATTATGAGATGAATGCTTGGCGGGAGAATGTATTCCACAATTATTTCACAGTCTTCGCTACACATACATGCATACGTACGTATGGAGGTGGATGTACATATATGTCGCATGCTTATATTCATAATATGTACATATGTAATTTTTTTTTTTTTGGTTGTAGTTGTTGCTTATTATTTAAATACACAATACGGGTATTTAGTTTTTGGCTGTTATTGTTGTAAAAACAAAACAAAAATGAAGTAAATAAATGATATTGATGTTGTTCGTTATAGTCGGTTATTGTTGTTGCCGTTGTCGATGGCATTGGCGTTGTCGTTGTTGCTGCCGCGGATGTTGCTATTGCCGTTGTTGTGTTACTTATATTTGCATAGAATTTCACTCAAGGGTATTGTTTACTTTTACCAACACACACATTCCTACAGAAAACACATACCCAATGTATGGTTTCCAACCGAACACATAAAAACACATTTTACATGAGAGCCAGAAAAAAAGAAACGGAAAAAGTCTATATTTACACATACAAAATACATTTTTAATTCCATGAGCACACAGATCTACTCACAGCATTTTGGCTGTGCCTGTGCATTTGTTCACTTACGTGTTTGTATGGGCTTTGGTCTGTTTGAGTTATTTTTTTGTTGTTTTGTTTTCGTTTTGAGTGTGCATGTGTCTGGCTTTGTATAGATGAGTGCGTGCGTGTGTGTATGTAATTTTAACATAAATGTAAATTTAAATTATTAATTTTGTAAATGTAATATGCCTTCTGGCCCCTTGTAGAAGATCTAAATGTTACCACAGGGTATTCATAATTTCATATACAAATGTCTGCATGGGTATCCACTCAGCAACAGGTGACTCTCAAATAACACGTGAATAAGCCGAAATGTGTGAGATAAGTGGCTTTATGAAAAATACCCACAAATGTAAAATGTCCTAAAACAAATGAAGAATACCTCAAATGAAGAATTCCCCAAAATAAATGAAAAAGGCCCAATATGAAAATTTCCCCTAAAATTTTGAAAATTCACCCAAACAATTTATGAAAAATTGCCCAATTCAAAATCCCCCAAAAATTATGAAAATTACCGCAAAAAAAACATCCATACATTTTCGTAATTTGGAAAAAGTGTATTTTTTAGCAAAAAAAAAAGCAAAAGTATGAGGAAAATATTAATTTTACATTTGCTTTGATACATAAAGTGCCAAAATATCTTCAATTATTCACATTGACTGCACTGGCTCCGTGGCAGGGGACCCAATTTTGGGGTTATTTTTTCATCATGCAATATCACTCAAATCAAAAATTTAAAAAAAAAACACCCCAAATAAAAATGAAAAACAACCCCCATAAGGGAAAACTATATAGAATTTACAGAAAAAGAACGCTCCAGTACTTGATGCGAAAAAACAACAGAGTATTTCACTAGTGTTTAAAAAATTTCTCATAGAGCAGAGTTAAGTCATAAGGTAAGATTACTGAACGGTTCAAATTGGGAAATCCAGTGAAATCCTTATTGACGCTTAAGTCGTCCCTCAGTCGTTTTCAGTATAAAGTGAAATTGACTCAAAGAATACCGCCATGACTCTTGGAAAACAAGCAAACTGTCGCTCGAATGGTTGACACTGAACCTGACAAATAACAGCACTTGAAAAGTGGTAATTCATCTGGCAATGGAGTGTAATGACATCCGGCGTTGGTACCAAAACCATCATTGGCCCTATTGAATACTTCATTCTGCGGGTTTGTTTGTAATTGTAATTTTATAGATTTTTCCGAAGTAATATTATATCAAAAATATTTTATCCTGAGAAAAAAGTGAGTTGTTGTTATCAAAATTTCAATTTCTTCCTTTATTTTAATTTTGTTTCTTTATGTTTGATTTATATAAAAAGACTAGTTAATTTGCTTGAGAAAGTATTTGTTACTTAATTTTAAAAATTTTGTAAAAAATATTTTGAGAAAACTATTTTGTAAAAAAAAATTTCGAAAAAAAATAGTTTGTGGAAAAAAAATTTTGTTGAAAAAAAAAATTTTTGTTGGAAAAAAAAAATTTTGTTGAAAAAAAAAATTTTTGTGGAAAAAAAAAATGTTGTTGAAAAAAAAATTTTTGTTGAAAAAAAAATTTGGTTGAAAAAAAAAATTTTGTGGAAAAAAAAAACTTCTTGAAAAAAAAAATTTCTTGAAAAAAAAAATTTGGAAAAAAAAAATTTGCAAGGAAAAAAAATTTTGGAAAAAAAAAAATTTGGGGAAAACAAAACAAATTTCTGTACAAAAAAAATATTATTTTTTTTATTATTGTTATTTATAGATTTATTATAGAATGCCTATTTAAATTCCTACGTACTGCGTGACAGAGTCAGTGAATCAGGGAATCAGTGTATCAGTGTATCAGTGAATCAGTGTCGACGGTAAATATATATTAAGATAATCATTTACAATTCAATACTACTTGCGACATCAACAAGAGTTCATGGTGACATTGGTCGGTCTTCTCTGAATGCAATGCGACACCGAAAGGAAGAAAATCGTACGCGAGTCAGCCGAGATCAACGATGCCTATAATGAGCAAGCACGATTGAGAAAAAAATATGTTCATGCTCGGCAAACTGATGAAGCAAGATCAGAATGTGCTCAACATTAATCGTCACTTTGGTGGCGGCGGGTGAAATAAGTCATCGTATTTGCGGCGATACGTCATAGTCATTCCATTGGGTATGGCTATGCGAGCGTTTCTGCAACATAATCGAACTCCAAAAGTTCTCTCCAAACATCTGCTAGGAAAAGTACCAGAATAAAATCCGGTTAATACTCCCAGTAGTTCATTATCGATTACACCGGTCATTTGAAAATGTACTTCACTTGATCCAATACAAAAATCAGCAATCAAAAAATCGAATTACAATTTTCGTTATAGCAGGAAAACTAAAGAATAAAGTAGCCAAATATACAAATGGCTTCTCAAATTTTGTCAGTGACCAAATCGATCGGTCGCGTTGCAAAAGAGGGCGATGTCATCAATTATCCAGTGGAATTCCTAAACTCTTTGGATTTGCCTCATCATTTGAGATGTCAAAGTTGGATCATAATTTTGCTTAAAATCGTCATGCCTCGAAACTGTGCAATGGAACCTGACTGATTGTGACGAACCTGATGAACAATGTAGTAGTGGCAAAGATTTTAAAAGGGCAGTTCAACGGAGAATAACTTACATTTGAAACTTACAAGTCACTGCTGGAAGTATGCGGCATAAATCAGGATATATCACGCTTTTCTTATGGCCAGTTACACATGTGGCTTGTTCCCGAGTTGGGAACATTTGACTACGGAACAGAAAACAAATATGCTTATATATTGTACAGCCTTAAATTGATTAAAATCATTTTTCTATTTCACTGTTTTGTTCTTTATGTTAAGAAAAAGAAAATTTACACGATTACCTTTTTCCCCAGAGGTTTTCTTGACATTTTCGGACTTGTTTGAAGTACAAAAAACAAAATGTTGACGCATTTACACGATGGCTGTTTAAAAACAAACATGAGTGCCTGTTTTTGAAGTGTATTCTTCTTTTGTATAATCAATATAGAATTGGAAATGTAAAAAATACTTTTTTTTTTGTTTTTAACCCTCTAACCGGCAAGAACACTATGAGGATATCTTCATTAATTGTGTTTAATTTCGTAAAAAATATTTGTTTGTGCATAACTGGGAAAACCCGGTTGCAAGGATTTTCCAGTATTTCTGTTTGGCCGGTTAGAGGGATGATATTTTTTATGAAATTAAACACAATTATTGAAGAAGCCTTATGGCGGTCTTCTGGTTAAAGCATAGTACGGAGAGTACTCAATTTTTATTCTGTTCACAAGAGAAAAATACCTTATGAGAAAAAAATTGTTCTCCTCAAAGATAAATATACATTTTTCTCAAGATAAATATTTTTTTCTCGTGAAAGTAATTTAAAATATGAAGAGAACAATTATTTTTTTCACTCACGAGATTTATCTACCGAGCACTCGCGCGAGAGTTATATCTACTCATTAGAAATTAATTCTCATTCATGAGTTTAATCATTAAAAAAAATATTCGTCATCAACAGCATTTTTAGGAAATCCCTTTACAACGGCGAAATGGAACGAAAATATGTATAACAAATAATTAAACTTTCAGCGGATAACATTTGTTTTCTTTTTTATTGTTTTCAAACCAAAAAATTAAATCAAAAATAACAATAAAGCAATTCTATTGCGTAACACAAAAAATAAGGCAAAAAAGTATTCGTCATTTACTTATGTAAAAACTTAAGGTTAGATATGTAGCAATAATTCGAAGCACTTCTTACGACCCATTTTTTTTCAACTGCTTCAAACAAAACAATAGAAGAAACTCCCGAGGTTTACTACTGTCTACTTTCATATGAGTCTAATAACTTTAAAATCGGAGAACAAAAACCAAAAGGAGTTTTGCCGCTATCTCAAAATATTGACCACAATGCTGCGTCAATTTCCAAACACAAGTATTTTTATATTTCCTGTCTCACGCGTGCTCTCTTTAATATTTATCTTTATTTAACTTTCGCACTCAGAATGTAAAACAAAACTCTCGTGAAAGTTATTTTTATGAGTGAGTATTATCTTTTCTTCTCTTTCGTTAGAGAGAACAATACTTTTAAAGCATGTATTGATCACTCATGAAAGATAAAAAAGATAACTTTCGTAGATAAAAATTACTTTCACGAGAATTATTTTTTTTTGTCTCTGAGTGTGAGTAACAAAACGAGAGATAAAAATGAAAATACCTTTAAGGTTAAAGTGTAAAATAAGAAGTCACATTTCCCCCTGTTTCCATTTCGTGACTGTTTTGATAGCCCTCTTGCTTCTCTACCCCTTTTCCCACAGTTGTCGAACGTTTTGGTTGTTCAACTGAGTGGAATGTCATCGGGTAAATTGGGTCAAAAACCATAACATCTGTTTTTAGGAATTACAAAATATATTCAACAAAATTTAGAAATATTTTAACAAGCATTTTGTTAACTACGAGCAAGAGGAATCAAAGTTCTCCTGTTCATGTTTCAAACAAAATCTGATAACAATTGTAAAAAGTCTACGATTTCGGTATCCTTCCACACCAATCTGTACCTCATATTCGAATTTTCGTTGGCACTGTGTATGTTGAGTTTTTGTTTTTGTTACATATTCATACATTGCTACTTACTCACCTCCAGCACATCATGATCATCACAATCCACTGACACTTTCGACAACCACCATTCGTATCCGCACTGCTATGCACCGCATGAAATTCTTACTTACGGCTCCTCGTCCGTCTTTTATGAATATTAAAGATGTAAAGCTTTGAATGACATTTAAATGTTAATCTCATATGTACGCAAGTCTGTATGTACGTGTATATATATACTTACATATGTATGTAGTTGGAGGTATGAAGGTCATTTAAAAAACATTACATTACTTTGTGACTGGCATGCCAGTGTCATTTGGAACAAGCCAGGAGTGTGGCATTAGGTCTGAGTTACATAAAACGGCATAAATTATTGGCTCAAAGAGTTCTCGCCTTCTCTCGCTCGCACAAACCCACAGCCTCTCCAAATGTATGCGAACATTTAAAATGCAAATGTTTTTAAATAAAAATTGTTAGCACGACAAGCTTTGCTAGATCAACATGTAAAACCTGAAATGGTTGTTGGCGAAGGTGTTGCTTTTATTCCAGAAAAGGATGCCAGAAATGTTACATGTCCTTTAGTGTGTATAATCGGCATTTTAGAAGAGGTTTCTCTTTGGTAGTCTTATCGCGAATGTGAATCTTTTTGAGTAGTTTACCACTTAGTATCACCGTTGGAACTTTAACAAATTTGAATAATTAATATTCAACGAATCTAACAGAATCTAACGACAGAGCGGTAAATAAACTATGTAACATATGATAAAAGCCTAAAAGCACTTTCAGTAATTGAATGATTAATCCAGGATATCACAAAGATAGTACCACATGGCGTATACGTGATCTGGACCAATTAATATCGCGTATACGATCCGTGTGTATGGTTAAATAAGTAATATTTGATATTGGGTTTCTGCGAGTATAAAGGAGTCAATATGAAAAGATAGGCGGATATAGTAAAGGGTGGTCCAAATAGAAGTTTGTTTTGAATGTAAGAAAAAAAAAATAGTTTTTTCTAAATTACAAAAATTCCCATTTTTTATGGAACATTATTTTCTGCATGTGCCAGTCTCATCTGGCTTTTTTTGAAGTGCAGTTATTGCACCATGGAGGGTCCAGATTAGTAAACGCATTCAATCAGTGCTTTTGTTAATGTTCCCTGCGCTGAGGCTCAAAATACATATAAATATGAATTGCCGAGTCCTAAGTTTATAGTCATAGAATTGTTTGACGGATGCGCGATTTACTATCCGAGGGTTAATATGGTTAATGCAATTAAATGTAATTATTTATAAGCTCCCATACATAATTCTAGTATAGTAAAACTCAAGTTCGTTATCTGCAGCCAATTGCATGGAGATGGCCCCACCTCAAAGTATTGGTTGAAATTGTCTGAGGCAAAACGTAATAATATGTATATTGATGATCTTGTATCAGCTTCTCATTATTGGTTTTGAGAGCAAATGTCGAGTTTTAACCAGAGCAAACGTCAATTATGAGAAATGTTCACTTACTTGTATGCTGGTATACGACTATGATCGGGCTGCTATAAGCAAGAGAAGTTACCGCCAGCTACATCGTAATTCCTAGACCGAAGAACTTATTAGCGTAAGTTAGCTTAATAGCTTATCCGGAAGTTCTTTCATATAGATGTATCTGTGTGTAAGATGACTAATATCATCTGCATAGTTGAGTTATCCCCGACGACACTCCAGTCCACAACTTATGGTTCTGTTGGGCTGTGTGGCATTCATCTTAATAGTCTCTAGGACGATGTTAAATAAGGAAGACTATAAAAAAATAATCCTGCCTAAACTTTTTTTAATTTTAATTTTCTCACCGGATCGATATACGTGCTGTACGCAGCAATTGGCGTAAGAATATGTACTGGCTATTAGAGAAGTTATTGTTGTCCGGGACTTCTCTGCTCGATGACAATCCTAAGGCTGTTAGCATTTGTCTTTACATTTGTGTCCACTTAGTTTCGAGTGTTTACGAAAAATAAAATGGCATTAAAAATTGCTCTCTTACTCGTACATCGTTTACGTTTCCGAGGAAAAACGTTAGATGAAAAATGTACGACATTTATATCCTAATATACTCCTTGGATATTTGTGTGATGGTCGCATACTCTACGTCTTAAAAGACGCTCGGCCAAGAGAATTAATTACAACCCTTACAGCCAATATCGACCTAATACAATTGCAATTGAGCTCTCTCTCTCTCTTTCTCGAAATGACTATTCACAAGGTATCTGGAGTTTTGTCTTCTTTTGTGGATTGGATTTTCACTGTTAATATACCGCATATGTAAATGTTTTCATCTTCTCTCCAATAATGATATATATATATAAGCTCACTGACCTTTACCGGACTGACTCGAACTCGAACCCAACCATGTCTCAGAAAAACAATTTTCACTCTTGCTCGCCTCTATTTTGTGAACTTTAATTAAATCTGCTTTTGCCATTTGGAACGAGGGTGTTTCTTAATTCAATATCCTGTAGCGCGATGCCCAGCCAGAGACAAACAGAATAAAACCAAACGATGAAGAGATCTTAGAACACAGAAAAATTAATAAATTTTCTGTCCTCGCCAGAGACAAGGACCATCAGTTCTTCGTGTATGGGTGTGTGTGTTTGTATGCGGAACCAGCACTACCATCGCCAACCGCCATTAACACAGCACCTCGAAAAACACCACCGCTACACCCACCCTCTGGACGCATCGATGCTGCGACTACAATTCCTTTTGGCAAATTTTATATTGCTAACAGTTTAATTTTTTCATGACATTTAACTTCCGGCATTGCTATAAATTAAACACGAATATTTCTATGTATGTGTGAGTGTACGTGGTCACATTTGGTGGCAGCGACTACAGCTACCCTGCTTCTCCCTTCGTTCTTCGCACTTGTGATGCATTGTGGAACTCGGCTCGGTCAGGCAAATGCCAACTTCCGCAATTAATATTGTTAAAACAATATTTTTGCACGAGTATCGGAATCGATGGCCCCCATCGGAAGCGCCGTCCTACACAACAGCGGCCCGTACTTCATGCATTCGCTGGATGCCAGGGCGGCGATTGTAAGTGTAAATGGCGAAGAAATAAGATAAAACGTTAAAAAGGCACTGAGTATGAAAATGAGTTTCCCGCCTTCTCCGCTTATGCCACGCCGTCATCATCGTCATCGCCATGGCCAACGTCTCCGCCTCGGCTCTTCACAGTAGTGGTGGTGTGGTGTGGTGTGGCATGGCATGAATTTCTTTTTCAACTGCTGCCGCTTAATGTGGCCATTAGTTAGTATTGGTATGCAACGCCAATGATGCACAAGAAGTTTCCTTGACTCTTCGTTGCATGCTGTTGAGGCTGCTGGTTATTTGTGGCGGATGAGAGGGCGGCGGGAAGCCTGGATGGATGTATAGGCGTGTTAGCGTATACTCGGTTCAATGTTGTTTGCAGCTCCCTCCTGTGGCTGCTGTTTGGGACGGAGGGGGAGTTGATGCCGTTGCTGGGCTCCTTTCATAAAAACTGATTGTGGTTACCATTGATTGTTATTCATGTTCATTGGAACATGTATTTGGCACCATGGCCAACTCTCTTCCTTCCCCAAACACAAACACAGAGGCCATGCTCAATCTTCTGTAGCTGTAGTTTTTTCTTCCTCCTCCCGTTTTTTTTTTGCAGTTCCAACCATTGGCTTGATTGTTGCCGAGCTATATAGCTTTGCTGGTATCCTTGAGTATGTATGTATGGCTGTAAGAGGGCATGCGGATATATGTGTTGTGCAATGGTCCTACAAATCGAATGTCAATTTTCGACTCATTTTACGGAACACTTAAACTTGTCGTTTCTTTGCTTTACCCCCATTGCCGTTTCAAATGCAGCTTTAATGATTCTATTTTTATGATTGCAAGCAACGAAATAAAAGCGAGCATTTCTTCTTCAGCAGTTGGTAAATATGTTCTAATTTGGCACAGTGGTTATTGGTTAGGGGGGGGCAGAGACAGCTACAGTATTGGCGGAAGGGAAACATGGACTAAAAATGTGCGGCTGTGTTTGAATTTAATAATGTCATATTGTAAGGTATTGGATATCAAGAATGGTTGGACAGTCCGATCACAATTGTGAGACTGGACCTCATAAAAGAAAAAGAGGGGGATCCATTCGGCTGTCAGATAAAGTGTTATATACCCTTCGACATATTAGAATCTACGGATTATCTTATTATGGATGAACTGTCAAAAATGTAACATTGAAAAAACAAATATAAAAAAAAACACCTTTTATTGAAATTTGTGCCAATCACTCACACTCACACCATTACAAGTAAAGGCTTTAGGTAAAATGGCACTGTATCTGCATATCTGAAAATCCGATTTGTGGTAAAACTTTTCCAAAAAAAAAACTAAAAAGTTCTCAAAAATTCTTAAACCCATGTGCTTTCAAACAAGCCACTATGGAATTCGAAAAAAACAGAAAAATGTGTGATACCTCAATTTGTTTGCCTTTTTCCTGATTACTTACATGCAGACAATTAAATTTACTTGTCCCCTAGTTCAAATTTTCCACGACGAACCTGATTAGGCAACAAATCCATTTGGGCAAATCAAAGTCATCCACATGCCCACTCATTCGTTCTCGGGGACTTCTGCAGTGGAACAATTCGCATTCATTCTCCATACACTCGAACGTAAGTGATGTGTGTAGGCGTATCACTGGTGTTTGCTAATGCGGCACAACGACTGCGATACTGTTTGTTCCACACAAAAGGCGTGTTTATTTCGCCGATTATTCCAGCTGTGTTTTTCATTCCTCCTTCTGCAGCAACTTTCAAAGGGCCGGCTTTTTTTTTCAAATACCAAACCAATATCCACTATTAGACTCACATACGCGTGCACTCGGAAAATGGTTCGAAGAGTGCATTTGTTTTGCAACAACAAAAAATGGACGAAGAATAAATCGAATCCTGTAAATCTTGTGTATGTGTGTGAGAGTATATGTTTGTGTGTGTCCATGCATGCTTGTATGTGTGTGATTGAGTATTTAAAGTTTACTTGATTTAGCGCGTGTGTGTGTATGGAAGAGTGTGGTAACATTGGTCGCTATTTTGCTTTTTGCTTCTCTGTATTTGTGATTTTGATTGCACAATTACTTTTGTGTTTGACACACACCATTACATTTGCACACAATGTAAAACACTCACAACCACAAAATCAAGCATACACGCAGAAAATTTACAACGCAAATATTTCAGTAGAATTAACCTAAAGAAATATTTAAAAATTATTATTGGCTCATGAACGACACTCACCGAAATAAGAATAAAGCAACGTAGGTTAGGAAAATTTGGCAGCAGCCCGATGCATATCTCACTTGGGTCCATCAGTAGATCCGAATGTGATACCGTGTATTCGTCACCTTCAGAAAACCCGTTGTCGTAATGAAGGCATTCTACCCACATCGACTTTGGAGACACCGGTTTAGTCTTCTAGCATTTTTAGACCACACATCTTTCGTCTTTTTTTTTGACTAACAGTTAGGGAATGACCTCTATGAATGTAGCGATAGGAAATAAGGAAATAAGGAGAGAGGAAAAACGGAGTAGTGTGTGTTGATGTTGATCTTGAATTTGATAATGTCATAGCAGGCAGGAAAAACAATTGTATAAAGATTATTCCATATATGAATATTTCGGCTGAGGACCGAATTTTCTCTATAGTGCGTCCGGTCTAACAGTCATTTGACAATGAACGGTTGAGAGTCCCTAACAAAAAACACCCTTTATTTATATTCTTTCAGGAATGAATGCAGGGCCACCAGTTTTTATCCACCATGGTATTTTCATTAATGAACCCCATACATTACTATCCGGCAATTGCTTGATGATATCCATATTATTGTAAAAGTTACATGATTATTATTATTTTTAAATATATATGGATTGTTTAATACCCGATAATAAAAAATAATACAGCTAACATCTCCTTTCATTAAGTTTGTTTATAAAGCTTTATCGGGACATACCAGGATAAACTTAGAAACAATCGAAGTAGATCGCTTGTGTCTGCCGCATATTACATACGTATTTCTCCTAAGATTACACGTTAGAACAGACGGTAAAACTCTGTCAAATCAGTGAGATTTATTTTTTATATACACTGAACTCGCCCGATTTTAAATCTGATTCCCAACGGCTAATGAGTTTTGTAGAGGAGTTTTTAAATCCTTTTCTTGTAAAGTCGCGAGTAGTTACAAAATGAAATCTACCGCTGAAAAATTGCTGATGTCAAATAATAAAGGAGCAAAAGGGCATTTTGAAATGTGTCTTACAAATTTTAAACAACAACAAAAAACTGTTGACATTTTTTCAAGTGTACGTGCATACAAATATATATGTACATTTTTTGTTTGTTTGTATTGTGTATTTACACATAAGTGTATTGAGTTTTGCTTTTGAGGTCGTTCTGTATTTTTTTTTCCCTCGATTTACTTATTGCATTAAATCGAATATCGCGGTTTATTCGACCAACTCGGTATAGTTTGATTTCTTCTTTTGAAAAATAACTTTTGTAAGAGTCTCGTATTTATTTAGAGGCGGGTGGTATGTGTATGCAAAAGGCATTTCCCCCCTGGGCTTATATGCATATAGTACATGTATGTGTGAGCGTGTAGTTTAAAAGTGGAAAATGAATTGAAATTGCGGTTAAAATTTTGTGGTTTTTCCTTTGCACTTCAGTGAAAGTTGTCCCCTTGGCAGTACATGAAAATATGGTGTGGTCAGGCTAAATGAAGTGAAAACTTCAAATTATGTAGAATATAATTTACAATAAATATATGCGGTTAACCCAGATAGGGAGAAAGAGAGAGAGCTGCCTGTTTTTCGTTTGTACTCTAGCTCTATGAATTAGTGAGAGAAACACTTGAATTGAGAGAAACGCTTTATTAACGACGAAAGACGAAAACTGTGAGAAAAAGTGTACTTCAAACTAATCTCGATGGACCACATTTATTCCACAGACGATTTATTCTTCTAAATGATCGACAGTATGGCTTCCGTAGAAAACGATCTACTGGAGACCTGATGGCATTCCTTACGGAGCGATGGCGTCGATCCATTCAAGCCGTTTGGAGAAAGTAAGGTCGTAGCTTTGGATATTTCCAAGGCGTTCGATAGGGTCTGGCACGAAGCACTCATATATGAAAACTTATTGCATTTGGTGTCGGTAATATCTTCTCTCGATTCATATCGAGTTTTCTCAGGGATCGCTCTATACGAATTGTTATAGATGGGGTCTCATCCAACGAGCATAGGTTGACCGCAGGAAGGCCACAAGTCGAGGACAAAAGGCGAATGATAAATGACTCACTTAACCGCGATTTGGCGACGTTTTGTGAGTGAATGAATAGAGTAGATTTTAATGCACAAAATACCCTTGATGTTCTGGGCATGAAGATACAGGGTGATGCTCGCTGGGCTAGCCATATATTCGAAGTGTCGAAAGAAACATTCAAGTTTTTAGGCTTTTTGAAGCGGTACAAGAAATACTTCACTCCATCTGATCTCGTAAATATTTACACCACTTACATCCGGCCGTCGTCTGGTCCCTGAAGTACAGATGGGGTAACAATTATGCGGCTAGCATCACCTCCTACCATACCAAGTGAACTCAGAAGACTAAGAAGTAATCTCGGAATGCCTGTAGAGTCAATTCGAGAATTTACACACCGTAAACTCAGGAATGAACAGGCTGTAATGACAGGTTATGATTGGACACTGGAATAATTTGCGGCACACTTTCTGATACCGACAAAAGTATTAAATCGGATATTTTTCATTATTAATAGCTGTTGTTTACAATTTTGTTTACTTTGCTTGGGATTGCTTCGTCAAAAGCTAATTGAAAATAAAGTAAATAAGATTCTATGAATTATTTTTTTTTACCTATATAGATTTTGATCTTGTTTTTCAAAGTAGGCGTTGCCAATTGATATTTTTTTAAAAACCTTACACGATCTATTACAAACATTTTAGAAATTTTCCAAATCGGTTTAACCTTTATCAATTTACGATTAATGCGAACATAATTTCATTTTCATTTATACATATCAATACAGGATAGATCTGTAATTAGAAATTTTTTGTACAAAAGACAAAATCAGCTTGTCCAATGCCAAAATGAATTAAGTTTTTTTATTTCTGTAATTCTTTTTTTTTGGGACTTATTTTATGTCGCCGAGATTGAAAAGAATTATGTTCTGAAAAGGTTTTTTTATTTCTGTAATTCTTTTTTTTATTTTGAGACTTATTTTATGTCGCCGAGATTGATGACTATACTGGAACCTGTTAAGGACAACAAACATCACTCGGTCTTACGTTAATCTGTACCAGATATGTGTTTTTTTAATCCAACAAGGAAGTATGTATATGGTTCCACCTCTGTCCTATCAAGTGGGCCTATTAACTATTGAGTGCTGATTTGTGCACTTGTAAAGGGTGTTTTTTTAAGGTAGATAGAACTTTAAATTGTAAAAAGTAATACAAAAAATTTAATTTTGATGAAATTTTGTTTTTTTATCGTTTCAGTATACTCTGACAAATCATCATGAATAGACTCACGCTTGAACAACGCTACGAAATTTACTTTGAAAATCAGTCGTCGATTCGCGCAACTTATAGACGACTTCGTCATTTTTATGGCGTACATAATCGTCCATCTGAACAAGCCATTCGTCGAACTGTGGATAGATTTCGTACCACATACTCTCTAGAGGATGCAATAACACCAACACGTCGAAGGAATGTGGTGGCATAACGCTGGTGGCATCATCGGACCTTATTTCTTTAAAAATGAGGCCGGAGCTCGCGTTACGGTCAATGGAGATCGTTACCGCACCATGATCAATGATGTTTTGTTTAAAAATATGGATGACATTGATCCGGAGGAGATGTGGTTTCAACAGGATGGCGCTACGTGCCATACGGCGAACGCAACCATCGACTTATTGAAATCAAAATTTGGCGATAAGTTGATTTCGAGAAATGGACCTGTCAATTGGCCTCCAAGGTCGTGCGATTTGACACCTCTCGATTATTTCCTGTGGGGCTACGTGAAGTCACTGGTTTATGCTGATAAACCAGCAACAATTGACGCCTTGGAGGCCAGCATTGTTCGTGTTATTCGTGACATACGGCCAGCAGTGCTCGAAAAAGTGGCCCAAAATTGGACGTCCAGAATGCGCTTCGTCAAGAACAGCCGCGGTGCCCATATGCCCGAAATCATTTTCAAATGTTAATGTCACGTATTGATCTTTCGAATAAAAAATAATGTTGATTACAATTTAATTTTTTGTGTTATTTTTAGTTTTAAAAGACTCTGCTCGGACCCTACCAAATATACATGTGTTTCACTGTTTGACAATCAGCGTACACCAGGTTTTGTACCTGAGTATAAATCAACAATACATAAACAAACTTAATTAAAAAAGAAACCTCCTTACATGATGCTTTCCCTATTTCAAGATATTGCACGTTTGGCTGATATACACTTTGATTTCGGTGAATTAGTGTTATTTGAATTAAATTCATATGCATACATTTAATTTTGCATGAAACTGAATCATTAATTTAATCAATTCATATGAAAATGTATCCTTTCACTTTTAATTGAATAAATAATTTTTACGTCGAATATTACCAGACTAATGAGCGTAATAACCACAGCATGACGTGCACAAATACAATCAACATTATCGCCATTCTCTCCAACATTCAAACCATCATCAACACATTCATACAGACTCTGCACTACCACCGACCAACACATATTAATGGGTGTAAGGACCAACGTTTCTGGTCCTGTAACCGATTTGCCATAGACATTCACATCAGCCATCGCACACTGTACTGATGCGATATCGCCATCATATGGAAGTTAATCCAGAAAAAAAAGAGAAATGTTCGTTTTATACACCACAGACACACACATACAATCACATGAACAGGATCTCAATATAAATGCACGCACACCAACTCAATAAAAGGTTTTTCACATTGATGTCAGTATGTGTGTTTGTGTCTGTGTGTGGGTGAGGTATTGGCTGGTATAACCATTCAACCAACAACTGGCCATGTATGCGATACTAGGAAAGTTTGTTCCCATAGAAATATTTAGTTGTCAAGTGATGCTGCTGGTGAGGGGGAGCGGCAATATTACAAAGTGGTGGTGCGGTGTTCAAAACGGATGTCAGCAAAAACGGGACGGGGCCATGGGTGTTGGGGTCTTTGTAATAGTGTCCTTTACGCTGTAAACGTTAACTTGAAATTACGTTGAATCATTATTTTGCGGTTTTTTTGCAACATCGATTACCGTGCATTGTGGTCTAATTCCGTCCGCCAATTTATCCAAAAGTACCAGATACACTATGGCAACAACATTGAGTGCCACATTAAGGCAAACATACAACAACAAGAACATCAATGGCTCACAGTGTCTGTAAAGGGGAAACCAAAAAATAATGGAAATCTTCTAAAATACAGTTGCAACTGGAATTCAATGACTGAAGAGAGTTTAGCAGCTAAACCTGATAATAATTAAGACTATGAAAACCCCCTGGTTGTTTTTTCACGATCTGAATCAATAATGTCTTTCGTTCTAAAAGGTAGCAATGGTCAAACCGTCGCTCGAATGGTCCCCCACTAACTCTCAGTGTCACTCGTCCGTTGACATGGACGCAAGTTCTTCTTCTTGTGCCGGCATGGCACATTCTTAGCTGCAATGGCGTCTTCTAATCAATTCCTTCTTCGGCTTCTTTTGTTAGGAAGTTGTGTATGTGTTGACATTGTTCGCTGATATGATCATGAGGAGGAGGATGGTATAACTTCGTCGGTTGCGATTGCAGCATTTTGACATCAAGTCTTTTCTTCGTGTGGTCACGTACTCTGCACTTAATCTTGGCTGCTACAAGATAGTGGTCCAAATCGCAGTTACCATTTCGGAGCATCCGCAAATCCAACACGCTGGATGCATGCCTTTCGTCTATCACAGATGACATCCCTGTTTCCCTATTGGTTTCGCGATGTTCCAACCTGGTGCTGCTTATTATCAAATTTCTTACGGCGGCGGTGTCATCGTGGAGGCTGAACTTCCGACGGTGGGACCAAAGACGTTTTCCCTGCCTACTGTGCCATTAAAATATTCCAAGAACATTTTTATGTCATGGCCGGGACAGCAGTAGTAAGTGTTTTCCTCTGGATCGTAAAACTTATCTTCGGTCTCTTCGTCTTTCTCTTCCGTCAGCGCGTGAACTCAAATAAAGCATGTACCAAGTTCAAGTACTTTCCTATTTAGAAAAAATACGAAGTTGTGCTTGCTTGCCTACAAAGTTCCAACACTCATGCAAGAGAATCAGACCTCAAATATTTACAGACGTTTCGAAACTCAGACACATTTTGAATAGAAACGGATTATCCAATTATAATTATTGTAGTTTGATGCCGACAGACATAAAAGGTGTTTTTTATTGAGGTATAGAACTTCGAATTGAAATAAAACACAAGAAAGTCGTTTTAATGTCCATCAATTTGGCTTTATTGGAAGGATAATTTTATGCCATTAATGTTTAAATAAGATTTCGGGCATGTGGCCGCCGTTTGCTTGTTGACGTAGCCATTCAACCAAAAATGAGCCTCATCACTGAACAAAATTTTGTGATGAAAATCAGCATCGAGATGAATCTCATTTTCGGCCCATACACCAAAATCACGACGCATTGCATGGTCTCGCGGCTTTAATTCTTGCACAAGCTGGATCTTATAAGGTCGCAAGCCAAGATCCATGGTTAACCGAACTAATTGCTCTGATGGACTTTTATGTCGACCATAAAATGGACGGAACTTGCGGTGAACTTCGCGAACTGAACCATTACTTTCGAAATAAATTTGCACGATTTGCAAGCGTTGTTCTTTTATCAACCTGTTCATGATGAAATGGCAAACCAAACTAAATATTAATCACTTGACAGCTGACAAAATGGCCGCCAGTTAAAAAAGTGATGCCAACTTAAAGTTCTATACCCCAATAAAAAACACCATTTAGTTGCAATCCACCTGGCTGTTAAAGTAGTTCCTATTTCGAAAGTCAAATATGCAAACCAGAAACCAGTGGGCGTAAACATACTCGAAAAAGAGATAGAAAATGTAACAAAGTTTTTTTGCAGAGGCAAATAAAGCCGATCACTTGATTGAGATTTTAATCAGAAAGTAGTCAAAATAAATTAGTAAAGGACCAAATTAAACAAAAATACCTTTTGTATTTTTCACATAAATGCATAAATGATGGAGCGTTATTTTTGTTTAGTTCATAAGTTACCATTAACAAATGCTTTACATGTTAGAACCACTGTGCGAGGTCTGACTGCCCCAAACAACATAACAAAAGTGGAATGCCACATTAAAAGTACTTTTATCGCTTCTCTAAATGTTTAGTGTTGTAATGAATTTGATATCTATGGTTGTATGTACCTACAATAACAACAACATAATAACAATACATATGACGACGACGGTGATACTGATGTACATATACATACATGTGGATGTGTATAGCAGGACCAAGATATTTATGTAGTTGTAATGGTGGCTGATGGTGACGGCCGCGTTTCTGTGAGTTTTCGAGGTAACGATACTTATGGCAACACATGTGTGTGTGTGTGTGTGTAATTACACTTATACGAACACACATACAAATATTTAAAACTACAAAATACATACTTATATTTCATGTTCAATAGCTTTATTTCCTATTCGAACGTTATAAAGTACACACAAGCAACAACGGCATATCCCCTCACAATTGGGCCATAATGTCAGAGAGATGGAGAGCGAGAGCGAGAGAGTGTGTATGTTCATTTAATGTTCATTCGTCCGATTAACTGCGTTTCATGTGAGTGTTAAGAACATTTTCCGTACTTCGGTAAGCTATTTATTGCGTAAAAATAGAATTTATGACAGAATATTACATTTTACAGATAAAGCTTTTAAACGTTTCAGAAAAGACCGAAAACTAATTTCTGTGATTATGAACTTGTAAATGGAGAATGGTGGCCGGACAAATTGTTCCAATTGAAGAGAAAAATTAGTAAAATTATTGAGAATAAAAAACATATACAATTTTAAATGCGTTAACTTTCTGAGCGAACTCAATTTACATTTTCTGGTTAATAGTAGATCTGTGAAAACCTCACATAGCCAAATTTTATATAATGTTTTTACATTATGTCAAATGATAAAGACTACAGCCTTAAAAATATAAATCAAGTGAATGGAATAACAAAATAAAAGTATTTTATTACATCAATGTTACTGATTACAAAAATAGCACAAGGAAAATGCGTGACTATAGCAGATTTTTTTTTACAGATTTTCGATGCACAACTACATACTTGTAAACATGAATACAGTCTTCAAATCTTACTATTATAATGTATTTTTTTCGGACTTCATATAAACACTATTCTTGAGTATATTCAGTAGATTTAATTTGGTTATTTGTAGTTCATTGTTGGTCCTTTGTGGTTCATATTCTTATTTTAGATAACCCTTTCGCTACATTGTATCCATATGGAACATTCAACTTTGGTGGCGTCTAGAAATCTCTAAATCAATGAATTGATTTGGATGTCGACGGATAATTGTTATTTGAGGTCTTGTGAATAGTTTTCTTAAAAAAAAATTGATGTTTTGACAAAACTGAGAAAAATACAGCAATTTAAAAAAAAAAACCTTTTTTAAATTTATTTTTTTGGAAAAAAAGGGTTTTTTATTTTACAAACTACATGTATACAGGTCCAAAATTTTGTTTCAAAAACTTTACAATTATAAAGAGTAATGTTTATTTTAATGATTTGCATTTTTTGTTTTATCACAAATAAAGCATCTGCTGATTTTTTAAACATTGTATGTATCCATATGGATACAAACGTTGTGGTTGTAAACATTCTACACACAATGCAAATAAAATCATTTTGCGTTTGATTCTGTTACGGTGCAGACGTTCTTTTTTAGCTCTGGTACGATTTAAATTTATTAAGAAAAATGGCAAGAAAAATAAAAGATTCTGAAATTGAATTGAATTGTAATATAAGAGGGAACAGAGTCGGCAAAGTTGATTTTAAAAAAGAAGGCCGTGGAACTTTTTACTTCCGTATAGAAAGAGCGGATAATATTTTTCTTCTAAGATGGCTTGATGGGGAAATTGTGCAACTTCTGTCATCAATTCATGGCCATGTGCCCGTTAACGAAGTGTCGCGATTTTGTGCTGAAAAGAAGAAAAGTTTCGATATAACACAACCAAACATTGTGTCAGAGTGCAACATCAATATGGGAGGAGTAGACAAAATGGATTTTCTCCTTTCTTTATATAGAATTTCGATTAGATCTGGGAAGTGGACTCTTAACATTTTTGACCACTTTATTGATTTAGTTGTATGTAATTCGTGGTTAGAATATAGAATAGATCACGACAACAATAATATGAAAAATAAATTGTAATTTTATAATTTTTAGTTTGACCATTTAAGTATATACAATGTTCGCTTATATTAAAAAAAATAATTTTCAATGTTAAAACTACTAAAATAAATAAAATTTCAATTATAAAAAAAAAAATATACTAGCATTTTTCTTTACCATACAAGAAAATTTGTATCCATATGGATACATTCCAAAAAACACATTTAGGATAAAAATTTTTAAAAATTGAGTATTGATTGTTATTCCCAGGGCCAAAAATAGTAAAAATCCAAAAAATTGGATTTTTTAAGCAACCCAGTAAAAACCTGTAGCCAAAGTGATAATCTTGATAAAAAAATATTCCTTAGAAATATTATTGTTCCTACAGCTTAGATTTAACGAAGTCAATCACATACAAATTTTAATATCACTCATATATTTTTTCTAAGGCACGAATTTGACTTTAATTGCATTTATACACACGTTGAATATGGAGGTGGTTGTGGTCACACCTTGCTGAATAATATGTTTTTTTGACAGGAACGATCCAATGAGCATAATTTGAAGCCACATCCACCAGATCGCATAGACGGCACATATGTATGTGAAATGTTGCCAACTCCATTAAAGGGGATTACTTTTCTTTGATGTTGGTCTTGCAAATTCAGCGCCACTTTAATTTGTGTATAACAATGTTTATATATTTTTGGCACATGTTTCGGTGTATGTATAAACATCCTCTCCTCCATAGACACGAGTAAGGTCCACGGTTTATGATTTTTTCGTGGTCATTGTTTTGAGTAACGTTTTAATGTCATGTCATTATTACTTTTCTCTTCTGCTGCGGCTGATGGGTTGCCACTCGTATTATTTGTTGTAGTTGTTAATAAAACACATGCTGTTTTTCCACTTCTGCCACAGTTTTTAGACATAAAACTGCAGCAATAACGACAAAAGGCAGACAAAACAAATCGCATAAACATGTTTCATGCCCGGACGCCACCATCGTCATCATTTATGTTGTAAAGGACACTACATCGAGCTCGGAATTATTATCACACATCCCGAACACGAGAAAATTACATTCTGATTTGTTATTTAGTTTTGCGAGTGATACATTTCCCTTACTCTGCGGCACTTACGAACAGGACAAACCGAAAGGACATTAAACGCACGTTTCTTGTTTCTTTAACATTTTTGGTTTTGTGTGTTTGCTGGGTTTTGTTTTCGGTAAGTGGATTTTTATGTGAAAATAAATATTTAAAGACTTAATTTTCTTGCTGCTGTTATTGCTTATCGAAGCTGTTCATGTTTTTGTTATTGATTTAATTTTTATGTTAAGTGAAATATGTCATCAAATGTAATGTCTCTTTTTTTGCAGGATGAATTATATTATAATTGTAAATAATAATATTTCGGCATGTTTTTGGCTTTTTATACCCTCACCCTACGGGTAGGAGGGTATATATCATTTGATACGACCCAAAAGTGTAACACCTAGAAATATTCAGATTAGAACCCAGGTGTCTTTGAAACAAATTCGATTTATGACTTTCTGAATCGTTTGAGCCATGTCCGTCTGTCCGTCTGTCCGTCTGTCCGTCTGTCCGTCTGTCCTGCTGGTACGCACGATAACTTTCGAAAGAGTTAAGCAATCACTCTGAAATTTGGCATGGCTGAATATTTTCCGAAAACTGCTTATGGGATTGCATATGGGCTATATGGCCACACCCCTTCGGGTACCTCCCATACAAATCTGATATTTCGCCCACTTTATAAATCGTGTAATAATATCAACACGCGCATGTTCGATCTTGGCCAAATTCCGTATTTAGTAATGGTATAACTGGACAAAGTTTCGGACAAAAACTTGGCAGTCTGGCAACTCCCCTTCTGGTACCTCCCATACAAATGTACCATCCCGCCTACCTTAGAAATCGTGTAATAACACCAATACGCCCAATGCGATCTCGCCCAAATTTTGTATTTAATAAACGTATAGTTAGACTAAGTTTTGGACAAAAACTTGTCAGTCTGGCAACTCCCCTTCTGGTACCGCCCATACAAAAGTACCATTCCGCCTACCTTAGAAATCGTGTAATATATCCAATATGCCCAACGCGATCTTGTTCAAATTTTGTATTGAGTAAGGCTATAGTTAGACTAAGTTTTGGACAAAAACGTGGATGTCTGGCAACTTCCCTTCTGGTACCTCCCATACAAATGAACCATCCCGCCTACCTTAGAAATCGTGTAATAACACCAAAATGCCCAACGCGATCTTTCCCAAATTTTGAATTAAGTAAGGCTATAGTTGGACTAAGTTTTGGACAAAAACTTGGATGTCTGGCAACTCCCCTTCTGGTACCTCCCATACAAATGTACCATCCCGCCTACCTTAGAAATCGTGTAATAACACCAAAATGCCCAACGCGACCTTGCCCAAATGTTGTATTAAGTAAGGCTATAGTTGGACTAAGTTTTGGACAAAAACGTGGATGTCTGGCAACTTCCCTTCTGGTACCTCCCATACAAATGAACCATCCCGCCTACCTTAGAAATCGTGTAATAACACCAATACGCCCAATGCGATCTTGCCCAAATTTTGTATTTAATAAACGTATAGCTATACAAGGTTTTGGACAAAAACATGGAAGTCTGGCAACTCCCCTTCTGGTACCTCCCATACAAATGTACCATCCCGCCCATTATAAACCGTGTAGTATTATAAATATGACCAATTAGATCTTGCCCAAATTCTGTATTTAGTAAAGCTATAGCTAGACACAGTTTCGGACAAAAACTTGGAAGTCTGGCAACTCCCCTTCTGGTACCTCCCATACAAATGAACCATCCCGCCTACCTTAGAAATCATGTAATAACACCAAAATGCCCAACGCGATCTTTCCCAAATTTTGAATTAAGTAAGGCTATAGTTGGACTAAGTTTTGGACAAATACTTGGATGTCTGGCAACTCCCCTTCTGGTACCTCCCATACAAATGTACCATCCCGCCTACCTTAGAAATCGTGTAATAACACCAAAATGCCCAACGCGACCTTGCCCAAATTTTGTATTTAATAAACGTATAGCTATACAAGGTTTTGGACAAAAACATGGAAGTCTGGCAACTCCCCTTCTGGTACCTCCCATACAACTGTACCATCCCGCCTACCTTAGAAATCGTGTAATAACACCAAAATGCCCAACGCGACCTTGCCCAAATTTTGTATTTAATAAACGTATAGCTATACAAGGTTTTGGACAAAAACATGGAAGTCTGGCAACTCCCCTTCTGGTACCTCCCATACAAATGTACCATCCCGCCCATTATAAACCGTGTAGTATTATAAATATGACCAATTAGATCTTGCCCAAATTCTGTATTTAGTAAAGCTATAGCTAGACACAGTTTCGGACAAAAACTTGGAAGTCTGGCAACTCCCCTTCTGGTACCTCCCATACAAATGAACCATCCCGCCTACCTTAGAAATCATGTAATAACACCAAAATGCCCAACGCGATCTTTCCCAAATTTTGAATTAAGTAAGGCTATAGTTGGACTAAGTTTTGGACAAATACTTGGATGTCTGGCAACTCCCCTTCTGGTACCTCCCATACAAATGTACCATCCCGCCTACCTTAGAAATCGTGTAATAACACCAAAATGCCCAACGCGACCTTGCCCAAATTTTGTATTTAATAAACGTATAGCTATACAAGGTTTTGGACAAAAACGTGGATGTCTGGCAACTCCCCTTCTGGTACCTCCCATACAAATGTACCATCCCGCCTACCTTAGAAATCGTGTAATAACACCAAAATGCCCAACGCGACCTTGCCCAAATTTTGTATTTAATAAACGTATAGCTATACAAGGTTTTGGACAAAAACATGGAAGTCTGGCAACTCCCCTTCTGGTACCTCCCATACAAATGTACCATCCCGCCCATTATAAACCGTGTAGTATTATAAATATGACCAATTAGATCTTGCCCAAATTCTGTATTTAGTAAAGCTATAGCTAGACACAGTTTCGGACAAAAACTTGGAAGTCTGGCAACTCCCCTTCTGGTACCTCCCATACAAATGAACCATCCCGCCTACCTTAGAAATCATGTAATAACACCAAAATGCCCAACGCGATCTTTCCCAAATTTTGAATTAAGTAAGGCTATAGTTGGACTAAGTTTTGGACAAATACTTGGATGTCTGGCAACTCCCCTTCTGGTACCTCCCATACAAATGTACCATCCCGCCTACCTTAGAAATCGTGTAATAACACCAAAATGCCCAACGCGACCTTGTTCAAATTTTGTATTGAGTAAGGCTATAGTTGGACTAAGTTTTGGACAAAAACGTGGATGTCTGGCAACTTCCCTTCTGGTACCTCCCATACAAATGAACCATCCCGCCTACCTTAGAAATCGTGTAATAACACCAATACGCCCAATGCGATCTTGCCCAAATTTTGTATTTAATAAACGTATAGCTATACAAAGTTTTGGACAAAAACATGGAAGTCTGGCAACTCCCCTTCTGGTACCTCCCATACAAATGTACCATCCCGCCCATTATAAACCGTGTAGTATTATAAATATGACCAATTAGATCTTGCCCAAATTCTGTATTTAGTAAAGCTATAGCTAGACACAGTTTCGGACAAAAACTTGGAAGTCTGGCAACTCCCCTTCTGGTACCTCCCATACAAATGAACCATCCCGCCTACCTTAGAAATCATGTAATAACACCAAAATGCCCAACGCGATCTTTCCCAAATTTTGAATTAAGTAAGGCTATAGTTGGACTAAGTTTTGGACAAATACTTGGATGTCTGGCAACTCCCCTTCTGGTACCTCCCATACAAATGTACCATCCCGCCTACCTTAGAAATCGTGTAATAACACCAAAATGCCCAACGCGACCTTGCCCAAATGTTGTATTAAGTAAGGCTATAGTTGGACTAAGTTTTGGACAAAAACGTGGATGTCTGGCAACTTCCCTTCTGGTACCTCCCATACAAATGAACCATCCCGCCTACCTTAGAAATCGTGTAATAACACCAAAATGCCCAACGCGATCTTTCCCAAATTTTGAATTAAGTAAGGCTATAGTTGGACTAAGTTTTGGACAAAAACTTGGATGTCTGGCAACTCCCCTTCTGGTACCTCCCATACAAATAAACCATCCCGCCTACCTTAGAAATCGTGTAATAACACCAAAATGCCCAACGCTATAGTTGGACTAAGTTTTGGACAAAAACTTGGATGTCTGGCAACTTCCCTTCTGGTACCTCCCATACAAATGAACCATCCCGCCTACCTTAGAAATCGTGTAATAACACCAAAATGCCCAACGCGATCTTTCCCAAATTTTGAATTAAGTAAGGCTATAGTTGGACTAAGTTTTGGACAAAAACTTGGATGTCTGGCAACTCCCCTTCTGGTACCTCCCATACAAATAAACCATCCCGCCTACCTTAGAAATCGTGTAATAACACCAAAATGCCCAACGCTATAGTTGGACTAAGTTTTGGACAAAAACTTGGATGTCTGGCAACTCCCCTTCTGGTACCTCCCATACAAATGAACCATCCCGCCTACCTTAGAAATCGTGTAATAACACCAAAATGCCCAACGCGACTTTGCCCAAATTTTGTATTAAGTAAAGCTATAGTTGGTATAAGTTTTGGACAAAATCATGGACGTCTGGCAACTCCTCTTCTGGTACATACATACAATTTTCGAGAAAAAACTCTACAATATTTTTTTTTCTATAACATTCGGTATTTTGAGGTTGCTATTATGGTATATGAGACTTATATTTTTTTTCTGAGGGTGAGGGTATATATAAGTCTGTTTACCCGACTGCAACTTTTCCACTGGTTTTTATTGTGTTTGATAAATATGAAACACTCTCACAAACCGAAGATCGTGGATGGGAATTTTTTTTCCCCACGACGAAACCAATAGAAATATTTCCCTAACCATTTTTTCGTTTGTTTTATCTTGACCGGTATCAATTATGAAATAGGTTTGCATTAGATAGCCTAATGACTGGAGCCTATAATGTATTTAACACGTTTGCAAAAATAAATTGGAGGCTTATGTCCATGAAGTGAAAATTCCCATTGGTTCTTAGTAAGTTTGTTTGTTGGCTCTATGAAAAATGCACCAAATGCAAAGTGTGCCGCTGATCGGTAGTGTATCCATTTTAAATCTCAGATCACGTTTCGATGCCATCACAACTTTATTGTTTCGTTTAGTTCTCCCACAAAATTGGACTTATGGAAGTTTGTAGCCAGTTATAGAGAAATCCAAGTTATGACAATTCGAGATGTCCACTTAATGCTACTACCACTAGAATTCTTTCGACTTAAAGAAAATTCAACTTATAAAAGTTCGGGTTATGGAAATTCCAGAGACGATGGTCCTAACATGAAAGCCACGTTTCTCAGAAGAATTTAAACTTCCACCAAATTTTTGTTCATAATATTTTCAATAGTATCGGACAAGACAATAACAAATGACAATTCCAAATGGCACATTTATTTCCAAAACATTTTTGTGAAATTTTTATTTTGTCAAGAATATTGAAAATACCACAGCGATTATTCAGAAGCATTGCTCATGCCTAAATCGGGGCTGGATCATAGGACGTCACAAAATACAAGTTCTTGGGCTGTATCGCGTGTTTTTCAACAGCTAGAGAACTCAAAATGATAATACAAGACAGAAATATTGTTGGAATGATTTTTTTTTTCATTTTAAGAATTAATTTTATTACTTTTTTTCTAAAATATGATTTCCGGCATATGTTCGCCGCGGTTACGGCGATTAGTCCAATTTTTTACTAATATGACAATAAATCTGAGATGAGCTACAATTGAAGCCTCGTTTCTCAGAATTTAAACTTCCCCCAGATTTTTGTTTACAACATTTTCAATGGTATCGGACAAGACAATACCAAATGGCACATTTATTTCCAAAACATTTTTGCGGAATTTTTATTTTGTCAAGAATACTGAAAATACTTCTTCGGAAGCATCTCTCATTCCTAAATCGGGGCTGGATCATAGGACGTCACAAAATAAAACTTTTTGCGTTATATCGCGTGTTTTTCAACAGCTAGAGAAGTGATAATACAAAACAGAAATATTGTTGCAATGAAATTTTTTCATTTATATCTGGTAGATAATTTTACTATTTACGATTAGTAAACTCAATTTTTAGTTTTCAACACTTCAAGAGTTGCTGGTTTATCGACTTAAACCAACGACTTTATATAGCCCCATAAAAAGTAATCTAGATACGTTAAATCGAATGAAGGGAGCCAGCGAACACGATTACTTCTGGATATACAGTTCTGACCAAATTGATTTTGAAATACAACGATTGTTCAGTGCGTTGTATGGTAAATTGCACCGTCTTGTTGGAACCAAATGTCATCGATTTTTACCGGATTAATATTTTAGAAACATACTTTCAGTCAACGCTCGCCATGCACAGTAACTATTGCTCCTTCCTCATTTCGAAACAAATAAGAACCGATGATGCCATCAGCGTGTAAACCACATCAATTTCAATGGATGTAATGGTGATTCGTTAACGACTTGAGGATTTCCTTCGCTTCAAATAGGACAATTGACGTAGGACTGATTGATGTTGCTTGGCTAAAATGAACTAACTGCTCTAAGAACTTTACAAACAGATTTATGTTTTTTTTATACCCTGAGGGTATATATCTTTTGATACGGCTCAAAAGCGTAACACATAGAAATATTCAGATTAAAACCCAGGTGTCTTTGAACCAAATTCGATTCATGGCTTTTTCAATCGTTTGAGCCATGTCCAACGCGATCCTGTCCTATAGCTAGATAATATCAATATGCTTAACTCGATCTTGCCCAAATTCTGTATTTATTAAAGGTATAACTGGACAAAGTTTTGGACAAAAACCTGGAAGTCTGGCAAACTCCCCTTCTGGTACCTCCAATACAAATGTACCATTCTGCCGTAGAAATCGTGTAAAAATATCAATATGCCCAACGCGATCTTGCCCAAAAAGTAGCTAGACAAAAGTTGTGGACAAAAACTTAGAAGTCTGGCAACTCCCCTTCTGGTACCTCCCATACAAGTGTACCATTCCAACCACTTTAGAAATCGTGTAATTATATAAATTCGCTCAACGAATCTTTCCGAAATTCTATATTTAGTAAAGTTTTAACTACATACAATTTTCAAGAAAAAAATTTGCTTTTGTAAAAACATGTAATACAATATTTTCTATAATATGCGGTATTTTAGGTTGACTTTCCGTTACTTCGGAATATGAGACTTGTATGTTTTCACTGAGGGTGAGGGTATATATAAGTCGGTTTACCCGACTGCAACTTTTTCACTGTTTTTTTTTTTTTTTTTTAATTTCCATAATTTGGAAGCGTTGGATGCGATTCATGATGACTCACCAAACCTTACTGAATAGAAATATTAACATAGTTAGACATTAATATTGAAGGTAGACGCAATTGCCTAACAAAACAACTTCAGATACATCCCGGGCAGAATGCAGAGTGTTTCAACTCGTTTTTAGCGAACTGTAACTTTTGTTTTAACAGTTTTGAGAGCCCCAAATTTGTTTGTTTTCTAATTTTCTTATTTAAATTTTTAATACGAAAATGTAGTCGACGTTTGAAAATAAACTAAACAAAATAAATTCTGTCAATATGATAAAATTGAATGAAATAAAAAAATTTAAAAAAACGGACAACACTACGTGGTAAAAGACCAAACAAAACGACCAGTGTCCCCCAGTTTTGCCCAAAGTGTGCATTTTTTTATGGGACTCCAAAGACCTCTTACTCTGTAAGACGAAATGTAGCTCATAAAGAACAAAAATTGTGAACATACAAAATCACAAAAACTTCACCATCAAGTTCAAAATTGAAAAATACTTAAAAAAAATCAATTTTTTTACCTTTTTTCCCCTATTCAGGTTCATAGCTAGCAAACCGTTAAAAATTCAAGGAAACAATTAATCATCAAAATATACGCCACTATATACCGATGGAGCTTAACACATATTTTAATTTATATTGTTTCATTGCCAATTTATAATTTACATAAAAACATCACAGGACAATACATTACTCGATAGGAGTCGGCTTTCATCAGTGGGTCCCGATTAGGAAAATTATAACGTCAACAGACCACAAAATAATGCGAGCCATCAAATCTAATACAGAGGGAAATTATTATGTATTAAACACTTCCAATTATGCAAATCCACCCATATTTTTTAATTATTCAGTTTTCTGCTTAATCTCCCGAAATCTTCTACGGCATATAACCTTCTTCAATCAAATGTCTTTAAAATGTTAGTGATTGGTAGAGGTACGGACATATGTCTGAAACAAGCAAGCATAAACTGCATAGCTATAGACATACGATCATTTCTCACCGACCAAATCCACAGCCAATGTTATGCGGCAGCTAAGCCAGTACTCACATTCGTTCGCAGCCGTTACCAAATCCAGTGCTGTGGCCGTTACAATGTTTGTTGCAAATATTTTATGTTACTGCTCTTTTGTCATTCCACTTTTATGGAATGGAGTTTCTATAACATCCTTGGCAATCGTAAGCAATTAACCTAAAAAAACTTAGTCCTTCTTCTTTGTGTCGCTTCGTACTTACGTTAGTTGTACGTACTTGGCCAAGAACACACACGCACATGTACTACAACATGAGCCATGGGCCATAAAAACTCAATGGCATTAAGGAAAGGAAGACATGTTGTAAAAAAGTGGCAACTCAAACACACACCGACACACACCGATATACACATACATACATGTTAAGTGTCATTGTTGGTTAGTATGATGGCCGATTGACAATGTTTTATGGCAACTGTCTCCTCTTCTTTTTTCGGCTCGTACCCATTGCCCCGATATCCCGTAGTGCAGCATGGTCTGGGTTGTATGTATGTGTATATAGTGGTGTAGGAAAATCCTTCGTCATTGGCTTGTGCGAGTGTGTGTTCATTTACAACGTCTGATTAAATATGCGTTCAATGCTGCTACAATTTTATCTTTAATGATTTTTCTTTCCATCTTCTCTTCGTTGTAGTTTATGCGCTTTGATAGGTACTGATAAGGATTTAAAGCTTTGTCGTCTCTACTAGAAGAATGTCAAAGTGAATACAGTCAAAATAGCAGCAACACCGCCAATGACAACAACAACAACAACAAGAACAGAAAAATCGATTAGGAGATTTCTCCAAAAATGGAAAAAAAAAACAAACGAGATAAATTGTGAACTGTTAACAATGAAGGTGTGCTAAGCTTTACGTTACATGGATGTCAGTGGAATTAGAAGATAAACCGGTAAAATGACATGGAACAGAAGACAAATTGAGTAGTTTAGTCTACGTTAACATGGTATAGGGTGAACATTGATGTCGTATGGTTGGTTGCCAACAATTCTCGGTCAGACCCATTTCAAATATGTTGAAGCATACAAATAGTCAATGTAAGTGATTAATTGAGATCTCTGGGCACTATTTGGTAAAATGGCTACAAGCTTATCGCAATCGAATAGAATAGAAAATTTAAAGTACGTCGGCTATTTCGGATTTTAATCAAGTTTCTCACGTCCTACAGCCTAACCAATTTCTGTAATCGTGTTGCGTTCGTCTGGGCGATGTCAATTGCTCACTTCGGAGTTGCGACTCGACGCCGTTAAACTTATTTTTTTTTTTTGAGGAGAACCGAGTAGTACCGATATTATGCCGACCATCCTTATAAAGGGTGTTTTTTATTTGGGTATAGAACTTTAAGTTGGCATCACTTTTTTAACTGGCGGCCATTTTGTCAGCTGTCAAGTGATTAATATTTAGTTTGGTTTGCCATTTCATCATGAACAGGTTGACAAAAGAACAACGCTTGCAAATCGTGCAAATTTATTTCGAAAGTAATGGTTCAGTTCGCGAAGTTCACCGCAAGCTCCGTCCATTTTATGCCATTACATCCACAAAAACTGACTGTTTGGTGTGCTCTATGGGCTGGTGGAGTCATTGGGCCATACTGCTTCCGAAATAATGCTGGAGAGTCAGTTACCGTTAATGGAGACCGGTATAGAGCCATGATAACCGACTATATTGTTCCTGAATTGGATGGCATGAATGTGGATGAGTTGTGGTTCCAACAAGTGGTTGAAAATTGGACCTGTAGAATTGGCTTTATTCGAGCCAGCCGCGGCGGCCACATGCCCGAAATCATATTTAAACATTAATGGCATAAAATTATCCTTCCAATAAAGCCAAATTGATGGACATTAAAACGATTTTCTTGTGTTTTATTTCAATTCGAAGTTCTATACCTCAATAAAAAACACCCTTTACTATTCAGACCGCTGAGGCGAATATCGAACAACCTCTTCGTAAGATGGAGACAGAAACTGTACCCCAGTCGAAGTAGCTATATGATGATTTTTGGTAACCTTGTTTCATTTTCTTAATCCCTGTAATTTTCTGTTCACTTAAAGATTTTTGTCATTTAAATCCCTGTTTATTTTTCGTTTTGTCGTGGCTCTGTATATTTTCAAGGTATTTAATATTATCTGGCAGGGACACTTCTATCAAAACTTGTTGCATTTCGTGTGAGTAATACCTCATATCGATGCATACCAAGTTCTCTCAGAGATCGCTCTATACGAGTTGTTATAAATTGGATCTTATATATTGAGCATATGTTTACCGCTATAATTCCATAAGATCCTGTTCTTTATCCTTAGTCTTAATATAGAACAGCCTATGTTATTCCCACTGATTTCATCTTTGCCACGTCTCCTAGAGATCATGATATGTTAGCGATGTTGATGCACGCAAGAGCCAGTGCTTTTTGTTGTCATACAAACCTTCCACTGATTCAACATTGTCGTCAATCTCTTTGGTTGGTGTGAATATCGACGAATCAGACATTGTTGATGGTATTAGCAAGAAGAAGCATGGAGATGCTCGATGGGCTAGCCATGTTTTCGTAGCGTCGAATGAAGCATTTAAGTGGCTTCTTGAAGCGTTTCATCCAATCTCTTAAATTAATTACAAATAGAGTTATGAATTGAAATTTATAAAATTTTCTTAGCTTTCCGTGAAATTCTCTGAGCCTGTTACAACATATGAGTCTTGGAGAAAATCGTTTGAAAATCGCACAGCTAAAATTTGTATTATATTCCTGTACAAATTAACTGGTTGGAATTATTGATTGTCCACTCCTCTATAGGTCATTATTATCATTTTTTTAATATTCCATTATAAAGGAACAATTATTCTTGTAATAAACCAATTGTAAGATTATTAAAAGAATTTAATACATTTAGATTTATCTTATTCTATTATTACATTTATTGAAATTTTCTAATTATATTATTTCTAGATATAGACTAGTGAATAAATAAATCAATATTAACATCACCTACATACGCCCAATAATGTAATATAACTCCTCTATATGGACAGGGTCTTCAGACACATGTTGGCAACTCCTGGACCGTGTACAGAAAGAGCGGTGGTGATTATAAGGAATAGTAGAGAATCCCACTCTATTCCATCAGCATCGCCCGAATGTGCGTTGTATATAGTTGTTCTATAGATATTTGTACGTATCTGATCTTTGGATGTTCATCGTCTGGTCCCTGGCGTTAGAACATTTAGCTGGAATACGCCATTATCCGGAGCATCTCATCTGTTCATTGTCAAAAGGCCTGTTGATCGAAAGACGCAATACCAGGGTTGTATAAGTCAACTCACGAAAAGTCGATTAAAAAAAATTGTGAAAAATTACGTCAACTATTGATTACCAGAAAGTCGAGAAAATCGACTATTGAATTGATCTCATTTTACCCTTTTTGTTAAGTATTTAACTTAAAATTTAATTGTATTTTGTAGACAAATCCGTAGTAATTGTTATGTTTTTATTTTTAAACAAAAAGCCAAAAAGTCGAGTTAAATCAAATTGAAAACCAAAAAAGTCGAAAAATCTACAGTTTTACTAGTAGTATAAAGATCGACAAGTCAATAACAATACAACCCTACGCACTACAGAGAAAATTCATTATTTAGTCGAACTATTCGTATGTGGATTACTCTTCCAGAAAGAGGGTTTTCTATCACCTGTGAAATTAAATTCATTCATTATTTCCTTCATCCGATACCCTAATTTCTTAACCGATACCTGTGCATCGCATTTATAGTGTTAGACTGCGTTGATAGTGTGCTTGCCTATGGTCTGTCGCTGTAAAAATCAAGCCAAATGGTCTGTCTCACCAGGTTTACCCTTGGATATAAATTTACTTTGCGTTGAAATTAATAAATAAATAAAATAATAATAAAAAAGAAAACAAAAACCATTTGACCCCTTTTTTGAACAATTTTGATGATTTATTGTCACGCTTTCTGATTATTTCCGAAATCGTTTCCCACTTACACCTATTTTTCTATTCATTTAAACTATTTTTCTCAATGTCTATTTATTCCCCCTTTTTAAGAGCTAATTGAGTTATTTAACGAATTTTCAGCTTCTCACACTTTTCATAAATTGAAATCACATTCAAAGTTTTTTGCACTTTCCTATTTTCCAATATTTGCCTGTTCTTATTAACAGTACAGTATGAAACGTTTTTTTAATTAACAACCGCCGTGTTATTCCGATTTGAATCCGCTTACTCTTGGCAAAAGTAGTCTTACTACGATTTTTGAATGGTTCGCCCTATTGGTTTTGCTCCCCGTTTATCCACTTTTTCTTCTACCGAAACTCTACGATAAACTTTAAATCATTGGTTATAATTTACCATTTAAAGCTTTATTGTTGTTTCTTTTCATACCTTCCTTAATATTTAAAAATAACTTTAGCGCAATTTTTTTTTAACTGACACGTTTTTGTCCCTCCAATATATGTTTCACTTCCTTCCAACAGATTTCTAATGGAGTCGTAGAACGAATTCCTGTTCAGATTGGTCCTGTTTCATTCACCATTTATGCCGGTTTTCCGCTCCCTATACGTTCTAATATATATTTTAAGGAGTTTCACTTTATTTATCTATCCTTTATTCTTTTTCAAAAAATGTTTGGCTCCTTTCGGTTAGTTTAAAATTACCTGCCAAAACTGTTACCTTTTGGTTTATTGTTATAACATAATTCATTTTATTTTTTAGTTTATTAAAACTGAACTCGCAACGCATAGAAACTATCGAATGTTTCTATTCTTCCCAACTATCGATTGTTCTAACGCAGCGAAATTGTCGCCCACATCTGCCATGATTATAAGTTTAGTCCACCGTCTTGAGGAAAAGTTTTCAGTTGCCGGACTTCCTGGAAGTGATGCTCATCGAAATAATCGCAGTAAAGACAACGGGGATGCAGTGCGGCACAGTGTTGCAAATAATCCATCTGTATCGTCGCTGTTTCGAACAATTGCGTTCACTCCGAACAACATTGCAGAGAATTTTAACGTTGCGTCCTAAGAGGTACACATTAAATTTTGAAAAAATTTTGAAACAACTGCTACCTAATCCCTACATTACTAGGTTTTATTTAATCCCCTCTGTAGTAAATTTGTACCCCTTTTTTGTCCCGCCTCCGAACCACATCCACCGAATATGACAAAGCTTAGCTGTGGAAACATTTTTAAACAAAAATCGTTTTTCGAAGTGTTAGTGAGATGAGTGACCCCTTCAAAGAAGATATCTATTCTCGAATTTCAGGATTATAGCGCTTGAATCATAGTTTTTGTTTTCTCACTTTATCGTGTTGGGCGAGAAATCCAGAGTTTGAATCAAATTCAATCCTTAATGGAATTTTGAGTGGCACCAACGTATACGTTACCCTATTTTCTAAAACAAATTATTGCAAAATAAAACCTGTACGACATAACATACTTTACGGCAAGTTACGCTGTAACCACCATTCCGGACTTTCAAAACTAAACGTTATTTTAAAATTTGCAACCCGCATCGCATCCGTTTTCCGCTTGGCAAACAGACAAAGCATGAAAGACTATGCCATGGCTTGTCTACTAAAATATTTAAATTAATATTGTTTATTATTATCCCTTTCTTAATTATAAATTCCATTTAAGTTTAATGTTTATCTTTATTCTTTTGTGGCAAGGAATGGAATATTAAGTTGTTGTTGGTGGGATCTGCTGTTGTCGTTGCGTTTTTTTTTTGCGTTTTTAGTTGGCTTTTACTGTTTTGCGCTCAATGTATTTTGTTCCTTTTATTCTTTATTAATTATGAAAACACGAGATTAACAGCGAACAGTTTCGGAAAAAGAAAAAATAAATGGCAGCAGATAGGGGACGCTACAGTCGGCAAGAATGTCCACTGAAATGTCAGGACTTTGGAGAATTACCATGAAATACAAGTCGTCTTGAAAAATAACTCAGACTATTTGAAAGCCATAAGGCCACTGCAAGTCAATACAACCCACTCAATCCAGATATTGCTCTAAGCTTCCCTAACTTCCCATCACCAGTTCACATACAGAACAGACCACCTTGCTAATGGTAGCAGAAGATTATGATGATGTTAATGGTGATGACGATAAAGCCCTCACCTACACCACCAATCAGATTCACGCACACCCATACAATGCCATCCTGTTGAACTTAATAAAGGATAATGTTTTAAAAGGAGTTGGCCATTGTATCCCTCGTCGTCATCGTCGCCCTCATCATTGTTGTTGCTATTAGTGTTGTCAGCATAGAACGATAACTTTTGCACTCCTTTCATATTCAAAAGATAAAGTTTCATTTACTGTAAATGTAAATAATAATGATTCTTGTAAGTAATTTTTGGTAAATGCCGGTTCGTTCTTATACGAAAATAACATTTTCAAAAATATTTGCATGTAAATATTTGAGTTTTCGGAATAGGAAATTAACAAATACTGGAGAGTAATTATGATGACGACGACGACGACGATGATGATGATGACGGAGGTAAGTTGCATGCAACAGTATGAAATGAAAATGTTACCAAAGATGGAGTCGTAGCTAGACTTTGAATAAATATTGAACTTTAGAAAATTACACAAGTGCCATGAATTCGATAGAAACCTACTATGGCATCTTCTGTTAAATTAAACAATGAAAGCACACATTGTTGCAAAAGACAAACATGTGTGTCGGTTCATATGGACAAATTAAACAGTACTTTAATTATACCTTTCATTAATTTATTGCAAATAACATAAAGTAAATATTTTGTGTACTAGTACGAGATCCGCTAGAACCAATATGGCCGCAAAAACCATTAAATTAAACATCAGTATTTCTAATTGCAATAGTTTTGATGAGACCAGTGCAATGGAGTGGAGGGCAAAGGCCACTCGAAATAAGTTTAATACCACACGACATATGCAGTGAGTCTCGGAAAAGGGTGCTTTTATTCTCTAGGCCGTTTAATAGCAGTAGTTTTGAGTTATGTAAATGTTAATATTTAGCATTGTTAGAGATTCAGATGGTTAGCGTATGGTGTGACGTAAGGGAGATGAAGATCTTAGTGCCAAAAATATTACACCAACTGTTAAACATTGTCGCAGTTCTGTAGTGGTATGGAGCTACATCTCCGCCCTGCTAGTTCGAATTATGGACAGACATGTATATTTGTTAAAGAATTTTGCCTTTCCGGAAATGAGATATATTTTCATCAGGTTAATGATCTGAAACATACACACGTTAAACCGTATATTTTATACAACACCTATACGAACAACCACCCTAAAGTCAGGACTTGAATCCCATAGAAAAACTGTGGACGATGGCTACCCTAAAGCAAGTTTTACAGAAATAAAATTTTAAAGACTTTTTTTTTTTGAAAAATAATATTTTTTTATTATATTTTATAAAGAACATCTAGTCTGGGGAATTTCCGGAAAGGCATCAAACAATACAAATTGCCAATTCCCAGGAGTTGAAAAATTAAAAACCATCCCACCTGGTTTATTTATCGACAGTTCGTTAACTTCGAAAACTAATTAACTTGTACTTCTACGAAAACAATTTGGACCTGCAGCCTGGATGCATCCACCTACTTTCAATAGAAATAAGTGGCTACGAAACAAAGATACAAAACGGAAGTCTTTTTAGTTTAGGGATACAAAAAGCCAGAATTCTTTTTCAGATCTATGACATTTGTTCATTTTATAGTCATGGCAAAATTCCTCAATTCCAATCATACATTGTATCAACCTTCTGTGCTTTTAGTTTCATTTTTATAATGTTTTCTTAATGTTGAACAATGTATCTCAATATAAAAGTTGACTTCGGTTAAATAACACTGACATTGGGTATACAATTTGTTCACATATTTAACGTTTTTCTTGCGAAATAATCTCCGCCAGCTAGGAGACACACGAAAAAATAGTAATCACCGCAACGTTTACTATGGACAAATTCATATTTAAGCTCAATGTAAATTATGATATTTGCTGAGAAATCGTCCACAAATAAGATTTGCCATAAGCTCGTTATCGAAACGATGGAGTAATTTAATGCTAATCGATTCGATTCCCTGTGTAATCCAGCGATAAATGACTTTCGATGCCTACTTATGGCCGACAATAAAAATAAATTTTGTTGCATATCGACCTTAAGACTTTAATAATGAACGACATTTGTTTGTGATGCATACTTTAAGGAGCTCTGCTTCATACATGGCCATGCCAATAGAAGACGCGGCACCATAAAGAGAATTCTAATTTACTTTGCGGCAAAAAGAGAATTTGAAATTTTGTCTTTTATTAATGTCAAGTGTTTCAAATTATTTGCTTACATCGTGTGCCGTTTCTGCTGTTTGCCCTCATTTGGCACACGACACAAATGTTAAGGTTCAGTTTGTTAAGTCTGTCTGTTGGATTTTCTCGGCGATGTCATAATGCAGTGGCAAAATTAGAAATGTGAGGGAAATCAAGGTGTGTCACAAAGGCACACACACACAGAGAGCGCAGAGATTGTGTGTGATTGCAATTTCGATAACATCAAGTGTCTGGGATATTCAGGTGACATAAGGTATACATTCATTTTTATATAGTTGACATAGTCAGCGATGCACAGTGGGTCGACCGAATGTGTGTTATTAACATAAAATTTCTAATGATTTTAGAATAATATGCCCAGTATGGAAGCTCTTTTGGAACTTCAAACTTTTACAAAAAAAAAACAATTTCTGTTAATTTTGCAGTTACAGACAAACAATTTCAAATATTTGTATACCCTTGCTATGCTTAGATGTAAATTCGAATTCAGAAATCCATATACCACTGTGCTGTTAAAGCTACACCAAAAAAGAAATTATATTGAGATCAGCAACCATTAAACAAGTCTAAGGACGCCCACACACCTAGCTGGCATTAAAGTCTGTCGAAACAGGAAAATGAAAATTTACAAGGAAATTCTCAGTATTTTGCATGATGTCTATTACTTTAAACATATGTAAGTTGCTAACATCGTGGAAACAACATATAATGATAATGCAATCTAAGACGACATTGAAGGCTTCAATGGCGGGATGGAGAAAGATTTTAATGATATTTCCTATGGCAATACCACCCCTCGCCCACCACTGCATACCCTTGTTAAGTCTAATGAATTTTCATGAGTAGGAATATAAATTCTCATTATATGTGTTATTGCGCCTAAGGTGTGAGAGTCTATGCCATCTATACCAAAAACGAAACAAAAAAACGTGGACGTTTTGCCAAGCCACGCACACACACACACACATGGTAAGTTGGCTGCTGGACGAGCTTTGTTCAGTTTGTTGTTTAACCACAATAACCACTGTATGGCAGCTGATGGCAATGTGAAAATCACTGTAGAGCTTCTCCTCCTTTTTCACTGGCACGACTGTGACTGTGGCTTTTTGTTTTTTTTTTTTCGGTTCTTCCCCCATCCACAGCGAGGTAACCGCCATTTACAATCTAACTACACATACGAGGGTGGTATACGTAGAAGGTTTAATCACATTTTTGGTGACTTGAGGTTTGTATGTGGTATGTTCTTTGTGTTTTTACTTTTCGTTAAAGTCTTGGAAAGGAAGGAAACCAATCTGACAGGCGGACGCAGACTGCGATTAATCTGCTAAGATTCCGTTTGAGAAACCTTATTGCGATCATCGCTGTTGGTTGGCCTATGGGAACATATGCTCGGATACTTCGTAATCCGTACAACAACAAACTAACACCTTCTCCATCATTGTCCGGCTTTTGTGGACTTAAGATGGAGAATGTGTGGTCTACACATTTAAGAGGCCACAGGTTGATGTGGACGGAATTCATACCTGCATTGCGGCCACGGGGTGGCCGAAAAAGGCCACCGGAACCGAATACATGGGTTAACTTTTGAGCAACGTATATAAGGTAACACAATGGGACCTCCTGATGGACCCCAGTAAGACCTGCTTTCGGCATATTTCATATCAATCTAACCTAAGCTAGGTAGAACAGAAGTGAGTGTCGAAGAAGTTTTTTTTTTCTTAGTGATTTCCTTTGATTCAATTTTCTTTATTTTCAATACTATCTGACCTACAACTACAGGGTTCTCCAAGAAGAGGAGTTATTTTGGTATACAAAGAAAAATGCAATTTTTTTGCGATAAATTATCGGATGTTTATTTCATAATAAAGAGACAGGTATGCCGTTAATAATGAAAAACAACATCAACCAAATTGCCACCACGACCACGCATACACGACCATATCTTTTTCATGACACATACATAAATGCGAAGTCGTTCACTGTTAGCTCTCTGGGTTTGGCTCTATCATGTATCCAGAAGATAGATGGAAATCGATATATTGTCTTCAAATCGTACACTAAAAAGCAGAGAAATGATTGCATTAACACTTTCTAATTACAAATCACATTTGTTCAAATTTCAATCACATTTGTTTAAATTTCAAATTCAATAAATTTTTAAATTGAAAACCATTGTTAATCGTTCATTGAAAAAAGAGTCGGGTATAACTTTATCTAAAAATAATGTAATATTTCGAAATATATCCGTTTGTTTCATTAATCGAATAATGTGGAAAACATTTGTAGACATCTGATGTCACTACACTTTTTCATTCTGAGCAGCGTCAATTTATCTAACATTTCCTGGGGTGTTCCAGTAGCCAATCGGCTTGAGTACTTTGTGTTTTGCTGTTCTATAACTTCAATAGCCAGTAACCAAAATTGATTAGTTTTCACAGTTTTGCCTGACTTAACTACAAATTGCCAAGTGTCATCATGTCATTAATAACACATGCATATCAAACAGTCACAGGAAGATAGGAAGCGACACAATATTACTCTATAGGAAGAAGTATTATAAAGGCTACTAGAATTCAAGGAAGAATTCCTGTTTCAAATTCGGGTGAAACCGGCTGGTATTTGTCAGTACTGACTTTAAAGCCATTAGTCTTTGAATCAGAGTTTAAACTACACATTGATGAACTACTCCGCCAAAAATCAGTTTGTACGCCTGACCGATTTCTAATATTTAATTTGTGACAAACATTATTGTCTCCTTAAAGCTAAAATTTTTATTTCTCAGAACTAATTGCAGAACAAAAAAAATACAAAAACAGCAACTTAAATTACATATTAAAAATTGTTCAGGGTACGAACTGATTGTGGGCGGAGTAGTATACAGCACACATCTCACATTTGATAGGAGTTTAGATAATCATATATTTTCGCATATTCGTTTACATTAGACACATTTATTACTTTGGCTGATTCCTCAATTCGTGTAACCAATTTCCTTGCCTACCCATATTACCTGTCTGGAAAGTACAACTCCGGATATGAATACATATTGGCTGTCCCATCGAAAATACCACTCAGTTGCCTTCTTAACTTTCTATTGAAATGGACAAGGATTTGGAAATTCTCCTTAAATGCTGTTCGGTTTTCGGCATATATATACCGCAGCCAAAATACGCCAGTCGGAAGTTGCAAATGTTCCTCACCCTGCACACCATGCTGCTGATGGTGACGCTTTGCATTAATTGTGTTTTGGGCATAATATCCTCTCACCTGGATAATGACTTCATTATATCGTGGTTTGTTTCCTGCTTCGTGTTCGTCTCACAACTCTTCACCCACATGGTGATCATGTGGGAGTGCTTGGCGAAACAACGGGAACACAATGACTTCTTGAGGATATTGAATGAAATTGAGGTGTCGTTTAAATTGCGCCTCAGAGTTGATGTGGGCAGACCCGCGATAGTGGCCAATTTGCGCAGAACATTTATAATTTTGACTGTAATTTCGCTAACAGGTCTGTTTGTGTTCGGTTTGAATTTTATATTATTTTCCGATCCCGGTTACTTCTGGTGGGCTCTGTTGGCCATTTTGGCCATGCGCCTGAGATTTCTTCAATTGCAGATGTATGTCGAGTTCCTGGCCAACTATTTGCTCAGCTTAAATCAAAAACTACATCAGGTGGTGTGTTTGAAAACGGAACACAACAATCAATTACTGGATATTGACTATAAGAATTTGGAGACCTTGGAGTATTTACATTACATCAAAGAGTTGTATACGTGCATCTATGAGGCATTCCACTGTCTGAATGAATTTTCACAGACATCTATGTTTGCAGCCACCGCTTCGTATTTCCTAGACTGCACCTGTCACATCTACTGGGCGTTATTGGCCTTGGATGATTTCTTGCCCATAACAAGTATAATAGCGTCATTGTCCACGATTATTCCGTTAGGTTTGAATATATTCAAATTTTGTTATATGTGTCAACTGGTGAGGGAGGAAGTAAGTGTAATTTTGCATATGATTAATTAGCAAATATTTCGTAGATTGAATAATGTCCACAATATACTAAAGGTAAATGGATCTGATCAACACGACAAAGTAATAATTCTCAGTAATAATTTCATTATGAAACAATTGTTTTTTTAATTTCTAAAATGAATCCAATTGTTGTTTTTCGTTATCAAAAAAAAAATCAAACCTTAACCCGTATTATTTTTATGAATACGGGTTAAGGTTTGATTAAGAAATATGTATGAAAATACAAAAAAAAATTTCATACATTTTGCATAACAAAGCTTTTTTTAAGGTAGTTTAAATTTTTCTCAATTTTTTAATTGGTTAGAATACGAAAATATATATATACATATTATATATATATATTATTATATCGATTAAGCTAATTTTTTTGATACGTAAACCTAAATTTGGTCACATCCGTTTTAAAAATATTATGTCAAAATAAGGAGAAAGTGCATTTTGATGTTACGATACAACGCATTGAAATTAATAAACTTTCACTACAAAAATGGTGAAACTTTTGCAGTCACAGTTCGCAAAACTAAAAAGTTGCCGGACCGTTTTATCTCTCTAAAAAGTGATCACAATCGGTCTCCGAGATCTTGTGATTTAACACCTTGCGGCTTCTTCCTTTTGGGGCCAAGTGAAAGATAAGGTCTACGCCATTAGCCCAGCGTCGATTGAAGACCTCAAAGATAGAATTCGTGAGGCTATCAAGGACATAGGGTAGCCACTTTGCGATTTGGCTTTGGAAAATTTCATGAAAACGATATGGTCCTGTAAGCGTGGTTGTGGTGGCCATTTGGCTGACTTTGTTTTTCATTATTAACGGCATACCTTCCTCTTTATTAGGAAATAAACATCCGATCATTTATCTCAAAAAATTTAATTTTTCTTTGAATACCAAAATAGCATTTCTTGTTGGAGAACCCTGTACTAAATTCGTTCTTTAGCCGAACTATTCGTATGTGGAATTCTCTTTCAGGATGTGACATTCCTGCCTTCAAGAGAAATATCAACAAGTTCCTATCGCTAACCCAGTGCAGTGAAAAAATGATTCTAGATTCTATGACTCAAGATCGGCGTGTGGCATTCAAAAGTTAAACTTTCACTTACGGCGTTATCGTCGTTGGCAGAAGACGTACATCAGCAAAAAACGAATACCAGATGTTAAATGAAATAATTACCAAGATGAAATAAAGATAAACAAAGTAGTGGAGTGGATCTTCGATATCGTAGTTCGGCCTACGCTAATGAACGGAGTTTTAGTATGGTCCTTCACTAAATTCTCAATAATAGCGAAAATCCTCCATTGATATTAATGCCTCTAACTCATTTTATTTATAAGAAATGTGGCTTTGTGATAAACTATAGAAAATTAATAATTTGTGTCACTTTCGACAGTTTATGATTTTTTTTTACCAAAAAAAATTTGTCGACTTCAATTTGTTTATAACTCTGATTCAAATTCAAATGCACTAAAGGAGAAGATTGAAAATAATTTATTGGTCAATTAAAAAAAAAACCTTTCCATAGAAAAAACAACTTCGGATATCAGAATTGTACAGTGGTTATTAATCACAAACATTAATATTGCACAGTGTTATCGTAGGACATAAACATAAAAACTTACGAAAATAGAAAAATTTACAAAAATAGAAAAACAATTTTCACATAAATTTCATAACAAAGATTTTTTAAATTTTCATTAATACGCGGGTTAGTTTTTGTGCTTATAAATAGATCAAACAGATTTGTTCACTAAACTTAATAGATAGTTACATTATAAACTATTCATCCTACATATAAAACTAGTAGGTTTTATGTTCGATTGCGCCATTAACAAAACAAATATTAATCAACGCTTATAAATTTAAAATTTCATACATAACTGTTGGTTGGGAGTAATTGCTGATTAACCACACATGCTAAAGATGGTGATCAGAATTGAACTAAAACTGCCGTTTTCTTTACCTTCCATTCTTTGAAACTCAATTATACCCATTTCTTGCTTTCTTTAAGTGTCACCGCACATCCCTGATGGTTACCCGTCTAATGGTAGCAAACTCCGCGTATACTTGTTTGGAATCAAAGAGGAATTATAGAAACTTGGTGTACGATTTCTCGTTGCAATTGTCCCATCAACGTATTGAGGTATCGGGGAAGCGCTTTTTCAACTTCGATTTGAGATGTATATTTGGCGTGAGTTTCTCATTCGCATTTTGTAAGCTCAGATTTATGAATTGCTCTTTCTGTTTCAGATATGTGCTTTAATTATGACGCACTTAATAATTCTCATACAGTTTACCAAAAGTGATGGCAATAAGGAGACATACAATCAAACTAGAAACGAAGCCTGAGGGCCCAATGGATAACCACATTTAAATTGAACAAATTTAAGTGTCTGTCAATAATTTTAATTAGAAAACCGTTAACAGTTAGAACGCTTTGAATAAATATTTGGAACAGAAAAACATCATTTATATAGTATTCTTTTGTGAAACTCATTTAAAATAAGTTTTGGTCACTATTTTTGTCTATTTTGTCGAATTGGAAACGTTAAATAATAGAATACACTTCATCCGGGTTTGAATAAATCTAAATAAATAAACAATAAATTTATCTTGCTCTATACGTTATTTTAGGCGAACAAAAAAATATGTAAAAAATAGGGAAAAATTAATAGAGATGAACAAATTCCGGGTTTGTATAACATTTTTCCATTACATTGAGACTTTGTCTACACAGTGTTTTTATACACAATTGTTTCTGTAACTTATGTACCGTGCAAATCCCGTGTTAGGTGTAATTAATTAAGTATGCAAATTCTTGTTGCTTACTTTTCACCAAACTTACCACACATTCCTCGTTTACTAATGCCGTATAGACGACATACACACAAACACACCTTCAGCCATACAGACATTTGCATACCCATTTTGTTTACTGTCCTCGCTGGCACAATGTGCTTCTTTGCTGCGTTTTTGTCACACAGTTGGTGTGTCGTCATCGTCGTCCTTTTCCAGCTGCATCAAACATATCTATGTATGTGTGAGTGTGTGTGTATATTTAAATCTGAAAATGTTAATTGCAGTCGAGCATTTATCTTAATTAAGCATTTCCTTTTTGCCAAAAACGCTTAAAAACTTACATACTTACACTCACTTATGAGCGCTCACAGGCGCACACACACACATGCACACGCATACTATTTCAAAGCACACACACACACAATGGTAGGCGTACTCGCATTCACACCACCGCACATTTCCTGGAAGTTTTGTACAACATACATTCCGCTAAACACTTTAATATTCCACTGCATTTTGCCTACACATACTCATATACACCAACACACACACACACACACCTTATACACAGTTGTGGGTTTGCCAATGTGACGGGCTGACTGCGCGACTGTCAAAATGCCATCCCGCTGTGCTTTTCGTTGCCGTTGGTGTTCCAACTGTTTTATGTGCGGTTGGTATTTTTTGGAATCCAAAATTTTTGCTCACATTAAATCGTACCATTTTCAAGAATTCTTTGTTAGTTTTGTCGCTTGCACACGTTTAAGGACGCGTTGTTCATTCCATTGCCTGATTTTCGTAGATTTAGACGAGGGGTTTAGTTGGAATAACTAACAAATACCCAAAAGCTTTTATGAGACCAGGTTGGTTCAGCCGGTTGTTCTTTTTCTGTAAATAAATATTTCCTAAATCCATCAAGTATGTAATGGTTCTTCTAGCATACGCGCCCAAAACAAATTCTTTAATTTAAAAATAATTAAATTTTTCATTTCCTTGCGAAGATCTATGAAGTCAACATTTAACAACCATCAGGTTGCATGCCCGTCAAAGCGGTTACAATATTTACATTCTGTACACTTACAGAACATTTAAAACATAACATCTTCGCCAATTCTTTAACATATAAAGTTGAAAATTCTAAAAAAAATGCTTGAAGATATCTATTTTTTTACAATATCATTCCGTTTTCATGAAGAGAAAGACGACCAAATGTACATTTAGTGCAACAAGACCTCCATAGAAGAAAATACTGTGCAGTCATCCGTTCACATTCTATTACCGTCCAAAAGCCGAAGTAGTGTTTTTTTCTTGCCATATATCGTATTTGTGAAATAAAACGTACGTACGTACGTACCAATTGAAAAAGTGAATACAAAAATATGTAGAACTCGCAATTACCTAAAATTGTATGTATGTTACGCACATGTCACTTTTCTTGTAGCTTCAGAATTCACTTGTTAGGTACCTGCCACTTTTCCATTAGCTTCAGAAGTCACTAGTTTTCCAAGAAATCCGTTTTTTTCATTCAAAAGATAGATTATGGTGATACCACTGCTGAACACCGCTCCAAAATCCGCAACAAACTCTTACTCTCTGAAGCGTCATTGACCGCAACATACTTCCACTCTCCGAAAATGCACTGATCTTTCGGCGACCACCTTCTCCGACCGAGATAAAAATCGTTGACCATTTCAAAAATAAGAAGCGATAACGAAACGGAGATCTTTTAATTACGGAGACATGAAGTTTATAAGCGAATAATGCGAGATATTTAGTCAGGCTGCTGCGAAATATATAGTGTTGTTGAGATCGATTGCGAGTCAATGTTCAAGGACTGATTTGCTCACTCTCGGCTAAGACAGACACATTAGGCGGCTTTTCGTTACACCGGTATCTTATATAATTGCTTAATTTGTATGGAGAACTAAGTGATATTAAGAATGAACAGAAATGGTCGCTTAAGTTTGTGTCTAAAGTTAAGATCTGGGTGAATCAGTTCGGTCAACTTTGGAAATAAATCTAATTATGCACAAACCTTGTTTGGCGACTAACGAGTCATTTCGCTCCACGGATATATGATACTTACTTTCTGTCAATTTTCAAGATTAAAAGAGGTTTCACTGTCAAAAGAACATATGGTTCAAAGAAGAGACCACTTGTCTAGGTTAAAAAATGTCTATACCAAAAAATATATGTGGAATGTAATGTTAATTTCAAACGAATGTTTAAAAAATGTTGCCAAGTATGGCCCCAAACCATTTAATACCAAATGAATTGTTCTCTTCAAATACACACTCAGTTTTAACATTTGTCCATATTGTGAGACTGAACCCGTGGGCTCTGAGGCCCGATAACAAAGCGCCTTTAAATACGTATTAATATGAAATATTCTCACGAATCCAAGTAGTCATTTATTGTAAGAATTTTTAAAAATATTTAACCCGTTCCCAAGTGTAACTCAAATCCAAATATTATTTTTTTACAATTAAATAAACTTATAGTGTATTAAAATGGACCAATGTAACGATTCAGAACAGTGTCATCGGTATTCTTGAGATCGATTTTATTTATGAGAATCGAAAAGCATTCAAAAATCGGAATCTACAATTGCATTGCCCAAATTTTTGAAGGGAAAGAAATAATGATGAATCTTTACAAGCATTCAAGCTCAAAGAAATGTGGTAATTTTAAAAGCGGGAAATGTAGCTCCCAAAACTGGAAGACCAAGACAATTCTTTAGACCCCTCGCAGTACTTTCTTCGGAAGTCTTATTTCAATACCTCAATATTCCTCCAATATTTAAGTACCAGTACTCCTCCACTCACAGTCACACTTACACTTGCGTATGCCCGTGGGTGCTGTTTTTCCCCCGGAATGTCACTGTGCGGGTGTTTGTGTTCGAGGGCAAATGGCGGAATATTTTTTATTGCAGTTGGCACAATTTATTTATTGTGCATTTAATGCGACGGCTAGTCTGTTGTCGTAGTGCTGTAAGTAAAAATTGCATTACACATTCCTCTTTGGGGTATATGTGCGATATGTATGCGTGACTGTGTGTGTGTGCGTGATGTTACAGCCAGCAACAACAACAAAATTTAAATAGAGTGCAGCGTTTTTGTTGCAATAAATCAAGAAAATTTATTTAAATTTAGGTTAAATTGAAGTGACAAATACGCGAGAATGCAAATAATTGGATATTTTGGTTTTTCCACTGTGGCTGAAATTGGAATACTTTGTCACAATAGTGCAGCAAAGCACTGCATGGCACAGCACGACAGTTTGAGAGTTGATTTTCAGTTTGTTTATTTTCTGCAAGAAAAAAAAAACCGACGTTGGTTAATTAAATGTCATAAAATATGAGTACCATAAATATTAAAGTTAGTAAGCGTGAAACAAAAAATTAAATACGCAATGCAGTGGTAAAATGTAATTATAGTTATAGCTACCAATGTAGTGTGGAAATGTGACCACACATTTTAGGGTCTTAACCAAATTCGCATGATTTTTTTTTTATTATGTGGTTGTCCGATTACAAATCTCTATTTTGAAGGCCGTTTAGTGGTTAGTGTTTGGTAGGAATTGGCCGTTGAAGCTCGTGCAGTTTATGAACAATATTTCCTTAAATGCGGTTGTTTCGACTGCAAATGATCACATTGTTTTTAGAAATTATTGTCATAATATTTTGCAGAGCTATAAATTGACTATTGAACGCTTTACGAAGTATTCTCTCTTCTTGTGGTTGGATATAAATCATGGGTTTAGCAAGGTCGTCACAAAATGTTTCTATAGTTTTGGCTCGACACATATTACGACAATAATTCCATTTTAACGCATTCCCAAAAGTGCTATAATCCAAGTGTAGGCAATGACTGAAAGTTTATTTGGATTTAAAAAAAGTCGATATCTCGTATAAAGGAAAAAACCGGCCTGAAAACCAGAAACATCTAGCCTATTATGGACGAGCTGCGGACTGGGATTCATATGCCAAGATTTCACCTGAGAAACCTCTGGTCTAGTTTGGTTCAGATACACTTAGGGTCGTAAAAAAAACTCCTTCTGAGTATTACACTTTTAGGTGGTATAATGCACCCTTCTACCCGTATGCAGAGTATCATTAATCAATATCTAGTGATGGGACAAGGGTAAATACCCAAATGGTAAATTGGGTATTTAACCGAAAATACCCAGGTATTTACCCAAGCACCTGGGTATTTACCCAAAATGTGGGTATAAATCAGAATAAAGAAAAATTTAAATAAATTAAAATAATTAAATTTTTTATTTATTAGCAAATGAAATAATTTTAAAATTTAATTTAATTTTTCTAGTTGCTTCAGCATCGCTCCCACTCATTACATTGAATTGCCATATGCACTCTGATTAGCGGTTCTTATTAAGAATTGTTGTTGTGTTTGATGCAGTCAAAACTGCCTTAACTGAGCAAAACTCATCAAGAAATGTATAAACAAAATACACTTCAACAAAATATGTTCAAAATAAATTCGAAAATGTTCACATTTCTCTTACTCTACGTAACAACAAGTATTTGTTATTAAAATGAGTATTTACCCGAAATTAGATAAATACCCGGGTATGAACGTGGGTATAAATGGGTAAATACCCAGCGTTGGGTAAATACCCAGGTGTAAACCCATCACTGTCAATATCCCTTTTTCGGATTTTCTTAGCTAATGAATACTTTGGCACTTTTCTTCAATCGGAGCGTCAACAACATTTACTAGTTTAAAAGTTATTGATGTGCAGTATAGTGCATACATGAAAACTTAAAGTAGAAAACGTTCTGAGGCAAAGTTGTAGATCGTGTTTTTCTAATAAAATTTGTTCGTGATATTTTAAAAAAAATACATCAATTCAATTTCATTAACCACCTGTACGTATGAGTGCTAGGCTTTCAAATTAATATTACTCATACGCTCCAAAAATTTGCCTTTTTTTTAAATTCTATAAAAAAAACTACTGGATATTTTCTCAAATTTCTTTTTTTATTTGAAATTATAATCCTTCCGGTTAATAATGAAAAATAATTTCATTCAAATGGCTGCCTCGGCTGGCCATGCAGTTGCCTAACGACATCAGCTCTGCGGCTGATCTAATGCGATCTTCAAAAACAGGGCGCAAAACATCGAGTGTAGCTTCGGCTGTGTGGCACGTAGCGTCGTCCTGTTGAAACCAAATGTTGCCAATATCCTCCTCTTTAATTTTTGTCAACAAAAATTCAACATGGCCCGATAACGAAAATAAAGAAAACGAAATAAGCAATAGTTGAAAAAAAAAGTTAGATGGGGGGCCCTTTAGAAAGCAAATGTGAATTGATACTCTTAAGAATCATCCCTATGGACCTGAACAGGGGTAAAACGGTTTAAAAAAAATCGAATTTAAATAAGTTTTTTTGATTTTATATGTTCAAAATTTGTGTCCCCTCAGAGAGTAAATCAAAATTCCAAACGGTTTGAAAGATATGAGACTGAGAAAATGATCAGTTTTTTGCTTTGAGGAAAACAGAGAGACACAAGGTTGTCTTTTTGGGTCTTTTATCACTTAATGGTGTCCATATATGATTATATTTCCATGACTTAAAAAATTACATTAATCAAAGAAAATAGAAAGTCGATAACATCAGTTTAAATTGCCTTAGAGCTTCGGAGGAGCGAACCACGTTTATCAATTGCACAGTGTTGGTAGTCATGGGTTTGTAATCTGTTTCATTTAGGAGGCTCTTGAAAACGACATACTGCACTCCAAATGTCAATCTGAAACGATTCTGGTTTATTTGCATTTTTGTTGTTGTTGTTGTGAGTCACATAACTGACATTGTAGTATTCAGTCCTACTGCAGTCAAGTGGTATTGTTTTCTATGAATTCGTATTTTTTCTACTTACCACCAAATGGTTGGTAGTATATTTAGTGTGTCATTCCGTTTGTCTTTATATCTACTGGAATCATAATTTTTATACACAGATATAGAATTAATGTTTTCAAAACGCTTGCTTTCAACTATCTAGATTTCTTAAAGCAGCCATTCTACGGAAAGATTCCACCATAGGACCAAGTGACCACTAAATGGCCACTTCGTTAGCGATCTGTTGATATATAGGTTGTAAACCTTCGTCTGCCAGCATGTCTGTAGACAGCGCGTTGAAATAGTTTTATAAAAATTAAATTTTTTTTAAATATTTTTAAAATTTTGTTTTTCTTTGCAAAATGACCTTTTTAATTACACAGTGACACAAACTCCTAAAAGTCACCATTGAAACCAAAAATCAATATTCTTGTCAAAATGAGATACCTTCACTTAATTGTGAATAGAAGCGGAACGCATTTATCGATTTTCATGATCTATGTCTCCGTCTGATTATGATTTATGTTGGTTTACGAGAAACTAATAAACCTTGACACATTTTTTGTTTTGGATTTTTTATGATTTTTAAAACCAAAAAAATTTAAATTTTTTAGGGAAAAAATTATATTTTTCTTCATAAATTTATTTATATTTGCGAAACTATTAATAATATAGAGAAACAGTATAGGAATTAATGAATTAAAGAAATGGTCTTTCTTAATTTTTCGAAATTTATTTCAGCTAAGTCGGCACAGCCGTTCACGTGTTATGATATAAACGTGATATAAACCGGTGTTTTCTTTCTAAGACTCATGAGATAAATAACGTAGTCATGACTCATGACACAATGTCCTTCCTGAAATGTGATATGTTTCACAATATATAACCTTTAGCGTGATAGTATGAAAACGCGTAAAAATCCGTCCCCGATTGGTATTTCAATAGCTTTTCCATTGCGTCTTCAATATATAGCACTGTGCTGGTATCCATGACTTCGGTCGCCAGCTGGTAAAGTATGTAGAGTCTAACGGCCTTCTGATAGATAGACAGTATAGCTTCCATAGAAATCGATATACTGAAGACATAATGGTATTCCTTGCGAAACGATGGAGTCCAAAGTGTTCGATGTGGTCCGGTACGGTGCACTTATATCGAAACTAATTACATTTGATGTTGGTATTAACTTCTCTCGATTCATATCGAGTTTTCTCATAGATCACTCTATACCAGTTGTCATCTAGCAATCATATCGCTTATTTACTTTAATAGTGTCACAACTCAAAACACGATTTTTTCTGAGCAAATATAGGGTTTCCCGAATAAACTAGACTCCTGATTTCTCTATAATACACGCAGAATAAAAGTCAACTCAAGTAAAAGATTTACAGCTTTTTTCTTTAACAACAAAATAAATAGTGAATTTCGAATTTTGACACTATTGAAGTACTAGTAAGTTGTAATGCGCCTATGGCGCCCGTTTATTTGCTTGAGAAAGTATTTGTTACTTAATTTTAAAAATTTTGTAAAAAATATTTTGAGAAAACTATTTTGTAAAAAAAAATTTCGAAAAAAAATAAAATTTGTGGAAAAAAAATTTTTGCTGAAAAAAAAAATTTTTGTTGAAAAAAAAAAATTTTTGTTGAAAAAAAAAATTTTGTTGAAAAAAAAAAATTTCGTTGAAAAAAAAAATTTTGTTGAAAAAAAAAAATTTTGTTGGAAAAAAAAATTTTCCTAAAAAAAAAAATTTTGGTGAAAAAAAAAATTTTGTTGAAAAAAAAAATTTTTGTGGAAAAAAAAAAATTTTGTTGAAAAAAAAAAATTTTGTTGAAAAAAAAAAAAGGTTGGTGGAAAAAAAAAATTTTTGTAAAAAAAAAAATTTGTAAGAAAAAAAAATTTTTGTAAGAAAAAAAAATTTTGGAAAAAAAAAATTTTGGTAAAAAAAAAATTTGGGGAAAAAACAATTTGCGGAAAACACAATTTCTGTACAAAAAAAATATTATTTTTTTTATTATTATTATTTATAGAATTATTATAGAATGCCTATTTAAATTCCTACGTACTGCGTGACAGAGTCAGTGTATCAGTGTATAAGTGAATCAGTGTCGAGGGTAAATATATATTAAGATATGAGAGATATGTTGGCCGCGGGAGTGCCACAAGATTCGATTCTCGCTCCTTATCCTTCTCCTACTTTCTTACTTTCATTTACCTCCTGTTGGATCTGACTGTGAAACCAAACTACTAGTTGGCGAATGATAGCGGCCTTATGGGTGGTTTCAATTGAACAGAGTGGATTTTAATACACGCCAGACCTAGTGCTGTTTGTTGCCACCTAAACGTTCCACCGATCCAAGTCGTTTTCAATCTCTATGAGCATTGGACTACACTGTAATGCTCGCTGGACTAGCCGTATTTTCAAAGAACCATTTTAGTGTGTAGATTTTTTTAACCCCATTTGATCTCGTTAATATTTACACCACCTACAACCGGCAACCAATGAAATATTACTTCCATATAATGGCAGGAACACCAAAGACATCATTCTTCAGCCGAACTTTTCGTATGTGGAATACTCCACCATCAAGTGTATTCCAGCCAGCTGTGACATTCTCAATTTCCAGACAAAATATACTACGCCCTTTACTACTCGTTGATGTTAGCTTTGGATTTTTCGAGGTCATCCGCCAGTTGGATGGAGGCACCGAGCCTCAACCGAGTGTTCTGCATATCCGTAAATCATGGATTTTAAACATTTGCGTTTGTCGTCATTATGGGGACTCCGTTTATTATCTTTTAATATTGCTTCAATTGTAGTAAGGGTTTTGCAAATTTATATATTTATATCCCAATCCAAATTCTTCCTAACACCAAAATACATTTCTAGAGTAAATTACTATTTCCCATTTGATGACAATTCCATGGCAAATGTCCGAGTTTACTGCAGTGTGTCATAAGATCGGTCACGTCTGTCGCTGTCCTTTAATGTTTTTGCTATCTGTTTTTTCTTTTTCTTTTTTGTTTCACCAGTTTGTGGCAGCAATCATCATATACTACATTTTTTGTTTTGTTTTGCGATTTTATTTTCTTTCCGTAAAGTATAGAAAACTATGAACGGGAAAGCAAAGCTATGTGGAAAAAAAACGAACCAACTCCGAATGGTTTCGTATTGTTGTTATGTTGAGAGTTTGATTTTTATGATTTCAATGCCTTTTTCACTGGCGGATATTGTGCACTTTTATGCTCAATCAACAATATTTTTTTTCACAACCACCCCCCATCCCACCGACCGACCGAACAACATCTTCACTGAAGTGGTCTATGGAAAATTCAATGAACCTGGTTAATGCAGAGCAAAAAAATACCATAACTGCACGGAATTGAATCGATTCGAATGTGAAAAAATTCGAACAAGTTGCATAAAGAGGCGGGGAATTGGCACTGTGTAGTTGATGGAAGTTAACATAGGATTTAAGATTGAACGGAGGCTTGCTAAAGTGTGTGTGTAAGTTTAAAGCAATTTGAATGTTTTGCTTAATGTTCCGCTAAAAATGATATACGTTTTTAAGGCTTTTAAACAAAATTCGAAAGACTGCAAACATTTGAAAATAATTGATGTAGTGAGTTTATAATAAAAACAATTTTATCTCAGAACAAATCTGGGAAGAGTCAATGTACGAAATAGTATAACGATGTGATGCGATCTCTTATACAGTTCTACGACAGGATTGCGTTTCAATAAACGACAATAATCGAAAATTAAGTACTAGAACTTAAGTTTCTTTCTCTTTTCAAAAACTGTGCAAACAGCTTTAGTTCATAGCTCATATATCTGGGAAGATAGGTAAATGTTTTTGGTTTGTTAGAAAAATGCTCGAAGTTTCCTGTTACATGGCTAGACTTATGTTATAACCGTCCATTTATAGTACCCGTAGTACTTCTTCATCACACCTATGCGTGTGCCTTAACCAACTGCAGTACGAATATCTACATGATTTCTCTCTTCTGTTTGTGGAAATAAGATTCAGTTACTACTTTTATGATTGTTTTATTTTTTATTTACCAAACAAAAACCACTTTGTATATTAAGAAATCTTGTTAGTGCCAAAATAAATATAAAGACGTTAGACCAGAACGTCCTGAAGGATGACACTGAACTCTATGTGAGCGACGGAGCAGAAGACGAAGTTCATTTTTGTTTGCTCCAGCTGTCACACTGTCTTATATCTGGAATCATTGAAAATTTAGCTGGATTTTAGGAAAAAAAAACTTGACAAATAACAAACTCTTTTTTAGGTGGTCGAGATTTCTCATGGGTTTCCAGTTTGGTAATTAATACACTTGGTGTATTTATTTATAGTCCGAATTAAGGCTTTCTTTATAAATATATGGAAAAATACCACAATTACTGTGTTGCACAAAGAGATCAGAGATAAGTGAATACGGAAAACGCACATAGCCTTAGTCTGGACATAGCCTTGGTCTGAGAGAAAGTGTAAAAGTGCATACAAAGCATTTAAAAAAATATTTGAAATTCGACACTTTCGTAACATGACTTGAAATATCTGAAAAATCAGGTCCATCTGGCAAGCCTAGCTCCACCTTTTGCCTGTACGGACTAGAGTATAGCGCCGGTCCATTTCCAGTCTGCTTGGGGGGGTCGCCACAGATTTTCGCAAGCCGGCGCCCGCTATTTCGTCGGCTTGTGACGGATCCAAATAAGCCGCCGTTGAATTTAAAAATTCCTTATTTTTTAAAATTATTTATAATTCACAAATGTTTGTTACTTGAAAGTTGTACAAACAATAAAACATTTCTTGATATTTGCCGATGTTTAATTAAAATTTGCTACATGTATATGACGATAGCAATGACAGAAGGTCTTGGTTGAGGCAGTTACTGCTCGGCTCAGAAATGTTCCACTGTCTCATTTTCAGTTAAGCCGCGGCTTATGAAAAAAGACTCAGCTGGAGTATTTTATTTTGCTTCCGAGAATTTTATAGTCGCCAACAAAATCTACTCGGCTCCTGAGTAGATATTGTTTCGATCGGACATCATGACAACACAGAACAGATTATATGGTGGTGTGCAGGGTAGTGTTGCCAGGTTTTTCTAAGCCTTTGTCAAAAAAAAAAATCACATAAATTAGATGATATCACAAATGAAAATCCCAGAAAATTTAAATTTTTTGAGATAGTTACATAATACGATTTAACTGAACATTTGGAAGTTGAATTTTAAAACGTATGAAAGGATTCTAAAACTTATTCTCTAGTATTTTATGTGATTGAAGTCTTTGTTCATTGTTTAATTAATTTAATTAATAAATTTCTTTCAGAAACAGGCCGCTTTCATCGAAAGCTATTAAAAATTTCCCGGCAAAAAATCCCCAACATCAATTTTCTCCTCATATGTACCTCTATGTAGCGAACTGTCCGCTTGTCAGCAGAGTGTATTTGGCGGATTAACGAATTAATAAAATTCGACCTGTTCTACTGCTCACATCGCATACAACATTTTTACCTTGCTCTTGCTCTCATCTCTACACACACATACGGCTATCAAAGACACACATACACATTTAATCAACGCATTCAATAATGTTGATTGAGCACGTACCATGGTGTTGTCGCTGAAAACTGTTATAGTATCTTTACATGGATTTTTAATAAATATAAAATGCAATACAAACAACATCTATATTTATATACACATACACATACACCCGCACACACGCCAATACATTCACCCGAATAGCAAGAGCTTAGTCAACACAAAATTCCCGGAATCCAAATGAATAGCACAAAAAAAGGGGAGGAGATAAAACAAAAACGTTTTAATATGATGAATTTGATTTTCTTTTCTATTTTCGTTTTCTTTTCTTCTCTGTTTTGGAGTTGTTGTTGTTTGTTACATGAAGAGCGGGAGTTGAGACATATGACAACATAGATTTAAAAGGGGACTAGCATAACAAAGGTTGTCCGTTCAAATACGTGAAGATACAAACTCCCGTATACAGATGTACATGTACGTATGTCGACATCCATATATGCGCTCAAACAGTAATCCGGAAATGCCCGTTTTCATTCACATCAAGCAAACCAAACAATATCGTCATCGTTAGTGGCTGCCGCGGCCTCATCATGTGAGTTGAGGCAACAACAGCAAACACAAAACACGTACCAACATAACAACAAAAATGTTGGTGTTTTCCCCCCCACCCAGCCTTTCATTCCCCACACAATCACTGGACGGAAACCACACATACACATGCATAGTGCTTCACTTTATTTATTAGTATTTGTTTCCTGTGGAATGTTGGCTCGAGTGCCTCGTCTTTTTTGTTCTGTTGTTGCAAAAACATCAAGACCAGAAAAGTTTTATATTAAATCCAAAGTTAATACTAACAAGAACGTGCCACAAACGTTTCAAATGCTCAAAACTCCATCAAAAGTAATAAAATCCATTTGTTTTCCTTCTCTAATCATCCAAACAACCCCTGCCCTGACAACACCGAACACTTTATGCCGCGCTCTGCTGTGTCCAAAAAAAAAACAACAACTATTGAAACCTAGTGAAACCTATCAAAATGGCAAAGTTTTGTTGTATTGTATAAATCAGTCAGTATTCATTATATTTATTGGATATCTGTATGTATACGTATGTGCTTTTTCTATTCTTTGTTGTTTTTGGGTTCTCATTGATTATAACCAATGCGTTTGTTAGTTACACTGAGAGAAACAAATAGCGGTTGCTGTAATTGATTAGATTTCATGAAAAGGGGAAATTTGAGTTGTGGTCTATGAGGATAATGCAGCATATTCAATGTAATGGTGGGAGGTGGGGGTATCGGTTAACAAGCAACGATTTGATTGATTTTATCGTGGCATAACCGAGTATGTACTTGCCTGGGTCATTCTTCAAAATAAGTGGTTATAAATCTGCGAGATTTGCTAAGGTGTCACCAGTGTTGCTTAAATTCTCATTTTTGTAACATATCTATACCAACAATTTTGGAAGACTCAGCCCTGCAAGACAGCTGCCGAAAAAAGAACAAATGGGTGACTTCGCTAAATGTCGACTAACTGCTCAAAAGTTGATTTACGGATGTGTAAATTAACCCAAAATTGGAAAGTTGTTTCTAAAACTGGCGGATATCCTCGAAATATATAGGGCCACCATCACCACCAATGCGAAGGGCAGAAAAGGCGTATTAAAAACAAATAATTGTGATCTATATTGCACCAATCTCGCAATCTTGACCCTAGCTTCATGTCGGTAAAAAATTGACTACCACGAGAGTCCCCAAAAGATATTTTTTCGAAATCCATAATTGTTCAACCTGGATTTAGAAGTTTATCGGGTAAAATGTTTTTGAGTTTTTTGTCAGATTTTTTTTGGAAAACCAATCGAATTTTGTATACCAAAAATCTCCGTAAACAGAAATTTTCGAAACATTTTTCTGCATATTTTAGGTGTTGTGATAGAAATCCTTAGTGTATTATTTGCTGTCCATCAAAATAGAATGATAGTTTGGGATAGTTGCTACGTTTACTCTAAAAAAATCTCATAAAAATCTCTATGTCGTATTGAAATAATGAAATAATAAATTAAATGAACGTTGTTGAGGTGTGACTGGTGGTGTTGAAGTTGTTGGATGATGTTGTAAAGTTGCATCTGATTGTTGGTCAACAGTCTTCTTGGGTTTCGGACTTTCTTCGATTTAGGTGGAGAGTTTTTGCAAAGCAAGCAAAGTTTCTTAGGGAAACCAATCGTAGTCAACAAGTAATGTTGGCCAAAAACTAGCAAAAGAACAAAGACGCCAGCCGTCAAGAGATACGTGATGAAGGTTTTTCCATAAAGACCCTCATCGACATCTTCACTGTATTGATTCACAATAGTTCATGATAATGTTCAAACCGAATGGACGGTCAGTAAATTGATCGGAATGCATGAAGGAGTAGCAAAGGTTTGATTCTTCTCACGGTTATAGGCGCTGACGGGGAAGTTTTGACTGTAGCAGTTAAAGTCCATGGGATAACGCAAGGATGCTTCGACGAATTCCTCGACGAACTGATTGGGACTCTAGTTGGTGAAACCGATCAAGAATTCAACAGACTTGCCACCAGGCAAATTCAATTACTGGCCAGCAGTATAGGTGGGCTTTGTAGACAGGGCGACGTCGTTTGTAGGGGTTTCTAGTCTTAATCAGGTTATTAGCCCGGGAATTCCCGCAAAGTATTTACCGGGAAATATGCCGATTTTTTACATCCCGTTTCCCCCGATTATTGGTCGGGATGCCCGGGAACAAAATACCACCAAAAAATTAAGCAATGTAAGATTTTTATCACTTTTTACAACTGTGATTGTGGTTTTTAACCGGGAAAAATGTTTTTTTTTTATTTCTAAAACATTTCTGCAAGTTATGCAGCATATTTGCTTCAAGATTAATTGCGTGGAATTTTTAATTAAAGTTTTATTATTTTCATTTCAAGTGTTTAACAAATCTTAATATATATTTACCCTCGACACTGATTCACTGATTCCCTGATTCACTGATACACTGATTCCCTGATTCACTGACTCTGTCACGCAGTACGTAGGAATTTAAATAGGCATTCTATAATTTTCTATAAATAATAATAATAAAAAAAATAATTTTTTTTTTTTTACAGAAATTGTGTTTTCCCCAAATTTTTTTTTTACCAAAATTTTTTTTTACAAAAATGTTTTTTCAACAAAAATTTTTTTTTACAAAAATTTTTTTTTTACAAAATTTTTTTTTCCAAATTTTTTTTTTCAACAAAATTTTTTTTTTTTCAACAAATTTTTTTTTTCCACAAAATTTTTTTTTTCAACAAAATTTTTTTTTTCCACTAAATTTTTTTTTTCAACCAAATTTTTTTTTTCAAGAAAAATTTTTTTTTTCAACAAAATTTTTTTTTTCAACAAAAATTATTTTTTTCAAGAAAAAAATTTTTTTTCAACAAAAATTTTTTTTTTCCATATTTCAATGGGCGCCATAGGCGCATTACAACTTACTAGTATAAAATATTTTATACATAAAATCAAGTTCCGGGAATTCCCGGGAAGACGTTGAAAAAATTCACGATTCCCTTGAAATCTTTTAATTATTGAACAGTTATATGAACAGATAAAATAAGAAAAGAAAAAAATGTTCCCGATTAATTTCATTCTAATTTAAAAAGACTTCTACAGACGGATCGAGACATTTACAAAAGTATATGTGGGCTTAAAGAGGACACTTTCACTTTTCTCCTGTTACAAACTGTCTTTAACACCTTTTGACCCACAGATGTTCAGCAGGACACCATCCCACAATTACAAATATGTTGATAAATTTTTTGTATGTTTGAATGACATTAAAATGTTAAAATCGGTGATGACAAAACAATTCTGAACCACCGTGATACGCGTCGTTGTCCCATGACATTAAAATTCTACATGAGAAAATGGACACACAATGGACCAGAATCAAATTCCACGGGCAAACTTCTCAACTAGTAGAAATTGTTGAGTTCTGTAAATAATATGCTTTGGGCTGGAGGGCAATTATTAACATTGAAAATTGGATATATTTCCGAAATTGGCTACTTTTCTTATTTTTCAATTTTAGGGGGAAAACATATTTTTATATTTTTTTTTTATTTTTTTTACACTTACACAATTGTTTATATTCTTAATCCATTCACACATTCTCAAATTGTTCTCCTTACACTGACAATGACCACATTTTAATACCAAAACGCATTCAAATTGCCGACTTCACCTCCGCCCTTGACAGCCAACCCGCTCGCTGTGCCTAATTACACAGCACTTGAAAGCGTCTTTAATGTGCCGTCAGGTGTGGCAAACCTAAACTGACGTTATCTTTAGTTCGAATCTATTAAGAGGTCTGTAATTAAAAGCGCTTTCCAAATGATGAAATTTCTAATTAAATTTTCGAATTCAAAAACATTTCACACTTGAATTCAGTTCAGCTGTGTCGGCGAGGGGAAAGCGTGTAGATAGATTCATTCTGTTTCCTTTCGTGCAATTCAATTTGAGGGGATGAACGAATCATCATCAGCTTAATTATAACGATGCTAATAAACGATAACGATGATTACAGATAATTATATAATATGCTAATGATGTTTGAATTTTGTTTTGTTTTTTTTTCGTTTGCTATTTCGAAAGAGAAATGTTGGAAGTTACTTTTTAAAAAAAAACACACAGAACACTTTAATGAAGACAAAGGTCATTTTCCACCTCATTTTGTGAGTGTGTGTCTTGGGGTTATGGAGGCAATTAAGTATGGCGTACTTGTATTGCCTATTACATGGCCAGTGTGTATTTTGTGACAATATTTGTGAAATATTCGACTAATGATCGAACAGTGTTTTATAATCGTTTTTCTTGAAACTTAGCCTTTAATATTTTATGAATCTGAAATATCTGTTACCAGCTAGAAAATGCTGGCGACTTTCCGAGTTATAGCCATGTAAAAACTTCGTTAGAAAAGCTGGCTTAAATAAATGGGTCACAGAATGGCACTCAGATATACACCTCCCCCAACCTGCCAAAAATGAGAAGTGATACCAAAACTGATGGTCAATTTGCGAAAATACGCATTAGTGCATACAATGTTGCGATCGATTGCCGTTCGATTTCCCAGGTCGCTTACTGACAACCACATTCCGGTTCCGAGAGTGCCGACTTCTCGATCTGTTTCCACATCAGGAGCGGTTGGTACATAATTCCGGCCAAAACTATTCAACACTATTTTTGGCCACGCAGAATTGACTTTGGAAATAGGTTTGCATTGTTTCAACAGTAACGTCATTAATTTCGGTCTCCGCAGATATTATACTAACTTTCTGTCCAGATTTCGATCAGTATAGAGCTGTCACGGTAAAAATATCATAGGATTCGAAAAGAAATCACCCGATAGCTAACAAATACAGGGATTATTACTATTACAACAGCAGATTATTTTGAGAACTTAATTGAACAGTATTTCCAAAAATATTCGTCCAATTTGAATTTGAAATTGTAAATGTAATATTATAGTAAACTAGTAAGTTGTAATGCGCCTATGGCGCCCATTGAAATATGGAAAAAAAAAAATTTTGTTGAAAAAAAATTTTTTTCTTGAAAAAAATAATTTTTGTTGAAAAAAAAAATTTTGTTGAAAAAAAAAATTTTTCTTGAAAAAAAAAATTTGGTTGAAAAAAAAAATTTAGTGGAAAAAAAAAATTTTGTTGAAAAAAAAAATGTTGTGGAAAAAAAAAATTTGTTGAAAAAAAAATTTTGTAAAAAAAAAAATTTTTGTAAAAAAAAATTTTTGTTGAAAAAAAAATTTTGTAAAAAAAAAAAATTTGTAAAAAAAAATTTTGGAAAAAAAAAATTTTGGTAAAAAAAAAATTTGGGGAAAACACAATTTCTGTACAAAAAAAAAATTATTTTTTTTATTATTATTATTTATAGAAAATTATAGAATGCCTATTTAAATTCCTACGTACTGCGTGACAGAGTCAGTGAATCAGGGAATCAGTGTATCAGTGAATCAGGGAATCAGTGTATCAGTGAATCAGTGTCGAGGGTAAATATATATTAAGATATTCGAAATCGGGGACTGAAAGCTAATTTCTTTGCGGTATACCATGTGCCAGATATCTTCGCTATATAAGATCCCTAGGTATGTGGTTACTCTGATCTACAGAACATTCACATTCCTGGCTATCCCACTCTTTTCACTTTCTTTTCACACAGAGGCCTTGTGGCATATATACGTAATGGTGTTGTGTTCCAGAGCAAGCAGCATTTGGATCCAGGATTTAACTCGCTTTGGGTTAAGTTCAGAGTTGGATTGCACCCATTACATTCGGGACTCTATTCCACAAGTCGTAGAAGATTATCCGAGTGAAACTGTAGTTTCAGGGAATTTCAATGTCCATAATCATTTTTGGCTTTCTCTGGAGATTATGTTTCCATGATATTAATGTCGATGATGCTACTGAAATGGTTGGGGGAAAAAAATCTTCTAGGTATAAACACGTTTATGAACCAGAAGACTACTTCAATCAAACCATACATACGTTTAGCTTTTCTCGGCGCAAAACGGCTTGGCGCAATTAATGAATGAACCAACACACATTCCGGGCCCGGAAGGTAAATTAGCACACCAGAATATTCTTGACCTTTTCCTAACTTTACACCCTGAAAATTGCGAGATTAACATTCTTGCACCTCTTGGTAACTCGGACCATTGCATCATTTCAGCATCAGTTTCGTTCTCTGATCTTCGAGCCACTTCTAAAACAATCACTAAACAGACAATGAACGATTGGGCCGAACTCAAAAATTTGTATACACACTTTAACCGGAAATTATGTTTCCCTGACAATAATGTCGATGCTGCTGCTAGAATGATTGAGAAACAAATTCTTCTTAGTATAAACACGTTTATTAGCAGGAATTGTTGGTTTAATCTGGCATGCAAAGAAGCTATTAGAATCAAAGAGGAAGCATTGTGAAATTGGCGTTTAAATTAAAATACCATTACGGAGCTGCTACATAAATAGGCAAAATCAAGGTGAGCCAGAGTACATAGGCACAAATAACTTCTTCGCGAACAGCGCCTTCGTGCTAAACTTCTTTTTTCCCCAGGGCAAGTAACAACTTTGGGTCGTAAAAAGGTTAAGTGACAACTCTTCATCTTGTACCCCAACTCTTGTTAACGATGACCAGATATTCACTGACCCGATTGACAAAGATAACCTACTGGCTAAAATATTTTCAAATAATCTTTGCGAGAAAGCACTCCACGTGATCAAAGACGTATGAAGTTCGATGCCTTTGATATTTTTTTCGAACACTTAAAAATATTCTTGCAGATCTCAAGCAAAATACAATTCCGGCACGGAGGGTACTTCAGCACTTGTCCTATATAAAAGCTCTAGTTCATCCAGTGCGCAATCTCTTCAACATGTCGTCCCGTACTGGTATTTACCCTTCACTTTGGAATGTTACCAATGTTCATCCGATCCCCAAGACAGGGGATGACACAAATCCTGTAAATAACCATCCAATAGAAATATGTTCTGCGCTCTCCGTTGTTCTAAAGATATTTTAATGGTATCTGATCCACAGATATCCATTGTTTTTGTCCTGATGTTAAAACAATTAGCCGAAATACGCGGCTTTCTAGAGACTCACATCCGTTCGTTATCAAGGACGACACACTATAGAGAAAATCCGTTCTCCACTGTAGAGAAAATATTCTTCCAGCAAGTGTGTTTCCTACCATATTCTCAAATGCAAAACAAATGTCAACAACACTAATACCCTAATTTCCATCCGCGCAATTGCATTTATAAAGGCCATCCTCCGTGTGTTAGTCTTAAACAAACAAAAAAATACCTTAACCTGGAATATATAGATTTTATGTATTTAAGTGTTTCGCTATCTCAGACTGAATACGATACAAGTATTGTTAACAATATGATATGCTAAAACTTGAATTATCACGTATATGTGAAACTAAATGACTTTAAAATGTTTTTAATTTTCCGCACATCCTTGGAAACCATTCAAATTGAGCTTCCTGTTGTGAACTTTACTACTGAATGTCTATTTTATATAATTTTTGTTTTATTTATGGGACATTTAGAACAAGCTAATGGAGGCACAACGACATCCGAAACAATCTCTATCACCTTTTTCCATTCTAAACCTGCTGTGCGCAGAATATTTTTTAACCATTTCTTTTTCATTCTTTTATTTACAACAAAAAACGATAAATTACTGTCTGATAGGGAATGGGATCCTTGTGTAGGAGCCAAGCCAAGACAACGGGTATAAACATAAAATTCCAATCCTGCTGTTCCGTGTTAGGGCCGTAATTAAAATATAGAGCTAATGGAAAATAATGTTTAAACAAACAAAAAATACGGTAATTAGAGGATCGAGTAAAAGTGACACTCTACTTCCTGGACGAGGAAATGGGGAAGCGCTAGTGATGTCTATCACATCGTATATCTTACGGCAACGATAAAGAAGGAGTTTTGTGTTTAATTGGACTCAATAGAATTTTTAGAAGGCGCGGCAGCTATTGTTATACTTGAGTTACTTAATGAAAAGTCTTGCTTTGTTGGATTTCAGGAAATTCTGTTGACTTAAATGTTGGCTGAGACATAAGAGACCGCCCTCTTTAAATGTGAATCGCAAAACAAACTAATGTGGTAAAGTGTACAAGGCTCTAACATAAGTCGGTAATTGAAGTGAATAAACCGAAAATGATATTGAAAACGAACAGTGGGGTCTCAAAGCGACAAAACGGATATACATATTATTAAGCTTAAAAGGTGTCCTTTAATAATAACTGTGTGGTAAAATGGCAGAGTGACGTCTCCTCTTTTTTTTCTAGAGGAATGCACCGAAAATCGGTTCTCTCGACAGCAACTGTTTGAATGATTTCATTTTAAAACCTCTTCTCCAGTCAGCTTTTCGAAATTTTTTTTGTTTAAAAGGGAGCCCGAGTTTTCTTACTGAGCTGGTTTCTCTGAGCAAATTGAATTGACTAAAACATTTCCTCATGGTTGAGGAAGTATTTGATAGATAGAATATTCAGTGCAACTCAGTAGTTGGACCTTTTTTTCTCCGGTTTATAGATTACAAAACTAAAACATCTTATATGAAAACATTATTCGGTGAATCCCTTTCAAATCATTAAACGAACAATTGTGATTCTATATAGAAATCGTGATTGTCTCCCAGAACTACACGTTTGCCACACTGTCAATTTTCAATGTACACCGCTAACAGCCAAAAAACTGTCGATGACTTTATGGATGTCAGCAGCACCAAAAGCAATACTGAAGTGGAAGAAGAAGAAAAAACTGTGGCACAATATTCAACCGACAAACGAGCAAACACAGTCTGGGAATGCTTATAACCACTTTTCCAAAACACCTTCAGACAAAACAACAATTTTTTTTTTCGTGGCGCACTCCCAGGGAAAAGCCCAAAGTGAACCAAATCGAAGAAGAATGACTGCACATTGGTTGTGTACTTGCAATCAGCCAATTTTCATCTTCAATTGAATTGAAACAATATTTTCTTTTTCCGTTTCCGTTTGCTTATTTACAACAACATTTGCTGTTTGTTGCCATTGTTCTTTTCCAATGGCTGCATGTTGTGCTCGGGCTGTCATCACAGATATTGCTGTAGCTGGATTTTATGCATTCGCCTTTTATGTTGTTGTTGTTGTAACTTTTAGAAGGAATAAAAAAGAAATGTTTGTCGTTTACGTTTGAATGTGTGTGTGTTGAAGTGGAAATACGGTGAGGTAGGGAGGCTTAAAGAACGTTTGTTTTGGTTGCATATTTTGTGGCTGTGTATTGCAATGCATGTCTCAACATCTCGACAATATTTCCACAAAAAAATGACTCAGGTTATTGGGGTGGGGGTTATTTGAAATCAGAGCAGTCCAATATGAACTCGAGACAATATAAAGGTAACACCGCATACAAGGGCCCTCCACAACTCAGATGTATAGCGCTAACCTGTTGGTTGGACATTTGTTTAGAATAATTTTGAAATGATTCACAGTGTATGAAATCACAATATGGTTTAACAGAAACAAATAAATTTATTAAAACGTACAGAAAATGTTATACTTTTTTAATCCCAATTTGTATTTTTTTATTCTCTTTTAGATTTGCTTTCAATAGTCATATGACTTTATACATAGATTTTGTTGCTTGTGATTCTGTTTGACTTTTCTAACGTTTATACTTGAATCTTGTTGATTCGTAACAATGACGAAAACAAATTACAAGAAAATCCTAAAATTTGTGATTTATGACTTGTTTCTACCCCGCAATCTTCTCTACAAATTTCGCACACAAACTTAAAAAAAACATGGATCAATAACAACAAAGCAGTGGACTTATCCTGGTGAACATGAACCAAGTATGGCCTAGAGGGGTGGATCGACCAACAAGGTGGCGGCTATAGTTAAAGGAATTCTTAAGATCTCAAAATTGTAACTATTTTTATTTATTTACAATACAAAGTAAAATTATATTCTAATTTTGGGTCTAGACCATATGGCTAGATTTTTGAAGCGACGTACCAATGCCTCTTGTGGGAATCGAACCGACAACCCCCATGCTGCTAGGCAAGCAGGCTACCAATTCGCCTACATAGCCGGCGCATAGAACAAAGTTAATTTATGAAATATTCGGTGTGAATTCAGCCAAATATTCAAATTTTAACCGAATATTAATTCGACAGCAGTCGATGACATTCTCTTATACATGACCCAACTGTCGACTGGACTTTCCCTTGACATGCAGGGAAAACGAATATCATGTCTATGTTTTCTCAACATTCTATTTTTTTTAAAAATAGAACACCTTTTGCAAAGCAATTGTGCCTCGTGCACAATCCCATTTGTATTGTTGTTTAGAACCACTGTGAGACTTAAGAACAAAATGAAATTGGAATTGTCCCCAACAAAGAAAAGGCAACAATTTCAAGTCCTTTAGAGATTTTTTTGTTTTGAGACCACAACTCTTCAGGCATCCACAGCGTTCTGTCTTACATTTTATGTTTCCAATTTTTGAAGTTGCAATATAATGTAAGCAATTGGCTGATAACGTCTAGGTGTGTCTGTGTGTGTGTATGCGTTCTGGGATCTGTAGATGTATGTCGTCGTCCCTTCCGTGGAATGTGATCACAATTTAGTGTTTTCCATCCTTTTCTTATTTCGATATTACAAACGTAGACACAAGAAATGGTGAAGTGTGGAAATCTCTTGTAAGTACTATTTTTCAGGGCAAACGAACGGTGCAAAAAAAAACCTATGAAATGTAGGGAAAAATACATGAAAAATCTATTAAATTGAAAATATTTGCCATTGCGAATGGTGTGCTGTGGAGCAGCATTTTAAAATGATTTCCCTAAGAAAAACATAAACAAATACGTGAATTGAAAATTAAATGTTAAATAAGATTATTTTGGTTTTGTTTACACGGTTAAAGAATCATTGGAAAACTATGTGGGTGGGCTATGCCACATTCGGATGTGTATGACACGTAGGTTTTTTGTACAAAAATATTTTATTTAAAATAAATTTATTTCTTAGCTCACTCCAGTAATCAAAACTGTGATTTAACAGACGAAACTTTAGACTACACTGTCATTAACCCCCACATATTAAGTTTTTCATTCAAGTTATTATTACAGTCGACATCGTCAGCCTTAACATGTTGTGCCACGTTCCTAAATTAGTTCCTTTTTTAAGATGTTGAAATAATTTTACGAAGAATATTTTGTAACTAATATCCAAAAAAAAAATTCTAAATCCGATAGGTAATTGTCTTATTTTCCAGTTGTTTTTTTTTTTGACTAAAGCAACACCTGACCTACTATTTTATTTTTTTTTTGTGTATTTCGGGGCTGATATTATTATTTTGTATTCACAAATCTACAACCACGAAGTTCCAAATGTGACATTTATTTGGTTCTCATTCACCACGTATTCTAGCAGCAGCAGAATATTGAAAAAAGTCTTTATTTGCATTTTAATCAGAAATTATGTTTCTTTGACAAAACTGCCAATGATGATGCTGAAATGGTCGAGAAAATAATAGTTAAGTAATTCTAGCTGTGAATAATAATAAAAAAAAATTATCAATAAATAAATACATAAATTAACTAATTAATTAATAAGTTAATAAATAAATAAATAAATTATTTAACTAGTTAATGAATAAATAAACTAATAAAAAAATACGGCTACATCACAATGAATTATTCAATGATTTTTTTGTTTAATCAGCTATTCAAAGAATCTGTCAGATCCAAAGAGGAAGCGTTCAGCAATTGAATGGTCGAGAAAATAATAGTTAAGTAATTCTAGCTGTAAATAATAATAAAAAAATTATCAATAAATAAATACATAAATACATAAATTAACTAATTAATTAATAAGTTAATAAAAAAATAAATAAATTATTTAACTAGTTAATGAATAAATAAACTAATAAAAAAAATACGGCTACATCACAACGAATTATGATTTTTTTGTTTAATCAGCTATTCAAAGAATCTGTCAGATCCAAAGAGGAAGCGTTCAGAAATTGAACGCAAGCAGACAAGATCAGCGTCCTCAAGCTATAGTTCTTTGTGCTGTGAAATTGGAACGGAATGATCGACAGTATGGCTTCCGTAGAAACCGATCTACTGGAGATTTGATGGCATTCATTTCCGAACGATGGTTTGGAGTCAGTCATCGTCTTAGAGAAAGCAAGGTCGTGACTCTGGTTATTTCCAAGGCGTTTTATAGAATCTGGCACGGTGCCCTCATATCGAAACTTATCACATTTGGTGCTGGTATTAACTTCTCTCGATTCATATCAAATTTTCACAAAGATCACTCTATACGAGTTGTTGTAGATGGGGTCTCATCGAAAGAGTATATCTTGACCACCTGTTGGATCAGACTGTTAACTCAATATATATTTTTGCGCATGACAGCCACCTCCGTTATTTACACTCATTTGGCCAAGTCATCTGGAGGTCGGAACAAAGGCGAGATGATCCATCATTGTCGTCCATATCTAGGGGTGATCTAGATATCGGGGAGAGCAATGGTGATTATAGGGGAAACTAGGGCATCCAACATTATTTTCTCCCTTCAGCATCGCCGGAACGTGGAATGTGTGTAGTTGTTCTATAGATATTTTTAATGTATTTCCTACTCAGATAACCCTCGTCTGTACCCTGATATTAGAACTTTTAGCTGAAATACACGATTATCCGCTCATTGTCAAAGGCCGGCTGATCGGACGACGCACTATAGAGAGTTCAGCCGATGTTCAGTCTTCCGGCAAGTGTCTTTCCTGTCATCGCGGTGACTTCTTCCACTTCAAATAGGAAAGGTGCAGTAGACATTTACTACCGCTTTCCTTCTAAGCTATCGCTTACACAGTCAAGGAAAACACCGGGCGTAATAGGAAAATTATGTATTTGTATTATTAAGTACAATACAAAGGTACATTTATATTCTAATGTTGTGTCCAAGGGTAAACCGGGTGTCACAGACCATATGGCTAGATTTTTACAGTGACAGACCGAAGCCTCTGGTGGGAATCGAACCCACAGTCCCCACGCTGATAGGCAAGCACGCTAACAACTCACATACCAGGCGCTTAGAAATATTATACTTTCAGTATTCCTTCCCAGATGGTGGTGACTGTACAATTTTATTAAAAGGTATCTATCGGTTTCAGTATTTTAAAACCAAGGCAATTGCCGGAACATTCCTGTAAAATGTATACGGACAAATAGGTGTATTATAGATGCTGTCTGTCTGTCAATGATATTTCAAAAAAAAATAGTACAGCAGAATATTTCAATGATTATGCTAATATTGTTTTTTTTTAGTTTTTTCTCTCGATGTTATTCAATTGAACTCTGTGTACAATTGACTTAGTTGCTTTTGTATATGAGCTAATCCAAGTGAGGTGATCACAACTAATATGAAACAACAGTATTATGCTTATGTGGCTTAATGCTAACTTACTAATATTAAGACTTTCTGTAGCACAAGAATTTTTATGACTTCAAAAAAAATCGAAACAACATTTTTTTTTCATTTTCTTGTCCAAAATCGTCATCCATTCAAAAAATTCATTTTAAAAAATTCTATCTAAAAAAAATTTTAAAATATATTACATATTTCCCTTAACATTCCATGATGGAACAGACGGGGAACTTCTCTCGAATGAGCTGTGTTTACTCACTGACCGAGACCTACTGTTTAAAGCCGGCTCCGAACTGCTAATGCTTTTCTAGAGAAGTTTTACATGGCTTAGAGATTGCCCTCTTACTCGTAAAGTCGCCAACATTTACGAGGTGGAAACAGCTGCCGAAAAATATTTGATGGTCTTACCCGGTTTCGAACTCAGGTTCTTCTGTATATTCGCACACACTAACTAACACACCACGGCCGCCCACAAAAAATATATTAACCACAGAAAAAAGATGGAAAATATTTTATTTTATATTTTTTTTTTTAATAAATATATCACTTTAATCTCAGTATTCATTTAAGTTTTAGTTAAATTTCATTTCATTTATTTACAATACAATGTACATTTATATTGCAATTTTGTTTTGGAGTCGCCCTTACTTTAGAGCTTCAGTTTTTTACTCCAACAAACAAATGCCATGAACCACGATGAGAATTTTGAAAAAAATAATTGTACACAGATTGATGCATAATAATTCAGCAGCTAATAATAATTCACAACGAACACAATTTCCATCCAATCATTAAAATCTGCAAAGAATTTAAAGTACATAAATTTATGAACTTCTACATTGGTGTGATATAAAGTTCTGAATGTTTTAATGTAGCAGTAATTTATCAGGGTCTTCTAGTGCTATTCATAAATAAATGTATACACTAAAAATATCGAAAATTCGGGTCAATTTGCAATAATGGATTTGCGAATATTGTATTTATTTTAAATTCCATTTAAGATAAAATATTAATATTGTCGGGTTTGGATGACTTCTTCTACTTGGTCTCTGTCTTGCCTGTCTGTGCCCTCCTTGGTAGTTGTCGTCTAATGCATTTCTGGCTTGAACGTTGTACCATTCATTCATTCGACATGGTCTTGCCAGCGTTTCGAAGGCAATGAAAACATGGGACACTTATATCGCTTAGATTTTTATGGGTCTTTTCCATGATCTGGCGATATGTGAAGATTTGCTCGACAGTTAATTTATGAAGCCATACTGATAGTTTTTCGAGTTCAATCTTCAATCTTTCACACAATATGCATGATAAGATCTTATAGGCGATGTTGGCGCAAGGTGTATTGTCTCCTTATGAATTGGACATAGTACGCTTAGGGCATTCTTTCATACTTCCAGATGGTACAGGCTAGTTGATGCATATCAGCTCTTTTCCTGTGGTCTTACACAGCTCTGCCGGTATTCTGTGTGAACCTGCATTCTTGTTGTTGTTCAGAAAGAAAATTCCTGCATTGACCTCATCTGAGTTTGGAGATGGATGTTGAACACCATAATCAATGATCGCTAAGAAGCTGAAGGAGTGTCCAAATCCTCAGCAAACTGTAAGCAAACTTCCCAATTTAAAATCTACACGATGTGATGACAACTTCATGTAGGCGAGTGTTTAGTTTGTCTCTTACGTGAATGACTAATACTGGAACTGTAAACTGTAAACTGGAACTAACTGGAAACTGAAAACCAAGCCTACGAAATTAAATATTGCTTAGCAATTATATCGTGGTTATTTCTCTTTAAACTTTAAATAGCAAGCCCTTAAACAAATCATACATTTTAATATTAAATTCTTCCATGTTCCTCTTTCCTGACTTTCATTTTGTTTCTCTCACTTTATTGTTACAACATTTTACCAACACTTTAGTCATGTCTTTACACGTTAAGTTCCCGTTGCACTATTGATGTCATACCAATAATACGGTGAATGTAAATGATTCCCAAGCATAAAAGACGATGGAACAAACAATGGCATACCTCCATTCCATTCGTCCTGTACTTTCTTTAGAAGTTGAGCCCCGTCAGGGATTAGGATTGGGGCTGTGTGGGGCTACAACAGAAATACAGAGAGAAAAATATGAAGACAAAAAGTAAGACAACAAACTTAAGTGAAACTCAACTTGAATGCATTACACAACGGCTGTTGGTGCCGTTGCCTCTGCCATTGCTATTGCCATCGCCGTTGCCGTTGATGTTCATCAAGCATCGGACGGATATGGAGAAACGCCTCATAGCTATCGACATCGCACCACAAATCAATTTGAATGCAAGTCAATGCCTGCTAGTGGCTCATGGTTCGTGGTTGGCGGTAGTATAAACGAGCTGACAGCCTAAAGCTTTAAAGCGAACAAAAAAACATACACAAAGTTTCCTGTGGGGTAAACCCTCCTGGCCACCACAATGGAAGGAAGCCGAGCTGAATGTGGAATAGGGAGAAAAACAACTTTGGAGCTAAGGAAATGAAAGTAAAGTTTAGATGCTACTGTAGGTATTACTACGGTATTACAGTAACAGTTTAAAAGTTCTCCCTGTTCCTTTTTCTTGGGCAAATATTGTACCGTCCAACAATGCATTAAGCCTCGGCAATGTAATCGTTAGAATATCTGATAAAAGAATTAACAAAAAAAAAGTCGAGATATAAAACTACGCAAGGAAAAAATATGGAAAAAAAAGTACTGCAGAGTAAAACCGAAGGATCAATGTTGTACTACAGAGTAAGTGTGTCTATCGCCAATTTGCATTTTTATGGAGCACGAGGGTCACGTCTGAAGTATTTTTGGGTTTCTATGCGTTTGCAGCATTTGCTTAAATGAAGATTGATGAAGACTCATTAAGAGGTCCGATAAGGTGCTTCACGACGACCCAAAAATGCTTTAGTTTTGCAAACTGTAAGTGCAAGATTTTCACCATTTTTGTAGTGAATTTTTATAATTTCAATGCGTTGTTATCCATCGATGTATCGATCCATTTTTAGTAATGGCGTAGTTTCTACTTGCCAAATGTGGAAGAATAAAAGCTTCACAAGTGACAGCTACCGAAATACACGCTGATTGAAAATAACACCTAGTGTTGGGAAACCCTTTATATACACTATACTAGCTCAACGCCTCGCAAACACTTCTACGGCATAACGATTCGCTCTGGTCAACTACTCATTCCTAGACATCATACATTACCTTTAAACGACCTATTCCCTATACCCATCCCATCCAAATCCCTGGTGCCATCAGACATGGAGCAGTCAAACAGAACAAGAAGTCAGTCCACAACAGGTTCTCCACAATAACACGACTCCCTATCACTCAATGCCCTCCTGGACATAAAGCCGACTTATGGATTTAATATATGGCCAAATGAAATAATTAAAACCTCAAAGTACCCAAGTACGGGTCATCTAGCCGTCGGATAAGGGTATAAAATAATAAACTGAATGCATTAAAAAAATAAATTGAACTAATTAATGAATTGATAGTTTTTGACAGCTGTAAATAAATTATTCATTAATTGAAAAATCCCTGTCTGTATTTTTTTAATTAAAAAATCCCTGTCTGTATTTTTTTAATGGAAAAATGTCTGTCAGTCATTTTCTATGAACAGAAGATCATGGGACCTAGTCAAACTTTCAGAAAAATTTATAAAATTGTATGCAATAGTTTACTTTTTCCATAATTGCCATCCCTCGCATATAAGCATTTATTGTCCCTGCAATAGTACTCTCTCATTTTTATTTCCCTTTTTTTCTGTCTAAATCGCACGATATCATATCCCGCTGTCCATCTTTCAACGGTGCTTGACTGAAAACTTTTGGTTGGTGTGTAAATTTTTGTTCTCTGATAACGTCTGGAACACGAACAATGGAAAAGAAATGCCTTCCAGATATATTTTTAGAAATGTTATGAGAGGAAAAAGGTAGAGGCTGATATAAGTCATCCATTAATATGGACTATCCATGAGTTCAGTATAGGTTTTTAATGGAAAAAATATTTTCTGTATTAAACTTTTAAAATGCAATTTACAAAAAGAACTGCATTGCCAATTCATTGAAGTGTTTGAATGTTGAGAAAACTCTATGGTTATGTTTTTTCAGTTACAATTTTTCAGAAGTATTTAGTAACAATATTTTACAGTAAATACATACATATTTTGAAACCTTCAGAAAACTTTAAGGACATTTGCAACATCGGATATGTCATTGAAAACAAATACTGCCTCTACCATTCTGCTTCCTCTGCAAGGACCCCAACGAAACACACACAAAAAAAAACAACTTAAAGTTATTAACTTTCTACATTTGAATTTCTTGTACGTTCTTTTTCTTTGGTCTCTCTATCTCTGTCAACATCTAAGGAATGCCTTCTACGGAATGCCTTTTGGCTGTTGCTTTGAATATTCATTAGAATTCCCTAAAAATATAAACATACAGACGAGGGAAAAGGACTATGATTTTGACACGGGACACAAAAAAGCAAATATCCATTGATGTGTAAAAGTACTGTCATAATAGCAGAACCGATTGAGATTGAATGTCGAAGAATGAAGCAAGAAAATGAAATGGCAACTAATATTGCACATGGACAATTGAATTTGATTGCAAAATGGGACATCAGATTTAAAGAAGAAAAATGTATATTGAAAATTATTCTAAGAATAAGAAAATTGTAGAAGATCGTCCTGGCGGTAAGGTGATTGTAGTCCTGTAGTTTTGAGTTTAGAAAATTTGTTATTTGACAATATTCTTGATTGTAGTAAGAATATGTGAAATATTATCGAATTTCTGGAAGTTGAATTCAAGGTTTTATTGTTTTCTTCCATTATGCTGTATGAAGATAGGCGAAGGCATATGACCCGATTCTAGTGAATTCTCAACCACAAGCGGATTTAAATTGCTTTTCTTGGGATAATATTGTACGCTCAGAGCTCTAATAGATAGTCGGAGAAGAGGAAGACCGGGTACTTCGTGGAGGCGATTGGTAGACACACAAACATTAAACGCAGTCTCTGAATGCAGAGAAATTAAAAACTTAGCTTTAGATAAAAGAAAATGTCAACATTTTAAACAAATGAAAACAAATTTGTTACGTTCTAAGGTTTTTTCTAGTAAATATTTTTATTTTTATTTATTTATTATTAACTAGTAAGTTGTAATGCGCCTATGGCGCCCATTAATTTGCTTGAGAAAGTATTTGTTACTTAATTTTAAAAAATTTTTAAAAAATATTTTGAGAAAACTATTTTGTAAAAAAAAATTTCGAAAAAAAAAAAATTTGTGGAAAAAAAATTTTTGCTGAAAAAAAAAATTTTTGTTGAAAAAAAAAATTGTTGTTGAAAAAAAAAATTTTTGTGGAAAAAAAAAAATTTTTGTTGAAAAAAAAATTTTTGTTGAAAAAAAAATTTTTGCTGAAAAAAAAAATTTTGTTGAAAAAAAAATTTTTGTGGAAAAAAAAAATTTTTGTTGAAAAAAAAATTTTGTTGTTTTGAAAAAAAAAATTCATGAAAAAAAAGGGGAAAAAAAAAAATTGGAAAAAAAAATTTGTAAGAAAAAAAAATTTTTGGTAAAAAAAAAATTTGGGGAAAACACAATTTCTGTACAAAAAAAATATTATTTTTTTTATTATTATTATTTATAGAATGCCTATTTAAATTCCTACGTACTGCGTGACAGAGTCAGTGAATCAGTGAATCAGGGAATCAGGGAATCAGTGTATCAGTGTATCAGTGTATCAGTGTATCAGTGTATCAGTGAATCAGTGAATCAGTGAATCAGTGTCGAGGGTAAATATATATTAAGATTACAATACAAAGTAAATTTATATTCTAATTTTTGGGTCCAAGGGTAAACCGGGTGACACAGACCATGTGTTTAGATTTTTGCAGCGACAGACCAAAGCCTATGGTGGGAATCGAACCCACAACCCCCGCGCTGATAGACAAGCACGCTACCAACTCGCCTACCGGGGCGCTTGTCTAGTAAATAGATGTTCGTTTGTAATCGCAACGCTGTTCTCAAGGCTAAACCGATTTGATTAAATTTTTTCGTAAAGAAAAATTGCTCACGCTTCACTCAAAATAAATATATTTTTACTTTATTTAAACCCTTCAAATAGCTTTACACAAAATCACGAAACGTCCACCCTTTTATTCCAGCGTTTCCTAATATAGCCTGTGAGAATTTTCCGAACACGGGACACTGGATTTTTATGTATTAAGACATATGTCTCCCCTACGACGAGGGGGTGTGGTCCCGCCAATATAAGCGTATAAATGAAAATGCCAGAACTGGAGAACTAATACCCCGAGATCATGTTTGTGGAAAAACAAAGACCACCGGGTTACAGCAACTATTTTTATAAAACAAAAATGTATTTTCACTTTAGGTAACTAATTTCTCAATTGAAACACGGTTGCCGGTCTGCGTGTGTAATAATCGTATGCATAAAATACTCCATTGCAACCGAACGGTGTTGGGTATAAACAGATGTTTCCACCGAAAAAGTCGAAATACTTGATCTCATATTCATAAGTCAATTATCGCATTCATGAGAAATATTTATTTGTTACCTTATTTTTCTACTTAATTACAATACAAAGTAAATTTATAACATGAAAAATATATTCGACTAATTAATATGTAACTTTTTCGTTAATACAAACTACTCCACAAAGCAGCCACATTTTCAAGTACCCATTTTTCACGGTTGAACTTGTACATCGCAATTACCAAGCCGCAAATAACGTTGCATGTATACAGGGCAACCTTGTAATATACGATGCACCACAGTTTATATCCAATACAACATGGCTGCGATAATTTGTATAATTAACTTAATGACTTGTAACTAAACCCATGTAAAATGACTTGTGCGAAGCTTGAAATATCTGGAATGCATATTTTCGTTATTTGCGGGTTATCTGTGGCTCACCAGCGCTTCCTTTGCATGTGAATATAAAACGAAAATTCGAGCACGTACTTACCTTTGGTTTGTCGATTCTTTTTGCACTCTGCTGCAGCTTTTGATTGATATCTTCCCGATGCTCGCATCAATACAAAGGTAACAATTTATTTCATATACATACATTTGTTCAACAAATTTTTATTTCATTACAATTGCACAAATAACAATTAGCATTCGTAAAATATTTTTATTTTTATTTTTTGTGGAATAAAACCCAAAAGAGGTGGATACAAAAAGTGAAAAAGCCACTTGGGAGTACATACAAATGTACCCACTTCATTCCACCAAAATGAAAAAACCAACATAAACCAATTAAGTCCATTTTAAATATTTTTTGTAAAGTTTCGTTTTTTCTTTGAACACTAGACCCATGTAGATTTGTATGCGTGTCAACGAAGTGATTCTACTTCAAGCTCGTCGGATCATGCACAACGGAAATAACAAATTCCGATGAGATCGACATGAATATTATAAAAAGCGTATATTGCTTATGACACCTTTTGTGGATAAAATTACAAGGCATGGAAGGAAGATGAAAAAAATAATACACACGAAAGTAGCAAACCACAAAAACTGCTGTTAAGTGGCCATTAAAGAAGTAGCAAATTGTCTTCACCACAGTGGGGATATATAACTTTTGGGACAGTGAAGATGGCTGAAAATTTATGAATTATGTCTTCCTAAACTCAACATCAGACCTAGACTACCACCGATCTCTCACCGTTCATAATTTCATCTGCTAAGAGGTCTGACTTGAATGTCGGCCCACAAGGACATACCAGGGAAGTGCAAAGCTTACCTTGCAGAGGCTAGCTAAATTAGAATCCACAGGTATGTATCTAGTCACTTACTGTGTGATAGAGCCTACTGACACAAGCTATAGCTAACGATAGCGAAGCTGCATACAACGTATATGCTTATTACGATTGAAATCTCGTAAATGGAAATTTATTGTACACTTCATCCCATAATGTTGATATAAATCTATTGATGTTGTTTAAAAGATGATCAAATTTAATTTAAAAATTTGCTGACGACCATTGCAAACCTTTTAAGAAGCACGATTTACGGATATGCACTTGGAATGTACTACATTAAACGGACCAGGTACCTTTATCCAATTAGCGGATGTCCTTGATGAATACGGGGCTGATATCACCGCCATCCAGGAAATACTATGGAAAGGGCATCGCGTGATTAAAATTAAGAACTGTGACATCTACTACACCTGCCATGAAATCAGGCACCAAAGAATACGTCTCATGGTCGCCGGTCTCACACCAGTGGTCGAACGGTTGGCCATAATCCGAATCAAGGCTAAATTGTTTTTTTTATATCACACTGGTATGTTCTCACACGCTGAACGAAGAGAAAGACGAAGAGACCAAGGATAAGTTTTACGATATCGCACCCTAAATACAACCGGCCACAATTCAAAATTCTAAAATTTTCTGTAGAGACAATGTTTATACAAAAATTATTATAATTTTTAAAGAAAATATTGTTTATTATGAAAAAATTCCAATCTTAAAGCAAATTATGCTATACTTATTATATTCTGTTGGCGAAACTAAAAAAAAGCACATTAACGCAACTAAAAGTAAGTCTCTTTAGTTCATCGCGGAGAAAAAACACAATTAATATAAAAATAGACATAATTGTATTTTTTCCAGTTAAAGAAGATAGTGATGTGAAAGAAATTTTTACAGTAGTTATTTAAAAAAAAAAAAAAAATTTTACAGTAGTAGTTTATGGGAAAAAGTCACTTTTAAAAAATTTTCAGTTGTGACCCTTTTGTATTTAGGGTGAATCTTAGAATCAAACTATAATCCAGATCTAGCAAATGTAATGTGAAATTTATTTAACATTTCATCCCATCCAAATTGTTCACGAAATATTCTTTTTTGAGAAAAAACGAATCTATTTTTTTTTTGTTTTCTCCATTAACTTAATTAAATACAAAAATTAGAAAAATTAAAATAACAGTATTTACATATTGTTTTAACAGATATTAATTCAAAGGCTTATTTGTGAACAAATGTGACCCAGATCAAAAACTAGTATTTTTTTTGGGCTCAATATTTTGTGTGTAGTTCGCGTGCTTTATTAACAGTTTCTTGGCATACTTTCAACGAGTTTATTTTGCAAAGCTGGATCGATATCACACATTCTGTCCTATGAACCAAATTGACTTTTCGGAAATGGGATAAAAAATAAAAATACACGTTTATCGGTGATTTTCATATACACGTCAGAATTTTTTATTTTTTAAGTTTGAAGTATGAAGCTCGTAGTGGCCTGTGTGAAAGCCTTTGGACCGATTTTTAACCCTTTTTCAGTGATCCAATCGAGTATTTTTTTAAAAAATTTGACGTGATACAGACATTTTCACGAGTCTGCCTGCCAAAAATCAGCTCGATTATATCACTGAAAAAGGGCTAAAAATCGTTCGAAAGGCTTTCACACAGGCCACTACGAGCTTTATACTTTATACTTCAAACTTAAAAAAATAAAAAAATTTTAAGTGTACATGAAAAACCCCAATACACGTGTATTTTTATTTTTTCCCCTCTTTCCGAATATGTGCATTTGGTTTATAGGACAGAAAAAAATCTATTTTTTGTAACACGGTGTATTTATCCAAGCTTCAATGGAACGATACCAAAGTTCATCTGCCGTCTTAGGCCGATCCTTTCTAGCAAAAATCTTACTTTTTAAAAGTAGACAAAGATCGGTTTAAAATCCGGTGACGGGGAGTGCCAATGTAAAACCTTCATCCCATTTTCTTGCAACGACTTTTTAGTCTTGTTTGCAGTATGCTTAGGATCGTTATCCTGCATAAAGATGTCGTTTTGTCACTGTTCCAAACAGAATGTGTCCTTGGAAGATATGAGTCTACAAAAATGGGTGTTAGCACACTGATTCGGCGTAGTACTCCCGACTGGTTTCCACAAAAACTACCCCATGTCAACAATAATCCACCTTCAAATTTTAACGTTTCACAAATATTTTATTATTTAACGGAAACACGTTAATGCTCACATGTCGACTGTAGTCCATCTGGCCCCCTTCGATTGATTTTTGTCTCATCTAACCAAGTTACATACATCTACTCGTCAATTGTAAATTTTATATTGATTATTTCTCTAAAAATTCGTGAACAATATTGTCCCTTACTGTAAATACATGTAAGTTAAATTAACCTGGTTTTGAGACCAAACTATAGCCCCACAATCCAAAATTCTGCTCCCTTCATTTATGTAAATCAACCCGGAAATTTATGATAATTTAATTTCCTTTTCCTCATAGTTCTCTCAAAATACCACTGCCTCATATTGTAGCAGACATAACCTCCAATCTAACAGGTGTGTCACTGATTGTGTCGGCGCGTTGGCTGCGACTGTTCTGTCGGCAACGCGAAAGCGACTGCGAAGAACAATAATTTCTATGAATGCATTTGGAATGGGAAAATTGCCACAAGAACTGAAGTCGGGGGAAAAATTAATAATCACAAATGTATTTTTAAAGTTATACAGTCATGGTTACCCAGGAGAAACAGTCAGTGCCAATAATATTGAAGGTAAATTCAATTCAAACGAACACATCGCTTACATTGCAACCACCATTCTCTCGAATTACTTTTAAATATGGATGCTATTGGAGGTGATGACATTTTATAAGATAGAAGTACATTCAAAAAAATTAAAAAAATAATTTCAGCCGAGAATTTAATTCGAGATATCCTGTTTTTTGCTGGGTGTAGTCTACAGAAAAAGGAATATTTCGATATTTTCTTCCTTTTCAGAATTTGTATTTTTGTTTGCGTTACTTTTACAAGAGATTTCCCCGAAATAATTTAAAATATTATTTACATATTAAGCTATACAAATTAATAACTTCACAACTGCAAATCTGTAAAAGATCATTAATATACACAAAATAATCCAACATATGTTGAGCTAAATTTCTTCAGGCTTCGTATATTGATAACATTTTGTTTTCCAATTTCAAAATTTCCTTAGGGTGGGCTGTTGTTACATGGGACCACTTACTAATTCAAAACTGAACAGAAATTAAATTTGAATACTTAAAATTTTCGTAATTTTTCTGGTTTGTGGGGAATGTTGGCAGTGAATACCGCTTTTGTATTTCCAGTTCAATGCATAGTTTTAAATTTGTACTTATAGTAACGTATTACAAATGACTGAACGTATATTGTTGTTTGGAAGATCAAGGAGGCGGTTAACTAAAGTTTGGGGTCACATTTATGTGTTTGCAGTAGTCAAACTTTTTTAAACAAAAAATCCCAGCCGACACTAATTACTATAAATCTCTGAAAGACCTCCAATAGTTTTCCCTTAGAAATGCTACTTAAATATATTAATGCTCAAACTGTAAAATATTCCGAAGGTTTAATGACTTCAATGAGACCTCTCGTGTGTACACCTACAAGTATGCGTTTGTGGGAAATTCTGTGTTAAAATAATGATGCTACTTCCCGGTCATGGAATTACCAAGGCCTTTAAAGAAGAGGCCATAAGGGTAAACTTTCCATCTAAGGACTTTCTTACAAGAATACGAGGTCCATATCCCGATAAAAATATCAAAAAAATACATTCCACCTCATAATAATAAAATGATTAAAATTCACTACAAAAATTATGCATTAAAATGATTAAAATTCCAGTTAACACAAGAACTCAAGCCGGCCGATCATCAACAACGTCGTGTCTTTGCTGGTTGGGTCCTTCAAATGCATGAAAATGATCCGGAATTACATCGAAAAATCATCTTGACTGATGAGGCCCATTTCCACCTCGGTGGCTACGTCAACAAGCAAAATTGTCTCATCTGGGTCTCGGAAAACCCAAGACTTATTGTTGAGCAGCCTCTCCATCCTTAACGTGTGACTTTTTGGTGCGGTGTATGGTCCGGGGGACCTTACTTTTTCGAAAATGGATTGCGCTATCGGGAGATGATTAATGATTTTTATGGTCCGAGTTGGATGATATTGATCGGGCCAACGTGCCACACATGCAACGAAACCATTGCTCTTTTACGGGAAAACTTTCCGAACCGTTTTATCTCTCGAAGAGGTGATCACGATTGGCCACCGAGATCTTGTGATTTAACTCCTTGCAACTTCTTCCTTTTGGGGCTACGTGAATGATTAGACCAATAGCCCAGCGTCGATTCAAGACCTCAATGGTAGAATTCGTGAGGCTATCGAGGACATAAGGCAGCCATTAAATCGATATGGTCCTGTAAGCGTGGTCGTGGTGGCCAGTTGGCTGATGTTGGTTTTCCACCGATCATTTATCTCAAAAAATGTCAATTTTCTTTGAATTCCAAAATAACACCACTTGTTGGAAAACGCTGTATATATATCACGCTATCTCTATATGAACAAAATCCATCACATATTCGTGGATTTAAAAAATAACGTTGCACCATTCGTCTGTCTTACAAGTTAATACCAAATGGCTTTCAGCACCTTACCAATTTCGTTTCTTTAAAATTAAAAATAGGAATTTTTTAAGATTTGGCTAAACTGTATCTCCCATGGCCGGAATGTGGGCCTAAGGTACGAACAACTGCGGTTGTTTACAGATACCTCAAGACCCTGGAGAAATAAAATGAGAATTTCTAACGATTTGGCGACTTTCTGAAAAATTAAAAATTATGTAATTTTTCATTATCAAAAATATCCCAAAAAAATAGGTTATTTTTCATATAGTTTTTGGTTTTTGCCCATTCCAATAAAATAATTGTCTGGAGCCATACCAAACCTCACTGCCAAACAGTTATGGTGGAAGGATTATAAGATTCAGACTGACCGAATTCCTATTTTTATTTTCTTTCTTTTTAAGTTCTTTAAGTTTTAATGGTCCATGGTTGAAGGCGCTGGCCATGGACTTGGATTTTCCCCACTATACATTGCTTGGCATCAAAGATCTCCCACCACAATCACCAGTTAACACTAAACTGGTTATTTCCAAAAGTTAACATTTTATAATAGTTATGTCGTACAGGCTCTCCATTACTCCTGCTTTACACCTGTGGACTACTACAGCAAACCGATACAAACGCATACAGTGCCACAAATAATCAGTGCTGCAGCTGTGGCATAGATGGTTGCAATCGTTGGTTTTGCATCAGTGGTTGGTTGTCTGATGTTGCTGCCAGTGTTACCAAATTATTTGTGGAATGTAAAAAGAAATCTGATCCTAAAAAACCGTTAGAAACAGCTGAATTGTTTGCTTAAATAACCTTTAAACTATTAAAAGTGTTTATATTCAGGGTGAGCTTACTTGAATGAGGCAGTGACGCTAAAAGTTACTTCATAATCTGATAATCTGAAATTTAGGGATCATAAACGCCTGTTTTATTTACCCCTGGACTATATCTACCCACATTTTCAGGGCAGCTTTTGGAGTGGCGTTGATTGCATCGACCATTTTTTAACTATTTTAACTATTCGGCTTGTTGCTTCCAGTTAAATACGTGTACTCACCCGCTGGCGGTTACTTTAAAACCAGTTAAGACTCATCCAGTCAGGTATTTTAACCCAAATTACCATGAAGTCCACCACAATTCATGCCGCACCTCGAATTTGTTGTCGACTTTCGAAAAACGCTATATATTTGTGGGGAAACCTTCCAATTGGCAACAATGGTTGCAGCCCTATCAGACAGGAGTAATGCAAATATACCGACACACACGCAGCCATCAGCCATGAATATTACTCCACCGCACTGACACTGAGTGTCGGAAATTGTAATTTTTATAAATTTTTATGTAACGTTATCATGAAATTGTAATTAGGTTAAAAACGTATAATAACGTCGGAGTATTCTTCGCTCGTTCGAATTGTCGTTATGCATTTTTTTCACCGTTTGTTTCTCCGTCCGACTGTGGCAATTTTGTGAAACCAACCACTGAAGTTGACATTTTCAGATTTTTTTTCGCTCCGCTTTCTTTTATTTTTTCCTTGTTTTTTTTTTAGGTGGTTGGTGGGGGGGAGTAGGAGGGGGTTAAATGCATTTGGGTTTAAATGTCAGCGGTATTATGATTACAGTTGGCTGATTCGCCGTGTTGTCGTTGTCGTTCATCTTGTGGCTGTTGGCCCAATTATATTGGAATTTTCCACACTCACATACACACACACACGTTGGTAGGAAGAGGGAGTGAGAGGACACGAGGGAGACACAATTGGAAAATATGAAATATATTTTCATATTTTAATTTGGGTCGTCGTTTCGTGTACAGAAGAGAATTAAGGATGCTTAATGTGCAACTGCTTCTGGTGCATGTCGCACAAAGACTTGAGGTGATTTCACTTTTTTTTTTTTTCTTCTCTTGATGAAATTTTAATTTGACTACTGGAAAGCTTTGGGTGAAAACGAATGGTAAATTGCTACTTGTATTTAATGCAGGTTAAGATTTGTTTTTACTTTAAAATAATTCTGTGATGAAATGCCGGATTTCGTATAGTCCACAATATGAGGCAATTATAAATTCGTTTTTCATTTGCCCGTGCACTTATTTGTAGTCAAGGCAAATGTGCTAAATGGTAAGTTGAAGCTGGCTAAAGCTGGCCTGCAGTGGGTTTACTAGTCTGAACCTTATTGTACATAACGCGACCTAACAGTGTAAAAGCGCTTAGTTCACTTTTTTTTGGCCAAAATGAGTTTTGCGGTCCAGTACTATATATGTACAGAAAGTATGTTTTTCCTCTGCTGTAAAATCTCAAATATTGGACTTATCGCCTATAAGATCTTAGGACTGAAGTATGGTTTTTAATTTCCCAGCCTTTTTCAACTGCCGGTAATCGGGAACTTTTTCGATGTCATCGCGGGTGTGATTTTATTTATAAATAAAAAAAAATAATAATATTTTCCCAAAAAAAACAAAATTCCTTTTCATTGCAAACTAAACAAAACTTAAACGAGTTAGAAACTTGAAATGATTATTAAAAATCCAGGACAATTAATATTGGACAAAAATCGTGGACAATTTAATTGTATTAAGATCAACTAGTCCAGTTGTTTTTCAGTAAGTAAAAAATTGTATAATTTCCCGGTTCAAATCTAAAATCGCAGTTGTAAAATTGCGTAAAATCGTACAGAGTACTATTTCCTAGTAGTCCTTTGTTCCCGGGAATCGGGAAGTACAAAATCGGCAAATTTTCCGGTAAATACGTCAGTTCCCTTTTTCCAATTATATTCTCAGTTCAGATTTCCAAACAATTTAATTTCTAAATCAGTTTTGCTATGAAAAAATCGTATTTAATATTCATACTCACCCTACAACTCGATGTTGCTCATAATTTTCCGAGAGATACCTAGACTAGGCCTACAACACATGCATGTGAATTCCGATTGTAACATCATGTGTCAAAGATTCGACCTCGATCCATTTGAAGTCTCTATTCGCCAGCCATAAAAAAAAGACATCCAAAAGTGCCAAACTACCAATTTCGAATGAAAAGTGTTGTCTGTTACTTTAACCTTAAGTTTAAACTTTTAACCGTTAAAACAAATTTAGATGCCATTAAACAATTCCCTAGATGTGATACCACCACCAGATCTCCCTTCCCCCTACCGTTGTCCTTGTCACCCATGGCAAACAATCGCAGCAAGACGGAAAATTGAGAAAACGGAATATGCAGGACCTGAAACAAATAACAACAACGAAAGAAAAAACGACAACGCCACGAACAAAAAGGCAAAGGGAAAACGTCAAACATTATGTCACAACGAGTCACATAATTTATCAAAACTTTTTTCCGTTCGGGTAGGGGAACGGGGGCGTTATATGACAAGATAGTAACGTGTATTTCGTTTCGTATGCCATGAACGTTCGGTGTTTCAAGTTTATGTTTTTTTTTTTTTTTTCGAAAGAAACAAAAAACGCACTGAATACTGCGGCAAAACGACAAAATAATGAAAAGAAAAACTGTAAGGAAGGAAACAAAACATAATTTGTGTGTAAGAAGAATTTATGCGAAATCTATCATTTTGGAACACAAACCAGACAGCTCGCAGCATACAGAGCTTAAATAAATACATCATCACATTATGTCAGGTTGGTGGGGCGGGGAAGAGGTGGCATTAAGTTTACAACCGCCACACGAATCCCGGATGAGATGTTTTTGGATTCGCCCCAAGGTGAGACGCAGAAACAAGTACATATTTGGGTTAGTAAGTAAATGGCGTGCGGGAGTTCCGGATTTTTCGTAAAAGCATCTGAGATGCTATCCCAAAATAACAATGTCACATATTTTTATTAAATATGTATGAAAGGTATACGCCAATAATAGTAGTAACAACATCGACAACAACAAAAAGAAGACAAACGCGTAAAGCGGTTTAAACAACCACAACCAAACCCTTGACATACGACACAATAATCGCAAAATGTTCCAGTATAAAAAAAAATACTAAATTGTTGGCATTCAAAGCGTCAAGAATTATAATAAATTGTTTTTATTTAAAAAAATTTACTCAGCATTTCAAGTAGTGGTACTTTAATTGTGGAAGAGAAAATTGGTTTTCGCAAATTCTTTCGATACCCCTTGCCAAAAACTGAAAGGCATATATAAAGTCAGAGTTACACTTCTAAGACTTGAGCAACATGTGTATTTCAGGGACGCTTTTAGTTTTTAGAAAAAGAAGGAGTGTTCAAATCAGAGGTTTAACTCAATCTGATTTCAGAAAGGATTTGCGTTATATTTTCAAACAGCAAGCGATAATTGCACGATTTTAAATATTGTTCATCCGACTTTATTATGTTAATTGAATTTGTTGCAGCGTACAAGTGACAAGAACAAGGCAGCTTGATTACATTTTGGTAAACATGAACACAATGCGATATCTCCTTCTTAAAATTCAAATCTAGAAATGGGATGCAAATGGGACGTACGGAACTATTTTCTTAGTAACGCTAGGGATACAAAAGGCTTTTTTTTAAGGAATTCAGCGCGGGGCCATCATATTCAAATCTGAGATTTAACTAAATCTGATTTCAAAAAGGATTTGCGTTATATTTTCAAACAGCAAGCGATAATTGCACTATTTTAAATATTGTTCATCCGACTTTATTATCTTAATTGAATTTGTTGCAGTGTACAAGTGACAAGAACAAGGCAGCTTGATTACTTTTTGGTAAACATGAACACAATGCGATATCTCCTTCGTAAAATTCAAATCTAGAAATGTGCTGCAAATGGGACGGACGGAACTATTTTCTTAGTAACGCTAGGGATACAAAAGGCTTTTTTTAAGGCGCGGGGCCATCATCCTCCACTTGAAGATTTCTGAAGATTTTTTTTTGCTAAATAAATTTTGGTATTTGGTAAACTTCGATAATCCGAAAACACAGTGCAGACTGTAGTTATTCTAAAAGGTAGTTGGAATTACAACCGTTTGTTTTTTTTCACGCGGAATATCCCATATACAGCGGGCCAGCAAAAAAAAATGAAAGAATGATGACTATGAAGAAATAGGAGCTACATAGGGTAAAGAGCAACAAAAACACACGCACACAACTAACAAAAGCAAATATTTTTGGAAAATTTTCTTATATTATATTTTTGCCCCAAAGTTATGTACGAAGGAGCCGTCACTTTTTATAGTCCTTTCATAAAAATATACAAACCGGGATGATGGTATTTTCCTGTATTTAGAAAAACACACACCAAAAGAAACAACCCAACAATAACAACAGCGCCAACAAAAGGAAACAGCTTAAGAACGAAAGGTGCAAATACCACACAACGTGACTTTGTTCAAAGTACGAAAGACGCAAAACAAAAGTATCACAACAATACAGGTTGGGGTTTGCCAAGTTATCAAGCCAACCCAACGCCAGTTTCCTTTGTCTGCTTTGACGCCAACAACAACAGAAAGAAAAGGACGCCGAAGAAGAATGCCATAAAAATTTAAACTTTTGTTATATAACAATTTAATTTTTGTTCGTTGTTTTTTTTTTTTGCTCGCCTTTCCAGCGTCTTTGAAAGTCTTGGGACTGTGAAACAAAAAAAAAACATGCAATACCAATTGTTTTTATTCAGCCAATCGGAAAGAAATCACAAGTTGCTGGCACAGTGCGGTGTCAGGCGATTATAAAGTTAAAGACGATTTCAATATTTGCCTTTACTGCAATGGCTGGACAGCGAAAACGTAAAATGCCATTGAAGTGTTCTAATATTCCTGTGCGATACTGTGGTTTTTTTACGATACTTTTATTTTAATCACAGAAACAATAATTCATGGAAAATAGCTGAACGAATCAGTGAATCTTGAAATAATATAGAATTCTGTAACAGATTACGATTGGAATTATTTCCATTGTTTTAGAATTACATTAGAAATAAAAAGATAAATATTGGGGCTGTGTAGCTCATGGATGTAATTGAAACTGTAGAAAAGCAATTTCTCAGCGACATAAATTTTGATGATGGGCTTTCAGAGTTTGAGTTTCGAATTGCTAAATATACCGAAATGGGAAGCATCCAACTACAGTTCCGATAATCGGACCATAATATGTTTTTGCAGGCAGAGTCTTCGGTGTAGATAAATACAAATACCCAAGAGCCGTTAAATGTTATTAGAATTCAAAGTAAAGATCCGCAAGTGCTCTAATCACGGAAACCGGAAATGGACACGAATTCCAAGGCAATGTGACAAAAGGCTGATGAATTGAAAAGGATGCCGTGGTTCAGGCTATGTAATGGGTCTGTATTCCACTTATCAGAAATGGTTAGTCATGAGGACAATATAGGAAAAGCTATAAAAGTTGAATCGCACTGACCTCGGATCGCACACTCGGATCAAGTAAGGTCTATGACAAAATATTGGCCGGAACAGGGCGGTTACCCATTTGGAATAGCCCTGGGTCAATTTAGCCATTGCAAATTCGATGTGTGATTCATGGGCATAAACATTTTCGCTAAATTATAGCCATTTTTAAAATTCCCCTTGAAGTATGCAACGATTTAAAAAAAATATTTATTTAAACAAATATTGGGTTTCGTAAAAAGTGAGAGAAGCCAAACTAGTTCTAGGTGAGCCATATCCATCAGTGGCATTTTAGTATATTTACAGTGGAACTTCCATACCTCGAACACAAGTCAAATTTTCTTTAAGTCGAAGCTCTTCTAGTGACAATTAAGGAAACAAATTCCCATTTCATAAGTCGAATTTTTAAACGGGATAATGGTGGTTGACTTAAGGAAGTTCGACTGCATTTACAGTTTTCGAAATAATTCAGCGATTCGAAAATCATCAAAATTATAAATTGCCATTTTTCGTTTATTATAAAATCAACATTAAAGTTTTAAATGATGCGTTAGTGGTGTGTAATAAGCACAGTTTTCATTCTTGGAAAAATTTCAGATGTCGATTTTTCACATCGAAAGTGCCAAAATAAAATTGTCGGTTTTAAGATTTTTTTTGTTAACGGCACAACTGTCCAGGTCGATTTCTCTATACAGCTCAAATTTCAGTTTTCGGAAAAAAAAAATTTCAAAATTGGCGTATTTTTCGAAAATGACTGCAGATATACATTCTTCGTAAATGACACCTAGCATAATTCAGCATAACTTGTTTTTTTTCAGAGCTTACTTCGCAATTTTTGTATAAACCAGAACCTACAGTAAACACCCACGTAGTCACGCAGGAACATTTCCCGTGACTTCTGGCTACCTTTTGGTACCAAACATATGTCTCCGGTCAGACGTTCTAGACAAAGACTACATCTGGGAGCTGACTGCTATTTGCTTAGTGTTACCTGCTAGTCAGTGGGCTGCTCTCTCACTATTGGATTAACCGGTTTGCTTGCCTTGTTCTAGGCGCCGTGAAAATCTTCGTTAAATTGTCTGTATGTCTTAGAGTAACACCCGGCACTTAGTTTTTCGGAGAATTCTATGGCTACCCGACCATTGGTTACATGATGCTGAAACTAGATGTAACGTCAGTTACGAGTCCTGAGCAGCAACTTTCTGATACCAGGAACTTTTCCCAAAATCTCAGACTGATATTCGGGTAGTTGATTGGAGCTCGTTTTGGAAGATCTTTAATACGTGGCTCCTATTCACCTAAGGTGAACTAAAGAAGTGTGGATTGACCTCGCCTATGTAACACCACTTTGCAGACAGTTGAGTCTGCATATATGGCATCTGACGACAGCTGCTTAAACTGCAGATGACCAGCACAATGTTTTATGGAGCGCAAACTGGAAGTAGTATTTGTCCGAAAATGAAGAATCAGTAGAACATTTGTTATTTCGCCGCCCAGGTGTCCAGAAACGTCGACTAACACACCTTAGGAGCAGCAGTATAACATTTGTTATGCCGCTGCCCACGTGTACAGAAACGTCGACTAACACACCTTAGGAGCAGTTTCCCTAACAACCTTGAACGGCTGACCAGTGAACCTCTGACTTCCCTAGCGAAACTCATAAAAAGCAACAAATAGTTGTAGCTTGTAAGCATTATACTACACCTTCCTCTCAACTAATACTCAAACCTACCCCCCTTCCCTCTCCAACCAAGGGTATCACAATAGCCTCCGCATGAACCAACTCTCACGAGCAGGCAAACCATTCAATCTAACCTAAGATCTGTATCTTTTACGACAGCTCGCTTTTCCGTTTCATACTTAAGTTACACAAGCATAAAAAGGCTCTATGAAAAGTAACAAAAAAAAATTAAAAATACCACCAAAAAAACTAGGCTAGGTTAGGTTATGTTGAGAAGAGGAGGCGGTTTTTCTCCGCATACACCTAAGCCAGTATTCGGCTTGTTGTGCGCTCTAAACTGTACATGGAAAGGTCTTGAGAAGTTATTTTAAGAACTCTGTACTGTTGACATAATCTTTAATTGTTTTCCAGTCTGCGCCCCTAAGATGGGTCAAGTCTGTTAAAGTGTCATTTCCCAAGAAACGGGATCTATTGTTTGCGAACCAAAACCAAAAATTCGCCTAAATTAAAATTACACCAAATTTTTTTTAAAAAATCCCTATACAAATTTATGAAACAAAATATTATAAAGTTGGTCTCCTTATAAGGACGAATCCATTGGAATGATTAACCTGTCCCTTACGAAATTGACATAACGGTACTCTATTAAATGTATATTATCGCTAAAATCAGAATATGTATTATTCGCTAAATTTTAGAGATTTACCTCCTACGGGCTCATAATAAACGTGGTCACGTGGACGGCAATTCCCATTCGAAATACGGAATTTAAGTTAATTTTAGCCTGACCTTTTTCACCTGCTACCATGAAAGTTTGCTTCCAAGAACATTTTCTTTTGGAGTCATTGTATTTCCCACTCATAGTATATCTACATCTACACTGGCTAAGCCCTTCCTACAACCCACTTCATTATTGAGAGCATACATAATTCGGCCCGATTGAGCTTAACCACGTATTTATTGTTTTAATTAACTCGATTATTGAATTTATTACTTAAAATCCATCAAAGTATTTACAGGAAAAAAAAATACAACGGCCACTACTTTTTTCTATATAGTGAGTGGCCCTTGCCAAATATTGGAACAAATTATATGTGCTGAATACTTTAAGCATTCACAAAAAAAGAAAGAAAGAAAAACTTGACTAATGCCGCTGACATCAACATTATGGAATTCTAATATCCGACATATCTAAGATGCTGGCAAGCATCCTGTCGTATGAAAGATATCTCTCTCTCTCTCGAATTTATCCACAATTCATACACAATGATTCCGATTATCTTTGACTTACATAAGAAACCAAATTCATTTTGCTATCCTCAATCCTCAAGTAATTTAACCTCAAAACTCATAATTCTTCTAAGAAATTTATGAACTGAACAAATGTGGCAATTGTTGTTGTGATTTCCTTCGTTTTCGTTTTCTTTTTCGTCTTTTCCTTTCTTTCCTTTTATTTCGGTCTAATGTTTTGTTTGTGGTAAATTTAAACTACAAATTACAACTCATCCATCTTCAAGTTTTACGACATCATTTACCGACAGCCACAACAAAACCAACAAAGTGTTCCAGAGGAGCAGTCGAAGGACCATCTCAAGGAACTGGCACAAGGAGGGGGAATATAAACCACAGAAGAAGCAATTTTCAATAGAGTCTAACAAGTATGTGTGCAAGTGTACATGTTTCTGTGTATGCGTGTACTTTAAACATATGAAAAAGATTGATTTCTTTTAATATAAAAATGAACTATAAATAACCATCGAGTGTGTGTGAGTGTTGGTAAATGATTTGCAGTACCCACACCCCCTCACGCACATCCAGTTGGCATATGGCACTCACGTAAGCACATTTATGCTTACACAACATTTGCGTGTGTGTATGGGTGTTTGCGAGAGTTGAAACTTAAGAGGAAATGCCGGCGTTTGATTTTTATTGCAAGAAAACCCAGTAAAATGAATGAAAGATTTATTTTTTATGGCTTTAATGGGGGTTCTGAAAATAGCATAACAATAAATATTATTCATTTTATCCACCATATTATTCCAGAGTCATCTCATGAGCGCTGTTCGCTTCACTTCTAGTAAAGATCCGATTTATGTCGTGATAAAACAATGCCTTGTGCAATTCAACGATTGATTTCGAAACAATGTTTTACCGACTTCAAAAGTCGTTTATGCAATACTTAAATACGGCGCACTGTGGGTCAGAGTCGAATCTAATTTGTCAAAAATCAAAGTTGAAAATCATGATTTTAAAGTTCGTAAGCGAAATGTGTAGAGAAGATTGCGGAGTAGATAAAAGTCACAAATCACAAATTTGAGATTTTTTTTGGAATATGTTTTTGACTTCACACATTTTGCTTTTTGACAAATTTACGGATCAGATTGAAGTATAAACGGCAAAAAAATCAAACGCAGTCGTAGGAAAGTAGTCAACGTATAAATTCATATGACTTTTGAAAGCAAATCCAAAAGAGAATTAAAAAAGTCATGCCAAAAATTAGGACTTACTTACTTATATTGACTCTACAACCTGTTGTTTATCTTGGCCTATTTAATAAGTGATTTCCATGCACTTGGGTAGTCTGCTTGGCTTCTACAGATCATGATACCAAGGATCTTTATGTTTTCTTCCACTTGGTCCCCTAGAACGATTTTAATGTCATCGCCAGAGAAGCAGTCATAAGTCTGTGCTAGGCGCTCATAGAACGACTTTTTAGTCATCGCCGTTTTCTTCCGTCGGCGCGTGTACTCAAATTATACTAATGTAAAAATTTTAGCCTTGATTGAGGCCAGCCCTTCATCTACTGGCGTGAAACCAGCAGCAATGTGCTGTATTCGCTTGTTCACCACAAATGCACAACCGACTTGGTATTTGCTTTCATTGCAGCTGTATCAGATATCGCAGTACTTCATTTTAGTCACGCCATGTCCCTTCCATTGTATTTTCCCTTATTAATCCAGGATATATTTAATGTTCCAACATTCCATGGGCATATCCGAAAATCGTGATCTTTACAACTTTTGTGGTGGTTTTCAAGATTAGGGGGAGTCCGTAGTTTGTCACTTCCTTTAGCATTCATAATTACTTACATATTTCCTTAAACAGTCCATGAAGGAACAGACGGGGAACTTCTCTCGAATCAGTGAGTTGTGTACCAAATTATTTTGTATACTCACTGACCGTGATCTACTGTTTAAAGCCGGCTCCGAACGGATAGTGCTTTTCTAGAGAAGTTTGTGCATGGCTTAGAGATTGCTGGTTTATTCGGTAAGTCGCCAACATTTATCTTTCATACAGACATAATGTGTGGAGCACCCTTAAGAGTTTTAGCAGATCGACTCTATTTCATCAGACAAATACTTCTGGAGACACGTCTAGGCCGTCTTACAACTAATAATGTCTTTATCGGTGTCTATTAATAGTTCAAGATCTTGGAAAAGTGATGATAGATGATCAAATAATTCACTTTCGCATGAGATGTACCCTCGTATCAAGTAGAGTACCAGCAGAAAGACTTGTAAAGCCACCGCCCCACTCCATGGATACAGCACACCATAGCTTCTACTTAAACGAACTAATGTGAAAACTGCTTCCCCCCTTTACGACAAAAGGCAAATCGAGCTCATGCATTTTTAAATAATGGGCCCATTCCCAATATAGACCACAAACATTTTATATATTTCCTTGTACCGCTCTTGCCACAAATCTACCCCTGTCTGACCCCTTAAATAAGGTGATTTTATGAAATATCCAATTTCGTTGGTTTGGGGGCAAGGACGAGAAAAAAAAGACGTGAACATTTGCATGAATTTTTTATGTGGCATTTCTTTTTCGTTTGTGTGTGTGTGTGTGAAAACAGTTATCGACATATGACTGCGTGTATGTATGTGTATGCCATTGCCACCCAAACACACATACTCATGCATTCATGATGATGGGCACATGTGAAGGTAAAAATGTTGTTATGTGCTCGTTTATATGTGTTCGATGTCAGTATAAAACTGACATTTAAATGTTGTTGCTGCTGCTGATATTGCTGTTTTTGTTGTTACTGTTATTTCGCTTTTGGTGTTACATAAATTTATATTTAAGTGCAAATGTATCTGAATGTGTATGTGTACACATACCGAGTGTTAATATGCAGATACGAGGGTCATTTGAATATCCAATCCCACACATATACACACACACATACACACCCACTCACACACCAATGCACTTAAGCCTGAAACAAACATCAGGTGAAATCTTAATGTAGGTTTTTGCTTGTTATATTACTTAACACACTTCAAGAAGTTAAGCTTTATGGAAAGTGGCAAGTACAAAGTTTAAATAGCCAACAGCTTGGCCAATGCGTCGACAATAATACGAACACAGGGTTTTATTAAGGTCATAATAAGTGATATACTTCCTATGGCATATTACAACAAAAATATGTATCAAATGAAGAATATTTTACTCTGTCGGAGATCAATCTACCAACCAGCATCTATAGAGGAGGGAATTGCTGAAGCAACCACCTATGTTAATGGAGATCGCGTTATGTCAATTGGACGCCAAACACAGGGGGTCTGGTATTCGACCTCCAGGAAGATATTACATAAGACCCGCGGTCTAATGCCAAACAAAATACAGCAGATGCAGGATCTGAAGCCAGACGACCTATCACAACGTCATCTTTCTGATTAATGTGCCTTAGAGAAAAATATCAATTTTTACTAAAAAAAATTTCGTCAGCGACAGGACTCATTTTTGAATCGGACTGGTTGACTGGTGGGTTCAAGAAGAAAGTGCCACATGGCTCACAGTGCACGACACTCTGAACCAATTCAGAGGTGAGTTTGGCGAGCAATTACTCTTAGGTTTTGAAACTATCAATTGGAATTATCGTTTTTGCAATATGACCCCAGTATAGTATTGTTTGTGGGGGCAGGTGACCACAATTGCTGCCTTGGAAGAAGGCACTACACGTGTCGAAATCGTGGGGTTTTATCACTTCTATTTGGCAAAAAATAGAAATATTAAAAAGCGCTCCGGTAGGAGAGTTGGTACCGTGCTTGCCTATCAGCGTTGTGGGTTCGATTCTGTGGCTGCAAAATTCTAGTCATATGGTCTGTGTCACCCCAAAAGTATTAATATCAATTTACTTTGTATTGTAACTGAATAAAAAATAATTATAAAAAAAAATAGAAATATTAAATTATCTGGCACTCGAATAACAGAAACAAAAACTGCAAAAGAAAAAATAAAAATATTTTCTGTGTAACTTTTTTGCAGTTCTCTTCAATATTCCAAAACCAAATGGTAAAAAATTACGCTCTATAATAATTGGATGAAGTCATGGGATCAGCTTTCCGTTGACAGAGTTTTTTTTTTTTTTTGTATAAAACCACTTAAAGGATTTGATGAAACCATTGATATTACAAATACCTTTTTGTTTTTTATAAGCGCTGTCCATCCGGCATTTCATACTCGACCCTCGCAATTTCTACGAATTCATGTAACCTACAATGTTAGTTTGATGTTACGAGCAAGCACGTGGCTGTGTATGTGGATTTGTGCGGTTTTTTTTCTGTCGTATGATTTTTGTGCATTTTTGTGGCGACATGTAAAATCCATTTATTTTGACATTATACACATAAATCTAAATTTGATATGTTTGTCGTTTACATTTTTCCTCATTCCCGGCCGATTCCTTCTTTTGCCACGTCTCCCTTTTGTGTGGGTGTGTGTTTGATTGTTGGTTGGGTGAAAATTTTCACTTTATGGTTGCCAACGATTTTGTAATTTAAAGGAAACCCCCCCCCCCAAAAAAAAAGCACAAACACAGCAGAAACTCAAAGAATGGATGATGAGAAATTGTTTTTCACTCCCTCTTTTGCAGTCGTCATTCATTCAGTCATTTCTTCAGCATGTCATTGTCAGAAATGACATTGTGGTTTTGACTTTAAACCAAACAATAATACATATACAAACATACACACACACACACACACAAGAATGGTATAATTGAAGTTCTTCATACTCTTGGATAATAAAAAAAAACTTGATGAGAATTATGATTTTTTGATGTTGTTGATTTATTTCCAAAAGAATATTGGAAGTTAAGGTGAGGTGTATGTGTGTGTGTGTGTATTGTTTTAATGTTTTGATATTTATCAGTGACATTTCCAAATGGGGTTACAGTGCTTGTCAAAATGACAAAACAGAAAATATTACTTTTAAATTAAACTACAAAATCTCGTTATCATCATCCTCTTCGGTATGGCATTCAAAGATTTTGATTAACTTTTCATAAAGATTTGATTGTTATTTTTCAGTTCAGGAATAACACCGGTTCGAAATGAATTGAAGATTTTCTCACTTTTCAAATGCTCAACTTAACCTCATTTCATATGCAATGAAATGTCAGGCATATAATTCATCGGGTTATGACGTCTATCCGACATGGACAGGTAGTGTAGGTAGTGTATGGACAGCCGAAAGGCTTTCTAAGTTCGGAAGCTTAAAGCACACCATATTTTTTTGACTTTAACTCAGGTAAAGCCCCATATGAATGCAATGCTTGGTGTTAGCGATAGGAAAGAGGGGATTGGGGAGGAACGAGGGAGTAGTGTTTATTGAGGCTCTATGGAAAATGTCCCCCAAAAAATAAGAATGGCCCAAATGAAGAATTGCCCAAAATAAATGGAAAATCCCATCAAAAGCCCAATATGATAATTTAACCAAAAATTCTAAAAATCCAACAAACAATTTATGAACCAGTGAAAAAGTTGCAGTCGGGTAAACCGACTTATATATACCCTCACCCTCAGTAAAAACATACAAGTCTCATACTCATAAGTATCGGAAACTCAAAAGTGACCGTAACTACCATCATTTGATGTAACATCTGATGAAAAGTCATAATAGCAACCTAAAATACCGAATGCTATAGAAAAATATTGGATGGTACATTTGTATGGGAGGTACCAGGAGGGGAGTTGCCAGACTTCCAAGTTTTTGTCCAAAACTTTGCCTAGCTATAGATTTACTAAATACAGAATTTGGGCAAGATCGCGTTGGTCATATTGGTGTTACTACACGATTTCTAAGGTAGGCGGGATGGTACATTTGTATGGGAGGTACCAGAAGGGGAGTTGCCAGACTACCAAGTTTTTGTCCAAAACTTTTCCTAGCTATAGATTTACTAAATACAGAATTTGGGCAAGATCGCGTTTGTTATATTGGTGTTATTACACGATTTCTAAGGTAGGCGGTATGGTACATTTGTATGACAGGTACCAGAAGGGGAGTTGCCAGACTTCCAAGTTTTTGTCCGAAATTTTTTTCAGTTATACCTTCACTAACTACGGAATTTGGCCAAGATCGAACTTGAGCGTGTTGATATTATTACACGATTTATAAAGTGGGCGAAATAGCAGATTTGTATGGGAGGTACCCGAAGGGGTGTGGTCATATAGCCCATATGCAGGGTTTAAAATGCTAACGCAATTTTAGTCAAAAGTACAGAATTTGTCAATTAGTTTTAGCATAAAAAAGTCAATACTAATATGCGAACAAATGCTAAAACTAAATTAGTCGTAATATTCAGTTAGCGTTAGCAAAATAAACTAACGCTAACCAAAATATGCATATATTATTAGCAATGTAAGAAGAAGCAACTGCTGATTTTGCTAACGTCTTTGCTAAATTGTGCTAATTTGGTGACTATTTTCGACTTGTGTGTTTGGTTCGGTTTTTGTGTGTAACCGAAAATTGTGTTCGGCTCGGGTACGGTGTTGCCTACCTTTGATAGACAATAAGTTGTGTTTTTAAAAAATCGCATGAAACAATATTGCTGTGCGTTTCTGTAGCTGTTAAAGGTATATATATAAAAACAAGTGAAATTAATAGCACAGAAATAATTCGAGGTAGGTACTCGTATATATTTACATATTGTTTATACATATAATATAATGTTATGTACAATGACTAATAAATCACTGCATAATGGAGTCCACATGGTTAGATCCGTTTAACTTCCAACGGGAATGTTATATGTTCCACATTTAACATTGGATTGAGGAGATGCATAACGAACTCTGAAAATGCTGAAATAATAAATATTCGTAGAATCAGAAATCGCCACTACAGTACCACTATTGGATACTTTGCGTCATGTTCCGTTGACAACACTGAAACCAGCTCAAATTTTTTGCTAACGAAAAATGGTTAGTCAAAATTAGCCAATTTTTAGCAGCACATTAGTCAATTGTGGTTAGCAGAGGTGTGTCATTTTATTGACTAACGCTAACGCGAGCTAACGTTAGTCGGACATTAGTTTTAGCTCTGGCTTGTGGAAAAGATTGTTAGCATTAGTTTAGCAAAATGATGCTAATGGTTAGCGGACTGGTGCTTTTAAACCCTGCCCATATGCAATCCCATAAGCAGTTTTGGGAAAATATTAAGCCATGCCAAATTTCAGAGTGATTGCATAACTCTTTCGAAAGTTATCGTGCGTACCAGCAGGACAGACAGACGGACAGACGGACAGACGGACAGACGGACAGACAGACGGACATGGCTCAAACGATTCAGAAAGTCATGAATCGAATTTGGTTCAAAGACACCTGGGGTCTAATGTGAATATTTCTAGGTGTTACACTTTTGGGTCGTATCAAATGATATATACCCTCCTACCCGTAGGGTGAGGGTATAAAAATTACCCTCAAATATTTTAAAAAATGACCAAAACAAAACAAAATCGATCAGTGAAAGATTGACTTCTGTTGTGAAAATATCCCCCTACAGAGTCGCCGTGTTTAACGTGAGTACCTGCCACGTTGGCCCAAACTCACGGTGGTCTTAGCACCGGGTGAAATACAATGCGTCTACCAACGCCCCCATATGCAGCAAAGCTGTATACAATAAGAATTTTGAGAATTTCTAATTGCCCATTCATATGAAAAATGCACAAAAACAAAAATGTTACCAACAAATTTTGAAAAACTGCCCAATTATGAATGAGAATCTTTAATTTTTTTCTTGTGAGTTTTTCGTTTAGGTCATTTTCATAGAGCCGTTTGTTGACGTTGTCCTTGAATTTGATAATGTCATAGCAGGCACGAAAAACACTAGCAGGAAGATTATTCCACAAACGAACAGTCCGGCTGAAGAACGAATTTTCTCACAACCCATATTCCGGCAATGGTATTGGATACCCTACTATTCCATATCAGCATCACCACTCTCCTCTGTACACGGTGCTCCTGCCCATTTTTATTTACTAAGACGTTACTTTTTGATTACTTATACTCTGACACGCTTATATCGGATTTCATGTCAGTTATTTGCCTTCACACCTAGAGAACAGGTTAAATTGCTAAGGGTGATTGATTAAAAAAAACGACTTGCTACAGTTTATAAGGCAATTTTTATCGCCACAATTTTGATAACACATTATATGTTAAACTGATATTGGTTACGCTCTTTGAATGTTCAAAGGGGTGTATGCGTAACTTCTCTAATATGCATTGCTCATACGCACCAAGTCCTTCCATTTCATAGTTTGTTTGCCACTGGACGTGATGTGTTCAGTAGTGTGCGACTATGTATCACACTAACAATTTGTAAAGTGGCTCCAGTGAGCACATGAGCCGAGCAAGCGGGAAGGTATTCGGTTGTCTTGTCCTCCTATTCATCGTTGCAACTTCTGCAGAAGTTGTTATATGCGATACGCAGTGTCCGAGCATGTGTGCCCAGAGGCCAGTAACCAGTTATGACCGCAATGAGAAACCAGATGAAATCTAGACAGATTAATTGCAATCCCTATCCTCCACATGGGCTTTGCAACACATCCAGAACTTCATTCAGGCCATCGGTCCCATGTGAATTTCTTTAAGTAAATTTCTAAAAAAAATGTGCTACATTATCCATTTGGAAGAGAATCACACAGATACATTTTGCCATATAATTCTGATATAATTTTAAAATTTCAAATGTCCATTGTCTCCATAATGGTTGTATTCCAATTATATTTTCTTTCAGTACACAATGCTATTAGCCGCATAATTGGCAATACAGAAATGTCATTAAATCCATACCAACCCAAAAAAAAAATAAGGCCGACAAATACAACCGACATGTTAATTCATTTTAATAAAATGTTACTATGGCAACAACAAAAGATGAAGAAGAAAAAAACGATGATTTTGGTTAAAGAATACAAATTATCATGGGATCCATTCATTCATCCGTTTTACCCCAAGAAAAGTATTTAATTCGATTTTTGCTTTACAAAGGAATCATTTATTTTGCTTCAGTTCAAGGTTATTTTGCGGTCTAAAATGCCGAACATTTCTTGATACCTTCCCAATGCCTCATGCCATGGGTACCCTTTCAAATTGAAAATCATAGACCCAGAAAATGTTTGGTATTTCATTGTATGACAAACGTTTCTTTGTGTGCGTGTATAAGAATATACTTGGAAGTATGACTGTGTGGGAATGAAAAAGAATGAATGAATGTTATTGATGATTCTTTTGTTGATTTGGTTTCTTTTGTTGTTGATTGATTACAAATTTCCGAAGAAAACTCGCCTAGAGACTTATATAAATATGTACAACCAAATACACAGACACTGTCGCTTACACTCTCCCGCACACACACATACACATATGACACTAGTCCAAAACCACAACATACAGATACTCAATTGCATACACTCTCACACATACCCCAAATATCTGAAGAGGCAGAGTCAACAAACATTTCTTAAGGATTTCTTTTTTCGTATTTGGCAACAAAATCAAATAGTTTTTTTTTTTATTTTTTTAATTTTTTTGGGATAAAAAAAGCACACACAAATGTTAGTTTAAGGTTTCGTTGTATTAAGGATAATGATACTTTTTTTCTGCCGAGGACATAAACATTCCTATCTATAAATGTTTTTTCCCCTTTTGCCTTTTGTCAAGAAAAGGAACTAAAGGAGAAAAAAGGATTTAGAAACTCAATTTCAAAGCCGGGCAACTCTGACACGCACACTCCCATATAAACGCGCGGACACAAAAGATTACATTATAAACACCAAAACACTCATATCATACACATACTCACGCATACAGGCACACACCACATTTCTCTGCATACAAAAGACATTTGTGTTAGAGTATGTGTGTGTGTGTGTGTGAAACCGAAAGGATTCATACCATGGCTGGGGCATTTGTTACAAAAAAAAAAATGTCTTACACGTGTCCATCCATCCATCCACCCATCCGTCTATCCACTCAAATATTGAGTCAGTACTTCAGTCATCCATCTAGGTGTAAGTACAAACATTCATATGTACATATTTATACAAACGACTGGATATCTTGTCATTCCCTTGTGCCAACAGTGTCCTTTTGAAATGAATGGCCCAACAGGACACAGTAGAACAATAAAAGAGAGCCGATCTTAAGGACTTGGCATTTTTAAATCGAAATTGTCTCTGGGATCAGGGACATTTTTAGTATTATTGGTTATAACTAGATAGCCATGTCGAATGTCGGATTTTATCCAAATCAGTTTATAGGGTGAAAAGGGTCTATGACAAATGGTCCCCAAAATGATATATACCCTGCTACCGTAGGGTGAGGGTATAAAAACTGTAGAATTCCCCAACAAATCTCATAAAAAATTGGGGGATTTTTCAACAACAAACAATTTATTGTACATTTGTTTTTAAAAATTTTCGTTTAATTTTGGGGAATTCTTTATTTGGGGCATTCTTGATTTTTTTTTTTTGGAATTTTTCATTTGGGGCATTTTTCATAGAGCTGAATGAAATATTTGCATTTGCAACTCTGATACTTAAGAATAGGGTTGAAGTAGTCGATGTTAGGATACTGTGAAGGTTTGACTGCTACCAAAGCGCTGTGTTAATAACCGTCTAGTCAGATTCCTGGTTTACATTTCGTAACAACAATTACACCTGATCCGGACTTCTTTTATTTTAGCTATAACGGCCGTTAGTCGCTAATTGTCTTTGAAGATCTTTGAGTTCTTTAATAGACAGCTCACTGCTCCTAAGGAAGCGATCCATATTACAGCAATGGTGTAGTCTCGATATTGTCTGCTTACTCATTAGAACAATTCTATTCGTCTGAGTCATCAGATAGCTGTAGAAACTCATGTCCAGCAGAAGTTTCTGGTAGATTTTATTTCCATTTGGACAATTTTGTAAATGGTCTGCCCGAAATATCAAATGGCAGCCATAATATTAGCTCTACCGGCCGACAAAACATATTTTCAATTAAACTAAAAAGAAGAGTTTCTCGACTTTTTCGTAATCAAATGTCGACTTAATTTTTCACCATTTTTGTATCAAAAAGCCGATTAAAAGAATTTTCGTGTGACGACTTATACAACCCTACTAGTCATACCCCCTACCATAGGATGGAGTGTTTATTCATTTACTCATTACTTCGGCAACATCTGGAAATAGTGATCATCTAAGTTAAACCGCAGGTTCTGTCCTCTCTCCTGGTCTATTTCTTATTTTCAGTGTCAGACTGTCAACCCAATATTTATTTCTTTTGCGGATGCCAGCAACCTATGCCATCTATATTAATTTTACCATTGGCCAATAGGGTGGAGTGAAATTCAAAATGAGGGTCCTAATGAGGGGAAAAATAAAGAAAAAAATTTAAAAAAAATTTTAGGGGTCGCGTTACTCCCTTGAAATTTGGAAATTATCGCTATTTTGGCGTTGATTTTAGAAAAATCCTAAAAATTAACGACTTAACTTATTCGAAATTTAAAAGTTTGAGCTTGAGTTTCTTTATTTTTCCCCTCATTAGAACCCCAGACTACATCTCTTTCCGAGGTTAACTTGTTTTCACTCCACCCTATTGGCCAAGTTCTGTAGATGTCGTGGACAAAAGCCTAACGATGAACGATTCAGTTTGGCGACTATACGGGTACATGAATGGTCAAATAAACAGAGTTGAGTCAAATAAGTGACCCAGTGCAGTTTGTTGTAAAACAAACGTTCCATTGATCCCGAATCGTAGTCAATCTCTATGGGTCCGATCAACCGGCCATTTGACAATGTACGGGTGAGAGCCCTGTGTCGCCAGATGTAATTGTTTTGGTTGGGAGAAAATAAAATAAGTTCTCACTGGAGAGAGTTTACCTGTATACATTTCTGGCAAAAACTTAATTTTGACCACGCTCCTCCACCCCGAAACAAATATTAATGTAGGCTTTATATTTTCGGACCCGGAATGATAGTCTATAAACTCCATCACCAATCTGTCCAAAGTGGTTGAGCAGTTTAGAACTCCAAAGGTTCCATTCATATATACAAAAAAAAACTATTTTTTTTTTTTTTCATTTCCAAAAAAAGGTGGGCAACTACCTTTGCACACTATGTCCTTATTTATTCGTCACCCTGTGGACCACTCGGCGATAGAACATTTGCTCTGGAAATATCTAGTTTGTTAAAATAAATTCTGTTATGTCCCTCACAGTTATGGACGAATCCAAATAAAGTTTGTACTATATCCTTTTTATTTAATATTGCGTGACTCTGCCCTTAGTCCATAATTTCATGTTTTCATTCCGGATCAATTGCATATAGTAGACGTATGACATTTATAATTTCTTGTCCAGTTCCACTGTCTCAACACATTTTGTTTATACTCTGTTACGTATTATACAAATAAAATATACACAGATACGAATATATTGGATGAAACATGGACCCATGCATATGCTCATGTCACATCGCTCGAAAATAACCATATACAAAAGGAATAGTTGTTGTATTTCATACGCTCTTTTTGTACACATCAGCATAAGGTGGGCGGCATGTATTGAGTTGGTAAGAGAAATTGCCTTATTTTTCCACTTACGGTATGAAAACTATGTATGAGCCACAAAAACGCCTTAGACATTTAAAAAAAAGAAAGTCTTTGGATGTCATGGCTAAATTTGGGCATTTTATATAAATTGCCATTTTCGGTCATAAGCCCCATTTCTCGGCAATAGAATACATTTTAATCACCTCGTAAGAATTTTTTAATTTTCTTTTCTTTGTCTAGCAGTTTAAACTCGTTGCATTTTAGCGAATCACGGAATCGCTAGGTCTCCTCCATCCTTTCCAGGTAGTCCAGGTCCAGGTAGTTCTCTAACATCTAACTTTCCACCACGGAAACTAACGAACAAAAAACGTATCAATACCAACCCAGTGTTCGCCAGGATAGTTCATATTGACTCTTTATCCGCACAAATCCAACAGTAGCCACGATTCGCAACTTGTAATCCTATTGCATGTTATCCAATCAGAGTGTGTCCCTTCCAATGAGACATAGGGTCTTGACATCAATTCCTGTCAAATCGGGGGCATATCTGTCTGGATTAACCACCTGCGTGAGACGTTGTCTTGTAAAGATTGTTCCAGGTAGATTATCAAGACATTTTGAGCGGAGGAGGGAGAACAACAGTGAAGGCCCTTTTGGAGTTCAAATTTGCCTTCAAAGAAGGCAGATTCGTGGAGAATGTGTGTTTGGATATTTAACAAAATTTAAAGATTGACCACTTTTCGTGGGACATAGTCTTGCAAAGGTTGCTGTTGGAAGACTGTCGAGACTTGTTCCAGCCTGTCTGTATGCGAACTCGATGCGGATTTCCATTGCAACCGGTCGGGTGACCAATAAAACAGTACGAGTTTGAGAGCGGATCCGCAGGTTGCCGTTGACCTTGAAGTTCTATCGTTTCATTAGCCATGACAAAAACCCATTATAAAATTTGTAATACCAAACTGGAGGGTGTATCGTAATCAACGCAGCCGAACTAAAACACCACATATACTTGCAGTGGTCTGGATGTTCCAACTTCTATTTTTATCTTTCTTTTTTTTTTTTTGGGAGGGCTACCTTTCATTCATGCATTTCTTGTATGTTCTCATTTCCAACAGGAGAAGATCACACATGTGGAATAAGTGGAAAATTCTTAACATTTTGTTTCGTTGCAGTGCCGAAGGAGCCGCTGGTATTTGTTCCTGTTTATATCTTGGTACTTCCGCCAAGGATTTGTTTTATGCCGTGTTATACATTTTTCATTTCTTTTGTTTTTGTTCCATTTTCTGTGTGTGAGTGTGTGGGTTTTTTTTCTTCTCTGTTGCCTGTGAATATTCGGAATAATGTTGATGTTGATGATTGTTTTTCTGCAGTGTTGTTTTGTGTATGGATGTTTTCGTCCTTTTTTTTTGGTATATCCTTTGGCTCCAAAGGATTTTATAGTGAGATTTGGCTCCAGTGTCGTGTCGTTTTGTTTTAGTATGTTCATGTGTTATTTTGGGATTTGTGTAAGGTGTTCCAGTCGAAGAATGCTGAGACTGTGGCGGCACGAGCGCCCGTGTCGTCCTCTCAATACATACCCACGACACAACGGACCTGCCACAGAACTCTTCTGTGACATAGACAAATTATAGACTTTGATATATTATGGTGCTGCTTGGTGTCGTCCTCGTTCTCATCATCGTCATCGCAGCCATAAACTTATGTTGTTTTGCCTCTATTATAGTTGTTCCTTTGCTCCGGTTGGTGTATGTGAAAAAAAAATCCTATTTTAGCGGTGGTTTTCGGTATATGGAGAATTGTCATTATCTTTTTCATCTCTGTCTTTTTTTTTTTGGTTTTGCCTTTTTCACAATTCATATCAGAATGGCATTCTTGAGGCTTTGGAATTGTTATTAAAAAATGTCAGATTATGACGATTGTAAATGTGCGGAATGAAAGACACAAAAACTAAATCAAAATTTCATAAATAATATTAAATTCTGAGAGAGAGGTTTGTAACTGAATGACATTTCAATAACATTTAATAGTGACCTAAGCAGCAAATGTAATCACACATGACAATGTGCCACAGTGAAATCAATAAATTTTGTATGATGACGTAAAGTAGCAGGGCACTGTTCATAATTCTGTAGAATTATATAAGAAATGCATACATTCGTGGTAGCGACCTTGGTCCTTTATCATCATAAAACTTTTAAATGAACCCATATCAAAATGTTGCCGATCACTGTTTTTTTTCTCAAAGACTTATCTACGATGAAAATTAACATTTTGACAAGAATATAAGAATACAGAGAGCCTAGTGGCGTCACAAGTCACAAACGGACATGGACTATGATAGCAGGAAGAAATATTTAACCCTTGGTTTCGCATAACTACTATAAAAAAAAAAAACAAATCCTTGAAATACATCTTCATGGTGTTTTCTATTATATGTAAAGAATGCGTCGATTTTTATATACCCTACACAATGGGCATAAATAGCGAAAGCATACAAAACAGAAGCGTAACTTTCTTGGGTTTAGGGTTCCATGTTGATCCTGCATGTCACAGCACAACTAGGCTCCGATAATACTACTACTACCCGATGGTCGTATCACCAATTCTATAGAAGAACAGCTGAAAACTCACTCTACACCCGATCACCTGCCACTCTGTAACTGCCCCGAAACAACTTGTCCCTCCTATGCCCAGACAAACCAGAAAACGATAGAGCCATCGAGCCACTGAAATTCAACAAAACTCCAGGTGTCACTCGCTGGCACCCAAACTACTCAAAATACGACCGAACAGAAACTCAGAGCTTCTACTACCCATTATATCTAAATTCAGGAATTCTGGACATCTGGATGCCGAGAGTACAGATGGAGACATTGTCAGAGGTGACCTCACGAAATGAAAAGGGTGACCTCACGAAATGTAAGAACTGGAGAGGAATATCCTTACTAAGCATGCCATACAAGGTAATCTCGAACATTTCTACATGATTCTACATCATTAAAAACTTCTTATTGCCATGCAACATTTAAAATGTATTTATTTTAATTTAATATAATATTTTTAACATAAAAAAAATATAATTTAAATAAAACGTATTCATCGAGACATTGATTCATAATTTATCAATAATTTTTATTTTTTAAATTTTATTTAAATACAGTATAAAGTAAATTTATATTCTAATTTTGGGTGTAAGAGTAAACCGGGTGACACAGACCATATGGCTAGATTGTTGCAACGAACCCGCAACGCCCACGCTGATAGGCAAGCACGCTACCAACTCGCCTACGGGAGGGTTATACCAATTTATCTATATGACGCACTTTCATAATTTTGAAACAATATTGTTCTTCTTCCTCAAAAAAATAATGATTATGGGCATAGGTCAAAATTAATTGCAGAAAACTGTAAAAATCTAAAATATAAAAATCAAGACGGAAATGCAACGATTGTCTAAAAACATTCATTATGATGAAATGATTTTTCTCTTAAGTATGTTCTACGTGATTGATTTTTTGATTTAAAAAATAACAATAATCATTATTTACGGTTCGTGGTTTATTCAAAAAATCAAAACATTTTAAATTTGAATTTTCTTTACCAATTGATTGTATGTACTGTATGTTTTTTTCTCTGGAATGTTTGCTTTGACATTAGAAGCAAATGGCATAACCGGGATTTGTTTAAATTTGGAATATTTCGAAATCGTTGTTTTTAAATGGCACAACAACTTTGCCCATCTTCCACAATCCATCACTGTCGAACAGTTACAGTTGGGCAATTCGGTTGCTGCAAGAACGCTCCAAGTTGCCATTGGATAACTCAACTCCTGTACACTTTCGGATGTTCTACTCTAATTTGCCCATTAAATGTTTCCAGTTTATTTTGAATACTGTTTGTTGGCTTTACGAAATGGGAAAACACAAATAACGCAATCATTTCTTTTTTGAAATCTGTTTATAATTGGAAAAGTTGAATTGCTGCTTTACAGCAAACATACATTAAAATAAACAGACAAATAACAAGAAAAAGCAAAACAAGAGCTATTATAAAAAGTCAAAATCTTACTTAAAATTATTGGACGTTTTTTTACTCCATCTAGAAAAAAAAAGTCGTCTATATATGTGGCTGTGTGTGTGTGTAGTGTGTGTATGTGTATAAGCCAGAGCGTGTGAGTTGTGAATGTTTTTTCAGCTGTTGTTTATATTTTTTACTTAAAACAAAATGTTTTTAAGTAGTAGTATTAAAGTTTTTCTTTTTATACTCACTCCTCCCTTCGGAAAACTGGAATTTGTTTTCAGTGTATATGTTGCTGTGTCTGTGTCAGTACGCAAAAAGTTTTCACATGACTAATGTTTTGGTTTCCAAATAGGGAATTGAAGCAACAAAACAGACACATCCATGGAGATACAACGCCGTCATCAGTAGGTTGCCCGGGAATATGGGGGAAATCTGGTAGATCTCTATGGTCATTTGAATTTATAGTTTTGTACTTCACCAGCACATAAATCAGAAAAAAAATTGGAAACGCTTGGAAATTTAAATATTTAACTGACACAGGTGTACACTAGGGTGTCATGGAAAGTTTTTTTTTTCGCTCAACCAGATTTTGATAGCTTATGGTGTAAAGTATTTATTTTTTAAATTTTTAGGAAAAGCTTTAGAGGTGCAACCAATTGGTTTCTTGCGAAAAAAAATCGGGTTTTCTGAGTTTATTGTATTCCAAGAACAAGTCAATCAATAAAATTTTTAAAGGTACTGGGGCAAATATTTGTCGAAAATTATGAATTTGTCCCAATCTGACCACAAAATAATTTTGAGTGTCAAACAGCAAAGCAGCTGATTTTGGAGAAACAGAATTTTTTCTTTGCAAGCAAAACAATTTGCCAAATGTGAACAAAGGTCACAGTCTCTGACCGTAACTTAATTAAGTCTTTGAGTCATCATTTCAAATGTAAAGTGTGTGTGTTTTTTTTTTGTTATTTAGTTGTCACATACAATTTTTTTTTTAATTTTGCAAAAATCTTTTGATGCCGTTTGAAAGATGGTAAAATTCTAAGTAGTTTAAAAAAGATTTGTTAACTTTACTGTTGGCGTTTCAATGTCATGGCTGTCAAACCATTGTGGACACCCTAGTGTACACTAGAGCGTACCATCTTAACGGTACAAAAAAAAGTTCGGCGTACACCTTCGAATATGAAGTATTTTGCATGATAGTTACGAAAACAAATTTTGTATTTATTTGCCGAACGTAGGAGTCGCTCTTCTACGTTTTTCTATATACATATCTTCTGCATTTACAGTCGGATCTAAAAGTCTGATACATCGATATTTTTGATGCGATTGACCTAAAGTACCCCCTTCTGATACATACCCCTCATATGTCAGTTGCTACTACCCTAACGCACCACTCTAAGGTCAGCAAATTAAATCTCCCACAAAGTAATAAGACTCTTGCTGAGGAAGAATGTCGATAATCCCAGTAAACAAATTTTTTAAAAATGTTTTTGCTCATTCTGCCTATGATAGGGATTGTCTTTTTAAGTTGTTCTTTATATCTGCGCTGTTTACATTAACTTTTTCTGTCTGTTTTTTTTCAATCCGAGAATATTTTGTTATTAATGACAACAGGCCAAGATCAAGTAGTGCGTTCAGATGGCTATGATAAGATTTTTACCAGCCCGCAAGAAAGCAACAAATGTTCGGTCCAGAAGTTCACAATTTCATCAATTTTGAGAGTGACTTATACTTTAATGTGATCAATTGGAACAAATTCGAATTGACTGAGTCGCTATGCTTGCAGTTCTATTCGCAAGAACAACATAAAGAATTACATTGTTCAGAAGAAATTTTCGCTTTTCCAGGATAGCAGAAGGAAAATAAATTAATTTGATTGGGTTCAACAAAAAATGCAAACAAAATTTATAAGTGCATTGCTAAAATAATTCAAATTTGAAAGTGTACTTTTTTTTGTTGAGGTACGCCCTAGTGTACACCCGTGGTTGTGGCTTCACAGATTGTAAAGCATTTTAGATATTTAGATATCGTAAGGTGATGACCAGATTGGTCATTTAGCAACAAAGGCCATAAGACCAGAAATGTTGATGGCACTAGAATTTTTTCGAATTAAATCGAAAAACCTTTACCAGATATCCAGGAACAACTGTTTGAGGGTGTACGGCGAACTAGTGAATCTGGTTATATTTCAATTCTCCAATTCGCTGTAAAAAAGTGCTTCACAAAAGTTTTAAAAAAAGTTGTTGACATTTGCCTTAAAAAAAAAACTCAAAATTTAATAAACAACACCAAATATATTTAAATATTTTTTGTTTGTCGTGTTTCACCATTAACACTTCTTTGCTCTTTGTAACGATGCTAAATTTTAATGTTACCAACGTAAAAATTTTCGTGCTCAATGTCTTTTTTTTTTGGTGAGTGCTAGTAAGAGGAGTAACTAATTCAAACTCATTACCGTCAATGTGTTGCTTGTTGTTACTCCTACTCCGCCAGTTGGCCAAGTTGTGCCTGCACAGTGGTTCAGAATCGCCATCATGGAAATGCCATGCATTGTGTTCGCGATAAACCTTAGAGTATTGGATGGAAGAATGAATAATTTAATTGGAACAGGCACAAGACGACCGATATCCGAAGGGCAGCTACCATTAACATATCTGTAGAACAGTGATATTTATTAGGGCAAAATTCGCTTTTATTCAGATTGAAGGCAAATTTGCCGCAGTGTGATAGGTAGTCTGTGCGAGTATCACGCATGTAAACCCAGATTCGAAACCTGGTAAGACCATCAAACATTTTCAGCGGCTGTTTTCCCACCTCGTTAATGCTGGCGACTTTACGAGTAAGAGAGTAATCTCTAAGCCATGTTTCTAGAAAAGTATTACCCATTCGGAGCCGGCTTTAAACAGTAGGTCCCGGTCAATGAGTATACAGATTATAACGCGCCTCATAATTCATGGACTGTTAAGTGTTAAGTGATGTCATCATTTGACCTGTTTTGTGTGAAACTCATTTCCAATCCACTGTGCCTGGTTACCCATTTGCAGGGAAAAATACTTGTACAGCTGACATGACTTTTTGGAAATTCCCCATTTTTTGTGCACAATGTCGTTTCAGTTGTCGTTTTTTGTTTTGCCATTTTACGTTTTCACTAAAGTTTTTTGGCTTTGCCCCATGAAGTACCAGCAGGCATCCAAATGCTCGTCTGACCAACAGAGCCATCATCTGCATCCCGCTGTACAGCACAAGTTGCTTATGGCTGTCGCTATTTTGTTTTTCGTTACGGTTACTAATAAAAACGACATGTCCTTTTAATTAACATGCACATCAACAATTTCTACTTCCCTTTTCCCACATATCCATACTCTCATACATATGTATTCGGTATTCATACGTACTGTACGAGTATGTTCGTATGTGTATTAAGTAACGACTAACTGTCATACAAAACCTTCCCACTCGCGCCATCATTCAGGCAAGAAAAATCTGCGATTTGTTGTACAGCTCCGATTCTGCCCACCAGTATGTCTGACTGTGCTTATGGAGGCCTGAGTTTTTTTTTTTTTTTTTTTTTTTTTTTTTTAAATTTATATACTAACTGAGGTAAAAATACTGTGATATCGTATTTGTTTGGCAAGTGTATATGTTTTGCATGTGTGTGTATGTACATGTATTTATTTGAAATCCTATTAAAATAAAAAAAAAAAAGTTTGTCGCCATTTTCGGTTGACTCTTTTCGACATTCCTGGGCATTTCCAGTCAAAATATCATAGGGGAAAAATCAACTAGAAACTTATGCCATTAAGCTTAAAGATGGCAAATGTCGCCAATGTTTAGAACCGTACAGGTGTTGGGCAAAATTCTCACGACTAGCTTTTAAAAAGTATAGGGTGATTTTTTTTAGAGTGATTTAAAGTTTGCCATTTTTTATCTGTACATCGGCGGTAAGAGTGGAAAACAATAAAAAATGACTACAGAGCTTTTCTGCTGCTATGTTTGGAATGACTACATGCTGGAAGTTCCCCGCAAATAATGTGGTTCTATTGCGGCCTTTATACACTATATTGGACCATATCTGCAATGAAAGACGGATGCCCATATTATGATGTTGGAACCTCTGGATATCGAATGTAATTCAGGAATTATATTCTGCATTCGGTGGCTGTCATACATAGGATATAATATTTCTCCCTTTAAAAAATGCTAAGGTCATTGAATCCCACGATCTGCAACCACACTACGTCCCGCTTAATATCATCCCGTTTCGAAAGATGTATGTATTTGTCAATGACTAATTCAATGCTACTGCTGAATACTCTCTATCAAAATGTTGGCTTTTCTATAAACCAACTTTTTGCTGTTTTGTCACTGGACATGATTTTTCCTCAAATGTTTAGGAAATGTTCGGGTAGTTATAAATGGGCAAATTTCCCAGGAAATATGTCCTGGAAATTTCCAGGTAAAAACCCTGATTGTATCACATAATGATCGCGGTATTGGAAGATAGTTTCTCGACTTGCTAGACCATGTTCACATAGTCAAGAAATTTTTTAAAACACATTTGGTTTAAAACCTCTACAGCCTGATATTAGACATTGAGCGTTATAGAGTATCTAGACAATGTTCACATATTACAGAATTTTTAACCACATTTGGTTTAAACCTCGTGGTTTCCAAAAGAGTCTCAAAGAAATACAAGGTCAACGTATATAATTTTTAAAAGTCTACTAAATCCGAAAATTCGTAATTGAGACAACAAATGATCACAGCGCCAGCTTCAGATTTATACCCTCTGTCGATGAGCAAAATTGCAGACAAACATAAGCGAATATTTTAGTCGAAATATTTTAATTCTTATTTTGTTGTAGTAGATATTTACTGCATCCGAAATAAATTTATTATCATCCGAAATTTATTGGGCTGTCGAATAGAATACCCTCCTATTTTAGCAGGTAAAACCTCAGAAAGTTGATGTGACTCATTCCATTCGAATAAATTTATTGAGTTCATCCAAAACGGGTTTTTTTATTTCACAAGACTTTTCTCCCAAAACCAAGTATATTTTCATTCCAGATATTAGACAGTTTGTATCTGGAAACCCTATATAATAAAATGTTAACACACATGTCAACTAATTCCAGCGTTGTTGTACACAATGTCAGATTAAGATTTGTAATCAAATTTTCTTTTAATTAGGTACCTCTATGACCCCCAGACATACGTTTTGAAACATTCCCAGTTGTTTCGCTGAAATTCATTCAGTGAATATTGATTACGCATTTCTGACCATGGGATTCGGGCGGATAAGCTCTTCAGTCATTCACAATACGTTAAGGTGACCAAAAAAAGTGTTTTCCAATTCCTTAGTTAGTTTTTTGAGATAAATGATCGGATGTTTATTTTATAATAAAGAGTAAGGTATGCCGTTAATAATGAAAAACAACATCAGCCAAATTTTCATGAAATTTTCCATAACCAAATCGCAAAGTGGCTGCCCCCATGAATTCTATCGGTGGCCAATTGTGATTACCTCTTCGAGAGATAACACGGTCCAGAAACTTTTCTCGTAAAAGAGCAATGGTTTCATTGCTTGTGTGGCACGTAGCGCCGTCTTGTTGAAAGAAAACATTGTCCAGTTCAATATCATTCAACTCAATCCATAAAAAATCATTAATCATCTCTCGATAGCGCAATCCATTCACCGAAACTGTTGATCCAACATCATTTTCGAGAAAGTAAGGTCAATGACCCCGCAGGACCATAAACCGCACCAAATAGTCACACGTTGAGGATGGAGAGGCTTCTCAACAATAACTCTTGGGTTTTCCGAGCCCCAAATGCGACAATTTCCCTTGCCACCGATATGTAATTGGGTCATGATGATTTTTCGATGAAATTCCGGATTCACGGATCCAATCAGCAAAGACACGACGTTGTTGATGATCGGCCGGCTTGAGATCTTGTGTTAACTGAACTTTATAAGACTTAAGAACCAAGTCTACAGCAGCAATATTCTCAGTTGTTCTTGAGCGACATGCACGGGGTTTATTCTACCAATTTCTATATTGCTGTCCGACAAGGTGCTTTACAACGACCCAAAAATGCTACCCAAATAGCTGGTGATGCAAAATAACACCTTTTCTTGTTTTGAAAATCAATATAAGAGTTGACCACTTTTGAAACTAAAACCGTTGGATTTAAACAGTTTTGATTCAATAATTATGGACTTGGTCAAATTTGAAAATGAATTATAGATTATGACGTGTTTTGACAGTAAATAATTGTTTCTGAATTTTAATTTATAAAATTGTAATTTTATAAAATTAATTTTATAATATATAAATACCATTTTTTTATATTTAAATATTGTTCATTTTAAAACGAAATAAATGGACACTTTTGAAACTGAACTGGCTGGATCTGACCAGTTTTAATTTTCATTACATATAAAAATTAACAATTACAATGAAAACATAAATAAAAATTTTTGTTCAACTTACAACTTCGTTGACAGTTAGAAAAAAATAAATATTTTTTTTGACGAAATATCTCGATTTTTTTTTATTAATTTCTGTTATTTATTTTTAACAAAACCTTCAAATTTCAATAAAATCGTATATTACTGTGGTAGTGGGATTCCAAATCGGGCTATATCAAAACATGTACCTGTATCATCTAATTGCACCAGGCTAAGTAATTATGATTCGTTCTCTTCACTTTCCCATCACATTGTCATTCCTTACCTCAGACATCTATCGTATCTTACACAATTTGAGTACCCTTTCCTGCAGTCCTCGTTTATAAAAAAAAATAACTTTCTAAACGGTCTACTCCTCAGAAAAACGAAATTCATCTAACGCCTTAATGATGCTCATTTTTTCATTTAGACTCCGTCCACAATTTTCTATTTCATAGCCGTCGTACCGAAACTAAAATTGAGCATTGATGTATGTGTGAGTTTTTTTTTAACAGTCATAGGAAAGGATAAAGTTTCACATATTTGACGCTTTAAAAAGCCAAAAGGCTTCTGCATTGTTACGGTCCATACAGAAACAGTTAACGCCAAAAAAAAAAAAAAAAATCCCCAACAACAACGGTGTCTGTAGAGAACTACGGACCAGTTAGCACCACCAGCAACACCAAAGTTAACTTTGGAGCATTTAATTACTTTGCATGGTTAGATGGGTATTCATATGTGAAACTATGAATGCATGTTGGGCAACAATCAGTGGATAATGGGAAATGTTAAACAATTGACTTCTCCGCCACAAGCAACAACAACAACAACGACGCATGGCAAAAGTTTTAAACAAAAGTGTTGAAAAATTTATGCATTTTAGAATTTTTGAACAAATTTTCGAAATGCTTTTACATTGACGAATATACGAATGGGGAGAGACGGACCTCGTCGGATTACGCAAATATAAACAAGGGAGTAGGGATAGATGGAACAAATTGGTGGGAGATGTTGTATTCACAGTGGAGAAATTCTCAATACTAGACTTAAATTATTGCGATTTCCCATTTTGCAAAACCATAATCAGCCGCCCATTTAAAATACGTTGAAGTCTTCTTCAGAAATCTTGATCCATAGCAGAGAAAACCTCAATGGTCGACAGAAGATGTCCAGAGCTTCATTTATTCTCGAGCCGCAAAGCAGAGTGGATCTGAGAGGTCCGCCCTGACATTAGACTCGATATATTGCAGTCTTCCAACAACAAACCTCAGAGCACTATCATTTCAATACAAATCTCACTCTTCACTGGCAAACCAGAGCTGCCAACTACACTTTTCTTGTTGATATTTCCTCTTCTGTTGCGGTATTCTTATTATTTGGTCTACCTTTATATTTTATTAAAAATCTTTCAGGTCTATTATTTGGTCTACCATTATATATTATGAAAATTCTTTCAGATCTATGATTCCCTTTAAAAATTTAAATATTTCCAGAAAATTTAAAATCCTTCTTTTTCAGAAGTCTTGACCATAGCAGAAACAACCACAGTGGTCGATAGAAAATGTCCAGAGTCCAGCTGTAAACAGCTTCATTTATTCTCGAGCCGCAAAGCAGAGTCGATCTGAGAGGTCTGCCCTTATATTAGACTTGATATATTAAAGTCTTCCAACAGCAAATCTCAGAGCTCTATAATTTCAATACAAAACTCACTCTTCACTGGCAACCCAGTGCTGCCAACTACTCTTTTCTTGTTGATATTTCCTCTTCTGTTGGGGTATTCTTATTATTTGGTCTACCTTTATATTTTATTAAACATATTTCAGGGGTATGATTTCCTTTAAATATTGACATATTTCTAGAAAATTTAAATTTAAATTCCTTTAAAAAAAAAAGTAAAAAAATCCTACGACTTTTCCTTTATGACTTCTTACATATGATGAATTCTTTACTTTACACTTTCCCCAATGCATTGAGTACAACAAAAGTGTAGAAAAAAAACTCTTTAGTTTGTTCTTTCCCAAACACCACAAGAACCACCGCCGCATCATCATCAGCGCCGCCATCACTTCCAGCATATCAGAATTTGTGCAATTGTGTTTTTCTTGAAGCTCATGTGATGCATTCAATTCCATGTCGTTGCCCATTCAAAAGTTTTTTCTTTTTTGCTTTTTCTACATCTTTCGTTTCTTTGCAGCTTCCTGAACAAAGGACATCTTAGACAGTTAGCTAAGCGTACCGCCCAGAGACCTACGAAAGTTTGCATGGAATGAAGCAGAAGCAACTGAAGATTTTCACATACACACACGCACAAAAGCACAAGTGCAAGAAAGCGGAAGACGATGTTGGAGCGGAATAATATAAAACAAATCCACCGAGGAGCATTGGTTTGCTTGTCACACCAAGAACAAGCCATAAAAAGAAAAATCCTCTAGGAAATATGGTATGATTAAACATTTCATGTGATCCTTTGGTAGTTAAAACTGTATATGAATTGTCGAATACATATTTACAGTCAAGGCAAATATTGAAATGGAATGAATATGAACGATGCTAGGCCACAGTGGTTACAGTCGCTGAGGACGACTCTAGTATAGAGGAAGACCTCGCTGAGGTCGACTCTAGTATAGAGGAAGACCTCGCTGAGGTCGACTCTAGTATAGAGGAAGACCTCGCTGAGGTCGACTCTAGTATAGAGGAAGACCTCGCTGAGGTCGACTCTAGTATAGAGGAAGACCTCGCTGAGGTCGACTCTAGTATAGAGGAAGACCTCGCTGAGGTCGACTCTAGTATAGAGGAAGACCTCGCTGAGGTCGACTCTAGTATAGAGGAAGACCTCGCTGAGGTCGACTCTAGTATAGAGGAAGACCTCGCTGAGGTCGACTCTAGTATAGAGGAAGACCTCGCTGAGGTCGACTCTAGTATAGAGGAAGACCTCGCTGAGGTCGACTCTAGTATAGAGGATGACCTCTCCGAGATTATCTAATAATCAATATAAGAAATGCGGAATATTTATTTAATTCCTAAGACCAAATATTCCTAGGCACTGCCCACGATAGATTACATTAAAATCGAATGTCACATAAAAATGTCTGAATTAGTTTGAATAACTTTCCGAATTTCTCACATCAAATAAAGTAATCGAAGATGAGGTGCTTAGTGAGCACCAGTATATTAATGCTGGTCCAACAACAACTTTTGGTTTAAATATAAAAAAACCCACAAAAAAACACTAATGGCGTCAAATCGCGGCTCTGATGTGTCCAATTGGCTTCGCCGAGGCGGCTTATACCAGCCATGACATGAACATAGTTAAGGAGATCGAAATGCAGCGAGTAAAAAATATCGATAGTTAAAAAAAACAAATATTTATTATTCATCAAGATCCTATTCAAAATAATACTCCTCAAAGCTCTTGTTGGTGTTTTCAGTTTTGAGAACGGTAAAAATCTATATGTCGATTCTTTAGAAACCAATTTCCCTGTCAATAACATGGCATGACCAATCCATATGTCACTTGTCTAATACAATAGTCCACAATTTATGTGCCTTGTGATCGTATTACACAAAATGTAATATAGATTTTTGATCCAGTTACAATCTTAATTCCGTAATTCTGTTAGCTTTTGATCATAATAAAACGAAATTTGAACTAAGTTTTTCTTTTTTTCTTTTTGTAATCCGGGACTTTAATTTCCATCTCATGCATTCTGTTCACTGTTCTATATTGGAGCATGTCCCAGCCAGGCCGTCATGTCTTTGGTGTGTTCAGCTGGATGTCTTCAAAATCAGTTGTTTCATCGTTGGCTCTTTTTTTTATTTCTTGTACTTGTCCTCTTTTTTCCGTTCAACTTCTTCTAATGTCAAAAGGCGAAAGTTATACTTTTCTACAAGAGAATTGCAGAAATAATATTTGTTTTGCTAAAAGAATACGGAGAGCGAATGTTTGTGAATGTGAATGCCGGGTGAACGTTTCTTTTTTCTTCTATATATATATATATCTTTTTTTAAATAAAAAAAAAATCAGCTTTTGTTTTCTTTCGTTTAGTTTCCTTTTGTAGATTTCTGTACAAACGTAAATGATATTTATATAAAACTTATAGAGGATGAAAGAAATTGCTTGAAAAACTATTTGATGTTTAGATCACAAGAAACATCTGAACATCCATAGGGACACATGTACACACACACACCCTAGCATACCTACAAATGTATTTGTAGATAGACGAAAGAATTTGTATTAGAGTTAAAGAAAAACATGAGTAAATTGATTTTAAACAAATCGTACTGAAATGTGAAATGGCCAGGAATGTTTTCTTTTGATTTGCCAATGTAAAAGAACTTTAGAGAACTGCATTGCACTTGTTTTTCTCAAGTTAACACTTCCATTGATATCGACTCGGCAAATGGTTATAAAAGCAAACGAAACATCCGTTTCAAATGGTCAATTATTGGAAATTTTTCGGAAGCTCTAGAGAAACGGAAAAGAAACATTTAAATGGCCAATTGTTTTGGGTCCACATCAAAGGGATGTCTAATTGTGATTGGATATTTGCATTTATTACTCTCGCAAGGATATTTTCCAACAACTATCCCGGCCAAGGATCAAAAAAGAGAAGAATTTCAGTTAGTTCTATTGCCCTATTATTTTGAAAAATAGTATTGTGCTTAGAGTTTCTCTACCGGGAATTCACGGGCGGGAATCCGAAAAATTCATCCGGGATTCCCGGGACATTATTTTTCTCTTTCTGCATTTATGACATCAGTTAAAGGTTTAGTCAGTTGAATTTATTTCGTAGCGACTGACCAGAGTATTCCCTTTGTGAGTGTTTCGTCGCCTACGATTTCCTTTTCACTAATTGAGTGTTAATACTTGTAGAGATTTTAGCGTGATCTTTAATATCGATTAGGGTGGACCTTATTTTTCTGGAGCCTTTCACATTTTGGCTATCACATTTTGGCACATTTGCCCAAAAAGTGTCTTTTGTATTGTAGAAATAAAGGAAGACGTCTGTCAGAGCTGATTATTATTTTTAGATGTTGTCCTAGTTATAGTACATACGAACATGATATAGGAATTTATGTCGATATTGAAGCGATGCTGACGACTAAGTGCTGTTCCTTGTATCTTAAAATAGGGATCAGACAGTTCTAAACTGTTACTGTCCCTAGCAAAAGATATTAGGAACAGATAGGACGATACCAGTGGCAACCTAACGATAATATCTAGTAATATCTTCCTTTACGAAATAGAGGACGAAGACGTCCGTGCTATATTTTCGGTTAGCTGGCAGAAATCCGAGTTCGACTGCAAGATTGTTGAACACTACCACAAATATGGATCACCATCACATAGGGAACAGATGAAGAGGGCGTCGGACAACAATCGCTTCTTAAACGCCAGTCTAAGACTAAGAAAATAATCTCTAAGCCATGTAACATTTCTGTAGAATAAAACGTAACCTTTCGATCAGTATACATATATGGTACTAACAAATAACAGTATGAGTAAATTTCCATTTTCCACTACCTTCCTCTTTATTATGAAATAAACATCCGATCATTCATCTAAAAAACACCTCTTGTTGGAGAACCCTGCATTTGTTCGCAGCTTTTAATTTTCCCCATTTTGGCATATTTTTCTATTTTTTCAACTGCTGTTATCAAGCCCGCAGGAATTTATAAACATTTATTTCCGTTTCTACTTCTCGCTAGTCTATGATTATTTGTAAAACGTTTTTCTAAGCGTCCCGGTAGGCGAGTTGGTAGCTTGCTTGCCTATTAGTATGAGAGTTTGTCTGTGGCACCCGGTTTACCGAATATTAGATTGTAAATTTACTTTGAATTGTAATAAAAATAAAAAATAAAAACAAAATCTCCTCTATATATTTCACTCGTCTTGTAGTCTTTTTAGTTTGAATTTTTGAACTTCGTTTTATTGAACTTTTTGCTTTCCCACACCTTTTGTCCATTTTTCAACTTTTTGGTACTCTTAGGACGTTTTTGGCTCTTTCTATAACTGTTTATACTTTAAATGTCTTGGCTCCTTCTTTGTCCCTTTATCCCCTTCTTCTAGTTTTCCACGCCTCCTGTTAATTTGATGTAGTTTTTCTAACTTTTTATTTTAATTTTCTCTTTTTTTTGGGCCCATTCTGTATTTTTTACTCCCTTTACAACACATTTCTAACTGCAATGCATATTCTCTCCTTTTGTGATTATTTTTGAATTACTTTTCTTTCCCATTACTTCCAATTTTCGGCTCATTCCTCTAGAGTAAAATTTTTTTCAACACATTTTTTTCCACTTTTTGTAACTTTTTTTATCCCGTTTTTGAACACTTTTTCGTCCCTTTTCCAACTAATATCCTCATGATGTTGCCAACAATTTATTAATATTTTCCCCCCTTTTTGTCCAATTTTTATCCCGACTTGGCCCCTTTTTCGTCCCGTGTCCAACTGTTGTTTTGGACCACTTTTCCAATCACGATTTTTAAATATTTTGTATTTTTGCGTATGGGACACATTTGTCCCGTTTTCTCTAAATTTCAGCCGTTTGGTCAGGACATTCATGAATCCGTCAGACAGTTACGCAAGAATTTTATGTAGATTACATCCCATTTATATTTTACTAGTTTTAGGCCCGTTTTAGGGAATTTTTTCCCCCATTAGAAGAGTGTCTTGTTTCGAGGTGCACGACGAGATGGTAACATATGAACTCATATGTGATGCGGACTTCATAGGTGAACATCCAGACACTGGCTTTGGGCTAAGTCTGGTCTTCTTATTGAGGGGGCATGGTTCGCTCAATGCAATTTTGCATAAGGGAGGACTATCCGACTCTTTAAAACTATGAATGTAGAGAGGGACCTGAGGACAGGAGGCATGTACTGTCAGAATGGCTACACTACGATTACATTCTGGACATAGCCAGGATGGATATTACCCAGACTGAGGGGGACTAAGTATGGCTTGGTTTTGTCGTGCTGGGCCAGGATTAGATTTTTTAATTTCTCGATTTTTTTCAACTTCCGGAATTGGGAATTTTTTCGACGTCTTCCCAAGAATTCCAGGGATTTTATTTTCTTTATCCTAAATATAATAATTTGTGCACCTCACTGCCTGCGGTGAAGCATTTCTTTACTCCTTTCATTACTCTCTCTCTTGCTCGCTCATTTTTTAACAGGTCATCATTCTCTTTTCACAGTCGCAGTGTGTGTGGCTGTGTGTTGTTTACACATGTGTGTTTGGCTGTTTCGTTGTTGTTGTCATGTTCACAAAAAGAACAACAAACACAGATAAAAAGCAGAAAGACATGTTTTTTTTCGACCGTTGTTTGACGGGCTTTTCAACTAGTAAAGCATAATGAAAGAAAAAATACTTTTTTTTACAAAAAAAAAAGTGCTGCTCGCCTTAAGGAGACCTACATCGAACGCGTTTCTAAGTTCCAGTTTGTCTATAGGGAAGATGCTTATTTGCCCTAGTAGTTTAAAGCCCATAAAACCTCAGTTCGATTTATAACTTATATACCTTAAATGTATATGATACAATACAATGCCATAACCACAATACACACTCACCCAAACGCGGATAAAAGAATTTTCAAACTATAACAAGTGGACAAATAGTAAGTTCGGCCGGGCCGAATCTTATATACCCTCCATCATGGATCCTTAAAAAGTCAATAAATAAGAAAACCAGTGAAAAAATTGCAGTCGGGTAAACCGACTTATATATACCCTCACCCTCATTAAAAACATACAAGTCTCATATTTCAAAGTATCGGAAAGTTAAATGTGTGAGTAGCTACCATCATTTGATGTAACATCTGATGAAAAGTCATAATAGCAACCTAGAATACCGAATGTTTTAGAAAAATATTGTATTACATGATTTTACAAAAAGGACGGAATATAAAGCAGAGTTTTTACTAGAAAATTTTATGTAGTTAAAGCTTTACTAAATATAGAGTTTCGGAAAGAATCGTTGATCGAGTTTATATAATTACACGATTTCTAAAGTGGGTGCAATGGTACATTTGTATGGGAGGTACCAGAAAAGGAGTTGCCAGACTGCCAAGTTTTTGTCCAAAACTTAGTCCAGTTATACCATTACTAAATACGGAATTTGGGCAGATCGCGTTGGTCGTATTGAAAGTATTACACGGTTTATAATGGGTGGAATGGTAAATTTGTATGACATGTACCAGAAGGGGAGTTGCCAGACTTCCAAGTTTTTGTCTAAAAATTTGTCTAGCTATACTTTTACTAAATACAAAATTTGGGCAAAATGTCGTTGGGCATATTGGTGTTATTACACGATTTCTAAGGCAGGCGGGATGGTACATTCGTATGGGAGGTACCAGAAGAGGAGTTGCCAGACAGCCAAGATTTTGTCGGAAACTTTGTCCGGTTATACCTTTACTAACTACGGATTTTGGACAAGATCGAACTTGCAAGTGTTGATATTATTACACGATTTATAAAGTGGGCGAAATAGCAGATTTGTATGGGAGGTACCCGAAGGAGAGTTGCCAGACTGCCAACTTTTTGTCCACGACTTAGTCTTACTATACGTTTACTAAATACAAAATTTGGGCAAGATCGCGTTGGGCATATTGGTGTTATTACACGATTTCTAAGGTAGGCGGGATGGCACATTTGTATGGCATGTACCAGAAGGGGAGTTGCCAGACTGCCAACTTTTTGTCCAAAACTTAGTTTAACTCTACTTTTACTAAATACAAAATTTGGGGAAGATCCAACTAGGCGTGTTGATATTATTACACGATTTCTAAAGTGGGCGAAATAGCAGATTTGTATGGGAGGTACCCGAAGGGGTGTGGCCATATAGCCCATTTGCTATCCCATAAGCAGTTTTGGGAAAATATTAAGCCATGCCAAATTTCAGAGTGATTGCTTAACTCTTTCGAAAGTTATCGTGCGTACCAGCAGGACAGACGGACAGACGGACATGGCTCAAACGATTCAGAAAGTCATAAAACGAATTTGGTTCAAAGACACCTGGGTTCTAATGTGGATATTTCTATGTGTTACACTTTTGAGCCGTATCAAATGATATATACCCTCCCACCGTAGGGTGAGGGTATAACTAACTGAGTTTTTGGGCCGCTCGTGACCCGATAGTCCCAGGAACCCGATCACAAATTTTATCCAAATCATGAAAATAAATGCATATTTGGGTTCGCGAGAAAATTTCGTTGCATTTCGATACCCATATGTCCATGTTTGTCAAGGGACGGTTTTTGGGCCGCTGGTGACCCGATAGTCCCAGAAACCGGATCAAAAAATTTAGGCAAATCATGAAAATAAAGGCATATTGGGGTTCGTGAGTAAATTTCGTTGCACTTCGATACCCATATGCGCATGTTTATCATGGGCCCTTTTTTGGGCCCCAAGGGTCCACGGAACCCATGAGCACTCCCATTTTTGGGATTTTTTTCCCCATCTGTAAATTATATAAACTTAGTGTAGATGTAGTGAAAAAAATATTTGTAAAATTTTATTATGGCCGGGATATATTTAGTCCCGTAAAGGAGAACTTTTCCCCCTTTGGTCCGATATGGCCCATTCTCGAACTTAACCTGCTTATGGGCAAAAAACATCTTGCTACAAAATTTCAGCTTTTTAGGGTTAGTCGTTCGCGCTCTATCGTGATTTCAACAGACAACAGACGGACGGACGGACGGACGGACAGACAGACGGACATCGCTAGAATGTCTTAGAATGTTACACTGACCAATAATATATATACTTTATAGGGTCGCAGATCACTCTTTCGAGGTGTTGCAAACGGAATGACAAACTTAGTATATACTCCATCCTATGATGGAGTGTATAAAAAGGAAACTTGTAAAGTATATGCGAGTTCAAATCTTAATACAGTGCAATAAAATAAAGTGTTGCCAGAACTTTTTCTCCCCTGCCGTACAAGAATATATAGACAACATTATAAGCCATCATTAATGCAACCCGTTCTTAAAAAGTTTTCCCATATCCACTCTCAGCAGCCAGGGAACGCCGAAAAACGAAACTGCAAATATTACAAACTTGTGTCATAAACAATGCAAAAATGATACGGAAATTTGTTGGCCAAATATGAAGCTGGAAAAAAAGGGGCATCAGAAAATACTATAAATGTCGGTAATGTGATGATGTTCGCTATACAAAAGTTTGCAAGAAACAATTTACTACAGACATAACACAGAATACAACATAAACGAGGGCATGTAAGTATGCGAGGAGTTCTACAATGTTGCATGTAAAGCCAAAATAATGGCAATTTTGCGAAACATTGCACAGTGATAAAGTTTGTTCTGACGACAAACAACACTTTGAGGAAAATATAAACTAACCCCAGCAACCATTGTTTCCTTTTCCGCCTCAATTGCCACCACCCCAAAAAAAAAAAAAATTAAGGCCAATTTGGAGAGAAGAAAGCAGCCCCTTTTGTACATTTCCCAACACTTGTGAGGATTGTGGTTAAAGTTTTGCTTGCACCACATTCGTTCATTTAGTCCCGAGTATGTCAACTTGTCTTAATGACATGCCAAGCAATTTAACCGTTTCACATGAATTGCATCAACCAGGCAGTAGTGCGGTAAGCGAAGGGAGGACTTGACTAACATTGACTTCCAAATATGTACTGAAGAGTCCTTCAAAGACTCGTACGCTCTTTCTCTGCATATGTGGTCATGCCAAGTCCTTGCACGACATATGGCTGCTGGTAATGTAATGCAAAGTTTCATTACAATTCATCGTTGGCGCTGTGCGACCATTGGTGGTGGGACAATTTGCCAAAGGCTTTCATGTACACGTACGAGTGTGTGCGCGCTTGTTTGCATATGTGTGAGTGGGGACAAGTTCCGCAGCAAAACGCCAAACATGTATGCCTCCTTTCCTGCAACAAACACTTTGGCACATTCATTACACATCAAGTGCTGGCAATATGGCCGGGGCATAAACTGAAGTATTGAAGTTTGAAGAATTCCGAACTTTCTTCGGGCTACAAAATACAGTGTTTGCCATGTCCACTACTTTGTATATAAAATATATGTGTGGGTATCTCGTCGTAATAAATTGTTAAACGAAAACATGTGTTGCATGTATAATGATTGCAAAGTGGAAGGATGCACTAGTGACATTTGGACGGAGCGATATTGGAGGTCGTGATATGAAATTTCTGGATTCTGAATTGCATTCTGGCGAAGACATTATCTAAAAAAAATTCGAAAAAATTAAATTATTCGAAAAATGTTAGTTTACTTTTTTTGTTCAAAAATGTTAACCCCAAGGTCGATGGGATAACTTTCACACTTTCCCACAGTGCAAAGTATTTTGGACTGATAATGGATAGTAGACACACCTGGAACCTGAATACCCAAAAAATGGAACTTGATTTATCCTACTGAAAAAAAAAACTCTCCGGCCTCTACTGGGTCATAAACCCAAAAACCGTATACTGAATATACGATATTGTCGTCAAACCGAATCTGTTCTACGGATCTGCCAGTGGAGGTTCAAATGAATCAAGAGAATGGTCGAATGGCATTGCTCACTATACTCAACTGGTTACCACCGGATAGCCTGGCAAGGCCAGTGGCTGCGAACACCGCAGTGCGACTTGGCGCCATAAATCGGCCTAGCTGCTCTTTTGCTCCTGGTTATGTAACGAGAATACCACATGGATCGAACTACGCCTATAGCATCCGCGTCACTGGGGATGCCATCCAGATATTTACTGACGAATTGAAATCAATCCGTGGAATTTACTCGGATCAGCTGAATTTGAAAGTGTCCCTTAAACTACCGGACCACTGTAGTGTAACTGAGGCGGAAATAATGGCTATTGAAACTGCAGCACGACAAGTTCAGTATAATGGGACATCATGCAAGGTGACAATTAATGGAGAATGTATGCACTCTTTCAAGAATTGATCAATAATGTCGCTGGATGGGATAGGGAGACATTCGTCGGATATCCTTAAATGGATTCATGAACATAAGGAGATCTGGCGCTAACCTAAATTCAAGTGTGTGTTGATGTTGACATCCCTCTTACTGAGAGTAAAAATCTGAGGACGCGGACCGCGATTAATCTTCGGAGACTGCGTATCACATACAATGACTCTTGTAGGAGTTGCAACAATGAAGGGAACAGGACACAACCAAACACCTTCTCTGTCGTTTCCTGGTGTTTGTGGACTTAATACAACAGCTTCCGGTTGCCATTGCGTTTGCGTCCATACTCAGCGTACTGAGTACATCATACAATAAATTACTTTATTTAATAAGTCAACTGTCATCTGTATGTCCAACTGTATGTCCACGTCAACTGTATGTCCAACAAGAGGTGTTATTTTAATCATCCGGTGTTTCGGTAGCTGCCACTTTTAAAGCCCTTATTCTTTGACATTTGACTAATAGAAACTACGCGATTACTAAAAATGGAACAATACACGCTTCAACAAAACATTGAAATTATGAAAATTCCGTACAAAAATGGTGAATCTTGCAGCTACAGTTCGCAAAACTAGAGCACTTTTGGGTAGTCGTGAAGCACCTTGTCGGACCGAAATACAGACATTGGTGAACAAATTCCAGCTGTTGGAACGATGTGAAGAATAAAACCCGTGCACATCGCTCAAGAACAACAGAGAATATTGCTGCTGTAGCCCTAAGTGTTGAAGGTTTGTCCATTCCTCGTCGTTCTTTGGAATTGGACATTCACAAACGTCATTACACTGTATTTTTCATAAAGACTTGGGTCTTAAGGGTCTTACACTGTGCTTTGGTCCCATTTCCATCTTGGTGGCTACGTCAGCAAGGAAAATTCTCGCATCTGGGGTTCGGAAACCCCAAGAGTTATTGTTGAGAAGCCTCAAAGTGTGACTGTTTGGTGCGGTTTATGGTCCGGCGGGGTCATTGGACCTTACTTTCTCGAAAATGAGGTTGGATCAACAGTTACGGAGAGATGGATTGAGCTATCGAGAGATGAATAATGATTTTTTATTGTCGCAGTTGGATGATATTGATCTGGACAACGTGAATCACGAAAGCAACGAAACTATTGCTTTTCTACGGGAAAAGTTGCCGGACCGTGTTATCTCTCCAAGAGGTGATCACAATTGAGGGGTGCTGGGGAAGAACGACCTAAGCCATGCCAAACGGAATTTGAGAAAAATCAAATTTAAAGTTTCCCAACTAAAAAAAGTACTTCAGACTCATGAAAAAAATATTCAATAATCAGCATTTGATCAGAAATATATTTATTACAACTCGTACAAAGCAAAATAAGTTTCAGATGACATTTTCCACAATAATTTCAAAATATTCTCTAAAATATATGGACTGATGTCACTTTTCCCCGGCATTAGGCGTCAACCGGTGGGTCATCATCGTATTCCTCCTCAGTTTCTTCTGGTTGATTGATGTATGTCAAATGTCTGTAGAAGTCCTTAGCTTCTGGTCTTACTAGGAATGATGTAAGAGCTTGTAAATCGTCCCACTTTGCCTTTTTGATAGGTATCTGGTCAGGGTACAATTTGGTCAACATCACAGCTGTGTTTGTCTTTATCTTTCTTGATGTGCTTTTCGCAAACAACGGAGATTGTTGGTAAATGCCTGTGAATGTTGCCTTGTGGAAAATCTTGCTGGGGTTTTCATTTTCGACTTTCAGAATTCTGACCGGTCGGGTAGGGAAGGGGCATTTTGCTGCGTATAGTGAAGAGAGAAAGGCCGTTCAATTAAGAAATTCAAAATTTTGTCCACAGTGGACTGTTACTTGGAATGGGTTCGGTTTTACACGACAGCTTTTGAATTCTTCCCTCCAGTCATCTGGCGTCTCTGCATATGTTTTTTGATTAATGAGAGACATGTTCCGATCGCATTCAAGGTAGGAATGCCCACGTATCGGAAATAAAACCTTCACTGTTTCGAATCGTTTCTTTTCCACAACCATATAGTGTAAAAATCGTATAACTGTAAAGTTCTTGTTTTGCTCAGAACATGAGCCACAAAAAATTGCCAGCTCCCTAACCTCCATTGGCAAAATGTGGCTCGCAAGATAAACATCCGATCATTTATCTCAAAAAATTTAATTTTTCTTTGAATACCAAAATAACTCCTCCTGTTCGAAAACTCTATATATTGGTCCTATTTCTTAATACGAAAAACACACCCACACCATTATTCAGGTACCTCTATGTTTAATAGTTTATGCTGTAAAGTTCTGTTCTTCTAACAAACGACCGTGAGCCCTTTCCTCCATATAGTACCACCCGACCATGAAACATTTCTCCAGTTTTGGGTAGGTCGGTGTGCATGAGGCACTAATGGTGCTATTATTTTGCCCGGCACTGTATATAGGAGACCATTTTCGAACACATTTCACTAAAATCAAATAGTAACTTTCACCCATAATCAGATCGCAATAAAGGAAAATGTAAAGCGATGTTTAACTTATGAGGCCACGAAATGATAATATGGATTATCGCTCATTTACTTCAATAGTGTCCCAAAACACGATTTAAAGTTTTCAATTGCGCCTTACTTGGCAATTATGGAGAACAAATCATAGGTTTCCCGAATAAATTAGAGCCCTGAAATATGTATGTATAATAAAAGATTTAATTTAAAAGATTCTTAATCAAGTGAATTTTGAAGTGTGACACTATTCAAGTAAATGAGCAATGTATACGCAGATTGTTTTAGTCTTTATTGGGGAACATTTGTAGCTCACAACTGATCTGGCCCATTCTCAATATAAACCGCTTCAGAGCAAAGTTCCATTTCCACAAACGTACATGCTTGGGAGTTATTAATTTTTTTTTATTAGTTGCAGGAAACAGCATTGTATTTAATTATTCTTAAATTTTACAAACACCGAGCCAAAAGTACAACGATTTTTTAACCATGTGTCTAGTTAATTTTTTCATGGTAAATATTTGATTACAAAGTCAAAATAACATTATATAAGGTCAAATTTACATGAAAAATAGTTGAGTTAACATTATATAAGGTTGATTTTTTCGAGAGAGAGGCTGAAAAATGTGCAAAATAAAAAAACAATTCAAAGATCATTCGGCTCTGTTGTGTCGAAGTTCTTGAACTGCTTTGTGTTAGACGAAGTTCAGTATTATGTTACACGAAGTTGCAACAAATGCGATTATTTCCCCCACTCTTCCTTTTCTCTCAAAATGTGAGCACTTAATCTCGCTCTTTCAAAAAAACCACCACCAAATGCTATCTTCACTGCTTGTTGAGCTGTTGCTTTGTAATGCACGTGTTTGCTTTACTGCTTGCCTGCAATCAAAGCAAACAGCTTTTTTAGATAATTTATATTTCTGCAAAGAAATATAAAATTGTTAAATTGAGCATGCATTGTTTCAATAAATTAACAATGAAATTTTTATATTAACAATTTTCATGGTTAATAAATTCAACGATGCATTGTTAAAACAACAATAATTATTTTTATATCAACCAGTTTGATGGTTAAAAAAATTCAACCAGGGAGTAGTTAAAGTAACTATTATTATTGTTAAATACCAGTCAACAAGAAGATGTTCAAATTAACCATATATAACGTAGACTCCAAATCATGTTTATTTATGGTTAAGTTAACCTTATATAAGGTTAATTTTTCTCTCTGTGAATTACAACTACTAAATCCGTCGCACAACACATCCACCTCCGTCTGATTTTAAAGCTCCGGCTAAAGCCTCAGAATTTGTATGCATTTTCGAATTCTGTCCCATTTACCAACATTTTCAAACTTACTTTTAACTAACAATTCCATACCCTACAAAATAAATATCCTCCCAACACTGTCCCTCGTCCAATGCAAGTACTCCGAGAAGAATTGGCCGGGGTCAGCCTTAAACGACAGCATGCAAAAGTTTAGGCAAATATTTACATGATGCATGATTCATTTTGAATGTCGAAATGGTACCACTTCACTTCACCACAAACAACAACAACTACAACGATGACTGCCATACGTACAAAATCTCAACAATTGTTTACTTATTTTGGACATTAATCAGAAATGCATGAAATTGCTAAAGTTTTCCAGGGAATTTCAAAGTACACAACACGAGCAGCATGCATTCATCTTAAGGCGATCGAAACCGTACGACGGCATTTTGCCCCATGCAACCAGAATTGCACAAATACACATGTTTCAGTTTGCAAATATGTATGGGGACCAATGGAGCAATGACATGGGCATACACGGCGAAAAAATATTATTCGATACAGGTGAACTGAAGCACACGATAGAAATATATTTGAAATTGCGGTGAGAGAAAATTGTTTCGATGTTTCACATAATATCAGTTTAACGTTACTATGAGGTGGATAACTCGTTGATATGTTAACTAACTTAGCTGATAATAAAACCGCTGTGACATGAAATTTGCCTTAAACGTAATTGGAGCAAATAAAAAAATTTTAAATTCAATTTCGATTTTTATCGGTGCATATATGTAGATACTACACTGGCATACGGAACATACAATAATAAATTTGTTGGAGTTGTAAATAATCTCAGCTAATGACTAGAGCTAAAGAAGTCTAGCATGAACTAGAAAAACTCTAGTCCAAAATTAGGGCAGGTTATGTTATGTTAGGTAGAAGTGGCCATTCTATTCAGACATACTTACAGCCTAGGCCACGATGTCGAACGATAACGTTCGCATGCTTTTTTAGAGACAAACAGCTGATTTCAAAGTCACTAAACAGCTGTTTGTGTCTGTTAGTTTTTTAATGGCCATTGTGATAACACACAAGCCATCTATCATTCTCCTGTCTGAGAGCACATAATCCGAGAATTGAGTTTGCATGTGGATACGGTTTTCAAAACTAGGGAAACTTGTAAGGTTGTTCCATGTTTGGCCCCGTCATTGCAATACTAATTTCAAATTCCATGTAGTCTAGTGTCATTATTCCGTTTGCAGAACATTTCATTCACATCATTCATTCATCGTATGTTCATCGTCTTACTTTTTCTCTGTATTTCCTATTTTTTTTTTTTCTTCCAAGAACTTTTGTAGTGCCAAAGGAATTCAGTTCAATTTTAGTTTTGTCAACCTTAACTGAACGCATCGTGCTGAACGGCAGCCACAGCTCACTCATTCAGCAAACACTCAATTGCTGCACACAATGATTACTTTAATCTTCTGAGGCCAAAATGAAACTTCTGAAGACTCAATGGAAAAGTAAATTTTAATTGTAGTCAAGTTGAAAAATCTACACAAAAACACACACACACACGAAGTTGGCATACGATTTTTATTGCCGAAAGGGGGGAAAAGTAAATACTTCATATTAAAACTGTATTGCTGTAAGGCATTGAATAGACGCATAAACGAAAAGCAAACGCAAAACTGCTCAAGTGGTGAGACAAATTATAGTTATGATAGATTTTAGTTTCCGGCACTCGGAATCTGTGGAATTGGAAAGTACAGAAATATGTCGTAATTCTGATTGGACACAATACTGCGGCTTGTGTTGAAAATGGCCCTAAGGGTTATTTGTCTTACAAATAAAGATATGGGGGACTCAAACAGAAAGAAATTTCTTTGAATGAGAAAATTTGCGTATGTTTTAAAATTTACGGTCGAAATATTCTATAATAGTAAGTTGTAATGCGCCTATGGCGCCCGTTGAAATATGGAAAAAAAATTTTGTTGAAAAAAAACAATTTTTGTGGAAAAAAAAAATTTTGTTGAAAAAAAAATTTTTTCTTGAAAAAAAAAATTTTTGTTCAAAAAAAATTTGGGAAAAAAAATTTGTAAAAAAAAATTTGTAAAAAAAAAATTTTGGAAAAAAATAATTTTGGTGAAAAAAAATTTGGGGAAAACACAATTTCTGTACAAAAAAAAATATTATTTTTTTATTATTATTATTTATAGAAAATTATAGAATGCCTATTTAAATTCCTACGTACTGCGTGACAGAGTCAGTGAATCAGTGTATCAGTGAATCAGTGTCGAGGGTAAATATATATTAAGATACAACAGGGCTTTCCAACTCATTGAGGCTTACTGGCCCAGAGGCAAGTGAAAATTTCTCGACCACCTTCAGACCAACCAAAATAAAATATGGTTTAAAAATATTTTGTTTTATCGTTTGAAGGAACTTTGTGGCTGTTGTTCTTACTCCATAATTACAAAATGTGAATCCAAATCATTAAGTAGCACCAATTGGAAAGGCCTGATATAAAGGATGTCAAAAATTTTATAATATCAATAATTTTTTTTAAAATATTAAAAATATTTTTATTTCAGGTGAGGTCGAGTGAGGCCCCTACTGGTTCGACAGGCTCCCAATCTTTTACCGAAATTATCAATCAAATTGTTTTATAAACTGTTGTCAATGGTTGATATCGGCTCGGTAATATTGTTTTTAAGGTTTTGAACTGTTATGGGACTAATTCTATACACTATCAATTTAAAAAAAAAAAACCCAGAAAAAATCTAAAGGTTTCAAATCGCACGATCTTACTCCGACTCTACGAGAAGAAATGCGATTTTCAAACTTTTCTTTCGAATGATTCATTATTTCTCCAGCTGTATTACAAGTGGCACCATCCTGTTGAAACCGCATAATCTTTAGGTCTCATTCATCAATTTTCCGCCACATAAAGCGTCGGATCATCTCCGCGGTTTTCATTGACATTAATCGCATTACCATTTTCAAAAAAAAATATATGGTCCGATGATTCCTCCGGACCCCAAACCACACCAAACCGTATCTTTTCCTCTAGGATAACTGTTGGATTTTCTATTTTATGAAATTTTTCCCAAAACAAATAATGGCCCGCAGAAATATGGGTATCAAAACTAAGAGACATTATATCACGTCATCTAAGATTTATTTATTTTTAAGATTTGTTTATATTCTGTATTTGGATCTGTGACCGGCCCTTTAAGTTAACTGAAATACCCTCTCGGTTCATTCGAAAAAAAACCCTATGCTACCAAAAGCCAGTCACTCACTTTTGCTTCGTATGACGTCTTTTCTCTAATTTGCCTACCAGCAGCAACAGAGTTTGGGTATTGGTAAAAAAAAGTGCGAGAGTGTTGATTTCTTTAAAAAATCACTATCATCCCTGCAGGAAATATAAATAGTCAAACTATAGAGATTTTCTAGTGACATTGTCAGTAGTAATACTGACCAAGTGTACCCCAGCCGATGTAATCATTTATTGATAACACTGTGCGACAGCCACAATCGGTTTGGGATGAAACCACCGGGGAAAGTTATATTGGTAAAAAAAAGTCATACGTGTTCCAGCGTTTCGCTGGGTCTCATCTAGGAATCGAGATATATCGATTTGAAGTTAGTAAGTATCGTATAGGGGAATTTGTCACGTTTTTGGCTCTTTTGTTTGACATAACTTGAGAACCACTCGTCCGATTTAGCTGAAACAAATTTACAAACCACCACGCAAGAAAAGTGACAAATTCCCCTATACGATACTTACTAACTTCAAATCGATATATCTCGATTCCTAGATGAGACCCAGCGAAACGCTGGAACACGTATGACTTTTTTTTTACCAATATAACTTTCCCCGGTGGTTTCATCCCAAACCGATCACTGACCCTTACCATTTGTCGCAGAGTGTAATTAACATTAGCTTGTCATTGGAAATCCACCAGTAGACTGTGTCACCACCTAGTCAGTAGTAGTACAGTCAGTATTGAAACTATATGGAGACACTGGAACCAACGATGAACTAGTACATATTAGTGGCCATGGTCTACAATTTTGTATAGGGTTGCCAATATCCAAAACCACATATATGATCATTTTCTTCGAGGCTGGCTAAATCTTTTATCTTCTTAATATATATTTACCCTCGACACTGATTCACTGATACACTGATTCCCTGATTCACTGATTCACTGACTCTGTCACGCAGTACGTAGGAATTTAAATAGGCATTCTATAATAATTCTATAAATAATAATAATAAAAAAAATAATATTTTTTTTTGTACAGAAATTTTTTTTGTACCAAAATTTTTTTTTTCCAAAATTTTTTTTTTTTTCAAATTTTTTTTTTTTACAATATTTTTTTTTTTTCCACAAATTTTTTTTTTTTTCAGCAAAATTTTTTTTTTTGTTCAACAAAGTTTTTTTTTTTTAACAAAAATTTTTTTTTTCAACAAAATTTTTTTTTTTCAACAAAAATTTTTTTTTTCTACAAAAATTTTTTTTTTCAACAAACATTTTTTTTTTCAACAAATTTTTTTTTTCCACAAAAATTTTTTTTTCAACAAAATTTTTTTTTCAACAAAAATTTTTTTTTTCAGCAAAAATTTTTTTTCCACAAATTTTTTTTTTCCCAATTTTATTTTTTTTTTCATTTTTTTTTTAAAAATAGTTTTCTCAAAATATTTTTTACAAAATTTTTAAAATTAAGTAACAAATACTTTCTCTAGCAAATTAACGGGCGCCATAGGCGCATTACAACTTACTAGTTATTACATATTTGCAAAAAGTTATTTACATTCTTAAATATGTAAAAACGTCATCTTCTTTTTGGTATTCTAAGGCTCATTTTCTTAATAGTAAAATAAAATTGCTTCCTCAACAAAATCCTTAAAATAGTCTTTATATTCCTTCTACAACAAAAGCTTTGCTTTTTTTCCGGAATTGTATTTGCGATCCCTTGAATAGTGGAATTCCTTCAATATTTACATCCAATACGACCTCGTCGTGGTTTTCCTAAATATGTTCAAAATAGCTTCCAGGGAACACATTTCTAACTATAAACTCAGTTATTTTGCCCAACAACGCTTCTTTAGAGGGTTGAACATCCAGACCTCCTGTCTTTAGGATCGATAACGGATTTTCCAAACATTTTCTAAAATGAGCTGTTTCAAGTTGTCCCTCAATGTCAAGTTGTCCCTCCTATGTGCTTTGTTTTTAAACAAGTCTTTTATAGTTTATTTTACACTACTGGATAAGCAGGCAATCATCTTCCACAGGGATCTACCAAGAAACAGAAATATTGGTGGATGGCTCTACACCAAATCCATAACACAAGTGTCTCCTTCGGGGGACAGACTATTATTTTATAAGAATTGACTATATTTTGGGCCCGAACGCATAGGCTTCCCTAAGGTATTGGAATCGAATTCGTTTCACGATTTTGAAAGTCATTGGTGTCATATCCGTTTGCTTGTCCTGCTGAATTAACTGATTGCTTTAAAACTTGCCATCGGTGACAATTTTCCCAAAAATTCTTCCGCGATTGCATATGGGCTATACAGCCACACCCCTTCTGGTAGCTCCCACACAAATGTATCGTGTAATTGTTCCTTGGGATCTGTCAACAAAACTGAGTGTTATATTATATATAGAATGTCCTAATGTTCTTGTTAGCTCTTATTTAATTGAGCTTCAAGAGCTTCTGTCGAACAACAAATTAGTCTAACGATTTCCGAAAAGTAATTAAAAAATATTTGATAGCTTTTAGGTTTATTTGGTACTTAGATATACGAGTACAAGCAAATGTAGTTGGCAATCAGAAATATGTTTTCTTCAATTACTGTCATTATTTGGTTTACATGAAGCATTTGCACAAACATTTCAAACAAGTGAGCACGTCCCCCTTTCCCCTTAGCCAAAGTGGCTTTCTGGACAGATCACAGAGAGTCTGTTCACCATAAAATACCCAGTTTTAATAACCTTTCATGTTATTCCATTTAAAAACCCCAATTTTCACAATTTCTGTCAGTACAAACAACTGCAGAGTTTTTTGCAAATACTAAATACGGAGAAAAAAAACTATTAAAACCAAATCTAAATGTTTTTAAATGCAAAACCACAAACATTGCAACAATAAAATAAAGAGAGAAAAATAAACATGTATAATTTTTTTCAAGTTTTATTTGCAAATGTTGTGTCGGGTAATCTCTTGAATTTGCTACATGTACTCGTACAATGCGAGGTTAGTTCAATAAGTAGACGAACTCGACGAGATTCCAATATTCACATCCATTGTGTACGAATTGTGATTTATTGGTCTAGCTGAATGTAAACCAGGTCACACAAGCAACAATTGGTAAACAGTGTGTAGGTCAGAAAAAATTGATCTAAAAAAAATCGCCATCGTGTTTAAAGATCACCTAGTGCCATGGCATGGTGAACATCTTGACAGACATTTTGGATTCCATTTAGCTCAGACTGTTCATATGACAAACGGTGTCAGTAAAATGGGTGTCTCGTTTTGTATCGCAAGGTTCCTTATTTTATCTGTAGATTTTATGTCAGACATAAAGAGCATTGATCGGATCGGGCTGTCAAAGACGACTTCACAATCAGCGAAGTGTCGGAATGTAGAAATTTGGTTTTCATAGGTCTTTTCCAGGATTTTGCCAGTCATTTGCAGACATACCAAATTATGAGCTCACATAATTTCCTTGACAGATTTGTATTAAATTTCGACAAACACGTTGCTCAGATAAGTTGATGCATGATAGTCAGGCACTCATCGTCTGTAGCCAAGTACCAAACAAGTACCAATGACCCACCAGCCTATCTGTTTAAGGCTGTTTTTTGGGACCCACCAAAAAACGTATCGGTATGTTGAGAAAGTGTTTTTTCATATTTAGACCAGCCCTCGTACATACAATAGTTGTTTTTTTTTTTTCGTTTGAAGTGGAACTTCAGTTATGCTCCATTGATTTTTACGACAATTGTTGCAATTAGTGTGGATGACACATGTGTGTGTGTTGTCGGTGTCCGTCCATAATGTAATCGATGCATTAGAGGTTGACACAAATACAGATGCAAACATCAATAAGGTTAGATGGACGCACTCGACACAGAACACTTATCGTATTTGTTCAATAGAGCGTATGGATTCTAATTTCTTGTTTGAATTTAAAACTGGAATAAAAAGTTTGTTTTAAAATTGAAGAGCAATAGCTCCACAAATGCATGAACAACAGTTCCGCCATGTCACAAAAAAGGAAACCAATTTTATTCTAAATTGGAATATTGAGAACATTTTGAAAGTGAAACAAATCAAATTGTATTTCGACTTTTCTTAAAGCTCTCTATATAAATGATATGCATATTTTTCATTCATGATGGAATTTCCCTTAATTTCCTTGTCGATATGACACTTTCAGTTAGGAATTATTGTAGTTTGCCCCTTAGTTTAATGAGAGACATCTTCGGTCAAGCAAAGGCTATTCTCTGCCAAAAAATAGAGAAATATTAGTGTGTGTTACGTAGAAACTCCATTTTCAACTTTAATTTATTGAATCGGAACTGTTCTCACTTAGATCCCTTTTGGCCTGTTTTAAATACCAATGGAAATACAACCATTTCTGACTAGACATGTTTCGTTGGGTTCAGAACTCTCAATAGCTAGAGACACATCGCCAGATAGCATTCGACTTTTATTCCAATCACTGTATATTGTATGGCTGGGATAACACAACAAATAGTATGAGTTTAGATAAATGATTTCCATATGAATTGAATTAATTAAAATAATGTTATGCCAACGTTTTGGTTTTGTTTTTGCAAAAAACATGACAATTTACTCAAATGTTTCAATATTACCTTCTCAATAAAGCCTGCTTATGTTTGAGTATAGAAATACGGAATCTTTGAGGCATCACATAAATACTAAAGGCACTTTCACCTCTATATATCTGCAGTTCATTGTTCACTATTCAATCTCATTTAAGTTCACAAATGTTACCGATGTTCTTACAATCGGATTTCTCTTTTCGTTCTATAAAATATTTGCAACAGAAGAAATCTATGAAATTCAATATTGTTCATTTGGGCTTGTGTTTCGAACATCATATAATTCCCAATGCTACCATTTAGATGATACACTATTATTGATTGATTGCTTGTCTAACAAACTTCATTCAGTCGTGTATGTAGTTATGCCGATTGCGATCACGACGCAACTACAACTCCCACTTTTTGGGAAATATAATTTACAAAACTGGCTGCTAGAACCTTCGCCTTAATGTAAGGAATACGCATTCATGCATGTGACTTCATCGGCTGACTTTTCAGTAGAACATCCTGCCAATCCAAAAGTTTGGTGACGGTTTCCGGTTCCATCTCACGAATAAACAATAATTGCCTAAGTCATTGGTTCTTCAAGGTACCCCAAAGGAAATTCGAACGAAGTATGTGCCATAGCACGTCATCCTGAGGAAACGGCAAAGTCCATATCTTCATTATCCGGATACAACAAATGGGTTATCATGCCTCTGTAAAGCCCGCCCTTAATCGAAATGGAAGCATGTTCAAAGAAAAATGGGCCAATGATGTCATCGCTACCTTATCCGCACCAAACCGTCACTCTCTGAGGTTAATTTATCCAGATGCGGCAGATTTGTTGTTTTTTTTTTGTTAACATAGCCGACCACATGAGAAAGGGCTTCGTCAGAAAATATGATTTTTCGAGAGAAATCGTTTATCGGTTGGTCAAACTGAGCGATAACGAAACGGGCGATTCTGTGCCTTCAATAGCAGAATCATTTGGACATTGTAAGTGAATAAGGTGAAGTCTTGGTGCAAAATTCGCATTAGGCTGGTGCATGAAATGTTGAGAGTGGTAGCGAGTCGATGTTCCACAACTGAGTCGCACTCTCTCGGCTACGGCATCCATACGATGACGGAGCCCGTCAGTGTTTTCCACTAACATACCAGTCTCACGAATATTTTCCACAAAGTTGCGAACTACAGACACGATTTTCAATAAAATCACTGTTTGGGAAAACAGCATTCATTTTTGAGTTTGCATTAAGGTCCAATAAGTCTTGACGGCTGACGGTTGACGGCACACGATCAGCTGTTTGAGTTGGGGTTGCATTTTGCATGTGTTAGAGAGACAACTAAAATTGACGGTAGACTTCTGCAGGTTGCAAAATCTACAGTCAACCGCCAAGCTGTTTATTGTTATTGCTTTCACTTCGACATTTTGCGAGCGGAAATTGTTTATAAGTTGTAAATTAAATATTAAATTTTAAAGTTATGAGTAATATACTTATAAACAAAGACAAATTATGTTTTGTAAAAATGCTCTTTGATCAGCTATTTTTGTTTTGTCTTACCGTTATCTACCGCCATAGCTTATCGCACAATATCACCGTGTTACAAAAAATATATTTTTTTCTGTCCTATGAACCAAATGCACATATTCGGAAAGAGGGGAAAAAATAAAAATACACGTGTTTCGGCGATTTTCATGTACACGTCAGAATTTTTATACACTCCATCATAGGATGGAGTATATACTAAGTTTGTCATTCCGTTTGCAACACCTCGAAAGAGTGATCTGCGACCCTATAAAGTATATATATTATTGGTCAGTGTAACATTCTAAGACATTCTAGCGATGTCCGTCTGTCCGTCCGTCCGTCCGTCCGTCCGTCTGTTGTCTGTTGAAATCACGATAGAGCGCGAACGACTAACCCTAAAAAGCTGAAATTTTGTAGGAAGATGTTTTTTGCCCATAAGCAGGTTAAGTTCGAGAATGGGCCATATCGGACCAAAGGGGGAAAAGTTCTCCTTTACGGGACTAAATATATTCCGGCCATAATCAAATTTTTCACATATTTTTTTTCACTACATCTAAGTTCTAAGTTTATATAATTTATAGATGGGGAAAAAATCCCAAAAATGGGCGTGCTCATGGGTTCCGTGGACCCTTGGGGCCCAAAAAAGGGCCCATGATAAACATGCGCATATGGGTATCGAAGTGCAACGAAATTTACTCACGAACCCAAATATGCCTTTATTTTCACGATTTTACTAAATTTTTTGATCTGGTTTCTGGGACTATCGGGTCACCAGCGGCCCAAAAACCGTCCCTTGACAAACATGGACATATGGGTATCGAAATGCAACGAAATTTTCTCGCGAACCCAAATATGCATTTATTTTCATGATTTAGATAAAATTTATGATCGGGTTCCTGGGACTATCGGGTCACGAGCGGCCCAAAAACTCAGTTAGTTATACCCTCACCCTACGGTGGGAGGGTATATATCATTTGATACGGCTCAAAAGTGTAACACATAGAAATATCCACATTAGACCCCAGGTGTCTTTGAACAAAATTCGTTTTATGACTTTCTGAATCGTTTGAGCCATGTCCGTCTGTCCTGCTGGTACGCACGAGAACTTTCGAAAGAGTTAAGCAATCACTCTGAAATTTGGTATGGCTTAATATTTTCCCAAAACTGCCTTTGGGATATCAAATGGGCTATATGGCCACACCCCTTCGGGTACCTCCCATACAAATCTGCTATTTCGCCCACTTTAGAAATCGTGTAATAATATCAACACGCCTAGTTGGATCTTCCCCAAATTTTGTATTTAGTAAAAGTAGAGTTAGACTAAGTTTTGGACAAAAAGTTGGCAGTCTGGCAACTCCCCTTCTGGTACATGCCATACAAATGTGCCATCCCGCCTGCCTTAGAAATCGTGTAATAACACCAATATGCCCAACGACATTTTGCCCAAATTTTGTATTTAGTAAAAGTATAGCTAGACAAATTTTTAGACAAAAACTTGGAAGTCTGGCAACTCCCCTTCTGGTACCTGTCATACAAATTTACCATTCCACCCATTATAAACCGTGTAATACTTTCAATACGACCAACGCGATCTGCCCAAATTCCGTATTTAGTAATGGTATAAATGGACTAAGTTTTGGACAAAAACTTGGCAGTCTGGCAACTCCTTTTCTGGTACCTCCCATACAAATGTACCATTGCACCCACTTTAGAAATCGTGTAATTATATAAACTCGATCAACGATTCTTTCCGAAACTCTATATTTAGTAAAGCTTTAACTACATACAATTTTCTAGTAAAAACTCTGCTTTATATTCCGTCCTTTTTGTAAAATCATGTAATACAATATTTTTCTAAAACATTCGGTATTCTAGGTTGCTATTATGACTTTTCATCAGATGTTACATCAAATGATGGTAGCTACTCACACATTTAACTTTCCGATACTTTGAAATATGAGACTTGTATGTTTTTAATGAGGGTGAGGGTATATATAAGTCGGTTTACCCGACTGCAACTTTTTCACTGGTTTTCTTATTTATTGACTTTTTAAGGATCCATGATGGAGGGTATATAAGATTCGGCCCGGCCGAACTTACTATTTGTCCACTTGTTTTTTTTTAAGTTTGAAGTATGAAGCTCGTAGTGGCCTGTGTGAATGCCAATCGAGCTGATTTGAGAACTGAGAATTGATAAAAATTGTTTTTAAAAAATTTGACGTGATACAGACATTTCCACGAGTCTGCTTGCCAAAAATCAGCTCGATTGGATCACTGAAAAAGGGTTAAAAATCGGTCCAAAGGCTTTCACACAGGCCACTACGAGCTTCATACTTCAATCTTAAAAAAAAAAATCTGACGTGTATATGAAAATCGCCGATACACGTGTATTTTTATTTTTTATCCCCTTTCCGAAAAAGTAAATTTAGTTCATAGGACAGAATGTGTGTAACACGGTGTATTGAGTCTAACGTCAACCGTCAAGACTAATTGGACCTTTATTTCCGTTCTTCAATTCATTTCCATCCACGAAAATATCATACTGTATTTCTGTCAATATTTGCCCCAATTCACACCAGGTAATTCTAATTACGTAGGAATGGGCAATGGAAAGGAAAAAAAACTTGCTCGTACTGGAAATGTCTTTTTATGTTATTCGTATTTCCATATTTTGAAAGTAATTTCTATTTGAAAAGGCAAACTCTGTGTTTAGTTTGCATTTGAAAACTAAACTTTGTCGGGAAACTCAAATCTCAAACCATCCCACTATTTTGTTATCGTCAACCCTATTACATACACATATACATATATATTTGTATATGTGTGTGTGTGTGTGTAATATGCACACTATTGCACAGAATTTCGATTTTGTTCCTTCCTTCATTCGGTATTTTCTAACTCAATTGATTATGAAACGCACACATCATGTATGAATTCTCAAACATAAATTGAATTATGAACAGTAACGAACGACGAACGCACTGCCATTCATTGAACGCACAATGCTCCTCCACCCCCCATTTCCAATGGCCTCAGAGTTTCCAAACAAGACATGCAATGTGCGTAGCGAGCGCGGGGTGGTTTTCGACCGGCAGCAGTGCATGAGGTTATTCAGTTGATTTAGTCCCTGTGTGCTGGGAAACGGTTTCTGCTGTAGCTCTGTTTACCGTCTCATACAGATTGCTTGGAAGCTTCATAGGGCTCAAGAAGTGAAGTGAAGTGAAGTTGGTGGCTCGGAACACAGCAGTAATGCTAGTGGCAGCACTGGCAGTTACTCATGCATGTTGTTGCATTTAAACGAAGCATTAAATGTAACGTATCTGCTAGAGTGTGTGTGTGTGTATGAAATAGATGTATCAGTATTCCTTTCATGCCGATAAACACATTAAATAACATTTCAAAGTAGCATTATTTTTGCTTGCAGCATTAGATAGCAGCATTCACTCGACTGATGCTACCGCACAGCAGCAACTGTAGAACAGTGATTGATATCACCCTTTAGGATTGTGGTCAATTCGGGGGATTTTATTGATCGACACGATTACGATCACGATTCAAAGAAAGTGTCTTACTACAACTGATACTGGTTTCCAAAAAAAAAAAACACAGCTAATATTCCCTTCTCAGTATTACGTTTCTAGCAAAGTTTAGTGACTAGAACGATGCCCATGTGTTGCGCCTTCCATGTATCTCGCCATTTACTATTGAGAGTGTGCATTTTAGTTACTTGATCTTACTTGATTTGTTCAATAATTCCGATACAAAACCAACACAAACCACTGTTAGTTGTGGTTACTATTACGGACGCTTGTATTCTTTTTGTCTTTATGACATAATGCATGCAAGATATCGAATAGTTGTAGCTTTGGCTTTTCATCAGTGTTTTGCTTTACCACATTACACAGACACCGATCATTTATGCATAATGGAAAATAACAAAGGCGTCAATTGAGTTATCATCAGTGGCAAAAGTGCTCGCACAATCTCCACCACACTAACACTAGCATGCATTATGTTTGTGAGTGTCGCACAATGAAACGTTTACAACAATCTAGATTGTTGTATGAGAATCTTTTGCCAGTGGGTGGGTGTTACAGAAAATATACAGTGGCGGAATTTTTAGTAGCTTGAAATATGAAGCATTATGAAAGGCCTTCTAAGGCCTTGGCCTTGGATTATACATATACAACTATTCCATTCCATTAAAAATTAAAATAGGCCCAAATTTGAGGTCTAATTGAATTACGAAAATGTACCCCAGGAAATTACAACCCAAAATGCTAAGAACGTAAAAAAAGAACCCACAATTGTGTGTGTCCTTCTTTTTTAATTGATACCATAATAAAGTAATCATATGTACCATACAGCTTAACCCCCGCTGTATTCACCTCTGGCTCGGCCTTTCCCATAATCTCCCAAACTTGTCATCTCTTAGCCCACGTTTTAACCCGCATTAGAATCCGCCTTATTTGTGTCTTAGTCTTCACGTAATCTCTACCTAGCACTTTAATTCTCGCCTTTGCCTCCAACGCAATCACCTCTTACTCTTCGCCATAGCTTCCTTTGTTGTTTCGGCCTTAGTATTCCTCTAAGGTTCGGCATTATCGTTCCACTAAAAGACCATTCCAAGATGGGGGATGGGGAAAATTTGTTCTATTCCATTATGTTATTCTTGAACACCTTGCAGTTTGAAGACGACTCTGTAACCGATTTCACAACTAGTTTCCCCTATCTCACGGATTAAGTTTTATTTGGTGGCTCTCTACTCAAGGATGCAGATTAGGGCGGAGTGAAAACATAATATTTTTGAAGTTGAAAATTTCACATTCGGAAAGAGATGAAGTTTGGTAAAGAGATGTATCTTAATATATATTTACCCTGGACACTGATTCACTGACTCTGTCACGCAGTACGTAGGAATTTAAATAGGCATTCTATAATTTTCTATAAATAATAATAATAAAAAAAAAATATTTTTTTTGTACAGAAATTGTGTTTTCCCCAAATTTTTTTTTTACCAAAAATTTTTTTTTTCCAAAATATTTTTTTAAAAAATTTTTTTTTTTATTTTACATTTTTTTTTTTTTAAAAAAAAAATTTTTTTTCCAAATTTTTTTTTTTTCAACAAAAATATTTCTTTTTTCAACAAAATTTTTTTTTTCCACAAAATTTTTTTTCCCCAAAAAATTTTTTTATGCAACAAAATTTTTTTCAATATTTCAACGGGCGCCGTAGGCGCATTACAACTTATTAAGGAATAAGGGCAAAAAAAAAGGTTTAGGGTTCGAGCAAAATTGGTTTTGATTGGAAATAAATCCAAAAAATTAATGAATCAACTTATTCAACAATTTTCAAGTTTTAGCTTAAATACCGGGTTTTCCAAAAAGAGGTGTTATTTTCGTATTCAAAGAAAATTTAATTTTTTGAGATAAATGATCGAATGTTTATTTCATAATAAAGAGGAAGTTATGCTGTTAATAATGAAAAACAACATCAACCAAATGTCCACCACGACCACGCTTACAGGATCATATCCTCATATACAGGATCATTCCATAACTAAATGGCTGCCCTATGTCCTCGATAGCCTCACGAATTCTAACTTTGAGGTCTTGAATCGACGCTGGGCAAGTCGCAAGGTGTTAAATCACAAGATCTCGGTGGCCAATTGTCATCACCCCTTCGAGAGATAACGCGGTCCGGAAACTTTTCCCGTAAAAGGGCAATGGTTTTGTTGCTTGTGTAACAAGTAGCGCCGTCTTGTTGAATGTAAACTTTGTCCAGATCAATATCATCCAACTCCGACCATAACAAATCATTAATTATATCTCGATAGAGCAATCCATGCACCGTAACTGTTGATCCAACCTCATTTTCGAAAAAGTAAGGTCCAATGACCCCGCCGGACCATAAACCGCACCAAACAGTCACACGTTGAGGGCGGAGAGGAACCGCACGCGATCGTCGAGAATACATCCACAAAGTGTAAAAGTTTGGTTCAGATTTTAGAGCGCTGGCATAATTTTTCTTTGAAAATGCTGCTGTAAACATCATTTCGGTTAAGTGCTACATAGGTATAATAAACCATTTTTGATGACCAGAGATCCTACTCACTAAGTTCGGCAATCGTGCAATGAGCCGTCTCGCCGCGGCGATTTGACTCTGTTAGACTTTTTTCGTGGCATGCAGTGAAGTACAGATATTATGTTGCACAAGGGAATATTTTCTGGATAATTTTTCCTCATCCTATGTTCTCTTTGACAAAAGTCATAGTTAACATTTAAAATGTAATTTCATTTAATGTTTGCATTGTAGTTTTTAATAAATAAAAAATAATCGAAAGCAAACAAATCAACTTGCATCTAAAATCCAATACATCACTTGGAATCACATCTGTTTTTTTTTATTATAGTAAAGGAGTTAAATCATGTTTGTGAGTGTTATAATATGTGTGGGTTCATCCTTGAAAGTATTTGTAGCGTGTCACACGACGAGCGTGTTCCATGCTTCTCATAACCGTGGCATCACTTATCACCACTCCAACTAACGATTACACACATACACAGGCACATATGATTCTCACATTTTACTTAATATTTTGCATCGATGAACAATAAAATCGAGTACAAAAGCCAAAGGATGTGGAGCATTTAAATCCGTTTAGCAAACTATGTTGAAAATCATCACTGTGTAGAGGAAATGCTGATAAGAAACATAGAGAGCGGATTGGTAAAAAAAAAACGTTAGATGTTGGAAGGGCAAACAATTGCAGTAAATGAAAAACCCGTCTTTTGTATATTGGCCTTTGGGGGGGAATTATTTATGGAAATTCTTCATTTGGGACATTCTTCTTTTTTTGGGGTTTTTGGTTTTTTTTTATAGAGACTATTTGATGCCTAGAAGTCTCGCTAACACATCAAAGAAATGCTGTCATTTCTTACAATCTAATGGCTCTATGAAATTAAGCCCCAAAAATATCTGCAGAAGACAATAAAAATGATAAGTGGTGTGTTACTTCATCTTTTGAGACTTTATTTCATTTCGGGAATTAGGGCATTATTTCATTATGAAATGAAGCCCCAAATTTCAAAAATGAAATAAAGCCATACAAATATTTTTTGGGGCAAGCGCCCCGGTAGGCGAGTTGGTAGCGTGCTTGCCTATCAGCGTGGGGGTTGTGGGTTCGATTCCCACCAGAGGCTTTGGTCTGTCGCTACAAAAATCTAAAACATATGGTCTTTGTCACCCGGTTTACCCTTGGACCCAAAATTAGAATATAAATTTACTTTGTATTGTAATTAATAATAAATAAATAAATAAAATTTTTTGGGGCATTATTTCATTTTCTTAAAAAATGATATTCGACAAGCATCATGATGAAACACAGTCCAAGCTTCCAAGAAGATATAAAAATTTAGGTTTTTCCAAAATGCAATATAGTGTCAGTTAAAATTACATACTTACTTAGTTATTTTCTTTAACATTCCATGAAGGAACAGATGGGGAACTTCTCTCGAATCAGTGAGCTGTGTACGATATAATTTTGTATACTCACTGAAAAATTATACATTACTTCCCCAGTAAATGCAGTACAGGTCTGCAGACGCTTTTTTGATGCCTGCATAAGATATGAAGACTATTCCTTTTGTCTGTTTTCGTTATTGAAATCAATTGACTTGATACAAGAAAATATTCCACCTCAAAATAGGGCAAATTTAATTTACGCAACATTCAAAATTGTTACCAGAGGTTGCTTCGGTCATCTTCGATCAAGTGATCTGTTTTCATATGATAACTTTTGGTCTGTAATGGACTGGTTAACTTTTTACGCCATTTCGGCGTGGAATGCTTCTATTGATATGTATGTAGATTCTACATTGTAGAATTATTTGTATTCGTATTCCTTATTTGGTAATGGATATTAATAAAACGTTTCAGTGTTGACCTTAACGATAGTACAATTGCTAAAGGTTAAGGTCGAGTTATGACATTTAAATAAAGGTCACTTACTAGCCTTTGATATTCAAGGACGTTGAAGAAGTAAGCTCTTCTTCTCTTTTCGATTATTAATGCAAAAAGTTTTGTAAATGATTTACGATTAGTAAATTGAGACAAACAAAAACCACTACACCTCCAAACGACTAGGCTAAATCCGAAAGTTTAAATCAGCAACTGGAATATACAAAACTAAGTACATTATTAAATATATGTTTCAGGGAATTAACAGGTTCTCATTCGTATTTTATGCAAAGTCCGGACAGTGTTTCTTTCGACCAATTATGTGTATTTTTGAATCCAAGTAGCAAACCACAAATTCAATACAATTTCCAAATTATTACACCTGTCAATTAATATTCCGCATTCGGACGCTTTTCAACAATTGCAGAAATTTACTATTAAAATTCCAATTTTACTTTTTCAATTTAAAATGATAATTGATTAATTTGCCCACATTCTCGCGTACAAACCCAACTCATCGAATAAAATGTTAATTTGCTAATAAAAGCCAAAACTGAAAAGTGTTCATTACGAAAGGCATTAAACATAAAGACGCGTTGTGGGAAGGACGAAGTTTGCCATGTGGTTAATCTGATGGTCATTGTAGGCACTCAAACACACACACACATTGAGAGAGAGAGAAACACATTCCCAATTGCTAATTGTTTCGTATCTAATTAATATGCGGGTAAGCACGCAAGTGGGTGTTGTATTTCGAATGTTGGAAAAAGTGAATTATGTACAACGTAGCCAAAGTTATGGGCGAACGAAGCAAAGGGAAACACAGACAAACGAGGAATAACAGCCTGTTTTTATAAAACGTATACGTCTGAGACGAACGGAAATGTATGTAGCCGAAACGAAACTGAATTGTGTTTCTATAACTTCAACGAATCCAATTAGACAATACACATAAAAATACATAAGAAAAAAATTTCAATTAGAGAGAGTCTCACTGTTACAAAAACCCAAACTGACGAAATAGAATTTCGGTTCGTTATTTTAACGAAACGATAAACCCATTCGTTTTAGAAAAACAGACTGAAAGTGAAAATTTACGTTACACCTATTGGTAGTAATATGAGGTTGTTATACAGTTTTTGAAAGCAAGTTTATTACACCACACCCTGTACATTTGCTCTGACATTGCTAAAAATGTGCCATTCATTAAAACCTTAATTGAAAATATTACAATAAATTAAAAGTGCTTGGACTAACCGAAAAATAAAACCTCAATATAGATGTGTCTCACGACTGAATACGAATACGATTTAGCAGTCGCAACCAAACAATTTCCAAATTAAGACTTCAATGAAACCACAAAGTTAACAATGCACACAGACAATCACGAATGAAATGGATTTAATTACAAAGTAATTTCACTTAAAAATTATCCACAATTCAAGTTGATTGTGAAAATTGAACAGAATTTAGGCAATCTGAATTAAGTGAGCTTCCTCTATGATTATGAAGTGTGTATGTGCTTTGAATTTAAAATGTCATATAACGCATAATTGTGAATAATTTCATTTGCGAATTTGTCTACACAAACAACGATCAGAGTGGAAAAGTGTTTACAAATTCAGAAGTTCGTTGCTGAATCGATCCGATATACAGGGTTCTCCAACATGTGGCGTTATTTTGGTATTCAAAAGAAAAATTTAATTTTTTGAGATAAATGGTCGGATGTTTATTTCATAATAAAGAGGGAGGTTAATAATTAAAAAAAATATCAGCCAAATGGCCACCGTTAACCAAATGAAAATAATAGTTGTGCCACAAGTTTCTATCTTCGTTGCATAGTACAATTTCATAAGGACATACTCAGTTCGTTTCAATGAAAGAAGGTTCAAATATCGGAAATCCTTTTTATTGAAAATCCCACATAAGTGAAAATCATTTCTTGTTTTTTTTTAATTTCCGCTTAACCGAAGTCGACTGTAATATCTTCATCCTGTCCTTTATATGGGTATAGGGCGTTTAAATATGCACATCGGGACCGAGAGCCTCGATTAGTCCGGTTTCAAATAGTACGGCAAAATGGTGGCACCAATTAACCATACTATGCGAGGTATTCCTGTATATCGAATTTAGATTTCAGTGATTAAAGGGAGAGAATTTACTCTGTGGACGAATTCAGGGCCGTGGCCTTCCCAAAGGTTTAGCTGCACTTTGAGCCATAACACCCGGTTGAGATGGTGACACACCTCCTATTCAGTGTAGGTGGTAAATCACAGTTTTCCCGAAATTCATCAGGCTTGGAAGAAAATATTTTTTTTTAGACATTTTTTTAAATTTTTGTGGAAATCGATTTTTTTGTAAAACATGGGCATTCGGAGGTTTTCCGTATTTCAAGCACAGGGTGGTAAAAAAAAATATTTCGTTAGACTTTCAGTCATCATTTCGAAAGAAAAATGTTCGAGCTATTTTAAAATGTTGGAGTCGTAGACAAGCATTTTGGCTCGACTACTCAGCCCTGCATGAGATAGAGCCAAAAATCGTTCCGAAAGTATGTGGTTGACAGATAGGCTACTGCGAAGCCAAACACTTAAATGAAATCGAGTTAAAAAAAATAGTAATAAAAATGAAAACAAGTTCTTTCTTTACTGCCTGTTTCCATTAATCGAATTTGTTCGTTCGTTGCAAATTCTCAAAATTAAATGCCCAATAAAATGGATTTTTATCAGTGATGAGATCTTCTTCGTTTGGGATTGTGTTCCATATGTCGATATCTAAAATATATTTGAAAATCACAATTCAATAATGTCTGACATTCATTTTATAACGCTTCCAAAATTGGCGATTTGTAACGAACGAACAAATTCGTTTTATGAGAACAGGTAATTAATAAAAAAATAAATAATATGAAATTGTTGCAAAAAAAAAATAATTTCATATCAAATTTACTGAAGGATCCAAAAGTACTTAAATTAAGAAATATTTTCTTAATGTAACTGAAATTTTAAATGTTTTTTTTTTTTTTTTTCTGGGTTTAAGCTCCTCGCGGTGGAATTAGCGCTGAAATGTTTCACATGCTCTGAAACGCATTTGGACCCGAATTTCTATACTCTCCAATAACGAACAGATTCAGGATTATAAAAGAAAGTTTATCCGATTATCAGTTTGGGTTTCCCTTACAACATTCCAAATATAATCTTTGGACATTCCCAAACATAAACTTTGGACATAAGAAGCTTCACATACATTTGAATAAAATCTATTTTAAAATAACCATAAAGAAACGTTAAAGCATTTTGCGAAATGTCATTTTCGTAAGACTCTTGATTACACTTTAAAAACTTTAATAGTTCAAATATTGGCAAAAACTTAAGTTTTTCCAATGCTAATACCCCCGGCAGCGAGAACTCGTTGTCCATAACGAATCCTTTGCTTGCCAATGAAAAATTTCGACACAAGTACCGAAAAACATGACACCAAAACAAATTAACTAAAGAGCGAACGAAAAGAAAAGGAGAACAAAAACCGGGAGGAATGCAGAAAAGAAGGAGAACGGAACAAGTGTTGAATTCAGCTTAATAAAGAACGTGTCAGGATTAGCATAAACAACAAGAACGGAGTGGTGGCGGACAACAAGAACGGCAGCTGTAGCAGTAGAAGGTTAACAACTCGCCAACAAGACCTCCATCTACCACAGCAACACGCTTGCCAACCTCACTCCCACTCTAACAAAAATAAAAGCAAGAGGTTGTCCACCCAGACCACCCGTGTCGATGTTAGTCAAGTATAAAATAGCAAAAGTTTGCCCTCCTATACATCATTTAATGATCGAAACAGGAAACTGCAAACGAGCTGTCGCGATGGAGAGGAGGTGGGTAGAATCTCGTGATATATTCGAAATTGTTCAAAATTCAAGTTTAAAGTATAACACGAACAACAACAGCAGCATTTGAAACAGTCTAAGAACAACAGCCTTGTGAGGCTTCATTTAATTTTCATGGTTGTATAAAGTTTCTTGTTTCGGAGCGCCCAACACCTAAACTCGCACTTTTCATTTTGGTCATAACAAGGCTCAGCCAGTCAGTATCCACCACTCCTAACGCCACCCCACCCCCCGATCCCATTCCACAGTCACATCTTCATTGCGTTCCATGCGAGGACGAGGTCTCTCATTTATTTACGACTCTATTCAACGGCCACTACCCATCAGCTATAAAAGTTTGCCGAACTAAAACGTGTCTATTCAATATTTGCCTAACCAGAAAAAAAAGTGTTTTCCAAACCTCCGGCCAATACAGAATGGGGTGGCGTACAATGTTTGTCATAGCCTTTGAAACACTGGGGAAATGCTCAACTGGAGATTGTATGAAAATAAATTCGATATATCACAAACGAGGACATCGCAAAAAGCCGAGAAAATAAAATAATGCGATCCCCAACGAAAAATGTAAACGAAATTTCGTCGAAAAATTATGAAAAATGTATAAATACGAAAGGCAAACTAAACACTGCTCAATTTTTTGCAGGATCCTCATTTCATCAATAAAAATCATGAAAGTATATTTTCCTATGCTCCAATTTCCTCCGTATGCTGAACATTTTTGCAATAGTCTTTTTGGGGGATAATTATGAATGAGCGGGTGTAGGAGGGAAAACTTTTCCCAAATTTTTAAATGAAGTCATTAATAAAGTAAACGTAGCTCCCAAACTGCTTCAAAATACTTTATAAAGAACGAATACAAATATTGAAAACGCATAATTCAAAAAATGCGAAACATTCAATACTAGTTAAACGTTGGTCGAATAAACTTCTGTAGAGAGTGAACGAACGAGTGTTTTCCTGTAACGGGAACTTCAATAAACGTGTTATGTGTGTATAGAGCCATGATTAATGTCTTTTTAGTGCCTGAATTAGAGGATGTTGATGTGGACGAAGTTAGGTTTCAATGAAACAATCAATATTTTGAAGGAAACTTTTGAGGGCATTATCTCGCGTCGTGGGCCTCCAAGATCGTGCGATTTAACACCGCTGTGTTACGTGAAGTCGCTTGTCTACGCAGACAAGCCCGACATGGCTTGGAAGGGAATATTCGGCGCGTTGTTGTCGAATATTGGGCCTCTCGGCTGGAATTTTTTCGAACAAACCCTATTAAAACATAATGGCAAACCCGTTGTTTTGTAATAAAGATAAATTCTTGGCCATAACATCAAACTAAAGGCGTTTTATTTCCTCTTGAAAACAACACGTCTAAAAAAAACACCCTTTATAAAAATAAAACACTTTTTTTAAAGAAAATATTAAAATTACCATTAAAAAAATTTTTTTTTTAAATATTAAACATGATTTGCTTTTTCCGGTATTTCCCTTTTAAAATTTCGTCTGGGTTTTTAAAAACACTTTTTTCTATGGAGCCCGATTCAGGCCTGCTAGATTTGCCCATTAAACGACATTTTGCCGATTTTTACCTCAAAAATTAAGATCCAATTTTTCGATTTGGCTATAAAAATTAATTTTTTTACTTTTGGCAAAGTTGGCCATAAAATGTTCAAAACTTTTTTTTACTATTATTCGGGGGATGTCCCAATGATAGAAAAGAAGCAGCAGAAAGGGAGAAGTGTTTGTTGACGTTGACCTTCAACTTGATAATGTCATAGCAGCCAGGAAAAACACTTGTAGCAACGATCATTTCGGCTGAAGAACGAATTTTCGATATATTGCGTCGTTCTGTCATCCGGCCATTTGTCAAAGAACGGATGAGAAACGCCGGATGAAGGTGGTGTAAATATGTATGAGATCACATGGGATCTTTCTAAAAAGCCTAAACACCTGAATGTGTACCTCACCACATTCAGACCGTAAACAAAAATTCGTTCAGCATGGCCCGATAACGAAAAAAAAACGTTAGATGGCGGACCCTTTATATATATATATATTGTGCAGTGTCATTGCTTCGTAGCTCTAATTTAAGTCTACCCGAACTGTCTGACTACCAACACTCACCCATACCCTCAGATGTCATACCCCCAACAACTACTCGTCATACTTTAATCCGACTGAATGGCTGACTGTTATTGAAATAACAACCAATACTAACTAACTGACTGAGAGTGTGGAACAACAAAAAAAAAACCGATTTCCATATGTTCTGCATTCATGACTTCCATGGCAACGAAATCCTACACCCTCCCATTATTAGTGTGCAAAATAGAAAACGGACGAAAAAAAACTCGTCACAGCAACCAAACGAAAAAAAGAAATATTTTGACATGCAAAATGTGTACACGGTTCAAAATAAATACCAAAGACCACCACCACCTTAACAACCACCTCACCCACTTTCCTTCTCATCCCACCACAATGTCGATCACTTCATCTCACACGATTTTTTAACTCAATTGTATGCTATGGCCAACATAAACAAATAATAAAAAGGATACAGCAAAATAAAAACAATACAAAAAAATTGTCTGTACGACTTTTTCTCAATATAATTTTTTGATATTCCGCACATAGATTTTTGTTTGGTTGGTTTTTTGTTTCTTTGGTTATTTTAAATGCAATTCGAACAGGGGAAATAAACGAACCAAGACAAATGGAAAACACATATACAAATGTACGATATACGGATCATTGCAGGCGAGATTTAACCAGTCAAGAAGTGAAATATCTAGATTTATTGTGTAATAGTCGCAGAAACTTTCCCACACACCACAGAAATTTGCACTCTAGAAGTATTTCTCTAAGACTATGATCTCATCAAGAGATGTCCATTCAATCCATGATTAGTAGGACGATGGTCCGCTAAAAACTACCTGAGCAGCTCCTTTGAATCTTCTTGGTATCCATGCAGACTTTGGTTCAGACACTATTTTAGACTGCATTGTCCCATATACGCACACACACATTCATACAAACGAATGTCTGTAGTGTGTGTGTGTGTCTACCATTATGAAGAAATAGGAATACACAAATTCTCTACATAAAGTATGCAAAGAATTGAAATTTGTTTACGAAAAGGATCAAGTGTTCAAGGAACTTTTCAACGGCAACAACAATAACAGCGACTACTACGACACAACATTGGGTGGGGATATTACTGGCCGTCATGGTATTGCTGGGGTTGATGTTGAAATTATGGTATGGACTATTTTTCAAACTGGTAAAGTGAAGAAATCGAAAAATTTAAATGCCGGAACAATTTTGCTAATTGAAGTCAGTTGATGCGTAATCATTTTGTTTGTGGCGTTTCGGCTCAATTGAATGCCCGAATGAAAGTTTGTCAAAAAATTATTATGTTTATTTCTTCCGAAAGGATTCATTTGATTATACGACTTTAGATATATTTCCGAGATTAGCAGAGAAATGAATGAAATGGATATTATAATATTATAATTTGCTGCTGACTTTAATAGTATCGAAATACAGTCGAGATAGATTCCGATCAACAAATTGGCACCTTCTGAGTTAATTTATACCATAAACATAATATTACCATAAACCTTAAACATTGCCTATGTTGATGGTAAGTACTATACCATTCGAAAATATTGTATTAAATATTTTTGGATGTTTCTTAAGTTTTTCTTTTCGCTGTGTAAAAAAAGGTTTGGAATTTTAATAAAAATTGTAAAAATTAATAATACCAAGCCGGTTGAAATCATTGGTATCCATAGAATCAGGTGCTCTATCTGATTTTTAACAGCTAGTCTTGTTTCATTACAAATTCGTCGTTGGTTCAGATTGCGACACATGACTGTAACCGACCCAACTTTGAACTGCAAATTGTACTGCGGCATTCCAGGAAAAACCCGTGAGTTAAAGAATTCAGTTTAATCTGTAATAGAATCGATGAACTGAAATAAATACAATTGACCACAGATTTAAATTTGAATTGATTTTTTTTAATAATTTGCTTCAATACAGGGGAAATCTCGCTATTAAATGTTCTTGTGGTCTTCTTGACTTTGTGAATTGCAAAAAAAAAACGAAATTTCCCCATTCTCAATGTCTAACAATTGCTTCGAAAACACATCCGATGATTGACAATTTAGTTATTCTACCAGTATATTCATTGTTAATTTGAGCGTTTTCACATATCTCTACAAATTCGATGACTTTCAGCACTACTAAAAAGTAGTTCCGATTCCCCTCTTTCATTAGAAGTCTACTGCTACAGGCCCCTCTTTCATTAGTAATCTCCTGCAACAGCCCCCATTTTTTCCTTCATTCATTTGTAGTCGCCTATTACAGGCCCCTATTTTATTAGTAATCTCCTGCAACAGGCCCCTCTTTCATTTGTAATCTCCTGCAACAGGCCCCTCTTTCATTTGTAATCTCCTGCAACAGGGCCCTCTTTAATTAGTAATCTCCTGCAACAGGCCCCTATTTAATTAGTAATCTCCTGCAACAGGCCCCTATTTAATTAGTAATCGCCTGCAACAGGCCCCTCTTTCATTTGTAATCTCCTGCAACAGGCCCCTATTTAATTAGTAATCTCGTGCAACAGGCCCCTATTTAATTAGTAATCTCCTGCAACAGGCCCCTATTTAATTCATAATCTCCTGCACCAGGCCCCTATTTAACTAGTAATCTCGTGCAACAGGCCCCTATTTAATTAGTAATCTCCTGCAACAGGCCCCTATTTAATTCATAATCTCCTGCACCAGGCCCCTATTTAACTAGTAATCTCGTGCAACAGGCCCCTATTTAATTAGTAATCTCCTGCAACAGGCCCCTATTTAATTAGTAATCTCGTGCAACAGGCCCCTATTTAATTAGTAATCTCCTGCAACAGGCCCCTATTTAATTAGTAATCTCCTGCAACAGGCCCCTATTTAATTAGTAATCGCCTGCAACAGGCCCCTCTTTCATTTGTAATCTCCTGCAACAGGCCCCTATTTAATTAGTAATCTCGTGCAACAGGCCCCTATTTAATTAGTAATCTCCTGCAACAGGCCCCTATTTAATTAGTAATCTCGTGCAACAGGCCCCTATTTAATTAGTAATCTCCTGCAACAGGCCCCTATTTAATTAGTAATCTCCTGCAACAGGCCCCTACTTAATTAGTAATCTCGTGCAACAGGCCCCTATTTAATTAGTAATCTCGTGCAACAGGCCCCTATTTAATTAGTAATCTCGTGCAACAGGCCCCTATTTAATTAGTAATCTCCTGCAACAGGCCCCTATTTAATTAGTAATCTCCTGCAACAGGCACCTACTTAATTAGTAATCTCCTGCAACAAGCCCCTATTTAATTAGTAATCGCCTGCAACAGGCCCCTATTTAATTAGTAATCTCCTGCAACAGGCCCCTATTTAATTAGTAATCTCGTGCAACAGGCCCCTATTTAATTAGTAATCTCCTGCAACAGGCCCCTATTTAATTAGTAATCTCCTGCAACAGGCCCCTACTTAATTAGTAATCTCGTGCAACAGGCCCCTATTTAATTAGTAGTCTCCCGCAACAAGCCCCTATTTAATTAGTAATCTCCTGCAACAAGCCCCTATTTAATTAGTAATCTCCTGCAACAGGCCCCTATTTAATTAGTAATCGCCTGCAACAGGCCCCTATTTAATTAGTAATCTCCTGCAACAGGCCCCTATTTAATTAGTAATCTCCTGCAACAGGCCCCTCTTTCATTAGTAGTCTCCTGCAACAGGCCCCTCTTTCATAAGTAATCTCCTGCAACAGGCCCCTATTCAATTAGTAATCTCCTGCAACAGGCCCCTATTTAATTAGTAATCTCCTGCAACAGGCCCCTCTTTCATTTGTAATCTCCTGCAACAGGCCCCTCTTTAATTAGTAATCTCCTGCAACAGGCCCCTCTTTAATTAGTAATCGCCTGCAACAGGCCCCTATTTAATTTGTAATCTCCTGCAACAGGCCCCTATTTAATTAGTAATCTCCTGCAACAGGCCCCTATTTAATTTGTAATCGCCTGCAACAGGCCCCTATTTAATTAGTAATCGCCTGCAACAGGCCCCTATTTAATTAGTAATCTCCTGCAACAGGCCCCTATTTAATTAGTAATCTCCTGCAACAGGCCCCTCTTTCATTAGTAGTCTCCTGCAACAGGCCCCTCTTTCATAAGTAATCTCCTGCAACAGGCCCCTATTCAATTAGTAATCTCCTGCAACAGGCCCCTATTTAATTAGTAATCTCCTGCAACAGGCCCCTCTTTCATTTGTAATCTCCTGCAACAGACCCCTCTTTAATTAGTAATCTCCTGCAACAGGCCCCTTATTTAATTTGTAATCTCCTGCAACAGGCCCCTCTTTAATTAGTAATCGCCTGCAACAGGCCCCTATTTAATTAGTAATCTCCTGCAACAGGCCCCTATTTAATTAGTAATCTCCTGCAACAGGCCCCTCTTTCATTTGTAATCTCCTGCAACAGGCCCCTCTTTAATTAGTAATCTCCTGCAACAGGCCCCTCTTTAATTAGTAATCGCCTGCAACAGGCCCCTATTTAATTTGTAATCTCCTGCAACAGGCCCCTATTTAATTAGTAATCTCCTGCAACAGGCCCCTATTTAATTTGTAATCGCCTGCAACAGGCCCCTATTTAATTAGTAATCGCCTGCAACAGGCCCCTATTTAATTAGTAATCTCCTGCAACAGGCCCCTATTTAATTAGTAATCTCCTGCAACAGGCCCCTCTTTCATTAGTAGTCTCCTGCAACAGGCCCCTCTTTCATAAGTAATCTCCTGCAACAGGCCCCTATTCAATTAGTAATCTCCTGCAACAGGCCCCTATTTAATTAGTAATCTCCTGCAACAGGCCCCTCTTTCATTTGTAATCTCCTGCAACAGACCCCTCTTTAATTAGTAATCTCCTGCAACAGGCCCCTTATTTAATTTGTAATCTCCTGCAACAGGTCCCTACTTAATTAGTAATCTCGTGCAACAGGCCCCTATTTAATTAGTAATCTCCTGCAACAGGCCCCTATTTAATTAGTAATCACCTGCAACAGGCCCCTCTTTAATTAGTAGTATCCTGCAACAGGCCCCTATTTAATTACTAATCTCGTGCAACAGGCCCCTCTTTCATTAGTAGTGTTCAGATTTCTTTTTCCTTTTCTGCTGAAGGTATAAAATTGTGTTGGATTCGGTAATTGAATGTATTCAAAACAATGTGTATAACTGTACTGTAGTTTGTATGTATTCAAATAATGTATACAATTGTAATTTGGATATATTCAATGCATGTGCGTATGTTGTAGCTTGGGTTTTTTAAGATAAGCAGGCAGTACAACATGCGTGTGTGGTATAGAGCGGCGGGCTATTTTTAGAATAAGGGACGAGCATGATAACGAGTGGAATTTTCCACAAGATGTTATGCGTGCGTGGGTTGACAAAACAACCCCACGCATGCGTCTATCGCGTTCTCGTTCCTTCTTTAGGATTAGTTTAGTTTAAGAAAATGTATGGTAGATTAAGGAAATATTCATAAATAAAATCAGTGTCTTACAAACATTCAGCCGTGCAAGTGTATTTTTAATTAGTGCATTGTACAAGTAGTATCCTAATTAGTAATCTCCCGCAACAGGCCCCTATTTAATTAGTAATCTCCTGCAACATGCCCCTATTTAATTAGTAATCTCCTGCAACAGGCCCCTATTTAATTAGTAATCTCCTGCAACAGGCCCCTCTTTCATTAGTAGTATCCTGCAACAGACCCCTATTTAATTAGTAATCTCCTGCAACAGGCCCCTCTTTCATTAGTAGTATCCTGCAACAGGCCGCTATTCAATTAGTAATCTCCTGCAACAGGCCCCTATTTAATTAGTAGTCTCCCGCAACAGGCCCCTATTTAATTAGTAGTCTCCTGCAACAGGCCCCTATTTAATTAGTAATCTCCTGCAACAGGCCCCTATTTAATTAGTAGTCTCCTGCAACAGGCCCCTATTTAATTAGTAATCTCCTGCAACAGGCCCCTATTTAATTAGTAATCTACTGCAACAGGCCCCTATTTAATTAGTAATCTCCTGCAACAGGCCCCTCTTTCATTTGTAATCTCCTGCAACAGGCCCCTCTTTAATTAGTAATCTCCTACTACAGGCCCCTCTTTCATTAGTAATCTCCTGCAACAGGCCCCTATTTAATTAGTAATCTCCTGCAACAGGCCCCTATTTAATTAGTAGTCTCCCGCAACAAGCCCCTATTTAATTAGTAATCTCCTGCAACAGGCCCCTATTTAATTAGTAGTCTCCCGCAACAAGCCCCTATTTAATTAGTAATCTCCTACTACAGGCCCCTCTTTCATTAGTAGTCTCCTGCAACAGGCCCCTCTTCCATTAGTAATCTCCTGCAACAGGCCCCTATTTAATTAGTAATCTCCTGCAACAGGCCCCTATTTAATTAGTAGTCTCCAGCAACAAGCCCCTATTTAATTAGTAATCTCCTGCAACAGGCCCCTATTTAATTAGTAATCTCCTGCAACAGGCCCCTATTTAATTAGTAGTCTCCCGCAACAGGCCCCTATTTAATTAGTAATCTCCTGCAACAGGCCCCTATTTAATTAGTAATCTCCTGCAACAGGCCCCTATTTAATTAGTAATCTCCTGCAACAGGCCCCTATTTAATTAGTAGTCTCCCGCAACAGGCCCTTATTTAATTTGTAATCTCCTGCAACAGGCCCCTATTTAATTAGTAATCTCCTGCAACAGGCCCCTATTTAATTAGTAGTCTCCCGCAACATGCCCCTATTTAATTAGTAATCTCCTGCAACAGGCCCCTATTTAATTAGTAATCTCCTGCAACAGGCCCCTATTTAATTAGTAATCTCCTGCAACAGGCCCCTCTTTCATTTGTAATCTCCTGCAACAGGCCCCTCTTTAATTAGTAATCTCCTACTACAGGCCCCTCTTTCATTAGTAGTCTCCTGCAACAGGCCCCTCTTCCATTAGTAATCTCCTGCAACAGGCCCCTATTTAATTAGTAATCTCCTGCAACAGGCCCCTATTTAATTAGTAATCTCCTGCAACAGGCCCCTCTTTCATTAGTGGTATCCTGCAACAGGCCCCTCTTTAATTAGTAATCTCCTGCAACAGGCCCCTTATTTAATTAGTAATCTCCTGCAACAGGCCCCTATTCAATTAGTAATCTCCTGCAACAGGCCCCTATTTAATTAGTAGTCTCCCGCAACAGGCCCCTCTTTCATTAGTAATCTCCTGCAACAGGCTTCTATTTAATTAGTAATCTCCTGCAACAGGCCCTTTAATTAGTAATCTCCTGCAACAGCCCCCTCTTTCATTAGTAGTCTCCTGCAACAGGACCCTTTTTTATTAGTAGTCTCCTGCAACAGTTCCCTAGTTCATTAGTAGTCTCCTGCAAGAGGTCCCTCTTTCATTAGATGTCTCCTGTTACAGGTCCCTCTTTCATTAGTAGTCTCCTACAATAGGCCCCTCCTTTGTTAGTAGTCTCCTGCAACAGGCCCTTATTTTATTAGTAGTCTCCTGCCACAGGCCCCTCTTTCATTAGTAATCTCCTGCAACAGGCCCCTCTTCCATTAGTAATCTCCTGCAACAGGCCCCTATTTAATTAGTAATCTCCTGCAACAGGCCCCTATTCAATTAGTAATCTCCTGCAACAGCCCCCTCTTTCATCAGTAGTCTCCTGCAGCAGGACCCTTTTTTATTAGTAGTCTCCTGCAACAGTTCCCTAGTTCATTAGTAGTCTCCTGCAAGAGGTCCCTCTTTCATTAGATGTCTCCTGTTACAGGCCCCTCTTTAATTGGTTGTCTCGTGCAACAGGCCCATCTTTCATTAGTAGTCTCCTACAATAGGCCCCTCCTTTGTTAGTAGTCTCCTGCAACAGGCCCTTATTTTATTAGTAGTCTCCTGCCACAGGCCCCTCTTTCATTAGTAGTCTCCTGCAACAGGTCCCTGTTTCGTTAGTAGTCTCCTGCAACAGGCCCTTATTTTATTAGTAGTCTCCTGCAACAGGTCCCTCTTTCATTAGATATCTGCTGTTACAGGCCCCTCTTTCATTAGTAGTCTCCTACAATAGGCCCCTCCTTTGTTAGTAGTCTCCTGCAACAGGCCCTTATTTTATTAGTAGTCTCCTGCAACAGGTCCCTCTTTCATTAGATATCTGCTGTTACAGGTCCCTCTTTCATTAGTAGTCTCCTGCAACAGGTCCCTCTTTCGTTAGTAGTCTCCTGCAACAGGCCCTTATTTTATTAGTAGTCTCCTGCAACAGGTCCCTCTTTCATTAGATATCTGCTGTTACAGGACCCTCTTTCATTAGTAGTCTCCTACAATAGGCCCCTCCTTTGTTAGTAGTCTCCTGCAACAGGCCCTTATTTTATTAGTAGTCTCCTGCCACAGGCCCCTCTTTCATTAGATGTCTCCTGCCTCTTTAATTAGTAGTCTCCTGCAACAGGCCCCCCTTTCATTAGTAGTCTCCTGCTACAGGCCCCTCTTTAATTTTTAGTCTCCTGCAACAGGCTCACCTTTCGTTAGTAGTCTCCTACAGGCCCCTCTGTAATTAGTAGTCTCCAGCTACAGGCCCCTTCTTCATTAGAAGTCTCCTGCTACAGGACCCTCTTCCATTAGTAGTCTCCTGCTACAGGCCCATCTTTCATCAGTAGTCTCCTGCAACAGCCCTCTTTCATTAGATAACTCCTGCAAGAGGTCCCTCTTATATTAGTAGTCTCCTGCAACAGGTCCCTCTTTAATTAGTTGTAGTCTCCTGCAACAGGACCATCTTTCATTAGTAGTCTCCTGCAACAGGCCCCTCTTTCGTTAGTAGTCTCCTGCAACAGGACCCTCTTTCATTAGTAGTCTCCTGCTACAGGAGCCTCTTTCATTAGTAGTCTCCTGCAACAGGAGCCTCTTTCATTAGAAGTCTCATGCAACAGGCCCCTTCCATTACCTAGGGCTTCCAAGTCGGCCGACATTGTTTGCATTTCCTCCTGCAGATCGAATTTTTTCGACTTCTACTTCCAGAAACACAACAAGAGTGAATTCTTTGTTTATGAGTGTTTTGTCGGCCGAGCTTATCAACTCATGCATGGCTCTTTCCACACCTATTTTTTATAAAAGGCATACCTTGGTAAAGTTGTCTGACCTCAGTTTTTCCCTCACATAAATGTTCGAAATCGACTGTTTTTTTTCTGGTATAATTTTTCTAGAGTTTATTATTTCAGCAGTGAGTATAATTGAAAATCGATTGTAAATTGATTTGACTGCATGTATGTATGTATACATTGAATTACTTTTTTTTTTATTAAAATCGCCAGATCCATTTAGAAAGGGAAAAAATTGTCAAGTTCGTCAATGTACATTGACTGAATGACGACTGATATCATATGAACATATTCAAAAAACCAGTGAAACTGTTGCAGTCGGGTAAAAATAGTGTATTATAATAGTGTAGTGTAGGCGGAGTATAGAAAAGAGTTCTATATTTTGTCTTTGCTCGAATACTGTATCTAGTTAAAGCTTTACACAATACAGAATTTCGGCAAGCTCGCGTTGGGCGTATTGATATAATTACATGATTTCCAAAGTGGGTGGGATGGTATTTGTATGGGAGGTACCAGAAGGGGATTGGCCAGACTTCCATTTTTTTTGCCACCACTTTATCCAGTAATAGTTTTACTGAATACAGAATTGGGCAAGATCGCGTTGGGCGTATTGATATTATTACTCGATTTCTAAAGAGTACGAAATAGCAGATTTGTATGGGAGGTACCCGAAGGGGTGTGGCCATATAGCACACATGCAATCCCATACGTAGTTTTATGAAAATATTAATCACTGTCTAAATTTTTTCGAAAGTTCGCGTCCCTATGACTCAAACAATATAAAATGTGATGAATAGAACTTGGTGCAAAGACACCTAGAGTCTAATGTGAATTTTTCTAAGTGTTACACTTTTCGGTCGTGTCAAATGATATATACCCTCCCACCCGTAGGGTGGGGGTATTATCATTGAACGTTTGCCACTTTCGCCTAATCATAGACATATGGACAGGGTCGGCTACTATGAACTGCACGGCGATTAATGTAATTATAAACTTTTATTCGAGACACTGATAAGTCATTCCATGCACGGGTATTCCTTCATCAATTTGTCGGCAACAAGGCAAAGATTTCGAAAAACACACACAACAACTTTAAGTTATTCAGCCCGAACTTTGTCGCCAGTCGAACCTTTTCTGTCCTTTTTACATTTTGTATTAAACTCGCAGAGAAGCAGCAAATGTCTATTAATGTTATGCGTAACATGTTGCTCTCTAAGTGTGCACTATTTAATAAAATTATTATGTATACAATAAATTTGATTTATTTCAAAATGAAATGTACGAAAGGGCACCATATGGCGTCTACGCAAACATTGTGTTTGTCCCCGTTGGCGTGTCTGAGCACCCTAAGCCATTGGGTAGGGGCGGTGGTGCTGGAGCGATGCGATGCGATGGTAACAATTGTTATTACAGATATAAACAAGTGAGAATGTTTCAGTCGGGGTAGATTGATATACATTCACCCTCTGTAAAACATACAATTTTTATATGACAATGTATTCGAAACCTTCGGATTTTATATCTGACACAGTGGCTTCAAAGCAAAGCCAAATATCGGATTTCTAATGTAATGATATTTTTATAGCGGGCGTAATGGTGTAAATGGCGTGGTCAGACTTCCGTTTTATATCTCGAAGACTTTACATGGTAAAAGCTTTACTAAATACATAATTTGGGTAAGATAGCGTGTGGCATTGTAATGTTAGTACATGATTTATAAAGTGGGCCCAAACTCCTTTTCAAAGGTTAAATATAGAATTTAAACTTTGTATATCAATGTCATTGTTTGATTTCCGACCAACGGAATATATCTTCGATAATAATGAGAATTGGGTTTCCTTAGTGGAGCTTATATAAAATATAGTTTGTCTGTCTAGGGATCTCAGAACTAGCTTAAACAGAATCGTAAAAACACCTATACATACTAAGCCCAATAACGTTAGCTTTTAAAAATGCCTACTGCCTTGTGCTGCTCGATGCATTTTACTCCTGCTGCAGAACCCACGATGATCTGTCTTGATTCCCTTCAGCTGTCACCATCACATATTAAGGTCCATTGAATGTTTATTTCGCCACCTCCTCAAAACGAAGAGGATAGAGGGGGGGCTCCCATATGTATGTGTGGAAGGTCTACTTGTTACTTTGACATTGCCACATTATGTTGAAAGTCGCATTCATCTCAATTTTGTATTTCGAAAATAAAATGTTGTTGTTTTTGTGTGTGTTTCGACAGTTTAGAACAGAATAGCTCTACAATCAAACATGCAAAGACGGTCAACAGCAACAACATCAGCTAACTTTAAGGGTCACATCAACAGCAGCAGCGACAACGAAAACAGCAACAACAACAACCCCTACAGCAGATGGTCAAAATTAACAAGTTTTATTTTTTTTTTTATATATTTTCTCGTGTTTTGTTTAGAAACGCAAATGACGAAAATAACAAAAACAGAAGCAGCAACAACTCGGAAAGATACAAAATTTACTGCCAAAAACTTTGTGTAGAGTTTGAAAAGTTTATTTATTTTCTTTATTCTGTGTTTCGTTCTTTTTGCTACTTCTCCGGGTCTATTTAACATCTGCAGTCCTTGTTTTGTTTTATTTATATCATTTCATTTCTTTTTTTTTAAACACCAATTTCGAAAACTTGAACCATTTTTTTTTTCGTTTTTGGACATTCGAAATAAGTTGTACAAACATTTTTGGTAAATGATTGAACATCAGACCAGAGAGAAAAAACAATGAAGGATAGATACTTTGTTGTTCATCAAAATATTGTAGTTGCAATATGCAAATATGGTTTTGGTAAAAAAAAAAGAAAGAATAACTATAGCAGGGAATTTATGAAAAATGTACGAGAGGTCTTAAAGAAGCTCTACTTTATGCAGATGACAGCTCTATGTGGGTTTATGTCTCACTGTAAATTAATTCCTTCGTGAGGACTTAATTTAATTGAAGATTATATATATTTATTCATTTTTTATGTCTCTTTGTGAAAAATGAATAACTCTAAAAAAATAACCGATTTGTATACATGAGGTATTTTTGGTTTAATTTGATCCTTTACATTTTAACCACTAAGACCGTGTACAGATTAATTTTGATAAAAAAAAATCAAAAAATCTTAATTGAAAAATAAAAAAAATAACAAGACGGGAAACATTTCGTTGACAATCGTATACGTATTTTATAGTAATTTATAGGATTCGAACAACTAATGTTTTTTCTAGAGGAGTTTTAAAGATTTCTCTGTTACTCATAAAGTCGCCGGCTTTTATGTTTTAAATGATTTAAATGTTCTCCTACAGTCGGTCATCACTAAAATCCTATTCTAGACAAACTCATAGTCTCAAATATTTTTTCTTTCTTTTAAACTGACTAAGAGTACCATGTTGAAGACGCTCAGTGGAATTGTTTGCCAACTATATGCCAATTTCTTTGGACGGTCGTGGTGTGGTAGGTAGTGTGTGAGTATCGCAGAATTAAACACAGGTCCAAAACCACCAAAAATTTTTCAGCGGCTGTATTCCACCACTTAAATGCTCTAAGCCATGTACAACTTTTCCAGAAAAACATTAGCCGTTCAGAGCCCGGATCTAAAGAGTGGGTCACTGATTCGAGAGAAGCTCTCCATTTGGGGTATTTACTTTGCGGCAGTGTTACCGCCGAGTATTTTCAGAAAGTATCACAAAAAGGGTAATTCTTAAAAAAAAGTGGCACACTATTTTTGAGAAAGTGGCACAGAAAGTGACACACTTTTTTGGTTTTTATTTTCAGAAAACAACAGCAAGAAAATAAAGAAAGAGTTAACAAAAAAGGGCAATTTTAAACAATTTCATAAAGCGATTCAAGACTTTTTTTCATAAGATTAATTTTTTTCTTCATAAAATTATTAATAACTACAGAACTGTTGATTATGTAGAGAATGAGTAAATGAATAGATTAAAGGAAATGTAATTTTAAATTTTTCTAAATTTATTTCAGCAAAATCGAACAAGTCCTTCTTGAGTTATACAAAACAGATTTGTTGGCAACAAATAAAACTAAGGGAAGAAACGTCAAGATATGGGAAAAATGTAAAAAGTCATAAAAAATAAGTTGGCCTTTGAACGCTAACCCCTTAGGGTGTTTTACTATAATGACCTAGTACTTTCACACTGACTTGGAATTTCCCACAATGTTCCACAGTATGACGCGTTTTCTTTGTAATTTCAAATCATTAGTGTTGTCAAAATTATATAAACAAGAAGATTGATCTAAAACTCGAAAAGTGACACAAAACTACAACAAAACGGGCACTAAATATGAAAAAGTGACATATTTAGTATCAAAATAGAAAAGTAACACAAAAGTGGCAAATGTGCCTCTTTCGTAATTTGAGTTATTTTTTTAATACATAAACGAGCTTACATTTGAGAGAGCCGACCATGGGGGCCCTTTTGCCGATGCCTGTTGTAGATTAAACTTTAAATATCTGCCAATCAATCTTCAACGGACTGACCCTTCACAAGTTCATAATCGGCGACAAACCTTTGGTCAATATTCCAATGAAACCGCTTTGATGCCAAGCAAATGCCATTGTTGTTAAACCAATTAAGTAAAGATGGTATTAAAAGCATTTCAACTCATTCCTTATGAAATGGTTTAATTTCACTTTCGTTGTTATATTAAAAGTATTAAATTTTTTGTTGTTCTTGCGGTTTGTCAAACAGTAATTCAATTCGTTTTGGGTTTTTGGCCACAAATATGTATGTGGTCAATGTTTGATCAGAAATCTCCATCAAAACATCCGAAGGATAAGAACCCTCTCTTGGCTCTTACATCCCAGTCAGGACAAAAGTAACCTGTTCGGTCACTGCGATGATGATGACGATGATGATGATGAAAATCAACAAAACCGGGCAGTTGTCCTACAACTTGACATGACTGTTATTGTAACAAATAAACAACAGTAACAACAATAGCGGCAACAACAAGGACGGTAAGGAAAACAAATGACAAACATAAACAACGGCACACACACACACACAAAATCCTAGCAAAACGACGACTGAGACTGACGGTCCAATGGACTGACGGACTGGACCTTAAGGCTATGAAAATATCATCTGCTGCCGCTGCTCCTGTCCAATAGTCAGCAAGAACAACTACAACATCCTTTTTTTTTGGGAAACAGCAAAAAATCAACAAACGAAATGTTTGACAAGTTAAGCAAGAGCACAACAAAGGATAACAACTTTTTTTATATTTCCTTTTTGGCCAGAATATAGAAAAAATAGCAGCAGCACATTTACTGGGGGCGGAGAGGGTGAATATCACAAATATGTTATGTTAACTTCCAACTGTCGCAGTTTGCGTACCCTACTTCCTTGAGTGGGTTAGCGTATTTCGACTTAAGTTTAGGGCAAACACGATGTATGACGAAATTACTCAACCATAGAGGCTGTGCAACAAATTAAGGACCTTCACATATACAAAAATATGTTTGACAACGGTTTTAGTTGACCTTCAATGACAGGCTTTGATCTGCCAGCCACTATATAATTCCATGATAATTGTATGCAGTAGCTTTTAATGCTGGATCGCGCTCGCTCATTCGAAGTCGGACGCTGTATATTTGAATCTCTCACCATAAATGATAATCGTTAGTGGTTCTTTATATTACCAGGCAGACGTGGTTACCGAGTCGGCAAGTTTCCAGACCGGATTCACGCTGATGGCCGAACGAAAGTACGCTATGATGCAGAGGCAGCTGGCGTGTCGTACGGAATGGAAATTAATAGTTTACCTGATAAGTTCGACACCGATGGGTGCCGCCATTGCTTACGGTGGACAAACAAGTGGATATGGCTGTCAATGTCGAAGCAGTATCCATTAGTATACGCCAGAGACCCAGCGACACTCAAAACGATTACTTTTTCAGGTAAACGATTACTTTTTCACGTAAATCTGGTCCGAAGAAGGCAAAGACGACGGTCCTGACCTCGTTTTTTGGAGATTTCCATTCAATAATTCTCAGGAACTGTTTGAACGATCGCGGGACCGCATTGCAGTGAATTATTCAACCGATGCGATATAAAATTGAAGATGTAACACCACATTAGGCTAAGAAAAAACTGGTCTTCCATTATCATACAGCAATAGAATTGTCACCATGTTGCATGAACGACTGCTAACATCTTCCTTCTATTCTCCAACATGTAAACGTGGCTGGAGGAAAAAAATTCAGCTGAAACGGAAAAGTTAACGAGAGAGTTTGTCAAATCGTTTTTTTTTTTTGAGCGGTTAAAGGAGATCATATAGAAATATTAAAAAGAAAATTTGCAAAAATTAATATACTTACTTATTTCCCTTAACATAATTTTGTATAATTTTGTATACTCACTGACCGGAACCTGCTATTGAAAGCCGGCTCCGAACGGCTAATGCTTTTCTAGAGAAGTCTTACATGGATTCTTACTCGTAAACTCGCCAGCATTTACGTAGCGGAAAACAGCCGCTAATTGAAAAATGGGTTCTATGAAAAAAATTGAACAATGAAAAATTCCTCAATTTTCGAATTTTATGGAATTTTTCGTTTTTTTTGTTTTTGGCATATTTTCAAAACAAATGTAAATCATATCGCTCATTTACTTGAATAGTGGCATAATTCAAAATTCACTTTATATATTTTTGCTTTTGGAAAAGCTGTAAATCTCTAATTCAAATTGGCTTTTGTTCTACTGAGTATTGTGCATTCATATGACAGGTCTCCATATTATGGAAATAGCCTGCAGTTCTTTTTCTATATTTGGAAAGTACGACGAAATTGACGATTTCAAACGGCTCTCCTGACAAAATCCTGTTTTGAGTTATGCCACTATTCAAGTAAATGAGCGATATATCTATTTGGTTTTTGTAACATGTTAGGGTTACGACCCTAATTATCACATTTGAAAAATGTAGAAAATCACCCAAAATTTACGTGTTCTTGTTGTCGATGTAACATTTTGAGCCGATTTTTTATTTTTGAATTGGGGCCAGTTTTCAAATGTGATAATTAGAGTCGGGCTTACACATTATGAAATCATAATCGGATTCGAGTGATATATGAATTTTAGACTTTTATTTGGGGTTGTTCACATTTGTTTTAAAAATATGCCAAAAAAAAAAACCAAAGATGAAATATTACCTAAAAATCATGAAAAACTCCCCAATTTTTTTGGTGAATTTTTTATAAAGATATTTTAATTTTTTTTTTTACCATTTCTAGAACAACTTGAAAATATTTGAAATTGAAAAAAATTCTTAAAAAAAAAACATCTGACCCATCATTTCTCTCCATTTCACTACAAAAAAAACCCTGATCATTTAGATTGCACACTCTTAATATAACGCAATAACAAAAACAAAACAACTTTAAAAACCGAAATTGTTTTTCCAAACTGAAGGGATTTGTACGAGATTTTTTATGGGATTCTTCATTTTTTTTTTGTTCATCATTCTTAACATGCAAAAAAACGAATTTCGCACAAAATTCAGATATTCTGCATTTTTTTTTTTCAAAAATATAGGGTTATTCATTTCGTGGTTTCAAAAGTAAAGGGCTGGAATTCGACATCTGTCAAAGTAAGTTGTTAAAATATTTTTTTTTTTTTCAGTTCGAAGTCTGACATTGACGAAATTGGATCGCTTAACAATCAGACAACGCTTAAAAATTATTACAACCTACTACAAAAATGGTGAGTCTGGCACAGCCACATATCGTGCTTTAAGAGGTGATTATGGTTTATGGTTATGAAGCACTTTTCTCACTCGGTGAGTATGTTAATAAACAATATTGTCGTATTTGGGGTTCTGAGAATCCTCAAGTAATTGAGGAGAACCCATTACATCCACAAAAAGTCACTGTTTGGTGCGCTCTTTGATCCGAAGGTGTGATTGGACCTTACTTCTTTGAGAACGACGAGGGACCGACTGTCACCGTCAATTCGGAGCATTATGGTCGTACGATAACCGACTTTTTTTGCTTGCTATTGATGAATACGACTTGGAGAATATGTGGTTTCAACAAGACGGTGCCACATGCCACACAACTCGAGCGAATATTGCTTTATTGCAAGAGACATTTCCAGGCCGCGTAATTTCTCGTTGTGGCGACATCAACTGGCCACCAAAATCATGCGATTTGACACCATTACACTTTTTTTGTGGGGCTACGCGAAAGACCGTGTTTATGCAGATAAACCTTTAACTCTTGAGCACTTAAGAAACAACATTCGTCAAGTTATGGCTGAAATACCGCCCAATATGTGCCAAAAAGTGGTCCAAAATTACCCCAAAAGAATCAATGATTGCAACACTTCGCGTGGTGGTCATTTAAATGATGTAGTCTTTTACACGTAATGTCAACGTTCAAATTTTATAATAAAAATGAAATATCATGAACAAAAATATTTTATATGTGTTTTATTTACGTTTACTTTTAAAAATCTATATTATATTTATATATTTATATGCCCGGAAAACAAATGTTCAACTGTTCACAAAAATTGTTTAAAAAAAAAGAAATAAGAATCGATTCGATTTCTTTACCACCGCGTTTACATACCCAGTGAGAAAAATACGAACCGCCCAACCCCGGTGAGGTGTTATATCGAAAAGTCGGCATGTGTTTGACTCCTTCTTTTCACTACTGGTGCAGTGCTTTATATAAAACGCATGACTTTACATAATTTTTAGTAAAACTCAAATTGTGTTCAATTCCTCATTCCGTAAAAATAAAATGATGCCTTCGTTTCATTCTATCATGTTAATGAGTTGTTCTCGGATGTCTACATTTCCCCTGGTATTCTCGACTTAGGGTATCATAAAGTTGACACCACATAACTTTATCTATACTTTAGTTGTTTTTTTCCCCTTCCCTTCCGTTTTTTTTTTTTTGGTTCAAATTTTTGTTTTGTAGTCCAAGTGCGGATATTATGGTTAGAGCAAATGTACCATCGCTGGGGAGAAAACAAACAAAAACAAATTGTTAGCAATTATTCATTGGAATAATTGCAATTGTTCGAATGCCAAATAGCACAACCAGACTTCAGACACTCACTCACACTTCCACATTCGCCCACACACAAACGCAGACACCATCGCAGTCACTGCAAACACATCCTTTGCAAAACCAACAATTTTTATTGTTTACCCAAAATGGGTGAAAAAAAAATATGACGAACGCTTTTTTATGGCCACCAGGTCCAGCGAACGACACAGAACAAAAAAAACGCATTTACAACTTCATCCAACATTATGGACAAAAGCAATAGCTGGACCAGTCGCAGGCACTTCTCAAGGGCATTTTGACAACATCCAATATGAAAATAATGATGGCAGGAATAAATGAGTGACGATGAAAGGCCTGAACGGCGTGTAGAGACCGTGAGCAAATGAACAAACGGACGGACTGGCGGACGGACGTGTGGCAGTGGTGGTGTTCGGTCTGGACGGAGTCATAATTTATGATCCTTTACAATTCACATCTTATTTTATGCACGCCATTCAGGCAAACAACAATAACTTTTGTGGTCAACCAAGAAAATGAGTGTGCGGCTTACGGCACAGTGGTGGTTATTACTCGGGCATCCTGATAAATCGTGCTCACGTCTCGTGGCAAAGCAATTTTTTATGTATATTAGCCGTCTTTGCGGAATTAATTGGTCAAATGAGTGATGGTGAAATCACCCAAAAGACACTTTAGCCTTGGAGACATATTGACACGATTTTCGAATGAAACGGTATGAACTGAAACAGAAATTAAAATCGTAGACAAATCCCATGGGGCTGACCATAAAACACTCCATAAAACCGGGATTCCAAACATGATTAATTCGCTTTATCCTATCTGTGATGGAAGTCGAGTGAGCCAACAATTACACTGGGTATTTAATAAATTTGAATTTGAATAACACAAGGAACATACAGGGTGCGCTGTATAGCGAATGACGATGTGGGTATAGCGAACGACAAAGTCCAAGTCACACTCTGTGTTGGCTTTTGATAAATACTCCAAACGGGATCTCCAGATTTAAAACATACTAATTTCTTTTGTAGGTTTATCTAAAAAAATATAAAAAAATTAAAAAAAAAATTGTATGGTGAACATTTTTAAGCGTAGATATATTCAATTATAAATTTGTTTGCGTTTTGCCTGCAACTCGTTCAGGAAAAGCAAAATACAATGAAAACCAAAAGAAAGTAAATATCACGGACTTTCGTTAATGTTAGCCAATGCTTGGAATGTTCGTATATTTCTAAGGCCAATTGAATTAAGACAACTGTCAAAAGTCGTCGTCGAATTCAAGGGATGAAAATAGGCTATCAGAATATTTGATATATCACGAAGGCGCGGCCCCGCTTTTTCAGCTTTTCCAGGGATTCGAAAGAGAAGGTCGAGCAGAGATATACGACCACTCGTTCTGTCATTAATTGTGCCTCGACAACATTCCCCATTCACTGCAACATTACAGTCGGCTTCATTTTTGAAGAAATATGAACCAATGATTCGCACAGAGCACACCAAACAATGACTTTTTGAGGATGCAACAGCGTCACAACACTGGCTTCTGGATTTTCATTACTCCAAATGTGACAATTTTGTTTATAAACGTAACCATTCAACCAAAAGTAAGCGTCATCGCTGAAATACATGTTCTTGTGAATATCTGCCAGCTCGTTTTGGGCCCAATTCACCAATTCATAACACCGTATTACACACATTCTGTCCTATGAACCAAATTTACTTTTTCGGAAAGGGGATAAAAAATAAAGTTTGTTTTTTAAGTTTGAAGTATGAAGCTCATAGTGGCCTGTGTGAAAGCCTTTCGACCGATTTTTAACTCTTTTTCAGTGATCCAATCGAGCTGATTTTTTGCAGGCAGACTCGTGGAAATGTCTGTATCACGTCAAATTTTTTAAAAAATAAATTGTTATCAATTCTCAGATTTTCCTAAAAACTCATTTTCGAAAAAGTAAGGTCCAATGATCCCGACGGAGATGCTTCTCAACAATACTCTTGGGTTTTCTGAGCCCCAGGTGGGATAATTTTGCTTGTTGACGTTGTGTAATGACGTTTGTGGAATTTCCAATTCCAAAGAACGACGAGAAATGGACGAACCTGGGTTTTCTTTAACCCTCGAACTGGCACATGGTTCTGGCCAGACATATTTCATTTTCATGCTTCAATTTAACATACTTCTATTTTAGGTACATGGCTGTAATTTCAGGTAATCTCCCAAAATATTGTTGGCTTTCGATGTATAAATTAATAATTGAAAAAAGTCTTTGGAACAGGACAAAAAGCCAAATAAACGTTGAATAATCCGCACATTGTGGCTCAACCAACAACCCGTATAGCATTTGAAGCGTACTTTGGGAGACCTCTCAATGTAGCAAACCTTAATGTGGCTTCACGCAGTGGTCCAGACACATTAGCTGCCAAAAAAGATTGCAGAATTTGCCTGCAGCAAGGTGACAAAATACGCCGTAAGACACGCTTTTTTTGCTGCAAATGCAACAATCCTGTTTGTCAGCAACATTCAAAAGTAGATTATTTATGTTTTTGTTGCCTTCAGCAAAATTCTGATTAAAAAAATTCAATGTATTCTTCATAAATAATAATAATAAAGAGAAATATATATAGAACAAAAAAATTGTTGCCCTTTTCATTCCAAAGATTTTTTCAGGTCTATTTTTTCTTCCACAGGTAGCTAATAACATAGTAAAAAGAAATAGAAACACAAAATACACTAGAGCCCCGACTTGCGTCGTCCCGATTTGCGTCGTTTCAAGTTGCGTCGCTTTTTAAAAACTGGAAAAATTTGATTTGCGTCGTTGCAATTTCAAGTTGCGTCGGTCCGAGCTGCATTGTAGATTACATGATTACATGTAGATTGCATGATTCGATTTGCGTCGTTTCGAGTTGCGTCGCGTTCCTCCGGTCCCCATTAACGACGCAAGTCGGGGCTCTAGTGTATAACAAATATTTTCCTACCTTAGTAAAAAATTTAACGGCAAACAGCCCTTATTTCCATACAAATGCATGTAAATGTATAGGGGTCTGGCCAGACACAATGTGCCAGAACCAAATTCTGTATTGCGGTCCGACAAAGTGCTTCACGACTACTCAAAAATGCTTTAGTTTTGTGAACTGTGACTACAAGATTATCACCATTTTTGTAATCAATTTTAATAATTTCAATGCGTTGTTGAAACGTGTATCGTTCCATTTTTATAAATGGCGTTGTTTCTACTTGTCAAATGTCAAAGAATAAAAGCTTCAAAACCTCAAAATAACACCTCTTGTTGGAAAACTCTTTATAAGGTCAAAACTCATATACAGGGTAGCTCAAATGAGACAGGGTGGCTCAAATGAGACAGGGTGGCTCAAATGATGTAAACAAATAGCCTTTTGTAGCCGGTGATGGGGTCTTGCGGTAGCTGTTATTGCACAATTTGAATTTTGTTGGGGTACATCTTAAGAGCAAACAATACAATTTTGTTATAGAACAGCTGATGTCGGAGTCACGCTTTCTAAAAATGCTGGAGTCGGTGTGGAGCAATTTCAGCTCGACTCCACAGCCCTGGGGTATAGCCAATTTACCTGAACGCCGATGAGTTCAGATAGATTGCAACACATTTTCAATAGTCTACCGCTCAGCTCCCACGTAGTCTTCAGTGCGAATATTTCGAAGAAGAATAGACAAAATTCTATCTAGTTGTAATGTGTTGTTGTGTCGTGTACGTATACCGGAGTTGTCTTGTAATCTGCAAAAAGAAAAAAATATGTTGGAAATTAAAACAGTTATATGTGTTTCAGATCAGTTGGTCTGATTTGGGCCTCCTTGTAGATCACCGGCTGCCCGGGTGTGTGTACTATTACACCGTGTTACACACATTCTGTCCTATGAACCAAATTTACTTTTTCGGAAAGGGGATAAAAAATAAAAATACACGTGTATCGGCGATTATCATGTACACGTCAGAATTTTTTTTTTTAAGTTTGAAGTATGAAGTATGAAAATTTCGGGGAAAAAAAGCTCGTAGTGGCCTGTGTGAAAGCCTTTAGACCGATTTTAACCCTTTTTCAGTGATCCAATCGAGCTGATTTTTTGCAGGCAGACTCGTGGAAATGTCTGTCAATTTTTTTCAATTCTCAGATTTTCCCCAATTTTTATTATTTTTGAAAAAAAAATATTTTTTTCACTTTTCTTAGCATAACTTGAAGAGACTCCAAATTTTTAAACTACTTAAGCGTTACGAAAAAAAATGTTTTTTGAACTGAAACGTTAAAAAAAAACGATAACCATTAAAAAAAAAAAATTAGGAAAATCTGAGAATTGATAAAAATCTATTTTTTAAAAAATTTGACGTGATACAGACATTTCCACGAGTCTGCCTGCAAAAAATCAGCTCGATTGGATCACTGAAAAAGGGTTAAAAATCGTTCCAAAGGCTTTCACACAGGCCAAAACGAGCTTCATACTTCAAACTTAAAAAAAAAAATTCTGACGTGTACATGAAAATCGCCGATACACGTGTATTTTTATTTTTTTCCCTCTTTCCGAATATGTGCATTTGGTTCATAGGACAGAAAAAAATATATTTTTTGTAACACGGTGTTATTTTCCAAACATTCGACATATCTCTGCTAGACCCTACAGCATCTATTCATTGTAACATGAATATCATGGGAACGGAGTTCGGTACATTAAATTTGAATTTTCTGTTTCGATTTCCACTGCGCTCTATGTTTATTTTGTTGTACCCTTTCGGAATAGGACTTATTCACTACCGACTTCATCGTTCATACCTTGAAAATCCTTGCAAACATATACCACCACTGTGCAATTCAAAAAAATATATATGTGTGTGTATACGTAATGCGTTTGACGTTCTTTATTTCAATTCATCGCCTGATGGCATTCACTGAAAACTGCCAGTCAGCCAAACAGTCAGTCATATTTACTCAACAGGAAAGAAATAAAATTAACAAAAAAAACAACACAAAAAGCAAGAACAACAAAAAACAAACTTTAAATAATGCTAATTGCCATTTTTATGTGAAATATCGTTCGTACGTTGGTTTTGTGTGAATGAATGTCTGTGACACATGAAGGCGAACAAAAAAAAGTTGTTCACACTTTTGCTCGGCTCTATACCTCAGAAAATAAAACCATAGTAATGGTAAAGAAAAAACTTTTTCCTGTCCATAGACAGACACTTGCACATATGCGGAACAAAAAAAAAATGTGTGTGGCGTTGACGTTAAACTCCCCAGTGATGGGCTTCATACAATGATGACAGCTCCGCAAAACTCTTGCCGCAACTCAGCTGGCAATCGGGTTACTTAAAGCTACAAAGTGCAGGCTACGAGTGTGTAGACGGTATTTACATACATCGGCATTAGTGCTTGTAGTAGTGGCAGTGGTGGTGGTGGTGGTAGTAGTAGAGTGCCCATGCAAGTGTGTGTGAAATTGCCATGTGCTGAGGATTTACCCCACACAGACACAGGCACTTTTACAGTCACATATACTCAGACAGGGAATGCCATGAATGCGCGTTCGCGTAATTTTACTATGCGTGTCCGTTTCCGCTTCCGATTGAACATTACTATGCCGTTGTTGCTGTTGTTACTTTTTGCTGTCGTCCACTCTGTGTATGTGTGTGAGTGTTTTTTTTTTCTCCTTTGTTGACGTTGTTGCTATTTGTATGCGATTCAATGAAACTGTTTCCGTTCGTTTTGACTTTCTGAAGCTGAACTATGATTTGCTGTTGACGAGCCACATCACTGTGGCCATCATTGTTGTGGCCATTCTAACACTTCAGGGCATGTCCATTATTCGCAGTTGCACGACACACACGCACACACACATACTGGGAATATAGTACGTAGTAGATAGAATAATTATTTGCTTACTGCTTTAAGGGGTATGACATTAACTTTGTTAGCTCGATATTTGTTGAGGTTTGAAATGTTTAGCTAGTTTGATAATTAATTAACGAAACTTCTAAACCAACCGAACTAAAAGCCAAACAAAGGATTTATTTTTGGCAGTGTATTGATATAGCAAAACTCGACATTAAAAAAAGCATTCACCTGAAATGTCGTGCCGCCATTGGAAGATTACACTTATGCATAGGTTAGGTTCGGTTGAAGGGGTACCCGCTCTTGAGAGAGTTTTCACTTAGAGCAGTAACCGCGAAAAAGACATAAGCATCAAAAAACGAAAATTGTACGGGAGAGGTTTTTTTGTGGTCAAGCAAAATGCCATGTGGAGGAGTCCAAAAATTTGCTAGACTCTGACTCCCAATTTTAGTTACTTACATTTCACATAAATGTATTAACAATTAGGCAATCTGTTTATATTTTTAAAACTTTAAAAGACTATATTAACTTTTTTTTTCACCTCAGTGTGATATAGAGTATGGTAATATTGGACAGAAATACAATTTTCGATTTTTTTTTTATTAACAGATGAAATCAAAGTCGACGGAGTCATAGTTGGATTCGAGCTATTTAATAATGCTGGAATCGGAGTCAGATTATTACCTCCAGCCCGGATTATTACCATCATTATTTAGTATTAAATTTCTTGGTCCCTTCTGACGCCTCGTTTGCTTTCTTACTACTCCATTTTCATAAAATGTTAAAGCACTATTCTCTGCAAACGACATTGAATATTGAAAACTACCCTCAAACCAAAGATTGTTATCTTTATAGGACATTTTTTCAATGCAGCTTTTGTAATTTTTTTTATTTTTTATTATTGTCCAATTTTTATCCTTTAAGTCAAAATACATAATAACTGACAAAATGTAAATACGAAATACAGCGAACAAATAAAATTGATAATAATAAAAAAAATATAAAAAATAACGGTCGACACGAACTAAAGATAAAAAAGGCACAAAGCGTAGTACAGTGAGTTCGAAAAAAGCGCGTCCGTGACCATGTTCATGTTTTTCCTATTCCCACTTTCACACAGTCCAGCTCGAAAACGCTTTTGAGGACAAATACGAAGCCAAGCCAAGTCCAAGTAAAGTAAAACATGCCAATGATTTGTGGTAAATAAGACTCACTCTATACTGTAATATGGGAGCACAATCCAAAAACCATCCTGTCCGGAAAAAATTCCATTGAACTTACAAGACGGATACCGTCTGTTTGTTCCTTCTTGTGAATCGAACTGTATCACTATTCCAATCACACAATGTGTAACCCAAACAGTCACACCGCCCGCAAATACAACAACCAGCAATTTTACCATTGAGATCGAATTTTATAGATAATTCAAAAATATCGACTGAAAAAACCTGAACAAAATATGCAAAATAGGAAAAAAAAAAAGCTTACAAAGATACATACACACACTCAGACAAACTAACATGTATATGTTTATGTATGTGACTATGTATATACATATGTATTTGGAATACATATGTATGAGCATATCAATATAAAGATTCAATAGACGCAACGCATGCAAATGGCAATTTATCCCAGTGGAAATACAAACGTAAATACTATCAAATATAGAACAGCAGCAACACCAATAACAATGACTTCTTTATATTGAAAAGCAGCGACGGGGAAAGGGATTTTCCAAGTTCGTATTGTGGATCGGAAGGCCTTGTTCATTAATTCAGATATCTCACATTAATATGTATTATTCTAGGTGTTACTTTGAGGAGTTTAAAATTCCTCTTCAAGTAGGTCTGTAAAAGAAGATTTAACTCACCTAAGAAAGCTCAAAGAGAAGGCCAACTAACAGACCTGTATGACAACACTAATGCTTCCGTGGTATTCATTAATGAGTGTGTAAGAAATGGAATCGACCAAGGCATCTGTTCCAAACCAAAAGGGAAAAGTCAGTTAGGTTTTTAAAATATCAAAGAGTAGTTCTCGTTTAAACGATAGAACTATATTACTCCAATAATTGGAGTAGGAAGTATTGCAAAAGGGCACCGATAAAGTATCGCGGTAGCTTCCGAAACGGATTTGACTGCAATCAAAGCAAATACACATCAAACGCCATTAACACTTTGTAATTTTTTTTTTTTTTGTCGAATGGACAGAATATTAATTTGTTCCAAATCTTGCTTTTCTGAAAAGTATTGGCCGATCTGTCAATATTATGTAGTCAAAAATTATTTTACAAAAAATTAGTTTAGAAAAAAACTGCCGTCGATAGGAGTCGAAATTAGTACAAGTTGGCCAATCGGTTAAAGAACAGCATGATTTTTAATAAACCCGAAATTATTTTTTTTTTTCGTAATTTCAAGACTGACGTTTTTATAAAATTAGGGAAATAAGTTTAAATACTACAGGGAAGAAGTACTCACACAGAGGCTCTATAAAATTGTCCCAAATGAAAAATGTTACAACAAATAAAGAATGCCTTAAAAAAAAGAATTCCCCCAAATAGGTAAAAAAAACTCTCCAAAAGTGCCAACAATAATCGGACCATAAGGCTTCGCAATGTTTTCCAGATTAAGAACTTCCTTTACTTCCAGCTGATTTTGGAGATTTCACGAATACCATTGGAGGCAAATACTATCGGTCTGTTTTGAATATTTTCCAAAAAAACGGTCCAAATATGAAAAATGAAATATTCAAAAATTATGTACGAAAAATAGATGGGGGACACTTTGGAGAACATTTCGATGACATTTAGGCACAATAGCGAGGCTCTGTGAAAAATACGCCAAATGCCCCGAAAATATGAAGAATTCCGCAATTGATAAATCCCCCCATAAGCCTAGTACGAAAATTTCCCCAAAAATCCTCCAAACAATTTATGAAAAATCCCCCAAATATTATGAAAAATACCCGAAGATAAACATCGATAGGTTTTCGTAATTTGGATAAAGTGTATTTTTTAACAAAAATAAATAAAAAGTATGAGCAAAATATTAATTTTACATTTATACATTAATAGTAATAGTAGTGTCAAAATATATATGAACATTTCCAAATACGGCAATTCAAATTGTAATCTTTGCAGAACTGTACGGTTAATCATTAATTAAACTAATGGTGCGGTAGGTAGTATATGTGACTAACATTCATCAAACACAGGTTTGCAACCTGGTAAGACCATCAAGAACATATTTCAGCGACTGTTTCCACCTGGTAAATGCTGGCGACCTTACGAGTAAGAGAGTAAACTGTAACCATGTAAAACTTCTCTAGAAAGCCCGGTTTAAACAGTAGGTTCCGGTCAAGGAGTTTACAAATTTTATCGTACACGGCTTACTGATTGGAGAGAAGTTCCCTATCAGTTCCTTCAACGAATGTAAGGGAGAATAAATAAGTAACTGATAAATTGTCTACGTTGCTGATTAGGCTTCAATTCAACCACAAACTGTAAGGTCTAAGAGCAGATAGTTTAAATTGTTTGGCAACTCCTCCCAATGGACAAACTTTGATCGTCTTTAATGCTTTCCCTTACAGAGTTGATGTTTTTAGCTAAACTACCGGCGGTAATTTTATATAGTGTCCAGGGTCAGTCAATTCAAATTGTTTGATTCTTCTTATTCCATACACTGGGTCTTTTTTTAGACTTGTGGTTTTCAATCTGGCCACACCTTTTTCGGATTTGGTATTTTAGACAGCTGTCACTTTATTTCTGCTTAGTTTGGTTTGCCATTTCATAGTGAATAGACTTAAACGAAATAAAACACTATGGGAAAAACTGTAGAATTTGAAAGAGTCTGTAGTTCCCATACAATTGTCACTAATTTTGAATATATTTTTCATGAGGGAATATATTTTTCTAGATACCAGCAGATAGATATTAGAAGATATATTTACAGGACGGCCGTGGTGTGGTAGGTACCGGGTAAGACCATCAAATATTTTTTCAGAGGCTGTAAATGTTGGCGATTGTACGAGTAAGAGAGTAATCTCTAAGCCATGTAAAACTTCTCTAGACCCGGCTTTAAACAGTAGTTCCCGGTCAGTGAGTTTACAAATTATATCGTACACGCTCACTGATTCGAGAGAAGTTCCCCGTCTCTTCCTTCATGGAATGTTAAGGGAAATAAGTAAATATTTGCAGGCCTCTACAACAGATGGCCTCCGCGATTTCAACATGTCGAAAACACGCACAAACAAATACATATAGAATAACAACAAATGCTTCAATTGAGCTATATTCACAATAACAACAACAAAATAAAATAAAAAAAAAACATAATTCAACACCAGACAAAAATGCCATACGATACAAGGTACGATGGTACTGGTACCCTCGATTAGAGGGTTTAAAATGACTACAACTTTAACAAAAACAAGAAATAACAACAACACTGTACACTGAAAGAAAAAGATACATCAAACTCATGAATTCTTATGCTGTTATGATGAGAGATTTCGCTAATTTTTAGACAGATTTAATCAATTTCATTCATCAGTAGTTAATATAGATTCATTTACATTGGTTGGATGTACACTTTCACTTATAGGTACGTATTTCCCATATTTTTTTTTTCAAGGTACAGACAGCGAACTTATATTACTTCTATAACAGAGAGTTATGTACGATATAATTTCTAATTAATTCTTTTGCAGGTACGGAAACGGATAATGTAGAAACGGCCGCTGAGTTCTCACCAGCTCAGTCCCGATTCACACTAGACAATTTTAATTGCCGCAATTCTCCGTTTGTAGGCGACAGAGGGTAGGGGTATGGAAATGGAAAAAACTTGCTCGTATTTGCAATTCCTTTTGTAGTTTTCGTAGTGTGAAGTTGTTTGCAGATTATTTTGATATTTTCTTTTGAAAAGGCAACAATGAAAACAATAATTTCCGAAACCGAATTGTCTTGTGTGAACACAAGAGCCAAGATCAAAAGGGAATTATTTTTTTTTTTTTTTTTTGTTCGTTTATTTTTGTTTAATTCAGTTATACATAAGAGATACCATAAATAAACTAAAAGGATTTCATTATATAATAAACAATACATAGCCCTTATAACGGGAACTCGAGTACACTTAGTATAGGTAGTACATTTCTACTTATATTTGTTTTACAATTTGAATATTTATATATTGCTTGTAGTATTTGTGATAAAGCTAATCTATTTTAGAAATATGTAATGGAAAAAAAAATTAAAAAAAATTCATTACTTAATTATTTGATGGGGTTAAAATAGAGGTCCGGGTTAATAAAAAGAAATACAGTTAATTAATTATCCACCAAAATATATTTGTATTCAGTTTGCTTCTCTCCCTGAGGTCTCTATTAGATACGCTAGTATCGAATCTTAAATCATTGTTACTTAACAGATCACTACTATTGACAGCTTTTGTGTTTGCTCTCCTGTAAAGGTGGTAAAATATAGGAATACCATTACTGTTTTGGATAAAGCCTTTCTTATCTAGGTAGAGGAATGCCTCCGGTGGAACATTTCCTGTCAATAGAGTCTCCTGAATATATATATCACTAGAGTAGTATGGAGCCATAATAAGATTATTTGAACAGCATTGTGTACATTTTACAATGTCAAAAGGGAATTATTAAAACTGACGCAAGTAAAATTGATTAGTGTGAATCGGGAATTACGAACCCGGGATTTCCGGGCCGTACCTGGTTACGAAACCGGTTTTACCAGGACCTGGGAATCATCGGCTATTTCATTTACATTTTTTTGTTTCTTTCAGTACTGTCGAAGTGAAATGTATCGAAGTGTACGCATATATTAAATTACACGCACCACTAAAACGTCGACGTATGGACGAAGAAAGAACGAATTGTGTATGCAGTCAATTTGAAATATCGCTCCCCAAATATGAGCACAGATAGAGTCTGATGTCTGTACATATGATAACCTACATGCGATGTAGAAATGGAGGACAATTTTAAGGGAATATCTTTCGGTGTCTGGCAGACTTTGGAAGGATTGCCAGCATACGTGTTGTGTGTTGGGAATAGAAAGTATTTTTAAACAATGTGGGTTACACGTTTCACAAGAATTACATTATATTAAAATTTTGTATCAGAAAAATACGGATACCACTGGAGAATCGTATAATTATGTCCAAGAATAGAAAAAAATTATTGCTGTCCACAAATTTCAAGTCAACTTATAACTAGAATACTTTTTAATAAAGGAGACTTTTGAAAAATGCTAAAAATCAACCACGTATTTTGATTCATGTATTTTCTTTAGTATGGACAATTTGCTTCTAGGTGGGTCAGCAGGCGTGATGGTCAATCAAAATACCCTGGTAATGTGTGGTTTAGGAGCAAGAGAGTAATCTCTAAGCCTTGTGAAACGTCTATATAAGAATCACTAACGTTCAGATCCTACTCCGAAAATATATTAATTACACCGTGTTACAAAAAATAGTTTTTTTTCTGTCCTATGAACCAAATGCACATATTCGGAAAGAGGGGAAAAAATAAAAATACACGTGTATCGGCGATTTTCATGTACACTTCAGAATTTTTTTTTTTAAGTTTGAAGTATAAACTCGTAGTGGCCTGTGTGAAAGCCTTTGGACCGATTTTTAACCCTTTTTCAGTGATCCAATCGAGCTGATTTTTTTGCAGGCAGACTCGTAGAAATGTCTGTATCACGTCAAATTTTTTAAAAACAATTTTTATCAAAAAAATATTTTTTTCACTTTTCTTAGCATAACTTGAAGAGACTCCAAATTTTTAAACTACTTAAGCGTTACGAAAAAAAAATGTTTTCTGAACTGAAACCTTAAAAAAAACTATAAACTATAATTCATAAACACGGTCTTTCGCGTAGCCCCACAAAAAAAAGTCTAATGGTGTCAAATCGCATGATCTTGGTGGGCAGTTGATGTTGCCACAACGAGAAATTACGCGGCCAGGAAATGTCTCTTGCAATAAAGCCATATTCGCTCGAGTTGTGTTTGAACCGTCTTGTTGAAACCACATATTCTCCAAGTCGTATTCTTCAATAGCAGGCCAACAAAAGTCGGTTATCATACGACCATGCGACGCTCCGAATTGACGGTGACAGTCGTTCCCTCGTCGTTTTCGAAGAAGTAAGGTCCAATCACGCCTTCGGACCAAAGAGCGCACCAAACAGTGATTTTTTTGTGGATGTAATTGCCTCTCTTCAATTACTTCGGGATTCTCAGAATCCCAAATACGACAATTTTGTTTATTAACATACCCACCGAGTAGGAAATGTGCTTCATAACCACAAACCATAATCACCTCTTAAAGAATCGCCGACCCTCCATCGTTGATATAGCGCCGATTTTACATTGTGAAAATTTTATAAATTAGAATTTTTCAAAAAATGTTTGGAAATTTTCTAATTGGAATGTTTAGGGAATTTTTCATCTATTTTTTGCAGTTCTTCATTTGGGACATCGGTATGCAAATTATATCGCACACTGCTCACTGACTTGTGTTTCCGTAAGTGGTTCAGTTTCACTAGACTCTATCAGTCCATTATTACAAGGTCCACCGTAAGGTTTGTCAACGTGGGATTTCGTATGCATTGAAATCGTTTCATACTAGTACCATGATTTTAAATATACTGACAAATAATTTGTAATTTGTCATGAAAATGGAAACATTTAGATTTGATTTATAGAAAACAAACCCGCAAAAATATAATAACACCACAGAGCGGCGTTGGGTACTGTCACAGTCTCTGATTAAGAGACACACAAACTGTCTGCTAATCGGAGTTTGTAAATTATTTCTGGTGGCAACCCTTGCATTTCGTTCACTCCAATACTCATCAAATTCAAATCTATTGGAAATTGCATATGTATATGTAGACGAATGTATGCGTGCAATCGTTCCAGACGTTATTTCCCCCTAATTGTATACGACTTGACATGAAGAAAAGGCAATATTTAGTCTGGTGGCGTGCTTAAATCCTATTTTTGTACATACACTCCGGTGTTTTCTTATTCTTCTAACAGATTTCATGTGTTTTTGTTGTTTGTGTGTCGTCTTTCTTCCGGCTATATTGTATTATTGCTGGTGTGTCGTTTATTATTATTTTTATTTTTATCGCATTTACTATGCAAGACGAAAGAATGCACGAACGTACACACACCAATGATGGAATAAAGAAAAACGGAATTAAATCTCTCGAGATTTAAGCGCCAAATTATTCGAATACAAAAACGCTTTGTTGTGTTACGCGTTAGGGTATTTCTGGTATTGTGTGCATGTGTTTATACAGTTTCCATGTGTGTTTTGTTGCTGTTGGTGTTCCTTAACTATGGCTGTCGGTATTGGCTTGAAACGAGCTTCACACGTATGGCTGGGTGGGAATGTGTATATGCCGAAAGGCCATTGAGTGCCAGAGCCAAATCTGACAGGATTTCGACGAGTGGCTTTAAGTTTGGGATACAATTGAACCTGTTTAGCACAGAGCAAAGAAATTGCCTTTAATAGTTTAACAGCATGTGTATGTTATTGTAACGTTGTATAAGAGTAATTAAGTGTGGGGGGTGGGGGGTAGAGAGTTAGAAATTGGGAGAATGGGATATGAATGTTGACTACATATTAATGTTATTGCAATGTTATGTAAATAATCGAACAATGTGGAATTTGGCTTGTTTTGATTTACTACCAGTCCACATCAACTGTTAATTTGTGAGCTTCATACGATGAAAACATATGACATATAATTATAAGCAAATAGTCACAACATTTGCATGCAATATTTAGTTGCATCTTTCACTTTTAAAGGGCTAAATTTAAAATTTAAAATTTAATTTTCTCAACTTACAATTACCCCTCATTCTAGACAATATAAGATCTCTGTTACAACATTATTGGCAATTCCCCCTTTAACTGTTTTTAATGACTGACACAACGGCAGACGGTGAAGACTGCACTTTTTCCCACGATAAAATACGCCAGCAATGAAAGACAGCAAAACACAGACAAAAGCAAACGTTAAATCTGATATCATTTCGATGCAAAGCAACCACACTCCATGACGGCACATCGTTACAAATACAATTCATTACCAGATTCATATACCAGTACGAAGTAAATATACACATATATGAGTATCTAAAACAAATCGAGAATGATAAATGGATGAGAAGCGATTGAATGAATGTGTGTATATGCCAGCAAAGAGTTGAATGCAATTGACCCACATTCGTGTGCCATTTGTATGCTAGGGATGTCAATGGACCGATGCATTCGCAAAAAAAAAAACCCGTTAACAAGAGTGTTACATTTTGTTTTATTTTTTAAAACTGGCAAAATCGTAGAAATTGGTGGCATTTTATGAAATACCCAGCATATCTGTCTTTGGCCTAATGGAATTTCAACTGGAATTGAAATGAAAGATTTGTCCAGTTTTATTTGACTGTGGACCGACTTCAAGGGAATATTTTACTTGTCATATGTGAGGTCCACTTTAATGAAACCCCAACGCTTATTACAAGATAACAAATGGGTATGGTAGTTTTTCGGTTTCGGGTTTGGCATCCCTAATTCATATGAAATAGCTGTGTTCCCTAACATTCTTAATAGCAACAGCAGTTGACGAGAAGTTTCAAGAAAAGTATGGGAAGAAAACCGTAGTAGAATAATAAAAATGAGTAAATAATACAACTGATCAAGATATGCACCTGATATTATTTTTTAGGAAATCTTTACCAGTCATAATAATTCTAAAACCGTAATAAACGTTCGGAACCCGTAGTCCAGATTTGGTCTTAAAGTAAAACTGATCATTCTCTTCTCCAGTTCGTGATACCAAGCATCTTCTTCCACTTGGTCCCTCCACCGTAGTCTCGGTCTTCCCTGTCTGCGCCTTCCGTGGTAGTTGTCGTCCAACGCCTTTTTGGCTGGAGCGTTTGTATTCATTCGACCGACATGACCCAGCCAGCGCAATCGCTGTATTTTGATGCGCTTAACTACGTTCATGTCGGGATATAGCTCATACAGTTCACGGTTCGTTCGACGTCTATACTCCTCGTTAACACAGATCGGTCCATAGATTTTTCGAAGGATTTTTCTCTTAAATACACCCAGCACAGCTGCATCATCATCTTTCACAAGTACCGACGTTTCGGCGCCATAAATAAGCACAGGCAGAATAAGAGTGTTGTACAGTGTTCACTTCACTTATGTCTGCCAGAGTAAATCTACAGTTTACTGGTGAGATCTCTTTGCTGAAAGAATATTCCACATACGAACAGTTCGGCTCAAGAACGAATGTTCTCTGTAGATCGTCGTGCGATCAAACATTGAACAGTAAACGGATAGCCGCGTATCCCGGCTTAATGTCCTAACATCAGAGACTAGACGACAAATATCGGACAAACAGATACCTTTACCATATATATACAACACCGATATATAACCCACGTTCTGGTTGCGAGCCCTTGTCACAAAAAAGTCGTAAGCGCCATGTTTTTCGAACCCCGCTTTTAAATGAAATTCAATACAACATTTTCCAGCGCTTTTAATCCCAAAATATTAAAAATTTATAATTACAAAAACATAACAAATTCAATTCGCACCCTAAATACAAAAGTGTCACATCACACATTTTTCCAAAACTAACTTTTTCCATAAGTTAATTCAGAGTACACATCTCTAACTACTGCAAAAATGTCTGTCACATCACTATCTTCTTTAACTGGAAAAAAAAACAGTCATGTCTATTTTTATGTTTATTGCGTTGCTTCTGCCCAATGAACTAAAGAGAATTGTATTTAGTTGCGTTAGAATTTTGAGTTGTGTCCGTTTAGCTTGACCACAAAAAATCCTCACCTGTAAAATTTTCTTATTGGGGCTTACTTCTTTTATGCGGTTTGGGCTCGATATGTTCTGCTTCGTTGGATGTGACCACATCTATAACAACGGGTATAGAGCGATCTCTACCGACACCAAATGCAAAAGGTTTTGATATGAGTGCACAGTGCCAGAGCCGGCTCTTTGAAAAAGAACACAAATGAAAAATGCTCCAAAAAAAATTAAGAACAAAATCTCATACAAAATTGGGGAGTTTTTCATAATTTTTAGGTAACAGTTAATTTTTTTTTTGTATAAAAAATTCACAATAAAAAATTCCGCAAATTTTTATTTTTTTTTTTGTTTTTTTTTTGGTGTCAGAAGACAATCACATACACAGTGTTGTTTTATTGGAGTATTTTTCATAAATTGTTTGGGCGATTTTTGGGGAAATTTTCATATTAGGCTTTTGGAGGGATTTTTCATTTATTTTGGGACATTCTTCATTTCTCATTTGGGGCATTTTTCATAGAGCCGCCAGAGCCTATCGAATGCCTTGGAAATATCTAGAGCCTGGACCTTGCTTTCACCAAAGCGGTGAATGGCTCAACTCCATCGAAAGGAACGCCATCAGGTTTCTAAGGAAGTCATAATGTCGATCCATCAGAAGTTCGTTAGTCTCCATATACTTACCCAGATAGTGGTAAACCACAACTTTGAGAGCATCCAAAATATTGCAATTGGACGGTAATTTATAGGATTTGTAAATTACTTGGGGATCGACTGAAAATACCAGCATGGTACGACATGTTGAAAGGATTTCATAACGAGCTGGCGTCGAAGAGCACTCACTCAGTGTTTAAAAGCGAACCACTGTTTAGTAGTTCTGCAATCACAACAAACAAATGAAAATAAACTTTATTTAGAAATTGTTTCTGGTTAGCAAATAGAAAATAGAAAAAAATTATCTCGAACAAGAATATTATCCCCATTGCGTATCTCTATGTCCTTATTTATAGAGGGTTGTTTTTCGGATACCAGTATGTTCGGTTATCCGGGCACGGAATGTGGCAAAATCATAAAAATATAGGTATACCATTTTTGAATTCATGGAAAAACCAGTGGAAAAGTTGCAGTCGGGTAAACCGACTTATATACCCCCTCAGTAAAAAAATATAAGTCTCATATACCATAATAGCAACCTCAAAATACCGAATGTTATAGAAAAAAAAATATTGTAGAGTTTTTTCTCGAAAATTGTATGTATGTACCAGAAGAGGAGTTGCCAGACGTCCATGATTTTGTCCAAAACTTATACCAACTATAGCTTTACTTAATACAAAATTTGGGCAAAGTCGCGTTGGGCATTTTGGTGTTATTACACGATTTCTAAGGTAGGCGGGATGGTTCATTTGTATGGGAGGTACCAGAAGGGGAGTTGCCAGACATCCAAGTTGTTGTCCAAAACTTAGTCCAACTATAGCCTTACTTAATTCAAAATTTGGGAAAGGTTGCGTTGGGCATTTTGGTGTTATTACACGATTTCTAAGGTAGGCGGGATGGTTCATTTGTATGGGAGGTACCAGAAGGGAAGTTGCCAGACATCCAAGTTTTTGTCCAAAACTTAGTCCAACTATAGCCTTACTTAATTCAAAATTTGGGAAAGATCGCGTTGGGCATTTTGGTGTTATTACACGATTTCTAAGGTAGGCGGGATGGTACATTTGTATGGGAGGTACCAGAAGCGGAGTTGCCAGACTTCCAAGTTTTTGTCCGAAACTTTGTCCACTTATACCTTTACTAAATACGGAATTTGGGCAAGATCGTGTTGGTCATATTGATAGTATTACAGGGTTTTTAAGTGGTGGGATGGTACATTTGTATGACAGGTACCAGAAGTGGAGTTGCCAGACTTCCAAGTTTTTGTCCGAAACTTTGTCCAGTTATACCTTTACTAAATACAGAATTTGGGCAAGATCGCGTTGGTCATATTGGTGTTATTATACGATTTCTAAGGTAGGCGGGATGTTACATTTGTATGGGAGGTACCAGAAGCGGAGTTGCCAGACTTCCAAGTTTTTGTCCAAAACTTAGTCCAACTATACGTTTACTAAATACAAAATTTGGGCAAGATCGCATTGGGCGTATTGGTGTTATTACACGATTTCTAAGGTAGGCGGGATGGTACATTTGTATGGGAGGTACCAGAAGGGGAGTTGCCAGACTGCCAAGTTTTTGTCCGAAACTTTGTCCAGTTATACCATTACTAAATACGGAATTTGGCGAAGATCGAACATGCGCGTGTTGATATTATTACACGATTTATAAAGTGGGCGAAATATCAGATTTGTATGGGAGGTACCCGAAGGGGTGTGGCCATATAGCCCATATGCAATCCCATAAGCAGTTTTGGGAAAATATTCAGCCATGCCAAATTTCAGAGTGATTGCTTAACTCTTTCGAAAGTTATCGTGCGTACCAGCAGGACAGACGGACGGACGGACAGACGGACAGACGGACATGGCTCAAACGATTCAGAAAGTCATAAATCGAATTTGTTTCAAAGACACCTGGGTTCTAATCTGAATATTTCTAGGTGTTACACTTTTGGGTCGTATCAAATGATATATACCCTCCTACCCGTAGGGTGAGGGTATAAAAAGCCATTCCATTAAAAATGAGCCTGTTGTTTAGCCCCTGGGTGATTTGCTTAGTCGTTTAAAGGGGATCTTTACTTCGTTTAACCCGTGGCAAACCAAACTAAATATTAATCACTTGACAGCTGACAAAATGGCCGCCAGTTAAAAAAGTGATGCCAACTTAAAGTTCTATACCCCAATAAAAAACACCCTTTATAAGACATCATCAGATATGAGAAAAGTTGAACGCAGCCATCTATTCTTCTTTGGGTTCACTGTGCTTTCAACAAACAAACCATCAGAACAACACAGTCTGCAAGTTTTACACTGATCAACAAAATATTCCCTTCAATAGGATCCCAAATCAATATTTCCAGATTTCCAAGACAATCTCATCTCCACCTCATGACGGCGGATATAATAATTTGTTTGGGAACACAACTATTATGCACATCATCATACGCTCATACTCTTCGTGCCATGTCAATAGTCGCAGCAAAAAAGAAATGGTAATTTAATACCTTGTTAACCGTTATAAATAACTTAATGGGAATTTCTATCACAATTTGTTCTCTTCTGTTTCCTGGTCTTTAATTAAACCATCCACCCATCATCGCCCACCTCCTTCAAAACAACAAAAAGCAGACACCCGACTCTGAGTGGGTGCACCATCGTGAGAGTGGCATCGGGTGGAAATTTTTAATTTTATACAAAATAAACGAACGAATGGGATTGATTGCAAATAAATAAACAAATACAATGCGAAAAACTTTAATTAGTACTACAAAAACAAAGAAGAGTCATCAGCAGCGGTAAAAAACTGATAAACAACAACAAGAACAACACAAAAAAACAAGCAATAAAATATCAACAAACAGCAAACGATGAAATGTAAATCAATCAAAGTTATTTTAGTGCCACACAAACAGAAAAAAACATGAACTTTTTAATTAATAAACAAAATATGTATTGCAGGTGAAGGAGTTTCATTTTACAATGTGACTGCCAGACAGGGTAAGGGATTTGTACAGGTTTGTCAGTAAAACAAATGCTTGCGCAAAATGCGAACCGTGCGCTTTTCTTTGAATTTTTAATAGGTGGAAAAAATAGTTATCGGAAATTTGTGTGGCCCTAAATACTCAAATATTAGAGCTGGTACTGAATTGACATATATATTAGGTGAATTTCATGGAGTTCGAGTCGGAATATTTTGACACTTGGTCTTAATCTTAAAGCTGAAACTTTGAACCAAATCGGACAATGTTAACACGTGCCGCATTTAGGTCAAAGGTTAAACTAGGGTAAATTTTGTACTATAAACAACTGAAATAGTTTTTTTTTTTTTGCGGTGGATTTGAACGAAATTGGGTTAACTCTATACGATTGGTATAAAAAATAAATACTAACAATTTTACGAAAATTGGACTATGGTGACATTGTTTTCTTGGAGGTCAAAGTTCACATGTGGGGATGTTTCATATTTTCCACCAACAAAACTTTTATTTTTTGGCCGACTTTTGTGAAATTTTGCTTAATCTAGTCACTTACTTACTTATTTCCCTTAGCATTCCATGAAGGACCAGACGGGGAACTTCTCTCGAATCAGTGAGCTGTATACGATATAATTTTGTATACTCACTGACCGGGACCTACTTGCCGGCTCCGAACGGCTAGTGCTTTTCTAGAGAAGTTTTACATGGCTTAGAGATTGCTCTCCTACTCGTCAAGTCGCCAACATTTACGAGGTGGAAACAGCCGCTGAAAAATGTTTGATGGACTTACCCAGTTTCGAACTCGGGTTCTTCTGTGTGATAGTCGCACACACTACCTACCACACCACGACCGTCGAGTCACTGGATCCAGTAATTAAGTGACATAAGTTATAAGATTATTGGATTATGTTAACATGTATTGCATGGAGGTCAAATGTCATATATATGGAAATGGTCAATTCTCAAAAAAATAAAACAGGTATCTTGTATGTATTTTGTGAAATTGACTTTCATACTTTATCGGCCTAGTCGAGATGTTAACAAAACAGCTCTTCAATACCTCTTCAGAAAACGGAGATACAGTCGAATTCGGTTATAACGAACTCCAAGGGACTCGACAAATTGGTTCGTTATAAGCGAAGTTCGTTATATCCAGGGTAAAATAGGGTAGAAGCAAAACTCTTGGGACTTAAAGTGTTCGTTATAGACGAAAGTTCGTGGTAACCGGTGTACGTTATAACCGGACTCGACTGTATGACCAAAACGGTGAATATAGCTGACTTTTTTACTTAAACCTTAATAACGTTCTCCATTTAAAGCCGATTTTAAAATGCAAATCAGTTTTGGAAAGACGTTTGGCCTTTCGAACTGATCATAACACTTTATCACCGTTGCATAAATTTGCTGAGTTTGTTTTTATTTTTCTCTTCAATTTTCGAACTTTAACTGTATTTTTCTGCAAAATTCTGCATGAAGGCATCAACATTTCATATAAGACGATTAAATAGCATTTGGTTCTGAATAAAAAAAAGACCGTGTCTAAGGAAATCGATGGAAAATTGCTAACATAGGGGTACATTTCTGAAAAATTAGACAGATTGAAAACAAAAAATCCGTATTGCAACAGCTCTGAAAAGTATGTCCATATTGGTTCTTATTTAAAACTAGTAAGTTGTAATGCGCCTATGGCGCCCGTTAATTTGCTTGAGAAAGTATTTGTTACTTAATTTTAAAAATTTTGTAAAAAACATTTTGAGAAAACTATTTTGTAAAAAAAAATTTCGAAAAAAAATAAAATTTGAGGAAAAAAAATTTTTGCTGAAAAAAAAAATTTTTGTTGAAAAAAAAAAATTTTTGTTGAAAAAAAAAATTTAGTTGAAAAAAAAATTGTTGTTGAAAAAAAAATTTTTGCTGAAAAAAAAATTGTTGTTGAAAAAAAAAATTTTTGTTGAAAAAAAAATTTTTGTTGAAAAAAAAAATTTTTGTTGAAAAAAAAAAATTTGTGGAAAAAAAAAATTTCTTGAAAAAAAAATTTTGTGGAAAAAAAATTTTTTTTTGAAAAAAAAAATTTCTTCAAAAAAAAAATTTGGAAAAAAAAAATTTTTGGAAAAAAAATAATTTTTGGTAAAAAAAAAATTTGGGGAAAACACAATTTCTGTACAAAAAAAATATTATTTTTTTATTATTATTATTTATAGAATTATTTCATCACGTTAAAATTTTATAAAAGTTTATTCTTGAATTTGTTGATTCGTAAAATTGTCAAAAAGCAAAATGTGTGATGTGAAAATGAAATTTCCCAAAAAAAAACTCAAATTTGTGATTTGTGTCTTATGATTTTAAAATCAAACAAAAAACCAGTGGAAAAGTTGCAGTCGGGTAAACCGACTTATATATACCCTCACCCTCAGTAAAAAAATATAAGTCTCATATACCATAATAGCAACCTCAAAATACCGAATGTTATAGAAAACCAGTGGAAAAGTTGCAGTCGGGTAAACCGACTTATATATACCCTCACCCTCAGTAAAAAAATATAAGTCTCATATACCATAATAGCAACCTCAAAATACCGAATGTTATAGAAAAAAAAATATTGTAGAGTTTTTTCTCGAAAATTGTATGTATGTACCAGAAGAGGAGTTGCCAGACGTCCATAATTTTGTCCAAAACTTATACCAACTATAGCTTTACTTAATACAAAATTTGGGCAAAGTCTCGTTGGGCATTTTGGTGTTATTACACGATTTCTAAGGTAGGCGGGATGGTTCATTTGTATGGGAGGTACCAGAAGGGGAGTTGCCAGACATCCAAGTTGTTGTCCAAAACTTAGTCCAACTATAGCCTTACTTAATTCAAAATTTGGGAAAGGTTGCGTTGGGCATTTTGGTGTTATTACACGATTTCTAAGGTAGGCGGGATGGTTCATTTGTATGGGAGGTACCAGAAGGGAAGTTGCCAGACATCCAAGTTTTTGTCCAAAACTTAGTCCAACTATAGCCTTACTTAATTCAAAATTTGGGAAAGATCGCGTTGGGCATTTTGGTGTTATTACACGATTTCTAAGGTAGGCGGGATGGTACATTTGTATGGGAGGTACCAGAAGCGGAGTTGCCAGACTTCCAAGTTTTTGTCCGAAACTTTGTCCACTTATACCTTTACTAAATACGGAATTTGGGCAAGATCGTGTTGGTCATATTGATAGTATTACAGGGTTTTTAAGTGGTGGGATGGTACATTTGTATGACAGGTACCAGAAGTGGAGTTGCCAGACTTCCAAGTTTTTGTCCGAAACTTTGTCCAGTTATACCTTTACTAAATACAGAATTTGGGCAAGATCGCGTTGGTCATATTGGTGTTATTACACGATTTCTAAGGTAGGCGGGATGTTACATTTGTATGGGAGGTACCAGAAGCGGAGTTGCCAGACTTCCAAGTTTTTGTCCAAAACTTAGTCCAACTATACGTTTACTAAATACAAAATTTGAACAAGATCGCGTTGGGCATATTGGATATATTACACGATTTCTAAGGTAGGCGGAATGGTACTTTTGTATGGGCGGTACCAGAAGGGGAGTTGCCAGACTGACAAGTTTTTGTCCAAAACTTAGTCTAACTATACGTTTATTAAATACAAAATTTGGGCAAGATCGCATTGGGCGTATTGGTGTTATTACACGATTTCTAAGGTAGGCGGGATGGTACATTTGTATGGGAGGTACCAGAAGGGGAGTTGCCAGACTGCCAAGTTTTTGTCCGAAACTTTGTCCAGTTATACCATTACTAAATACGGAATTTGGCGAAGATCGAACATGCGCGTGTTGATATTATTACACGATTTATAAAGTGGGCGAAATATCAGATTTGTATGGGAGGTACCCGAAGGGGTGTGGCCATATAGCCCATATGCAATCCCATAAGCAGTTTTGGGAAAATATTCAGCCATGCCAAATTTCAGAGTGATTGCTTAACTCTTTCGAAAGTTATCGTGCGTACCAGCAGGACAGACGGACGGACGGACAGACGGACAGACGGACAGACGGACAGACGGACAGACGGACATGGCTCAAACGATTCAGAAAGTCATAAATCGAATTTGTTTCAAAGACACCTGGGTTCTAATCTGAATATTTCTAGGTGTTACACTTTTGGGTCGTATCAAATGATATATACCCTCCTACCCGTAGGGTGAGGGTATAATCATTGTGTAAATCGGGTCTAATTAATAATAAATATTATTATTTTTTTTTGACTAAAAAATTAAGAAAAATTAGCAAACATTTCCACTTTTTGGCTGACTCGTCTGGATATGAGAAGCACATCCAGTCCAGAACTCAATTTTCAACCTCCTGGGTGACGGGTTCTGGCTCTACCGATATTCTGGCTTGATCGATATTGACCTAAATCGTGAAAGTCCTTCACGGTACCCCACAAAAAAAAGTCGATTGGTCCAATGATTTGTTCCACGAAATAATGACTTTCTGTCAAGATTTTGAACGAGAAAGAGGCGTCACTATCAACATAGCATTCAATTCCAAAAAAGAAACCACAGTGGCATCATCTGTTTATCGATTTTCCACATCGCCACAGATTAGATTACCAGATGTTCTTTTTTGATGGAATGACAGCTGATTGATTTATTAAACATTTGGCGTGAATGTCTTTAGTTGCTCTTGTCAAAAGTAACTAATAACGCCAACATTAAATAAAAAAACAACTAAAAGTGGTAGAAACATTTTAACAGGCTGCGGCCAACATTGGAACAATATTGCAACCTAATAAGGTAAACTTTTATTTAACTAACACAGACACCATTAGTGGTGGTGTATATATTATATAAATTAAAAGATGTCACATTTCAATGTCGACCCCTGACATTCTGTCATCACACTCATACGCTCCTCGTTAGTTGACATTTCAAACAAATTAACAAAGTTTATTCAATAAATAAAATCAACAATAACTGAGGTTTCAGTTCTATGTTGTTCATAAGTTTTAATATTATCCTCGGAAAACAACACATGGGGTAACGTACACCACATGTATGAAAAGATTTTATTCATAATCCGTTGAGTACTTATGGAATTATGGTGAATTTCGACATTTATACATATCGTATGTTGTAGCACATCATTTGAAATTTCCTCTTCTCTCTCGTTTTTTTTTTTGCTAGACGAATTGCCAGTTTTTTATGGTGACAGAAATGGAAATGATATTTTCCCAAAAGGTTTTATATTTCCGTTCTATTTTATTTTTTTTTGTCAACTTCCTATGTGTATATTTTGGAAAATATTAAAACAAAAAACAAAAACACTCACAATCTCCAATTAGTTTCAACGATATCAGACTGCAATCAACCGTTATTATGACATAGAGACAAACACATCAAGAGGATGATGGAATTTATTTATCCGGTTAAAGGACTTTAAATATATGACGACTTTAAGACAGGAATACGTTTTTCCATAGGGCATTCAATTTAAGAGATATGTTTGCTAAAGCGGACTTATGTTGGGAGTGGGGGCTTTATCGCAAATTGTAAAAGGTTGATTTCTAAACTTTCGAAAAGATTTTTTTATTAAATTCTGTAAATAAAGAGGACTGACTAGAGCTTGAAAAACCAAACGTATTATCACCTACTCGCACTTTATCGGCATGATTAGAATGCAATGAGAGTAAAGGTGCAGACTAGTGATTACAGTACAAACTGTGGTGATGAAGAGGCGTCCATAAAACACCTCTGCACTTGGCGTACACTAGCGGGTTGTTATTTGTTTACAGACTAAGGTTATCAGGCAATGAATAATATTATATGGCATTACAATGAGTATAAGTGTACCTGATCCTGATTAATACTTCCACTCCAACTTAACCCCTTTTAAGAAGCATCTTCTTCGTCTTATGTATGTCGAATAGCTCCCTTTGAAGCATAGGACCTCCTCAAAATTCCGCCATCTATACTGATCTTTTGGAATATTTTTAACCGCGTTAAAAGACAGTTCTAGTTGTTGTATACCTTTCCATGAGGTTTTTCGTCTTCTTCTTTATCTCTTGACTTGTGGAATTCTCTGAAGGACTTGTCTACAGATAAACATACTCCTTCCGATCTTTAGATGTATTGACGTTGGTTTGCTTTTATTCCACATTTCCTCGTTTTATATAAGGCGTGATTTCGTTACAAGCTAGCTATTTTCGGTTGCTTAGTTGTAAAGAAAACTAGGCAGCATTCTGAGAATGCTGTGAAAAAAATGTTAATAAATTTTCATGAAAATCTAAAAAAAGTAGTCATGATGAGTATATGTTGTGGACAAACATTACAAATTCAATTATAAATGAACAATACTACTACAATTCGTCCGTCATTTTTGAAAGAATTTTGTATTTATTATCTTCTTCTTCTGTATTAGTTCACAATGAGTGATATCTTTGTACACTTGGCAGCATTTAATATTGGCAGTTTGTTATTTTTTATGCTGGCAATGCCCTGCCAACTTAAGACACAACTTAAGCGGTAATTATACCCTCACCCTACGGGTAGGAGGGTATATATCATTTGATACGACCCAAAAGTGTAACACCTAGAAATATTAACATTAGACCCCAGGTGTCTTTGAACCAAATTCGATTCATGACTTTCTGAATCGTTTGAGCCATGTCCGTCTGTCCGTCTGTCCGTCCGTCTGTCCTGCTGGTACGCACGATAACTTTCGAAAAAGTTAAGCAATCACTCTGAAATTTGGCATGGCTTAATATTTTCCCAAAACTGCTTATGGGATTGCATATGGGCTATATGGCCACACCTCTTCGGGTACCTCCCATACAAATCTGCTATTTCGCCCACTTTATAAATCGTGTAATAATATCAACACGCTCAAGTTCGATCTTGGCCAAATTCCGTATTTAGTAAAGGTATAAGTGGATAAAGTTTCGGACAAAAACTTGGAAGTCTGGCAACTCCCCTTCTGGTACCTCCCATACAAATGTACCATCCCGCCTACCTTAGAAATCGTGTAGTAACACCAATATGACCAACGCGATCTTGCCCACATTTTGTATTTAGTACAGTTATAGCTAGACAAAGTTTTGGACAAAAACTTGGAAGTCTGGCAACTCCCCTTCTGGTACCTCCCATACAAATGTACCATCCAGCCTACCTTAGAAATCGTGTAGTAACATCAATATGGCCAACGCGATCTTGCCCAAATTCCGTATTTAGTAAAGGTATAAGTGGACAAAGTTTCGGACAAAAACTTGGAAGTCTGGCAACTCCCCTTCTGGTACCTCCCATACAAATGTACCATCCCTCCCCTGATAAACCGTCTAATACTATCAGTATGACCAACGATATCTTGCCCAAATTTTGTACTTAGTAAACCTATAGCTATACAAAGTTTTGGACAAAAACTTGGAAGTCTGGCAACTCCCCTTCTGGTACCTCCCATACAAATGTACCATCCCGCCCTTGATAAACCGTCTAATACTATCAGTATAACCAACGATATCTTGCCCACATTTTGTATTTAGTACAGTTATAGCTAGACAAAGTTTTGGACAAAAACTTGGAAGTCTGGCAACTCCCCTTCTGGTACCTCCCATACAAATGTACCATCCCGCCCCTGATAAACCGTCTAATACTATCAGTCTGACCAACGCAATCTTGCCCAAATTTTGTATTTAGTAAAGTTATAGCTAGACAAAATTTTGGACAAAAACTTGGAAGTCTGGCAACTCCCCTTCTGGTACCTCCCATACAAATGTACCATCCAATATTTATACCCTCACCCTACGGGTAGGAGGGTATATATCATTTGATACGACCCAAAAGTGTAACACCTAGAAATATTCAGATTAGAACCCAGGTGTCTTTGAACCAAATTCGATTCATGACTTTCTAAATCGTTTGAGCCATGTCCGTCTATCCGTCCGTCCGTCTGTCCGTCTGTCTGTCTGTCCTGCTGGTACGCACGATAACTTTCGAAAGAGTTAAACAATCGCTCTGAAATTTGGCATGGGTTAATATTTTCCCAAAACTGCTTATGGGATTGCATATGGGCTATATGGCCACACCCCTTCGGGTACCTCCCATACAAATCTACTATTTCGCCCACTTTAGTAATGGTGTAATAATATCAATACGCCCACACCCATCTTGGCCAAATTACGTATTTGGTAAAAGTACAACTGGATAAAGTTTCGGACAAAAACTTGGAAGTCTGGCAACTCCCCTTCTGGTACCTCCCATACAAATGTACCATCCCGCCCCTGATAAACCGTCTAAAACTATCAGTATGGCCAACGCTATCTTGCCCAAATTTTGAATTTAGTAAAGCTATAGCTAGACAAAGTTTTGGACAAAAACTTGGAAATGTACAAATGTACCATCCCGCCCCTGATAAACTATCAGTATGGCCAACGCTATCTTGCCCAAATTTTGAATTTAGTAAAGCTATAGCTAGACAAAGTTTTGGACAAAAACTTGGAAATGTACAAATGTACCATCCCGCCCCTGATAAACTGTCTAAAACTATCAGTATGGCCAACGCTATCTTGCCCAAATTTTGAATTTAGTAAAGTTATAGCTAGGCAAAGTTTTGGACAAAAACTTGGATGTCTGGCAACTCCCCTTCTGGTACCTCCCATACAAATGAACCATCCCGCCTATCTTAGAAATCGTGTAATATCACCAATATGCCCAACGCGATCTTGCCCAAAATTTGTATTAAGAAAAGCTATAGTTGGTATAAGTTTTGGACAAAAACTTGGAAGTCTGGCAACTCCCCTTCTGGTACCTCCCATACAAATGAACCATCCCGCCTATCTTAGAAATCGTGTAATATCACCAATATGCCCAACGCGATATTGCCCAAATTTTGTATTAAGTAAGGCTATAGTAGGACTAAGTTTTGGACAAAAACTTGGATGTCTGGCAACTCCCCTTCTGGTACCTCCCATACAAAAGAACCATCCCGCCTATCTTAGAAATCGTGTAATAACACCAAAACGCCCAACGCGATCTTGCCCAAATTTTGTATTAAGTAAGGCTATAGGAGGACTAAGTTTTGGACAAAAACTTGGATGTCTGGCAACTCCCCTTCTGGTACCTCCCATACAAATGAACCATCCCGCCTATCTTAGAAATCGTGTAATATCACCAATATGCCCAACGCGATCTTGCCCAAATTTTGTATTAAGTAAGGCTATAGTAGGACTAAGTTTTGGACAAAAACTTGGATGTCTGGCAACTCCCCTTCTGGTACCTCCCATACAAAAGAACCATCCCGCCTATCTTAGAAATCGTGTAATAACACCAAAATGCCCAACGCGATCTTTCCCAAATTTTGAATTAAGTAAGGCTATAGTTGGACTAAGTTTTGGACAAAAACTTGGATGTCTGGCAACTCCTCTTCTGGTACCTCCCATACAAATGTACCATCCCGCCTACCTTAGAAATCGTGTAATAACACCAAAATGCCCAACGCGACCTTTCCCAAATTTTGTATTAAGTAAAGCTATAGTTGGTATAAGTTTTGGACAAAATCATGGACGTCTGGCAACTCCCCTTCTGGTACATACATACAATTTTCGAGAAAAAACTCTACAATATTTTTCTATAACATTCGGTATTTTGAGGTTGCTATTATGGTATATGAGACTTATATTTTTTTACTGAGGGTGAGGGTATATATAAGTCGGTTTACCCGACTGCAACTTTTCCACTGGTTTTTATAAGCGTTTAATATCGCTTAGCTCTACATACAAATTAAGCGATTATCTCACGATTATCTAATTATTATCTAACGAAAACACGCCTATTATATAATTAGGCCACTATATTTTGAGGATTATCTCAGACTTTCGTTAATAAATACTTTGTAGTTGGCGCGCAAGTGTATTCGTCATCAACGGAAGTCTAAACAAGTGTATTTTCGAACATGCCGACATGGATGAAGTTCTTAAATGTGATACGGTTATGATATCATTGATACTACTTAGCATGTCGCAATGTCTAGAAGACATTACAAATATATCGTCCTCATATTCCGTATCCCGAATATGTATTTTTCGGGATACGGAATATGAGGACGATATATTTTTAATGTCTTCTAGACATGCTAAGTAGTATCAATGATAAATTTTTCGCTTTCTCCTAGCATGTTTCCACGAGTTGCTATTCAGCGGACTGCTCGATAATAATGCAAAAAATTATGAAAATATCCCCAATAATTATAAAATTGGAGAATTTTTCATTGTTCAATTTAAATTTTTCATATGAAAAAGGCACACACAAAAATTGGGGAGTTTTTCATAATTTTTAGATAATTTTATTTTTTCGTTTTCTTCATATGAAAAATTAAAATTGAACAATAAAAAATTTCCGAGATTTGTTCATAGTAAAAAATTGGGGAATTCTTAATTTTTTGGCACTTTTCATGAAGCCGATTAGATATCCATTCGGATATCTGGATGGAGTCAATGCCGCTTTCTTGGTCAATGCAGTTTTTTTTTCTTTTTGAAGCCAGTATCCGTCCACAAGTTTTGAATGCATTAGAGGTAAACGCATTGAGCCAACATCCGCCGATATAGATTGACTGATGACTGTGATTTTTTGGTCTTGAACTGCAGTATTTCAAGCGACTTTGGCGGTCTACCGGCAATATTCATTTAGGCAATTGCACTTTATAGGAAACGAATGCAAAACACTCACATTCTGGTATGAAGTTTCATTGATTATGTGTGTATTCTCCATTCCTGTGTTGGTTCCGTATTCAAGTCTCCCATAAAAATTCAACAGAGAATCCTAATTTCGAATCGAACTTCTTATCCTTTGAAGTTCTCCCATTATACAGTCAACGCTGTGAATTATTGTTTATGAAATTAACATGTCTGTGTCAATGGTTGACTTGTTCGTCAGTAATTTCCGAATACTTTTTGAAAGCGTTCCATGCGTATTTATATGCATTACATATCTCCGAAAAGATAGTTAGAAAATAATAAATTAAGGTCTTAAATTTGTTACTTTTACACAAAGGCAATTCTTTGGCATCTGCCACAACAACAAGGGTATACACACGCTAATGAACTTTAGAATCACATTAACTTCGTAAATCCTTTTAATGGGAGAACTGTGCCTTAGGCAATTCGGGGAGACATTCGCATCTTGAAGAGACACCCACTCGATTCGTTTGACTTGCAAACCTTTTGGGCAATTAACTTTACTGTCATTAGAGAAGTCAGACGACGACGTTGGGTGGCAAGGGTGTCCTTAACATGTTAATTGATTTCTTTTTTTCGTCTCCCTCGTTGGCATTATTTCATCCCTTTGCTGGGCTGTTGATTATTTTTCTATTTTGTTGTGATACATAAGTATTTGGATAGTTTTGTATGTGAGACCGTGGAGGGGGGGGGGGGGGGGGAGGAAATCCATTAATACCATTTCAATATGATGCCAGAACAAATTTTGGTTGGTTCATGGATGTTAATCGGAGATGGAACACAAAAGGCCCTCAAACTCTGAGCCCGGTTTTGAACGAACGTGTGATGTACATTTTTATAGAAACTATGTCTCTGAGGCCAGTTTTCATAAACAATAAACTTTTATAGAAAATATTAGATAGACCCAGAGTAAAGTTTTCATTGAATATCTTAATCAGGCTAGGAAAAAGATATCCATAAGAACTGTGACCTAGACTCTAAGACACATTTTAATTGAGACTGTCACTGAGACTCTAAAAAAAATGTGACCCAGAGGCTGAGTAATGTTTTCATTGAAACTGTTAGACGGACTCCTAGTCCGGCTTTCATCATGATTTCTTTAAAAAACTATGTCAGAAAATCTGATTTCATACAAAACGAATTCTGTCAGTGTGCATCTGCCTTTAGTTTGTCTCTGTTCGGTTTGTTCATCTCTGTTCTTAACACTAACATTGACTGTTGATGACTGAAACACTGTAACACAAAAAGGACTTTAATTCATTGTTTCCTACACCCATGGACAGCATTTCCTTCCGTTTCATTTCAAGACAACGAGCCAAACAACAACTGGCTACAACTAGCACTTCTACTGCTGCTACAACATTTACAAGATACTTTTCAGTTTTTGCTTTCAAGACCAAAAATAAAATACATGAAGTGCACACGCTCAACGACACTCATAGAAATAGTCAAACACACAGAAATGTGTACATGTAGACGAGGTATACGGACCAATTGACCCATATTGAATACCAAGAATTAAAGTTGTACTCTGTTGTTCTGTGGCTGTCGGTTGATAGGAACGTAAAGTCAATATGAGTTGGCAACGTTGCGGTGAGGATGCAGATGATGAAACAGTCTTTGTAGAACTATTCGAGTGTATTTTGGGAATATGTTTACTTTGAATCTTATTTCCTTCTTTACACACACACACACGCACAAACGAGCAAATCGACACACTGATACACATGCACTCATTTCACAATTAACTTCTGGGTGAGGTCCTTTGCAATGACTGTGTGTGTGTTCCATACAAATGTGTTGATAACATTTCATTTTTGAACTGGGGTTTCGGCAACGACATGGACATCTTATGAGGTGGATATGACATGTTCGGCAAAGGTTTTATTTAGCAGGACAATTGATTGAAAAAAATAGTATATTTTTGTAAATTGTTCTGATGTTGGACTGGTTTACTGGCTACCAGCCTGTACTTTGCATGGCATACATAGGAGAGTCTATCTGGCCCGGGTAACTCCTGTAAGGAATGAAGCAGGCCTAGAGAATAACAAAACACCCCCAAAGGAAAGCCAATGGTCCCGAGGAAAAATTTTGCCAGCAAGTGATAAAAAAGACGTATATTTTTCCACAGAAAACTAAAATTTAAAGAAAATATAGAAAACTAGTAAGTTGTAATGCGCCTATTTTGTAAAAAAAAAAATATTGAAAAAAAAATTTTTTGTAAAAAAAAAAAAATTGTAAAAAAAAATATTTGGAAAAAAAAAATTTTGGTAAAAAAAAAATTTGGGGAAAACACAATTTCTGTACAAAAAAAAATATTATTTTTTTTATTATTATTATTTATAGAATATCTTAATATATATTTACCCTCGACACTGATTCACTGATTCACTGACTCTGTCACGCAGTACGTAGGAATTTAAATAGGCATTCTATAATTTTCTATAAATAATAATAATAAAAAAAATAATATTTTTTTTTTGTACAGAAATTGTGTTTTCCCCAAATTTTTTTTTTACAAAATTTTTTTTACAAATTTTTTTTTTTACAAAAATTTTTTTTTTTACAAAATTTTTTTTTTCCAACAAAATTTTTTTTTTCAACAAAAATTTTTTTTTTCAGCAAACATTTTTTTTTCAACAAAAATTTTTTTTTCAACAAACATTTTTTTTTTTCAACAAAAATTTTTTTTTCAGCAAAAATTTTTTTTCCACAAATTTTTTTTCGAATTTTTTTTTTACAAAAAAGTTTTCTCAAAATATTTTTTACAAAATTTTTAAAATTAAGTAACAAATACTTTCTCAACCAAATTAACGGGCGCCATAGGCGCATTACAACTTACTAGTTATTATAGAATGCCTATGCCTATTTAAATTCCTACGTACTGCGTGACAGAGTCAGTGAATCAGTGTATCAGTGAATCAGTGTCGAGGGTAAATATATATTAAAATTGGAAGTACGTACGGAACAAAAAAATAATTGAACTTGAAAAATATTTAAAGGCTATGAACAAATTAAAAAATTATGATTTCGCTCGAGTTTTCAGCGTTGACTTTTTAGACTCAATGTCATTTGTTCAGTACCCTAATACGTGCATATGGCCCAGATATAACAAAGAAATTCCACTTTGAAATTTAAACGACAAAAAGAAAAGCAAATTGAAATTTTTTAAAACTGCTGGAGTAACACTTTCTGCCATAAATACACTCATTATAATTAAATTTTTGCCCAAAAATAAAGAAGTGAAAAATTCAATTTTTTTAAATAAATATCAGTCACATTTTTTATTTATTTTCGTGGAGTTTTATTGCCTTTATACAACATGTCTACACTAGTTTCGGTTTAGCAAATTTAAGATAACTGCAAAAAATTCATAATTTTTGTAATTTCGTTCGAGTTTCTGTGCAAGTTCCACTTGATTATGATCAATAACTGACTTTCATTTTTGGAATTTTCGCTTATTGTAACTCTTGCATTTATTAACCACCCAACAACAAAACAAACTTGAGAGGTTATTCTGGTATTATATATATATATATATTTTTTAGGGATATGTTGGCTTTTGTCTGCAAAATGGTGGGAGTTAATAAATTTAACTTATGTGTCTTTGTATGACAGTTAACCGGATTGGATTGCTGCAAATTTGTGGCAAGTATAAGAAAACGCACACACTTGAGGATTCTTTTGCAGAAAACAACCTAGATGAAGTCATGATAGCCAACGGTTACCTAGAAACTTATAGGGCAATAATATTAGGTATGAAGTGCTACTTTGGCCTATGAAAATGGCTGACAAAGGAAGACCTCCGAAAAAAATAACTCTAAACAATGATTTTTGTTGCTAAATTAAATAAATAAACAAAAATCCATTTATAAAACTTTTTTTTTAAATTTAAAAAAAATACAAAAATTGTTTAAGGATTTCAGGAATTTTCCCTAAATTATAATTTACAGAGAAGCGCCCCGGTAGGCGAGTTGGTAGCGTGCTTGCCTATCAGCGTGGGGGTTGTGGGTTCGATTCCCACCAGAGGCTTTGGTCTGTCGCTGCAAAATTTTAGCCAAATGGTCTTTGTCACCCGGTTTACCCTTGGACCCAAAATTATAATATAAATTTACTTTGTATTGTAATTAATAAATAAATAAATAATAAATATAATTTCCAGACTTTTGGCCGATTTGGATTTTACCAGTCATTTACAGTCAAACATCCATAAGTCGAACCATCATTATGCCGTACAAAAGTTCGACTTACGGAAACTTTGAGTTATAGAATTATTTATTAATTTATTTAAATTTATTAATTTTTACTATCAAATTACTTGGAAATCCCTGTAATTTTTTGTTGTGAATAAAAAGTAATTCTATTTGGTTTGTGACTTTGTAATGCTCATCAGTTGTCGAGTTGGGTGTATAACAAACTTCCCCACTTCATAATCATTTATTGCGCGTTTCTGCCGATGTCGATATTGCTGATCCGAGTCAGAAAAGTCTAATGTACTTTTCATTCTCAACCTGAGATATTTCAGACCAACGTTTTTTTATCCTGCCCATTTTAAGCCTTTAAAAACGTTTCGATGCGATCACAACTTTATTGTTTGGCTATTTCTCCGAAAACTTCGACTTATGGTAGTTTGTGCCATTATAGAGAAATTCAAATTATGGAAAATCGAGTTGTAGAAGAGCAATTAAAGAGGAATTTGTTTAGTTAACGCTACTGCCACTAGATGTGTTTCAATTTAAAGAAAATTCGACTTATGGAAGTTTCACTGTATTAAGAAATAATTTAAAAACTCTAATTTCCCAGTTTTTTATGCAAATTATGAGTTATTTTGGCACATATAATTGATTCCCTATCATATATATTGCGACAAAGTCAAAATTTCGTGGTATCCCATAGGATATACATTTAAGGGTTAATACTTTTTTGTTAACTGTCTGTAATGATTTTTTCCTTATTCATTCCAAGTAAATACTTTCTCGTTTAGTGAACAATTGGAAATAAATTCAAGAATTTCTAATATATAACTCTGAAGTTTGGTATTTGTGTGAAAATGTGAGAATTATAGAAAAAACCTCCGGGTTCTGTTTCCAAAATCGTTGAACTCTATGATTAAAAGCAGATCTACAAAAAAATCCCAGAATGCACAATACGCTAAACCAAAAAGAATTCCCTAAAATAGATGAAAAAAAAAAAAAATACCCGATAAAAAATCGGCATCGGTCGGAATTTTGTATACATTTTTTTTTTGGTCATCTTTCGTTTCTTTTTTCTTTAGACATTTTGCATTTAGGGCATTTTTCATAGAGCCGCCTTTGGCCCTTCTATTTGTTGGTGAAATTGCTTCTCCTTTGGCATTTTATTATTCACGATAAAATAATTCTCGAACTGCCACTGCACCTAAAAATCGTGGGCCACCAAATGCTCTGAGATGATTTCCCACAACCAAAACTTAAATTACATTTCGTACAATTTCATGAAACATTGACCATGTTGTACTCGCAATAATGATACACTATCATCCCGACTTATCGCACCGTCCCCCCTAGGGAACGTACGAATGTTTAGTCAAATTGTCCACCGCACACATGGAATGTTAATGTTTTATTTAATTTAATTGTAATGTGTTCCTTACGATTTCTGTTCCAGCAAATGTTGCTGTTGCGTTCTTTCTCATGCCGCTCATTTGCAGATGACTACTAGTGCCACTACTATTTGTACTATTGAAATGGGACCTATAAATGCTGAAATGGGTTTAACGCTTTTAATTTTCGGGGTTTAACAAGATACACAGACACAAACACACGTACACACATTCACAGAACAAATAAATACATGGTCCGTTTGGTTGATTTGGCCATTGGGTTCCAGGGACATGGGATGGCTGGTTGGCTAGAGTGTGGTCGGAGAACAGTTAAAGCAAATGGAGTCGAATGTTACCACCGGATGGGTATTGTAAAAGGACTGCCTGTGTCCTTGCTGTCTTTGTGTGTGTGTGGTGTGTGTTGGGCATGTCCCGTACAGTTTCTATTTTGGTTCGGAGGATGTTCAGCATAATGGGGTATTGATTGGAGACCAGTCATTCCATGGAGGCCACACACACATATATTATTTTCCTCTTCTTCTCATTTCTGTTTAGCTGGCATTGATATTGTTATCGTCCAAACATGCAACGCATTTTCAATGAGTTGAAGATATTTGGAAACGATTATTTGGTCGCATGCTGGATCAAATGTTTGTCTAATTTCTTTTTTTCTCTCATTGTTTGTATTGTGACTTCAATGGATGAAGGTCATTTCGGTGAGGGGGTGGTGGTGGTGGTGGCGGTAGAGCATTTAGCTTGTAAATGTTTAAAATTTCAAAGATCAGACAGTCTCATGTTACAGGGGAAATTACTTGGAATGTTTTTGTGATTTTGAAAATGTTTTACAAAGTCACAACTTGACAGATAATGTCAATTATCCTAATCAACAATCAACTCAGGGGGTCAATTGTTATAACCTGATGGTGTTTCAGTGCAGTTTATATTACGGCTATGATGATGATGACGATGTGGTGTAATACAATGGGACTGCACTCCACAGAGCTATGTGGGCATGTAGGGAGGGGTAAACAAAATTGTTGTTTTAATTTTCTTTTGAAAATTCATTAAAATTTGCCAGGAAACAATTTGCATTTCTAACCGCTTTCTTTGTTGTATGAGAAAGCATTCATTAATTTTGGTTGTTTTTTACAACCTGCTTAATCAGTGATTACCAAGCACTTCGGTCTCGTGCATGCCTTCTCCAGATCGTGATACCAAGCATCTTCATATTCTCTTCCACTTGGATCATCAATCGCAGTCTCGCTCTTCCCTATATGCTCCGTCTGTGGTAGCTGTCATCCAACGCCTTTCGACTGGATCGTTCATCTCATACAGCTCACAGTTCGTTCGACGTGTATACTCCTCGCTTAGATAGATGGGGACATAGATTTTGCGAACGATTTTTGTCTCACAAACATTCAACGCCGCTTCATCATCTTTCGGCGCCATAAAGAATCACAGGTAGAATAAGCATCTTGTACAGTAATGCTTTAGTTTGTCAATAGAGGGCTCTGTTCTTGTATTCTTTGCAAATCCCACGTAAATAAAACTCTGGGCTCCAATGGTATTTCAGCACTTATCCTATGTAAGTGCTCTTCGATGCTAGCTCGTCGACTGCTTTATCTTTTTCAACATGGAAGGTGAGGCCACAAATCCTGCAAATTACGACCCAATTGTAGTTTTTTGCTTTTAAATGTTATGGAGACCATGATTAACTACCTTCTGGTCAAGTATCTAGAACCTAACGACCTTTTGAATTATCGACAGTATGGCTGCCGTAGAAACTGAGGTGACCTGATGGCGTTCCTTTCGGGATGATGGAGTCCATCCACTCACCGCCTTGGTGAAAGCCAGGTCGTGTCTCTGGATATTTTCAACGCCTTCGATAGGCTCTGGCACTGTGCACTCATATCGAAACTGATTGCATTTTCTCTCGATTCCGATCGAGTTTCCTCAGAGATCGCTCTATTCGATTTGTTATAGGTGGACTCTCATGCAACAATCATTGGTTGACCGCAGGACTGCCGCAAGGATCTCCTTCTCTATTTCATATTTTCATTGACTGTGTTCACAGTGTGACCCGATCTACTCATATGTGGATGATAGCAACCTCTGTCATTCGTACTCATTTGATTATCGGCCAAGTCCCTCGGAGGTAGAGGAAAAAACGTGAAATATGAATAATTCACTTAACCGCGATTTGGCCACGATTTGTGAGTGGGTCTAAACGATCAAAGTATATTTTAATGCACAAAGACCCAGTGCTGTTTGTTGTCTCACAAACGTTCCATTGATCCAGCATCATCGACAATCTCTATGGGTGGTGTGGATATCGACGCATGAAGATACAGAGTGATGCTCGCTGGGCTAGCCATATTTTCGAAGTGTCGAATGAAGCATTCAAGTGTTAAGGGTTTTTAAAGCGGTGCCAGCAATACTTCTGTAATTAGTCGTGAATTCCCAGTGTTTTCGTAACGGTTTACAAATAAAAGGGGCCTGGTCATAATTTGCTAACCGAAATCCTAGAGTGCGTCATTGTGATTCCGAAGAGCGTAATTACAGTTTATCTATGAGATATAGCCTACCGACATTTGCACAAAGCTGATGTAATCCCTGCACTATTTAGGGGATCATATTCAAGTCATTTACCAAAATACGCTCGTAAAGTATGTCATTGTGATTCAGATGAGCGTAATTACAGTTTATCTATCAGATACAGCCTACCAACATTTCGATAGCGCTATGGACTTTATGCTCCATATAGGGGAACATCTTCAAGTGATTCACTAAAATACGATCCAGAAATGATTGAGTGAAATGTCGGCTTATCTTAACCTATATCGACGATTGACCCGTCGGAATGAACGGAACGAGGTCTTGCAATTTCTTCTGCCATATGTAATGTCATTCTCTTCGAGCGGCTAAACACCTGAGTTTTTGACTAGTTGTCGTTGGACTCCTGGGAAATTCGCAACTGGTTGCCGGGAGTATTCCTTGATATTGGGTAGTTTGGGGTTTTATGACTTGTCGGTGTGTTTCTGAATGTGCTTACTTTCTAAATACTAAATTCCAACATAAGCGCCCCGTTAGGCGAGTTGGAGGCGTGCTCGCTTATCAGCGTGGGTGATTCGTGGGTTCGATGCCCACTAGAGGCTTTGGTCTGTCGCTGCAAACATCTGGTGATCTGTCTTATCCGGTTTATCCTTGAAATTAGAATCTGGAGGTTTGTCTTACCCTGTTGATGATTGGACCCAAAATTTGAATATAAATTTACTTTGTATTGTAATTAATAATAAATAAATAAAACCAAACCGCCTTTTGTAAAAATTAAAGAAATCGACGGTTCATCATAAATTCTTGGTTCAACCGTGTACACTTTGTTAACTCCTTCAAAGGCGTATAATTTGCAGAAAATTGCCATAACTATTTTGTATATATTATTTCTAAAAATTGGGCTTTTAAGGTCATGTATAAATGCAAATAAATAAAAGATTATTTATTTCATCCCGCGATTGGGTTGGATATTTCCAGATTGTCCGGGAATGACTTTTATTGAATATGTAATCTTTCATTAATCACATTTGGACTTATTTCTATTATATTTACGACAACTCAATATTACAGGAAACATACAAATATTTGCAAAATAATCAAACTTAAAGTTAAATATCACATTGTTATTTTGCTTAGTTCTATCACAGTTGGAATGCGACCTATGTTGATGCCCAGTTAGATCATCATTCCGGAACCCTCTTCATACTCCCTGACTCGAATGCGGTGAACTAAAGGGTTATGCATTTTGCTTTTTAAAAGTAAACAGAAATAAAACACATATAAAATATTTGTTTTCATGATATTTCATTTTTATTATAAAGTTTGAACGTTGACATTATGTGTGAAAGACTACATCACCACACGAAGTGTTGCAAGCATTGATTCTTTTGAGTTAATTTTCGACCAGTTTTTGGCACATATTGGGCGTTATGTCAGCCATAACTTGACGAATGTTGGTTCTTAAGTGCTCAAGAGTTAAAGGTTTGTCTGCATAAACACGCGTAGCCCCACAAAAAAAGTCTAATGGTGTCAAATCGTGAAATGGTGATCTTGGTGGCCAGTTGATGTTGCCACGACGAGGAATTACGCGGCCAGGAAATGTCTCTTGCAATAAACCCATATTCGCTCGAGTTGTGTGTCACCGTCTTGTTGAAACCACATATTCTCCAAGTCGTATTCTTCAATAGCAGGCAAAACATGTCGGTTATCATATGACGTTTTCGAAGAAGTAAGGTCCAATCACGCCTTCGGACCAAAGAGCGCTCCAAACAGTGACTTTTTGTGGATGTAATGGCCTCTCTTCAATTACTTGAGGATTCTCAGAACCCCAAATACGACAATTTTGTTTATTAACATACCCACCGAGTAGGAAATGTGCTTCATAAACATAAACCATAATCTCCTCTTAAAGGACGATATGTGGCTGTACCAGAATCACCATTTTTTGTAGTAGGTTTTAGTAATTTTTTCGCGTTGTGTGATAGTTAAGCGATCCATTTTCGTCAATGTCAGACTTCCAACTGGAAAGAACAAAAATTGGTTTAACAACTTAGTTTAACAGATGTCGAATTCCAGCCCTATACTTTTGAAACCACAATACGGATAACCCCATATTACCTCCGAAATTAAAGACTGCTTAGAATGTTCATATTTACTAAACTCCATCTTACGAGAAATTCACTTTTATCATCACCATTACTTGTCATCTGAACAGTGTCCATGTCTCTAATGACAAAACAATAAAACTTATCCAAATTTGGTTTCAATTCTCGTTTATTCCCTTTTCATGATTGATTTCATTCATTCCGTTTTATTTCATTGTTTTTGTGCGTGCATGCGTCCATGCAACTGTAACGTCAACATTAACGGATGACAGTTGTCTGTACAAGCACTTTAGATGATATTGGAACTGTGTCCAATAAACCTGACTAACTGACGGATGAATGATTGCGACGGATGGCCGATGGAAGCGCAGTGCAGCGGAAGGGAGGGCGCTGCATAACCGCCTTGCAAATAACTTGGCCAAAATGAAAACAAAGCCATACGCAGTGCAACGAGACGAGTGTAAACACAACAACTGCCATTCCAAGTATAGCCAGTGACTCGAAGCGGACAGTGTATGTGTGTGTGTGCTGAGTTAAGATCTTCTTAGGGACAATATTTACGCAGCACTTGGCAATGTTGTCAAGGGCGCATGAAGGGGGAGCGAGGCAGGTGGAGCGGAAGTCAGAAAATATGATGAAGACGAGAAGGTAGTACGTGCGTCACTGAAACTTTAATGATAACTATCCAAAAACGTGTTGCATCCATGTCCATGCTAGTGCGACGATCGTATAACGAACCATAGCTTCGCACTGGTATCTCTTGCATGTACACACTTTCCTTCTTCAACGCCTTCCTGGGTTCTGTTCATTGTGTGTTCATTTGTTCAGATGGTTTTGTCATTTTCATTTATTTTGCCATTTTTGTCATTTTGTTGCAATGTTGTTGTTGTTTTCCTTAATATATTACCACTTCCTCAAACCATTTGCAGCTACAAATGCCAGAAACAAGAAGCCAAAAACAAAAAGTGAATGTGGAAGCATCTTTTTACAGGATGGACGGTACTTTTCGCTTGCTGTTGCTGTTGTCATCGTCATGTTGTTGCATTTTGTTGTTTCAACTTGACAATTTTGTAACTAGTTTTACTTAAACACTATCATTAGAACATACAGGAAAATGCATTTTAGAATTCTAATGCTGCACCAGCACCGCCACCATCACTGGAAACAATGAGCCCGGCAACAACGGTAATGATGAAATGCCACAGCCCAGCAAACATTTCGAAATGTAATTGTATACTTACGGTACTTTCTGAAGAGGTGTATGTAGATTTGCTAGGCATCCACGCAGAATGGGGGCATGCTGATAGTGTCTCCTCTTTAGATCTCACATTACAGTTACCCCCACGAATATCTGTCGTTTCGCCTCCTTTGTCTGTGCCAGCTCTTAAATGCCTTCATATAGATTTGGCTGAGACCAAACCCTTAGATTTAACAATGCAGGCAAGAGGTTCTGAGTTTAATATAAATACTGCATGCCTGCCAATCCCACTGTAATTTGGAAGGATAGTAATGCAATTCTTAAGCTGTCCAAGCTGTCCTGATGAGATTACACCTCAGCCTCCTTTTTGAGAGCTGTGCCCGGTACAAATTAACAATGCGCTTGTCTCCTAATGCGGCGAGCCTAATGCAATCATGAAACCAGCCAGCTTCGCTACAGATGGAACATGCTGGGCCCTCCAGCATGTCCAGAGCACTTGAGAGTAGGCTGAAGACATGGAGGTTTCAATGCGACTCTACTTGTCTCTGGGAATCATGCCATCGTCCTCTCCTCTGTTGATGACCGCCAGCACCAGACTGTCTTTGAAAACCTCCAAGTACAACCTTAGACTTTGTGTGTACCGGCGGGTTAACCAGTTCGAATTGAACCTTTCCCTATTAAATTCCATATGACGAAGCAAAATATTTCACTGGGTATTTTTAAAGCAGCTATCAGCGCACAGTGTTTAGAATATGCCTAAATTGTGACTCACTTACTTATGTTCCTTTACGAAAAAGCAGACGGGTAACTTCACTCGAATCTCTGAGGTGTGCTGGCTCCGAACTGCTTATGCTATTTCGAGAAATGTTTTACATCGCTCACAGATTACTTTCTTAGTCGCCAGCATTTAGAAGGTGAAAATAGCCGCTAAAAATGTTTAATGTTAAAATTACCAGAATGCAAACCTGGGTTTACTGAGTGATAGTCGTACAAACTGCGTATCACACCACAGCCATTCAGCTTAAATTGTAGTGTTGACTCCAGATGCCAATAAACGGATCGTTTGCCTAGTGGTTTGTCATTTTTCAAATGAAAAAACTTGGATTCAGTTTATCGGAGGTTAAGTCCACTTGACCAACTCCTGGGAATTCAAAAACTTAACTAATATATTTCTAGAAGTATCATATTCTTTTTTTCGTGGAAAGAAACTTCTCAAGGATGTAAACCGATTGAAAAATGCCCCAAATGAAGAATTCCTTAACATAAATGAAAAATCCCCATAAAAGCCCAGTATGAAAAATTCTGAAAATTCCCCCCAAACAATTTATGAAAAATTACCCAATCGCCTAAATATTATGAAACATACCGCAAAAATACAACAATAGATTTTTGCAATTTGGAAAAAGTGTATTTTTTAACAACAAAAAAATCAAAAGAATCGCCTCAAATTTTGTATGATTTTTTTTTTTTTTTTGTGGAAATTCTTAATTTTTTTGGAGCCGCTTCGGACTTGGAATGTTGGAAATTTCGCTGCAGCTGCCTACATGAGTGTGTGGAATATAGGAGAACTATGAGGGTAAGGATTTCTTAGTGCCCACAGTGAATTGCAGTCAAGGGTTTGAAGTTTACTGTTGGCTCAGGGACTCTGGGCTCTGTGAAGTGTTCGTGGTACCCAGCTAGATGTACCAATGGGAGCTGGAATGATGTGCCATCTCAAAAGGCTGTTGCAATTCTGAAGCGTATGAGTTCTTCCTTTCGACTGTTCGTTGGCGTAGCACGGGACTGATCTGTAATTCAGCTTATGGCATTACAGCAGATTGATCGGGAAACAAAGATAGAAAGAACTTCATACATACGATTAACTGTACGGTATTTGGTGCGTGATATCTAGGAGAATTTATTGTAGAATCGTTAAAAGTGTTCGATTTGAAATGTACTTTCGCTGGGTAAAGTAGTATATAATTTAACTACCGTGTTATCGCCCATTTTGAGTTCGGATCTCTGAAACTCTGAAGTTATGGTCTTGGCCCTAGAACACTTTGGTGACACGAAAGAAATTAATTTTTGACTTGGTTTGTTTTCGCTACTTTGTGGGCCATTGTAATTCGGTGATATTTTCATTTGTCCAACGTTACGCGAGGTTTATTGAAGGGCTTTCAGTCGCTCCCATCGTTTCAGTAATTACAGATTCGTTTCGAGTATGATTGGCATTGCAATTATTGGAGATCCTTAAAGGAATTGACATGGATTGAAGGAATTTAATTCCTGATGTTGCTGACAGACGATGGCAATGTGGACTCTATCTTAAATAATAATGTGGTGAATTCATTAAAGTGCGTTTTCATGTTTCAAACTGCCGCCTACAACAGTCCAACCATATGGTGGAATAAAATACCAGTTACATCCAGATGACTGACTTTTCTGCTACCTTGAGGATTTCATGGTGCTCTTTCAAAAGCATGTATCGTCTATTGTCGGGAAAAAATGGTCTCGGTAATGCCAACACACATAACCTATGATCATGAAAATCGATGCACGCGTTTCGCTTTTATTCGCAATTGAGTAAAGGTATGAATTTCAAAAATTTGCTCGACATATGCACAACTTTGTCTATGGTAAGGTTTTTTCTTTTTTATTACAAAAAAAATTAAAATTTGTTGGGTGACAAAAATATATGAAAATTTGAAATTCATACCTTTACTCAATTGCGAATAAAAGCGAAACGCGTGCATCGATTTTCATGATCTTTGTCTCATTTTGCTCATAGGTTATGTGACTTTACGTAAAAGTAATAAGATTTGACATTTTTTTTCATTTTAGATTTTTTATGGATTTTTTAAAAAAAAAAAATTTTAATCTTTAGGCAAAAAATAAGTTTTTTCCTTTATATATTCATTTTTAACTTGGAAACTGTTGCTTGTATAGGAAAACAATATATGAACAGATTAAGGGAATTGTAATTTTAAATTTTTTAAAATTTAATTCAATTAAATCGGGCAAGTGGTTCCCGAGTTATGCCGGACGAAACAAATTAACCAAAAAAATTTTTTAAAATTTAAAAAAAAAAAAATAAAACAAAAACCAAACGAAAAAAAAAAATTTTTATTGCGTTTTTCGAGCTCATGTCAAGGTTATCTACACAGAAAAAATTATCGCATCCCGAGTACATTTTGACTGTTGACTAGTGTAATCAAACTCTATTCTATTCATAATGAATTTCCACAAAACAAATCAATTTCTTAATACTGTGCAGCGTGGACTAATATACCCTGAAATCCATTGCTCGGTTGAGATGGTCTTACTTGGTCATCACTAACTATTCCACTTCGTCAGGGCTACGTTGCAATAGCAACAAGAATGACTGAAAGGCATTTTCCGAGAGAATGAGAAACTGTAATTTAACTAAATGATTATTTTATAAGTATTACTCTTACTTTACTCCACAAAATGCTTGAAAGAAGCTAATAATAATGTTGAACTTAGCAGCAGCCACAGTAACAGCAACACTACGACAGCGAGCCAACAACAATGGCAACAAGAACAATGGCAACAACAACGACGACCACTTCAAGGAAAGAATGAAGCCAGTGGACGTGAGAAAATTATGCATGAAGAAAATTACACATTTCATACACTCCACTCCACACCACTCCACACCACTCCACGCCACACCGTTCATTGTCTTTGCGAATGGTGAACACGGGCAAATGTTGTGTGTCCATAGTCCATACCTGGAACTAATGGTCATGTTACGGACGATACGACAAGAAACCAAAATAAAACACCTGAACTGCAGATGATGTTAAAATATGTAAATTATGAAAAGACCAATTAAGAAAGTAAATGTGCGTGAACGAATAATTCATCAGAATTCAAGTTACATTTCTCACTTGAGGGACGTTCCGGAATTAAATAAGCATTAAGGATACGGGTATTTTTGTCCGAAAATCGCATGTGGCGACAGATATGCTCTGACCAGTAATACGTATTTTTGCAACAAAATGATTGAAATACGTTTGGAAAATACACAGAGAACAAAGAAACACAATAAGTCTCTAAATAAGACCGTTGTGAATTTGGTGATATAAGTGGCTCTATAAAAAATACTCCAAACGAAAAATTACCAAAAAAAAATGAAGAATTCCCCAAAATAAATGAAAAATCCCTCCAAATATGAAAATTTCCTCAAAAATTCTGAAAAAAATACCCCTAAAAATTTATGAAAAGTTACCCAATAAAAAATCCCCGAAATATTATGAAAAATATCCAAAAAAAACAACAATCGATTAATTTTGAAAAAGAATAATTTTTGAAAAAAAAAAATACAAAATATAAGAAATATTTTAATTTTACATTTATACATTGATAGTAGTTATATGTACTTTGATTTCACACATATAAAGTGTCAAAATATCTTCAACGCCTTCCCGGAAATATGGACATTCAATTTTATCCATATTGGCGGCACGGACTCCGTGAACAGTTGCCCCCATGAAAAATGGTCCCAATTCAAAAATGAAGATTCGCCTCAAACCTAAAATGTGGAAAAAACACGTCAAAAAAAATTAAAAACAACCCGAAATAAAAGTGACAAATTCAAATATCTTTTTTATAATGTGTTGGGATTACGACCCTAATTATCACATTTGAAAAATTTTCATTTTTGAATTGGGGGCCATATTCAATTGGAGCCATCCTATTCTCACCCAATATCTCACCCGGTCTCGGCACTGCGGGATCACAAAATGAACAGTCTGTTGTTTCGCAGTTTTACTACCATTATAGGAACCACTGTGTCGTACTCACATTGGGCAAACCCGGATTATTGTTGGGAGATATATGTGAATGATACTGAGGCATGCTTTGTCTGTCGGAGAGACAAAGCCTGATCAATTACACTACTCAACAAAATGAAAAAAATTTCATGTACTCCGGATGCGATAATTTTTTCTGTGTAGATAACCTTGACATGAGCAATAAAAAATTTTTTTTCGTTTGGTTTTTGTTTTATTTTTTTTTTTTAAATTTTAAAAAAAATTTTTTGGTTAATTTGTTTCGTCCGGCATAACTCGGAACCACTAGCCCGATTTAATTGAATTAAATTTTAAAAAATTTAAAATTACAATTCCCTTAATCTGTTCATATATTGTTTTCCTATACAAGCAACAGTTTCCAAGTTAAAAATGAATATATAAAGGAAAAAACTTATTTTTTGCCTAAAGATTTAAATTTTTTTTTTTTAAAAAATCCATAAAAAATCCAAAATGAAAAAAAATGTCAAATCTTATTACTTTTACGTATTATCGATGCACGCGTTTCGCTTTTATTCGCAATTGAGTAAAGGTATGAATTTCAAATATATTCAAATTTCATATATTTTTGTCACCCAACAAATTTTAATTTTTTTTGTAATAAAAAAGAAAAAACCTTACCATAGACAAAGTTGTGCATATGTCGAGCAAATTTTTGAAATTCATACCTTTACTCAATTGCGAATAAAAGCGAAACGCGGACGAAACAAATTAACCAAAAAAAATTTTTTTAAATTAAAAAAAAAAAAAATAAAACAAAAACCAAACGAAAAAAAAATTTTTTATTGCGTTTTTCGAGCTCATGTCAAGGTTATCTACACAGAAAAAATTATCGCATCCCGAGTACATTTTGACTGTTGACTAGTGTTATCAAACCAAAGTCACAGGATGTCTTGACCTCTCCTTATGGGGGATTATCTTTAAATACACCTCAGGTATTGTAGCCATTGTCAGGAATCTAATAGTAACGTAATGCTACGGACCAGCTAAACTTGACAGAGTAATTGCAATGGGTGACTTTCATGCACAAATTGACGCCGACAATGTACATCTAACGATCTGACAATTGGCGGTTTACTGTTTCCTCATAAGGACTGAAACTTTAAATGACCATATCGAAGGAATGCAGCAAAAAGATATCCAGTCACAGAATTGTGAATGTCGGTGTTTTGCAGCACTGCAACGATCAGCAGGAAATGACGCGACTCACACAGCCTACCATCTTCTTGTACCCACACTACGAAAATATCGACTTATCTATAAAGAAACGGCTTAACATGAGCAAGTTCAGGGACTATCCATACTACCACACAACCAAGTCAATGCGATATAATGAAGGATATTTTTCTACGAACAGGAAAAAACACTAGTGTTCTCTAATATGAGTTGTAAAGAGTGTCTTTCTGATAACACCCGCACAGAAAAAACATATTTTTGAAATCAATTACGAAGTTTGTATGGAATTCGTCAATTCAATTACTTTTTTAATTGATTTTCTCCCAATTACAAAAGTTGTGAATTCAATTACTCAAATTTTAAATAAGTAATTGAATTTTTTACTATTTTTTACATGGATTTCGGCAAGAATTTCTAAGTTCAATTACAACATTAATTGATTTCCAAGCTTAATTTCAATTACGACAGTAATTGAATATTTTTGGCCCGTATTTTTTTCTGTGCGAGCGTTAATATCGTAAAGAAAACCTCGCACGGATGGCAAAAGACGCAGCGGACGCGGGGACTAGCAATGATCTATACGAAGCGCCAAAAAGACTAGTAATCAAACAAAAGTGTACCATCAAGTCCCTCTAGATGTTAGACGGGAGCACCAGCACTTCCGGAGAAGAACAGCTGGATTTATGGAAAAATTCCATGCCGATATGCTGTCGACCTTTGAGACCCTTAACCAAACACTATGTGTATGCAGAATCCATACAGTAAGAACACATATTTACACCCAGATCGGCATGAGATAGAACAAGCCATAAAAACTCTGAAGGATAACAAAACCCTGGCAAAGACAGGTTTAATTGATTTAATTGAGCTGCATTTTTTTTTTTTAATTTTCGATTTTTATAGTCAATGATTCCCCTTTAGTGTTGCCAAATATGTTTTCGAACAATTTAATATATTTTATTAATTAATTTTGCTCATTTGACGTAGATCATATGTGATCTATACAGGAGTAGCCTGCATTATTTGCAGACAAATTCCTTTTGTGACGTCATTTTGTTCCTCTCTTGATCTACCATCGAATAACGGACATGCGCAGCCTTTATTTTCCCCCACCGCGCTGTGTGGCCCACCCAGTATGAGTTAATAAAAATACGTTTTTGTATTCTCTTTTACTCTATCACTTAATGTAGTTCTACTTACTCTCCAGTTATCTCTAGCATATTTTAGAACTTTGACGATGGAATAATCAGTTCACTTACTTAAGTATTAGATTCACCTGGCCGTTTATTTTCGTATCATTAATCTAAATTTAATCTAAATTATTTCCCAACGTTGTTTAAGCGTTAAGCGACCCGATACTTCCTTCTTCCTGTACCACAATTTTATATCAAACCAAACAATAATACTAACAACACTAAATCTCAATTAAATACAGAGCCATCATCGTGTTGTGTTGATGATGTTGTCCAACCGCGATTGGACGAATGTGATAAGTTTTCAGGTTATGAAACAAACAGTTTCATTTCACTCTTTTGCCAACAATTGCATCTGACGCAACAACCGACCACAGTCATAGAACCGGAAAGTGTGTAGTGTGTAGTGTGCAACTGGAAAAAGGTGTTCTTCAACTGATAAGAACAGAGCATTCGCATGGAAAAGTTTATTGTTGTCTAAATTATAGTATATGTGGCAGCATCATCTACGTCACTCTGCCCATCTTGCTCAGTGGCTGGGCTGGCTGACTATCGCCCGTTATAAGTGTGTGTATAGATGTTGCACAACAACAGATGTTACGTAATCAAACGTTGACTGCAACCCAAAAACCGAAAGATGTGTGACGTATGTTTTCATTCTGGTAACAACAGAACAGCAACTTAAAGATAGTGTTTGTGTGTTGTTGCTGAAGTTGATGTGTTTGGCCACCAGTAAGGGGGGGGTTGGTATGATAAACGAGGCCCGCATACACTTTGTTTTCTATAATGATTGAAGAGCTACCGTTCGCAGTGGAAAATTTACCAAGGCCTTGTTTTTATAAAAAGCTTTATCGCACATATTATAAATTCTATCTCCTACTCTACAAAACCCACATTTTTGTTCTTTGTCAGTTTTCCTGGTCATAATCACTGTGGACTCTTATGTTTGTTGAGAGATATTCGTATGTGATTCTGGGACATACATTGTGTTTATTAGAGATCTGATTTGTTAAAGGTTTCGGACTATTATTAACCTTCAGTTAGAGCCATTTTTAAAATGAGGTACCTTGACTTAATTATAAAGTAAACGGAAATGCGTTAAACGATTTTCATGATCTGTATTTAATAGTAATCATAGGTTATGTGACTTCACCTGAAAGTAAAAAGATCTGACACTTTTTTCCGTTTTGGATTTTTTTAAGATTTTTTTAAAAACAAAAATTGATTTTTTTTAGAAATATATTTTATTTTTTTTTAAAAAATTTATTTATAACTTTAAAACTTTTGATTATGTACAGAAACAGTTTATTAATAGAAAGGAAATATAATTCTTAATTTTCCTAAATTTATTTTAGCCAAAACAGACTACTCATTCCAAACTAATTTTCTAACAAAAAAAATTATAACAAAGCGTCATACAAAAATTTGGCCTGGGATCGCCAAACCCTTTGGGGGTTTTACTATACTGACCTATGAGTACAATACTGCCCTCCTAAAAAAAATCACAATACAGTTAAAAATTGTAACACAAAAATTAGAATCTGATTCACGGTTCTGAATCAAGGTTTGTCTCAGTTGTGAAACTCTGACTCTTTTAAATGTTTGAGCTATAATTCGAAAAACCCCTTAGGAAAATTCGAAAAACCGTTTCGGACGGCAGAATATCTTATAAAATATTTGAGCTACAATTCGACTAAAATTCGAAAAATCGAATTAATTTTTTTCCAAATTTCATAATTTGAAAAAAAAATTAAATTACATTTTTTAAATTTCATAATCTGAAAAAAGTGAAATTTTAGCAAATAATAATTAGTTTTAAAAGAAATCAGTTTCTAAAACCTTGAGAGTCTTTCAAAATATCCCCCTGAACATTGTCGACAATTCAAACATCCATTCAAGACATATTACAACAAATAAAACAACACTAATATATCACTTTGTAATGACCAAACACATCAGGCTTCCCCCTTTCCCTTCGTGGCCGATGGTAACTTACAAAGAGCTTGACTTTTGTTGTCGTTATCGTTGCCGCCTGCTCCGGCTGCTGCTGCTTCATTTTCGAAAAGTTTCCTTCGAGTGATGTTGTTATCTCAAGCACATGTATTTCAAGCATTTATATGTAATTTCTACTTGAAGAGAAATTTTGTGTCTTCTGCTTCCACTTCGTCGTCATCTTATGCTTGTTCTACTTCGTCAATTTCCAAAGTGGCAACAACATCAACAGTCAGACAAGTTTTCAACGTCAACAAATGCTTTCTTAACTGGTTGTTGTTACAACATGATTCTGTTGTTGTCCTGTGTTCTTGATGTCGTTCATGCTCGTATCGTCGCCAGCATCCTCATCATCATCAGCATTAGTTTGCAACCACAATGAGATGAGGTAACTGGTGAGATTGATGGATTGATGTTGTTGACCAAATGTTCTGATGTAATATTTTCTTTGTACTCGAATGTTTGTGTTGAATTAATGTTGGTTAGCTAGGATTACGAGTGTTACAATGATTTTGATTAAATTTCACTTGACGATATCCTCTCGCATACATATTTGGTACTTTCAACTGAAGTTGGACATTTTTCAAATCAAATGATACGATTTAATGTACTTGATATTGTCCATCAATCGATTTTTATACACTCCATCATAGGATGGAGTATATACTAAGTATGTCATTCCGTTTGCAACACCTCGAAAGAGTGATCTGCGACCCTATAAAGTATAAATATTATCGGTCAGTGTAACATTGTAAGACATTCTAGCGATGTCCGTCTGTCCGTCTGTCCGTCCGTCTGTCCGTCCGTCCGTCCGTCCGTCTGTCCGTCTGTTGTCTGTTGAAATCACGATAGAGTGCGAACGACCAACGCTAAGAAGCTGAAATTTTGTAGGAAGATGTTTTTTGCCCATAAGCAGGTTAAGTTCGAGAATGGGCAATATCGGACCAAAGGGGAAAAAGTTCCCCTTTACGGGACTAAATATATCTCGGCCATAATCAAATTTTTCAAATATTTTTTTTCACTACATCTGATTTTTTTTGGTAAAATTGTTCTAAGTTTATATAATTTATAGTTGGGGAAAAAAATCCCAAAAATGGGCGTGCTCATGGGTTCCGTGGACCCTTGGGGCCCAAAAAAGGGCCCATGATAAACATGCGCATATGGGTATCGAAGTGCAACGAAATTTACTCACGAACCCAAATATGCCTTTATTTTCATGATTTGCCTACATTTTTTGATCCGGTTTCTGGGACTATCGGGTCACCAGCGGCCCAAAAACCAAGATGCAGTAAAAACTGCCACGGCCTGGCTGAAGAACAACAATTTTAAGTTAAAAGAAAAGGGAAATGGAAATTTGGCAATGTAAGGAAATGTGAACTCAACCAAGATGCAGTAAAAACTGCCACGGCCTGGCTGAAGAACAACAAGGCGGCATGTGCACGGAGAAAAAAAATATGTCAACAAATATATATATACACAAAATTATTACACAAAGTTATATGTGTTTGTGTGTAAACATATTATGTTTGGACACAAAACAAATTCTAGCGTATTGAAAAGGACTTACAGTTTTTTGGGAAAATATTTTTTTTCTGGAGTTTTAGACAGACATTCTTTCCATTGATGACGGAGCCCAGATAAGCATATTCTTTCTCTACCACGAAGCTGTCACTGTCGGCTTCTAATATATCGACATTCTTTCGTTGAGACCTTTGCCTAGCAGCAGCAAGCATCTTCTCCTCATTCGCTTTCGCTTTTGATTCTAAAAATAGCACCAGTTAAATATTGATGTATCTTTTCGACGAAAATATATCGAAGAATAGATCCTCGCCCGCATATGTCTCAAGGAAGTTGCCTGTGCCTTTTTCTGTTTCTGCCTTTTCCAATATGTTCTCCATCAATCTCTCACCCTGTCCAAGTTCGCTTCTAGTAGTGAATGTCTCGCAGAGGTCACTAACATTTTTTACTGGGAATCCAGTGTCACTCAGATGCATTCTGCCAATTCCTCATTGAGACTTACTCCATTTGTTCAGGTCAAACTTAACAAAAAGTTTATCATCAAATTAATTTTACTATTATGTACCATGAAACCCAATTGATAGCAAACTGAAGACAAATTAATATGTATGTAGGTCAACCTAAGTTAATAGATGATTTAATGGTTCAATTTTTTTAAATCATGCTAGACCGCCAAATGCACATTGAATTCTTGAACACTTTAACAATGCATTAACATTTGAATTATTTAATATTTAATTACTTTCCACTCAATTGTAACCTTCAATCTCTGGTGAAAATACCTTTCGAGTAAATTTTCCTTTAGGGAAATTAATTCGAACAAAACCCCAAATCCAAGGGGACATCTTTTGTCTGTTCAATTTTAAATAACATGTCCCTTATCGCAAAAGCGAAAAGGTTCGTTTAACCTTTCTGCAAAGTTTCGCCTATGATTTCTGCCTTTTGGCGTTTTTTTTGTGTTTTTTGCCTAACACGCAGCAATCTCAGCAGACCTTTGCAATATTGCAGATATGTGTAGGTATCGTCAACGAAGAAAACTCTTTTTCTTGAGAAACTTTTAATTAAACGAGAAATCTAATTAAGCGAACGTAACCGGCAAGAATGCCGATGACAACAACAAAATACACGAATATTAAGAAAACGCACACAAAAGAATGAAATACTGATTATCACTTAGTATCTATAAGAGCGATAATGACATTTGCACCAAGACTAATCCCAAGACGACCGAAAACAAATGTATAGACTTTTAATTATTCGAATTTGCAAAGCAGACCGACAACATGAATGAAATAATGCCCAAAGATTAAGCGCAGACCAATTTTCGTAAAGTCGTGTATATTCGTTGTTTCAGGTATTAACATAAATATTCTCTTTGCTTCGAGGCAATATCGACCTTCAGGCCAGATATTCAATTAAGATTAAAGGGGAAAGGCAAACAAGAAATCATGTCACTGAAACAGGTGTATTCGAATTGTATGTACCCTATGTGATAGGTATCCTTACCGAGAAACTGGCCTGTTTCACGTTTGCGTTTATCGAACCTAAGCCACTTAGTGAAAAGGAAGAGAGATATATCCCATTTTGATTAACAGGTCAGTATAGGGGACCACCTACCAACCACTGTGAAAGTGAACAACATCGGTACTTAGAAGATTCTGTTTGAGGAGATGACGCAGTAGCAACCATTGATGACGATGCAGAATATAAACTATCCAATCAGGATCAGGTCATGGCAGCAATTGTCCGGAATGATTGTAATGAGGCTCAACAAGCTGGTGGACTACCGATAGAAACGGCGAAATCAATGATTAATGACAGATAAAAGGTGGACAATTGCTTTATTTCATTTCTATACCAACAAATCCATATTGACAGCAGGCGCACGGAAGATATTAAAAGAATAAATTCCCTTCAATTTATATGTGTCTGTTTTTGGCTCATCTCGACTCACAGGTCTCCGCTGCACAACGTTTTGACAACCGCCAAGTTGACGTCAAAGTGTGACCTTTCCTTAGGCTAAGATGTTTAGAGTTGGGCTTGTATCCCGCTTCACAAAAAAACAGCAACGTTTCCTGGCCATGGCATTGGGAATTTGAAAAAAAAAAATGCAAAAATAGACAGCGAGATCATCTTTGGCCTTCACGACGGAATGAGGCTTATCTATTTGGCCGCCGCAAGAAATTCTCTCATCTTCTTCTACTAGACCCTCCTCCCTCCGTTGATTGCAAACAATGGCAACTCATACACAAGTCAGTGACAAAAGCTGGTTATCAAAAGCGGCAATAAAGGAACTAATGACACGAAGGGGAGAGTAAAACCGTCACTGAAGTTAAGAACGTTGCATACAGGCGAACTCTCGCCCCATGTAGACGCCAGCTGCGTTGAAGCTATATCGATAATTGAAGGGTGAGGAAAATCGTATATTCGGAAGAAATAAAAATTATAGAAAGACGAAAATGTGAAGAGTTTCTGGTCTATGGAAAAAGAAACGAGGTCAGTAAAAAATCAGTCTACGGTCATATCTTTGTGAGCAATGAAAATGGAAATCTGGTGACAGACACATCGTATTTGCTGAGCATTTAGAAGAAACATATCTCTAGCTTAGTAATTACCGTAGAATCCGGCGAAGAAAACATTACACTACCAATCATAGATCATGGCGTTCAATGTGCAGATGAGGCCAAAGCAGTATTTGGCCGACTTAAGATCAACAAGGCTGAAGGTGCAGGCAGAATACCGGCTAAGCTGTATAAGATCAGAGGAGACCAGCCGAGCTAGTTTGCCTTATTCATCAGAACGGATACAACATAGTTTGTGCCAACTATCGGGATATAAGATCCTATGTGGCGTATTCTTCGAAAGCCCAAATTCGGGTTCAAACTGAAAAATCATTATACATCATCAATCCTGGAAAAAATACCATAAAAAGGAAAGCGATATCGGCTATAAAGCCGTCTTCGACACGTCGAAGAGAGAAAAATTATTTGAAACTATGTCTGCGTATGAGAACCCATAAAAAAAAATCATGAGTAGAAATTGACAGCGGCCTCTCTAAACCATTAAACACTACAAGAGATCTTCGACACCTTTTCGAACCTATTGGAAAAAGCAGATGTTAACGAAACAGGAGACAACTGGAGTTTTTGTCCAGAATCGAGAAGGAATCGATGAAGATGGGTCTGATGGTGAACGAGGAGAAAACCACACATATGCTTGCAATTTCTAGGCAAGAGTCACGTGAATTAAAATTAATAAATTTGTAATTAAGGTAACTAATTTTGTAATTAAATCTCGGTTTTGTATTTTCTGTGCAAATTTCACTTAGACTGTAGCGGCACTTCCGCTTAACATCGACCGATGCCAGTGACTGTAACACTCTTGTGTTCATATTATTCATTTTGTCCAATTTCTGCGTCAATCCCAAAAAATATTACGCTTCTCCGTTTTTATCTGCAGAAATACGAAACCAAAGTCAAGCCCTTTTATATTAATATAAAAAGTACGGCACAGGATGAGAAAACGGGATTGGGGAAAATGGGATTTAACTCACACCAAAAGAAACGACACTCTTCAATAACTTTATTAATATGGGGCCTTAATAACTTTTCAGGTGACAATATGTTGCGACAAGTGATGGGGCCGGTAAAATGAACAAAATAATGAAGACAACAGCCCAAACAGTCAACAATTTAAATACCCACAAGCTGTTGATAAACAACGAAAGGCCAATGGAAGAAAAGGAAACGAAGAAAATGTTAATAAAGTTTAAAATTAAAACACTCGAGTGCGTCGTAAAACCGCCTATTTTTTGTACATCGTAGACTGGTTGATGACTGGCGACACCAAAGGAAAGGGTATTAACAATTTCATAAAAATATGCCGCTTTTTCTTACTTTTTTTTTTGGTTTAAAGGAAATTGCAAATGAAATTATCTCAACCTTGCCAGGATGTGTGGCCAGAAAGAAAGAGTTGTTGTCTTATTTGCGGGTCATAAAAAAACCGTAAAGAAGAAAACATTTACGGACGTACGATTTAGTTGAATCGGATACACTTTGGCAGCAGTACCAAAACCATTGGAAGGCAATGCCTTGATTAGATTAATTTACGAAGGCTGTATGAAAAATGCCCCAAAAAAATTGCTATACAAATACAAACGAAATATTGCCCAAAAAAAATATCATACAAAATTGGAAAAATATGAGAAATTTTTCCAAAAAAAAAAATGGAAATTTTTTCATTGAAAAAATAACCCAAAAATTTTTACATAAAAAAAGTTCGCAATTTTTAAAGAGAGAAATTTCCAAAATTTGATTTGAATAATGTAATAGATGACGTCGGGATTACGGTGGGACCGTCCCACGTGACCACCTTAAGTGTAGGGCTAATGGAAATTTTTGGGGAAATTTCCATGTTGGCCTTTTTAGGGAATTTTTCAATTATTTTTGGGGAATTCTTCACTTGAGGCATTATTCATTGTAGTTTTGGGAAATTTTTCATTTGAGCTATTTCTCATAGAGTCATTAATAAGTGGGAAAAGTAACGAGGGTCTTAGGAACTTGAAATTCTTTCAAATGCAGTTATGACCAAGTGGACCTTAAAAAAAGAGCCTAATGCAGAGTTTTTTAATTTTAACTTGCGTATTTCTCAAAACCCGCCCATTAGTCGAAACGGTTTCCGAGCAGTCAAAAGTATACGAAATTAAAAAAAAAATAAGTAAAAACTTGTACCACATGTATATGAGTCATTCCATGTCAGACCGTAAGATTTTTGCTAAACACTGACTTTGTTGTCTCCGATATCTTTCAAAATTTTAGGACGTATTGTTCATTAAAAAATATTTTACACGTGTTTCCAGAAAAAAAATTAAGAACAAACTTGTAAAGGTAATGGGTATTTGAAAATCGTCAAAATCGTGAAAAGTCGTCCGACGTGACAACTTTTAAACTGATGTTTTTGCAGAAACTATTGAATAGATTTTAAAGTTTAATAACAAAAAAAAATATTTTAAAAGAAGGTTCAAGTACCTTTAAAAGAAGGTAACTTAAAATCCATTCATTAGTTTTTGAAAAACATCAGTTTCAAAGTTGTCATGTCGGATGACTTTTCACGGTTTTCAAATGCCCATAACTTTCTCAAAATTTTTTTTTAATTTTTTTCTGGAAACACTTGTAAAATATTTCTTAATGTTTAATACGTCTGGCAAATTTAAAGTAAATCAGAAGAGGTTTTGTAAAAAAGGTGTTCGGTCTGACATGGAATGACTCATATGGGGAATGACATACTTACTAGATCACAAAAAACAATAGAAAGAGGTGTATGATAAAACTTAACAGTATCCCAAGACTAATCGAAAACATTTTTAGTGGTTGCCTTAATATTTTCCATTTAAAACCTATTGGCATTCGACAGGAAAACCTCTTAACATTTCCATTAGGCCACGACATTTACAACAGATTACAACATTTTTTTGAATAAAGATTTCATATCTTTTTCATTGTATTTTGTTGTACTCCAGATTCTAAAACCTATTGCGGTGAAAAGCAAAAACAAAAAGGAAAACCCCAACATTTCCTTTGGCCCGATCATTGTTCTACATAATCTTTTGATTTATTCCGCAGCAGCACTTATTCGCTCTCCACCGCTTCAAGTTCAAATTTGCGGTTTTTTTTTCATGAAGCATCACAAAAAAAAACACAATTCGGCTGAGAAATGAACAAACAACAAGCGTTAATATTTATTCATAAGGATAAAACAAACAAACAAACAAAAAATAAGAAGGAACTATAAACAAAGGACCTCTTGTGGTTGTGCTGGCCATACAGAGAACGCTGAAGAAAGTGGGGCCGCAGAACGCAGAAAAAGGCGCGTAAAATTAATTAAAAATTTTAACCACTGCACTACATAAACAAAAAACAAATGCCGACGAACAACAACAACAAAAAACAACAATCAGCTGAGTAACGACGAACTACTTGAATAACTTTCTTGCACAATGGTTGTTGAGATTACTTTTTCAGTTTTTTTGCTGTTGTTGTTGCTGTGTTGTTCCTCTCTTTCGTCAAGCACAAAGTGGCTAACCAAATATGAAAAGTTTGTGAATGTAAAGTGTGCGAAGATTATGGGTCCGTTAAGGTCGACTGCATAGTAGGCTATGGCTTTAATCTATACTCAAAATATAAAACATTATTGTAAAGGGTTATCCATTTTGCTTTTTAAAAGTAAACGTAAATAAAATACATATAAAATATTTTTGTTCATGATATGTCTTTTTTATTATAAAGTTTGAACGTTGACATTATGTGTGAAACACTACATCATTTAAATGACCACCACGCGAAGTGTTGCAAGCATTGATTCTTTTGGGGTAATTTTGGACCACTTTTTGGCACATGTTGGGCGGTATTTCAGCCATAACTTGACGAATGTTGGTTCTTAAGTGCTCAAGAGTTAAAGGTTTATCTGCATAAACACGGCCTTTCGCGTAGACCCACAAAAAAAAAGTCTAATGGTGTCAAATCGCATGATCTTGGTGGCCAGTTGATGTCGCCACAACGAGAAATTACGCGGCCAGGAAATGTCTCTTGCAATAAAGCCATATTCGCTCGAGGTGTCTGGCATGTGGCACCGTCTTATTGAAACCACATATTCTCCAAGTCGTATTATTCAACAGCAGGCAAAAAAAGTCGGTTATTATACGACCATACGACGCTCCGAATTGACAGTGACAGTCGTTCCCTCGTCGTTTTCGAAGAAGTAAGGTCCAATCAAGCCTTCGGACCAAAGAGCGCACCAAACAATGACTTTTTGTGGATGTAATGGGTTCTCCTCAATTACTTGAGGATTCTCAGAACCCCAAATACGACAATTTTGTTTATTAACATACCCACCGAGTAGGAAATGTGCTTCATAACCATAAACCATAATCTCCGCTTAAAGCACGATATGTAGCTGTGCCAGAATCACCATTTTTTTTAATAGATTTTAATATTTTTTAAGCGTTTTGTGATAGTTAAGCGATCCATGTCAGACTTCCAATTGGAAAGAAAAAAAATTGGTTTAACAACTTAGTTTGAAAGATGTCTAATTCCTATACACGAAATGGATAACCCTATATCATGTATGTGTTGTGATAGGAAATTGATTCGCGGAAGGAAACCTAGGATCATACAACTGATGATGTTCGTAGAATATCGACTTTAATCTTTCCCACAGTATATTTGAAAGGATTTTATATCCGATCGACAAGAGAATAATTCCGCGGTAGTTGGCTCAAATCTCAATTATCAGGCATTAATTCAAGACTCTTGGTTGTGTAGACATTGTGTTGTGGGGAGAATCTTCTTCTAGTACAAGCACCTTTTAGCAGTTTTCAAAGTTGTGGTGCGGCAATAAATACAGATCTCCGAAACCACTGAAACTAGGCTTTTAAAAGCATACTTATTGGTCACCCTGTACTATAATAGACAAACTTTAACTTATACGCCCAAAAAAAATACCAAATGTAACTTCCAAAGCAACAGATCAGAACAGTGAGTAAGATTATAACAAAACCTGTGTAAAAATCACTCATTCACTGATTTTTTTCTTACAAATCAAAGTAGTTTTATTTCACGTCTTGGTATGTTTACTTTGTACTGGGTATGAAGTCAAATGACAATATTCAGAAACAATGATAGCAGCTGCATAAACCTTTGTTAATGCAAAAACCAATTTTCACACATATTATAAATTTTTCTGAATAAGTATGCTAGTGTTTATATTGGGAGTGATAATAGCCAGTTACCTGGTCCTTAGGTCTTTGGATACGTTAGGATACCAATCTAAAGTGATTAATTTGTATACCCAACTCCCTACTATACGAGCCCCGACCACTATTAATTCGTACGGCAAGCATTTTTACCCGTATGCAATGTTTAACAGGTGATATTTTCAATACTAATGTAGTCAGCGCATGCAAATCTATTTTTTTCTGAAAGAGCATTTTGTTCTCTTGATTTTAAAAAAAAAAAAAATTATTGTACCTCAACAACAACAACAACAACATTTATTTCTTTGAATGCTTCGCAAAACTATTAAAAAAAATGTGACCAGTATTAATTCGTGCGGTGGGTTAAATAGTTGCTATTTTATAAAAACTTTAATTTATCTTTAAATATTAATATTGGGTAACATCGCCTTTTGCCTCTACAACACATTTACATCGCTTTGGCATAGATTCATATAAATTCTGGCACTGTTCTGTTGAAATAGAATCCCACATCTCTTGCAATTGTTGTTGTTACAACAACAGGTACAATAAAATTTTTTTTTTTTAAATCAAGAGAACAAAATGCTCCTTCAGAAAAAAATAGGTTTGCATGCGCTGACTACATTAGTATTGAAAATATCACCTGTTAAACATTGCATACGGGTAAAAATGCTTGCCGTACGAATTAATAGTGGTCGGGGCTCGTACAGGGCGGTCTTTGTTAATTTATTTGTATTTGCATAACAAAGTTTGGAGTGACCATTTAAAATGGCTCCGACCGGCACAGAATCACTGTATGTTCATTTATTCTATGAACAGAGGTCGCAAATATGAACGGAGTTTGAGGAAACTTGCAACTTTCTGTCGAACTATTGAAATTGTTGAAAAGTCGACGCCCGGATACTCCTCTAAGCAAATGTTTCTCCCGATTTTGGATATAAAAAACTTAAATGAAAGAATAAAATTACACCCGATTTCAATGAATTGAGCATTGTTTTTATTGTATTTGTACGTCAGCCATTTTAAGTTATTTTATAAATATATAAGTGATTGAAAATGTCCCTGTATGTGCCCATACAATTTCTTTGTTCGGTTCACACACTGAAATTGTATTAACAGTCTTGTTTTTTCAACAAATCCATTGTTTTAATGCGAATGACGTGTATATTTTTCCAAGATCCCGTGGAGCTTTTGTACATGTAATGCTCTTACATTATTTAGTAACTAGTAAGTTGTACTGCGCCTATGGCGCCCGTTGAAATATGGAAAAAAAAATATTGTTGAAAAAAAAAAATTTTTGTGGAAAAAAAAAATTTTGTTGAAAAAAAAATTTTTTCTTGAAAAAAAATAATTTTTGTTGAAAAAAAAAAATTCCTGAAAAAAAAATTTGTTGAAAAAAAAATTTTGTGGAAAAAAAAATGTTGAAAAAAAAAATTTTGTGGAAAAAAAAAATTTTGTTGAAAAAAAAAATTTTTTTTGAAAAAAAAAATTGGAAAAAAAAATTTTTGTTGAAAAAAAAATTTCGTAAAAAATAAAATTTTTCTAAAAAAAAATTTTGGAAAAAAAAATTTGGGGAAAACACAATTTCTGTACAAAAAAAATATTATTTTTTTTATTATTATTATTTATAGAAAATTATAGAATGCCTATTTAAATTCCTACGTACTGCGTGACAGAGTCAGTGAATCAGTGTCGAGGGTAAATATATATTAAGATTTAAATTCAGATCCATGATTAAAATGAATTTAAAGACTTTTTTATAAGGCAATTATATGTATAGAGAAACTACATCAGCTTTAATAACTTTTCATTCGATTGAAAAAACGTATCTAATATATTTTTTAAGGAAAGTTGTACCATAGGTCTGTGCCGATTTGACTTCATGCTGCTCTGCTCTAGAAGCCATAAGTACAAGCCGACGTATAACCAATATTACATAATATGTAAGGATGGAACAGCAAACAACAAAAGAAAAGTTGTACATTATCGGTCCAAATCGGTGTTGATATAGCCCCCTTCACAATTTAAAGTTCTACTGGTCTGTGAGCCGCATATAATGTCCAATTTTTATTAAATTCAACAACATATCTTAGGTAGGTCTTGTGATCAACTCTGGAAAAGTAAGAGATATAGTTCCATGTTTTGAGATAATTCTCCCGACGTGTGGTCTCTTCCTCTATAAACGGTACGCTTTACGTTCGACCTTGAAACTCAATCTTAAGTGGGCGTTTCTACTAAAAATGCCTCAAATGCAAAATGATACAAATAAAAAAAAAAAAGATGGCCCAAAAAATCTCATACAAAAAAAATTGGGATTTTTTCATAATTTTTAGATAATATTTCATTTCATATGAGGCCAAAATCAGCTGGGAATAGAGGAACCTTTCATTAGGGAAAACATTTGGAGGCCTTATGGATTGACAGCATATCGGAAACATTTCTATAAAGGACTTATCGTCATTGCTGATTTAATTAAAGTGATCATTCCGGTCGAGGAAAGAAAATATTTAATTGACGGTACATTACAAATTGTGGCATATTGTCGTTTATGTTGAATACTTTATTTAAAGGTAAGATGATATTTGTAAACGTTGCAATGGAGCGTGACCTCCCTGCGAAGTACCTTTTTTAATTGAGGAATTTTTCATTTAGTATTTAAGTGTTTTTTTCAGAATTTTTGGGGCGTTCTTCGTTTATTTTTGCGAATTCTTCATTTTATTTTTGAGACATTTTGCAAAGAGCACCATTTCAGTTCATGAATTGAGATGACTCCTATACCAAAGTCCCTTCCTAGTTGGTAAAACTTCCTCTTTATGTTTGCAGACGTATTAGTACACCGGCAAACTCTAGATGTCTCCAAAGGGTACATAAAAACTAAGTGTAGCAAGATGAAAAAAACCGAACCAAAAATGCACATGCGTCTTTGACCGTCTTGGCTATCTTCTCTGTGATGAACAGTGTATATGAAACATTCTGTTAACAAATCCCTCAACGTCCACTTGTCCAAATTTCTCAAGTATTAAAAATCCATATGATCTAATGAAATAATTAAAATAATGGATATTAGTTAAACTTTAAATCCATGTCGCTGTAAATCAACAAAACTTAATATTAAATAGAAATAAATTATTTTTCCATTCAATCTTTTTCGTTATAATTTGGACATCTTTCCGACCCATTACCCTTAGGTTCATATAGAAATTTTATTGTTCTTATTTATATCTCTTATAAGCAGTTTTGGCGCTGTTACAGTTTCCTTACAGGGGGTGGGGGTGGGGTGAGGGGATGTGTGTGTTTTGTTTTTTCGGGTCAGTTTTATTTGTATTGCGTTGTGATAATTATTCCAGTCACATTTGTTTATGCTAACTACGCCAACCAACCAACCATAAAAGTGAAACTTTCACTACTAAGGACTAATAACAAAAGTAAATCTACCCAAGAACGAATGAACCATCCACACAGGATGAATGTTTTGAACAAAAAAAAATAGTATATGGGACATTACATGCGAGATTTCACTGGTTCATCTGGAATTTTGTAAAATGTTCATTAGTCTAAGACTGATCTTGGGTTATGATGAAATTCACGATTTTTTACGAAAACTTTACATTAATTGACAGACATGAATCAAATTTCTCGCAATCGAACCTATCCTTAGTATATATTTCAGCGATAATTAACAGAATAGTGGCGAAACAGTCATCCCATTATTAGCGGATATTTAGTAAAAGATGGAACTAAAGTCCATCGTTTGGGTGGTACAAGCAGGGCTGTGAATTCATGTCAAAATTGCTCGACTCCGACTCCGGAGTCGATTCCGACATCAGCTGTTCTATAACAAAATTTCGCAAATTTTATTTCCGTTCACTACTCCTATACTCACATTGAGGTGAGTTTGTATCTTAAGGACAAAAAAGTTCATATAATAAAGGGTTTTCCAACAAGAGGTGTTATTTTGAATCACCAGATCCTGTAAGCGTGCTCGTAGTGGCCATTTGACTGATGTTGTTTTTCATTATTAACGGTCTTCCTCTTTATTATGAAATAAACATCCGAGCATTTATCTCCAAAAATTTAATTTTTCTTTGAATACCAAAAGTTGGCTCGGAACGGTAAGTCCTTTAAGTAGAGAAGTTTTAGTTAGCTTAGAGATTACTAGCTTTGTAAAAAAAATATATTTGGGAAATCAAATTTTTTTATTGACCTAGTGTCAGTTGTCAATCCATAGCAGTTTCAGACTACATCCTCTTAATATTCGATCATTTATCTCAAAAAATGTCATGTTTCCTTGAGTACCAAAATCACACCTTGGAAAACCCTATAGAATATATTTCAAATTTAAAAAAATATTAACCGATTATCTTTTTTTCATTAATTTTTTTTATTTTATTATTTTTTTTATTTATTATATTATTATTATTTATTTTATTAGTAAACAAAGTAAATGTCGCAACTTTAGCAAAAGACATTTTTTTCTTTTTTTGCATATATTTTGGGAAAAATTTTCAATTATTAATGATAAAATAGATTATGATCGTGTTCAGTTCAGTTTCGTTACATTTCTTATTTTTGTGAGTCTGTGTGTGTGTGTGTGTCCAGCCGCCAGTCTGGGGTGTATGACTTCCTTTCAACTTTATATGAATCGTTCTGTTTTACTTACTTTTGGTTGTTGTTGCTGTTGGATTTTCTTGTGTCCACCACTGATCGTTCTGAATGTTTGTTATTCAAGATGTAGCCGTCCATTGGTAACAACAATGAACTTGGTACGGGTACGACGGAGAGTGGGACGACTGTGATGGCGCACAGTGGTTCACAAACGACACTCATCAGTCGAAATTCAATGAACATCACAGAAAATCAATGGCAAAAATAGTTTGATAGGAAAATCTAACCCTCTCGAAATAAAAAAGAGGATTTAAAGACGGATACTGAGAAGGAACTCCAACTAGCTGAGCTAATTATTTGGATGTAAGATATCAGCGAACCGAATGAGGCCCGAAAGGAACTAATGAGGAGTCTAAAGCCTCCACCAAAAATTGAAGAGGAGGATATTGGCAACATTTGGTTTCAACTGGACACTCGATGTGTTGCGCTCTGTTTTTGAAGAACGCATTATCAGCCGCAGAGCTGATGTCGTTAGGCTACTGCCTGGCCAGCCGAGGCAGCCATTTGAATGAAATTATTTTCCATTATTAACCGGATTGTACTTTCAAAAAAAACAAGAAATTTGAGAAAATATCCAGTAGATTTTTTTTATAGAATTTTCAAAAAAAAAAAATTTATTTGGCGGACCCTGTATTTCCGGCAAATTTTTCAGTTTCCGACTCCGACTCCACAGCCCTGGTTTAAACCACGAGAGCAAAAATCACGACTCACGGAAGAAGCCTTGAGACGACCGGATAATTCCCCGGCTTAACTAATCACAGTCTAAATGCATGAAACAAAATGCTATCACTAATACTATTTGACCGTGTAAATGACGCTTAAGAAAACCATGCTTTATCGATACAGTGGCGTATGAGTTATTAATGGTACATAGCGTATACGCCACGAACACCTTGCAGTTCAATTTGATGGCTGATTTAGGGTTATATAGTTGGAACAAAAAGTCGACTTTTCGATCTTTTGACTTTTTCAAAAATTTAAAAAGACGATTTTTCGAGTTTTTTTCTGAATAACAAGTCGATTTTTCGACATTTTAATTTAAAATTGGTTAGCTGCCATATTATCTATAATTCATAGATTCTTCTTCAACGTACCTTAAGAGAATATTTAAATATACCAGTTTGTGAGAATATTTAAAATATAAATTATTTGTATACCCATAAAAACTAATAAAATCCAACATCCCAGTAAAGAACTCAACGGTATTTGCTTAGTGATACTACAGGAAATGAAAGGTTTACAAATATATTTTATAAGATTAACGCCCGATTAGCAGTAAAATAATATTAATATCGGTTAATTAATCGGTTATCAGTTTGTGAGAATATTTAAAATATAAATTATTTGTATACCCATAAAAACTAATAAAATCCAACATCCCAGTAAAGAACTCAACGGTATTTGCTTAATGATACTACAGGAAGTGAAAGGTTTACAAATATATTTTATAAGATTAACGCCCGATTAGCAGTAAAATAATATTAATATCGGTTAAGTCGCGTGTGTATTGTCCCATATGTAAATATGTAACTGAAAGAATCATTACATTCTGACCAGTCAAGCGGAAAATGTTTACGGAGAAACAGAAGAGCGCCTCAGGAAGGACGAAGATGGTGCGATGACGAAGGACGCAAGACCATAAATGATAAGCATACAAATTTGTTGCTGAATATTTCTTTTCCTTTAACGCAAAACTAACAAAGTAATAATTACCAGCCAAACCCCCCACAAAAAAAAACACAGAAAGAAAGGACGAAAAACAGAAAACTGTTATTTTGCATGCGCTGCTAAAAAGAGCTCTCCCAAAAAAAAAAAAAAAAAAACTGCGTACTTTGAAGCGTAAATATTCTTAATGTCGAACATGAGTTGCAATTTTAATGCGTTGGATTTTGGAGATACTTGCCGCCACGCTGGAGAGAAAAAAACCGCTAACGTTTTGTTGCATTTAATTCTGAGTGGGTTGAAGGTTATTTGAAGGTACTGGGCCCGGGAGGTCTGGCCAAAGTGTGCGGACGTAAAAGGACCAGCAAAAAATAATCAAATTCTGCCAAAGAAATAAACCATTTTTTTTTTGTTTGCTATACCGTTGCCACGCTGGTGTTGAGTTGAAATTTGTAATGTCGGATGTGTTGATTTGCCATTCAATCATTTTAATGTTTTTCCATCAAAAAAAAAACGCCCCAGATACGTGTTCGGAAACCAGAAAAAAGGCCAGTGCCATTATCAGGCGAACATAGAAAAAAGGTGACAACCAAATTCGATCAATCATTATATTCGGCCCATGTACTCCTTATGGTATTTAATATCATGCTGTGCTGTGTCCTTGTGACCCGACTAACGGTGGTCGATAGTGGAGACACAACGCTATGTTACCGAGTGAGATACCTCAAATATTCGGGATGGTTTCTTTTCATTAATTCAAATCAAAAGAAAAGCAGCAAAGACGAAAGAAAATATTAGATTTACTTTAAATTCAGTTTTGCATTGTAACGGTAAGATTATGACTTAAAGTGTTGTCGTCTTCGAAGGGGGTGAGGGGATTTTACTAGTTTCTTTTAATTTATTTCCATTTTACTAATCTAATTATTAGTAGTATATTTAGCTTTATGGTGGAATATTGCAGAAAGACAAATTTTCCCTCTGGTCCCCAGATGGGCCCCAGGAAAATTGCACGTAGAACAACAAAACAAAATTTGACATCCTTTTTTGACATAAATGCATTTTTTGTGGGTGCCATTTTCATTGAATCCGAAATCCCATTACCGGGGAATATGTGGGACGACTTTAGATTTATTTAATGCAAATACTCTCGCCAAGAAATCAGCCCCGACGAAATCAGAAACCAAAAAAAGGGAATAAATCCTCAAAAAATTTACAGAAAGCAACAGTAACGTTTTTTTGGAGTCTTATTTGTTATTTTTTGGGGACTTATTTCATTTTTGTATTGGGAACTTATTGTGGACGGCCATGGTGTGGTAGGTAGTGTGTGCGACTATCACACAGAAGAACCCGAGTTCGAAACCGGGTAAGACCATCAAACATTTGTCAGCGGCTGTTTCCACCTCGTAAATGTTGGCGACTTTACGAGTAAGAGAGTAATCTCTAAGCCATTGTAAAACTTCTCTAGAAAAGCATTAGAAGTTCGGAGGCGGCTTTAAAGAGTAGGTCCCGATAAGTGAGAATGTAAATTGAATCGTACACAGCTCACTAATTCGAGAGAAGTTCCCCGTCTGTTCCTTTATGGAATGTTAAGGGAAATAAGTAAGTATTGGGAACTTATTTCACATGTCACCAAAAGGCTAAATTTGTATTATTAAGCGCCCCGGTAGGCGAGTTGGTAGCGTGCTTGCCTATCAGCGTGGGGGTTGTGGGTTCGATTCCCACCAGAGGCTTTGGTCTGTCGCTGCAAAAATCAAGCCAAATAGTCTTTGTCACTCGGTTTATCCTTGGACCCAAAATTAGAATATAAAATTTACTTTGTATTGTAATTAATAAATAAATAAATAAATAAATAAATAAAAAATAAATTTGTATTAAAATCGTAATAGCATTTTTTTAGATAAATGATCGGATGTTTTTTTCATAATAAAGAGGAAGGTATGCCGTTAATAATGAAAAACAACATCAACCAAATGGCCACTACGACCACGCTTACATGACCATATTCTTTTCATGAAATTTTCCATAAACAAATCGCAAAGTGTCGATGTCCTCGATAGCCTCACGAATTCTATCTTTGAGGTCTTGAATCGACCCTGGGCTGTTGGCGTAGACCTTATCTTTCACGTCGCAAGGTGTTAAATGACAAGATCTCGGTGGCCAATTGTGATCAACTCTTCGAGAGATAATACGGTCGGGAAACTTTTCCCGTAAAAGAGCAAGGGTTTCGTTGCTTGTGTGGCACGTAGCGCCGTCTTGTTGAAAGTAAACATTGTCCAGATCATCCAACTCCGACCACAAAAAATCATTAATCATCTCTCGATAGCGCAATCCATTCACCGTAACTGTTGATCCAACCTCATTTTCGAAAAGTAAGGTCCAATGACCCCGCCGGACCATAAAAGTAACACGTTGAGGATGGAGAGGCTTCTCAGCAATAACTCTTGGGTTTTTCGAGCCCCAGATGCTACAATTTTGCTTGTTGACGTATCCATTGAGGTGGAAATGCGCCTCATCAGTCAAGATTATTTTTCGATGGAATTCCGGATAATTTTCATGCATTTCAAGGACCCAGTCAGCAAAGACACGACGTTGTTGATGATCGGCCGGCTTTAGTTCTTGTGTTAACTAAGCATTTTAAGCCTTACGACTCAAGTCTGTATGCAAAATACGGTGTAATGACGTTTGTGGCATGACCAATTCCAAAGAACGACGAGGAATGGACAAACCTGGATTTTCTTCAACACTTTGGGCTGCAGCAGCAATATTCCCGTTGTTCTTGAGCGACGTGCACGGGTTTTATTCTTCACATCACTAACTTGTTCCAACAGCTCGAATTAGTCCACCAATGTCTGTTTTAGGGTCCGACAAGGTGCTCCACGACGACCCAAAAATGCTTTATTTTTGTGAACTGTGACTGCAAGATTTTCCAAATTTTTTGTAGTGAATTTTAATAATTTCAATGCGTAATTGAAGCGTGTATCGATCCATTTTTAGTAGTGGCGTATGTTTTGGGGTTACCTCCGTAATTTAGATTTTACACCATTTTTATTTGGGATTTATGTCCTCCTAACACCTAAATAAGAAGGGTCGTTACCCCAAAACATTTAAAAAAAACATATGATCTATAATATGGCACTATTATTGTATTTTTCTGTAATTGATGAATATTAGGTTTCATTATAAAACTTATGGCTTCATTTCATAAGAAAAAGTCACCAAAATTATTTCATTTCTGTTTGGGGCAATATTTCATTTCGTTGGTGGTTTATTTCATTTTTAAAATTGGGAATTTATTTCCTATATAAGATCCCCATAAATTGGGGACTTATTTCAATTTTTTGAGCTTATTCTCCCCAATTTCTTAAATTTACTATCTGGGGATCATTTTTCTTCTTGATTAAAAATGGGACCCAATAAACCACACCATGACCATTTTCATTACACAAAGGGCTCATTATCATCTTAATATATATTTACCCTCGACACTGATTCACTGATTCACTGATACACTGATTCCCTGATTCCCTGATTCACTGACTCTGTCACGCAGTACGTAGGAATTTAAATAGGCATTCTATAATAATTCTATAAGTAATAATAATATTTTTTTTTGTACAGAAATTGTATTTTCCCCAAATTTTTTTTTTACCAAAATTTTTTTTTTCCAAAATTTTTTACAAATTTTTTTTTTTTACAAAAATTTTTTTTTTCCATATTTTTTTTTTTCAAGAAAATTTTTTTTTTCCACAAATTTTTTTTCCACAAAAATTTTTTTTTTTAACAAAATTTTTTTTTTTCAACAAAAATTTTTTTTTTCAGCAAACATTTTTTTTTCAACAAAATTTTTTTTTTTTCAACAAACATTTTTTTCAAAAAAATTTTTTTTTCCACAAAATTTTTTTTTTTCAACAAAATTTTTTTTTTCCACAAATTTTTTTTTCCCCAATTTTATTTTTTTTCGAAATTTTTTTTTACAAAATAGTTTTCTCAAAACATTTTTTACAAAATTTTTAAAATTAAGTAACAAATACTTTCTCAAGCAAATTAACGGGCGCCATAGGCGCATTACAACTTACTAGTTACACAATAGAATCAAAAATTTGGATTCATTTTAGTCAGCCAGTTGGGGAATTCGAAATGTTTTTGGTAATAAATCTGTCATTTGGATCGATTTGAATGAAATTATTCACAAACCTACCTACAGTGTCCAGAAGATGGACCCAGTGGGTTTGTCCAAAATGGGAAACTCCGTTCTCAAAAAAATCACAACTTCCACTTTTTTTTTGAAGGTCAACACTCAGGGGATGCCCCCTATAAATGCAATGCATTTTGTTAGCGGAAGGAAAATAGGGTATCGGAAGGAGGAAAGAGAGAGTAGTGTTTGTTGACATTTGTTTTGAATGTCTGAATGTCACAACTGGCAGGAAATACATTTGCTGGAAGATTATTCCACATACGAACGGTTCGGCTAAAGAACGAATTTTCTCTATAGTGCGTCGTCCGGTCAACCGGCCATTTCACAATGAACGTTTTTCAATAAAAATAATCCCACAAGTCCTCAAATGGCGGGTGTGTGTCTGTGTGAAATTTCAATGAAATCGGATAAACCAATTCCAAATGGCAGATATATATCCAAAAAAAAAATTCGAATTCCCCCACGGTGCGGCATCGCCTACATACAATCCCATAAAATATATGGCCATAAGCCAAATATACTTTCATTTCACCGCTGATATGCTTCCCAGAGAAACACAGGTGGACTGACGGACGGATACTTATACTTTACATCAATTATTCCAGACGTTGTAAATGTACTGACGACATTTAAAGTTTCCCCCCAAAATTACCAGTCTAGAGAAATGAGTATTCTCCCACGGCCAGTTTTGCAGATTGTTCCGTGATTGCTGTTTAAAATTGTGAATTTTGAACAAACAAATATTACAACATGCACATTTCAATTAAGCAACAGTGAAATTGTCCAATTGTCAATTGCAAATATTTGATCCAAAATACACCACCAACGGCATTACATCGATATTTTTGTGTACTGCAGCGCTAATTGAACATTGTTGAAGACAGATTCCCCCCCCCCCCCCCCCCCCCCCCTCACCTCAATGACACGAATCCAATTAAGGTTTTCCATGGCGTGTCATTGTAATGATGTCCATGTTAACCTCAAGGTAGACTTGTTCCGTGTACCCTAACATCGATGAGTGCAAACGAAATCGACATCTTGTGTGAGATTTAATTGCTATAGCACGCAAAACACCTTCCTGCAAGTTACGCTGATGCATTTCCAAATCCAATGTCATAGACGGGTGGGGGGCAAAAATACGACTTGACACCATTTTCCACTTATCCAATATCCATCGATTAAAACCATTAATCTTGGAGTAAATTACGTGAACAAGAACAAGTACACACATACCCTGAGACATTTTGGCACACTATTCTCGATTTCCATTAAAATGGAATGAAATTAATTAAACGCACTAAACTATCAACACGAGCAACGGCGAACAGCTGTCAATTTGCACTTTTGCAATCCACCCACCGACGCATACAAATGCCAACTAACGATGTCCGTATGGCGGAAGGAAGTACAATGGGTTCGTCAAGCCATTTGTAACAACTTCAAATATTCACTGGAATTTCATAAAATTCCAACTCCGTCTGTTGATTTTCCGAATTTTTCAAAAATTCCAATTCGTTGATATGAATGATTTCCTTTTGATTTCTCACCAGATATTTTTACAGTTGTTTTTATTTATATTCCGAAAGGTACATAAAATTCGACTTAACCCAGCTTATTATCGTATGCGTTGTTTATTCTCCCTGTCTATTTTTTTCTAAGTATCTCCAGGTAATTTGAAAATTGCTGCAAATGTAGCGCTTTAATAGACAATGAGTGAGTTTACAAACTAAGTCTGTTCATACTTGGGCGAGTCGACTGATTAACTCCAACAAACGTAACATAGATTACAAAAAGATGGCTGCTGTGTAATATCGACCAAGGAACGGGGATTGAAACATATTGTGTTGTAAATGAAAATGTGGAGGAAAAAAACATGATGACCATTGTTTTCGGAAATGGAATGTGATGAATAGAAAGAACCTAAGGTTAAACGAGTAAGTGGAAGGTACATTTCTAAGATGCGAGTAAGTCGATCTATGAGTTGTGGACATCAATGTAGGTGTGAGTGAGTGAGACTAGTCGGTCGAATGCAGATGTTACCTATTTTCTTTGTACTCCTCCGTATGGTTTTAAAACTATTTGATATAATACCCCAAAAATAAAAGGCACCCACAAAAAACACAACATTTTCTTCAACTCTGGTAGATTATCAGAAATCAGGCAACGACATTTCGAATAATCCATTTATGGGGATTTTTGAAATCCCTTGTGAATGACATACTGTTTTCGTCATAATTGTTTAATGACATAATATGGATGAAATAAATTTGAGTCTACAAATATAAGAATAACTAGTAAGTTGTAAAGCGCCTATGGCGCCCGTTGAAATATAGAAAAAAAAATTTTGTTGAAAAAAAAAATTTTTCTTGAAAAAAAAAAATTCTCTTGAAAAAAAAAATTTTTGTTGAAAAAAAAAATTTGGGAAAAAAATTTTGTAAAGAAAAAAAATGTTTGTAAAAAAAAATTTTTTTTAAAAAAAAAAATTTTGGAAAAAAAAATTTTGGTAAAAAAAAAATTTGGGGAAACACAATTTCTGTACAAAAAATTCCTACGTACTGCGTGACAGAGTCAGTGAATCAGTGTCGAGGGTAAATATATATTAAAGATATTTGTAGGTAATCTGGCAGACAGAAACCTTGAAAGCATTCGTAAAGCTGTCGGCATTTACGAAGTGGGAACAGCAGCGGGAAACTTTTTTACCAACTTGCGAACACTATCCCAGCTATATAACTTCCCTAATGAAAGAAAATTTTATTAAAATCAGCACTCCAAAATACTTCAGCTTCGCCGGAATGTGGGTTGTATATCGCTGTTCTATAGATATTTTAACGTCAAATATACGTCGTCTAGTCCCTGGTTTACGCGGATATCCAGGGAATCTCATCTGTTCGTTGTAAAATAACCGGTTGACCGGACAACGCACGATAGAGAAAACTCGATCTTCAGCCGAACTGTTCGCATGTGGAATAATCTTCCAACAAGTGTTTTTCCTGCCTGCTATGACATTATCAAATTCTAGGCCAACGTCAACAAACACTACTCCCTCTTTCATCCCTCCTATAACCTTCCTTCCTATCGCTAACACCAAAGACTATACAGAGGGCAGACTTCCCATGTTATTTTTAACACATTAGTTCGGCTACACTCTAGATGTCAATAATTGGCATTGCAATGTTTGAAAGGTTTTCAAAGCTAATACTTTTTCTTTTAAAACAAATACTGTTTAAATACCCTCTTGGAAATGTTCAGCAAACGACTGGCGACGTCTGCCCTCTGTATGGTCTTTGGCTAACACAGTGCATTGCATTTATAGGGGGCATCCACTGAGTGTTAGTCAATTAAAAGAATCCTTATTTTTAACCAAAACATAAACAATTTGGATATTATACAAACTTAAACTGATTAATAAAACTTTAATTAAAACGCCTAGACCATTAATATTGAAAAAAAATTCTAATAAGACTTCAATCTAATAAGATCAACTAGTTCAGATATATTTCAGGAAGTAAAACATCGTTTAATTTCCCGGTTAAAACCCTCAATCACAGTTGTATCCCAACTAATACTCCACGAAAAAGGCAAGTAAACCCCTTAATTGAGGTGATAGCCCCTTCTGTTACTCGACAAAAATTAAGGAATGCAACAGCTTTAAAAGGGGAATCCCATTTTTATTTCATCGCTTTTAGTTTAGCTGTCTTTAGTAGCATTGTAGTGTGGAGAGTGTTCGCCACAACTTGTTTTCTTTACATTGTTTGTCTGTAAAAATGGAAAATCGAAAGGAAATACAGATTTCAGTTAGAAATCGAATGAAAAGAAAATAAATCTTACGGAGAAATCGCTAAAACTTTCAATTTACGCCATTCAACTGTACAAACCATAATAAGTAATCATAATAATAGTGGTACAACAAAAAATAAAGCACAATCTGGTAGACAAAAAAAATTGTCTAGGTGAAATGTTAGCAATTTTCTTTAGACCGGATCCGAAAATAAGTGCTCCATAATTATCGGAACATGTGGCAAAATGTTCAGACCAGATCTTTCATCCGAAAACTATAAGAAATATGCTACATGACAATGGTCTTAGAAGCAGAGTAGCACCTAAGAAACCTCTAATTTCGGAGAAGAACCGAAAACTTCGCATAGAGTTTGCCCAATCACATATCGACAGCTGAATAGATTTTTTGAATCGCATTCTATTTACTGACGAAAGTAAATAAAAAAATGTCGAGTTTGCCCAATCACATATCGACAGCTGAATAGATTTTTTGAATCGCATTCTATTTACTGACGAAAGTAAATAAAAAAATGTCGCCCATTTTTATGCTCAGGGAACCACAGTACATAACAATATATAGTGGTTATTCATTATTCATTTTTCGCCACCACTGGTCTATGACGAATATAAACAACTTGTTTTTGTATTGTGTACAGAAGAATGCTGAGTCGATTGAATGTAGTCAAAATAATTTTTTTTATCTTAAAATGCAACGCCTCCACTTATTTTCCAACTCATTAAGCACGCTTCAAGCGATAGCAATTTTCTATTTTTATTTAATTTTTCTCAAACGATATTTTATACCCGTACTGCTCTACATAAAAACACAATAAGGACACCAGCTAAGCCATCGTGCGCCTTGCCATCCATTGCCACTTGTTTGGATTATGTTTGTTACTGCTGCAGTAAAGTTAGTTTTTGAAGTCTTTTGGTCGTTTTGTAGAATTGGCATCCATTTTTTTTTTTTTTTGGTTTCTGGCTGGAAAATCGCCACAATTTTCAATTACTTAATGAGTGCATTAGGATAATTGCACACAGCCGTTGTTGCTGTTGTTGTTGTTATATTTACTCTTGTTTCGCCGTTTACCTCTTGCACTTGCACACAGCACACAAAGTGGAATAACGAACATATTCTACAATACTTGCAACGTGTGATATGCATCACACAAACGGTATCTACAATAAACGGAGCGAGTAAACCAATCTTTTAAACAGTATTGGTTGATGGTTCGAGGGGAATTACGGGAAGGCAGCAGTGGTATCAGATAAGGGATCGGGGGATGGCACTTACGAGATTCACTTGTTAAGTGGGGTGAGTGATATTGAGTCCATGCTCAAGGATTTGAGGATATTTGTGGGAATCCGAACTTCTGGAATAACTCTCTTGTTTGGTCACCTCGGACCTTGGCAGATTATGTTATACTATATTATTAGAACTATGTAGTCTGTTAACTATACGTACTCACTGATCAACTATTCAACTGTTTTATACACTTCACTATAGGATGTAGGGTATACGTTGAAAGATTTTCTGGAACCCAATAAAGTATAGATATTCTTAATCGTTGTAAACTTCCAAGACCCCACAATATTTCGGTTGGACCGTTTAGTGGTTTAATTTGAAATTGTTTTTTTTTTTTTTTTTTTACAACACTCAGGGGATGCCCCCTATAAATGCAAGTAGCCCCTATAAATGCAAGGGTATTGGAAGGAGGAAAGAGGGAGTAGTGTTTGTTGACGTTGGTCTTGAATTTGGTAATGTCATAGCAGGAAGGGAAAACACTTGCAGGAAGATTATCCCACATACGAACAGTCCGGCTGAAGAACGAATTTTCTCTACAGTACGTCGTCCGGTCATTTGACAATGAACGGATGAGAGACCCTGGATAGCCGAGTATTCCGGCTAAATGTTCTAACGTCAGGGACCAGACGACGGATATCTTGTGAACAGATACCATTAAAATATCTATAGAATAGCTGATCCTCGTGTAGTTGTACATTTAAACATGTGCTGATTGATCATTTAGTTATTCGATCAGTATATTCGTTATAAAATTGTGAGTTTTCACATATCTCTACAAATTCGATGACTTTCAACACGAATTTACTTATTTCATAAAAAGTAGTACTGATTATGGCGTAAATCTTCCATTACCTAGGGCAGGGGTCGGCAAGTAATTTTATATCTTCTTGCAAGTCAATTAACTCCATTTGCAGTAAAGGCTTTGATAAATTGAATAACTTCGCAGCCACGTCAGTTCATTCAGCCGCTGCAGCAACTTCATAAGGGAATTTAAGAAATTTCTTTGATTTCTTAATGAATTCATCAAAAGTCTTAAATAAATCTTCTCCGCGAGTTTTACCTTTAAACGTTAATATTGCTAGCAACTGTTGTGAAATGCTTTGAAACAACTGTTATAGAAACCATCAACAAATAATATAAATGCCCTCATGAGGCCTCTAAAAGAAAGAACAATGTGTGCCGGTCCCAGTATCTATATTCCGCGGTCCGCGGATACTGACCGCCTGTTGCCGATCGCTGACCTAGGGCTTCCAACATACATTTCTGACAACATGGTGTGTCGGCCGACATTGTTTGCATTTTTTTCTGCAGAACACAATGTCTCGTGAATTCAAAGTTAGACAAATATTGTATCAGATTTTGTGGATTTCATTTAACGACTCAACGGCTTATTCCAAGGATAACCACGTCACACCTCTTCCCAACCACATTGGTCCATCTAGTCCATGATTCAGATTCGTTCAGACCACAACAACATTTTAAGTGACACACCATTCACTAGCTACTATTCAATTATTGCACAATATATTATTGTATACATTTTCTTACTCCACTTATCGCACTGTCCTCGCAATTGGGCATTGCATTGGAACCCCCCCAATATTTTACACTGGATTTATTTCACATTTACTCGTTTCTTTTGTGGAAATTGTATGAGAATGCGATATTTTTTAATTAATTATACCTTTACCAAATCACCACCGACATCACAGGGGTCATTTTCATTTATTTTCATCCAACTCAAAGACTTTACCTTGAATTACATTTTCCTTGTTTCGCTCTGTACATTCTCGCCCCGCCTCGCCTCTTACCCTTTTTGGATTTTCGCGAAAATTAATCGTTGTATACTTGAACCCAAAGATTTATCGTTTTGTAAATGTGCATTGCTCCTACCTACGACATTCATCTCCTCACTTTCTGTCGATATTTTATTTCCTATTTTTTTTTTTTGCATTTTCTGGCGGTAGTTTTTCTCTGGTTTCGCTTCGTTTCGTTGCCGAGCAATCTCGTTATTTATTGTTTATGTATTAATCAATATCAGTCAGACAGACTGAACAAAATAAATATTACTCGAAATGCAAGGAATATAAATACGTGTACTTATATGATCTACAGTGAAACCTCACAGTAATGGGTATCCGAGCAAAATACAAACTCAAGCAATTCCTGTCATTATGAATTTCGTACTAGTTAACTTTGGAGTGTGTTGAGAAGTGTGATTGACAGAATAGGGAATTGTAGGTAACTTCACTCTTAATTGTTATACCTCCTTCCATTTTATGCAATTCTTCTTCACATTAATATTGTTTGAATTACACATGTCCTATCCAAGGGATATGTTACGATTATAGCGTCGGTAGTGTGCGTAAAACACCTCGTCTAGAGATGACAGAGAGTCACTGTTCAGAACGACATTGACCTTCCTAAAAGATGAGGCTTCGCAATGTTATCACCCTTGTATACTCGTAAGACACCTCGTTGCGAGCCGACAGAGATTCACTGTTCAAAGCGACTGTGACCTTCCTGAAACCCTCTACAGCATCAGTAACCCTGACTATTTTCCAGTCCAGTGTGGGTGGAAGAAGACAAGAAAATCCTTTGTATCACGAACTGGAGAAGCCGAGCAGAAGACCGAAATGCTTGGAAATCATTTATAAGGCAGGCCAAGACCAACAACAGGTTGTAGAGTCAACTTAAGTAAGTAAGTAAGTGTGGGTGGCTGCAGGTTACTGTACTGAAGGATCACCTTCGAGTCAGATGATATTACGGGAATATTAGCTAAAGACATTGGCCTCTGAGGAACATCAGCGAGAGCTGCCGCTTCGATACATACACACACTGGCCCACTGGGACTCTTTCACACTTTTGTACTGAACGATCAGCCAGAATCTTAATAGATTCGAAAACTCGGCAATAAAATCTGAATCAATGATTGAATAGGTTTTGTGGTGTGCAAATTGACTTGCGAACGGTAACAGCAGCGATAAATTATTTTAATTTGATTACCCCCGGATGCTGATTGGGAACCAATTAATAATAATAAAAACACCAAAACTAGCAGCTTTTTTCCATGACCTTAGGCCAAACTAAAACCACAAGAATGACATTAAGGAAATTCTCATTAACAGTGGCTGTTCGTTGTGGAAAAGTTCCACTGTATATACATGTTCATATATATATGTATGTATGTCCATACCGATACGGATGCAGTACATTTTCCACTTAATTCAATTAAAAACTTTCAACTCCGTTTCCATGTAAATCTGTGAATATTACCACGATTTTTTCCTTGCGTTAATTAACGATTGGTATTCGCTAGCAAACTGAATTAAGATAAAACTATTGAAGCGTACAATTTCTAGAAGTTTTTATGTTCATTTAAAGACTAAAATTCCTACAGCCCCAGAGAATTTTGCCTTGCATAAACACACATATAATTTATTTGACTACCCCAAAAACTACAATCGATTAATTCGTTGTAAATCCGATGGTGAACAATCATTTCAAATTCAATTCGTACAAGCCGCACACTTGAATGAAATATTTTTAAATCTAATACAACGAACATCTGTACAAACATTTACAAATGCCATATCATAACTATATTTTGTTTTTTTTTTGTTTTGTTTAAATAATCTATAATTGATGACTCTTAGTAAAATGGTATACATTGTGGGGCGATAGCCTTGTTCTGATGTTTGACACTGAATAGAGGAAGGAGGACAACTGCAGCTGCAACAATTGAATTGACATACAAAACATAGTTTTGTATTTTGCGGCCATCTATTTCTTTATTTATATACATGTTTTTTTTTTTTCATTTTGACAGCATGGTTATAAATGAATGTTATTTTATTAGTTAAGCCATAAAACTGTGGAATATTTACGAGCATTTATTTCATTGTTTTATTTGTAATCTCTTTGTGGTTACCAGAAAACATCAACAACAACAAAACGAACTGAAACGAAACAGTAAAATTATGATATTTTATTGACAAACGAAATGTTGAAAACACCAAAACAATTGCTTGGATTACGTTTTTAGTGGTGATTTCAAAAAATATATAGTACAGTCACGAAAATTGATCCTTACATAAGGAGAAAATAATTTAAGTTTCGTAAGATAAGAACTACCCTTTTTTATATCAACGGCGCAAATCAAAAAAAAAACGACGAAACTTCGAAATCACACAATATTTTAAAAAGACTCAACTTCGAAACAAAAATGGTGAAAATCTTGCAGTCACGCAAAAATTAAAAAGTTTCCGAACCGTGTTATCTCTCGTAGAGGTGATCAGCGTCGATTCAAGACCTCAACAATATAATTCGTGAGGCTATCGCGGACATAGGCCAGCCACACAAATTTCCATGTAGTAAACCGATACGATCCGTATAATTTAGTTACCGAAAAGTTTTCAGTTGTTAAAAAGAATTATACGGGAATCCTTAAAATACAATTGTAAATGTATAAAAGTGGACGGCCGTCTGCGACTATTAAACAAGTAAACCTTGGTTCAAAACCGGGTAAGACAATCAAACGTTTTTCAGCAGCTGTTTTTCCTTCTCGTAAATTCTGGCGACTTTACGAGTAAGAGAGTAATCTCTAAGCCTTGTTAAACTTCCCTAGAAAAGCATTAGCCGTTCGTAGTCGGCTTTAAACAGTAGGTCCCGGTCGGTGAGTATACAAAATTATGGAAAAGTCCACTTACACTACTCAACAAAATGAAAAAAATTTCATGTACTCCGGATGCGATAATTTTTTCTGTGTAGATAACCTTGACATGAGCTCGAAAAACGCAATAAAAATTTTTTTTTTCGTTTGGTTTTTGTTTTATTTTTTTTTTTTTAAATTTTAAAAAAAAATTTTTGGTTAATTTGTTTCGTCCGGCATAACTCGGGAACCACTAGCCCGATTTAATTGAATTAAATTTTAAAAAATTTAAATTTACAAACCTTTACTCAATTGCGAATAAAAGCGAAACGCGTGCATCGATTTTCATGATCTTTGGCTCATTTTTTAAAATTTAATTCAATTAAATCGGGCTAGTGGTTCCCGAGTTATGCCGGACGAAACAAATTAACCAAAAAAATTTTTTTAAAATATCTACACAGAAAAAATTATCGCATCCCGAGTACATTTTGACTGTTGACTAGTGTTATTATCACCATCTTGTTCCTTTTTCTAAATATACCACGGCGTCTTATCACTACGATAATGTATATCTTATTGAAGCTAGTACAATTTTATGCTTTCAACAAAAAAGGTAAAAAAACCATGCCAAGATTTACAGAAATCTTAACAGTAAGTAAATGTATAAAATCCTTATCACAAAATATACCCAATCCAACAAATTCATTCGAATGAAAAGTCTTCACTTATTTTTGGCCTCATTATCAAAATGTTGGCAACATTAAGTCTCATCTTGATACGTTTGACCAACTTTTAAAGTGTGGATGGTCAGAATATCGCCCCTATATATGTTACATTTTACAGCAAGCTCCGGACATCCATATACACATTCCGCCATAGAATAAAAGATCGGGAATATACGTTGTGAAGTGAAAATTAAACCACAGCCAAAGTTTCAAGAAAAAAAAGTAGCTGTTGACAAATTTGCGCACAGCACTACTACGGGAAGAAAAAAAAAATACCTCCAGCCAAGATAAAAAAATGTCATAGGAATGCAAAAGAATGTGGGGAGAATCCCATTGAATGTTATACCAACTACAGCCAACCGTCCAAAGAGGAATAACCAAACATCCAGTACACAGTGGGGGTAATGCGAAAGTACAACAGCGAAGTAACTCAATATTATTTTTTTTTTATTATTATTATATATTTGTTCCATTTGACATTTTTTTTTTCAAACAGTGGTTTGGTTCACGATTTGGTTCACAGACAAAAAAACAGTGATATGGTTCGGGTTTCAAACCCGGTTCGGTTTTAGTTCGCACCTTTGACTATGGTTTTTAACCCGGACATATTTCGCGGGAAATTTTCCGATTTTTTTACTTATTAGTCGGGATTCCCGGGAATAAAATATTACCAACAAATGCAACTATGTATGATTTTACGCAATTTTTTACAATTCAATTATGGGTTTCAACTGGGAAGTTATACGATTTTTTACTTACTGCCTGTTTCCATAAAACGAATTTGTTCGTTCGTTAGAAATCGTTAATATTGAAAGCGCTATAGAATTGATTTCATACTTCATTCAATTCTGTTTTCCAGATGTATGTTAGATATCGATATATGGAACACGATCCCAAAAGAATTTGCTCTCATTACTGACAGAAATCCATTTTATTGGGTCTTTAATTTTGACAATATGTAACGAAGAAACAAATTTGTTTTATGGAAACAGGCAGTTACTGAAACATTCTTGAACTAGTTGATAGTGTTTATAAAAGTTTATAAAATACTTAAATTATTTATATGTTTAAGTTTTGTTAAAAAAAATATTTTTTTTTTTTTTGAAATGTTTTATTTTTTTCCTTGGATTTGATTATTTTATAGAAAATCAAATCCCAGGAAAAAAATAAAACTTAAAAAAAAAATGTGTAATTCCGGGGAAGACGTCGAAAAACTTCCCCGTTGTGGAAAAAGATCGGAAAATTATAAACCATAGTAACGATATAAAGAACTTACAGGAACTAATCGATGGCTTAATTTAGAAAGCGCATAACTCGCATTTTCGTAACTTTACAGGAGAAGGTAAAAATAAAAATATTTGAAAAACTTCAGACATAAACAATTTTTTAAATAAAAATGTGCAACAAATTCAATTCTAAACCTATTTTTTACGCCCTTTTGCAAAAGGGCAATAAATCCGGTATTTTTTATCACAAAGCCCTGAAATGTTTATGGGATGTGGATTTGAATGGTCTACCAAAATAGGTAAAATCGCGATTTTGCAAAAAAACCGAGTTACGCCTTTTTTAAATTAAGCCATCGTAATGGACCAACTGCTAGCTACACCTCATTGGTTTGTGATCCAATTATACAGGGTTCTTCAACAAGATGTGTTATTGTGGTATTCAAAAAAAAATTACACTTTTTGAGATAAATGATCGGATGTTTATTTCATAATAAAGAGGAAGGTAATGAAAAACAACATCAGCCAAATGGCCAATATGACGACGCTTACAGGACCATATCCTTTTAATGAAATTTGTCATAACCAAATCGCAAATTGGCTGCCCTATGTCCTCGATAGCCTCACGAATTCTATCTATGAGGTCTGGAATGGACGCTGGGCTGTTGGCGTACGCATGATCTTTCAGGTGGCCCCAAAGGAAGAAGTCGCAAGGTGTTAAATGACAAGATCTCGGTGGCCAATTGTGATCAACTCTTCGAGAGATAACACGGTCGGGAAACTTTTCCCGTAAAAGAGCAATGGTTTCGTTGCTTGTGTGGCACGTAGCGCCGTCTTGTTGAAAGTAAACGTTGTCCAGATCAATATCATCCAACTCCGACCACAAAAAATCATTAATCATCTCTCGATAGCGCAATCCATTCACCGTAACTGTTGATCCAACCTCATTTTCGAAAAAGTAAGGTCCAATGACCCCGCCGGACCATAAAAGTAACACGTTGAGGATGGGGAGGCTTCTCAGCAATAACTCTTGGGTTTTTCGAGCCCCGGATGCGACAATTTACCTTGTTGACGTAGCCACAGAGGTGGAAATGAGCCTCATCAGTCAAGATTATTTTTCGATGGAATTCCGGATAATTTTCATGCATTTCAAGGACCCAGTCAGCAAAGACACGACGTTGTTGATGATCGGCCGGCTTTAGTTCTTGTGTTAACTATGCATTTTAAGCCTTATGAATCAAGTCTGTATGCAAAATACGGTGTAATGACGTTTGTGGAATGTCCAATTCCAAAGAACGACGAGGAATGGACAAACCAGGGTTTCTTCAACACTTTGGGCTACAGCGGCAATATTCTCAGTTGTTCTTGTAACTTGTCCCAACAGCTCGAATTTGTCCACCAATTTCTGTATTGCGATCCGACAAGGTGCTTTACGACGACCCAAAAATGCTTTAGTTTTGCGAACTGTGTCTGCAAGATTTTCACCATTTTTGTAGTGAATTTTAATAATTTCAATGCGTTGTTGAGGCGTGTATCGTTCCATTTTTAGTAATGGCGAAGTTTCTACTTGTCAAATGTCATAGAATAATAGCTTCAAAAGTGACAGCTACCGAAATACCGGGTGATTCAAAATAACCGAATCCTGTGGTTGCTTCGACAAAATATATGTACAATTGTCAAAATCTAGATTATGCCGAATATACGTTGATTTATGTATAATTTTGGTAGTACGCAACAAATTAGTTTGTTATAAAAACGGAAAAGTGAGACAGCCCAGATACCCAAAATAAAAACGGTTGCAAATGAAAATGTTTTCTTTTTCGCTCTCAAAATCCCCCATTGTGCCAAACAGCTGCAGTAGAAACAAGGGGAACAGCAGCACCATCAAAACCCAAATTAGAGTAAAGGGAAATTCTAGTAGTCTTCTGGTTGTTTGTCGTTATCGTTGTTGTCGATGATGTCGTCTGTGTGTAGCTGGTGTTGTCGAGTCATTGGTCAAGTTTGCTTGTAAAGATATACCACTCATAAACCATATTGGGTCGTGGTTGGTCGGATGGGTTGTTTTTATGATTTGAATCTTCTGCCTTGTTCCTTTTGGTCTGTTATTCTAGATGTTTTGTGCGGTTTTTTGTCCTTCCTCATGTGTCTTCGCTGGCTGTTTGCTCTGTGATTGTGGTCTTGTTATTATTACGTACTTTTTCCCATCATATACGTACGTATTCTGTTTCTTTTTTCACTTTGTTCAGTTAAAGGGAACGATTGATTTGTGTTCTGGTTAAATTTTTTTTTTTTTTTTTGCCATACAAAAGGAAATGTTTTAATAACCGTTATCGATATAAGAATGATAAGTATACAAGGGGGAAAAGTATCGAATTAATAAATAACAAGTGTGAGCCAGGGATGGTAAATAGGAGTGTTTGTAGCAATCTGTGTACGAAAATTATATATTAGATAATTTTTAATGGCTTACTTATTATCTTAAAATTAGGAACTGAATGAGTGATGTAGCATTACATGTGGACCGATCAAAGTGTTTGAAAAGTATGCCAAAACCTCCAGAACGGAGACGTGGTCAACATTTACATGCATTAATCTTTAAAAAGTAAATGGCACGGCACTGATTTATCGATCCAAAGAAATATTACATCCATATTTAAAAATTGTCTGTGTTTTCTTTAATTTTCAACAAAAAAATAGCCCCGAAGGTTTATTTACAGCCCAGACAAATGATCACTTTCTGCGTACATTGCCGTCATTTTTTCTCCTACGAATGATAGGAATGTATGAAAACAATACAAAAAAGGGCTATGCTTAGGTAATTTATTGAAAAATAGCAAGTATAGTTTTTTATCTGATATATTCGTCCTATGGCACGTTATGTGATCCTTCAGTTCTAACACATTGAATGTTTACATAAAGGTGTTATTTTGAATCACGCGGTATTTGGGTAGCTGCCACTTTTAAAGCTGTTATTATTTGACATTTGACAAATAGAAACTAAGCCATTACTAAAAATGGCTCAACAACGCATTGAAATTATTAAAATTCACTACAAAAATGGTGAAAATCTTGCAGTCACAGTTCGCAAAACCAGAGCATTTTTGGGTCGTCGTGAAGCACCTTGTCGGACTGCATTATAGAAATTGGTGGAAAAATTCGATCAGTTGGGACAGAGAGACTGAGAATATTGCCGCTGTAGCCCAAAGTGTTGAAGAAAACCCAGGTTTGTCCATTCCTCGTCGTTCTTTGGAATTGGACATTCCACAAACGTCATTACACCGTATTTTGCATACAGACTTGGGTCTTAAGGCTTATAAAGTTCAGTTAACACAAGAACTAAAGCCGGCCGATCATCAACAACGTCGGGTCTTTGCTGATTGGATCCTTGAGATGCATGAAAATTATCCGGAATTCCATCGAAAAATAATCTTGACTGATGAGGCTCATTTCCACCACGGTGGCTACGTCAACAAGCTAAATTGTCGCATCTGAAGTTCGGAAAACCCAAGAGTTATTATTGAGAAGCGTGACGGTTTATGGTCCGGCGGAGTCACTGGACCTTACTTTTTCGAAAATAAGGTAGGATCAACAGTTACGGTGAATGGATTGCGCTATCGAGAGATGATTAATTATTTTTTGGGGTCGAAGTTGGATGATATTGATCTGGACAAAGTTTACTTTCAACCAGACGGCGCACTGTGGCGCCTTTTCCCTAAAAGCGTTGCAAAAATCAAAAATTTGACAGAAGAATATGATAAAATGAATAATTACATCTGATAGAGAACTTCTCACTGATTAAGAATCCAAAAAAAATTTGAAATCGGATAAAAATTATGAATTCTAGCGTCAATCAAAGTGGAAAATTTATCGGACTTACAAAAAATGTTTAAATAAAAAAAAAAATATCATCTTTTGAATTGAATTTCAGGCAAACTATGCAACCGATCATTAATTTTTTGGTGTCGGATGAAAGGTATGTTAATTCCAATGAGTCGATGTAGAAAAAGGGTTATTCGGTCCAATATTTTTTTTCAGGCGCAATTTTGCAAACACATGATATTTGGGTCATTTTTCACACTTAATAGCATAGAACAAAAAAAGTGACGGTTTGTGACGGGAACTATTAAACAGAGGTTGTTATGTATTTAATACTCTAACTTATTTTCTTGAAATTGGGTTCCTATACTTGCCCGTGTACATGAAAAAACAATAAAACTGTAACAACTTTTACTACAAAAAGATACATTTAATTGTAGTGCCATCTCTGATGACACGCAACCCTGCAATAACTCTCCACTAATTATCTACTACTATTATTTACAACTGTAAGAAAGTCTTGTTAAGTATTAAGTAAAGAGAAACGACAATTTAAATGACAAAATTTTTTTTTTAAATTGTGAGCAATATTTTACAAAAAATTAAAAAATAATTTAAAAAAAAACATTTTTTTGTAAATCTTTTCTGGAATAATTTTAAATCATAAAAGCCTTTAAAAACAAACATAAAACATTTAAAATGTTAAAAAAACATTTTATTATACTTCCCATAAAATTGATTTTTCCACAAATTTCAACTTTGCTAACCCATAAGTAGGCCCCTACAAAGCGTAGCACCCTTTCCAAACGCTCATTTCATAGGCTGAATAGTTATCTATCATATGCTGTTTAAAGTGTTCAATTATCTTATTCGGTTCAAAAGATATGATTTTTGCAACGAAAAAACTCAAATGGCGCCACTGTGCGGCGCTACGTGCCACAAAAACAACGAAAGCATTGCTCTATTACGGGTAAAGTTTCCCGACCGTGTTATCTCTCGAAAAGGTGATCACAATTGGCCATCGAGATCTTGTGATTTAACACCTTGCGACTTATTCCTTAAGGGCCACATGAAAGATAAGGTCTACGCCATCGAGGACATAGGGCAGCCACTTTGCGATTTGGTTATGAATAATTTCGTTAAAAGAATATGGTCCTGTAAGCGTGGTCCTGATGGCTATTTGGCTGATGTTGTTTTTCATTATTAAGGAAGGTATGCCTCCTCGTTATTATGAAATAAACAACCGATCATTTATCTCAAAAAATGTAATTTTCCTTTGAATAGCAAAATAACACCTCTCGTTGGAGAACCCTGTACAAATTCAACATCACTTTCGGTAGCGTATCATGCACCTAAGACCCATTCCCTTGTCTTAATCCTTTTTATATCTAACAGAAGTGCTGGTAATTATTTTTGTTTTTGTAATTTGAACATTTTCATACAGAAAGGCCTCGTGGTAAGTTATAACTTCCCTCCCTACTTGTTACAATTCCCAACTATCAATTATTTAAGTACTTTCATTTTGTTGCACGACTGCTTCGTTTTTTTTTAATATTTGTGGTCTCGGTTTCTTTTCATTTTCTTTCCTGTCCATGTGTTCCACATTTCGTTTCAGGGTTTAAATCTTATTGGTACAAATTTTGACATTCCTTGGGCTCAATTGTTTTTGTTGTGCAGTGGTTTCCATAGTTAATATGCGCTGTTATTGCCAAGTGGGTATTGGTTTGATAAGTTCAGTCAACACGGGAAATTTGTTAAAAAGTTACGGATCTTATTGGTCACTGTGTATTGAAAAGGAAAACTTTTGTTAAATTTCGAAAATACCAAAAAAAACTGACCGAAAAACAAAATTTGTGCTGAGTTTTGAAAAAATCAACATTTTATTTCTTTCGAAAACTGAAAATTGCGCTAAATAGAGGATTTGACCGAGATGAATGTTGTGGTAATTGAGAATTCGAGCCAGATAGTTGTATCGCTTACACATAAATTCTAAAAATATTTATTTAAACCGTTTTTCGAAAACTGACCGAAATATTTCGAAAACATTTTTGAAAAAACAAACAAATTATTGGTTTTTTGCAATAATTTTGTGAATGTTTTAGATTTTTTAAATCTGAATACAGATCCATACCATCGAAACCACCTCCTAAATTGAAATAAGCGCTTTTTAGTTTAGCGTGTTATATGATAGAAGGAGCACTAGTTATCAGTACATATACACTCTCAATTTGATCATGTCATGATAGTCAAAAGACCGCTTCCGGTGTATAAAATGTACATTCGACACTAATTGCCGTAATGAAAAAAAAAAACTGAGAACGATTGACGTTTTAGTGACAGCAGATATTCTGCGAGTTTTCCACTTACATATTCTAATTGCTCCGAATAAAGCACATCACGTACTTAGGATTTGTTTGTTTCTTCTAACAACTTCTACATTGGTCGTAAAGAAATGGGAGTAACTAAAAGTAAATAGATTTTAATCGAGACAAGATTGATGTATTCTGTTAATTTACATACCCCGCCTCGTATTAATATGTAGCTAGAACAATGTTGCAGGAGCGAAAGGGAAAAATAAAACAATAACAACGAAAAATTCCAATTTACAAGTCAAGCTCCACTCTATACAATTTTAATGAATTGCACCAGCATCCAGGCTGGCCTGGCAGGCATCTGGTTGCTCGGTTGGTCATGGATTCCGTATTGTAGCCCGTTACCCGTGCTCTTGCTCCACACACTGCAGCTGTACATATTTGATGTTTTGATTTCGTTGGCCATACATTTTTGTCTCTCTCTCCATCTTTGTCAGGGCAACTGGTTACTGGTTGGTTCTATTAAATTCCTACGAGATTTTTGTGTGGCTGTTCGCTTTTTTCATGATTTTTGCTTCCAAGGAGAGGATTGTTTCGTATTTGTGCTTTTTTTTCAGGTCTTCCACTTTTTTAATCAACTCCCAGGTATGTTGCAGAGATTGAGATTATACGAACGGCTGGCAAATTTTTGAGTTTGTGGTGAATTTGTTAAGCAGGTAATCTCTTAAAAGGCTCTTAAATGTTTAATGACAAACCATTTTTCCATCAAGAGAGTGCCACTCTTATACACCGCCAAAGGTTTATTTGTTCAGAGTGTTTCAATAGAGATCCATCCAAAGAGAACGCTCAAGGTAACAATGTTATGTATGTTAATCGGCCATCTACTGTTATACCCTACACTTCAGTACAGAGTATTATGATGAAATTTGCAGCGTTATAACTTACTTATTTCCCTTAACATTACATAAAGAAACAGACGTGGTCTTGTCGCGAATCGGAGAGCTGGGATCAGCGCTACCACTTTACTACAATTGTAGTAGATCTACTACTTTTTCTTCATCCTTAAATTTATGTACGTACATTTTGATTTTGCTACATTTTGTGTACATTCGTGAAATAACAAAAAAAATCCCGTTATGAATTAGGGCTAGGTAAATTTTTGACAAATATTTGACCACAAAACAAACACCAGCGCCGAAGAAGATTGCATAGCACAGACCGAATTGTCGATATATTTTGTGCGGCGGGTTGCCGCCGGTATTTTTCAGTTTATGAATTTCATAAAAGTGTCCCAATCGATTTAAATAAAATAAATTATTTTTTATTTAAAAAATCAACTAATTGAATCTGATTTGATTTTTTTTAAACATAATGTATCCTTCCAAGGCACAGTTTTCCACAATACACTATTTCCCAGTGTTTGAAAATCTGCTACATTTTAACAAAAAAATGTAGCAGATTTGCTACATTTTCTTCGCCTCAAAGTGGTAGCACTGGCTGGGATACTATTTGTACCTACCGACTGTTTAAACCGGCTCCGAACTGCAAATACTTTTCCTAGAGGAGTTTTCAGATGGCTTAGAGATTACTCTCTTACTCGTAAAGTCGCCAGCATTTACCGCTGAAAAATAATTGATGTTCTTACTAGGTTCCGACCCTGGGTTTACTGTGTGATAATCGTACACTCTAGCGACCGTCCACAACGTTATAAAAGGAAGTAACATACCTCGTTATCCATTATATTATACCGATCGACTCAGCGTTATTTTCAAACCTGTATTTGTGGACAAAGTTCAGTTGGTAATGCAATTTGACAAAACGAAATGAAATCTAAAATATTTAAAAAAGTTTCCCTAACTTATTCGACTTATTTATTAAGATTATGCGGGACAGACAAAAGTCTATGTATGAAACCGAAGTATGCTGCCGAAAGAATCTGAAAATATATAAATGTTCGAATACAAGAGCTCGATCGACAAATATAGAGAGGTCATCTTGAAGGTGAGGGTACTTTAAATTATCCGGCCCTGATGTGTTTTAGCATTTCTGTTGCTATGGACGATTGTTTTGTCGTAGACCATAAATAAATGTTTGATTCTATTCTTAAATGTTCAATATTCTTCCTAAGCAACTGTTGGTGAAGACTTGAAAGGAGATTCAAAATGCACCAACCATATTGACTGTGGGTCAAGCTATCATACATTCACGCCAAATGAAGGGAATCTGTTGTGGTTTATATACCGAAAACGGAAAAACTATCACACACTAGTCCCAAGGTCTTCCAGCCTATTAGTCTCTCATCCTTCCCTCTAAAGACCTTGGGGAGGATGTTGGACGTATACTTACGAACGAGCGTTGTAACCGGGCAAATATCTGCATGCCAACATGCTTATAGTAAAGGCACATTTACGAAAACGGCGGATTATGTTTTAGTAAGTCATATGGATAAATCTATTCACCAGAAGGAATGCATAGAGGGTGCCTTCAATAACATTCTACCTCATTGAATTAATAAATGGGTTACATACGCTTAGACGTATAACCTCAACCCTAGGTATATCGACCCTTGCAAGAAGGGTGTACACAGGCACCTCCCATCCCTTATTTGGAATCGAACCCTCAAGAACATTCTAATAGAACTAGAAAGATCAGGCTGTAGAGTCGTCGCTTATGCAGACGACCATTTAGCGGTGATGTGTATTACGACGGCGTTACGTACTACCCCTACCGCGGATCTAGAGACCATACTGCGCAGGCAAATGGAGGCAGCGTCTGCAATCCGCCTTTGACAATCTTTACACTGGTCATACGGTTCCATTGGTCATGGAAAGAAGAACGTCGACAAACATATCCCCAACAAGCAGGACTGGAAGGTGCATATCCTAGGTAAAGAACAGTTCTAAACTAGATGGTAGAGTAGGCTTCGGAATCCACTCAATGGAACTAGCATTAGACCTATCGATTAAGCTGCCAGGGGTTTTTCAAACAGAAATTATGGCGATCGGGAAAGTTGATCAGTGGATGGAACGCAACGTCATGACCGCTACAGGCATCAATATCTACTCTGACAGACAGGCTGCGATAAAATCTCTGAAATATGTATTCCTGAATTCATGAACTGCCCATAACTGACGAGCAATTTGATATGTAACGAATTTGGTTGCCGATTACAGTAACATTGCAGAGAATGATAGAGCAGATGAGCTGGCCCGATGTGCGACAACATTCCCCTATCCATATGCAAGCCCAATCCCCGATTAGAAGCTTTCAGACAGGCGAACGATAGATAGTCTGAGTCTAGTACATGCCGGAATGCCAGGCAAATCTGGCCATGTTTAACCCAAATCCCTCATACCTGGATCAACAATAGCCGGTGGCTGTAATCACTAGACTCTGTTTGATAGGCAGACATGCAGCCAGACTAGGAGTCCCGGCGTATGAGAATTGCAGAAGCTTCGGCGACGATGAATAGGAGCGTCGAACACATCATATGCTCGTGTCCGGCTATTTATTAGAAGAGATTTAAATTTTTAGATGTAAATAAACGACCTCGGAGGTTTCCTGCATACTCAGGATGGTCAAATGGGAACTAATGGGATGAAACTCAAAACGTTCAAAGGTTTTTTTAGTTCATTGCGAGATCCGATTAATCATCAGCACTGTCGTTTTTTCTATGAAATAGTAACATTTGTGAGTGAGTTTTAGGTAAATTAATTGCTCGACCCCAAAAATAGTAAGATGCCACAACTTTCCAGGATAACAGAAAAAAATGAGCAGTATTCCAAAATCAACAACTTCAAATGCGTGTAAGAAAAAATATCGCATAGAACTAAAAGAACCCTTCAAGGTTTTGTTATGGATAATCTCAACTTTAATTTGCAATTGGTCTATCCCATTCGCATTGGGAAAGTTCGATTTTGTAATACTGTGTAATAAGACAGCCACCGCTACCTAACTTAATCTAATTATTCAGTTTTATTTAAAATTATCTTGACAATAGATTATTATCGTTTACTATACGCCAATATCACAGAAATCAGTATATAACACTAATTTGTGGTAATTAAACTATAAAGTTACCTATTATATACGTATTAGGAACAATGAAAAACCAGTGAACAAGTTGCAATCGGGTAAAGCGACTTATATATACCCTTACCCTCAGTAAAAACATATAAGTCTCATATTCTAAAGTATCGGAAAGTCAAAAGTGAGCGTGGCTACCACCAATGGAGGTAACATCAGATGAAATGTCATATTAGCAACCAGTGGAAAAGTTACAGTCGGGTAAACCGACTTATATATACCCTCACCCATACCCATACAAGTCTCATATTCCATAATAGCAACCTTAAAATAACGCAACCTTATAGAAAAATATTGTATTACACGTTTTTACAAAAAGGGCGGAATAGAAAGCAGAGTTATTCTCGAAAATGGTATGTAGGTACCGGAAGGGGAGTTGTCAGACTACCAAGTTTTTGTCCAAAACTTTGTCTAGCAATAGCTTTACTAAATACAGAATTGGGGCTAGATCGCGTAGGTCATATTGGTATTATTACACGATTTCTAAGGTAGGCGGGATGGTACATTTGTATGGGAGGTTCCAGAACGGGAGACTTCCGAGTGTTTGTCCAAAACATTGTCTAGCTATACCTTTACTAAATACAGAGTTGGGCCAAGATCGAACTGGGCGTATTGATATTATTACACGATTTATAAAGTGGGCGAAATAGACGATTTGTATGGGAGGTTCCAGAACGGGAGACTTCCGAGTGTTTGTCCAAAACATTGTCTAGCTATACCTTTACTAAATACAGAGTTGGGCCAAGATCGAACTGGGCGTATTGATATTATTACACGATTTATAAAGTGGGCGAAATAGACGATTTGTATGGGAGGTACCCGAATATTAAACCATGCCAAATTTCAGAGTGATTGCTTAACTCTTTCGAAAGTTATCGTGCGTACCAGCAGGACAGACAGACGGACATTGCTTAAACGATTTAGAAAGTCATGAATCGAATTTGGTTCATAGACACTAATGTGAAAATTTCTATGTGTTACACTTTTGAGCCGTATCAACTGATATATACCCTCCTACCCGTAGGTTGAGGGAATAAATAGATCTTCCAACCAACATGACTGATATTTCAATACCAAGACTACATTTTCGAGAATTACTAAATGGGATAAAATGAGTTTAGGATGTGTATTCTACAACTACTACATTAGTAATGTAAAATTTGTTTCAAACCCAAACGAAATTAAGAAAATGTTCTCAGGAGATCAGAGAACTTCAGAATTGTATAGTAGCCAGTCCTATGCCACTGAATTTATCAGCCCGATTATGAAAACTCCCAGGAAGTTAATTCCCGGGGATTTTTTTTTTTTGAGAATAATATCGTCTTTTTCTAAACAGATCGGGAGAATTATGATAATGGACAGACATTTTCGATTATTGGGAGTCAGTTTTTTTGTTTCACTCCCGGTCTGTTTACAATTTAAGGATTTTTATCTGAAGTTTCCATAATCAGGCTGTATATTTCATCTAAATCTACTGGCACCCCTTGTATATCACATCAGGAAATTGAAGCTAATTTTTTCCAAACATTTTTGTTTCTTTCATTTCCGACACAGGTATTACTGCTTTTTAATCGTAGCATAAACCGTTTTTACTAGGAGCTTACTTTTAACTCGTTTTTAATTTTAAACCGTCATTTAAGACGAAAGGTTATTTTCTTCACATAATGATGGGTGGATTATCCAAGAACCTTTTTAATATCTACTTCTGTTATTAGTTGAATCCATGAGACTTTCTCAGGATGGGATGAAATGGTGCAATTGTTAGCAAGAGCAGATGTTGAAGAACAGATCTAGAAAATAAATGTTTAGTCGAGCCTCTACGACTATAAAATTAAGATTAATACTGTATACATGTTATATAGAATCTTTCTATGTCTGAAATACATCTTGTCATAAAGATTTCAACTGTCTAGTCTAGAGAGATAGTCAGGAATTCTCAGCTCCTTCTCATGTTTACCATATCCCACATCAGTTTACCCAGACACGAAATACTAGACTTTCGCAGGGAATTTGTTTCTGTGATGTAAAACTTCAACAATGTGGAATGACCAAGTAGCTAATTTTATACAAGCAATCCGAAGTATGTACTATGTAATAATTCTCTCCAATTTCAATATTGATTGAAATAAAAAATTGCGTTGGTTAAATTTCATTGCAAACACATTTACATGTTCATAAGCCGGGAAATAACATGTCCCATAAAACTGATAAGTTGGTAATAAGTAAGCTCAAGCTGTTGTCCACGACTACTTCGCACAAATCTCATACTCGTAGACATATTTTTGCTATATGAAAAATAAGTCTCAGACATTGAGACATAACACTGCTATTCTGAGACATAATTATGTATAAACATTATTTAGTTAAATTTTACCTAATCCAAAGAAACTACACCGTTTTCCATGTATCACTTGCAATATTTTCGATATATTCGTCAACATCATTTAATGGGATTTTTTACAGATTAATTTTTTATTTCTGTAGGTATAAAAAATTAAAATTAATTCAAAAGCATTAATTTAAATGTATACATAGAAAAAAGAAAAAAGGGAGCGTTGATGGTTGCTGCTCCCAGAGCATTTGAAGTGACGATAACTTCCACACATTCCAGTAGTCTACTTCAACTTCTTCTTGGGGCGCAAGTTGTTGGTGTGTCCACACTTCTTCTTGCGACAGTTGGTAGCACGAGGATGGAGACGAGCGTAGCACTTACGGCAGATCATCTTGTCGCAGTTGTATTTTTGAGCCAAAATACGCAATGAGGGTTCAATGATACCACCACGAAGACGGAGCACCAAATGCAAAGTGGACTCCTTTTGGATATTGTAGTCGGACAATGTGCGACCATCTTCCAATTGTTTGCCAGCGAAGATTAGACGTTGTTGATCTGGGGGGATACCCTCTTTGTCTTGGATTTTGGCCTTGACATTCTCGATGGTGTCGGAAGGCTCGACCTCCAAGGTGATGGTCTTACCGGTGAGGGTCTTGACGAAGATCTGCATTTTTCTGCAAAATGAAAAACACCACAATCAGTATCATCATAATATTTTGGCAAACTGTTCTTTATCTATTTCCACAAAACACATTTTCACAATTTGCGACGTGTTCGTCTTATTGAAAATTTGTAAGGTTATGTTGATTGTTTTTTTCTCTATACTCTGTCAACATATTTTCCACTTATTTTATGAAACTCGACAAGTATTCATATTTGTATCACCTTTTTAATATATGGAATGTGTTTTTGTGGAGTTTTTTCCAATAATTTTCACTATTTTTTATTAAATTTTTTTCTTACCTTCAGAAACGTGCAGTCAAATGCTAATCAAAAGTTAAAAAGGAAATTTCCAAGATGGCGGGAAATTTTGCTGACATTTCTACACATGGGAATTTTATTTTACAGTTGGTGTTGCCAACCCAATATTTGTACTGTGGGTAATAACTTATAGCACATTGAGACTGTAAAATCATCATTAATTTCTCCTAATTTGAGAACGAACAAAGCTTGAATTTGTTTTCGCATTAACGGGCAAAATCATAAGTTAGAGGACTTCAATTTTGTTATTTTTCTTTAGAAATTTCATGTTTAGCATCAGACTGACTAGTTTTAATGCTGCATTCGGATATGCAGTTTAGATTTCATCTATAAATATATGTGTATGTTACAAATGGTTTTGAAGTTAACAGATAAGCTGTGGTCAATGCGAGTTGGTATTAACAAACATTGCAAATGAACCATATTTTTAATCTCTTTAATTTTTTTGTTGATTTTTGTATGTACATATGGAAAAAAAAATATGTGTCCAAATGAAATGTTACAATTCCTGATGTTCCGTGCAAATATATCCATTTGTCGCGAGAATAAAGAAGACATTAGAAGTGAATTAAGATTGTAATTATCTGATACTAATGTATTTAATTTTTTTTTTTAGATTTCCGACTTAGTACCACCACTACCAATGTCATTTGTTTTTTTAATATATGCTACAAGCATCCGTGGAAGAAATTATTATTCAAAAATAAGACAACAAGTCTGAACAAGTCTTACTGCCGGGTTTCATGATGTATGATCATGGCGTCTACTTGTAGAATGACGCTTTAAAAAACAATACTTTAATTTTCTTCAGGAAGTCAGTGAGAATTGTGAACTTCAATTGCTGTTGCCCTTGTTTTAACAAAAAACAGGAGAAAAATATATATTAAAAGATAATTGCAAAATTATTTATTAATATATAAGTAACATTACAAAAGAAAATTTCCTTTTAAAATTTGAACTTAAAATATTTAGTTTTTGTTTACATCATTTCTATCTGCTTCTGGATTTATTTCTCGGTATTTTTCAAGCAGTACATAATATTTCTCATTTTGTTTCTACAATCACTATTAAATTCCAAAGTAAACAATTTATCTTCTTTCTTGCACGTTTTTACGCAATCTTTGAGATGAATTACATTTTTCCTCTAGTTAGACAAAACAAGAAAAAAGGAAGTCAAGGGCACTGAATACTCACTGCAACTTCATAAATCTATAGGAAAAACATCCACTTTATAATAATATTATATAATATTATATGTAGCATAAAACCATGTTCGTACTTGAAAACAAAATTCATTTTATTTATTAATATTCCAAAAGTAACCGAGCCTTTAGGCCTTATATAGTTACAAAATCTACATCCAGTTATAAATAATTTTTTTAACTTAAAATGAAAATTCACTAATAAAAATATTTAAATAATGTAGCGACCCAAATTACGCAATAAAAAGTAAAAAAAAACAAGTGCCAAATACCAAAATCTAGAATAAACAACTACTAAAGAATATTGTGGAAATTGACATGTTAAATGTCTATTTTTGCTTTACGAAATAAATTATATATGTAAAATCTATTTAATGTCTTAATAAAAATCTATTAAAATAGAAGAGAAATTGAGCCAGAAAATCCACAGTTTTCAATGTATGAATTCATCCCGAAACTAGATTTTAACTCAAATTTGAACGCAGCATATGTCGCCACCACATGGTAGGTTGGCAATTCCATTATAAATTACCCTTCAATTACAGCTAACTTCATAAGGGTTATTTAACATCTGATACCAAACCCACCACTGCATGTCATCGAAAATACACCAAAAGAGAACAACATAACCTGCTTCCACTATAAAAGAGAAAGAGAGCGATTGTATGAATGATTTTTTAAGCAGAATCATTCATTTTCAATCAAGAGTTTTTTTAGCCGCTTGAATGGTTTACTTTAGAAAAAAGTTGTTAAATAATAACTAAGGAATGAAGTAATAAAACTAAAACTAATCCATTATCCAACGTAGAAGTGAAATCGGTTCTGAAGCATTCAATTTAGCTTCGGCACATCATAAAAGACAACGTGGTGGGAATATATATTGAATAGATTGCAAATTGTTGAATTCTGCAATCGTGTTACAAAGAAAAATATGCAAATTCTCCAATGAGACCTGAATAATACCGCAAACGTTTCCATTAAAGTTATTAATAAAACGAACGAGATTATCATGTCCACAGAAGCGGCGCAACAACCCCAGGAGGGGAATGAGGTAAGGCCATAGAATGCTGGTGATGCATGTGAACAAAAAATGGTTAGAATGGTGTTAAGGTCAATGTAGTCGAAATGAACACGTATTCGCCGACATTACGTTTTTGGGTGAAGGGTGTGGAATATATATGCGGGCGGAAGGGGGAATGTCGTAATACCAGCGTAAATAAACGTTGCAACATTGATGTAAAATGCGGGAGGAATAGGCTTGACAAAAAAGTAATCCAAGTACTTATGACCAGTTTCCATAAAACAAATTTGTTCGTTTTTTTAAATCTATTTCCGAACGTAGCCCAGTTTTTATGGGTCCAACTATCGAAAAAAAAAATTCACAAACTAAATTTCATTAAAATCTGATGAAATTCAATTGGGATTCATTGTAAGGGCCCTACATCAAATAGTGGAAAATTTTCCACATGTACTTCCAGGATGACAATGGTAACTCTATTGTTAAAAAAATAGACATCAAAATTCCGAAGAATATAAATTAAAGAAAATATAAATGTACCGAATCAAAGAAGGTAACTCCTCGTTTGCAAGATATAATTTTCAAATATTATAATTGACACTTCCGTCAGAATATTTTTATAAATTAAATGCGACTTACATTGTCGGTACTGAACATCGTCATATGGAGCTAATGCTTTGTTATGCACAGCCCTGTTTTAGTACGAGGAGATAAATGCTCTGGTATAGTTTTCCTAATAGGAGTGGTATACATGTTTCCCTTAATATTCCATTAAGGAAGAAACATTGTATAACAACCGGCACTGTTGAATAGATTGAGCGTTCCTTAAGTGATGAAATTGACAGAAATTTAGCAAGTGGTCGTGACACAGACATAGCAGGTGTTCGTAGCACAAATTTTGTATACTCAAGAGGCTTCTTCCATGCCCCGGGGGGAAATGTGCAACTGCAATTTAAACATCATGATCATGTTTCTGGGACCGTTTCAAACCCTTAGATGTGGTTCACTGTTTAAGCAATAAAATAGACGTAGCAGTAAGCTGTGTACGATATCATTTTTTATACTTACTGACCGGGAACTAGAGCGTGAAACCGACTGAGTGGTACGCAAATTCCTACTATACCACGGCCGAGTACAGTTTATATTCGTTCCAACGACAATCGGATCTACGCTCCGGAATGATCCGAGTTAATCTCGGCCTAGGATTGTCAACCCAGCGACAGCTGTATCTACAGAAAGTGTTTTCCCGAGTCAAAAACTTTCGCCAACTCCATCAGAACTGCTACAACAACATTTTATATCCCGGAGTCTCTGAACATGCTTTAATTTTTGGATCTTGCCGTCCAGTTTTTTGAATATTTTATTTAAGCTAAGAAGCTTTACATTGGATTATAAAGGGTTATCCATTTTGCCTTTTTAAAGTAAACGTTAATAAAACACATATAAAATATTTTTTTCATATTTCTTTTTTATTATAAAGTTTGAACGTTGACATTGTGTGAAACACTACATCGTTTAAATGACCACCACGCGAAGTGTTGCAAGCATTGATTCTTTTGAGGTCATTTTGGACCACTTTTCGGCACATATTAGGCGGTATCTCAGCCATAACTTGACGAATGTTGGTTCTTAAGTCTCAAGAGTTAAAGGTTTATCTGCATAAAAACGGTCTTTCTCGTAGCCCCACAAAAAAAGTCTAATGGTGTCAAATCGCATGATCTTGGAGGCCAGTCGATGTCGCCACGACGAGAAATTACGCGGCCAGGAAATGTCTCTTGCAATAAAGCCATATTCGCTCGAGTTGTGTGGCTTGTGACACCGTCTTGTTGAAACCACATATTCTCCAACTCTTGAGAACTTTTTTCAATTACTTGAGGATTCTCAGAACCCCAAATACCACAATTTTGTTTATTAACATACCCACCGAGTGAGAAATGTGCTTCATCGCTGAAGATTTGTGGCTGTGCCACAATCTCCATAATTTGTACGCGTTGTGTGATAGTTAAGCGATCCATTTTCGTCAATGTCAGACTTCCAACTGAAAAGAAAAAAAATTGGTTTAACAACTTAGTTTGATAGATGTCGAATTCCAGCCCTATACTTTTGAAACCACGAAATGGATAACCCTATACCTTGTGTGTATTCTTTAAATATTTTAATTTTCGATACGGCGTCGTATTTGTGTATTAATTTTTCAGCAGAGAATAAATTGTGCTCGAAATCCTAATTAAAACTGGTTTATCTCACCGCATATTGTATATACTATATATATATGTTCTTGCGTGATTTAGCTTCAAAGGCATGCATGGATGATAAAACCAATGCTAATTTAAATTGTACTGCGAGAAAAAAGCTATTCCTTTTGTTAGAAAAGCCCAAAACACTGTATTAATCTCAGTTTTGTGAATTCCCATGAAAATGGAGAATAATCAAATCTAATGGGATTTGTTTATATTAGTTGTGTTGTGACTTTTCGTTCCAACGTATTCACAGTCGAATATTGGATAAAGCCTTATTTAGTTATTAATGCAACTGCTTCAGCCGGGTTTAAGCAGTAGCAGCCAGTCTGGATGTATACAAATTATATCTCGGCTCTGAATTGAGAGAAATTACCCCTCGGTTCCTTCCTAGAATATTTAGCTTTTCTGTGTTTCAAAAATATGTTGAATATCAACAAATATAGCATTTGCACCGCATACAAACTTTTCAAACCACTGTAATTTCCTATACGCTATATATCTGTATAATTTCTATTCCCATGTCTCAATATATATTAATATTTGTAATCTCCCCTCCAAAGGTTGGGCTTTTACCGATTTTTTTAATTACCAGTTGTCCTCATTTTCACTGATTTCCCTTTTTATTTCAGATCGTCGAAGCGAACGGCGATGCTCCCGTCGAGGGGCAGGCAGAGGGCCAACAACAAAGGCCTCCTCAATCCAAATTGGAATCATTTTTCGCTATGACAAAATCATTAATACTCCGCGCTCTTATCATATATTTTGTATCCTCGTTCTTTAGAAAAGGTAATACGCCTGTCGCCAATAATCCCAATGAAAAATCACCTGCCACCGGACCGAAAATACATGCCTGGAACTATTTTGAAAATGGTACACTTTTTGATTTACACGTATGGCTATCGGAAAATGCCGACGAGGTTAATTTCCAACAAACATCCAATCTGTTGTGGCTCCAAGAAGATCTTACATACGGCGACTGGAAATCAGGACCTACATACGACGGTCTTTACTATCATCATGTTAATGTGAAAGCCACACCGAAGTTAATGACTAATGGTTCCATATATTTGCATACCTTTGTTACCAAACAGGGAGAATCACCCGATCCTAACTCACCGAATTTTGCTAAAAACGGTTTGATGGGACACCAAACGAAACAGTTGAACAAATTCAAAAAGATCCGAGTCAATCGAAATTACAATTTATTGGCCAGTGAACAGGAGAAATTGGCATTCGAATTGGCTCAAGCGAACCTGAAAGATACGATCGTTTCCCATTGGCATCCGAACTTAACGTTAAATTTGGTTGTCGATCAGACGAATTGGGCCCAAGGTACCGTGCCACCGCCTTTGGATGAATTTGTGAAATTCGTTGATAACGGTAAAACCTATCTGCCCATTGTATTCGTCAACGATTATTGGAACTTGCAACGTGAATACTATCCAATCAATGAGACAACACCTGAATTGCCATTGCATTTGACTTTCCAACCCATCGGCATGTTCAAATGGCAGCTGTATGCAGCACAACAGATGAAGAATAAATTGGCCGGCAATATGTTGGGTGAACTCATGGCATCCGGAGGTGGTGAAGTAAGTAGCGTCTCTTTTTGAAAAAAAAAGGTTTTAAATTATCAGCATTATCTGATCGACCTAAGCCAAAATCGGAATCAGACTTTTTTCATCTCAAATTCTGATATATTTTACATTAGGAAAACATGTCAGATTCCGAGCCATTACGATTCCTCTTTCTGATTGTATCGTCATGTTTTAATTTTATATACTTTTTATTATTTATTTTTCAGGAATCAGATGAAGACCAAGATTCTCTTAAGGAAACCATGCTGGAAACTAATATATACCTCTTAGGGTTAACCATTGCCATATCTATACTCCATTCCGTCTTCGAACTGTTGGCTTTCAAGAATGATATTCAATTTTGGAATAATCGCCAGTCTCTTGAAGGCCTGTCAGTACGATCCGTCTTCTTCGGTGTATTCCAATCGCTCATCGTTCTGCTCTACGTTTTGGACAATGAAACCAATTTCATGATTCGCGTATCCTGTTTCATTGGCTTGGGTATTGAAGTTTGGAAGATCCACAAAGTGGTGGATATAAATTACAATACCGAAAATAAGATTTTCGGCATTCTTCCCCATATCTCCTTTAATGATAAAGGATCATACTCTGAAAGTACTACTAAGGACTATGATAAGTTAGCATTTAAATATCTAGGATGGGTGTGCTTCCCTCTAATTGTCGGCTATTTTGTCTACTCGTTGGTGTACAATGAACACAAGGGCTGGTATTCCTTCGTGTTGAATATGTTGTATGGCTATTTGTTGACATTTGGCTTCATCATGATGACTCCACAACTGTTCATTAACTACAAAATGAAATCGGTGGCTCATATGCCGTGGCGTATGATGACGTATAAGTTTTTGAATACCTTCATTGATGACATATTTGCATTTGTGATCAAAATGCCTACCATGTACAGATTGGGTTGTTTCCGTGACGACATTATCTTCTTTGTATTCCTTTACCAACGCTGGCAGTACCGTGTGGATCTCAAGCGCGTCAACGAGTTTGGCTTCTCCGGTGAGATGGCCGAACAGGCAGCACTGAAAAAACTGGAAGGCACCATACCAGCAGTTAAAGATAAACCCGCCACTGAGGCGGCAGCTAAGCCGAAATCTGCACATGAAAAGAAAAAAGATTAATGAATTTCATTCGTTTTATATTATATATTTAGCATTTTATTTAGAAAATGTACATTTTTTAGGAGATTTTACTGAAATGCATCTGTACCATTTGTAGTTCATATGTATTTTACATTCTTGTATGTTTTTCAATATGATATGTTGTTGTAATTTCTTTTATTTTAGAAAAATCTTATCTTATGTAAACATTCTTTATAACTTCAAGAGTTCTGTTTGTTTTAGTATATACTATTTAATTTTTCAATAAGAAAACCTATTATATTAAAAGGCATATCATTATTATCATTTTTCTAGTTTACACTCTCGCCTCCGCCTAACATTTATTAGCGCCATAGAATTTTTTAAATTTTACCTGTCTTATGTATAAATATGTTTTAATTATTTTGAAATTAAATTATATACATACAAATACATAAATGCATAAATAATAAAGCAAGAAACAAAGAAATTATCCAACAGAGAATATACATACATACATAAATGAAAAAATTAAGAACAAAATCAAAAATCGCTAATCTTATCTTTATTTCATCATTCAGACAACGAACCCTTATCATACACATTTCATCGTTGCTAAGCCGTTTGGGGTATGATATGACACGACAGCACGTCTTCTATTTCGAAAGGCATTTCGGTATAATCTTTGTTTTTTATCTTCATTCTCCTCTGTTTAACGACTGCACTTTCTCCGTGATGTGTACTGTTAGAAATTTAGTCGTACATCGTCGTACGAATAGGGGGAAAACAGCCACATAGCATAGTGTAGTTAGTTGTATCGTTAATAACCCCAAAGGAAGATTTTAATTAAATAAAATAATGAATTCTTTACATTTCAGAGTAAACGGTGGACCAAATACAACCTTTCAAAGACAAAAAAAAAAACAAAAGTACATTTTTTCAGCGAGCATTCTTATGATTTGTGGAACACGGCTTCATTCGGTGTAGTGGTCACCGTTTACCGGAATGTCGTTTCCAGCTGTCTGTTTATACAAAAAAGGGTCAATGATGCCACCACCCTAAAATCCACACCAAACTATCACTCACTGGTTTCCCCAAATTCAGCAGTTTTGCTTCGCCAAGGAAGCTAAACCCGTTACTGCATTACCCAGTAGTAGTTTTTGTTGGAAGTATTGCGTTGCTAAATCAGCAGCTCTGTCTTTTAGATCAAATGTCGTTACTGGCCTTTTCTTTCTACAAGTAGGTTGACTTAGCTGCCATATTATCAACTTTTGTAGAACATAGGTCAAAAATTTCACTTAAATGAGTGGCAGTAAATCGAAATTACTGCAATTCATTTAATTTAGGGAAGCCGACTGGAGCTTATTTTGTAGCTTCCAAAGGCCATTTAAATTTGGTCATAGTCCTCCCCACACCATTGCACCACAGTCTCTACTGAGATGATATATCAGATGAAAGTTTTCTTCCCACATTTTTTTCATTCGTAAAAAGAACCTTGCATAGACACTACGTATATACGAAACCCTATATTACATTCTGTCATATATATAGCGTTTGATTTGCGAACTGTATCGGAAAACGACTAGAAATACCGTTAATCTTGAGACCCAATATGGACCTTCTTTTTCTTACATAATTTTTTATATATTACATTACATCATTTGTAGTTTAGCCACAAGTGTGTATAACCAGATAAACTGGACTGTAAATCTCAAACAATTTCGCAATATTCAAAATTCACAAACAAATAATTTTTAACTCCGGTCTTGCTTCAAGCCAAACATATATTTTTTTAAAGCAATACAAATTTCTTTATTGATGAATTGATTTGTCGTAAGCACCGATTTGGCTTTAATAAAATCGGTTATAAAAAACATTATTACGGCATTTACGAAGGTCTTGTCTTCGATCACAACCTGGAAAGATCATCAACGATCTTTCCAGTGCCGGATAATTAACCAGCACATTAATTTATAGACGCGATATACTGTCGGTTAAACATTTTAATTTTCTCATGTCTCCGTTAAATTAACTGGCTGAAAAATGGTAAGTACGGCAACTCTACCGTGTAGCTGTTCATGAATGATAAAAATAAATGGCAGTGCTGTGTATTCTCAGCATTATTATTATTATTATTAAATTTCTAATCAATTCAATTTTAAATATTGTTGTGAAAAAAACAACGAATTATTTGCATATGTTAATAATGTCAATCAGAAGAATTGGAGGATTTGGTTGAAGAGGTAAAATATCGTATTTTGCATATAACAAATGAAGAACAAAAATATATTTCTCTGGTTCTAAAGAACACTGGCTGATGGCAGCTGTTCGTGGTTTTCGTTATGATAAACTGTTAACCGGCGGACAAGTGCCGGTTATTATTTATCCATCCTATAAACGCTAAGAAGATATTGAGAAAAGTAAATTGTACCAACCGGTAGTATATCGTTTCGATCATTTTTAATCGGACATTGAGATAATGGGCCTTAAACAACATTAGCCGTTCGTCACCGGCGTTAAACAGTAGGTCCCGGTCAATGGGTACACAAATTTTATCAGCACAGCTCACTAGTTAAGGAGAAATTCTCGTCTGTTCCTTCATGGAATGTTAAGTGGAATAAGTGGGTAATGTTCTTTACACAACAATTGACTAATTGATCTATTCTAAACTACAAATTCTACTACATATATTTGGTATTGTTAAATTTTAACATGTGAAGCTCGGCGTCTTATCATGCTCGTGTAATAGGCAAAAATGATTGACTGACCGCACGGCATGATGGATATCAAAAATGTTTGTTGTCATGCACAGTACAAAACATCATTCGAAGCATTAAGATGGCGAGGTTAAATGGCCAAATAAATAGAAGAAGTTGAAATAGAAGAGACACTCTTAAAAGTGAAATACATTGCGCTGCCATTATCGGCGTACATTTAAAAACTTTGCTGTTTCTTTTAAACTGATGTATGACATGTCGTGTATGATGTTTTAATAGCAATGCACCTTTTCTCACCATGTCATGCTGTCATAGGCGCTTAAGTAAATTTTATATTTACACTTCTTACCTTCGATTACAATATTTGTTGCACATATCGATAACAATAACCTGAGAAGATTTACAGCTGTCCCACGATTGTTGCACATATCGATAACAATAACCTGAGAAGATTTACAGCTGTCCCACGATAACGTACCACAAGAATGACAAGTCGAACGAAAATCAATGCGAACGTAAACGTTCAAAATCGGGGTCCACTAACTTCTGTCTTTCATCTAAGCAAACAAAAGACGCAAAAACGCATTAGTTGTCTTTCTTTTAATAAAAGATATATGAATATCGACACTGAAAATTACAACAGAGGTCCGTAACCGCCACAAAGATAATTAAACAGCTTAAAAACTATTTATTTTCATTTTGTTTGGGTGTTGTAACAAGCTGACCAAAGGAGACGCCAACTTGACGTCTTATTTATTGACATTTAGCAAATTTGCTATTATTTTATGGGTCTCCGAGTGGAGGCGCAGTCTTAGACGCACTAAACAAAATTATGTAGGAATAATTATTATGAATTATTATACAATTTCTGTGAAACATTCGAACATGCTGACAGAGGTCACTAAAAAAAAATTACAATTAGTGTGCAAATCCGTAACTATATGCTTCTTTTTGTTATTTTGTATACCAATATTTTACATTTTTCATCTTACTGAATATACAGGGTTCTCCAACCAGAGGTGTTATTTTGAATCACCCGGTATTTCGGTAGCTGTCACTTTTGAAGCTTTTATTCTTTGACATTTGACAAGTAAAAAGTACGCCATTTCTAAAAATGGAACGAAACACGCTTCAACAACGCATTGAAATTATTAAAATTCACTACAAAAATTGTGAAAATCTTGCTGTCACAAAACTAAAAAAAAACCGCGTTATCTCCCGAAAAGGTTACAATTGGCCACCGAGATCTTGTGATTTAACACCTTGCGACTTCTTCTGTTGGGGCCACGTGTTGTTGTTGTTGCCGTCCGCAGCAGCAAACAAAAATACAATGTTGCCCCACACCACAAATTGTCAAAGCATTTGGGAAAACGTATGGACAAGCATTTTTTTTCATAAATACGTCAACATTTAGTTTTTTATACAATAAAATTATCCCATAAATTGAGGCAAAAAATATGTTGGGGAACTCTAACATTCGTCTCTGTTGCATGTGCCAAAATTTCACTGCCATTGAATTTGCGTTGCCAGTCGGCCGGCCAGTAGCAAAAATGTGTGTGATTGGGAAAAAAATAATTGTACGTGTAATGGCAGCGTAAAATACAACTGTGTACTAAGGTGATATTTGACGTTTACAAGTAGGTGTTGTAGAAATAATTTTTTTTGTAGGCATTGTGCAATTGGCGTAAATTTTCAGACAGGTGTTGTTCTTTATAAAATAATAATTCATGTTGAGATTTGAAACATAGTAATATAGTGCAAAGTATAACTTAAACTGTAAATAACATCTTGATCGAAAAACATTGAACAACTATGAGTTTGTCTCTGGACAATTTAGAATGGCACTGTGTGTGAATGCTGCTGATGATTAACAACGACACTCGACACTGTTGTTTTTGTTGATGGATGCTGATTGTTGATGTCGACGATTTTGTTTGTATTTTAATAAGAAATCATCGAAACGGTACCGCTATAAAGAGAGGATAACAAGTGTCGCAACGTAAACATTAAAAATAAACACCACAATTGTAACAATTAAAGCTCGAAAATGTATGGTGAATGGGTGTCCTTGTCCTCCCAAATAACGGCGAATAGCTGTGGTGCTCAGAGTTACAGTGTCTTAAATAAATTCCCGGCCAGTGCAGGCAGGGAGGTGGCGGTATCTGTGGTTAAGCAGCTAAGCAGTAACTTGGGTATTACTCAGAATGCAGAGCCAAGTCATTTGGTGAAAGATGAAGAGGTTGGTGAACGGGTTGAGTCATGGATTTCTTTTAGATGATTGGGGTGTAGATGATGTGGTCCAAATCGAATTTAAAAATAAACCACAAATGCATTGCCAGTTGTTCACGTTCGTGTGTCATAAGATATTTTTTATTTTCGGTTCCTGTCCCATTTCTACAAAAAATGTTCTATGCAAGAAAATAATTGTCTGTTGTTTCAGGTTAATTGGTGTATGGACGTCATATGTTTTGGCCTGTCTTTGCCTCTTCAAGAACATGAGACTATCAAAGACTGTGTCAATGTGTACTGCGAGTGGATGACAGCACTGCATCCTCAGGCGAAAATAAGTGTACCAAAACCCATATGTGAAGATGCCAATATGTACTGCCGCAAAATCATAAATCATTTTCACAATTTATTTGTTCCACGACATGGAGAAAGTAAGTATATTGCCAGAGGTAAACACACCCATGTTGTTGTAGTCCAAAAGAACATAAGCTCTGCTATAGAAAGACGAAATTGTACATGATATTAAGAAATCTTAACAAAATTCCCACTCATTCTCATTTCAAGTCTTACCATTTATATATCAAAAAGAGCTTGGTAGGTGTTATGGAGCTAGACAAAATCCCCAGCTATTCTTCAATACTTCAATATTCTAAATTTCAATTATTTTCATTTCAAATTTTAAGGTATTGATACAATTAACCGACAGGCTGTTTTGTGCCATCGTGTACTGAGAACCCTGCAGCAAACAGCACAAATCTCGCAAACGATGGATCGCGAGACATGGGAATCGTTGTTGCTTTTCCTTTTGGCCATAAACGAAACATTACTGGCTCCCCCTACCATCAAAGACGATGTTGGTGATCAATTGTGTGAGAGAGTCTTGCAGGTCCTCTTCGAAGTATGGCTTTTAGCTTGTGTGCGCTGTTTTCCATCGCCTTCGCTGTGGAAGACATTACAAGAATCGTGCGCCATGTGGAGGCATCGTCTGGCCTTGGTCGACCAATGGAATCGTGTTAACTTGGCCTTAACCGCCAGGCTATTGGAATTTACATATGGCCCAGCATTTCCAGAATTAAAAATTTGTGGGTTTTTCAGAAATGTTAATTTATAATTATATCTGACTCCATTGATCGCTTGGTCTTTCAGCTGATGAAGACGCCCAACTCATCCCGGCCGGCATGTCTAACGATTGTGTTGCTCAGACATGGTATCGCTTTCTACGTACCATTGGTAACCCGACTGCCTTGTGTTCACCGCATATTATAAGTAAATCGTCACATTTCGTACAATGGGCTTTGACGCACGACAAAGGCGCCGAAACGTATCAGCATCCTTGCCTTCAGGCATTGCCTTTAATATTCTTAAAGGCAATAAAGGGTATATCGAGTCAAGTAGATGCATTCTTGGGTAAGTACTACTTTGTCACTGATAAATGGCGAACACCAATTTTACGTATACAAAACAATGGGGAATCTTTGTTAGATTTGATTCATATAGTTTGTACATTTTTGTAACTTGGAGGTTATGATTGTTAAGTTAAAGGTTATTTAAATGTATTTGTATATTTATAGTACTTTAAAAGTTGAAGAAACGTTCATTGTTAAGAATATAGAAACATATTTGTAGAATGCCAAAATTAAGAATATTTAGAAACGAATATTCTTAAAATAATAATATTGGGACTTGGGACTGAAATTGGAGACATTTTTGTATTTCCAGTACGATATACAGAATCAATTTGTTGTTTTTATTGTAATTAACTGAAATCTATATTAGTAAATTTGTATACATTTCCACGAAACTCATATAAATGTAACGTACAGTTCTGTATGAACAGAATCGACCATTCCATTTATGAAAAATTTTTTGTTAGATTATGTCTTCAAATTGATTTTTACTAAACAATCGAAGAAAGTAGTCATGCAAACAGGAAATTTTACTGACCACATCGCTTCTTCATTTGTTGCTTTTAAAAGCGAGAAAAACTTTCGGAAAAGTGGAACAAAATATATTGGAAAAATGTTTTTCCAATGACAACGGCATTAAATTCTATTACATGTTAGTTTGTGGTAATATCGTATTAGTGTGAATAAAGGCGCGTTCTACAATAAAATTGGCAGAGGTGTCCGACTAACAAAAAAACTGGAAAACATAAAACGGTCTTGCGGTCAAAGCTAAATGAAACGTGGAATGCCATTTTTTGAATTGCTTAATACCCTACCTTTGGAACATTATGTCACCATAACCAGTACCTGTGGTGTAGGGTATACAGATTAAAATTCAAAAATTGAAGTGAATTAAAATTCAAATTAAAGAATATTTAAGATATACCTAATATTGATGTTGGGAGCTGACAGCTGGGCGACCATGCTATTTCGCATAACGATCACTGACACATGGGAATTGTCTCCGCCCAATATTTAGTTCTTCGAAATATTCCTATTGCTTGTAGCCTATTTTGATTCACACAGCCAGTATTTTGGGTAATGTTGTTTTTTTTGGTTTATTTTTTCTGTTCTGGTGCTTTCTAATATTTGTACCTCCACTCGTAGACCCATACGTCCATTGCGAATCCATTTAATATGGTGAAAGAAAGTAGAGTTATAGAAAGTAAAGTAAAGATATACAGACTAATTGTTGAAAGGTAATGTGAGAAACACTGGAATACTGTTTGGTGTCAAGTCCGCTTTGTCTTCAGTCTATCTCCTGTCGTTCATCCATCTAATGCCCCTTATAAAATTAATTATGTTTTCAACACTAATCCTTGAGATGTCCCCTGGCCTGTGATGACTTCTATTGCAATTCTGAGACTTCTTCTATCCAGTCCCATCAGTGCACTTTTTCTTGCTATATCTAACCTAGCCAACAAGGCATTCGATACATAGCATCCCACTTTCGTTTCCCAGTTAGCAAGTGTTCTTCTTAGGATATAATCCTTCTTTTGAAAAAGTATTTGATTGGCGGTCTAACCCATCTATCTGCTTCCTCATTATACATAGCTGAGCCTGTTCGAGACAGCTCATACGCGATGTCATTCCCTTCAATGTCACAGTGCCCTGGTACCCGGCCTACGATGTAGTCCTACGCTGTAGAAGTAGGCTTAAGGCCTGCCTACATTCATTAACTACCTTAGACGAAACCTGATGGCTTGTTATAGCCTTCAATGCCGCTTGGCTGTCCTCCGCAGTCCGCAATATCGCTAGAAATTCTGCTTGAATGACGCTACATTCATCCGGCAATGTGAATGATTTTATAATCCCCGTCTTTTCTATGCATACACCTGCTCCTATGCCTATGTCCATTTTGGATCCGTCAGTAAAGACCGCCCAACAATCGTGCAAGTTACGGACTCCTATCCTTGAATCACTCTCTGGGATTTCTAGAAGTTTTAATTAATATTCCATAGTAGGTTCTAAAACGCTACTGATGGGAATAGAAAATCTATTGAAAATCTGTGATATTTAATGACGACGATATTACATTGATCCATATTAGTGTTTAATTGCTAATTGTTGATTTGTAAGTTGTATGTTTCTGATATTTCATATTTGTTAATAAAATTATGTGTTTTGTAGAATTCCTGAAGATGTCTTTCGATACTGAAAATATAAACATTTAAATTAATACAAAACATCAAGACCTCGAGCGTAATAAACAAAATATTAATTCATAAAAATCTATATTCTTAATTTTGGCTTTAAAAGTAGAAAATGTTTATGATAATACAACTATTGTATAACATTATTTTTAAACATATATCTATGACTTTCCCTCCTCTTTATCACTTCAACACCTTCCTGTCAATCTTATACATACTATCACGAAATATCCTAAAATCAAAAACCAACACAAAAAATAGGTATTTATATAGCACCTCAGCGAACCAATGACGATGGTATAACCAATTTAATGGACATTCGTTTGGCCTTAAATGAAGCCACCATGAGCAGTAATGGTACAGGCAATACTTCGCATCATCATCATAGTTTCTTTCATCATCATCATGGCAGTATAAGCATACACTTAAACAATAGTAATTCTGCGTCCAGTCAGCAAACAAATTTCAACAGTTCAGCAGCACAACAACATACACAGTCACACTTACACAATTTCATAAGCGGGTCGGCTAGTTCTGCCTTAAATGCCCTAATGGGCCATCATCATCATCACCATCATGCTGCCACGGCAAACAGCAATGTATCATCATCACCACTGACAATGGGAACTGCAGTGGGAAATACATCACAAACTAATCCATCAACATCGGCTAGCGGTAGTCAGTCGGCCGGGGTTCTAGGCTCGATATCATTTGGCTTACCATCTACAAACAGTGGCGGTGGTCAAGATCAACAACAGCTGCATCAGCCGACGAATTTGCCACACTCACCCACACCGCCTCTGCAAAGGCGTTTGGCAAAAAGTTTTAGCGTAGCTCCCAATTTGACACAACAAAAGGGTGCGATATTGGTTGTATTAACTTTACAACTTTACATTTTTAGTTTCTTTTGTGTGTCATTATTTCTCCGCTAATTGTTTCTATTCTTTTTCTTTATTTTCTAATTAATTTCATCATACTTATTGCTTCCGTTTTAATACATCCATTCCACTAATTGTTTCCGTATTTATTTAATTTTTTTTATAATATAGGTTTGTTGTGTGTGTATCGCTTTTCGAAACAAAATTTATGTAAATAACTTTTGTTTAACTATGCGATTATGAATATAAGTGAATGATTTTTTAATGTAGTCTTCATTAGCTCTGAGTTTTTAAGAATTACCATTTTGTTTGCGTTTTTTTTCTTTTATTTATCAATATGTTGTCTCCCTTATCTCAAACACAATTGACGCCCCACAATTTACTTTTTGTTAACCAAGCATCATAATTTTTTTAATATGCACATTGTTCTTTTGTTATTTGGTTTTAATGAATGCTCCACAAAAGGGGGAGAAGGTAACCGCAATTAGTCAGAACTATTTAAAATGCTGTTGATTTCGGTTGTATTTAAAATTGGAATTTTGTTCACGCTCCAATACAATAATCATACTAAAATATAAAATTTAATTTTTCTGTGAGTATTCAAATTCAGTTTACAACTTTTTGTTTGGAGATTTTGTGTCTGTATGTACACATTTTGTGATATGTTTGAATATGGCCTAATTATCGCTAATTACATGGATATTTGCTTAGAACTGTAATATTAAAAAACAAAATAATTTTTGCAGTAACTTAACAAGCGGCTGCCTTCATTAAATTACTTAGTTACAGAACGGTAACTGATCTATCGGATTAGACAATGTTGGTTAGTCCTACAGTGTCAGTGTAAAGTATCATGTATGGAAGCTCAGTGATGTCGAAGAGCTCTAAACAAGTTTTACAGGTGCCGATAGATGTGAAATTAAAGTTATCTCCAAAAAATTAACTTTGTTTTTTCCGAAGTTAGAAAGTAGTTCGACTTTTTATTGGAAATGTTTTCAGCATTTTTTTTTGTTAATAAATTAAACTGGTGAAGAAGTTTTTACGAAAGATTCGAGGTGCTCAAATACACATTCTGCGGTCTGATATTCGTGGGGGTTTCAACCAAAACTCGAGCAGCTGTTTGTTAGCTAACCGCTCTCTAAATAAGTAAGCCGAACTTGCTATTATCTTTAATAAAATATCGTGTCCTGGTATGCTTTAACAAAGTACTATCCACATATATAGTGGTACGGCAACCTCACACAGACGGTTTCTAAAATTTCGTATCAGATCAGTATAGAATTTTAAAAAACCTTTTTTTATAACCATACTAACTATAAATGGATATATCTTGATCTATCTTCCGCGATTAAGTTATTTCTCACCATCTGGATCAATATTTCGCCACCAATTTATTTCAAACCATGTTACCTTCGTTTCGCTAATTTCTGATTTTAATAACCTTCTCCAGGGTAGGTAGGTCTACTTCGTCTGCTGAGGGTTCAACTCAATTGCCATCTAGTATATATGTCACTTTCTGGACCCTTCTCAAAACATGGCCGATCCAGCTCTATTTTCTCTTTGCAATTTCGTTGCGGATTGGTGTTTCTTTGGCCGAGATCTCGATTGGAAACTACATTTGGCCGAATGTGTGGTCCCAAACCATCTTGTTCGTTTCGAAGTGAGGATGACATTCTCGCGTGAAATTTAGTAGCTAACACCTTATTGGTCGTAGTTAGCAGTGTTATCCTACTCCAGTTTTTGCATTCTGTGAGTTATCCCTTCTTGGGCGTCTTAATTATGATCGCTTAGTTCGGAGGGAAGAGATTGGGGTGAGTTGAATTTTGCGATGGCACAGTGCCAGATTATCGCTGCACTGAGAGATGAATCGAGTTTAAGCAGCTCTGGGTTGATGTCGACACCTGGTGGCTTTCCGTTCTTCAATCCCGGTTTCTTCTGGACAGGCTGTAATTACGTCAGTTCTGGTTCCATTCGAAGATCACTAGCTGTGTTTCTTATTGTCCTTTCTAGAAGACTGTCTATGTAGTCGGAAACATTCGTTGGGGCTTAACAAAGAATGCAATAGTGCACGAGGGCGAAGTTAATTTATATCCCAAATCGGTTTCCAGGAAATTAGTACATTCTTAACTTTTTAATAAGTAAGAAGCCTACGCCGCTGGATCTAGGGAGTTTCCTTGGGTTGTCGGAGTAAGAAAATGAGATATCATGGCCGGTTGGTATTGTGCCATAATCGGCTCACATTTTCTCGTAAATCTGTCAGACAAAAGCGGATTAACACTTTTGCTCCGTACCAGATAATATCCACCTTACTACCCTGTATGGTGTGGTGTCATTAATGACAATACACATTTATTTTTCACTGATCGACCTAGTCCATTACTCTACAGTACAATACTATACAATCTATAGCTTCAAATATTTAAAACATGACACAGTGTCAGTTTAACATGATACAGTTATCAGAACATTGTTCATTTTTTATTATCTCTTATGATGAACCTAAACAAACAAAAACAACTGCTTATACACTTTCATATTTCGTGATATATATTTTCAGCATTTTCAAACTCCGTCAAAGGAATACACAATTATACCTGCTAAACATCTCATGTACATGTCTCGAACTTTATCAACTCATAAAAAGTACAGCCAGTGTGTTATCACTTTTGACTCCAATCAATGTTGATGTTTGCATTTGACGTTGTTTGTTTGGAAACGTGTATTTTGCCTTCACAAATAGGACTCTTACAGATTCTTCTAATATTACATATAAACTGAAGGAAAATAAGATTAGAAGATTCATACATAATTACTATATTAGGAAAGCTATAGAAGATATTTTGTTTAGTTGGTTGGTCAGTTTCTGAGGTTTTAAAATTCTTGTATGTACAAACTGGTATCGTTCGACTCCATTGAATACAGCTTTTTATATTGTTAAATATCCATACATATTTAGATTACAGTTAGATTTGTTTAGATTACAGATAGATTGGTAGAGAAATAGAAAGATGTACCATATTTTATATGTACGATATGTATATATCGTCTCCTCAATAAAACAATAGTGTATACTCTGTATTATATATTATGTTATATATATTACACCATTATTATATTTAGGGGACGATATTATATTCAAAGTAAGTTTTTTCCCGGACGTATATGTTAAAATTCCAATGCCATACATAGCAAATATCATCCTTACACCTTTAACAGTTCATAATCGGCCCTTCAAAGTTTGGAGATATATGATCTGTACAACGTCCCTTCACTCAATAGTGATCAAATATATAATATCATAATTTTCCGGTCGACAGTAATACCGTGAATTCCATGACGAACATTACATCATTATGGAGATATAAAGTTTTATAAGGGACATGTCCCCGTCCAAAATTTTTTAGGGTGTGTATGCTTAAGTTGCAGCAGCATACAAACTATGTCTCATCATCGTCAGATATGGTTGTTCAAAATTGTATGGAGTATGGACGACCATTCTTCCGATCATGACGTTATATAGACTACGACAATTTCCTGTTCGACAGTAATACACTGTGGAAATTTGTAGACGATCGTTAAATCATAACGGTATATAAGTCGTTTTTAATTAAGGGATTTCCCACCGCCCACTTTTCCCAGTACGTATTTATTTCTGTGCCAAGATAATGTGTTGAAAATCTCATCTTCATAACTTTCTAATAATTACTGAGATGTGGTGCTGAAAATGTTAGGTGTTTGGGCGGAGACACTCCCCTTCGTGAGATCATGACCATGTAATTCACTGTGAAACTTTCGTTACATCATTACGACATATATTAAGGAGCGCTTTTTCAGGCCGTACTTTCTGTGCCCAGGGCATTTGTACCAAATCTCTCAAAATTGTTCATGAGATATTGGAGGTTCACAATTTTAAAGTGAATGGGCGGTGCCACAACCCCATGTGCAATAAGTTTTCACTTGTGTAGGCTGTGTCACACGAACTTGAAATATCAAAGAAAGGTGTATCCTAATATGTATTCAAGATCGACAAAATATCAAGAACATCGGGTAAGGCTATACGGCTCAAACCTCCTACCCACTAACAAATTTACAAACAAAGTATCTGTGGTCAGATGCGGTTCAAATTAGTTTGGAATATATTTGCGGAACAAAATCTTCTTGGCATTAATGCAATTCGTTGTGCCACTACAAAAAGTTGAGTGCAACAATTTACGAGCAAACATTTTCAGGAGATATGGTTGTATGAAAAATCCCACATTATTCTCGTTTGAGTCGTTAATGACAGTAACGTGCTAAGGTCATCAAGATAATTGCTTTACTCCCTTCCATAGAAAACGACGCTCTCAATGAGTTCGTTTTAAACACGTATTTGTGTGTTTGGCAAAATGACGTTAGCACATCCCAATAATCCCAATCTCTTTGCCTTTACATACAACAACTTCCCCTGTTAACCGGCTTTCGTTTATTAGGTGATTGATATGCGTAATTTGGCATAAATTAAAAAAACGTAAAATTTTCAACAACTTCTCATATTTGCAACCTATTAACTTGGACGTGTTTATTGTTTCCACTGCACTTCACACAGACAGAGGTAGAAAGACCAATTTTCGTTGTCATCATAAGTGAGATTTTTTGTAACGTATTTTATGAATCATTTTACTAGGCTCTCGATCGTCATAATTAATACTATTCACCGGTTGGTTAGTGAGGCAACATATAAATAAAAACAAACGGAAATTCTCATAATTTTTACATCATATTACCACAACTTTCCGTTGATTTTTGGTCTGCTCAATATGTAGAAATGTTTAAAATAATCCTTTCTTCATTATTGTTCGTTTTTTTAATAAAACATTTCAATATTTATTTATACGGATATCTTCTCTTCCCTTTGCAAAAAACCGATATACATAATATATTTTTAAAAGCCTATTAAAACCAACACCCCTTTTCTTGAATGGCGCGTATGTTCTGTATATTCATATTCACCTTCCATTTTAGGCTTAAGTAAATCAGCTCTTATTGGTTTGACTAGTTCAAGATCGTCAACAAGTGCAGCACCGGCACCATTAACGCCAACATCTGGACCACCCTCAAGCAATAGCTTAAACTGTAAGTACATATGTGAATATAAATCAATCAATACTTTCTAAATCAACTTATGTTTTTGTAGCTCTGCCCTCTTTGGGTTTGGAACAACGACCACCATTGGCTGCGGCCCGGCCCAAATGTAACAGTATTTTGCATTTATTTGGCGAATGGTTGTTTGAAGCCGCTCATATTGGCGGTGATGCTTGGTTAATGAACACAAAAAGTAAGTCCCAGTACATATGCATTCCCTGTTTTTGTTTATATTAATGTATGGATTTTTTTAGAACAAGCCTCCGAGGCCAGTAAACGACCGTCTTCCATGATAATGGAAAATCGCAAGGGCAGCATTTCATTGTCTCAACCGAATTCCCTTAACGATCCCTCAAGCTTACCGCCTACTTTAACCATCGATAAATATGAATCCGGACGGGCTGAAGCTATTGGAACATTGTGTAAGATATTCTGTGCCAAAAAGACGGGAGAAGAAATTTTACCCGTATATCTGGCTCGTTTCTATATGGCTTTACAACAATGTTTAAAAATCACCGAATCCAAGGAGTGTGACGAGACTTTGGCCAGTATTTTGTTAAATTCCGCAGATTTATTCCGTTTGGATTTAGACGGTATACACGTTTTGCTGCCGTCCTTTATAGCGGCCTTGGAAATTGTTTTGCCGGCTAAGGATCTGAAAATAAAAACGCAAGCTATGCAGTTTAACAAAACGGAATTAAGAAGATCGGCTATACAGATTTTGCTGTCGATTTTAACATTACCTTTACATTTCCAAACGCTGCCCATTAGAGATTTAACAAACGAATCTTCAGAAAAGTGAGCGAATTTTTATAAATCACATATTGGTTTTATTATTATACAAAAAATTGGTGTGTCTTTTTAGAATAATCACTTTTATACAGTTGAAACCGCGTTTAATCAACATTTTAATGACTGCCTTGCAAGTCGAAACGGATGCTCAAAATACCCACATGTTATTGGGTGGTCTCTTGCTGACCGTCCAAGATGCTGTTACCTTTGAAGACACCGACTCATTAGGTTCGGAACACCATAATCTCCATGGTGGCTCGTCTTCCCCGGGTCATGGTAATGCTGAGTCCAATATATTAAGTTCGGGTAAGATTGTTTGTATTGTTTTTAATACCAATTGAATGGTCTTGTCGATGGTCTTAGATTGTAGAATATTACTAGTAAGGTTACTTTGACAGTCATGGTAAAGGTAATTTTTGGTCAACTTCTAGACTACAGATGTGGATAAAATTAAATGCTGCAGTGGAGATGCTTTTGAATTAATTCGCGAATGATTCATGTACTGAATAAATCCTTTTTACAATAATAATGAATATGAATTAATTCTTTTTCAAAAAAAAAAAGAATTTAATAAAATTTGCAAATATGTAGGAACACCACCTATGACTGTTTTGTAAAGAATGGATGGTATACAAGTACACAAACAGAAAACGTATAAGATATGTAAGACAAAGGATTGCAAATGTATAAGATTGTTTCAAACATAAAAAGTCATAATTAAACTTGGGTTTCTTGAGTGTGTTCGCACTCTATATATATAGTACAGAGATGCAAATCATTTCAGAATTCGAGTTGATTCGGTTTCTAGATAATTCTATGTGCAAAATTGGTTCATAATCAAATTTCTTTTTATGTAATTTATTTTTATTAAAAAAAAAAACTTTAATTTATACTATGGTATGCTCCTCCAACAGAAATTCGTGTTGATGAAATAGAAAAAACAATTGAGCATTTTTTTTTTAAATCATATTGGGACTAATTAAACACATTTTTTTATCTGGCAAACCGAACCAGTTTTCTTTCTTAATGTTTTGCCGACAGGTGTTTCCGGCTTCACACTAAAATCTACACTTTCGACAAGACTATTTATTTTCTTCTTATCCTGTGCTTTTTATTTTTGATTATGCTTAATTTCGAGTTATATATTTATTTAAAATTATATTTTTTCTTTTCTTTATTATACTTTTTATTTTACATGTTCTGCTTTGTATATATTGTGTTTGTTTTACTTACCACCAAACCAAAAATCAACCAACCAATCACTAATCGATGAGAGTAGCTTGTTCTGAACGATCCGCTTCCATAGCTAGTGTTGGCAATTCCAGTTTGGGTGCTCATAGTACGGTAACCATTGGCAATGCTAATTCTGTGGCCGCTGGTTCAACAGCAGCTGATTCATATCATGGCTCGAGTACGCTAAATGCACGTGATAGTGCATCACAGTATGAATATTCCAGTTTGACATTATTTGATGTTGACTTACCATTGGAAGTATTGCAGGAATATGAAACAGCTACTGGTTACGGTAAATTATTATGATTTTATTTTCTTTTTGAATTTACCTATGTTTGTTTCTACCTTTATCTTAATACCAACAAGATTTCTTACTTATAAAATGCTATATGTATATGTAAATGTAAAATTCTAGATAATGCCCATGCCTTATTCGTTCATGCTACCTATTTGGTTTGTCATCGTTTGATTTCTTCTTGGAGGACGGATTTGAACGTTTCCTTAGCCGCTTTGGAGTTGCTATCGGGACTAGCTCGTCTGTTTATACGTGATTCCGGTAAGTGTTTACAGATGACATTTAAAGCTTTTCTTTCTAAAATGTGTGCATTATTTTGCTAAGAATTCTTTTACTTTGTATTCTTTGGTTTTGGGTTGAAATGGTTTATATTGTTTTCTTAAATTCCCAGCATATTACATTTCTCTTGTATCCTTTCGTTTTGGGGTTAAATTTTGTTTTTTGGTGATTTTGTCCTTAGAAATATGTATGCTTTTTATTTGTAGCGATATGTGTGTATGTGCCATGTTTTATGCCCCGTGTAAATAAATACAATTAACTAACATTTTTATAATCCATTCTATATGATTTGAAAAACATTTCATACATATCTCCTACTACAAATAATAATGAAGGTTGTAATGCCTTAATCAAAAAATATACAATTCCAAAACGATACTACATTTACATATATAATTAATTAGAACTGTATGCATTATACTAATAATTATTAATAACAGCTTCAAGTTTTTAAAAAAGATACGCATTTTCCATGCGACTAGTTTGAATGAAATCTGATGCAAAAGTAAAATAAATCGAGGAACTATTATTTTTAATATTCGAATATTAACGACAAAAGCACAATCGGTTTTTTAAAAATTTTATTAAGCTACGCCCACGAATTAAAACTTTTACTGTAAATAATTCGGCATGCTGAGTTGACATAAGTTCTCAGTCTGCTTCTTCATGGATGTTAGGGAAATTCACAAGGTGTACTAATGTTGTAAGTTGTAACAAAGTACGAGACCTACAATAGTACGTATGTGAACAACCTGTCGTATGTGTATGTACTGACATCTAAGAAACGTACATTTTCAAACGTCAAATGTAAAAATAATAAAAAATAAATAAATACCAAATAATTTCAATTGTACCAAAAATTATACAAATGTACCATTTCTTCCATCACTGTCCCTTAGTACGATTTCAAAACATATATCCAAACGTTGTACTGTCGTACAATTATTTTATATGGAAAATATCAACAAAAAATATACAACAGTTGTACAGCTTTAGTACGTACGACACTTACAACACTTAGGACACCCTTGTGAACACCCTAAATGTAATAACTTTTTAAATTTTATGTTCATATTCGAATGCAAGGGGTTTTTTGTTTGAAGATACAGTATACACAACAACAGGTCGACGCATTTCATCGTTGGCTAAGCGACATATCAATAACTTCGTGCTTTAGTAGTATTGACCTGCTGCAGTAATTTTTTTTCGTTCTATATATTTTTGTTAGCGACTATTTTGTTGTCTTTTGTGAATTTTCATGAGTTATTAAAAATATTATGATAATAAAACTATGCAGGTACCAGAAGGGGCCTACACTAAATTGTGAATAAAAACGAAAATCTTCCATCGATTTTAATGATCTATAAATTATCGCAAATGTTAACTTTTTGTAATTTTCGAGTTATTATTATTTAAAAAAATAATACGAAAAAGTTGTTTGACTTAAATTTGTTTATATCGGACAATGGTTTTTGACAGTTTTTATTCAATTTCGGCTGTTCAATACTCACTCTATATCACACTGAAGTGTGTTTGTATTTTAAAGATAAACAAGTTTAATAAAGCTACATTTGTGATAGTCAATAACGTAATTTTTCACACCATTGTTGGCCACTAAATTTTCGAATTACACCGTTCAATTTTTTTGAGGATACACTTCTTTCATTTCTTATTTCATTTGACGTTGTTCCACTGGCGGTTGGGAAACAATGTAAACGCATAAATAACCTTGAAAATATTTGAATTTATTTCCGAAAACACGGAATAACATATAGTGGTCCAATAAAGGGGTTTCTAACATTTTGGCATTCAAAGAAAAATGAGTTTTTTCAGATAATTGATCGGATTTCATAATAATGAGGAAGTTATGCCGTTAATAATGAAAAACAACATCAGCCAAATGGCCACCACGACCACGCTTACAGGACCATATTCTTTCCATGAAATTGTCCATAACCAAATGGCTACCCTATGTCTTCGATAGCCTCACGAATTCTATTTCTGAGGTCTTGAATCGACGCTGGTAGACCTTATCTTACACGTGGAAGAAGTCACAAGGTGTTAAATCACAAGATCTCGGTGGCCAATTGTGATCACCTATTCGAGAGATAACACGGTCGGGAAACCTTTCTCGTAAAAGAGCAATGGTTTCGTTGCTTGTGTGGCACATAGCGCCGTCTTGTTGAAGGAAAACGTTTTCCAGATCAATATCATCCGACTCCGACCATAAATCATTAACCATCTCTCCGTAACTGTTGATTCAACCTTATTTTCGAAAAAGTAAGGTCCAGTGACCTCTCCGGACCATAAACCGCACCAAACAGTCACACGTTGAGGATGAGAGGCTTCTCAACAATAACTCTTTGGTTTTCCAAAGTGGAAACATGATTTTTCGATGGAATTCTGAATCATTTTAATGCATTTCAAGGACCTTGAGTTCTTGTGTTAACTGAACTTTATAAGCATTAAGACCCAAGTCTTTATGCAAAATATGGTGTATTGACGTTTGTGGAATGCCCAATTCCAAAGAACGGCGAGGAATGGACAAACCTGTATTTTCTTCAAAACTTTGGGCTACAGCAGCAATATTCTCAGTTGTTCTTGAGCAACGTGTACGGGTTTTATTCTTTACTTCACTTGTTTTGAAAATGATATTCTTTTTTACATTTTTTGTTTGAGTTTTTTTTTTTTTTAAATTTTTAATAAAAATGTAATCTCAGTCCAAATGAATACATATACTGGCTGTAATGTAGGGTAGGTTACGTTACAATTAAACAAGAAACACACGTTCTTCGTTGACACATTTTAAAGGCATTTTCATAATGCACCATGCTGGCATTAAATGTCTCTAGAAATAGTATTTCGATAAATAAAAAAAACTGGTTACGTTATGGACTAAATATTCCAATCGTATTTACTCTAGAATTGTTCAAGTGTCCGGAGCGACAACAAATGATCAATGATGGTGGTGTCTCTCTTTCTCATAAACGGCAACTAGTGCCCTCCAAATTAAACATATGCGTGGAAGCAGGTATATTGTAAAAGGTAAACACACGCACTGTAGAGAACACAACAACAATTCAAAATGTGTTCACATTTTATTGGTTTTGAACTCCAATCGTTTTCTTCAGCAGTTAGTGCAGCGTAGAAGAATCTTTGGTCAGTTCTAATTCCCACTTTAAAAAAGAAAGTCACACTGCAGTGCATCTAGTGTTTCTGTCAAATCACTGCACGACTAATTTTCGTTTCCAATATTTAGTTTCAAATAGCATCCCAATAAGTAACAATGGAAAGTGATGTAATCACTAAAGTTTTCTGCAACGATTACATTATGATTCATATTCTGAGAATGCTGAATCTGAAGGAGCAATACTATATAGAGCAGATCAGTCCTCGCCTGCGGTATCTATTGAGATCTGTGTGGATGCGAGATTTTAAGCAAATACAGTTGTATCGATATGAAGTAGGTGCTTTAACGAACGAAGAGTTCTTCAGTTTTCTCCATCGGATTGCCGGCTGTATAAAAAAACTAACCATAGACGAATACGAGTGTAGCTTGCCTCTGCGCTTGTATTTTCCGCAATGCTATGTGAATTTGTTGGAATTACACATTAAATGGTTTATGAGTGACGATGAGCTCAGAAGCATTGTACAAAACTGTCCCCAACTAGAGTTCATGGAATACAGCAGCAGCAGGGACATGTACACACTACCCAGTATTAGTCTACAATCGTTAAAGCCTCTAACCAGATTGTCGAATCTGAGAACGCTTATTTTAAAACACCTAATGGAGACTATTAGTTACCAAGATTTAATGTTATTGGCGACCAAAGTGCCCCTGGAACGTTTGGAAATAGTAAATGTGCGCACACTCCCCGGTTACGAATTTAATTCTCAAATTTCCTCCGAATCATGTGGTTTAAAATTTCTAAAAATTCATTGTGATAAGGACTACTATTGCTTAAATTTTATCCAAAAATGTCCAAATTTAATAGATTTGCATGTGGCCTTATCTCATTCTTTGAACGAAAGAGTTTTTCACAATTTCAATCATATGGAGACGCTAAAGCTGAACTTTTGTGATACGCCACTGATACTGTGGCATATAATGAGAAGTAGTAAACTGAAATACCTGGAAATTAAATATGGTTTCATTAAAATGGATGCTTTTGAAATTGTGGAAGATATTCATGGGGTTTGTGAAAATTTGCAAAGTTTAAAGGTGCCACAACAATTGTCTGTTTTGGAGACAGATTTTTGGTTGCAAGTCTTCCGATCACAACAAACCACATTTGACAATTTGATAGAACTGAAATTGTCAGGACAAAGTGTTTGCGACGAATTAGTGCAGTTGATTTCTGTCAAGTGTCCCCAATTGCAAATTCTACATTTGGCCCGCTGTTCAATATCGGGTGAATATATAAATAAACTGCAGAATGTGCACAGTTTAACCCTAGAGCGTAGCTCATTAATAATATCATGGGTCGATCTTTATTCCATTCTACGTGACCTTACGGCATTGGAACATTTGGAACTTATTGATGTAGTTTCAGCATTGGAAAGAGGTTCTTTTTGTATACCTGAAAATACATCACATGTAGGAACTTCACTGAAGGTTCTGAAGCTAACACGATGGAGTTGTAACTTGGATTTTTGGCAATATGTTTCAGATCATTGTTCCAAGAGTTTTCAAAATGTACACACTCTGTATATGAAAGGATATGCCAGCCATAAACAAATTCGAAACTTTCTGCCGCGGTTGGAGAAGCTTTCTTCGCTACAATTTGAAAACTGCTCTAAGTTGAATATTAGTGGATCAGTTGTAAGCCGTATAAAGCACTTGTCAATTATTAACTGTAGATTAACAGCACAGGATATATTTACAACTTTAAATGGTTCACTAGTGGAAACTTTGGAAATAATTCAAACAATTATAGAAATTTATCGAATTCCAAATGAATTGATATTAAGTCGCTTACGTTCGATTACCATACCCTATAGCGTGCTGAAAAGAACAATGCCAGTGTGGCTAAGCTTTTTGGACTGCCCACAGTTTCGACTTTGTTGCACAGAACATGAGGCTCACGATGTGGTATTGAATGACATTTTTATCCTGTATCCCAAATTATCGTACAGACACCTTCAAATCCATGTTAATTCCGATATAAGTGAGTATTAAAAGTAAATTCCGTGGAAATTAACATAAATATAATTGATAAAAATTCTATTTTAGATTCCGTTCAAAAGTATTGTTCTAAAAATTTGAGAACCTCAAATGTGTCTATATGTTTGTTGGATGAAGAAAATACAAGACTTTGGCATCCGCAATATGCCAATATCGTATTTGTTATGTTGATTGAGATCGATTGAAGTATGGACGTCTATGGTACATTTTATACTGAAGAAAGAATTGTTGACTGCCAAACACAAACTCTGAAAGTTCTTGTTAGACAAGTACAAATTAGACTTATAGAAAATATATATTTTAAATGTTGTTGAATTTTTGTTTATAATTAAATAAAGACACTAACTAAATACCCCTTCGACTACATTATATTTAGAACTATTAGTTATGTAGTGTATCTGGGCATTCTCAATCCCATGATTATTATTATATAGTGTTGTACAAAATTCTTTAAACTTACAACGATATCTAGATATCCCATACTTTATTTCATTCGTTAAACTTAAACGCCATTTTTTTGTATAACACTTAGGGTATGGCCCCTATTTATCTATGAGACTCCTGTATAGACAGTTTAGACATAAGTTGTCCATAGAACTGCTCAGTAATAGGCTTTACATTATAATTACTTCAAACATTCGTAAATAAGTGCATACCTACATGTTTTTGGTTCAGTGGGACATATCAGGTCGTATTATTCCAGGAGTGTGTTAATACCAAAATAATCGCTGTGAAGACAGGAAATTCTTGAAATTTAATAAATTCTAATACGTACCTTGTTTTACAATGCTAACGTAGCAACAGATTTCATTTGGATATGTTTTATTTTCGTAGATGTATATCTTTATAAAATGGATTTAAAAATGCAATTATAAAAACGATTTCTAACCATTTTGAACCTAACAAACGTTCTCTTTCTTGTTTTACTCTTTTCTTTTCACAACTACTAATCCTGGAAAACCGTGTCTACTTTTTTTGTTCTGATTTTGTATATTATTTTGTGTGCACACTAATGACACTCCTTTACATCGCCATAACCCATCTACTCATACATTTATTTTGTTTGTATACTGCAATTAAATTCCTTCACTTACTCATCTTAATTATGTAATATACTGACATTTGTTTTTCTAACTTTTCCATTCTGTATTACTTTTAATTTACACCCGCATTATACATTCATTTCATTTGTATTAAAACAAATAACAATCCGAAACACACCATGTAACACCTTTTAACAACTGCTGCAGCTCGGAAATTTACAAACGGTAATTTAAAATTTAAGCATAATAACTAACACAGGTTCTTTCTCTTTTTGTTTTTCTTTCTTTCCCCTCCACCTTCTGTTTAAACCATACATGCATACATACACGCCACACTCGAATTTGAATTATTACAATATTTAACTAACTTTTCCTTGATATGTTGTTAACATTAACCGATTTATATGCCATACTTATGTATATTTTAATTGTTATCATGGGTTATGACTCGGGTTTTATTATCATAAAACATTTCCATATTTTTTCTATGTACATTTGTTTTTAAATCGATTCCAAAAAAAACATCTCAAAATGTACCATACACACATTTCAACATCTTCAAATCTAACTACTGAAATCAAATGTTGTACAAAAACCAAACAAACCTGATTTCAAATTGAATGCAACTTAAAACAAACAAACAAACCATAAATCATATAAATCAAACAAAAACCAAATACACACAAACTAGAATCCTTAGTAAAAATTGAAGAACCAAGTCAAAATCTTACGATAATTTCCACAGACGCCTTGGAATGTAAGCGAGCTGTCAAATGGATTTGCGATTACATATGCTATCAATGCTCGCGACCGCCCCAGGCCCATAGCAAAGATCTGCACAGTACGATAGTGGCGGCATTCCAATGCACATCGGCCTGGTTGATGCAACATCCCTACTTGTTGCAGGATAAGGATTGTTTGCAAACCGTATTAGAGGTGGTTGAATTGGGTATATCCGGCACCAAAAGTATTGGGAAATCCGGTGATATACCGAAATTTAAAGATGAAAAAGAACTGAAACCAGCTTCTATGCGTGTTCGTGATGCTGCTGAGGCTTTGTTAACTATTATTCTGGAACAAGTTGGTTATTTCCCCAGTGAATGTGGTCCCGAGTCGATATCTTCGTTGTTGGACGAAGTGGCTTTGATGAAACATTGTAATTCCTTGGATACGACAAATGGTTCTTCAATTTCGACTGAACAGGCCATATCGAAATTTAAATATTTCGTTACGGAAAACTCAACGATATTGGCATTGTTGGAGGAGCCATTGGGCAACGATCAGGATCCCCAGCCGACAGTGACACGTAAGTATACTACAACACTCAACTTGTTTTTTAAATCGATTTTTCTGTTCAATTATTGGATGTTATCAAATGTAGAAACACCAAAATTATGTGGAGTTCAGAGTTGGTCGAAAGGAAGCTGTGACACAGCCATATCCACATTGGCATATCCATTTAATTTGGCAAAATGCGTAGTTTCTTTGGTCAAATCAAGAACGGAACATGGACTATAGGAACTTAGGCATCCGGGTTTTATGCTAAATCATCGAGCGTTACAATATTAGGTTAGGTGAGGCAGATTTGCTCCGCCCCATGTTGTGAGCTCTAATTGTTCCGTGAATTTGTCCCGAGAAGTTATTTTAGGAACTCTGTACTATTGACAAAGTATTTCCTTCTTTACATAGGGGGAAAAATCTGCTTTCCTCTTTCCATAGTATGATTTATTGCAATATATCAAATTTTTTATTTCTCTTTTTCATTTTAATTAGATATTATTATTTCATTTTAATCCCATGAAACCATTACGGAATTGATGAGCATCTATTTTAACAAGACCCGTCAACGAATTTCCAACAAAAAACATAGAACTCCGATTGCCACTGGGCAATTGTTTGGGCAATTTCAACTCCATCTGAGATTTTTCAATGAGGTTCCTGTTTAAAGCCTTTAAGCGATCGCGTAGTTTTACTTCTGGCACTTGAGTGCAATGATGACAAAGATCAACCTCTTGGACGTTATCGGCATTTAAAAATTTGTTCTTACCACCACAAGACAAACACCGGATCTTGTCCACATCAAGTGGTTTGTTGGGTAAACATGATATTATTTCTTTATGCTTCGTATCAAACATCTCCGAAGTGTTTTTAAATCGTATTTTTAAATAATTTTTTAAAGCCGGCAGTGAGGTGCGATCTAATTTGGCATCAAACATTTCCTGTAACTCATCGACGGCCTCCAAGAAGGTGTTGTGATTGTCTTCGATATCTTTACGCATCATCTCAAGTTTCATTATAATTGGCTTTATAAAATCACTGCGTTCGAATCTTAACTCCAATTCATTGTTGAGACTTTTCATTTCCTTACACATCCAATTGACACGATTTTCAAATGTGATAATTCGTTGTACGACCGGCTGTGTTATCAATGATCTTAGCTTTTGAATGAATATAACATTGGTTGCTAGTTCTTTGCAAAATTCAGCAGTTCGTCGTCCATGATACGAACAAAGATCTTCCAAGGGTTCTGCATAACGATCCCATAATTTAGCGGCGAAGAGGCGATTGAATTTAATGTTGTTTGACCTACGCGCATGGAGATGGTCTTCGAGTCTTGTTGACAGCTCCTTTGTGCAATTTTCTAAATATTCCAATTTCTCAAATTGTTTTGAAAAGGTTTGTGCAGTGTTTATCCCATACACATATAACGGAGGATCTTTCGACTCTTTTAAGAGTTTTAACAAACACTTGCCTTCTAATCCCACAATCTTTACAATTTCTTGTTCGCAGTTGAGTTTTTGCATCACAGTCACAATCAGACAATGCAGTAGGCCTAAATTTTCTGGCGTTATTTGACGGGAGCCTAATGACATTTCTAATAATTGTTGAAGGGTAATAGTTCTTGTAGTTGTTTGCATATTCGGAAAGACGATGTTTAAAATTACAATAAAAATATACTGTTTTCGAGTTGTTCTTAAAAAATGTTTTTAAATTGACAAATTGACATGAAAAATTTGTGACTTTTGTGACAAGTGACGTCGAACGTTCAGGTGGCCCCTAAGAAATCTTAACGTCATGATCAAGAGATATGAATAGAGTGGGTACATCCCATTTCATATGAATATTTGCGATTGAAAATGGTATTGGCTCACACTCGACCATTAGCGCTACCGTGTGACCACTTCAAAGGAGTGTTTTACGATGTTTAACCGCAACCCGAAGTAGTTTTTGTGCCGTTTTTTATACGGACTTATGGCAACAAAGCATTGATGTGATCTTGCATTAAGGCAGTTTAACGTCGGTCTTTCGTGCATAAACTCATGCACTGCATGACCTGACATTCGCATCGATTACCTTGTTGTTGACAGATTTAACATTTATTTGAAAGAGCAAACAATTTGCCAAATGTGACCATAGTATATCCACTGAAGAGCAAATATTTCCCTCTGTTTACTTAATCTTACAAAACTAGTGTGCACTTTTGAAAGATTTGTTTCGCATTTGTATGCACTGCACAATGGGACAGCGAAGGGTTTGCAAAACCTGGAAACATTGATTATATAATTTTTATTTTTGAATTTTATTTTGCAGATTTTTATTTGAACAACCGATATTTCAGAACAGATTGCGTTTCAATCGAAGTGATTTCAACATTTATAGAAACGTGTATAGAAACACGTAAAGAACATTTAATACATAACATCTTTTGGTGATATTTTAAGTTTCTTGCCAACTCTTTAACATTCAAAATTGAAAATTCTTAAAAAAATACTTGAAGAATCCTACATTCATAAATATGGTATTAACGTCCAAAAATTTAAGTAGGTTTTTTTTTGGAATATTTCGTATTTGGGAAATAAAGCAAACGGGCCACGACCAACGGGACAATTTCAGGAAGTCGAAGAAATTACCACAATATGACGATGTGGTACAGAATTAAAACCTTAAATTACAAATAAAAATAAATTAATAACTAAGAAAAATCATGGAGGTCATATACAACATTAATTACCAAAAAAAGATATATATTTCAGCTTACTATTATATTTTAAATTCCATAGTCTTCTTCCATAAAAATATTTCGCATTAACATTTTTTTTTGACAAATAATTAATTAAAATTATAATAACTACCCTTTCTTTTACACAAAAGGAGATTTTGCAATATGTAATATAATACAAAATATATATTCTTAGAAAAAATCCCAAAAGTACCATATTATTACGTCGATGCCTGTATTTCGACATTTTAGAAGCTATCGTTTGAGCCACTAAGGCGTTGATCAAATTTCGTTGGGAGCACTTTGTTCACATTTTAGATTTGGTGATTTTTTAGACGTTTTTTTAAAAAGCCCATTTTTTACGCAAATAGAAATCTAGGCCAGGAACAAAACTCTTCAATCTACCCACCAATCGAGAGCATTTCGTGCAACCTATACAAATGTTAGACAAATTTTCCTTTTATCAAAATAAATTACAAATATGTAATTCTTACAATGTTTTGTTTTTAGTTTAAAGTTTTTCATTTCATACTTTTAAGGGTAAAGACAGTTTTCCAGTTCTTGAAAAGTTCTTAACCAAATTCAGAATATTTACTAACAATCCGCAATCCACTTGCTCGAACTTTTTTAAAGACGTACATATGTGCCATTTTTAAAATGATATTTTTTGTACGATGACATATTTTTTCAGTGTCACATATTTTCTTTATATAAAGGGTGTTTTTTTATTGAGGTATAGAACTTCGAATTGAAATAAAACACAAGAAAATCGTTTTAATGTCCATCAATTTGGCTTTATTGGAAGGATAATTTTATGCCATTAATGTTTAAATATGATTTCGGGCATGTGGCCGCCGCGGCTGGCTCGAATAAAGCCAATACTACAGGTCCAATTTTCAACCACTTGTTGGAACCACAACTCATCCACATTCATGCCATCCAATTCGGGACCAAAATAGTCGGTTATCATGGCTATATACCGGTCTCCATTAACGGTAACTGACTCTCCAGCATTATTTCGGAAGAAGTATGGCCCAATGACTCCACCAGCCCATAGAGCACACCAAACAGTCAGTTTTTGTGGATGTAATGGCATAAAATGGACGGAGCTTGCGGTGAACTTCGCGAACTGAACCATTACTTTCGAAATAAATTTGCACGATTTGCAAGCGTTGTTCTTTTGTCAACCTGTTCATGATGAAATGGCAAACCAAACTAAATATTAATCACTTGACCGCTGACAAAATGGCCGCCAGTTAAAAAAGTGATGCCAACTTAAAGTTCTATACCCCAATAAAAAACACCCTTTACCATAAAAATTCACCGGAAAATCGCTTAAACCTTTTCTGAACGCTATTTACGTGAAAGGATTTGTCACAAAATTAATGGACCAACATTTTTTTCTAAATTGCCATAAATTCTTAAGCAGAGTAAAATTCTAAGACGATGTAGCCATGTCAGTTATTCAGAGAGTGTCAGTTCTTCAGATAGCTGACAAACGAAATGGTATAGGAGCCTGAAATAGGTATATGGTCATATGCCGGACCCATCATCTTAATGGAACATAAACCTCGACCTCTATTCACTAACCGCACCACAGTGGCCGAAAAACAATCAACTATTCCCAGGAACACAAATATGCGCTTATTTTAAAAATTCGGTTATTGCATTAATATTAAATGACTTTCTCAGGAATATCCTCACAAATGTTTTGGTGGTCATATTCTATGAAATTAAGATAAAAATGGAAATTATATATAATCAAGTACAACGGTTTTACCGACCACTTGTAACAACTTCGTATACGATACCGCCCATGAACACTTCCAGTACATGTGTGCTTTACAATTTGGACATACACTCATCAAGCCTTTTGTTTTCGGCTATTACAGGCAACACAATAAATAACAATAATTAAAAGAAACAGTTCTGAACACACAAAAAATAAAAAAATTAAAAATAATTTCATTTAAATGTTCGAAGTTCTGCCTATCTGACACCTCTCTTAAAAATGAAATCCTTTAAAAATTAGTCGTCTCGACACGTTCAAGAAACGCAATATCAGAATAGAATTTAAGAAAATGTTCATGATTTTTCCAACATTATAACTTATTAATTTTTTGTTTATAACTTGCAGTACTAATACGTGGACCATTCGGCCGTCATGCCTGGACTATGCAATTGAGACATTTACCGCGCAGTAAGTCGGGTACCAAATATCACGCTGTAAATCCCGGGCGTCCGATACCCATGAACGAGGTACCTCAGCGTATCGAATTCGATCAGAAACATTTCCCTGAAGGTGTTGAAAAAGTAACACCCTGTGTTGCCGACTTTTCCATACCGACGTTCGAGCAAATACGTGAGCAATACGGAACTGAAAGCATCAAACAATTGGAAACAATGTTGGAGAATCAAACAATTCATGAGAAATTAGCATGGGCAGAGACTGACAATAGTTCCGATTCCCTCTCACATGCCCAGGAAAGTGTGCCGCCAACGGTGTGTCACGAGTTTCAAGCGGCCCGTTTGTTCTTGTCCCACTTTGGTTTCTTAACTTTCGAAGAGCGGAATCCTAATAGTCCGGCCGAGTCTTTGGGAGCACCAACACAAAGACCTTTGATCGTTTTGGATACAAAGAGAACTAACTTCGCTACAGAACTGAATGGTTTGGATAAGCTGAGTGCTCGTACTTATGATACGGTGCATGTATTTTATGTTAAGGCTGGTCAGTCGACTGCCGAGGAGATAGTGGGCAACATGAGTGACGATAATGTGCGCACGCTGGATCCACATTTTGGTAATATGTTGATGACATTGGGTAAGTGTTACTTTGAGAAATGTAAAAATAATTGAAATAACATAATCATCTTTCAAGGTTGGCCCGTTGACATCAGTGAACATTCCGGGTGGTCTGGTTTAGTTAGTACATCTTGGTCGTTGAAATCTGCCACAACTAAATCCGAAGATAAATCCCAGAATCGCTCTTTAGTAGCAGATTTAAAATTCAATGGTGAATCTAAAGTTTTATACTGGGCTGATGTTGCATCCGAAATTGCCTTCGTTGTACCAACTGATTGGAATTTGCGCTCTGAGCCCGATGGCTGCTGTGTTTCCTCCAGTGGCGATGCATCAAATACTCCCAATGTTTGGTCTCGTGCTTCTGCAGATGCAAGTAATTTATCTGATGCCAATAAAAATTCAACGCAACGTTCTCGAAATCTTTCGCTAGAGTTGGACAAATCTAAAGATCCAATTCCTCCCACTCGACGAAAGGCGAATGCCATGAAGCCAGGATTGTTAGCCCAACCACCAGCTAAAATTTTCTTAGTCTGGTTGGAATCGTTTGAAGATCTATTGAATTTCCCCATAGGTGAGTAACTATAGTACATCTGATTGACTGACCGCTCAACTTAACGAATTTCCTGTTCCAGAGGAACTACTGCCCTATACTAAGACGGGAGAGGAACCAAACATTTTGCAATTGCCTAAAGCTGCAGACGTTCATGTGGTTTTTATACATGCTTTGCAATCGGGACTGCTTAGGGTTAAATTGCACGGTCCACCAGGGCGTATGAGTTTTGCCACACCTCTGGTTGATGGTATGGTATTGAGCCGTCGTGTTGTGGGCAATCTTGTTCGACAAACTGCTCATAATATGGCAAAGAGAAGGCGTTTGGATAATGATAAGTAAGTTTAGACTAATAATAAGTAAGTTTAGATAAATATTTTGAGTAATCACTTTTTTTTCACAGCTTCCAACCACCTCATGTCCGTCGCCGTTTAAAAGTTCAAGATATTGTCCAAAAATACAAAATGGATTTGTCGGAACCGGAATTATTGGCTCATCTTTTCAAGTCTTCATTTTGAATACAGTATTCAATCGTTATACATCCATTGTAGTTGATATAAGTTATTTATTTTACAATGTTTTAATTAACTACTTTTATTATACTTTTAAAGTATACCTTTATAATGTACTATTTATTACTTTATTATTCCCTGGGTACATGGATCGTTTCGCCTCTCTATTGTATTATTAGTAAGTCTTTGTTCGACTCCAATACTAAGTTTAGTATTTTTTTCGTAGATTTAGAATTTTTTTCTTTTACATATACAAAGAATACCATTTCTTTTCTCGAAAAGATAAAAATAAAATCGATTTATTTTTGCTAATCAAATATGTGTACATTTATTCGACTCATCGGAATTCTGTATTAAGTGAATAAATGAAATCTTTGAATGAACATTAGTAATTCGAATTTCGCTTTTACATAACAAAATATGCATCAACCCTCTAAATACTCGTATGGCAATTACGAAATTATGTGGACTCCACGAGGGACGCACACTACGGTTTTAGAATAAAACAACTCGGCTGCCACATTCCGACTCTTGTTGTCACCGCTGACGTTAGGGGTTTTTTATATAGTCCAACAATAGTTTTTCTTTAAAGCTAAAATTTTTTTTAAAAAAAGGAAATTAATATATTTACATTACTTGTAATAAAAGAAGTTTCGTAAAAATCGGGCAACCCGCTCAAGAACAGTAAACTGTTTCCTAAACGAATATTTGCCAAGCCCAAAAACAAAATATTTGTCATTCCTCTGATCAGTTAGAAAAGTATAATAAACATTTTCGATCCAAAAAAATGTCTTAGGTCAGAATTAAATATTTTGATGTACCAAACGAAGTGATAATGGGTGTTTTCTAGGGAAATATTTTTTTTTTTAAATGTTTCGTCGAACGAACCATTATCGGTATGAGCAATATTGTTATATATGGATCTCGTCATTTGGGACTAATGGTGCATTAGGATGAGTATATGTTTGGACATGTAGGTGGAATAAAGCGTTATTTTTAAGCGTTGGGTTATTGAAAATTGAAGAAAACACAGGACCTTGTACAATTGAATAAAATATTTAGTTAGATCAATAATCTTTTGCAGAAACATAATATGCCACAACATGAAAATACAAAATAACATATACAATTTGAATGCTCAAACATTTTTTCTCTTAATACCCTCACTCGATGAGGGTAACAGCAACTATTGTTTGAAGGAAATAATGTGGTGTAGCATTGCATGAATTTTTTTAAACAGTTTTTAATTTTCAATTACATTTTCAGTATAATTAATTGAAGCTGATTAAGGACTGGTTTCCGTAAAACGTTAAAATTGAAACGGATATTTCTCAGTAAGGGAACCTGGTACTTTTCGATGTAGGTTCCATATGTTATTATCCAACATACATATATCTAAAATTTTAAATTGAATGACGTCAGGAGTCCATTTTGAAACGATCCCAAATTCGAAACAAATTCGTTTTATGGAACAGGCAGTACGTTTTTGTATAACGAAAGACTTCACGTGCAAAACGTGTTCAGTGATCAAGTGTTCACCAAACACCCCCACCAATTGGATCCTGGGATCTCGTGCTGTCTTCCCTTCCCTTTTATGTGAATAAACAGTCCAACGGACGGTAACTTTGCGACTATCGTCGTCATTGCTGCAAAGTGGTCCAGAAAAAATTCTATGGGCCTAAAATTTATAATTTGGATCTAGTAAGAATTTTTGAGTTCTGTGAAAAACAAGTTTTGGGGGGGGTGGTGGTGGCATTTTTTTTATATTCTTTGTTTTAGATTTTTTTAAATACATTTTGAAGTTGTAAGCGCCCCGGTAGACGAGTTGGTAATGTGTTTGCCTATCAGCGTGGGGGTTCTGGCTTCGATTACCACCAGACCCGTTTGGTCTGACGATGCAAAAATCTAGTCACATCGGTTTAAAAAAATTTACTTACGTTCTGTAAAGGGAAACTGATAGAAACGAATATTGATTCAATTTTCAGGTAGGCATTATTTTGACAAATCTGGGAGAGTCAAGTTAACAGAGTTGGCATTAGCCCCTAATTAAAATTCCAGTTCAATTGACTTATTAACTCCAATTTATATAAAAAAAAATTGTTTAATTTGCACATTAACATTTTTGTTTGTATTCCAGGTAGTCTATTAAATAGGTTTCTCCTTGGACCCAAAATATAGAATATAGATTTACTTTGTATTGCAATTAAATAAAGAATTAAAAAAAATGCATATCAACAATTTTCCACATTATCAGATTTTGAAATGAGAAAAACAAATAATTTCATTTTTCGATTTTGTCCAACTGTACCTCATACATTTTAAGAGCTATTCTGCCGTCCTAAATCACAAGCGCTAATGTGATATAAGGTCAGATTCGGAACCGTGAATGAAATTGCTATTTTTGTATTAATCTTATAAGACCAATTTTTAACTGTAATATAAATTAAAATCATTTTTGAAAATTTTCAAAAATATTTAGATGGATAAGAAATGTAAAAACTAAATATCTTAAAATGGAGATGTGACTTCATTTCTTAGAAGGTGAGTATTGCACTTAAAATATTATAAAGTGTGTTTTATTATCTTTATTACGATGTCAACATTTTGTTTGTACAAAATATAGTTCGGTTGTAGTAACTATTTAGCCGAAGCGGGCATACCTCAGTCTTGCATACAACCGATTTTTTATAGAACTCGAAAATTTTTGCTACGTCAAAAGTTACAGACTTTTTTCCCGGACGTTTTTCGTCGGACGTAATTCGATAATTGTGTTTATATTATCAATGTCGCTGAAGAAAATTGTTCTTAATTGTTCTAAAAAACCAAAAGAAAAACCATATTTATATATTCCGATTGTTGTGACGCCCACAATCATCAGGCCTTACCGAGAATGTTTCCTAAAAGTTTATTTTGAACTAATGGAATTCCCTCAAATCCGTCCAAGTGTCCAGTATATTACATAAACCCCCCAAAAGAATTTCCCTCCCATAAACATAAGTAGTACTGCTCGCATTTGAAATGCCACTATTTGTACATAGTTTGTCCACTTTGTATTTAATTTATGATCTCCTAACATTAAATGTGAATACAACATGTTCTGATTTCCAGAATAAGTAAAACAAACCAACCAACCCCGGCCAACGAACGAAAGAACGAATTCCTCATGTGAAAGTCCGAAACGAAAAATTGTACAATTTAAGCCTTAAGGATTACATAACAAATAACCACACGATATATATACATACAAACGTACATACATAAAACACTTATACCAGTTTATTTGGCGGCGGTGTTGCTGTAGTTGTTCTTAGCATGTTGCTCCGTTTGTTTGCTATTCCCCACATTAATGGATACAAAGTGGACAACAATCTGTTGCTCTTGACGGTCTCAGTAAGGTTTTTGCCCCATGAGGCCTCTTTTGGGATTGATGGTCCATTCGAAGATATTTAATATACATTTTTGTTTGCAACGTTCCTGATGAAACTCTATTAAAAGATCCGACACATGTTGCTGCCCCTTCTTGATATTAGTCCATATTAGTGTCTTACATAAGAAGGAAGTCTGTTCACTTTTTTTCTTATAGAACTGTGCGGAAAAATACTTCTTTTCATGACCGTGTGGTTTCAACCAGATGTTGCAATTTCACATGGCCAGTCCTGCTATGACTGAATTGTATCGAAAATTCCCCAATACAAGAAACTCCACATTACGTTGGCATCCTGGACTTTTTTCTTGTGGTGTATGTGCCAGCAGGAAGTTAACAAAACTAAACCAAATTATTTCCTTTAAAATTTCATGAGATCCAAGGGGAACTTTTCTCAACTGAACCACTGTTTATTGCACAATCCTACTCCATGTAGTTTTCTCATCTTGTCCTATTTAACCCTTCTCCTTAATATCATTAAACAATGGACAACTCCATGACAAAAACCGTCGGAGATGAAATTAGTTACCGGAAGCGGCCCGAAAGGAACCAATGGTATCGAAAGCCACTGAAGCTAAGAACGTGCATACAGGGTGACATTCGCGTCTTGGTCGAGGAGAGCTGTGTTCGAGCAGGACCATGTGTTGAAGAGGGAGGAAACCTGTCTATTCCGAAGAAGGAAAAAAATGGAAAACTGAGGTTTATGGAAACAGAAACGCTGCCAGAAAATTATACCAACAAGTAAAACATCAAACTAAAGACAAACTCGACTACAAACTCGAAATGGAAATCGTCGAGTACAGAACTCCAAAAATGTTTACTAGATCAAATGGTACAGACTATTGGCCAATGGAAATGGATTCTAGACCACTGTGCGTCATACGGTTAACCGACCATTTGACACTGTACGTATGAGAGTCTCTGGCTAGACGCGTATCCCTGCTAAATGTCTAAAACGGACCAGAGAACGCATTTTAAAGATACCTATCTTAAAAATACCTACAGAAGAACGTTTTAAGAACAGAGCACTCCTACTTTACCCGGTCAGTGACTATACAAATTATATCGTACGCAGCTCACTGATTTAAGAGAAGTTCTCCGTCTGTTCCTTCATGGAATGTTAAGGGAAATAAGTAATTATGTATCTTATGTGCTAGAAGATACAGATTCAACGGTAGTTTTCGAAAACAGTATTGCCAATCAACTGGAAAGTGTTCATTCTTCTAGCTGTAGCAGACACTTCATCAGCTCTGTGTCGGCATCAGAGGTTTTTTATTCTTAAGCCGTTAATTGCCGTTTTGTTCTTATCTTGGTTATCAACATCATCGTCTATGATTGGATGCGAATGTCTATGGCGCCAACGTTTCAAACATATAAATATGTATAAGAAAGGATATTTTCTCATGAATCCTCTGTAAACATTATTTCTGGAAACATTAACTTTAATTCGACTTGTACCACAGGAGAAATTCACTGTTAGCGGCCTAAGGTTATAGTTTGTGTATTGGGTAGCCGTTTCGATTTTCTGGGAGTATACGGCCTGAAGGCTACCAAACATTGTATTGAAATAATATGTGTGAATTAAGGACATCTAATAAAGGCCACGTTACCCCTATCATCCGCCGCTGGATCCATATATATCTCACATACTTATAGACATTCGTACATATGCATGCAGCACACAAACAATATTAAAACTCTGATTTCACCAATTTAAAACCATAACAATTCACATTCTATCTAAAATGTATCAAGAGTTTAGTATGGGTGTTTAGTGTCTTGGGTTGCCAGGTGTTGAGAAAATAAATGTGTGACTTTGCATAGTCAGACTGGAAATTTCACAGTGGAAATAAATATGGGTACACCTTATGAGAACACCTTCAAGTGGACTGTGCCCGTGAATTGCCAACGACGGTCTACATCAATATGTATGGAGGGATAAAGGCCCAAAATGTGAACTCGACTCGATACTTTCTTCGATCTAATTGTGGTCCAGTGTCTACGTGTTTTCTCCGGTAGTACTCACCAACGGTTTGCATGTCTTCTTCCACTTGGTCCTGCCATTTCGCATCTCGTTGAGATCATTTCATGTAATTGAACACCGTTCTATCTGAAGCTTATTTTCTTCAACCTTCCATTAAGAAACGGACAGGGTTATTCTCTCAAAACATTGAGTTGTGCACAATATCTATTTATTTATTTATTAACATCAAAAAAAAACCTATAAGGTTAAAAAGCCTATAAGGTATATTTTTTTTTTAAATATATAAATAATTAATAATAGTATAAAATTACAGTCTATTTATAGCGATCACTACTCCAATCTGTTTTTTAAACCCTGCTCAGACCTCCTGGAGATTTTTATAGAGACAATTTGCATGGCTTGGAGACTGCCAGTACCAGTACCGAATTTCAATCTGGATTTGTTGCATGCTGGTAACAAACACGCTATTTATCATCTGCCAGCTAAAATGTCAGCTTTAAGATTTCGTTAGGTTTGTTTGATGGCATCGTCAATTTCGAAATTCGAAAAATGAAAGTTGTGAAATTTCAAAAATAGTCCGATTTATTTCGAAAATGCGAAAAAAGTTGTGCTAGGTGAGTACATTATTGTGCCGCTTATGAAAAAGTCCCTCCTGGAGTCGTTTTCGAAAAAATCGCCAATTTTGAAAAAAATCAATTTTTTTTACATTAAATTAAATTCTGGTCCTAAGATATATGTTAGAAACCGACATATAAAACACAAGACCATAATAATGAGCTCATTTCGTGATAAATTTCATTTTATTGCTCCTTCAATTCTGAAGATTCGCATCGAACGAACAAATTCGTTTTACGTAAACCCACCTTTACCCTGAAGCTGTAGATTGGCCCCCTTACTAAAGGGCGATTAACTTGTACCCAAAAAAAAAGTTGTATTAACCTACAGTTATATCGTTAAAATTAATAACAATTCGACATTGAAATTTGACTAAATGGTTTCTTAAAGAACGGAGGTCAGAGTTGCAGAGTGAAAAAAAAACACTTAAAATTAGTCCCAGTGCCGGCATCTTTTCAAAGCAGGCTGGTAACCTGGTTAGCCGGCAACAGTGTTTCCTTGAGAATGAACGAAACAAAAAAAAAAACAAACAAATATCGCCAGCAAAAAGGAGCCATAAGAAGAAGAAGAAGAGGTACGTGTTATTGAATTTATGAGCCATATATTGCAACATTTATCAAAGTGATAAATGGCACTGGACATAGTCAAGTCAAGTCAAGTAGTATCACATACATCTCCACTCCAACCACTTCTGCAGCATCCAATTCAACGGCCACAAGACCCCCATAACACCAACAATGCCAGCCACATCCACAACAACAGCAGCAACAACAAACAACGACAACTTAAAAGCTTCTCTCGAAAAGCTAGATTTGTTGCCGTTCTTGGGGCCGAGACCAGAGCCAGTTAAGTACGAGTTGAGGGGGAAATATTATACTTGCGTTTTAATTAAAATCATTTACAGAAGTATTATTTACTTTATTTTCGTTGTTGTTGTTGTTGCTGTTGCTCTGCTATTGCTGGGACAAATCTTGAATTGCCGTTTAGTGGTTGTTGGATTTTTCAGTTTTCTTCATACGATAACACCCATGTTGTTGTTGTTGTTATTGTTGTTGCTGCTGATGTTCGGCTATGAAATGTGCATTTGGTGCGTAGTGTGTGCGACCATGACTTTGTAGTTCAAGTTCCAATTTGGCTAAAAATGTTGGGTGGTCAATAAAACGACAACAACAGCAACAAGAGGCGACAGCAAGCGGCGACACCAACAATTGCAAACGTACAAAATAGATACCAGCCAACATTGTAAGTGTTTGTTTGCAATGTTGTTTGTCGTTGTCGCCGTCTTTGTTATTGTTGTTGTAGTTGTTATTGGAATAAAATCTATGGATGTTTTAAAGATTTGTTGCAAAGATTTGAAGTTCCGGTAATGAGATGTAATAAATCTTTACTTGAATTGTAATATGAACACAAAGTTTGTTGGGATGCATGCAGAAGCCAATTGAAGAGTTCCAATTCCAAAAATGTAATTGGTTGCATCTGGATCTAGATATCTTTAGACTTAGTAGTTTAAAATGTCTTCGTTTTTTTTTTTGGAGGGAGCGGGTTCCACTTTATCTAGTGGGTCTCTTGGCAATTTATAATTACACCGAAATAGATCTCCGCCTACATTGACATTGAACTCGTACATTCTTAGAGAGCTTAGAGGTTCGGTAAAATTTATGTTTCTGGCCTGGAAAATATAAGAGCAATCCCATGTAACGTTCTCCTCATTCGGCCTGGTAACTTTTGCTTGTTGCTGCATTAGACTGATATATTCATACTAGTAAGTTGTAATGCGCCTATGGCGCCCGTTAATTTGCTTGAGAAAGTATTTGTTACTTAATTTTAAAAATTTTGTAAAAAATATTTTGAGAAAACTATTTTGTAAAAAAAAATTTCGAAAAAAAATGAATTTGGAAAAAAAATATTTGTGGAAAAAAAATTTTTGTTGAAAAAAAAATAATTGTGGAAAACAAAATTTTGTTGAAAAAAAAAATTTTGTTGAAAAAAAAAATTTTGTTGAAAAAAAAAATTTTTGTGGAAAAAAAAAAATTTTTTGAGAAAAAAAAAAATTTTTGTTGAAAAAAAAAATTTGGAAAAAAAAATTTTGTAAAAAAAAAATGTTTGTTGAAAAAAAAAATTTTGTGGAAAAAAAAATTTTGTTGAAAAAAAAAAAAATTGTTGAAAAAAAAAATTCTAAAAAAAAATTTTGGAAAAAAAAAGTTTTGGTAAAAACAAATTTGGGGAAAACACAATTTCTGTACAAAAAAAAATATTATTTTTTTTATTATTAATATTTATAGAATTATAGAATGCCTATTTAAATTCCTACGTACTGCGTGACAGAGTCAGTGAATCAGTGTATCAGTCAATCAGTGTCGAGGGTAAATATATATTAAGATTCCACATCTTTAACTATGATCACGAACTTGGATCCAGCTTCTATTTGAATATCTCCGATTTTAGGTAACGCATTTATCAGAAAATAAAGATTGGATATGTGTATATGAATATGTTCCTTTATCGGCACAGTTATTGAATCCCTATGTTTTAAAAACTTACGGGACGCCTAAAGAGTCTTTTTACCTGTGTTTCACCGTAAAGGCCAGAACAATAGTGTGCCATCTCATATGAGGTAATAACGACGAATCTATTATTGCCCGCCACCTCAAGCACACTAAGTAAACGTAATAAACGTAATAAAAATAAACCCGGTATCTCCAGAAAACAATTCGCAAATTTGCACTGTGGGCAACTCTTGCAACGCCAGTTGTTCAGGTTACGACAATTGTCCCAGGGGATCCTGACCACACGCAGTCTAAAATTACTGTGTTAAGGCTTGTGCTTTAGTACTTCGGCGCCACAGCGAATCGTTGACTTTTGAAGATTTCACACCTCCGGAAAAGAACACTACGAGGGAAATATAAGAGAAATGCAGTGTAACGTACTCCACATTCAGTCTGGTTACTTTTACTTGTTGCTGCATTTGGCAGATCTATTCATATTCCTCCTCTTTCATATGCAAATCTTTAAGACGCTGTTAAAAGATCAACGTCTTTTTACAGGTCATTGTTAGTAACAAATTAGCACCGTTGGGTTCTCACACCAAATTAATACATGTACATTGGACAAAAAACGACGACAACAGCAAAAAAAAAAAAGAAAAAGTAATTAAAATTCCTCATACGACCCTCTGAACGCAAAAGACATAAAACACTTTTACCACGTTTTCAATAAAACTGAAAATGACCAACTCGTGGCTTAGTGAATGTTGGAAAAGTAAAACTCATAAACTCGAACGTGAACTCGACATTTGCACTTTGTTACAGGCATTTTCTTTGCAACTCATTTTTTTTAGCCACGTTTTCCAGCCCAACTAGCTAACATCCATACCAATGCGACGATGTAGTTCTCTTCTGTTTTTGTAGTCTACCAAAAAAAAAAAAGTTATAAATTCTATATTTTCACAAGTCAGCGTAAGTTCAATGTTGCAGTTTTTTATTGTTGTTGTTGCTGTGGTCTTTATATTTGCTGGGCTAGATCAACAGATATTTATGTTAGCTATTGATAGTAGATCGTTGGCAATTAGAATTGCAGCTGTTAAAAGGTTTTTACTATTATTGATTTTCTTATTGTTATTTGTATTCTATCCTCCTGTCGAGCATACAGTTCCTTATGTTGTTGGTTACTTTTAATTTTGACTCATATGTAAAGCGAAATAAAATAAAATAAAATCGATATTTAAATTTGGAGTCAATAATGGCCAACGAATGAAATAGAGCCCTTGATCATTGATCAACCTGTTTCGATAGGACATAAAATGACGACACAGCGTAATTAATACTATATTGGGGGATGTAGGGTGCACGAATCAAAAAAAGTTTTGGTGTTCTGAAATCGTCTTCGGAAAATCTACAAAAAATAGGGGGGTTTCCAAGTGAAGTGTTTTTTTTCATTTGGCGCATGACCCTCTCTTGTGTCCATATCATCCAATTCGGTTCAAAATAAGTTGGTAATTATCGACATAGGGCCGTTGCAGGCGATGTCCTGCCCAACGTCACACAGTGGACAAGAATCCAATTTCATCGACCAAAATTCACTTACTTTTGATTTAGTAAACATTTTTGAGATATTAAATAATTGTTTTTAGGTTGTTAAGGTAGAGTAGATGCATTAACATTGAAATCGAACATTTTTTTTCAATATTCTCCTTTTTAAAGGAGACGTTCTCCTTTTTCCGATTTTAAAAAAATAATTAGATTTTCCGACTTTTATATTATTTCCTAAATTTATTTAATGTATACCAAATACAGTTTGGTTGCTGCAACTATTTCAACGCAATTGGCCTGCCCGTGAACTTCGAGTTGGATAAACTTTGGCATTAGTAGAAAGGAAGTTTGCTAATATTTTTAGCTGTGTGCATTTTGTTCAAAAGTTATTTCACATTAATACGCGCTTTGGTACTAAAAAAAATTGACTTTTGGCACTAAATGTATCATATCTTCTAAAAATGCACTTTCGGAAAGGAATTTCGGAATTTACCCCTTCCACATACGGGAAAAAAGTCCTGTTGGTCCAACTAAATTTGTTTTCAAAATTGATGTTGCTACCACTAAACAATATTAGGTACAAATAATGTTGACGTCATAATAAAGAAAAGGGAATACAAATTTGTAGGCGAAAGTGGTAGAGAAGATTGCGGGGTGGAAAAAATTCACAAAGCACAAATTTGAATTGTTTGACTTCACACATTTTGAGGTTCTTTTGAAATTTCTTTTCGACTTCACACTTTTTGCTTTTCGACATTATTAAGAAATTCAAAAATATTAAATACTGTCGCAAGCAAAAAGTCAACGTAAATATTCATATGACTTTTGGAAGCAAATCCAAAAGAGAATTTCGACAAATTTTAAAATCTAAAAATGGTGATAGTTTTTAATACAGGGTTTCCAACAACAGGTGTTATTTTGATACTCAAAGAAAAATTGATTTTTTTATATAAATGATCGCCCTAAACAGTCACACATTGAGGATGGCTTCTCAACAATAACTCCTGGGTTTTCCGAGGTGGAAATGGGCCTCATCAGTCAAGATGACTTGCCGATGGACTTCCGGATCATTTTCATGCATTTCAAGGACCCAATCAACAAAGACACGACGTTGTTGATGATCGGACGGCTTGAGTTCTTGTGTTAACTGAACTTTGCTGAAAAGGTACCCATCAACAATTGAGGACCCTTCCTCCTTTCCAGATTGGTATTGCATTCAATTTGGACAGTAAAAAGTTACGTTGGTCCACAATTTTTATTTTAAAACCGATATTTTTTAAAAAAATAATTGCCAAAACCCAACTATATTTGGTACAACTAAAATTTATTGTAATATTAACATTATTATGTCGAAAAAATGGAATAGCTCTTAAAATGTATAATGACAAAGTCGAAAAATCAAATAATTTTTTTTCAAATTTTAAAATCTAAAAATGGTGATCGTTTTTAATATGTAAAAAGTACTTCAAAATTTGTAGAAAGATTTAAACAAAAAATATAAAAAATTGTTTTCCACCTAAAATTGAAAAATGCCAAAAGTAGTCAACTTTGGAAATATTTCTCAAATATACCAATTTGTAAGATTTTTAATTTTAGTCATGTTTTTTGCGAACTCAAAAATGTTAACTAAGTCAAACGTTAGAGACCTTTGGCCGATGGAATTTGATTCTGGATCACTGTGCGCTGTGTAAAAATCCACCGATACTGCCCCTCTTGGAAAGAATGCGCTACTGATAGTTTTGAGATATTTACACTGAAAGAAAAATGACGTTTAAATTCAAGCCAAATATACGTAATTTGAACTAAAATCGTACTTAAAAAATAAATATGAGTCGTAGTTCATTATTCTAAAAAACAACTATAAATCGGATAGTTTTAAAATCAAGTACGCAAATTTGTATAATAAGAATAAAAAACCTGAATTATTTAAACAGTATTTGTTTGCTTTACTGCTTGTTGTTTTTTGGGACTATGCGCTAGTAAACAGTAGTTGAAGAATTTATTGAAATGAGAAAATCAAGTCCAATATAAAGTCGGGTAAGAGAAAAAAATCGTAGAACTATTTTGAGAGAGAAAACTTAGACCTTAAATCAATTCCAGTTTCCAATAATTTCAAGTATTTATTTGGGCTTAAATTAATCCATGCGGCCTACACCTAAGTCCATTTCGAAGTTATAAGTTATTTCTATTCTATTATGAGCTTAAATCTATCCTAAAAATCAAGCCCATTCGGGCTCAATTTTGGATAAAATTAAGAATTCCGAGCTACAAAAATCCGTACGTAAATCAAGTTTTTTAACTTGGTTTAAGGAAACCATTACTTACCATGACACCGCTACGTACCTTTTACGTTTAATATTATTCATTTCAAAAATGATTTTAAGATATATTGCAGTCACAATCTGATTCACAGTTTCGAATCTGGCCTTATCCTCAATTTAAAAATTTTGGCGTTTGTGATTTTCTTTATTAGGACGGCTGGACGTTTCTTTTTTTCCATTTTCGAGGTCTCTGCCGAACCCGATACAATATAGAAATAAAACTAAAATTAATTGGTCACAGAGGGAACTGAACATTAGAGACCATCTTTCCGTCCTGGTGAGACTGACAGTGGGAAATCTCACGGATATTAAGTCATCAAGTTCTGAAGAAAAAGCTGTTCACTCCGAGACAAGAAGTCAGTAAAAGGAAAAAACCCTGAACAATTCTTCTTTTATTGTGCCATACTAAAGACGTTAAATCGTTCTTAGGCGGAAATGTTCGTATGTAGAATATTCTTCCAGCAATTTTTCTGTCAAGTAGATTTTTTTTAAATAAAAAATCATTTTGATGTAAAAATTTGTAAAATGAAAAATCCGGCTGTACTTCCCTTATGTTTTTGACCACACCTTGCATGCCAATTATCAAAGGATATACTACAGCAAATTTCACCGACTATTTACAAAGTATTTCGGAATTTTGGCTAACATATCATCATGTTAGAAATGAAACCGATCTCAATATTCGCCGGTATAAACATTCACTTCAACCACTTTCCTTATTACTAAAATACGTTCCTAAATGTTAACACATAACAAGACCACAAATGAATAAGAGGTAGAAGAAGAATAACAGCAACAACGACGTTCTACACTACATGAGCAAACCTTAAAAGTCTCATTTCAATATAACACCATAGCACTTACGACCACTGCATGTGGGCGCCAATTTTGATTTTGCGATATTAAAGCCAACCAGAAGAAAAACAAATAAAACAAATGCATTTTACTTTACAGTACTGCTTAGCTCTGTTCAACAAAACTGATCTAAACCGAATGGAACAGAACATAACACCAGAAATCAAGTAAAAATCTGAGAATATGTTCGTATACATGTATGCGAGTATTAGATCGGGCCGAACTCCTTACAATGGAATAACGACTTTAAGTCAAAGTTGATCGAGTACATGGGATTTAAAATGGCAGCATTTTTCTAGTTCATAAACACTGTTCGAATTCGATTTACATCGGCCAAAATGCGAGTAAAAAGGTTTCAGTTTATATTAAGTATCGAAAATTACATAAACGGGGTCTTTTAAGTTCATGTTTCTTTTAGGGTAATGATTTAATACAGTTTTGTTTCCGTTAGTCGAGTTCAAGATCAACGATTATTTCTTTTTTTTTCTCGCAAAATTTTTTTCAAAAATTACAAGGTCCGACCTATAAATTTTGATAGAGGAGACAAAAAAAAAAAGACACGTGTATCGGCGTTTTGAAAGTTTACATCTGGGTGTCATTTTAGGGGGAGGTAAAGTTTCCCCCAAATGCAAAATTTTATGTTTAGCGTTTGTTTTATTTCGGTCTTGTGATTTTATCATATGAACAGGATATTGTCCAAACGAATGAGAACTACTTTTTTATCTCACTTTTCAAGTTTCCTCCAGAACAACTACCCAAAGAAATTACAATTCCACTTGTACCACCTCTACGGAAACACTGCGTTGAGTGCCATCTGTAGATATTGGTGGGAGCCTTGTCTTATAGAGTTCAAGTTTCACTCTAACAATTGCAGCCAATCTCTCTGATGAAGGTCGTCACGGACCCGAAATCGCGATAAAAGCAGTGGGCAGTTTTGTAAAAAGTTTTGTAAAAAACTTGTCTTCTATTTATAGAGGCAAGAGGTCTAGAGCCGGACAATATCCTGTTCATATGATAAAATCACAAGACCGAAATAAAACAAACGCTAAACATAAAATTTTTAATAAATGCAAAATTAACCCTAAGCTCTCTAGTGTTGTGTCTTATTTCTGACTTTCTGGTTGAATTTTCCGTTTTGGTGTATTTAGGGACTTATAGTAAAATTTCACGGCGAATATTTTTGCGGAACATTTTAACCCCTTAAATAGCTGTTTTAATGGTGTTTTTTGCTCTTTTTTAAAAGGAGGACAAAAAAGACCCATGCCTTGAGGAGTTAGATGGTTAACATATTCTACAAAATTGTTCTCCGCAACATTTGGCATAAATTTGCTGAACACACCATATACTTTAAACGTAAGCTTTACTCGATTTTCTATGCCGATTGACAATACAAAATTTGCATTTGGGGGAAACTTTACCTCCCCCTAAAATGACACCCAGATGTAAACTTTCAAAACGCCGATACACGTGTCTTTTTTTTTTGTCTCCTCTATCAAAATTTATAGGTCGGACCTTGTAATTTTTTTTTGTGTTGTACAGTGTTATTGGTGTGATAAACTCATAGTTCTCGCAAGTGAATGATAGCTACTGTTATCTCCCCCCACCCCCCCCAAAAAAAAAAAAAACGTAGCAGTAAAATTTTTGTTTTTCTTTAGCTCAGGTGTTAGGTAGAAAGTAGATTTAAATAAAATCTACTACGGAAATCTTGGATTTATTAAAACAACATTTCGCATAATTGAGGATACTTTTGGTCGTTGCCAACATTTGTCTGGCCTGGACAAAAATCAGATGGTCTCCATCTCCAAGGCGGGAAGAATAAACCACAACATGGCAAAGAACTATATGCCGATTAGACTATCATCGTTATTATTGAAAGTTCTGAAAAGACTAGTACACTTCTATGTGTGAGAAAAACTGAGACCAAATAACTTCAGGAAATGTAGGTCGCTGGAAACAGTCCAACACTCAAACAATTTACTTTAACTGCGTTCCTGGACGTAGAAGGAGCTTTGGACTATCCCAACATGCTTAATAGCAGGAATTTTAATTTGACCATTGGCAGAGAGATTTCTAGAGAGTTTGTTAATCAAATCCTGACGGATCTCAACACGAACGGCACCAAGGTAGTCGCCTTTGCCAACGACGTTGTGCTACTGGCTAAAGGTAAATTCCTGCCAACAATCAGCGAAATCTTGCAACGGTCAACTAATTTTTATCCCAGTGGACAGAGACAACAGGCCCCATGTAATCATTTCAACCCTATCAAAACATAACTAATCTTAGCCTTAAAGGGGGCACAGATATTAACTCCCCAAGCAGGTCTGAATACAATACATGATATCCCGTCCATCTCACGAGTTGTTCGTCTAAGAGATACTAACAAAAGACCTATGGACACAGTTCTATTCTATAAGCAGGATTGAGAATTGAAGTGTTTTTTTTTCAAGGGCATTTCCAGCTATTTGACAACCGTTTGCTGCTGTTCGAACAAAATTCGGCAATTCTATTAATTAGCGTATTGAGCATCGAGTCTGAAGAAATTTTTCAATAAAAAAATTTGATCTTCTTTCAGTTTCTCTCCCGCACCAGCCTTTTTTTCTATGACTTTTCTATGCTGCGATCCGTGACGATAAGTCCGCTCTGTCAATTAACACTGGAAGTTACACCGGCGATATTTTCTTCGGCACGCAGTTTTAGAAGCCTTGCTTTCTGATTATAAATATATTATTTAAAATCTTCTAAAATTGCATTTCAGAAAGTCATATTGGATAAGTAGCTCACGCACACATTCACGTGTCGCTTCTGTCATAGTAATCTGTTCGTTTAGTCTTAGTATGTTTGATTCCATGCCTGGGGAAAAAACCGTCTCCAGCTTTGTAATAACTGTTCTTATATTTCTTAATTACAGTCTGTTGTAGAGAAGACTTTGTATTTTCCAGAATCCAGAAAGAATCGGCGAAAATAGGTCTGAAGAGAATACTCGCAATGATAGAGGAAGGCGACACAGTGAAGGCGGCCAGTTGCAATGACGAGGTTGTTGTTGTTGGAAAAAACTTTCGGTAGGTACAATCCTTGGCTCGGGTACTTGCGAAAGCAGATGTATCTGTGCTGGGTGTTGGTTGGCTGAGAGAACGGCCCTTCGCAAAATCTGTGTTAACGGTGAGCATGGAAGTCAATCGTAGTAGTTCAGTGTATTAAAATATAGTTATTGCGCTGGCTGGGCCATGCTCCAAATGCTCCAACCAGAAAGGTGTAGGACGACAACTACCTCGGAAGGCGCATACCCAGACTCCGGTGCAAGGTCCAAGTGGAAGAAGACAAGAAAATCCTTGGTATCGGAAGCAAAAGACCTAAGTGATTGGAAATTATTTATTATCAACGACAGGTTGTAGAGACAACTTAGGTACGTAAGTAATTATATAAATTAGTGTGAGATCCCACTGACTGTAACACCAATTGTGGCAGGACCAAATGTCTTTGCCATCTAGTCTGTAATACTGGAATCAATAAAAAAAATATATTTCTAATATTGTTGATTGCCACTTTTCACTGAGTTATTCTTTCTGGGCGACCCGAATGATATAGAATAAGAATAATCCAAAACTTTGCTTTTTAAAAGTGATTTTTTGATAATGTAAATAATTGACACCCTTTCTTATGTCTCCGCATGCCCTTAAGGCGAATATCGAGCAAGTCATTCGTGCTATAGAGCCAGCCAAAAAGGTCTTGAAATATATATATATACGGTTGCCAGGATGCGCTATTACGAAGCCAGCTAAAACAGTCAACATTTCATGGAGGAATAGTCTGGGAACTTCTGTTAAATCAGTAAGCTGTGCACGATATTATGTGTATACCCACTGACCGGGCCCTTTGGTTTACAATCGGCTACGAACAGCTAATACTTTTTCTAGAGAAGTTTTTATATGGCTCTTACTCGTAAAGTCACCAGTGGAAACGGTCGTTGAAAAATGTTTGATGGCCTTAGCAGATTTCGAACCGTTTGTCCCGCTCAATTCTAAATTTAAATGATATCAAACTAATATTTCGCTGAACATCTACTTTACGATTTAATGAACAACTTTGAATAATTTCAGAAGTTTTTACTAATTTCCAGTTTTACAAAGTGGCAACACTGCCATAGTCGAAAATAATATTAAATCAATTCAGTGCATGCATACAATTTCGTTTCGAACATGACCAGCGAAATACACTTAAAAAATAGTCACACACCGTGTTATTAATTAGTTCTTTTATCTTTCTGTTGTCTAACAATTTTCACTTCTGCGATGGTCACTTACTTAGCGCTAGCCACAACTCTGGCAGAATATCCGTTTCCGCTATTCAATTGGCAAATGCCAGTTCCAAGGAATAGCACAATCAATACTAAGTAAAATGTCTTAAATCGTATAGAATAATGTGATATGTAATCTACAATAATAATAATAATAAAAAAGAGGAGAGAAATAATGAAAAATCACCAGCGATATTTCCCACAATTCATACAAGTTATAAATCAAGAGCAGAGCAAGCAGTTAAAGGAATAGAAAAAAGAAAATAAAGTGAACACCCGAGCGAAACCAAATAAATATTCACTCAGGCAATCGTAAACAAATCTATGGAAAGAAAAATTAGATTTCAACGATTGCCAATGATTTTTTTTTCCAAACCTCCACGTTGCCATGTCTCCCCCCTTCCCCCTCCACCACACCATTCGACCAGCCAGCCATCAATGATCGGTGGACAAAAAAGTTAGCAATATGGATGGCCAAAGTGTGATTTGGTGGTGGTGATGGTGGTGGAGGGCGGTACAACGTCGTCAATTCCCTCCAAAAAGAAAAAAAAAACAACCAAAACTGAAAAATATCGAAGTGATGCTAGAGATGAGATAAAATAGTAATAGAAATCGATACGACAAGATATAATGTTGTAAATTTTCAAACTTAAGACTTAATATTTAACCCAAACCCAAAAAGCTACACCACCACCAACAACAGCGGCAAAAGTAAACTTGATTTTTGTTTAAGTTCTTGGGCTTCTTCTCCATCTCTTATTTAAAACTTACACATTACATTGAGTAGTAGTGAGCAGTGAGCAGCGGTGGTGTATCCCCCCACAGATAGCGAAGATGGACAGACATTAAAAGTTTGAATATCAAACAACATAATAAACATATCTCGTACTCTGGACTCTGGCTGGTACTCGTCCACAACGTTGCGGTAGCACAGTGATTCGCAAAACGATATCCATTGACCACAATTCAAGAACATTTGATCTAGGCATTACACCGTGTTACAAAAATAGATTTTTTTCTGTCCTATGAACCAAATTCACATATTCGGAAAGAGGGAAAAAAATAAAAATACACGTGTATCGGCGATTTTCATGTACACGTTATTTTTAAAAAAAATTGACGTGATACAGACATTTCCACGAGTCTGCCTGCAATAAATCAGCTCGATTGGATCACTGAAGAAGGGTTAAAAATCGGTCCAAAGGCTTTCACACAGGCCACTACGAGCTTCATACTTCAAACTTAAAAAAAAAACGTGACGTGTACATGAAAATCGCCGATACACGTGTATTTTTATTTTTTATCCCCTTTCCGAAAAAGTAAATTTGGTTCATAGGACAGAATGTGTGTAACACGGTGTTATTTTTGAGTTCTGTAGCAGACAAATCAATGTTGTACAGCTTTTTGCATAACAAACAATTTTTTTTTTGGCTGACTGGTTTATATTCTCCAAATGATCGCCGAAAGCCGTTGTCAAAATGTTTAGTGAAAGCCATTGTCTTTTGAGCCGGATTCTGAAACTCATATTCATATTCAACTGGTCCCCGTTTGTTGAGGTTACAAGAATCAGCTCGCCTGGCTGTTATTACCCCAGCATACATACGGCAGAATATCGACATGTAAATGCCCAGACCCTGCTTACGACTATCACACTCTGCCGAGCGGTTGTCGGCTTCCAGGATATCATGCAGGAATATTTCACTAATAAAACATATATAGCGTAAACTGCAGATTGAACAGAACCACCTGCCCCGAATGCAGAAAAATCTGGCGTTTTATTGTTGTGAGGAGGACGCAGATCGCGATTAATCACTAAGATTCTATCTGAGAAACCGCATTGCGGTCATATCTGCTCACTGTCCTCTGCGTATCACATAGAACGAGGAGGTCTCCTCCTGCCTCATTCGTTTCGCTGATAACTTACACACAAATAATTAGCACAGCTAGTTGGAGGTCCTTCTCAATATCCGTCTTTAAATCCTCTTTTTTATTTCGGGAGTGTTAGATTTTCCTATCAAACTATTTTTGCCATCGATTTTCTGTGATGTTCATTGAATTTCGACTGATGCATGTCGTTTGTGAACCACTGTGCGCCATCACAGTCGTCCCACTCTCCGTCGTACCCGTACCAAGTTCATTGTTGTTACCAATGGACGGCTACATCTTGAATAACAAACATTCAGAACGATCAGTGGTGGACACAAGGAAATCCAACAGCAACAACAACCAAAAGTAAGGAAAACAGAACGATTCATATAAAGTTGAAAGGAAGTCATACACCACAGACTGGCGGCTGGACAGACGGCCGGACACACACACACACACAGACTCACAAAAATAAGAAACGTAACGAAACTGAACTGAACACGATCATAATCTATTTTATCATTAATAATTGAAATTTTTACCTAAAAATATATTCAAAAAAAAAAAAAAAAAAGGAAAAAAATGTCTTTTGCTAAAGTTGCGACACAGCGCAATTGTAGTCATCCACTCTTGTATTACAACACTGCCGGGCAAACACACCGACGGCCTCACAAACACGCTGTTGCAACTTGTATATTCAAGAGTGTACCACAGGTCGACTATGGTCGCACCTAAAATCAGCTACATGGGATTAAGATGAAATAATAAATAAAATACAATGTCTTTTCTAGTCAGATTTATTGGAGCAGGGACCTAATCCGTAATAGACATTCGTTTGTAACAAATTATTTTCGAGAAATCTGTCGACAACTAAGCTGCTAAATGATAACAATCTAAGAAAATTTGCGATCGGAAGCCGTGATCCAACGATGTCGAAGCATCTACAATAGTAACAAACGGATGCCGTGATTAGGCCTCAGGTCAATGTCCTTGTTTTTTGACTTGTATGATGACAGCAATAGTTTGCTACATCCACACTGGGGATGAGAAAGCCCATGGTCGGGTAAATTGCAGAACATTGTGCTGATGATGGTTGGAAGGTAATTTTAATTAATACAGAACACAGGCATATTCAGCGAGCCGACTTCAGAGTTTTTCGGTGCCGCCATCTAAATTTGAAGAGTTACTTATGCCCTACGTGTGCTGCATGGCTTAGTTTGTTTTGAAAGACTGATGGCTCAATTCTCTGATCTGGTGAAAGGAATGACATTCAACCATTTTGTGATGAGAATTTGTAAAAGTGACCAGTGTTGTCACTACAAAAATGTTTTCCTACCAAAAATTTCCACAAAAAAAACCTAACAAAAACCTTTGTAGCCCACCAAAATTTTCACTTTAACGATCTTGTAACATGAATTGAACAGAATAATCGTTTTTTTACGACAAACCAAAAATTAAAATAACAATTTGATTTTTTCTATTACTAAAATATGTACTATTCAGTAACACATGTCTTAAAATTAATAACAAAATATAGTACTTGAACGTGCAATTTACAATTACTTTCTAAATCTACCAAAATTTTAAAAATTTTAAAACCAATCCGACCAAATTTGGTAGAAAAAGCCCAAAACGGCAACGCCGACCAAATTTGGTAGTAAAAGCCCAAAATGGCAACGCTGAAAGTGACTGTGTTTCGACGACACTTGCTTCATTTCAATGCTCCTCCAGTTGTTTTTGTTTATATAGCATAAAGCTTAATTGTGATAGTACCGAAAAAATGCTAGGGTCTGAGGCACACTAACTCATAGGTTCAAGAGGCGTACCAGTCATCCCTGTTGTAGTTGTTGATTTGAAAGGCCAACATTTAAATTCGAATCTAAAAATTAAACAAACAAATAGTATTTTCCAATTGCCACAACATTTATTAGCCAACCTATGCAATGAGGGGCTGCTAATTAAGACGGGTCTATCTCGAAGTATCTCAAGTGACAAACCGGAGCCAGGAAATTAGGTCCTATAAAAATACACATAAAATTCAAAATGAAATTAGGCCCCAGGTTTTGCGTCTAATTGCATTATGAAAATATGACATTAGACTCCACAAAATGTATGAAAATAGACGCCAAATTTCGTAATGGTTTTTTGAAGGTACAAAAATACATCCCGAAAACAGGCAAACGTACCAGAAAGTAGTTCCCTCATCCATTAATAAAATCCTTCACATTACATGTTGGAATGCCCTGAATATTAAGGGTGGAGGAATTAGAGGTAGTGCCGTTAATTTTGTATACTCTCTCATCGCAGTTGGAGAACTTTTCAGCAACGTTCGTTTTTTGCAGACATTGCACCCTTAACGCCCAAAAAAATGTTGGGCCTTAAGAACCTTCTTTATGTGGACATAAGGACCAATTTTCTTTTTGGCACAAACTTTCGGACATACCGCCCAACTTTTTCATGGGACAATTATCTGCGCTCGATTTTTTTTTATAACGTGTTATTTTGTTTTAGATTTGATCAATAATATTATTTTGTTTTGTTGTTCAGAAGTAATAAACCAAACAATTTACAATAAAAAAACAAAATCTTTTTTTCCTCGCCAAAGTAAATTGGACCCCTAAAATATATCGAAATGAGATTAGAACCCAAAATGCGAAAATAGTCCACAAACAATTTATGAAATTATTTCCCAAATATGCTTTGGGGTCTGTTATCACACAAACATTTAGGATCTAATTGCATTATAAAGATATTCCCCAATAAAAACATAAAATTAGGCCCAAAAAAAAAAATTGTTGTTGTTTTCCATATATATTTTTTTTTGGAGCCAAATTTCATTTTTGATTTGGGTGGGTTTGGAGTGTATTTCCGCCGAAAATAGACCCAAAAATGCATTGTACGTAAATTGAAATTATTTAAAATTGAAATTAGAGTTGGTTCGTTCCCGTGGTTTTCTTGAACCGTAGTTCCGGTTCGGTGGTTTTAGCTATGTATATTCTATTTCACGGTTCGATTCACAGACAAAATTATCAGCTTCGTAGGTGACTGAGGAAAAACGTACAGGGTTCTCCAACAACAGGTGTTATTTTGAATCACCGGGTATTTCGGTAGCTGTCACTTTTGAAGCTTTTATTCTTTGACATTTGACAAGTAGAAACTGTGCCATTACTAAAAATGGAACGATACACGCTTCAACAACGCATTGAAATTATTAAAATTCACTAAAAAAATTGCGAAAATCTTGTAGTCACAGTTCGCAAAACTAACAAGTTTCCGGGCCGCGTTATCTCTCGAAGAGGTTATCACAATTGGCAACTGAGATCATTTGAGATAAGGTCTACGCCAACAGCCCAGCGTCGTTTCAAGACGTCAAAGATAGAATTCGTGGGGCAGCCACATTGCGATTTGATTATGGAAAATTTAATGAAAAGGATATGGTCCTGTAAGCGTGGTCGTGGTGGCCATTTGGCTCATGTTGTTCTTCATTATTAACAGCATATCATCCTCTTTATAATAAAATTTATCTCAAAAAATGACTGGATATGTTTAAGAAAATTATTCTTTATGTTTATACAAAATATTTATAAATAAAAGACTTTGTTCTGATGTCTTTTGTCGCTACAAAGTCCACTTCAGCTAGGTCTGTGTGAAATATCTATCAACTCGGGAAAGCCAATAGCAAATAGCAGTTTTATTCGAATTTTTTTTCTCCCACTGTGCATTAGGGTATCCAAAAAAAAAATGTTCGACCTTTAATTTGATGCATAAAAATCATTAGTTTCATCATTTTTCTTGCTCGTTTCGGTGTCAAAAATCCTTTTTTTTTTGGGAAATTTTACGTAAACTAACAAAAAACATTTTATAACTTTTTAAAATTTAAATGAAAGTGCGTAAATGTAATAATGCAGTTCAAATGTCGATACAGTGGGCACTCTACTGTGCATTGGTAGGGACACCTTTTCACCAAAATTTGTGGTTAAATCATTATTGAATGCTTAGAATTCATGATCAGAGTAATGAAATGACATTACACCAATTGCTTCTGAAAAAGAAACCTACCCTGATAACAAAAAAACGCCTATGAAGCGAATAGTGCACAAATAAGTGAATGGGGGATACATCTTTGAAGCATATATTCCCATTCCGGGAACACTTTCTGTCTCGTGTAGTGGTATCATATGGTACCACTGTCCCCACTGTGTCCACTGGCAAGTTTACATCATAACACAGCTATCAAGGAAATACTTATAAAGCAACAACATACACCGACAACAATAACTAAAACATCCCAACGAAAAACCCTAAAACTATCTGTGCGAACTTACTGTAAGCACAGTTCCACCTTCACCCAACTAAACCAACAGAAACAACAACAACAACAGCAACCAAACCAAAATCTATCTAAAGAAAAAGAAGAAGCTCGCACAAAACTATCAGAGGCAGAAGCCAAAGCACACCATTCCATAGGCTGGCAGGCCAGGCCAGGCCGCCATGGCTGCTTGTATCCAGCGACAAAATCCAAGAGTTGAAGAAAAAGGGGGGTATAGGAGGCAACACGACCGTCTGACTAACTAAACGGCCGGACCGACGTCTGACAGATACGGGACTTACAATAATTTTTACAATAATAACAACTAAAAAACAACAAAAAGGAACAGCTTTTAAAAAATTTTGTCTTTTAGCAAAACTTACAACAAACACACCGGCGACAACAAAAACATGATCAGCAGCAACAGGAACAGTCACATCTGAATCAACATCATAACAGCAACTGCAGAGAGTACTACCAGCCAGCATCACCCATCGCCAACCACCACCACCAGCAACCCACCAACCAACACCACCACAATCCACATCACAGGTATGCACTAACCATCGTCATCGTCATCATCACTGTGCAGCATCAGCACCATCAGTGTAGTACTAGCTTCTACTACCGGTGCTAGTGCCAAAGCTAGAGCTGAACCTGGTGACGGCGATGCCTGTGGTGGTGGTGCTGGTCTGGTGCTACAACAATAAGAAGTCACACACAACAAAAAAAAAATCGAATCAAATACGTCTGCAATAAAATGTAAAGTCTTCTTTTTTTTGTTGTTGTTGTTGCGGCTGTGTGCGAGTATTTGCTTTGGTTCGTTTCGTTTCGCTTCGTTTTGGTTTGTGTCCTAGGAATGGTGGTGCACCATTTCATTGCCATTGTGTTTTGGCAACGTTGGGGAGGAAACCCACGGAGGAGTCCAAGAAGGAGTCGTACGTACCAAAATTAAGAATTGCATTTTAGTGCATCATCATCGTTGTCGTAGTAGTCGTTGCCGTCATGATCATGATCGTCATCATCATAAGCTGCTGCATGAATGCATGCATACATGCAAGTATGTAGCCTTTAGGGGGCTCCTCGACCGAAGCCATTCTTTAAACAGTGTACACAGAGCGTACTGAAAAACTCCACGCCGCCGCGCTTCACGGCAAGACGCGATGTTGCTAACATCAGTGCGAAGGTGGTCTGATATGTGTAGTCAGATAACTAGCAATGACCTCTGCGGATGAGGCCTTTCTAAAGAAAAACGAATCAGTGGGAATTATGTGTGAAGTCAAAAACCGTCATACGCTCTGTCTAATGCAACGACCAGCGCGCCTTGACAGCCTTAGGCACGATGTCGAACGACAACGTTCGCATGCTTCTTAAATGACAAACAAAGCCACTAATCAGCTGTTTGATTTGTCAGACATCGTGGCTTAGGCTGTTAGTCTAAACAAAGTAACGTTAATTCGACGATTCCATTCAATTAGAATCAGCAGTATAATAACTTTGCCCCTTGGTAAGGACTGGTAAGACCTCGGCTGATAGCTGCAACACCACACAGAACCGGAGTTCTCCTTGTCATTTCGGTTCAAACCTCAAGTCAGGTCAGAACAAGTTCCGGAGGTTCCTAACTTCTGATGGCAACAGATTCAAGTCTCAGGTCAGATCTCGTAGTCGAAACCCCAATGAGCTACAACCAGTTTTTGATCCGTATAATATAGGCGGCCACATTGTGTGAATCTTTCCCACCTTCGACAAAGAAACCTAGAAACACAGAGTTTTACGATTGGGGAAACAGCTAACGGCTTAGGTTTTGGTGGATTATGCAAATTTTTTACGTCCAATATGCATTTAAATGCCGGATTGTTTAACCCTGTAATATTTTGTAAAATTCCCCTTTGTTCCTGGAAATACTTACAAAGTTAGCGCCAATTCAAGTGGCTTACTGGAATTATACAACCTTCTCCTTGCTATTCCCTGCTTCCTTCGGTCCTGCTGCTATTTTCTGTTTTAGCAACTATCCAAAACCTTTTGGACTATTTCAGATTTGTAGCAAAACAGCTGATTTCGAAATTCTGTCCCCCTTATTATTATCTCTCGACTGATGAATACTATGCAAGTTCCAATTGACTCAGCATTTACAGATACACGACCGTCAACTTAGCTATAGCTTCTCAGTTTGGGCCCTAGAGCAGCTGGCAAAGAACAATAGTTGTCCTCGAAAAATCATTTCTTCTAAAGTAAAGGAGTTTCCCACAAGAGGTGTTATTTTGAATAACCCGGTATTTCGGTAGCTGTCACTTTTGAAGCTTTTATTCTTTGTCATTTGACAAGTAGAAACTGCTCCATTACTACACAGTACGACAAAATCAATTTTTTTTGAGTACACATGAGAAATGTTAACAGAATATGAAAATAGGCTTAAAATAAAGAAATACGTGTCTCGGCGTTTTGCTGTAGCACGTCAGAATTTTGAGAAAATCGATTTTAAAGATTAGAAGGATCGTGGAGGTTCACTTGTAACGTAGTACTATTATAAAAAGTTCTATAAAAACAGAATGGGTGAACCGATTTAAGTGCTTGAGCCAGTTTTGAAAAGGGAATTAAATTTGGATTTGTTTTTATTAAAGAAAACATTTTTTCCGCTAGATTGCGCTTTAATTTTCATGTAAAATTAAAAAATATCCAAAAATGTAATGTAAAAATACGAAAATTAATATCCAAAAATGTAATGTAATTCAATGTAAGGTAAATGCCGTGATACAAAACCTGAAGTTTACACACGAAAAACTAAACGACCAACATTTTTGACACAAAATAATAGTTAAGATATCATATTAATTTTTGTATTTTTATATTACATTTACCTTACATTGAATTACATTACATTTTTGGATATTAATTTTTGTATTTTTACATTACATTTACATTACATTGAATATTTTTCATATTCTGTTAACATTTCTCATGTGTACCAACCACTGTCGTACTGTGCTATAAATGAAAATCTTGCAGTCACAGTTCGCCAAACTAAAGCGTTTTTGGTGGACAAATTCGAGCTGATGGGACAAGTTAGTGATGTGAAGATCAAAACCCGTGCATGTCGCTCAAGATCAACTGAGAATATTTTCTGCTGTAGCCAAAAGTGTTGAAGAAAACCCAGGTTTGTCCATTCCTAGTCGTTCTTTGGAATTGGGCATTCCACAAACGTCATTACACCGTATTTGAAGACTTGGGTCTTAAGGTTTATAAAGTTCAGTTAACACAAGAACTCAAGCCGGCCGATCATTAACAATGTCGTGTCTTTGCTGATTGGGTCCTTGAAATGCATGAAAATGATCCGGAATTTCATCGAAAAATCATCTTGACTGAAATGCATGAAAATGAACCGGAATTCCATCGAAAAATCATCTTGACTGATGAGGCCCATTTTCACCTCGTCAACAATCAAAATTGTCGCTTTTGGGACTCGGAAAACCAAAGAGTTATTGTTGAGAAGCCTCTCCTGAATATGTGACTTTTTGGTGCGATTTATGGTCCGGCTTGGTCATTGGGATTTTAATTTTCAAAAAATGAGGTTGGATCAATAGTTACGGTGAATTGATTGCGCTATCGAGAGTTGATTAATGATTTTTTATGGTCGGAGTTGGAAGATATTGATCTGGACAACGTTTACTTTCAACAAGAAGGCGCTACGTGCCACACAAACAACGAAACCATAGGTCTTTTACGGGAAGGGGTGATCACAATTGGCCAGATCCTCTGATTTAACACCTTGCGACTTCTTCCACGTGAAAGATAAGGTCTGCGCCAACAGCCCAGCGTCGATTCAAGACCACAAAGATAGAATTCGTGAGGCTATCGAGGACATAGGGCAGCCATTTGGTTATGGACAATTTTATGAAATGGATATGGTCCTATAAGCGTGTTGTTTTTCATTATTAACGACATACCTTCCTCTTTATTATGATAATTTATTATGTAAATGTGTACTACCGCCAATAATATTTCGGAAAAATTAATTTTTTTGAATTCATAAAAAATGTGAAATTAAACCACCCTCTATATATATTTGGACATTTTGTTTGCTACACCTTAAGTTACTGATTTGGGATCCTATAAATGATATTTCCCGATTATTGTAAAATTCTAAAAGGAGTAAAAATACTCTAAAAAAGAGTAAACATGAACTAAAACTTATCATACTGCCTCCGAAATAATCGGCAACAACAAGCAGCGACAACAATTACAACAACGAAAATAATTCACATTCCTATTCTTTTTCCAGAGTTGTTGTTATGGCCGTTAATGTTGTTGCTGGTCAGAGACTTCTACCATGAATGTATGTACGTGTGTGTCGTGTTTGTGTTTCACTGGTCCCTTCTCTACAGCGCGCATTTGAAGGTTCTACTTGCTGTAGTTGTTGCTGCCAGCCCAAGCTGGACCCCAAACTGAACACACACACACAAAAAAGCCAACGAAAAAAAAGACACTCTTCACCATTAAGCTGCTGCAAAGAGTCGAGCCGAGCCGAGTCGAGTGCGACGAACATTTGTGTGCTTGTGTTTGCACAGACATTGCGTGTTTTCATAATATTCCTCAAAAGATAAAAATGTGACCAAGCAAGGCAGTCAACATCGCCAACATCAACAGCATCAATAAAAGCGTACAAAGAACGAGCGGACATACAGAACACATCGCCGCTGTCCTCGTGCGCGCAGAATGGTCTTCAGAGGCGAGTCGTCGACGCACATACCCATGGTATAGTCTGTCACAGTGGCACTGGGGTCTGGCCTGCACTGACCAACCAACCAACTACACCACCATCACACAACGGCGGCCAACAAATGCCAGTCAGAATTCATTGTTAACCAGGTGATGCCGAGAGTGAGAGGCGCAAGAGAGCATATTTTGCCAAACTACGTTAGGTATTCATAAGCTTGTGTTCGCTAAGCAAACTGGAGTTTGTTGTTGGGCGCATGCGAAACTTTTTGTCGTTGGCTGCCATGAGAGTTGGCGAAGCGACAGTTTTCTTTTGTGGCCGTGGCTATGGCTGCTGTGCCAGTTCCTGTTGTCCTGCACAACAGCGGCAGGCATTTATTCGTCATAGGCAGCCAGGCACTGGCGTGAGTTGCACGTGTGCGTGTACACGTCGGGGTTAGCTCTGTGTAAGCGGAATGAGAAATTTTGCAATAAAAGTGGGAAGCTGCGGAAATCATGAGCATTTGCCTAAGTTGGCCGTTGATAAACATTTTTAAATCGAACAGTTAACGTTTGGGCAAGACACATTTTTGTTGTAGGTTTGTTTTTTTTTTTTTTTGGGAGAAAAATAAGTTGAACTTACATACGCATGACGCATGGCTTTCTTTATAGGACACATTTTCAAAGAGATCACATTGTGGTTTGCAGCGGAATATGATGGCCTACAATTGTAATAATTGGATTCGGGAATCTAATAAATATAAACAAATTAATGTTGTAGGTTTTCGGAAAGGAAGAATGGGTAACTGTAATTTTTTTAAATCTTTAGCACATTTTTTGAGACTTTAGGTGTGGGGAATTTTTTGGTGTCGTGAAATTTATTTTGTGTAACCAATTTAAAATTGTCGGGATAGGAATGGTGTCACCGCCTATACAAAGACTTTTTTTTTACAATGTAATACATGTTTGTGGTCCAAAATATGCGGTGATCGAATTTAGGGGGTCCTAACGCCGCAGACAAAAATGTCTAGGGGATAGATTTTCATGGCTGAGTGTGGAAAACAAAATTAGTTCTATAAGGGACATTAGATGGATGAACGACAGGGAATGCGGATACCCAATAGACTGAAGAGACAGCGGACTTAACACAAAACAGTACTCCAGTGACTCTCACACAATCATTCAACATTTAGTCTATACATTTTTACTTTACTTTTTATAACTCTATTTTCTTCAACCAAATTGAAAGGATTCACAATGGACCCCATGGGTCTCCGAGTGGAGAGCTTGGGAATTCGCCATGAAGTTATGTGTGAGGTTATTAAGTAGTACAGTTCGGGTTTGATTAGATTCTACAGAATATTAAGTGGGAGTTGGTATCTCTAATATTTTGGTCTTCATGTGTTCTTGGATATCTCAGATTAAACCTGACTAAAAAGTCCAAATCCTTCGTCATTGCCATTACCTGTGGGGTGACTGACATCGTGGTATTCAATAGCAGGGTGGAAGAGACTCAATCTGTCTGTAAATAAATAATCAGTCCTGATTATACTCCACTTGAAATAATAAGAAACCTGGGACATAATAATGTCCCAGGTTTCTTTCCCACTCAGCATAGAGTCAACTATATTTCCCAGTCCTAGGGGAGTTAGCGAGGCCACGCCGATAAAGACGGCTTCCATAACCCTCGTGTCCGGTTAAGAATTGAGTTAGTTTATAATTTGTATCATCATGTCTCCGGCTAATCCATTTTCCTATGCTAATTCGGCAGATGAGAATTCTACTACTTTATTGCGGTCCTCCTACTTCTGGCATCTGCCCAGGTACTTAATATAATCGTTTCTTCCGATTTACAGTGTGATAGTTTCTCTCGTTCTTTTTCCACTTATGAGAACTTCTTACGTTTTGTGTTCCACCAACTCCAGTTCAGTAACTGCGTAATAATTATGATAGTCTCATTTGCTTTGCACCCGCAGATAATTCAATTATACCTAGCAGGAATTCTGGGATTACCCGCTTCGATATCTCTTCTCAGTTTGGCTCCGATTTTGCTCGAAATGCATTTTCATCTCTTCGGCGATGTTAAAACTGCTGCATCTGGGGATTCGTTGAGTAGCCCATGCATTCTCAGACACTGACAGTTTGGTGGGAATTTTTCTTTGAAAACGCCATTTCGGTAAAAGTCACAATCAATCTTTTGCTCAACCAATTTGGCAATCGGCCACCACGCAGCTGCCACTTACTAAATATACTCCGCCTCAAATTAAATATTTATGATCTCCATTCTTGATAGATACAATGCTCACTTGGAAATTCTTCGTTTTCCTCATAACCTTCAATCCCAATCCCAAATCCAAAAGAAAAAGACCTCAGATAAGTTAATAAAAATTTGCCTTTTTTTCTTGCTTCTAATGTCTTTTTGTTGCTTATTTAATTAGAAATCGAAAACAGAAACATACACATGAAGGTAAACAACTGTCGACATTCGATGGACTTAAAGGTCAATGGGATGGTAAAGACAGCAATTCATTTGACAAATAAGGACTGCTCCAGAAAGTCATTTTTTTTTACCACCGATCATATAGGGGATTCTCCGTTTATTACTCGTGAAATAATTTCAAATATTATTGTGAGGGAGACCCTATACACCTGTCACTCCTTATACGTAAATAAAATAAGTTATATGGGATTTAATTAAATTTAGAAAATGGTCCCCTTTAACAAATTTCGAGCATTAGTGTAAATTTACGGGAAGTTTATGGGGAAACGATGGAGAATGTGGCAAGTAGAGTCTAAAAACCGTCTAAATGATCGAAACTATGACTTCTGTAGAAAGCGATCGTCTGGAGCACTGTGGTCATGTCTCTGGATATTCCGACAGTATCTGGCACGGTGCGTTTATATCGAAACTTATTGCGTTTGGTAAGAACTTCTCTCGACTCCTCGCTCTGTACGAGTTGTTGTAGGTGGGGTCACCTCTAATGAGCATACGTTGACCGCAGGAGAACCACAAGGTTCTGTTGTATCTCCTTTTCCATTTCTTATTATCAGTGACTATCTGTTAAGTCAGATTATGAGTACAGACTGTGAACTCAATGACAGCAACCTCTGTCATTCATATTCATTGGATCGTCCGCCACGACCTCTGTAGGTCGGGGACACAAGGCGAACGATGAATAACTCCGTCATCCGCAATTTGGTGGCGATTTATGAGTGGGATCAAATGAACAGAGGAAATTGTAATGCCCGCAAGACTCAGTGCCATTTGCTGTCATACGAAAGTTCCACTGATCCAGCAGCGTCATCAATCTCTATGGGTGGTATGGATATGGATGAATTCGACACTGTTGATGTTCTGGGCATGAAGGTACAGACAGATTGTTGGTGTAGCCGTCCAAAAAAGCCGTGAGTGTACTTTTTTCTTACAGACTTCAGCTTTTCTTAACCAGGTCAACCTGGTTTTGCAAGCGAAATGACAATAACACCTTCAGACCACTTTAGTTTACAAAAAGGGCCTCCGTTTTCTGGGACAGTCCTTAACTGAGACGCAGCACTCGTTTGCACTCAGTGTGAAGATCATACCAAGGATGTGTGTGTGTGTATGCTGTATGCTCTATGGGTATGTGTATGTTTTTGTTGTACATATGATTTGTTAAATAAATATTTGTTTTCATAATGTTTGTTTTTCTCGCCTTTAAAAGTACAACAGGTAAACAAACATCAGCAACAACAACAGCAAGAGAGAGCTAACACAGCACTTTCAGCAACAACACAGCACTAACAAAAGTAACAGCAGCAAATGTCCCAACAACAACAGCGAAGGCAACAGCAACAAGAAGAACTAAATTGTGTTTCTTTAGTTCTTAAGAAACAATAATAACACAACAACTCTACGCCACAACTAAGACTGTGACTAACGACAACGTCATTGTGTTATCAACAATGCTATGTCAACCTTACTTACCCACAAGGAATTCCTTGGTAAACTCTTCGGTTCTTCTCTTGCACTCCTCCTGTTTTGTTTTTGTTACTCGCCGAGTCTGTCGCTGTGTGTGTGTGTGTGTGTGTTGCCTCAAAACAAACTCCATCCAACTGCAATTCCAAAAGACGAGATGACGATGCATTTGTGGATTAAGAGTGTGATAAACGTTTTTTTTTTCTTCGTCCACAACGCCGTTCTCTTCATGTGCTTCTTGAGCCGTAAAAACACATATGTACGCTCAAGTCAAAATAACTGCTCTAGAACCTGTTGTTCGTTTTGATTTAATTAAAAAAATATTTTCAAATTGTTCGGGTTTTTTTTTTGGGATTATTTGACTAACTGCTGACGCTGCTACTGCCAGTCTCCATTGTGTCGCCTTTCTATCGTATGTGCTAGACATCGAAGGTGTTTCAGTTGGCGGAATTAATATGGGGTCCAGAAATCACAAATGAAAATAGGTCCCAAAAATTACACGTTTAACAACAACATACAATTTTAAGATTGTTGGGGCCAAATACATTTTTTGTTTGGGACCATTCTCATTATGAAGTTGAACCCCAAACTGTTGAAACGACAATGAGTCCTAAAGACTTTTTGGAGTCCATTTTCATTACATGTGTGGGGTTCTTTTTGACATTTTGGGGATAATTTCATTTTACCTTATTCGATCAAGAAGTTTCGAAGGACAAATTTCATACAACTTCAACTTAATAAACCATCCCCAATTTCAAATTCAAAGTAGTGACACAAATGTTTGTAAAAAAAAATAATATTTTTTAAATTGTTTTTTTTACGCTTTCTCATAAATAAAATTCTCATTTTAATTTCCTTGTTAGTATATATAAAGAATATCAACAGAGAATATATTACTCTTCGTTCTAATTTCCTTTCTCAGTAAAAATTAAGAAAAAACAAAAATCAGTTACACATTTTGTTGGTAATTTTCGTGGGTTGTCTTCATAAAACATGTTCATATGGAAATGGCAACCTCCAAACATCAATAAAACAACAACACGAAATTTTGGGCCAGATTTTAATCTGCTTGCGGTGAATTTTCCAATTCTACAGCGTTTTCCAACAAGAGGTGTTATTCTGACTCACCCGATATTGCGGTAGCTGTCACTTTTGAAGCTTTTATTCTTTGACATTTAACAAGTAGAGACAACGCCATTACTAAAAATGGATCGATACACGCTTCAACAACTCATTGAAGTTATTAAAATTCACTACAAAAATGGTGAAAATCTGGCAGTCACAGTTCGCAAAACTAAAGCATTTTTGGGTCGTCGTGAATAACCTTGTCGGACCGCAAATAGAAATTGCATAAAGACTTGGGTCTTAAGGCTTATAAAGGCTTAGTTAAAACAAGAACTCAAGCCTGACAATTATTAACAAAGTCTTGTCTTTGATGATTGGGTCCTTGAAATGCATGAAAATGATCCGCAATTCCATCGAAAAATCTCTTGACTGATGAGGCACATTTCCACCTCGGTGGCTACGTCAACAAGCAAAATTTTCGTATCTGGGTATCGGAAACCGCAAGAGTTTTTGTTCAGAAGCCTCTCCAGTCTCAACGTGTGACTGTTTGGTGCGTCTGTGGTCCGACGGGCAGTACTTATGCAAAAATGAGGTTGGATCAATAGTTACGGTGAATGGATTGCGCTATCGAGAGATGATTAAGGATTTTTTATGGTCGGAGTTGGATGATATTGATCTGGACAACGTTTACTATCAACAAGACACTGCTCTTTTACGGGAAAAGTTTGCGGACCGTATTATATCTCGGAGAGGTGATCACAATTGGGCACCGATATCTTGTGATTTAAAACCTTGCGACTTCTTCCTTTGAGCCACGTAAAAGATAAGGTCTACGCCAATAGCCCAGCGTCGCATCAAGACCTCAAAGATAGAATTCGTGGGGCTATCGAGGCCATAGGGCAGCCACTTGGTTATTTCATGAAAAGAATATGATCCTGTAAGCATGGTCGTCGTGGTCATTTGCCTGATGTTGTTTTTCATTATTAAGCAAATAATGAAATAAACATCCGATCATTTAACTCATTGAATACCAAAATAACACCTCTTGTTGGAAAACCCTGTATAACATGAATTAAAAACCAACCAACGAATCATTTGTTGCAGTGTTTCGTTGGTCACTTTTACCCTTGTAGCTGATCTCTGGGTAGACCCAATGGATCCATCTTCCGGACTTAAGCTCGTACACAATTCATCTAGCGGTGTGTGATATTTCAATACAATCGGAAAAATGAATTCCAAATGGAAGATTTATTTCGAAACATTTTAACGAATTTCTCCACTATGAAACAGAAATGAAAGGAACAGAAATGTTTTTAGCGACCTTTTAATATTATTAACAACCGGCATAAAAGTATTTAATAAAGCCAACGAGACTTTGGACAGAAAACCATGAATTTGCTCAGTCAAATTAATTAAGTAAGCGGAAAAATCTACACTTTTTTCGAGTGTATATTTTGGTTTTTCTTCTCTTTACACTCACACACACACAGACGCAAAAGAAAATAAATAAACCAACGTTAATGGTGGTGAGCCTACATTTGTTTCTGATGTTGGTTTTTTTCTTTTTCATTTCACTGAAGATCTGAAGAACAGCAAAAAAAAAACACATTAACAGAAAAACAAAAATCTCTATGAAAAAAAAAACGCCGGAGAAGAGGAAAAAAAATTAAAGCAACTTAACAAGATAAACATAACAACAGAAATGCTATGATGAAAAATGCCTTCATAAAAAAAAAGAGAAAAAAATATCCGTATGGCACACCAGCGCGTATCGACACATGAAGGCACGTCTGTTTGTCCGTCTGTCTGTCAGTCGCTCGTACATATATATGTGTGAGTCAACAATAATGAAAAACGTTTTCATTAAGTATTGGTTATTATGTTACTGTTAGGGGTTAAACAGATTAATAATGATGTGTTGTATTGCCGTTGTCGATGTTGATGTTGATGCTGAGGCCGCTGATTGTCGGTTTGATTCATTCTTGGCTGTCCGTCTGTCTGTGCTGTGTGCGCGTTTACGCATTAAATCAAGTCTCAGTAGATTGTATTAAATAATAATTTCGATCCATTATGAAAATGAAGAAATACTGAATTCTAGTAAGGATATTGGATTTCAAGTGAAATACCTAAAATAGATACATACATAAAACAAAAGACTTCGACAACGAACGTGAAATTTAATGTGTCTGGGTGTGTGTTTGTGTGCAGTCATTAGACGACCTGTACGTTTCGTTAATTCGTGCATACTCGTATAAGAAATTTATTTGTGGATTATACCACACTACACACATTGTGTTTCACAACAGCTTGGGTGGCTGTGAAGTTTTCCAAATTGGTAAGAAAATCCCCAGATGACTTGCTAAATGCAATCTTACAGAAGTGTGAATATAAGTGTGTTGGATGATTGGAAAAGCATGAGTTACTACTTGTGGGAGTCAAAATCGCCTACTTTTCGAAGTGGTGGTAGGTACCCCATACTAGAATAGGTACTTGTAAACGGAAGAACGCATGAATCGGTAGGATGCGATTACGGGGAATACTGAGAGAGAAAAAAAAATACAATAACAAAAATTGTGTCTCTGCAGGAGGTCCAGGTGGTACACTTTCACCTATGGATCGCTTAACCTGAGCATTGTTTTAGGGACTGTTAGAAAGATATGATCATTGTGACATGATCGACTTAAGTTTTTTTTTAAGGGCAACCCCAATAAGTTTATTTCATGAAAGTATTAAAGTGTTACAGTCGCAAGTTGTCCTCCCTCTGAGAGTCCACAGGGCATTGTAGAGAGCATCACCCGGTGAAATACAAAAAAAACAAGTCGCAATGCAAGGCCGATAGCCTTTGTTGCTAGTGCCCCTATATTTTAGTTTATTATAATTTTTTATTGTAAATATGAACCAAATGACACATACCCTTAGGCGCTTCATCAGACCTTATTTTGTTTTTAATTATTTAATTTAAACAGTTCCATTTGATTTTGATAGAAAATATACAACCACATGGACCAACATAATGTTTGGTCCTCAAAACATTGTCTCTAGAACCAGGCGTCCCAACTCATTGAGTTGGGGCTCGTTGTTGTTATAATATTTAGGGGGTCGATTCCATAATGTTTTTTGTTGTTGTTTTATGTTGTTCTTTTACGTGTAATCTTGAAGACCATCTCCTGTTGTGATTTCGTGTGGTCCATATTCATTCCCCCGAAATTACTCTCCAAAATGTGAAAAAGAGTCACAGAGCACAGCATATGAAAATGGGCCCCAAACACTAGTTGGACTCATTGTCGTATCACTATTTTGGAGTTCAGTGCCATAATGACAAAATGACCTGCAAACAAAAAATATATTTCGGCCCCAATAAAAAGATACAATTTTTTGTTGTTGTTCAACGTGCAATTTTGGTGACCATTTTCATTTATGATTTTGGGTTCTCTATCCTGGAGTCCATTTTCATTTCGCCGTCCTTGTACGGGGTTTTCTAACAAGAGGTGTTATTTTGGTATTCAAAGAAAATTTTTTTTTTTTTTTTATATAAATGATCGTTTATGCCATAATAAAGAGGAAGGAATGCAGTTAATAATGAAAAAACAGGATTATATCAGTTTCATGAAATTTTCCATAACCAAATCGCAAAACACTCACCGCAAGGCGGAGATAGTCTCTCAAATGGAAACTGGGCATTTCTGCCTCGTCTGCTATAAAGCTTGCTGGCAAATGGCTGCGATCGCCAGATGACCCGCTGGTACCCAAAATATCTAAAGTGATCAGAGGCAACACTGGCCCGAGGTCCTTCGTAGAGGTTCATTTTGTTTATACCAATCGAAGGTTGTGATATTCGAAAGTAAACAGAACACAACTCGTCTAGAACTGAGGAATGCCACAACGGGGGGAACAAATCAAAGGAACTGTTTCTGCGTCAAATAGTAATTACACATTTTCATATAGTGGAACTGCAGTGTAATCCGTATCCATATGTACAGCTGTAGATGTCTATGCCCATGCCCCACGTAACTCCTTTTATAGTTGGCAAACATTATCAATTTCTCTATCACATTCAGAATGTTCAATGGGAATGGATTCATCTTGAAGTCATCGTATGTCTGTAATATGATCACCATGAAATATTTTATTGCTCTTAATATAAACTAGTCCATATCATGAGCTCCTCCTATTAGACATCGTTTGCAATTAATCCCCATTTGCCCGAAAAGAAGAACAACAACAAAAGACTTAAGCAACAAACTTGCTATATTAAATTCACACAAACCCATGCCGACCACTCGGACCAATTTGTTTGTTAACATGAATGGGTGTGTATGTATGAGTGTGCGTCCGCCTGTGTGAATGCCTGTGTGTATCTTTCATTACTTTGAGCTGTAATTTAATCATTTACAAACGAACGAAAATAATATAAGAATTCTATTGTTATGATAATGAATGTCAAACAGATCAATTTTCAATAAAACAAAAACCGAGGAATCCACACAATCACGATCTTTACGCTCGTGTTTGTGTGTGTGTCATCTGTATGTGTGACTGGCTGAGTGAGTGATTCTCTTGTGTGGTTGTGCGGGATTTTGATTTTTGTTGTCACAAAAAGCGTTCAATGCTCGCTCGATGCCTTATATTTAATACCCATAATAATAGCGGATATAAAATGGATTCTCCAAAGAGCAGGATCATGGCAACAGCGACAACGTTGACAATAACAGCAACAGCGAATGGAGAAAAACAAGCTGTTCTTGATAATAATACACAATTTTCCTAACAGGTAAGAATCACAAAATGAACAAAAACTCGAGGAAAACAATTGGGGTTTTTTTCCCTCCTCATCATTATCATCGTCATCGTCTTGCATTGCTAGCTCTTATGTTGTGCGCTCGGTCGATAGTCTTTGCTGCGAGCGCGCACGTTTGGACATTCATACAGACAGACATACCAACATACGTATGTATGTATGTGTGTTTGTACCACATTTCCCCAATTCCCAAATAACAATTATTACGATTTGTTGTCGTTTTTATTTTCCTTTAAATTGCGTGTGATTAAACGAAAATGTCGGGAGAGCGGGAAATTGAGAGACACCGAGAGAAATAAATCATTGTAGATTTTTCTTTTTACTATTTCTGCGTGTTTTTTTTACCATAGGCTCTCTTAGATCGACTTACATTGAGAATGAGATCACACTAGCCCACGTGAGAGAGTCAAGATTCAGCGTTGAGAGTGTGTGCGTGTTTTGGTTTTTTTGGAATTCTTCTTAATAAGAGTCTGAAGAAGAATGGAAACAACAACATCATTAAAAAAAATAATAACAACAGCAGCAACAACAATAACGCCGATCGCTATAGCAAAACTTAACTACGAAATAAACATAATAAGGAGAAAACAAGAATGATCTCTGCAAGATGATGGTTGAGAGTGACCCATTTGTACTCTACTGTATTTGAGAAACAATGCACAAATAGGCCATGGGATCACATGATTCTAAGCATTTTGCCACTCCAAAAGGGGCTTTAATAGCAACAGAAATCGCCAAAAAAAAATTATAAAAATCTAAAACTAAAATCAACCGGAAATACTATAGGCAAGTTACTGGTATCAGTTCGCAAGATATCCGTCATATGTTCTCTGATGTTAGGACATTTAGCCGGTATACCCGGTTATCACGGAACTCTTCATTGTTAAATGGCCGGTTTACCGGACGATTGTGATGCGGGCTGGTGTGGCATGGCTCGCGATCCCGCTGAAACCAAATATCGTCCCAGTCCATGTCTTCAATCTCCGTCCAGAAAAAATGATTTGTCAATAAAAATTGATCACGCCTCGAATTCGCTCCCAACAATCACACTCTAAGGAAGCTGCTCCACTTTTTGCGTATTAACATACTAGCTGCCAAGATGAAAATGCTCTTTGTCAGAAATGATGCGTTTTCGATTTTAAGCTACAAAGTGGATGGCATCAATGGTAGAGTCAACTGTACCTTACAGGCGAATAATTCAGGGTCTTGTATTATGCTGATGCTGTAAATCTTGAGGTGTTGAGATCGATCGATATCGTTACCATGTAGGTATGTCAAGCATACAGTCTTCGACCACCTGATGGGCCTGAGGATCAAATTAGAGAATTCGCTCACTCTTGGTTGGACGTTGATCGCAACCAACACCTCTGCTACTCTTTGGGTAATAGCACACGTTTGATGTCGTAATTCCACGCCAAGCCAAACTATCCCTGTGGCAAACCACAGACACCGCGGAAGACCCTGAAGGTCTGTTGCGATTTGATGAGGCTAAGGAGTCCCGATCACCCGCGGTATCAGATTACACACCAAATGTTTCGAATGTGAGAAGGACGGTGGACCACACAGATTGTCGTGAGTTTTACATGATTATCACCGTCGGCCATGGTGCGAGGTCGTACGTGGTATTTCTACGATCCAGCTAACATCGCCACCCAAACATAACCAGTAAACCAACCAAGTCTCTCTCAGAATGTTCAACATTTCTAAAAGTTACATCTTCTGTATCTCTGGATGTCAGTTGGCAGACATGCCATCAGTTTATGGTGTAGGGCATATGTAGAGAATAAGTGCGATGATGTTGAGGATGGAGCAAACGTTTTGCTTATGATCGTCATAGCACAACCACTGGTGATCATATTAATTTGAAACCAGTTTTGTTGTTGTTGTTGTTGTTGTCGCGTCGCAGCTGCACTGCCGCACTGCCGCTGCTGTTGGTGGTGTTTTTGTTTAGTTCTTTTACAAAAGAATTCCTTGAGTTTTGTTGTGCTTGTGGTTGTTGGTGCTCTTCGCGAGCTGATATTGCTGATGTTGTTGTTGGTGCTGCTGTTGATAGCGCACTGGCGATGTTGTTGCTGTTATTATTGCTGTTGTTTAGTAATGGTGTTGTTTTTATTGTTTTGATTTTATTTTTATTTTATGTCTCTGTATGTTCTTCTTCTTATTTCGTTTTTTACCCTTTTTGTTCGTCTTTTTTTTTGCTTTTTGTGGCTCTTTTCAAAATGAGCAATGAAAGATGAGGATTCAAACCTCTTCTGTTTATGCCCCCACCCCCCTCTCAGTTCGTTATGAAATCGTTTCGATTCGTTTGGACGTTTTAATTTTTTTTCTTCTTCTTCTTCTGTCATTTGAAGCCGGGCTCTCTGCGTAGTGCGATCATGAACCGGAGGGAGATAAAACGGTCAGCAAAACAAAAATAAAAGACAATCATAGAAAAACATTTAATATGTTTAGATTGTTGCTACTTCTGCCTGCTGTCGTTGCTGGTGGTGTTATGGTTGTTCCATCTAAATTAACGTGTTCAACACACTTTGAACATTTCTTGGCCATGGCAGCGACGATTACGACGACATCGGTCGGCATCAGCAACATTAGCAGCAGCAGCGAATGAGCCAACAGCCAACAATCACTAGCCGTTTATAGTTTTTAATTTTGTTGTTGTCTTTAGGTTTGGTGTTTTTTTCTTTCTGCACAGCCGAGAGTTTCTGCGGCGGCGCGATCGTAACATAAACATTCTCTGGGGAGTAATAAATTATGTGTTTGTACTCTCTCACATGATGGTTGTTTTTGTTTTGTTTCATTCTCGTTGTCGTTTTGTTTTGCTTTGATTTTCCTCAAATCAATAACAATTTCAGCTATTTATTACTATGACCAAACAGCAAATAATAGTAAAAAAGGGAATTAATGAAGCTAAATGTGAAATATAAAGGAATAAAATACAAATCAAAAGGATCAAAGGGAATGAAGAGCGAGGAAGAGGCAGACGGAGAGAGTATGGGAGAGGGGGGGGGGGAGAGAACATCGCGAATGGCCACGAGAGAGTCAAAACATAGTAATTAGAATTTCCAGTCAGATTCTAGCCTAGCACACTGACAGAATTTGTGTTTTTCTGTAATATTTCCTACACTACACTGGGTTACAGTGACCCTAATAAACGGTTTTCCAACAAGAGGTGTTATTTTGAATCATCCGGTATTTCGATAGCTGTCACTTTTGAAGCTTTTATTCTATGACATTTGACAAGTAGAAACTACGCCATTACTAAAAATGGAACGATACACGCTTCCACAACGCATTGAAATTATTAAAATTCACTACACAAATGGTGAAAATCTTTCAGTCACAGTTCGCTAAACTAAAGCATTTTCGGATGATATTGACCTGGACAACGTTTACTTTCAACATGATGTTAGGGATACATGATAAAAGGGACATATGATCCAAGTAGAGGCGAAAGGGTTAAATCACATTTTCCAAGACTCTGTCGGTTCGGAGTTAGTGGTATATTTGCCTCAGTCGATGTCATTCTCTATAGATGCAATGATCTTTCGGGGAAGAAACAAACTCATGCTCATGCTCGGGCTACCTAGGCGGCTTTGTAATCAGCAAAATATATAGAGATTTTTGCAGAATTAAGTGCTACCTGTAGATCTGATCTGTTGTAGATTTACCACACCGAAAGGGCAACCGAGAAGATTCGATGATGCTGTCGTGTTGTCTCTTCGTGTTTAGAGTAACCATTCGCCATTTTGTGTAACCCAAAAATATGACAAATAAAAAAACACAAAACACCACATCGATTGGGTCAATATGACGGAATGCAAACTCTACATGTATTGAATATTTTGAAAATTAAATGTTTGAAATGTCATTATTTTGCCTGTAGTTCGGTGCAATTCTTTCAGTGTATGCATTCCATTAGGTTTGAATTCATTAGATGCCATTGTGGCCACCTAGTCGCAATCAACAATCTGGCAACATAATCGTTCACATATTTTTTTGAAAAAAATTTTGAAAATTGAATGTTTGAAATGTCACTATTTTGCCTGTAGTTCGGTGCAATTCTTTCAGTGTATGCATGTTTGCATTCCATTAGGTTTGAATTCATTAGATGCCATTGTGGCCACCTATTCGCAATCAATAATCTGGCAACATAATCGTTCACATATTTTTTTTTTCTGTTTCATTCCGGCGAAAAAAAAACTTGTATTTGTCAACTTTGTTGAAAAAACCTCCAAAAACATGCCAAAAATATTTGTTCATTTTCACTGTTCAGCGGATTTTCCCATTTTGTTGTCCACCACACATTCTAAACTTGGCTGTATCGGCCGTATGAGCAGAGAGTGTGTCCCATGTTGCATGTATTTGGGCCCGTAATAGTTGTAGTCTCGCTTGTTATTGTTTGAGAGTAACAACAAGCAAACAGCAATAGCAACAACAACAAAACAATGACATACACATTCGTCGTTGGCTTTGTTGTTGTTGTTGCTGTTGTTTTCGTTCATTCTGTTTCTTTTTCAAAGAACAAGAAAATGAAAAACGAATGTTGCATGCAACAAGTGAAAAAACATTACACACATTAAATGAGCCACAGCCAGTCAGCAGTCGCAGTTCCAGTACTATGAGGCACGAAGAGCACCACCACCACCAGCAGCAGCAGCAGCAACAACAACAACAACACACAGCCCAACAAGAAAATGTATGTTGGGTATGTAGAGTTCAAAAAGTAACATGTACATGACGAGGAGCAGTGATGATAACAGGTCTTCGGTTTTCCATAATGCTGCTTGCTCTATTGCATGATACTAATAACCATGTGAGATATGAGGAGAATCGGAGAGCGCCAAGGTAGAGAGTGCGAGAACACAGCTATTATGAGACCGATGAGAGAATAACAGAGAATCAAAACAGACCCTGGGAAGAGTTTATTTAAGTTGCTTTGCATCACATTGAGTATGGTTAAGGTATTTTGGGGACATGAGTTCAGTCAAATCGTCACATGTTTGGGATGACTTGTGTTTTGGGTTCAGAAATGTTTCTCAAGGAAATAACACAACAACAACAACATTCAAAATATTCCAGTTAGAAATGTATAGTCGATGAAATCATAACAATAAATTTAATGGATTTATTTTAGGTATTTTTTTTTTATATGTTCACAACTATTGTCAAATTTGATTTATTATATATTTTTTAGTCAGTGGTATCGTGTACCGTTCTCGTTACGAAATGCCATCATGGCAATGATAATTTTGGACGATGTAAATACAGCAACTATTGTTTCGCGTTTTTATCTTAAGTCTTTTGTTTGAAATTCGATTAACGCTTACTGGGCCACAACATTCGTAATAGATTACGGTGACATTCCTAATAGATAACGAATTTAAATCAAAAGACTTAATAGAGAAACTCGAAACAATAGATGCTGTATTTACATCCCCAAAGTTTTTATCCATCCGGTACTTACGTATATATTTACTTTGAATTTCATAAAGGAACAGACGGAAAACTTCTGTAGAATTTGTGTGTGCGTCTATCACACAAGTAAACTGAGGTTCGCATCCTGATAAGACCATCAAACCTTTTCAGCTGCTGTTTCCACCTCGTGACTCCTGTCATCTTTAGGATTAACACAGTTATCTCTAAGCCAATTAAAACGTCTCTAGAAAAAGCATTAGGCGTCCGGTACCGGCTTTAAACAGTAGGAACCGTTTAGTGAGTATACACAATTATATCGCTCCCAGCTTACTCAATTGAGAGAAGTTCCCCCCGTCTGCTCCATCATGGATTGTTAAGGGAAGTAAGTAAGTGAGTACTCTATCTTAAGCGGATACTTAAGGTACTTCTGCTTCTGCTTTTGAGGGAAGTACAACAGCGTACTGGTAGTGACAAAAATTGTCGGCTTAAGAGAGGTGTCCTCTAGGGGAGAGTTCACTGTAATTTTTGTTGGCAGTTAATTTGTTGTGTTTTTGCAACTCATTCCCATTTTTTTTTGTGTACTTTTGAATTGAAATTCCTATATTTTGTTTTTGGTAATGACAAAGGACTAAACGACGAACGATGTGGGATCAGTTTTGTGACAACAAACAGAACTGGTTCCTAAATCCCGCGGATGTTTGGAGGTGCTGGAATGTTTAGCTTGTACTTATCAGGTTGTGCGGTAGGGAAAAGGTTAAGAATATTGTGTTGTTGCCCTTTGACATCCGGATTGTGTATTCGTTCATTCACCAGTTGTTATGCGCTGCGAAAAGCTGAGCTTACTGGGCCTACGAAGATGTGTGGCTCGAATGAGGAAGCCAAGTTCGATTGTGGACATTGAAATGCCCAGCAATATTTGTATTAGCTCTGACTTCTTACCCTCTAAGGTTGTACAAGGTTTCCATTTTTCTAGGAATATTGATTGATTTTTTCAGTTCCAGTATTATTCGAAGTATTTTTCAGGACCCAACCAAGTCACCGCAAGTATAAACTAACCAACAAAAGCGCTCCGACCACTACCATTAACGCCAACTCTTCCCACAACAATAAAACACTTGTTGTCCATTTACGCCACGAGAGAGCGGCGGAGAGAATGACTGTGAACTCTCTGGGAGATTGTTACTGCACAATGGCTCCCTCACATACTCGCTCTCACCAAAACCATCATCATAGTTGTGCTCATGTTTTCTGTCCTGCAACAGCAACAACAAGGCAGCAAGCATTATACTTAACACTCACTGGCCGACTGACTCTGCGACAGAGGCTGTGCTACACACAACACAGGCAGACGGACGGACAAACAGTCATGCTCAAAACAAGTTGCCACTTATGGTGAGATACATTGTAATTGTAAATGATCTTGTCAAACAACTTTGGGCCAAAAGCAGCAAACCAACTTATGCTGCTCTTGCTACTGCCAACAGGCAGCGAACAGCCTGGGCATGTATGAAAGCAAACTCAATACTCGTACATACGTACCAAGCCACCATGCCAAGCTGAAATTTGTGTGTCGTTTGCAGCAATTTTTTCCAACCGACAGCGGCACACTCTCCAGTTTCTAAACGAACGTGATTTTAAACACTTTAAGAACGCGGACAAAATAAATGTTGGATTTCGTTCGATTCGTATTGAAAAGAAAAAAACAAACGAAAAGAATACACAAAAGAGGAATAAAATCCCCTGTACAAAAAAAAAATAAAAAATAACAAAACGGCGCGTTAACGTGAGTGTGATTGAGAAAAAGGAAAATTTCTATGTTTAACGAAAAAGATTTTAAGTGGAAATTTGAAATGGAAATTTTTTGAAGAAAATTGAATGTTTTCCCCCATCCCCTCCCAGAGAAGTTCAAAGCAATTTCCTAAGCCATTGAATGTTCGAGTGAGTGCCTGAAAAATGTAACTTAAAGTTTTCAACCCAATAATAAAAGAGCCAACACTGAAGTTTCTTTCACGCTAACAAGAAATAAAACACGTTTTCAGCAAAATATACAAATAAAAGTCTACAACAACAACAACATCAAAAAAAATAAAGAAAAGAAATATTTTGTTTTGTTTGGCCCGCTGCTATTAAAGCCAAGAAAGAAAAAAAGTTTTTTTTTTAATAATAATAATAATAATCGAAAGATATACACAAAAGCAAAAAAAGAAAAAAGAGTGCCGAAAAAAGAAAAAGGAGTGTTTGTGTTGTTGTCAAGATTTCAAAATACGAATGGGCCAACAACCCAAAATATCCCAAATCATTACAATGGTCGTCGTCATAAATAAAAGCAACAGCAACAACAACGAAATGTTCATAAAAATTAATATTGCACTTCATTAAACAAAAAAAAAATAAAAATAAAATGTCCAGTCCATAAAGTGAACGAAAAAAAGGTAATCAAGAAAGCAAAAAAGTGTTTACGAAACAAATTTCTTAATTAATTAAATGTCAAGCCATACGAAAATGTACCGCCTCTCAAGGCATTAACAACGAAATCCGCTTAAATGGCCTATAAATTATTTAAACAAATGTTGGCCAGACGAAATTACTAAGTGTGTCTTTTTGTTAAATCCAAAAAAAAAAAAAAAAAAATATCGACAAAGATTTAATAAAAACCAAAAAAATATAAAAACGCAATCAATTGCGAAAAAATAAAGTCACTCGGATTTCTATAAACACACCGCCACACACACACACTCAGTCTAGTATTGAGTGTAATGTAAAAGGCCTTAAATGTTTTTGCGCTTGGCGATATTGGTGTTGGCCATGTTAAATGGTATCAAGTGTCTGCTGGTTGCCCGATGTTTGTTTGTTTTTTCCTCGCAGTTTTCAGTGTAAAATGTGTGTGTATGATTTCTGTGCATTTCGGTTTTGTAGAAAAGCGACGGGTTACTTACGGCTGCATGTGTTTGTTCTCGTTCCCCACCAAAAAACCAACAACCACAAAAACAAATACAAAATTTAAAACAAGAGCAAAAAAAAAAAAGTGCAAACAACGAAGAATATAATTAATTATAGCATCTCAGTAATTAATGGAATACGTGACAGTGATGTTGTTTCTTTTGGGGGGGGTTTTCGTGGATGTTATACCACGAAAATCGTAAATTCTTTCTTACAGCCGTGAGTTATTTGGTCTGAAAATGCATTTTATGTAACGCGAGGGCTTTCAATGGCCACCCCTCCCCCTTCACAGATGAAAGTTTGATAAGTTTTGATACATAACCCATTTAAAATTAATGTTATTATTAGCACACAAGCGACGGACGCTGCGAAGGTTCTGTTTTTTCAAGGGAGCCGCCCAGCACAGCAGTTTTGATAATACCAAGGACTACAATTTTAATTATTTGTTAAGTTTTTGTGAAATCAAAGTGCCGGATAAAAACATTAACAAACAATAATATTTGGTATAATTTTGATTGTCATCAAACAAAAGCCTTAAGACACAAACTGGGATTACTGCAGTCTATGGTTTTATGTTAAGAGATTTCCCCAGTGTACCAAGGACTACAATTTTAATTATTTGTTTAATTTTCGTGAAAAAAAAAGTACCCGACTAAATCAGAAACAACATAATATTTGTTAGAAATTTGTTTATCGTCAAACAAAAGACTTAGGACAGAAGCAGGGATTATCTCCAACTAGAGTTATATTTTAAGAGATTCCCCCAGTGTTCCAAGGACTACAATTTTAATTATTTGTTTAATTTGCGTGACAAAAAGTGCCACATAAAACATTAAGGAAAAATAACATTTAGTGGAAATATGATTGTCATCAAACAAAAGACTTAAGACACAAACTGGGATTACTGCGGTCTATGGTTTTATGTTAAGAGATTCCCCCAAGGACTACAATTTTACCCATTTGTTTAATTTTCGTGAAAATAGTCCCAGATAAAACATTAAGGAAAGATTTTAATTTGGTAGAAATATGATTGTCATCAAACGAAAGACTTAAGACACAAACTGGGATTACTACAGTCTATGGTTTCATTTTATGTATACCAAGGACTACAATTTTACTTATTTGTTTAATTTACGTGAAAAAAAGTGCCAGATAAAAACATTAACAAAAATAATATTTTGTAGAAATGTGATGGTCATCTACCAAAAGACTTAAGACACAAACTGGGATTATCTAAGTCTGGGGTTTTATTTTTGATTAAATTACATTAAATTACAAGAATCAAGGAAATTCTTCAAATCACAACAATGTAAACTCACATACAAACTGGTTGGCCATAAAATTTCAATCACTGATTTCAATCGAGTTAGAATTTTCGTGATTGATATTAAAATTTTCTTCATAGCAGGTAAACTAAAAAATGACTGTAATCAAATAGAAAACGTTCGAGATTGAAGTCGTTTTAAAATCTTTTTTGTGCTGTTAATACTTTTTTTAAGACGCCAATTTTGCCTGACAATATGAGAATTAATTAAAATGGGTGAAAGAATGTGTTTCCAAACCAAAGAAATAAGGAAGACTACTAGTCATTTTTAAAGAGCTTTCGTCCAACAGGACAAATAAAAATATTGCAAATACAATTTCATTGAAATCTGATTAGTTCGATTGCTGTTATTTTTGTGTTGTTACCAAAACATGATGCATTCTTGGCCTAATCTAAGAAAACTTGTTCTTCAATTTAGAGTACAATAACAAGGATTATTCGTAAGTCCAAAATGAACCAAAATGAGACCACCCGTTGTTGGAGGTCTTGCGGTGGCAGTTGTTGTTATGTTTGATTTTCGTCTGGGCACATCTGAAGATCCAACTTTAAAATTATTCTCTACAATGTGGTTCTGGGTATACCCAATTGTGGCCAGAATGACGATCACTACTTCCACATTATCTTCAGTGCGGTTGGCATCTAAGTAGAGTTTCTTAAAACGGTGGATTAAACTCATGGAAGATGTGGGCCCTGATCTTGAGTTAAAATAACGGCGATAATTTTGCTGGGTCAGAACAATTGATCATTGACAATAGAAAAAAATCCATAGTATTTCAAAGAGTTCTGTTATAATCTGCAAAAATAATCTGACCAACATTGTCAGATAGTTTTCGTATAAGAAAACGTGTGTACTATCATTCTTTTATTTCAATGCTATTAATTAAATTTCTAAGAGTTCTGTTATACGTAACCCGGAAAAAAAAATTTTTTAAAAAAAATAAAAATATTTGTGTTTCTCATCATTTGTTGTGTCAGACGGGCGAACTTTGTCAGCTGGTCTTCGTATAACAGAACGTGTTTACTATCTTCCTTTCAATGCTCGAAACATCAGGACTTACGGTCGAATAAACTGTACCGCAGTATTGTGAAGGTATTAATTAATTGACAGACTTTAAATAGCAATAGAATCTGTGAGTGTGTTGGGCGCCTAGAATAATCCAAACCAATCACGTTTGTCACTAAGTCTTGCCCACCCAATTTGGCTGTCAATATGGCCTTTGTTTTGTTATGTGTGATGGGGCCATCTTTTTGCCTTTCTCATGTTTAATGCAACAAGTAATACAGAGTGCGCCGACTCCTAAACCAGATCTAGATGCATTTCTTGCTCTCACGTTTGATGGGTTTGATCATCAGACCAAACTATTGACAATTATGAATACTCTAAAAGAATTGAGCTACGTCGTTTAACAGATTTCTTTGGTCCGACCATAAGAGGCTTCACGTAATTCATAAATTGTTAGTCTGTTCCAATTGTAGTCTCTTCCATAATGAAATCCTGCCTGGCTTACTTCGATTGATTTCTTTGCTGGGAAATTCCCCTTTGACTCAGCAAAACTCATTTAAAGCTTGCACATGACAGTGGGGAAAGATGTTTGTTCTATAGGCCCTAACAGCTAAAAAACATTGCATTTTTTACTTTGCTCCAGACGTTTGTGGAAAAAATATTCAATATTGATGAAATATTGTTAAGCGATGCTTTGCTGTAAGTAAACCATGCCATGCAAAAGTTAGTCAAGTATCAACTTTTTGCCGATGACATCGGCTTTGCCATTTCCAAGGCCATGGCAATTGGTGAAAAATGGGTAAAAAAAAATTAGCCCAAAATTTTTTCACCACAAGAACTATTTTTTGGCTTCCGGTTAATTTGTGCATGTTCTGTTAATATTTACATTACATTCACGGTAATATTTACATTGATTACTTGTTACTTATTTTCCTTTCTGAAATTTAATTTTTATACTCAGTGACCGGGACATACTCTTTAAATGGCTAATGGTTTTTCTAGAGATATTTTTCCATGGCTCTTACACGTAAAGTCGACGGCATTTTCGTGGTGGAAATTGGCGCTGGAAAAAGTCTTTGATGGTCTTATGAGGATGCGAACCTGGTGTTGCTGTGTGATAAACACACACAACATCCATCACACTACGATTGTCCACTTAATAAAAACTAAAAGCAAACATAAATCTAAGCGGTTGTTAGCCTGAGAACTGTTTTTGAACTTCCAAAATCAAAAGACTTAAGCAACAAACTTTATTTCAATAATGGAACTCCGGAAAAATATGAAATTTTTGTTAGATGTTTCTCTGTGTTTTTGAGAGACGAACTTTCATCTTTCAACTTTTTGTTGAAAAATATTAAATATTTTTTAGATTATCTGCTTTCATTTTGAACTTCCAAAATCAAAAGACTTAAGCAACAAACTTTATTCCAATAATGGAACTCCGGAAAAATATGGAATTTTGTTAGATTTTTCTCTGTGTTTTTGAGAGACGATCTTTCATCCACTGTTGAACATTTTTTTAGATCATCTGCCCTCTTTTTGAATTTCCAAATCAAAAGACTTAAGCAACGAACTTTATTCAAAATGATGTCTCTGTCGAAAAATAGGTAATATTAAAATTCACTGCAATAGTTCTAGCTAAATCAGAATAATTATAAATTATAAAGTTGTGGATCCGAGAATTTTCGTGTTGAAACTCCTACTTATCTCACATTGCCTGCGATATCAGCAAACAATTGAAAGGCCAGTTTGGTGAGCAATTAATTTCATGTTTTGGCACTGTCAATTGGCCTCGGGTCGTTTGGGCGATCTAAATCGATATTTCGACCCAGAAACTTCATAATATTTACAATGAATTCCTTTTGGATAGAAGATTAAATCCATAAAATATGATTTTGTTGATAGAGTAATTTGTCAGTCGAATGAAAGAGAATACGATCAAAAATGTGATGTTGCCAAATGGGAGAGACAAAAATGGGGTAGCCAATGTAGTATACTCGACCTCAGATAGGCGTGTTTTGACGTTGGTTAAGTGACTTCTCAATAAGATATCGTTTAACATTTATGAAACCCTTTTGTGTATAAATAACAAATCAGATGTGTTTAATCAGCCAGTTTGTCGGTTGTCCACATAATACCAAAACAAAATCCACTTCTAATCCTAATATTTATTCTCAATTCGCTCCAATTTCATGTTTATTAATTTTCTGATTGTTTAGACGATTCAAAAAACATTTCGCTTGGTATTATTTATGATTTGTTTTGCCTGTATTTTAATATAGAATTTATTGATTATTTGCAATTTATTGCCAACATCTGTACTGTTTTCTCTTTATGTCTGTCGTCGTCGCCGTCGCCGTCTGCGGCTGTTCTAACCATATCGGGCACTACTGCAATCCGTATGTACTCAGACTTCCAATTAAACGTTGTTTGCCTTCTCTTGCAATCAATTTCATATTACTTGTTTTTTTTTGTTTTCTCTATTTTGTTTTCAAGTTCGATTTCATGTTCTAAACATACAGACAAACGTTTGTTCATAGGTTTATACATACATATGTATGTAAGTATACATACATATATGGCCAATTGATTATAGTTTATTGATATAACCGTTTCTGTGGAAACGTTAAACTGAATTATGCACTTGTTTGCGATATTAATTTTCAGAGTATTTAATATTAATTTTACTCTTAGCATGTGAGATGAGTGTGTGTGTGAGTTGGATTGGATTGGAATTGAATTGCCAAAGGAAATGGCTAAGAATATGGGAAAATGTGTAACGACGAGTTGGTGGTTTTGTACAGTAAGGTTTGGTGCTTAAGTCTTTTGATTGATGAATTTTGATTTTCATTTTGCTGAAGTGAAGAAAGCATGGTTTATCGAAATTAGCTATTAAAGAAAACTGTACAAATATTGAAAGAAAACTATGTTTGTCAAATTAAAAGTTAAATTTACATGGAATCCATTTTTTGGCACTGATTTTTTCAAAAGGAAAACACATTTCCATTATTTAAAAAACTCATATTCATGTCAATTCAAAGACTTTGGTGAATAACCTGGACGGTATTCGCTTTAAAAGCCGCCTTTCTCGGTACAACTTAATAAAGTTTGACAGAGTCAAACCGCGGCAACGGGGTGGCCAACTGACATCTCCGAGATGGCTAATAATATGATTATCGAACTTTCTGCGCAAAAGTTGTACTACAGACTATATACTACTAGAACCAAAGATCATGAAAGTTCTGAAATTTAGCCTACGCCCAGAACAAATGATTTATCATGACTCTGTAGCACCCACCGTTAACAGTTTCAAAGAAAATTGGACCAATCAACACACCTTTCCAAAATGCGCTCTAAACTGTCGCTGTCTAAGAAAGCAAGTGCTCCTCGACAACCACGTGCAATTTTTCCGTGGTAACACAACAGTTTCTTCAGAAAATATGAGTTTTCCTGAATTGAGAGGCGATAATCATGCTGATATGTAGTCGTATTCCTTCAATTTCCGAGTCAATTGGTCCATGTAAGCGAATAAATTCAGGTCTCTGTGCAAAATTCTCACCAGGCTGGTGTAAATGTGAAGTCGTTAAGTTCAATAACCAGTCGATGCACCAGGCCAGTTTTAAGAAAATTACAAAATTCACACAAAAATAAAGTTTCCTAGCACAGCCAATTTATTTTGTTAATTGGACTCAGTCGCACAGTCTCGGCTACCACCTTTACGTGCGCACTGTACGATGACAGGGACTGTGAGTTTTGTCCACTAGCATACCAGTCTCACGAATTTGAAATTGGAACAAGGTTTTAATTGTTTGCCAACGTTATTTAGCGAGATATGATTCTGACTTTCTGTCAAGATTTCGAGCGGATAAGATAACATATGATTTCAAAAAGGAAATCACTAGATGGACCACCCGTTACATCAGTAATCCACAGCTGAATAATTTACAATTATTCTTATTTAGTTTGGGACTATTTTTTTTGAATTTTTGGGCAAACAAATCTAAAAATTCCATATTTTTCGACAGACCGAATTGAATTAATGTTCGTTGCTCAAGTCTTTTGATTTGGAAGAGCAAATAATCAACAAAAATTTTTTTCGACAGAACTATCATCGGATGAAAGTTCGTTGGTAAACACAGAAAAAGATCGAAACAATATTTCATATTTTCCCACAGTTGCACCTTTAGAATAACGTTTTTTGCCTAAGTCTTTTGATTTTGGAAAAATAAAACAGAGCAATTGATCTGAAAATTATTCCATAATTTTGAAATAGATCGAATTGAAAGAAATTTCGTTGCTCAAAAACAGAGATAAATCTAAAAAAGATTCCATATTTTTCGCAAGATCCTTCATTGGAATAAAGTTTGGTGCTTAAGTCTTTTGATTTGGAACTTCACAAAACAGAGCAGATACAAAAAAAAATACTAAAAAATATTCCATTTTTTTCTGTTGCTCAAAAAAGAGATTATTCTACAAAATATTCCATATTTTTCGACAGATCCTTCATTGGTGTAATGTTCGGTGCTTAAGTCTTTTGATTGTGGACGGCAAAATTAAAGCTAAGGCTAAAAACTGATTGGATTTATTCATTTATTATTTGGTTTTAGGTTGTAGTATGTTGATGGCCGTGGTAGTTGTGTGTGTGACTATCACTCAACAAACCCTGGTTCGAATCCTAGTAAGACCATCATACTTTTTGCAGCATTTTCCACCTATTAAATGCCTGCGACTTTACGAGCAAGAGAATGTGTACTTCTAATCGCCATAAAATTGCTCTGAAATAGCAAAAGCCATTCGCAGTAGGTTTCAAAAAAGATTAGGTCCATTTCAGTGTGTTTAGGAATAACAGTTTCATTGATTTCGGATAAGTTGCTTGCCCTTTTCTTCATGGAATGTCAAGGGAAAGCCGTACGTATTTGAAATATGAAAAAATATGAAATCTTCTGTTTAATAATTCCACTTTGGCAAATTAAAATGCAAATGAATGCCAAAACAATATTAATATTTTAAATTCGTAGAAACCCCTCTTAGAAAAAGTGTGTGAAACTAAAAAAAAACCTACAATTCGTACTCTTGTTAAAAAACCCCATGGTTTTTATGATGTGTTATTTTTAGAACAGAAATTGTGTTATTTTTTTACCAAAGAGTATGAATTATGTTCGTTAAAAGCCATGTTTTTTGTTGTTGTGTTTCCTTTAAGAACAGAAGCACTTGTACCCTGTTCAAGTACTGGCTGACCCAAAAACCGAATTGGCCGTTTTCTTCTTGTGGCAAAAATGAAGATACCTAGGCAAAAACCCATAATTAAAATTGAATAATAATTGCAGAAATAATTATGTATTTTAATGCCTGTCAAGTGGCTCTGAAAAATTAACTTTTCTTTTGTGACGACCTACGAAATATGCGATGTTAGCCAGCAAACTAAGTGAGTATGGTCCAAGATAAAAAGTTGGACGAACAAGCCTACAACATATGCAGGCATGAATTCGCATGCGAACAAATGGCTCCTCCAACCATCTATCCATCGGTTTTTTCGTTTTTCGTAGAGCCCATAAAGCTTAAATAACCATCGACAATTGTCAATGTGTCAAAATTGAAAATTAACAACTTTTGAAATACTGAAAAATACAAAAACGAAAAACGAAGCCAATAAAAATAGTTTTTTTTTTTCGAAGACACACACAGTAGGTCTGACGCAAGCAAGAGGGAAAAATGCATAGCACTGACAGATAGAGGAAAAACTGACTGCAACCATAAGTAAGACTAGTATCCAAAAGGTACAATAGCGCAAGATTGAGTAGTAGGTACTTCTACGACGGCGGTATATTGACGACGGTCTCATTGGAGGCGACAGCCGCTGCAGCAACGACAGCAACAAAAAAAAAAAGTAATTTGCTGCACTTCATGATGTTAAGTTATGCCATCAAACATTTACAACAACAACAATAACAACAAAAGATAGCAATGTTGACAACAACAACAACAAAAACGAAACATTAAAAACCAAACGGAAAATGATAAATTGACAATTTAAACGGTTTGGTTTGAGCAACCCAATAACAACAATAATCACAAGAAGGAAAAAATTACAAAAAAAACAAAACAGTCATCCTCATACTAGTTACAGCTCTGTACATATGAGGGCGGTATAAGCATTATGGCTAGATTATAATTGAGCAAATGCTAATTGGTAGAGTTCTGTTAGAGTTCTGGATCTCGTTGTTATTTTCGGCCGTACGAAAATGAACCACAAGAAGATACAGGCCGAAAATGAAATGAACTATGGCTCCAAATATGGGACCCTAAACTACGACATGAAAATGAACACCCGGTTAATTGAGTCCTTAACCATAGAGCTCATTTTAATGGCGATATTTAATACCAAAAAAAATTTATATCAAACTGATGAGAAAGTGGGGTCCCTGAAAAATGACCCCAACGCAAGATATGACAAATTTGGGGGGGGGGTTTAATTTTGATAACGAAAAATAACCCCAAAATAAAAAATTTCACCAAAAATATTAAAAAAAATGTAGATTTTGATATACGAAAAATTACCCCACAATAAAAAAACAAACGCTTTGTGCCAAAATAAATATTTTGATTTAAAATATTTTTAAATATTATTTATATATTTTAAAATATTTTTTATATATAAATAATATTTTTCAAATATTATTGAAAACAAGAAAGCAAAAAAACCAAAAATTCAAATAAAAATTGGGTTTATTTTTAGTAACGGAAAATAGCCTTAAAATTAGAATAGAAAAATTACCCTAAACTGAAAAGAAAAAAAAATTGGGTTAATATTTTTTTAAAAAATTTGGTTCAAAAACATACGTTTTGTGAAAAATACTTTAAATTATTTGTAAATATTATTTAAATATTTTTAATAAATATATATATGTTTTTAAATATGTTTAAATATTATTTAAATATTTTTAAATATTATTTAAATATTTTTAAATATTATTTAAATATTTTTAAATATTATTTAAATATTTTTAAATATTATTTAAATATTTTTAAATATTATTTAAATATTTTTAAATATTATTTATATGTTTTTAAATATATTTAAATATTTTCAAATATTTTTAAATATTTTTATATATTTTTAAATATTTTTAAATATTTTCAAATATTTTCAAATATTTTTATATATTTGTAAATATTTTTAAACATTTTTAAATATTATGAAATATTATTGAAAACAAGAGAGGGGAAAAAATTTGAAAATTTCCAAAAAAATGAACAAGACAAGAAGGGGAAAAAATGCGAAAACTTCCAAAAAAATTAGGAAATAGCCTCATTAGAATAGACAAATTTGCCCAAACAGAATTGGAAAATGTGTCCCAAAGGATGATGTCATAATAATGAGGTCTGTAGTTATGGCGATAAAATTTAAACATTTGATTTCTGAAATTGGAGAGTATTTTCATTAAATAAAGCTGAAGTTTTCTGAAATCTGGCCCCTGAAATATGTTCCCTAAAAATCGGTGAAGTGTAAAACGAAATTACCACCGGAAATGTGAAAATAAGTCCCACACGTGACATCAATTGGGCCCCCAAAACTCATTGGGAATGATTTTCATTATAAAAATGGCCCGAAACGAAAAAATATTTTATAGCCCAGAAAAAAAATATAATTTTTGGGACACATTCCTTTCATTGGAACACATTTGCATTTGTGATTGGGGGTTCTTTCTTACGAACACATTTGCATTGGGGGTTATTTTTCGGGGACACATTTGCATTTGTGATTGGGGGTTCTTTTTTCTGTAGCCCCTATTTTATTCGCACTATTTGTTATCTCATTTGATAGAGACCTCGAGTAAGGCAAAAGTTTCAGTGATTGTTGGTTTGAAAACATAGATGATTGGAGTTCATCCAATACTCGTCCCAGAGATCCACCACATGTCTTACCCGAGCTCCCATTCCACTCTGTGGACATCATGAGTTTGTGATGCACGCTTTTTAACACCAGACGCGTTTTTTTCAGCGTAAAAGCGTCTGAAAATTCACGTCATATTCAGTTCAATTCAAGAAGACAGCGGAGATAAAGTTTAATACTATCAATATGAAATATTTTTTTTTACTGAATAATTACTTAAAAATTTGTCAAACAAAACAATCGAAAAAAAAAATATTTATTTCATTTATTTATTTAACAAAATTAATATGTAATTAAAATTACAAGCTAATTATAGAACTAGAGGCAATGAGAACTAAGGTCCTAAGCCAAATGGAACACGAAGGAAGTCATTATGAATCACATTAAATTGATCAATTTAGTACTCTTCCAGAATATTCATACTCAGGGAAAGGAAACTAAACATAGAAGACGGTTTTGTAGAAAACAATTTAAAAAAAAAATATTTTGAAAAATAACAAAAAATAATCAAATGTGGAAATATTTCTAAAAAATATTTCCAATTGTTCGATTTTTATGTTCCTTAAAATAATCCCTCACTCCTTGTCTACAACAGGTATACAAATATTTACTAGATCAAAAGTTACAGACTTTCGGCCGATGCCATTGGATTCGGGAGCACTGTGAGGCGAAAAATGTCACATGATTTAAAGCCGTCATCGATGATATTTACATTAAGGGAGCAATGAGGCAATTTCAATATGAAACAAAAGGAATATTTTCAATTTAAGATATTAAGAATCAAATTAAGTGGGAACATTTTTATGGGAACTTGATTATTGGTTTCAGTAAACTAATAGAGACCGTCATGCAATAAATGTCTATTTCGTTGCATGGTCTGCCAGAATTCATTGACATAATTTTTTCCGGTTCACACATGTGAACCACAACAAAAATAGGGTATTGACGCAAATTGTACATAATTTTTAATTGTTAGAATTCTTGCAAATTTCGGCAGTACAGCTGCAGTAGATTTGTACAAGTTTAAATGGGATCTCATAGGCAAACAAATTTTCTCTTATCGGCGTATCGAAGGTCGCTTTACACATACATATTCCCCCCCAACGACTAAAACTACAGGAAATAATATATGATGGTGGGTTGTATTGGCAAAGTGGGTGCTGGTTTCATTCTTTTTTATATTCCCAAACCGATCGGGCCATCCTCCTACGCACGGTAATAACGAAACTGTCGAAAACCATCAAGTTTAGCCGCAAAGTTTGAAAAATGTGACTAAAGTAAGCGGCAGCATCATTTTCATTGTCACAAAATTTAACACATACTCACAGATGAAACCTTAACAGAAAATACAACAACAACAACTACATCAATTACTTCACTACTACTATTTAGCAGCGGCAGTTCTTCAAAAAAAAAAAAAACAGCCGCAACAAAAATTATTGTGGATATGAAATAAAATAACGAAAAACAATCCACCTTAACCACAATAACCCAGGCGAGCAACTGCTTTGGAAAGATTGACATGGTATGAGCGACTGGGTATGGCTGCTGTGTTCAGTTTGCAACTCCTGCACTCCGTGCTCCAACTGCCCCCCACCACCACTGCCATATGCCTACTTTAGACGCCACAAATTAATGATATTTCCACAAACAAAACAGCTAACAAAAAAAAAAAAAACCAACTACAGATTTTTAAGCTTTTGATTTTATGGCCTTTTTTGGTGGGGCAAAAGATAAATTCTTTTTGTGGCTGTTTCGTTGCCAGCGTCTCTTTACACGTTAAATCCTAAATAAATCGCTATTTTTTCTATGGCACTATAATTGCCGAACAACATTTTCTGTTGATGGAGAGGGGGAGCAAATCTAGAAGAACAAAAAAAAAACCGATTACTTTAATTTCATAGTTTTGCTAAAAGCAACACTCATACGAAAAACTAAAAAAAAAATTCAGCAAAACAGCCGCGGATTAATACGGCTGAAATGTCATTTAATAACAATGAAAATGTGTCACTTAAATATTTTTGCCATTGCTCGTTGAGCAATTTCAAAAATGAATTTTATTTCTAGGCATAAGGAATTATAATTAAAATTGACGGTCCACCGGCTTTGTTGGTTGCGGTTTTAAAGGGCGTTGTGTAAGGCAAGGGATGTGTTGGTTGTGACATTGTAGCAAACGAAAGACTTAAGACCCATACTTTTTCTGACACTAAAGTTGGTGCTTATTAAGAGTTTATGCGGAATCTCCCACAAATATGAAGTGTTCAAACATAACGTCTAAAAACGTAAAAGTCTTATACTCTTTTTTCTTCAATTAACAAATTGGGTATTCTTATTTTAAATTTTTTTTTATGAATTTTTATATGTCAACAAAATTCGATTTTTCAACCCTTTTTGCTTATGTTTTTATATTAAAATCATGTTGAGCTGTCTTTAATTTGGTAATGTATTGTGTTGTTTGATCGAACGACTCCTTCCAAAATGACAGTCAAAAAAATTCAGTTACAAGCGACAGAAGCGATAAGGTAAAAGAAAATGTATTCATAGAAATTTTTCAAAATAGTTTTTCGTGTTCAGGTCTCCAGAATATACCAGGAAATAATGTAAACAATCCTTGAACAAAATCTCTGCTCGGCTTTACACTTACCAGGAGATCAGTACTTGGCTCTGCGGCTGGCCCTGTACAAAATGTCTACATAGTCTGACTGAATATTGGGTTTTCAAAGACTTGGTCTCATCGTTGAGCTCCCGTCAAATCCAAATCGTTGTCATCCTCGACTGGAACCTCAACATTGCGACCTTCTTGTATTGGTGCCATGTTGAGGGATCAACGCGTTACAGATGTGACACACAAGTCCTTGGCCCGGACATTACACTAATGCCCAGGACATCAGTACTTGGCTGCTGTGGCTGGGGTTGCTGCTATGGATGAGGTGGCTGCAGTGGCTGGGGTTGTAAGAGCGGCTGGACAAAATGTCCTGTGCACAAGGCACACAAGTCCTTGAGCCCGCTGATTGACACTACTGTCCAGGATATCAGTTAAAGCTCCACTATGGGCCGTGCCATGTCTGGACTGGTTGTACTTCACTGCAACTGTCACTTGGCACTCGCATATCTTTATTTCGTCCTTGGATTTTCCATTTATTTCTCTATATCAAATTGTCATATAAAATGACAAAATATCCCGACTTGAAGAGCCTCTTTAATTTATATCTTTTCCGTAGCTCATGTATATACACCGTCTTCCCCAATTGGCCAAATAGATGATGAGGGACTTTCAACTTTTCCCCAACGGTTTGTGTAGAAAGATTATCGCACGGAAACTCCATTTAGAATAATGGCGAATCTTTCCGCATAAAATGCTTTTAACTTGTTGGGATTTTCAGGTAGTGAGATTTTATTATTATTTATTATTTTATTTTTATTTATTTGCAATACAAATTAAATTTACATTCTAATTTTGGATCCAAGGGTAAACCGGGTGACACCGACCTTATGGCTAGATTTTTGCAGCGACAGACCAAAGCCTCTGGTGGGAATCGAACCCACAATCGCCACACTCATAAGCAAGCATGCTACCAACTCACCGACCAGAGTGCCTGGGTTGTGGAGATATTGGCCGGGAATATACAACACTTTCTATCCCAACAAGAATATGTATAAAATCCTGAGTTGTCATGTGATGTTAACCTAAAACTATACTGTGGCGAACTAGAGTAGTCTGTAGAAGATTCTCTAGAATCTTTCCATTATAGCTAAGTTGGGTTACAGACCGGGGCTGAAGTAAATGTGCGAGAAGCTTGATGAGTTTCAAAGCTTTTGAACTTCCACAACGTTTTCTAAAACTGTGACCGATCGTTGAAGCGATTTTCATCCCCCCACTATAGGACTATAAAGCGTCGTTGAAGTCTAAATTGAAAAAAAAAAGTTCAAAATAGTTCACATAAGACCCTCCCTCCCCTCTATCTCCCCACGGTTTTTCATAAGCAAAGAAAATAGTGTACCTCTAGGCTACACAAACTGCTCAGATATCAGTTAATTGTTTGAATTTATAATTACTTCATTTTCTAAGCCAGCAAGAAAATTGCTAGACACAAACAAAAAAATGTTATACTAACAACTCATAATTCTCATATTAAACAAAAGACTTAAGGAACAAACCCCAGCCAGAGAATAAATTAAATATAAACTGTGTAACAGCAACAACAAAGTCAACATAGATGGACGAGTACTCCATAAGAGTACTCCAGTATTCGTTGCATACACACACATACACACACATGCATAGATACATGTATGTGTGCACATGTTCATTGATAATATGAATAATAACAATAAAGGTTGTTAATGTAATAAAAACACCTACGCAAAATCCATCAAAATACGACAATAATTAATTTAAATTGCCAACAATTACTTTTTTTTTTTGCTTTAACCGAGCCGAGTGGAGCTGCAAAAACGAATGAAGCAGAAACAATGAAATCAACGGAAAGAACTAAGGTTGCTGTTGAAAATCACACATAGACGAGAGACCTGGCCTGTGTGTGGTGGCACTCTTGAAGTATTCCGTTCGCTGGACCAATTGAAATATGATCACCCAAGTAAATGTTGATTGGCGTTGGTCGTGTTCGCTGAACCACGAAAAGTCTTTGAGAAAACCTGAAGGAAAAAAAAACACACACTTCTTCTTCTTCTTCTTATTTGTATGTGGTATGCAAGCGGCCTGTTCCACAAACAAACAAAACAAAAAAAAAGCATGGACAATAGTGACAACAACAGCGCCAGAGTCTACGGACGACATGTAAACTTAAAAACAATTTAAATGTTTATAATTGCAAACAACAAAAACACACACACACATGTGTCTGTCCGTCTGCTTGTCCATAGTATGTACTCATATGTTAGCTTAGTATCCATGCGAGAGATAAATAAGCAATTTAACAAATACCAAACAAATCTAAATCCAAACAAAATTGCAAATAATTTGTATATGGCATTTGTGGCCCTACACCGCATGTTGGCATTAGTTTCGTTTGTTTAGAGGCATTGGAGACCCTAAGGAGAAAGCGGGACATTAAGGGGAATCCGCAAATTGTTTATTAGCATTGAAAAAACAAAGATACAAGAAACGGCAACCTCCAGTATAAAGACCTGAATGTTATTCCCGGGTCAATTTTTACAAAAGACAACTGGATTTTTTCTTCAAAACTGCATATACTTAGAGCTTTACTATAAATAGTTTTGCGTACGATTGAGTTAGGCTTAGGCCAGAATACTACACGATTCAAGCGCCCCGGTAAAATCAATATAATTATTGAAATTCACGTCAAAAAATGGTAAAAATCTTGCAGTCACAGTTCGCATAACTAAAAAGATTCCGGGCCGTGTTATCTCTCGAAGAGGTGGTCACAATTGGCCTCCGAGATCTTGGGATTTAACACCGTGCGACTTCTTCCTTTGGGGCCAGGTGAAAGATAAGGTCTACGCCAACAGTCCAGCGTCGATTCAAGACCTCTAAGATAGAATTCGTGAGGCTATCGAGGACATAGGGCAGCCACTTTGCGATTTGGTTATGAACAATTTCATGAAAAGGATATGGTCCCGTGGTCGTCGTAGTCATTTGGCTGATGTTGTTTTTCATTATTAACGGCATACCTTCCTCTCTATTATGAACTCCACATCCGATCATTTATCTCTAAAAATTCCATTTTTCTTTGAATGCCAAAATAACACCACTTGTTGGAGAACCCTGTAATTAAATAAAAATAAAAAAAAAAACGTTTTATAAAGTGGGCGAAATGGTACATTTGTATGGGAGTTACCAGAAGGGACCTTCTATAATTGTGAATTTCAATGACCCTAACACAATTATGTGTTTTTGGAATAATCTTATGAAATTGGGCTGTCATTTTCCCAATTAAATGCCAAATTTTGGGCCTAATTTGGTGTTCATTTTCGTGGAGTACAATTTACTGGCGCCGGAAATTGCAACCCCCTTCTCCTCAATACAATAATGGGCAGAAAACAACACGAAATTTTAGGGCACGTTTCCCTTTTGTATTAAATAACGCCATGATTTTCAACATTTTGAGCCTAGCTTCGTTTCACTTTTTAGACATGTTTTGGGTAGATCCTTATCGTCTTAATCTCAAGTCGTACCGCAGGCTTCTGTGTGGTTACTTCTGGGCAAAGATGATTTGGCACCAGCCGTCGGATATTTTCGAAAAATATGGAGCTGACATCACTGCTATCCAGGAATTGAAAAGGATGAAAATTACATCACGCGCAAGCATAACACCGACAGTCCCATCCTACTCCGCGAAGTTATCTCAAGCTACTTATGCTAAACCTTCACTTCTCCGGATGATATCTGCGAACAATGGCAACACTGTCACAACTCCAAGACAAAAGCTCTCCGAACAAGAACGTGTTTAGCGAAAGAGACAAGAAAGGAACGAATGGCATCTTGAGGAACCCAAGAATGTCTCATGCTCAGGTGATAGGAAAGGCGCCTTCCTCTGACCTCTCTTTCCATCAAACTTGCGACAATTAAAATTGCCTAGTGTGAATTTTGACTAAAGGTGGCAGTGTGAGGAGTTGGAAATGTCAATGAAGCCCGAAAAGTTGATACTTTAGTACTTTTTTTGATACTTTTTGGCCGTCCAAAGTACCATGGTACCACCGCGACTCATTTGTTACCTTTTTTGAAAAAGTTTGAATGATAAAATCTGGTATTTATCAAAGTAATCGTTAAATAAATTTTATAGTGTTGTTGTTTTTACCAACAGTTGTTTTACCTTAGTTGTTTTACCGACAGTATTAACGCTTATATTTTGGTAGGCGAGACGATTAATTTGCATTTTATTGCAACTGCAACCAACTTCACATTTGTTTACAAATACATTTATTAATTGAACCGGCAACACAATATACGAAAACGGTGGAAACAAACATAAAATTTACACAAATCATTTGTATGGAGTCCGATAAAGCAGGGTAAATTTGTTTGCAACTTAATTGTTAATGTCACTATAGAAATCTAATTTGTTTATTTTGGTACCTTTTCGACGACAAAAGTACCATTTCAAACCAAAAAAAATACCTTTTCGTCATTCTCATTTATCATCCCTGGTTCGGAGCCGGCTTCAAGCAGTAGATTCCGGTCAGTGAATATACAAATTATATCGTGCACAGCTCACTGATTCCCGAGAAATTCCTCCCTTTAGTTCCTTCATGTAACCTTCCATGAAATAAGTAATTAAGTAAGTAAGATATAGGTGGGGATGGCTCGAAGTATGACAAGAATTCCTTTACTGTAGAGCATTTCACATTGTCAACCACTGCCGCCTGTTATTGCTTTACATGTTTTTGTTTGGCCATAATCTGTGGCAAGCAAATGTTGTATGTTTAAAAATTTGTTAAATTTTCAATATTTGGTGACATAAATACATGTTTTGCCGTAGATGTTGCCACAGAGCCATAGACGTACGTGCATGCGGCAAAGAAACACTGCACGTTCGTGCCACATCGCAGCCGTTTAGTATTTTCTGTGTGTGTGTGTTTATATTTATTTATATGCATTTTAAACAGCCAATGCGATCCGGTGAAATATTGTCGGTTGTGGTGCGCATAGACCTTGAATTAACGAATTTCATTGTAGCCCGAAAACAGACAAAAAAAACTGTACAACCATAAATATGTTAAATAAATTATTTATTAGCCAATGTAAAAACATTTAGTTGCGAGTAGTTGTTGTTGATTTTCATCGTCTCAAATCATATTTAGTTTTTTTTGTTTTGGTTTTTTTCGGTTACAATAAAATTTGTAATAAAATTGTTGCATTTGTAGGTGTGGGGGTGACATATTTTTATTTTTTTGGCTAAAATTAGTTTGGTAGTCCACTAGACGGCGATGAAAGATTTCAAATGAGATTTCTGTTTGGTGGAATTATAAATAACAAAATCAACAACAACAAAACACAAAGAAATAATGAAAAATAAACCAAACAATCATTGAAATTCATGAGAATTTTATGGCATGTCATGACATGGTTTTAATCTTAAATATTGTCTCGGCACATCTTTCCAAAGTTCCGTTTTGTCTATATGTGTGAGTGTGTGTGTGTGTATATGACTTCTATTTAGTTTTTGTGTTTCTTCCCTCAAAATTGTTTGTTTTTTTCTTGCGGAGGGATTTGCAAAGGCAAAACTTAATGAAAATAAAGTATCGTAAAAATATTTTTTGGATTTTTATTATTTGAATTTCTTAGAAATTTCAAATTAAATTCGCAAACTAATGAATGATGTTGTGTGATTCGGGTAAGCAGAAACCGAAACACAGAACATGCTTTGCGGATATTAATGGTCCTGTGTGTGTGTTTTTTTTTGTTTGAGCGGGATTTGTGTCTGAAATCTTTTGATTTGCATTATTGTTCGGGACTTACCACATACAACGATTTGGCACAATGCTCAAGTTGTAGATGACGCATATTAGGTGATGGATGGCACAGCTGATTTAGACATTTCGAATGCTGACATTTTGTTGTTGTTGTTGTGAGCATTCAGACCAACTGAATACCGAGAATTTCTAAATGTTGGTGTACATTTGGGAATTTTTACGGTGATAAATGAAATAGACCAGAGATGGTCAAGAAATTTTTGGGATTTTTTGCTGCAAAGTTACGAAAATGCGAGTTAAGCCCTTTATATCTTAAAAGAAATTGCTTTTTGGTGGTAATTTTGGATTTTTTTACTGTGATACATGAAATAGACCAGAAATGGTCTTTATCTTGACTATATCTGGTCTGTATCTTGACCATATCTCCTTATCACAGCAGAAATTCCAAAATATCTTGACCATCTTTGGTCTATTTCTTTATAAAACTTTATAACATTTGAAAAAATGTTAAATGCAATTTTGAATAGAAATGCTCAACAAATTTAATTGTGGAACTAATTTTTTTTTGATTTTGGTTATGCCCTTGCCCTGAAACTTTTGTGGGATGTGTATTTGACAATGGTCTACCAACATTTGAAAAAAAAACGCGATTTTGAAAAAAATCGAGTTACGCCCTTTCTAAATTAAGCCATCGACATATCGGTTATTTTAACCCATTGTTGCTGTAGTAATCGATAGTAAAAATCTAAAAATTTCTTTCCATACAAATTTCGTTAGCTGCCCTATATTGAAAACGTCCATTTGGGATCTCTGTTGTTCTCTATTTCGTCTTCCAATTTTCCTACATTTTTGTGGTGTTCGAAATGCTTAACCTTTTCCTACTCCATCGTGACATTTTGAAGTAATTAAAAAATTCTACCAATTTTATTAGTCACTCAATACTGAAATGTCATATAAAATTAATGCAGGTAAACTGAAATGATCATAAATCTCAGCGATGACTATTTCAATCCAATAGAATATAAAACTTTAAACCACAAAATAATTGGCCACATTTAAAATGTAAAGTATTTTATTTTCAAATTTATCCCTCGACAAACAGAAAAACAACACAAAACCCCAGGTAATGAATTCTCAGAAATCCAAACACATAGACGCACGCATGTAAGATCATGCAATCTCAAAGAAAGTCCAAATTTAATTTCAAATGACAACGGATACATCGTGGCCGGCTGTTCATCATTTTATCTGTTGTTGAGTGTAATTAAAAATACAAGTCATAAAATAACAATTTAAAAACGAACCGAAAAGATAACGAAAGATTTCGGCTCTCGTAGACGATACTTTCATGATGATGGAGTTTGAAATGCTCAGAAGAAGAATATGCGAGAAGCTTTAGCCAACAGAGTCATTTTAACCACATCAATCAATTAATTTGTTGTTTTTAGCTGAACAAACATTGTAAAATGCCACATTTAAGAAAAAGAAATATTTAGTTTGTCATTCTGAGATTAAAGATTGTCGAAGTCTCACAGGTGATAATTTTAGAAAATGCTAAATATGTTTGGCATTTTGGTATTTTTCCAACAGCAGAGTCACTTAAAATATTCTTTGGCATTTTAGAATTTGTGGTTGCCTCAAGTGGCAACAAGTTTCAAAGAATTCACTTTTGTTGGAGCAACTATTACATCATAACTTCGTGATTATTGAGCTCTTGAAAATATGTACGAGAGGCCACAGTCAAGAGCTCACTCGAACCAGTGGCCCTAGAGGTACTACACACACTGGGGTTCACATCCTCGAAAGCTGTTAGGAAAAAAGAGTTATTGTTTTCTACAAGTCGACAACAAGGGCATTGACCTTTGGCGAGCTGTTAAGCTACTGAGTGATGGATATGATAACACGTTTTAAAACGTTTTGTTTGTCTTTTTTTTTTAATTCAATTTAATGTTTTGTTGGTTGTTTTTTTGTCTGTTAAAAGAATTTAAGATTATTTCGCATAACATATTTAGCAATATAAAGAAAAAGAATGGGTTTGTATGCTAGGCGGAAAAAGGTTTGTTGCCTAAGTCTTTTGTTTGATGAGCATATCCACAACATCTTCTTAAGAAGAGCTGAGTCTTGCAATCCAGTGTACCGAGTAATCGCTTAGAGCTTATATGAAACTGGTTTTATGTGTGAGGACTACAAAATTGACATACTTACGATTCTTTGGCCGAAACTATGCTGATGTAAAGAATTTCGGTACGGTGAACTCAGCAAATAAAAGCTAACGGGGAATACTTTACGCTAAAGTGTATGAGAAAGAGCCTTCTACGGCCTACTAATTGATTGAGAAATTATCCACCATTTTGTGTATTGGTCAAAAACCACAGCAAGCCAGGTTTAATAAAAATGCGTTTAAGGACTTAAAAAATGCGACTTCCAAGAGGGAGCAATTAGGGGCGAGAAAGCAACCGATCACAAATTGGGAATCCTCCTACCTTACCAATTTGTTACTGCACTCTTTACAATATCTTGAATGTAAAAAGTTGTGTTGGTTCAAAATCCAATTTTATTTTCTAAATCGATATTTTTGAAAATCGTTGCTACAACCAAACTATATTTAGTACAGATAAAATGTTGATATCATAATAAATATAAACGTGTAAAAAATGTAAAAACAAAAAATATGTTCCTACATCAATCCCAATCAAAGACGAAATGAATTTTTTCATATTTCAAAATTTGAAAAAATTGAAAATTTTTAATATGAAAAAGGTATTTTTTATGTGTAATACGAAAAAGTACATCGGAATGTGTAAAATAATGTAAAAAAATAAAATAAAAAAAAAAATTTCTCCCTCCAAAAATCAAAGTTGAAAATAAAACTAAATTTTTTCCTATTTTAAAATTTTAAAAATTTTTATATGAAAAAAGTAATTTTTTATGTGCTTTGAAATTTGTAAAATAGCTTAAAAACAAAAAATGAAAAAAAATCAAACTAAATTTTTACATATTTCAAAATTTAAAAAAATTAAAACATTTTATTGTGAATGAAGGTATTTTTGTATGTGCAATATGAACAAGTACAATAAATGTAAAATAATGTTAAAAACCAAAATTGTTCCTCCCTCCAAAAATCAAAAAATACAAAAAGTAATTTACTTTGGAAAATATTTTTAAATTTAATTAAATTGTCCGATTTTGAATGTTTTGGATTCTCTATTGAACAGTTCAACTGAAAAACGAATTTTCTCTATTTTATCTTCCAATTTTCCTACATTTTTGTGGTGTTTGAAATGCCTAACCTTTTCCTACCGTAAACTAATCACACACTCCAAGTTTACAAATAATATTCTACAGAACTCAAAAATGTTTAATAGATCAAAATGTAGAGATTATTGACCAATTTAATTGCATTCTGGATCAGTGTGCGCCTGGCCTAAACAGTGCATTGCCCGCCCTTGAATACACTTTGGCTGCTCTTTAATATAAATTCGCCTCGATTGAGCCTAGAATGAGTCTCGTCGCTGGAGCCCATTATTTTTATAAACCATATAAGATCTTCCAATTTATCTCCCCATTACATAAATCATGTTCGGCATTAACTCCTTCTATTTGCCTTCAGACCGCTGTACTTACCTTAAATATTTCAGGAGGTCTACTAACACAATTCCAATTGCCCAAAGACTTTTTGTCGACTCAAAGAAATGTGTCTATTTCTACAGATCCTTTTTGGCAGATTATCAAAATATCATACTGTTTCCAAGATTTTTGGTAAGAAGGTTACACTACTTTGGGTCCTCATAGCTCTGAAGGTGGGTCGTGGACCACCTTCAAGCTCGAAAACTCTGTGCTACCCTCTGAACTCAAAAACGACTCCTTCGATTTGGGTGTAACAATCTTTGAAACATTGAGATCCAGATTATCTTAACCTTCACCTTCAGTGCATTTTAGTCCGACTGTCTGTTTCGGAGTTTTGAAGCAAAACAAGTATTTGTTAAAATGAAATACCTTCAGTAAATTGTGAATAAAACCGAAAACTCACCATGGATTTTCCTTATCTATATCTCATGTTAATTATTAGATATGTCACTTTCTGATAATTAATTCAAAAGTGACCAACTGAGCTGATTAAATTAAATTTTTTACGAGTTTAAAAAAAAAAATTTTTTTTCTTTCATAAATCTTAATATATATTTACCCTCGACACTGATTCACTGATACACTGATACACTGATTCCCTGATTCCCTGATTCACTGACTCTGTCACGCAGTACGTAGGAATTTAAATAGGCATTCTGTAATAATTCTATTCTATAAATAATAATAATAAAAAAATAATTTTTTTTTGTACAGAAATTGTGTTTTCCCCAAATTTTTTTTTTACCAAATTTTTTTTTTTCCAAATTTTTTTTTTTCCAAAATTTTTATTTCCAAATTTTTTTTTTCCAAATTTTTTTTTTGAAGAAATTTTTGTTTAAAAAAATTTTTTTTTTATAAAAAAATTTTTTTTTCAAGGAAATTTTTTTTTTCCACAAAATTTTTTTTTTGCAACAAAATTTTTTTTTTCAACAAAAATTTTTTTTTTCAACAAAAATTGTTTTTTTCAACGAAAATTTTTTTTTTCAGCAAAGATTTTTTTTTCAACAAAAAATTTTTTTTCAACAAAATTTTTTTTTTTCAACAAAAATTTTTTTTTTCAACAAAAATTTTTTTTTTCAACGAAAATTTTTTTTTTCAGCAAAGATTTTTTTTTCAACAAAAAATTTTTTTTCAACAACAAAAATTTTTTTTTTCAGCAAAAATTTTTTTTCCACAAATTTTATTTTTTTTCGAAATTTTTTTTTACAAAATAGTTTTCTCAAAATATTTTTTACAAAATTTTTAAAATTAAGTAACAAATACTTTCTCAAGCAAATTAACGGGCGCCATAGGCGCATTACAACTTACTAGTTATTTTATAACTTCGAACCTGTTGTTCGGATTAAGCGACAGTAAAGGTGATGGTTAAAGATAATCTAGAACTAAATTTTTCAAAATTTATTTGCAACAAAAGTCATTTTTAAATAATGACAAATCGTCCCCTCAATAAAACAATAGTGTATACTGTATAGAGTATAGTATTATTATATTGAGGGGACAAAATAAAGTCTCAAATATTTTAAAAAAACGCTTACAGGACCATATCCTTTTTATGAAATTTTCCATAACCAAATCGCAAAGTGGCTGACCTATGTCCTCGATAGCCTTACGAATTCTATCTTTGAGGTCATGTATCGTGCCATTTTTAGTAATGGCGTAGTTTCTACTTGTCAAATGTCAAAGAATAAAAGCTCTAAAAGTGACAGCTACCGAAATACCGGGTGATTCAAAATAACAACTCTTGTTGGAAAACCCTGTATACACTTGTGTCATAGTGCTTGATACAAAAGTAGACAGATTACACCACGCCACCAAGATTCCATTTAATAATGGATTCTTTCTTCTTCATAGGGTATAACATCCATATCTGGATAGATGGATATTGTCCACCCCGTCATCACACAGTGACGGCCCAACCTTCACCATTACCCTAACAATAACACTCTTGTGTCTTTCCAATGAGCTAAGCTCCAAAAACTCATTTCGGACCAGTTTTACCTTACAAGGTAATAATACCGACGAAAGTTGACACACACGCCAACAACAACACACACACATGTGTTGGTGGCCAACGCTACAACCACAACATGGTTGGAATTTAAATTCTAAATATGTAAAAGAATTCAACTTCATTAAAGTCTATTTGTGTGTTTGGAGGAACTATGGCTCAAATTAAAAATTACAACTCAAGTTATTGAGAGTGGAAGAATTAAGTCTATTGTTTCAGAGGTGTTGGCTTTTAATAAAACTTTACAATAGCAACAAAGTGTTTGTTTGCTTAACTAAGCCTTTGCATGAGAATATTAGATAAAACACTGTTAAGAACAAAAGACTTAAGTGGCAAACGCGAACAAGCAACAACAAAAATGTAACAAAGAGGTGTTAAATGCACACACTCTTATACTTACATGTTTTACATTGAAAATCTGTTACATTTTTTTTTTCTGAAACGTTTATAAAACTCGATGAATGCAATAAACTATGAAACAGCCGCCAGTCAGCCAGCCATCCAGTGAATAAACAAAAGACTTAGGTAACAAACTTGAAATTGAGTTCTCACAAAAAACTGTGCTGAAATGTTGGTAAAAATAAGGAGTGTCGTTTTTATTTTGTTCTTGAGGGGCAATATTGCAGCCTCACCGAGTCATGGCAAATGTCATCAATTTTTAATTGATTTGGTGGTGGCGTATGAAGGAATACAATAACAACAACAAAAATGTCTGAACCTTGAGTCTGGGATAAAATTCCCACATAATTTGCGGATTGAGAGAGAAATCATTATAAATGACATCAATAAAATTTATTGAAATTACATTTTTCGATAACTCCGAATGAAATGAATCACGGGTGTTAGTGTGTGTCTGTGTCTGTGTGCGTGTGGTGTTGTCATGAAATTTAAATGACATATAATAAAATAACAACACACAGCAATCCTAAGACTCGTTAATGCCTGTTTAAGATGGCTGTTGTGCCAAAAGACCCCCTATAAATCTTTAGAATCCCAGCCAAACAAAATGAATCATATAAATCGCAAATCATTTACGCCAACCAGCCAGCTACAGTATTGCACAAACAGCACCCCAAAGGCCAATGTGATTTTGACCAACCTTGACTTTTTGTGTGACTCGTACAAATCTAACACCAACAACCAGCAAAAACATAACCACCATCCAGCTTCTTAAATTACTCTATCCCCCTGGCAAATGGTGCCGTATAAAACATCCTGTTTGATAAACACAGAAAACGCATTTTTTTCCTGTTTGTTGGTGTCTCAACGGCGATGCTGAATTATTTTTTTTGTTATACCAAACATACCAACCAAAAACCATTCATTAATTTCTCTTAGCATACCGACTCGGCTCGGTCTAAAACGAAAATCCACTTGAATGTCCAAATAAAAGCCATATAAAAACATATCCTCTAATGCTACCTGCTGATACTGTGTGTGTGTGTGTGTATGTTTTTTTTTGTTTTCCTGCTCTTCTCTGGTGGTGTGACTATAATTTAGATGTTAAATGCATTTAAAAAGTTTTGTGTGCCGTGTTGTTGAATTTTTAGATAATTTTTCGATTTCTGTTGTGGCGCGTTTTTTGGTTTTGACTCGAAAAGGGCCTAAAATGAAATAAATTTAAATACAACAACGGCAAAAAATGCATCATTTAATTAGTTGCGTCTGGCCTGATGTATTTGGCATAAATGTTTTCCCGCTTTTTTGGTTTTTTTTTCTCCTGCTTATATCTTGTTGACAATGTATGTTATTAAGTTAAAAGGTTTGCTTCGTTGTTGTTGAGTTCTTTTAGTTGAAGCCTAATGTTTCGAGCTTGTTGCTTAAGTCTTTTGTTTAACAAAAACATGCTGTGACGTTAAAAGTCATAAAAGAACAGTTATGTTATTTTAATTGCTTTCGTGGTTCATAAAACGCTAGTGGGAAAAGAAAACAAACGAAAAACCGTTAGAGATTTAGAGTACTTGAATTGGGCGTTTAAGTTTTCGTGGTCTTATGGAAGCAAGGGGCTGATCTGATAAAATACTCTTGAATTTTAGGGACATCTTGAATTATTTTAGTTTAACAATCAATTTGAAGATTGTGTAAAGTCGAAATGGTTTAACTGTAACGAAATACATTTCAAATAAATCTACCAATTTTTAATACGTTTCACTCCGATTAACCCGATTTGTACCAAGCTAATTAGTAACTCCATTTAAACGCAAAATGTTTTATAAAAACAAAAATTTAAAAAATTCTAATGGACATTCTATTTAAAGGAAGAAACTTCGACGTATTGGACGATAATAACTAATGTAAAATGAAATACATATACAGGGTTTTCCAACAAGAATTTTGAATTACCCGGTATTTCGATAGCATTCACTTTTGAAGCTTTTAGTCTATTTTAGTCTACATTTGACAATTAGAAACTACGCCATTACTAAAAATGGAACGATACAGGCTTCAACAACGCATTGAAATTATTGAAATTCACTACAGAAATGGTGCTACGTTACGGTGTTACGTATTGACTAATTGCACATTAAAACGATTGGAAATTGTGACGCCGCCAAACTCAAATTTAGTGTCGGCTCGATTCTCTCCATATGAACAGACGAACTTCGGTTAAACGAAACATTTTTCGCATTATTGATAACTGCGTATAACTTCCATTATTTCAAAACTTCGAATAAATGAAACATGTGCTCTATATTTTCCAGTTTTCAATTAACCATATTCGGCTGTATTTTAAACCATCAAGATTTTGCTGGAAATATTATTATTTATATGTTTTTAAAGGTGTAACATCCGATTTCGACATTTTGTTTCTTATGGAATCTGAAAATGTGGTTAAAACAATCAAGACTTACACTTACGTGGGTTCATAATCTAATCTATTTATAAGATTAAAAAAAAATGTATACATAATTTGTCATAAAACCAAACGTCTTAGCCGATTTGGTCAAACAAATTTTGTTCCCCGAGTCAAAAAAAATATGATCATGTGGACAACAAAAAAAAAACATTTCCAAAAAGGCAAAATCCTTTTTTTACTTTAGGAAAAAAAAAAAAAATTAATTTTTTGATACTTAATTTGTCATAGGATTTTTTAGGATTTTAAAATTTTTGCCATAAATAATAATTTGCCATAAATCAAAAACGTCTTGACCGATGTGGTCAAAAAAATGTTGGTCCCCGAGTCAAAAGAAAAATATATCATGAGCAAAAAACACTGGTCAACAAAAAAAAAATTTTGTCCAAAAAGGCAAAATCAGTTTCATATTTTAGGGAGTTTAAAAAGAAATTTTTTTAAAATTTGTTATTGAATTTTAAATTTATTTTAATTTTTTTGATACATAATTTGTCATAAATAAAAAACCGTCTTGACCCATTTCGATGAAAACATATTGAAAAAATTTGTTTATTGCTAAAAGTTGTTAAAACACTTGACCGGCATTCAGATTAAAATTCAATACCGGTAAAGGGTAAAGAAAATAAAGACAGCATTTTTCAAAATTTATTTTAACAATATTAGACTAGTAGTTTTCGAGTTACGATAAATTTAGTCTCATTTTATGTATTTTTCGAGTTATGACAAATTAAGTCCCAAAAAATTTAATTTTATAAAAAAAATCATATACCAAAAAAATCGACCATTTTTGTACTCCGGCCCCAGAGCACGGACCGGTTGTAATTTCTAACCACTTGCGGCTCTCTCGTGGGTCCAAAATACGAAAACAAATCTATGAAATCCAAAGAAGAGCAGCTGGGAAGTACTTCAGAGGAATACCTTTACGATTTCACTTAGAACTCGGGAGTCAGCACTGCTTGCATTGTGGGTACCGATCAAAGTACCCACAATCCTCAACAGATACGCCCAACAACACGGGCAAAGAACCGCAAACGTCAGTCTCCAGTAGAAGTTCGAAAAATTCATCCATTCGGAAGACGCAGGATGAGCCTAACGGAGGGAAACTATTTCAGGGAACTGACATGACAACGAAACAAAAAAGAATGTTCAAATAAACAACCACTATACAATTGTGATGTACTGTGGTCGCCTAAGTACAAAAATTTTAATTTTTTTTTAAAATGCTTAATTTGTCACTCTTTCTCCAGAACTTTTTCATACTCTGATAGTAACCCGGGTTCTACATTCCTAATGTGATTTGAATCTCATCTTTATATGCGGTATCCTATTGTAGGACATAAGTTGTGTTTATTTTCACAAAGTTTGCCTTTTATTTCTTATTCGAAGTGTGTTTTTCATAAAAATAATAATCCACATAAAATCAAAGGAAAACAGTTCCAAGGCATCTGGTCCACCTTCTGTGGTAAAATATGAAAACTGCAGTCTTCTACCTGTGATTAAAAAGACGTTTATCTAAACGTATTCACCTGCGTTGTTGGGCAATCACTGCTGCGTGATTTTACTAGCTGTCTATGGCACCAAGACCACTGAGGAGGAATATACAGTGGAACTTCTATAACTCGAACTTCCATAAGTCGAACTTTCTTTAAGTCTAAGCACTTGAAGTGACAGTTAAGGAGGCATATTCCCCTAAACAGTTTTATAAGTAATTCCATAACTCAAAGTTTCCATAAGTCGAAATTTTCCACGGGATAATGATGGTCCGAGTTAAAGAAGTTTGACTGTATATGTGTAATATATGGTCCAATCGAACTCATATTCATTTTTCATTGTCATTATAGTTTTGAAAGTCTTCGACAATAATAATATTTTGTATGTTCAATGCAGTTTAGATCTTCCGATCCGTTTTCATGCTACTCCTTCAAATGCTTGTGGTTGTCATCTAATTGCTGTGTGTGTGTGTGTGTTGTTTTCGTCTTCCACTCCCTGAATGAAATTCCTGCGAAACGACAAGCCGTAATTTGCTGTGACAACATTTTTCGCTTCTTTTTCTTGCCAATATGGCTAAAACATGTTTTTTTTTTGCTGTTGCTTGGGTTTGCGTTCTTTTTGTTGTTGGTTGGTTTCGTTTGCTTTGGTTTGTTTCTTCTTTCCGTAGATATCACAACGCTTTATATTTCACACTCCAACACCGAAAAGCGATATGTTAAGAATCTTAAGCTTAGCTCAGATCTAAGACAGGACAACAACAAATACGCAGACCTTACGCAGACACATATTCGAAAGTCAATACGATTTGCATACACATATATGTACATACATACATAAACTATCGTTCGGCTGCCAAATCAATGTACAAATCATATTTTCACCATTGTCTTCTCCCTCTGGCCGTCCTTGGCTCTGTCCCCGCAACAAACCGGCAAGCCTGTTCGTTGGTAGTTCGCTGGACATCGTTTTGAAGCCATCACACACATGAATGTCTGGTTAATCTATGGACCAGTCAGTCGTCCACCAGAGAATAAGCGCGCCAACCGCTGTCGTAGATAGTTGTCTGTATTAATATAATAATTTAAATATTTTATTGTTATTACATCTGATTTAATTATAGCAAAAAAGCCTATGTTTAGTTCAGAGACACCAGCAAAAAAAAAACGAAAGAAAAAAAGACAAAAGAAAAAAAAAACAAACACACATATCCAACGACTCCATATTGGAATTTCAGTTTGCTCATGTTGTATTCGCAGTGTGAATGTGTCGGTGGACTTGTGTTCGGGTGGTGTGGTTGTTGCTGTTGCCTTTTCATTTCTGGTCTATTTCGGAATCATTTTACTTGTTATTGTGGATGCTGGGGTATCTGTAGTAATCAGTAATCTGGTGTTACATACAGAAAAATAAACATATGATTTTTTTCCTTCATCATTTCAATATCTTTGTTTTGTTGAAAATTTCAATACGGCATGTGAGTAGGTTTGTATGAATGTGTATGTTTAGTGGGGATTATCTGTCGGTAATGGCTTTATTAAAAGTCATCATTCGCGTAGAGGTGGAACTATACCGTCGCTTTGTGACTTGAGTTGGTAATATAAGTTGTGATTGTTATTGGGAACATCGTGAAATGAAGGTTCTAAATTTCATGGAAATGCTTTCAAACCTTGAAGTCATAGGGTTAGGATTGAAGACTGCTTCCTCTGATTTATACAAAATGTATTCCTTTTAAATTAAAAATTAATTAAATTTTTATATAAATTCATTTAGAGATACCATTGGTAACATGTCCCAACAGAGTACCGATGCCTAGAATTCGTGAGTCTATAGAGGTCATAGGGCAGCCACTTTGCGATTTGGTTGGGGGAAATTTCATGAAAACGATATGGTCCTGTAAGCGTGGTCCTGGTGACTATTTGGCTGATTTTGCCTTTCATTATTAACGGCATACCTTCCTCTTTATTATGACATGAACATCCGATCATTTATCTGAAAAAATTCCATTTTCTTTAAATACCAAAATAACACCTCTTGTTGGAAAACCACGTACTACAAAAAAATGGTCATAATTTTTTTTCCCTAATTAGGTTTATTCTAAATTTGTTGTTTTAAATTAAATTGTTTTTGTTCGTTAATAGAAGACGACTCTTCCGATTTTTTTGATATAAATTTTATAAAAATGTTCACTAAATTATCTGTCATCTGTAATTAAGGATCTTTTAATCTGAATATCAGTTTCGAACGATTTTCGCTAAATTGTGAATAGAAGCGAAAATTCTACATAATTTTAAAGGATGTGTACCTCATTGTAATTGTAAGATATTTGACTATATGATAATCTATTAAAAATGACAACTTCTTTTTGTAATTTTCTTATTTTTTTTGTCTAGAGTTTGTTCAAAACTCCGAAACTGTAGTTTAGATTACCAAACACTTAAGGCATATGATAAGATAAGTTAGCCGTAAATTTGTTAAAATTTATTTGCATAAAATCAAAGCAGTTATCTTAGGTGTCATAACCCTAAGATCACTCACTTACTCAATGTCAATGTTGTAATTCAAAATTTCTCCGCTCAAGAAAAATCTGTAATTCTCTTATTTAAGTAGATCTTCGTTCAGCGTGTATTATATATACATACATATGTGAGGGCTTCACTTTATTCGGAAAACCTATAAATTGTCTCCTAAATTTGCTAAGTTAGACGCAATTGAGAACTTCAAAAAAATTCTCAAAAAAAAACTTTACCATAAAAAAAAGAAAAGTCGTACCGTTGTAAGTAACTCTATAATATTTTTTATTAAAAAAATATTTTTGTTGTTGTACAGAGATTTGGCGGTTTGCAAACGAATCTGCCTTTTCTGGCGATCCTAGAATTGTGATTCCTTTCATACCTGTATCTCGTCATTGGCTTGTCTGAAGGCCAATAGATTACCTTGAAAATGGGCACAAGCTGTCCACTTGGTAAAATCGTGTCAACGCAAAGGATATTGTTCGGTAAGAGTGTCAGTCTGTTTCAGAAGACTCACTCACTGGTGATACTATGGAAACTGGCAAAAATACGTTCCGTTGAACCATCCTTAGCGCTTCAAAAATCTACTAAGTAGTCTTATTCGAATATCAGCCAGATTATCTAAAGGCCAGGTCTGTAAGGTATTAATAATAATCGAGAGTTGATCTCCGACTGTTCGCCAGAGTAATTTTATTTTAATAAACTTTGTTGCTTTACTATTTATGAACCTACCCTCTTCCCTTATCCCATTGATACCAGTCTCGTAATGAACACCCAGGTTCTTCTCATGGAAAGACCGGGTTTCCCCTCCTTAATGCTGGCCAATTTACGAGTTAGAAAGAAACCACTAAGCTATGTAAAATTTCTCGAGGAAAAAACTAAATGTTCGGAGGCGTCCTTCACTTGCTGGAGAAAAGTTCCTGTTATTTCATGGAATGTTAAAGCAATTGCATACGACAATATATCCGTGTCAATTAAAGTACGGTATTATCCATTCCCCTTTCTTCTTAATCATTTCTTTTTAATTACATAATATAATACATTTTTATTTGGCGTGAAAAAACATATCATCAATTCCTTTTGGGGGTTTTTTCTTTCTTTATTTATGAAATAATTTCTTATAAATTTCCGGTTTCGTTATCTTGGGCCTGCCTCCCTTTCCGTTGCCTATTGCCAGCAGAGTTTTCGTTACAATTTATAAGATTTCCTCAATAATAAATTGTTCAATTTTATTATTATTATTCTGTTAACTTTGTGATATACTCGTATTTTTATGTCTTACATGTCGGACGGTTGTCGGCTGTGTAATTTGATAGGCTTTGGACATTGTAGCAGCCTATGGATGACTGTAATATAGAGTAACTGTATATAGTAACTAAACAATTTTCTTAAATAGCAATAAAGCTCTAAATTTAATTGCTATTGTCAACACATTCAAATCTTGATTAGAGATTAGAGGTTTTTTTTGGAGAATTTGCTTGTGGGATTTAATTTGGATTTAAATAGTTTTGTATGAATTGGGTTTGCTAGAAATGTCATTATAGGGTGTGTGTATTTTGAATGTTTCACAGGTACAGGATTTTCCAACAAGAGTTGTTATTTTGGTATTCAAAGAAAAATGGAAATTTTTGAGATAAATGATTTGTTTCATAATAAAGAGCAAGGTATGCCGTTAATAATGAAAAACAACATCAGCCAAATGGCCACCACGACCACGCTTACAGGACCGTATCCTTTTCATGAAATTTTCCATAACCAAATCGCAATGTGGCTGCCCTATGTCCTCGATAGCCTCACGAATTCTATCTTTGAAACGACGCTGGGCTGTTGGCGTAGACCTTATCTGTCACGTGTCCCCAAAGAAAGAAATCGCAAGGTGTTAAATCACAAGATCTCGGTGGCCAATTGTGACCACCTCTTCGAGACATAACACGGTCCGGAAACTGTTCCCATAAAAGAGGAATGGTTTCGTTGCTTGTGTGGCCCGTAACGTCGTCTTGTTTAAAGTAAACTTTGTCCACATCGATATCATCCAACTCCGACCATAAAATATATTTTATCATCTCTCGATAGTGCAATCAATTCACCGTAACTGTTGATTCAACCTCATTTTCGTGAAAGTAAGGTCTTGAGCGACGTGCATAGGTTTTATTCTTCACATCACTTACTTGTCCCAACAGCTCGAATTTTTCCACCAAAAACGCTTTACTTTTTCGAAGTGTGACTGCAAGATTTTCACTATTTTTGTAGTGAATTTTAATAATTTCAATGCGTTGTTGAATCGTGTATCGTTCCATTTTTAGCAATGGCGTAGTTTCTACTTGTCAAAGAATAAAAGCTTCAGAAGTGGCAACTACCAAAATATCAGGTGATTCAAAACAACACCTCTTGTTGGAAAACTCTATATTTGATTGCTTGCCAACATATATATGTTTGTATCTTAATATATATTTACCCTCGACACTGATTCACTGATACACTGATTCCCTGATTCCCTGATTCCCTGATTCCCTGATTCCCTGATTCCCTGATTCACTGACTCTGTCACGCAGAAAAATTTGTTTTTTTACGAAATTTTTTTTTCAACAAAAATTTTTTTTTTACAAAATTTTTTTTTCCAAATTTTTTTTTCAACAAATAATTTTTTTTTTCAACAAATAATTTTTTTTTTCAACAAAATTTTTTTTTTTTTAACAAAATTTTTTTTTTCAACAATATTTTTTTTTTCAAGAAAAAATTTTTTTTCAACAAAATTTTTTTTTTTTTTCAACAAAATTTTTTTTTTCCAGAAAATTTTTTTTTTTTCAACAATATTTTTTGTCCATATTTCAACGGGCGCCATAGGCGCATTACAACTTACTAGTATTAACATAAGTATGATTGTATATATATAATTGTATGCAAGCATATATATGGTGGCATGCAAACATATATGTAATTTTAGGTAAACATTTATATAATTGCATACATATAAAATAAGCAAAAACCTCTTTTTGTATACCAACGAATACATTACACAAGATATTACTTGTGCAAAAAAATTAAATTATGATTCGATGTGTTTCTATTAATAGCCGCTTAAAAAGGATTGTGTGCTTTTTTTTTCTGTCAAAAATAGCATAAGTCATCATTCTCAATGACATTATTTATGTTCACAAAAACATCTTAAGCGGATTTTTTATATTTTGAAAATATTTTAACCCATGCGTTTGTATAGTCGTGTTCTAAATGTTCATTAACAAAGAAAATTAAAATATTTGCACAACTGCTCCAAAAAGGCTGAAAATTGTGTATTTTTGCTCTTGTGAAAGAAATTGATTTTACGCCTTATGCGGTTGCTTGTGAAAACCACAGACTAGGTTGTCTGTAAACATATACATGTTTGTATGTAAATATATGTATTTCATGCCAGCAATAAGCGTTCGGTTTGGATTTATATTATGATTTTCAAATGTGGCTTCAGACTTTCCTCTAACTAAGAATTTCACTACCTCTGATGTTAATTCTTAACAAAGAACACACAGTTTGTAATTCATGGATTCCAACGCCAATGTTAACGTTAACAGCTTACAAATACCCTGAATATTTGCTCATAGTTTTGAATGTAACAATCCAGTTTAACGATATCTTGTACTATCGAATTTTGAAATGTAAATGTTTCACTAATAACTCACTTTCAAATCAGTAGACAATACAGACTCGTTTCTTACCCACTCACCCACATATTTCACATTGTTATTTGTTTACAATACACACAGCGAAACTTGTTCAAATTCCCCAAAGTTTGTTGGAAATCGGTGGCGCGCTCTTCCGCTATGTTTAGCTTCTCTCCCACCTTTTCTTTATCAATGTTAACCCCAGGTTAGAGTTTGTGCCTTAAGTCTTTTGTCTGATATTTTCTAAACGACCAATGCCAATAAGTCATGGACTTACAACGGCTATTTAAAACAATGTCAACTCATCGAAAATCCTAATTAATTAAATAAAAATATTTCTATACGTATACAAATAGAGACTACAAAAAATCAAAATTTACATGAAAATAGAGAGACAGCAAATGAACGAAGTTCACAAAGAATTTTAAGAAAATCATCAATCATATAAACAATGTAGAGGAGTTTTGTTGGAAATACTTTCTGAAATACACGCAATGAAAAGTGTTCACAAAAATATTGTGTTAAATGATTTATTTCACATTAATTTCTGAGATCTCTCTCTATCTCTTTTTAGTATGGAGTTTTTTTTCTATAAAATAAGTTTGTTTCCTTAAGAAATAATTTATTTTTTCTTTAGTTTGGCCTGTTTACAAAAGAAATAGTGATTCATCAGTTTGAACGTTTACATATTTATCAGCCAATGTTCACACAACTATCGAAACGTTAAGCAGCAACAAGAACAACAAAACAATCTGAATTGTTTTTTTTTGTGTTCTGTATCTCCGGTTAAGCCTAAAGTATCAACTTCCCGACTCTCATGGTCCGTTCGAAACTCAAGAAAATCATTAAACAATAACGTGTTATGGGTTTTTGAAGTGATAGTTCGTTCGTTTGGTGTTTTTGTTATTTGCTTAACATAAACGAGCGCTCGCGTTTGTGTGTGTGTGAACGCATATTTATTTAAGGAATCTTGGAAAGATTTTCAAAAGATTTCGCTGTTTTCTGACTTCGGTGTGCTTAGACTTGTTTCTGTTCATTTTTACAGATTGTTGTGTTTTTTGTTTGTTTAAAAACAAAAACTAATTTGCATATGTTTTGTTATTGTTTACCGATGAAGATGATGATGATGATGACGCCGAAGACGAAGAAGAGCAACAAAACTACACATATCACACCATAAATTATACAAACACTATACAGACACACACACACACCAAAAACAAGTAAATCGGTTTCTAGTCAAAGAAAAAAAAATCTACTGAAATCTATCTTGTTATTTTAAACTTAAAAGCATACACACGCTTGTTTTCTTGGGATTTTCTTTATTTTCAGTCATTTTTTTTTTGCCATCCCCTTCACCTTGTAATGGGGGAATATGAAGTTCATCATTTCGTTTGCAAAGCCCTTAAAATTCAGATTTTCTAGTCATGAACTGAGAAAAGGTCTAAGGTTTTATTTTGAGATGAAAGTAGAGACATCCTTGGACTTATCATGAATACTTAATAGATTGTTTGTAATGTAATGTAATGAATTTGAGGGCGTCCAAAAATTCTAGATACTCTTCCAAGTAAAAGGTAACGTGTTACGAAAATTCGACTTAGCTCATGTTAAGAACTTATAATTTTTCGGTTTCTCATTGATTACACCTCAAAAACAAACACCTCATTCGATGGCCTGAGTTTTGTTGAGTGTGTGTTAGTGTTTCTAAAGGTTAATAATTTATTAACACCAAAAAAAAAAAAAACCGGCAACTCAGAACCGTAACCACTAAAATTTCGTTAAGAACACCAATAACATGAAAACATATGTTAAAGTAATATATTGTGGAGATAATAATGAATACATTCATGTCTGGTTTGGCTGTCTGTTTGTCTGTCCATTCATCTAGCTGTCCGTTCGTTCGGCCAACTCGCCCCATCATCCAATAATTATTGACTTAAAGTTTGACTTAAACAAATTGCAAAGGCAATGGTGTGGCTGTGATAAATTTGTTTTTAATAAAGCCGGCTTAAATTTATAACCATCTCAAACAGAAAAAAAAAACAACAACAGAAGACTTTTTCGATTCGATGGTTTGCTCAGAGGGGAATGGAGTTTTTTTTTTATTCAACTGACATGTATAGTTTCGAAATGAAATATAACTTTTAAATTGATAAGACAAAGATAAACATTTAAAAACTGTATGACACTTGATAAGATCTTGAAAAAGGTTGCCTTTGAAAATCTATACAAGTCCCCAAAAAAATGGCAATGACTTGAATGTGTCTTTTGCCAAAGGGGGTTGTAATATTACATTTACTGCAAACAAACAAGGCAGTTTGTTGGATTCTTATTAAAAGGGCATAATATTTGAATTCTTAACTCCTCCAGCTTGCTTTAAACGAGCCCATGGTGGTTTTGATTTCCATCATTCGCCAACTAAACTCTGAAAAATCGACAATTAAATGATTACATCTTCATTACATCATCACATTGATTTAGTTTTTTAGCTCTTAGCCAAATTTCGTTTTTTTTTGTATCTTATTATTGTTATGACCACATATGCGAATAGCAGAAACAAATCTATAATAAATACTTGTGTTGAAAAGACCGGTGGAAGAACTTGACCACAAACGACGAATACACAAAAGAAAAAAAATGGAAAATGTGTGTATTCATCAAGAACCATTAGGGGGGGAAAAAAAGTGGGAAAAGAAAACATGTGTCTGTCTATTCATTCCTTTGCTCCGTCTTCATTCCCTTTCTGTCATATCTGTGTTAGTTGCAGCTTAACTAAGCATGGCATCATCATGTTTTCAGCGCTCGGGCGATCTGTTGATATTCTAACGTCGTTTCATTACGGACATGGTTGACTGGTTGGCTCGCTGGTGTACAGACACTTGGGCTGAGGACGTCATCAATGGTAACACCACCATAGCATCACCAGCAACAACAACGCCATCATCATCTTACGTTTGCCTTCTTATGCTTGCCAGTGTTGAGAAGTGGCAGAAGCTGTCTTTGTTTAGATTCTCTTTTTTTGTGTTTGATTGTTTTCTGTGCGTTGCTTCTTCGCATTTCTTTTCAACCCCTTTTTGAGAAAGAGGCAAATGGTTCTTAGAAAATTTACACAAATTTTTGTTCGCCTGTGTCGTTTTATTGATCAATTTTTTTTTGTTCAAATATGATGATGTTATTGTGGTTGCTGTTGTTGTTGTTGTTATTGCCAAGCACCAACGAAACTGAAACAAAACAGAGAGTAAAGTAAAGAAAGACAAAAAAAAAAACGGCAGAGAACACATCAAATCCATGGAATTCTGTTTGCATCCTTTTCAAGTCTTTTAAGTGTTTTTAAGATTCCTTTATGAGCATTTAGGTTTTTTATTTCATCCATTTCTTGGGTATACAAACACACATACACAGGAATTGTCTAAGAAAAGAAGAAACAAAAAAACAGGCCGTATGATATGTCAGGTGAAAGGGCAAACAGAAATTTAAAAACCAAATCAATTAAAAGATCGTAAAAATCCAGTAAAAAAAAAATTGGAAAAATTCTTGAGCATTTGTGATGAGACCTGGTGTGTTACACTAAAAGAAAACGTTACACCAACCATAACGAATGTCGAATTCAATTAAAAAAAAATTTTAAAAACAAAAACAATTTTATGAATTTTAAAAAACCGTGTTCGCTAATCAATTTCAATAAGAAATAAAATTATAAAAGAAAAAGCTACACCACCCATTACGAATGTCTGATTCAATTAAACGAACTTTTTTAATATATAAAAATCATGTTTATGAATTTTACGAAGCCATTTTATTTTCAAAAAATTATGACATAGACAAGGTTACGCTTTTATCCAAAGCTACATCCTCTTCAGACTACATCCTCTTAATACTCTTTCATTTCCGAGTTACTTTGGATTTTTTTTTTAAATGTTAGTTATTTTATTTCCCGCTTAACTGGATTTGTAAAATGTCAATTATTTCGTTTCAGTTATGCGAAGTTTTCGCTAAAGCGTCAGTGGAGCGAACTTCGGAATACAGAAAATGTTTCCACTTAAGCGAAGTTCGAAGAATTCTCAACGAGTCCGGGGAATTGTGTTGGATTTCTGTTATCTGATTTTTTTTTAGTAAAACGTGTTGCTCCAATTTAAAGAAGAAGAGCGGGGCTATGATAAATATTAATTGGAATATTAAATGTTATTGACAGAAGCACAGTAGTTCTCGTTCACTTGTGTGAACTATGGCACATATTCGACCAATAATTTGCAGCAGAAATCATGGCAAATGGGTACCGCTGAAGAAGTGTGGCAGCTTCCGAAACGGCTGCGTATACCTTGCCAGCAATCAAAGCAAACACAATGCTTGATGGTGTTTTTGAACATTAATGACTTTAAAGTCGACAAACAGAAACAAAACTGTAACATTTGCTCAGGAATGAGTTTGAAGACTAGTCGATAGACTTTAATCAATAAATTCACATATGGAGTTACAAAATATCAGAGATTGTGTGACTTGGACAATTTTTGGTTTCATCAGGATGGCAAGCGATGCCACGAAACCCAGACTACAATAGATATTTTGCCCACCAAATTCGTAATTGTATCTCTACCATGTTCAACTAGGAGCTGGCATTTGATGCCATTGGACTTTTGTTTAATGAGACAGAGCCAGAAACCATTACCGATATCTTGGAAAATTGGCTGCAACCTGAGTTTAGTTTTAAACGTTTTACATTTGTACGTCTGGAAAAAAGTCTATAGTTTAGAATGAAATTTCTTCTAATAATTCCTCTGCCAGGTCAGAGGGTAGCAATTATTAGTCAGGGGAGTATTGACTTCAATTCCGTTTCAAGAATATTTGACGACATTGTCTTTTTCAGAAACATATTCAATTGATTATTAAAACGTATAAAAGCGCCCTGGTTGTTGAGTTGGTAACGTGCTTCCTATCCGCGTGGGGATTGTGGATTCGTTTCCCAACAGAGTGTTTGGTCTGTCGCTGCGAAAAATATAGCCATTTGGTCTGTGTCACTCGGTTTACCCTTAGACCCAAAAATTATAATATAAATTCACTTTGTATTGTAATTAATAAATAAATAAATAATAAAACGTATAAAGCGTTTGTAAATTTCTATGAATACGGAGGTTTATCATCAATTTGTCAATACAAAAAAAATGTTTGTTCCAAATGAAACCATCCAACCTAAATCAACCTACCTCGCCTCGCCTTCAAAAAATTCGTTTTTTTTTGGTATTATTTTGATTTCTAATACCCTTTAATTGTTCGTTGTTGTATTTTACAGTCTGTCGTCTGGTTTTGTTGCTTTTGTATTCATTCCACCACCACCACCACCAAAAAATGGGCTCTTTGTTTGTATCTCCTTCGACTGGTTCTGGGTTTTAATGCCAGGAATTTTGTTTCGTAAAATTGTTGTCTTTTTTTTTGGTTTTTATGACATCCTCTTTATGCTGCTGTTTTGTCCTTTAGCGAATTTTCAAGAGTTTTTGACAAATTTTTTAATGCTATTTTTTATTTGACGTCGGCGGTTGGTTGATAGCGTTAAGCTGTTTTGTCTGGTGTTTTTGTTCGGTTGTGGGGTAAAGGAATCATTAATTTTTGATGTTTGGTATTTGGTATTTGCGAAGAAATGATCGATAATGTGTTGCGCTTGTTGTCGGCGGACAGTAAAATTCTCCCGGTAGAAAGAAACAACACATTTTTAATGAAATTTCAAAAGTTTGCTATAGTTTGTTTTTGTGATTACGAGAAATTTAAAACGAATGATATAATGAGTAGTCTTTGAGCCGAAAACTTTAGGAAACCGTAGAGATTACACTGTAATTTGTATCTGAAAGGGAAACATAACATCTCGATGGCATGTGTTTCGTGTTTGTGTTTGTCTCATCAGACCGATTTTGATTTCATTAATTTCGCTAATGTATTCATCGATATTATGAAATATAAAGGGTTATCCATTTTGCTTTTAACCAGTTTTTGGCACATATTGGTCGGTATCTCAGCCATAACTTGACGAATGTTGGTTCTTAAGTGCTCAAGAGTTAAAGGTTTCTCTGCAAAAACGCGGTCTGTGGTGTAGCCTCCCCAAAAAAAAGTCTAATTGTGTCAAATCGCATGATCTTGGTGGCCAGTTGATGTCGCCACGACGAGAAATTACGCGGCAAGGAAATGTCTCTTGCAATAAAACCATATTCGCTCTAGTTGTGTGGCATGTGAAACCACATATTCACCAAGTCGTATTCTTCAATAGCAGGCAAAAAAAGTCGGTTATCACAGGACCATAATGCTCTGAATTGACGGTGACAGTCGTTCTCTCGTCGTTTTCGAAGAAGTAAGGTCCAATCACACCTTCGGACCAAAGAACGCACCTGACAGTGAGTTTTTATGGATGTAATGGCCTCTCTTCAATTACTTGGGGATTCTCAGAACCCCAAATACGACAATTTTGTTTATTAACATGCCCACCGAGTAAGATATGTGCTTCATAACCATAAACCAAAATCTCCTCTTAAAGCACGATATGTGGCTGTGCCAGAATCACCATTTTTGAAGTAGGTTCTCATAATTTTTATGCGTTGTGTGATAGTTAAGCAATCCATTGTCGTAAATGTCAGACTTCCAAATTAAGAGAGACAAAAAATTGGTTTAACAACTTAGTGTGACAGATGTCGAATTCCAACCCTAATACTTTCGTAACCACGAAATGGATAACCCTATATAACCACAGCTCCTTTTAAGAGCTAACCCACAGTTACATAGTAAATGTCTCACACAAACTGAAATCTACAACTGCCCTTTACCTCTTAACCGGATATTGAGAAATTATGCCCGTGTTTAGCAGCGTCGAAAATTTAGATCATTTGAGATTTGCTACACATGTTTTTAAAGTATTAAAAAAGTTCCCACAGACATTTGTTAATATACATATTTGTATTGTATACTGCACGTACGTACGTGTAGTTTGCGTTAATTAATTAATTTGATAAATGATGATGATGATTTTCTGCCAGAGTTTGTTGCTTAAGTCTTTTGTTATGAGGGCACATTGTGATGGTGGTGGCGCCATAAACAAACAAACGCATAGCAAAGTCATAAAATTATAATGATGTTTTACATAGAGATGTTTAAGTTTTTTTTTGAAAAGGAATACGATGGAAAAATAAAACTATTTGCTATAAGATGAGAATTCGACAAACAAACTAAGACGATCGGTTAGTAGGGCCTTGGTGGTGATACACTGCCGGGAAATCAATTAGAAATCAATTTTTGAAAATTTATTTCAACCAAATCGAAGGAGTCGTTTTCGAATTATGACAAATGATATCTCAAGAAATTGAATTATTTAAAAAAAAAAATTTTTATGACAAATGATATCTCAAGAAAATGAATTATTTAAAAAAGAAATTTTTTTTTTTGGAAAAATATGATAAAAGTAATTATCCATTACAAAAACTTTTTGTTTTGGTTGTTCACAAAACTGACTTTGTTTTTTTTTTTAAGAAAAATTTGTAATTTTGGAAAAATCTCCCATAGTTCACCGATCAATGATAGTTTCATTCTTAGCAGTTTTTCCCACAACCTTTTTGTATCTTCAGCGATATTAATTCCTACACCAAAATAACCAATGTTAGTCATGCTTCATGTACTATGAAATCTTTGCTAAATAATACAATTAACAAATTTTGTTGGCAATGCTGTTATTGTTGTAGCTACCTATTGTTTTAGGTGGTTTTACTTTCAAAATCATCACCACATCCCATATTACACCTGAGCCGTTTCTTATTGTTGTTGCCTCCACAGAAATGTTGCGAGTTTTTTCCCCTCTGTCTTTCATTTTTTTTTTTTTTTACAATTTGGCTCGTGTTCGTGTGTGGCTTACGGTTGGATGAGTCTCTGACAGATATAAGCACGGCGAGTTTTGCTGTGAGAGTGTGTGTGTGAGTGTTTGGGTTGTGGCCAATCTACCAGCGATCAACAGTGCCAGCACCATTGGACCACCGCCATCATCACCAGCACCAGCACCACCACCACCGTTGAGTTTGTTAGGTAAACTTAAACTACCCATAATTGTAAAGGCCTATTTAATTTTAACAATTGTTTTGTTAATGATTTTGATGATTTTAATGATTTCTGCTGTCTGTCTGTTTGTTGCGTCTTCTTTTCTTTCCCTCTTCATTCTTAGTGGCCGATGTTGGTCTGTTAATGGTACGTTTAAGATAATAATTTGAAGAAGAAGACGCAACGGTTTGCTAATGAGCAATATTTAAATATATTAAATGGAATTTTAACAATTAATGACAGGGAAAACATTTGAATGTGGGCCAAAAAAAAAAGGGTAGGGACTGAACTGATGCAAGAATGACACGGGAAATGCCTACCGGATGCCTAGCGATTGTTTATGGCAAATTTATGTTGAAGTGATATGTGATTTTATGAAACTATGAAACAAAATTCCAAATATTCCCAGCACTCCCCCAATATTGACTGACTGACTCTGGCTCAGTCTCTACCACCGCCTCTGTAGCAAATTAAATACGAGGTCACATGAAAAATTCCCTTTTTCATTTCGAAACCAAGGGAAATATTTTTAAAATACTCACAAATTATGTATCTTTTGTGTGTGTGTGTTTGTGTTATTTATTTATTAGATGTTAATTTTATTGTATTTTATTGGTCTGTGTTACTGTTATGTGACACTTTCCACAACACAACCGATATATTTCGGTCCACAAAGCCATCCATTGTTTTTGGTACCATTTGCCTTTTATGTTTTATGTATTCGATCCCAGCCGATTGTTAAATACAAATCGTTTGTTTTTATGTTGGCGTCAAAAGGTAATTTTTTACCCGAAAAATGTCTATAAAACAACCAACTTCTAAAAACTATTTATATGTTTACGAATTGGAGTCGTCTTGTAGTTTATGCGACACATCAGTTTTTTTCTATTTGAAAGATAAGCTCCATAGATACGAACGTATTAAAAACGAATAAAATTGTTATAGTTTGATGAAAATCCATTCCAATACCAATGTGATAAAATATTTTAAGATCATCATCATTGTCATCATGAAATAACCAAAAAAAAATAAGAAACTTATACCAAAAGTCTTAAATCAAACATTGGCAGACTAATCAACGTTTTAATGATTCGTATTAGTTGGTTTTATAGAGGGATTATCAATAAAACAACTAGAAATCCGGAAATGAAGTAAAAATAACCTCTGATTTTAAAATAACGTTTGGAAATTTAGAAACTTTTGTTTTTTGTTTACAGTTATGTATGAAAACCTATATGTCGACTGTATTTCATCGTCTTTGGGTGTTATTTCCTTTCTAATTTTGGGGGTTATTTCATTATAAGTTGAACCCCCAAATGAAACAAGGCCCGTTAAACGAGACATTTGTTTTAGTTTTAACTTCATTTGGTTCCAGCGACTTTCTTCTGTTTTTATTTTTTTCTAATTTTTGTACTTTTCTGTAGAATACGTTTCGTAGTTTTATCGCATGAAGCGGAATCTATTTGTTACCAACTGATCAGTCGCTAACAGTACGACAATAAAAGAAAGTAACATTGTTGTGCATTCAAGTGGAATTCGTTAAGTCTTTTGTTATTCAAACTTTGGAAATCATCCCTTCTTTTGTTTTGATTGTTACAATCACTTCACGACCAAGAGCCCCCAAAGCCCAAATAGTTTCCTTTGGAGGATTTTTAATTTTTATGTTTTTTTCTCTTTTCTTATTTGGGCCTTATTTATGAATTTCTTTTTCTCCTAGGCCTTATTTAATTTTTTTGGGTTGGCATCATCATCCCCCCTTGAAGTGCCAATTTTCGCTTTGTTGTTATTTCATGTCGCTGATTTGTCGGTTAGATTTGGTTTTTGTTGTTTTTTTTTATTAAGGAAACATAAGAATGGAAATGAATTTACATAGTTTCTTCTGTTTTCTTTAATATGACACAAGTTTCATAAAAATTGGTCAACCCATTCCAGAGTAATGAAATTTATTCCTAAATGCCCAAAAGTATTTTTTTTTTATTTTCTATTTTTTTTTTATTTATTTATTTTTGTTATTTTTTTAAATAATTTACAATACAAAGTTAATTTATATTCTAGTTTTGAGTGTAAGGGTAAACCAGGTGACACAGACCGTTTGGTTTTTGCAACTATAGACCAAAGCCTCTGGTGGGAATCGAACCCACACGCTGATTGGCAAGCACGCTAGCAACTCGCCTTCTGGAGCTCTTGAAAAAATCATTTTATACTTTTCAAGACATAAAAGAGTCTACAAACAAAAAAGTCTAGTATTAATTTTTTCGAGCAAAACAAATTGTTTGGTATTTATATTTTGACATTGGTCCACCTTTTTAAGGAAGGACCTATTATCGATTTTGTGAGGCTTTCAACGTTTAAACTATTTTGTCGTGTATACTCCAGTTATGATCCAGACTTTCTTACATTTATTCCTTTCCTGTTTATTCAATCAACCCTCTTTTCATAAGAGGGTTTTTCATATTATCCAACTTTTTAAATCGGAGCTATTATAAATTAAATTTTTCAACAAACTGCTTCATGTTGTTGTGGCCGTCCTCTAATCTCTTTCGAGGACTACATTAAATCGATAAAATTTATCCATTCATTTTTTCCAATCATAATAGGATTTGTCATGATTATCCGGTTTCATGATTATCCAATTCAATAATGATGGAGTTAACAATATGTGTTAAGGCGAATTGGAACATTCCACGATTACAATAAATCGGTTTAAGTATTTTGACCAAATTTGCACATTGTTAAGGATCACTTTTTAGATTTGAATGAAATTTGTACAACTGATTTTGCACTTTGACACATTGAATTTATTATCTTCTTTATTTGCCAACACATTTTTCGACTGCTACGGAGTAACAGATTAAGTTACATTTAAAGTAATTGTAAAACAAATTTCTCAATTCAATATAATTGAAAAAGACCAATACATAATATTGAACTTTAAAATAATTTCATAGATTTCTTATACTAATCGTTGAAAAACAGATTTCACCGAAGAATACCCAATTATTTGAAAGGCCAAGAGACACTCTTAGAGGAACTTTTGCAGTAGATCCTCAGAGACTAATCGGCTACGTAAGATGTTATTTTGGTCCATGGACCTCTAATACTCGGAATACCCTATAGGTACTTGTGAAATCACAGTTCTCAGTCTGTCAATAACACAATTCTAAGTCTGTGATGTATTACGATGCTGCCCGTGATAGACATGACATCTCACATATCCCAATGGCGTTTGTAAGCGTTCTTGCTTTCAAATCTCCTGGCTCGAATGGTATTATATGAGCGGTCCTACGGTAGTACATCGACATTATGAAAACTACCAGAGATAATTCTCGGGGTATTTTTATTTATTTTTTTTTTTTTTTGAGAATAATATCCTTTTTTTCTAAACAGATCGGGAGCATACTGATAAGGGACAGACATTTTCGATTATTCTGAGTAAGCTTTTTTCTTTGACTACCCGTCTTTTTAGAATTTTAGGATTTTCATCTGTAAAAAGTAAATTCCCCGGGAGTCTACATAATCGGATTGATAATCGTCAAAGCCTGTGAAACATATCCCATTGCAGTAAACGGCATACAAGAAAATCTTCATCTCTAAAGGGGTGGAAGGTGTCTCACACCAAAATAATCAAAGAAATAAATCCAACGTTGATGTGGGTTTCTACCACACCTTCATTTCGGCAACATGGAACTAAAGGAAGGCGATCTAACCTCAGTATTATTTTAAAGTTTAACACATACAGGTCTCTCGCATTCTTATACTTCCCACACGAAAGAACACAATCGAATTTGAACTCACTAATGAACGAAATTGGCTCAAATTGAACACTCCACAATATTTCCTTTACTGTGAAAGAGTGGGTGTTGGAGACTCCATTTTTTTTTTTTTTTTTTGGAAAATTCCATACAACTGTAACACTACGTCCACACTCTATTTCTAAATTGTTTTAAATTAATATTGATAAAATGTTGTGGACGACCGTGGTATGCTATCACACAAAAGAACCCGAGTTCGAAACCGGGTAAGATCATCAAACATTTTTCGGCGGCTGTTTCCACCTCGTAAATATTGGCGACTTTACGAGTAACAGAGTAATCTCTAAGCCATGTACAACTTCCCTAGAAAAGCATTAGCCGGTTCGGAGTCGGCTGTAAACAGCAGGTCCCGATCAGTGAGTATACAAATTATTTTGTACACAGCTCACATATTCGAGGGAAGTTCATCGGCTGTTCCTTCATCGAATGTTAAGGCAAATAAGTATTGATACAATGTAAATTATCTTACGTGAGGTTTTGTTCTACTTTGCTGAAGTTTTTCCCTTGTTTGTACCATAGAAACTTTATTTAGACATTTCTTTTTTGTGTTGGGTAATTTGGAGCAACATTCTGCTTTCCCAACGGAAGTTTGCCTCTTAAGTTTTTTGTTAACTGGATCATCTCACCAAACACGCCGAACACAAGCAAATAATTTTCATATTTCATATCATGCCGAAGATAATCTCCTTCTCAACTAGGCTAGAAGAACGAGAATTATCATAAATCGTATTTAGTTGCATTTAAATACATTTACTAAAGTTTCGTGGCCAGTACATTTAACCAAAATGTGAATAGTAGGCCCAAAGGAAGAGGGTGAACAGAAGGAGGAGGAGGAGGAGTAGAGGAAAAAAATGATAAAACCAACGAACAACTTGTACTTAAAATAACAACTAAATGAAGTAACATTTTTGTGTTAACAATTATCAGGAACATTAAGAGCAACGACAACAACATGCCGACACAAATATTTAATGGTTACTTATCTGGATCTGTTTTTTTCTTCTTCTTTTGTTGGTTTTATTTCGGTTTTTCTGTTTTGGTCTACTGATGATACACGTAGCTTTAGCAGACCGATAGCAGCAATAATGTTGTTTAAATAAAAACATACAAATAAAAATTAATTTCCTTTTTTTTTCCAATGGCACAAAAACAAGAATGTTTTTGTCATGTTCTTGAGATGTTGTTGGTCGTTTTCGCAGGTTCTCCGAGTGTACGTGTGTGTCTTTGTTTCGGGTTCGAGGTTTCTGTATTTTTTTTTGTTTTTGTTTGGTTGCTTTGCGAAACACACAACATTTTCCACAAAATTTTGACATTCAATCATAAAAATGTTTTCAAAAATGAAACAAAATCATTACACAAGACACAGATCACAAAAAACGCACCGAGTTTAAATGCTCTTGCGACACAACAGAAACGGAGAACTGAACAAAAAAAAAAACCGAAAAAAAAACTCAACAAACATGAAGGAATTACAATACAACTTAAACGGATGTTTGGAATTTTGTCAAAAGGGGGAAAAAACGCATTTAAAAGCCTCAAATGAGACAAAGTTGCAGGCTTTATGCACACACACACTCATAGATGATTTCAGTCGACTTCTGTTTCCAGCTCCTGTTTCAACCACACAAAACCAGAGACAGACCTATGGACAGAAAGACAGACAGACAAACTCATTAATGTTTGATCTTTTTGTAGCAAATGGTATTTAATGCATTGAAATGCGCATGATTTCACAAAAACGTTACCCGAAAAAAAGTCTGAAAATATTTCTTAAAATGCTTCTGTTTCATGCCACACCGCAACAGCAAACCCCTTCTATATTTCATTTAACCCCCAAACAAAACTTTCCGAAACGACCAAACCGTCCAACCTGCCAGCAGCCACTCAGTTAGTTCTTGGTATCAAAAACTTAAAAACAACACCAACAAAAACAATAAAATCCATTACCAAAGTTTTTAAAAATGCTGTTCTTCTGTTTTTCGCGAAAAACAGAACTGCTCTGAAGAAAATACAAAAAGAAGGAGAAAAAAATCCATACATACACACATGGATGGGCCTAAGAACGATGAAGCACGAGGAGAAAAAAAATGCATTCAAAAGCCCGGGAACAACCTGTGCATGCTAAACACAAATTCATCATATTTTGTGGTTTAAATGTTACACATACATACATATAAAACGGGCCGATATGCGTGTTACCAAAATACAAAATCCCTTTAGGACCCCAACAACAACAACAACAACAGCAACACAATCATGAAAGTTCCCCGTATTCTTGGGGTTTTTTTGCTTTGGAGAAAAGTACGTCGCCTACTTCGTTATACTTTTCAAAAGAAGTCAGGCTTTTGGCCAAAGTCATCATGATCACCACCTTCGAGTGACCAAACACTACCGAACAAAACCGGGCTTCATGAATTTGTGCCATTCTACTCACTCACTCACTAACTGAGAGCAGAACAACAAAAAAAAAGAAAAGAAGAAGTTCTGAAAATCTTGGCCACAAAATTGAATTGAAAGCTGGTAATTAAGTTGACCATGATGTATATGTGTTGCATAAATTATGAGTATCAGGCTACAACTAATTTTCATTATAACGTCGCGGCGTGTGGGGATGGATGGATGGATCGATGCCGTATAGGTATTGACAGCACCAATGAACCAACGAACCCCGGCCAGTCAAATCTTTATTGGGATGTTAACAGCAGTAGCCGCGTTTAGTGCGGCCCAACGACATTTCGTTCTGTGTTCTGCTTCTGTCTGTTTTCGGGGAGTAATTAAATTTAAGAAAATTCATTAAAAATAATTTGCAGTTACACGGACGTTTACAATGAAAAATTACTGTACGACAATAAAGTGTCAAAGAAAATATAAATGTACGAGATTTATATTTATATATAACCCCCGGATTTATAAAAATTTAAGAAAAAAAAACTACAAAAATAATTTTCGAATATTTTACTTAACAAAGGTTTTTTAAATTTTTTATTTCCACACAATTTTCTTAACAAAGATTTTTTACATTTTTATGAATATGCGGATAAGGTTTCCTAAATGCTTTCATTAGAAGTGAACAGATTACGGCAAAATATATATTGAAATTTAAGAAAAATGTTTGAAAATGCAAAGACAATTTTCCCACACTTTTTTTAACAAAGTTTTTTTTTTTTAAAATTTTTTATAAATATGGAGTTAAGGTTTCTTGAATGCTTTCATTAAAAGTGCAAAAATTATAGCAAGTATTGAAATGTTGAGAATTTTCATAATTCATTTGTTTAACTTAATACGCGACCATTGCTGGATATCATTTCGTTTAAGTGATGATGCTACAACGAAAAAAGAGCATTCATTCGTTCATTTACTTCAATAGTGTCACAATTCAAAATTCACTTTATATTTTTTTGCTCAAGAAAAAGCTGTAAAGCTCTAATTTAAGTTGACTTTTGTTGTTATTTGGGAATACTATGTTTTTTTTTCGCTATATTTTTTAGGTAGGACCCAATTGAGAATTTTAAACGAATCTCTTGCAAAAATCTTGTTTTTGAGTTATGCGAGTATTGAAGTAAATGAGCGATGTGTTCACTGTATCATTCGAAAGGGCTTACACGGATAATATTTTTTTAGAACTGAGACCAAACATTTATGTTCTTGAGTTATGTCGTTTCTATGAAAATGCCTCAAATGCAAAATTGCAGCAAAATAATAAAAAATGTGCCAAATGAAAAATTTCTAAAAATAGATGAAAATTTTCTTCAAAAAATTTCTTCAAAATAAATTATAACAAATTCCCAAATAAACAAAAAAGATCCACGCAGCACAATTTTTCGTTTTTAAAACTTTGAGTTGTTGTGCATATGAAAAATGGCCCAAAAACAAATGAAACACTTTACGGTTAAACAAAGTTGTTTGGGTCAAATTGAATACCAAAGTCACTGCGATGTAGTCCAAACATTGAGTTCATTGAACATAATTTGTGGTCGAAATTAGGCAGCCAACGCGCTAGTTTATAAAAAAAAGCTTGTGAAAAAACTCATTGTCGTCATCGACGTTGCACACTGACAAGAATGTCGTAGTGTACGACATATACATCAGCTATCTCTCGATCTCAATATTTCACGCACACTCCCCTGAAGCCACTATTTCTCAAAGACCTCGCATTATTCGCTTGCAATTGACTCAACCGGGAACCGTTTAACGGTGAGCCCTGCAGAGCCATGGTAAAACATTTTTTTTGTGGCCAGAGATTGGATAGCTGAACTTGGATGAACTTCGTTTTCAGCAGGATGTTAGGCTATTCAACTCAGTCACAACAAGTTCGGTTATCGCGTATATTAGCAAAAATTTGAAAAGTTTCAATGACTACTACATATTTCTCATTAATCATATTTTTGTGCGGACTATAGAGGACTATAAATAAAAAATTTGGCGGAAGTTTTCATTTGTCAAAAAATCAAGGTCTCAAAATTTTTTTGCTCATCTCTGGCTGGACCCACAGGATCCATCTTCCATACTTAAGTTTGAATACAGTTCAACTATGTCTTTGTAAAATTGTAATCATATCGGAAAAGCGAATTCCAAATTGTAGATTTATTTCCAAAAAAACTGTGTGGGATATATCCCCACTAAGCATAATACGGAGAGTCTTAATTGGTTTACTCTCTTCTCTAAAATAGTATTTTGTGCTCGTGAAAGTAATTTGAAATGTGAAGAGAATAATTTCGATTTCACCCATGAGATTTACTTATGTGTATATATTTTTGTTGTTGTTGATTTTTTTTTATTATTTTTATTAAATTACAATACAAAGTAAATTTATATTCTCATTTTGGGTCCAAGGGAAAACCGGACAGATTTTACAGCAACAGACCAAAGCGTCTGGATGGGAATCGAACCAACAACCCCACGCTGATAGGCAAGTAAACTACCAACTCGTATTTGTATGGATTCAATAGAAATCATCACAGATCTCTCTGAAATGTATATGTACATTACGAGTTGAAATGCTTTTAAAAATTGATTTATAAAATTGCAGTCAGCATCTGATATATTTGGATCTCTAATATTTGCAATATCGTCTTATTGGCTTTAAAATTGTGTACAACTTATTTTGTTGTCTATCGGTGGCATAAGAAAATTTAGATTAGTTTCAACTCGGACTATGGTACATCATAATAAATAATTTTTCTCCTCTAAGCTCCCATTCACAGAGCAAAAACGTTTCGTTATAAGAAATATATTTGTCGTATTCAAAGCACTACTGACGAACCATTTCTAATTAACTGTTAGCATCAACACATTAAAAGAAACTGACCTGTGGCAATGTTCACAGACAAGAGTATTTATCTGTTTGTTTTCCTCGCGATCTCTCTCATTTTTTATTTTTTACGTTTGCACTCAGAACAGAAAATGAAAGTCTCGTGAAAGTTATTTGTGTGAGTGAGAGAATTTTTTTTGTTATCTTTCGTGAGAGAAAGAGAGGAAAGCATTTGAAGCATGAATTATGAATGATGAAAAAGGTAACTTTCATTCACAAAAATTACTTTAACGAGAAGTCTTCTTTTAGTCTCTGAGAGTGAGTAACAAAATAAAAAAGAAAAATACATCGGTTGAAGCGAGTTTTTCTGCAATATGCATCAAACCCTAGTTGTTCGATTGCAATAATTTGTGAATTTTGATCTGAAAGAGATGACATTCGATCATTCTCCCAGATCAGCTGAACGTTGGCCCAGACGATGCAAAGGCTTGGTAAAAGTCTATTCTATACTCGTTATTGGCATTTTAGTGTTCACCTATTAATTTGTAGTCTCTTAAGAATTAAAAAAGAACTGTCAATGACGGCATTACATTCCCAAAGAATAAAGACAGATCATCTAGCACGTTGTTGGTATTGATGACAGTAAAAATATGTTCTTCTGAAGTCTTTGGAAAAAATTTAAAAATAAAAAAAACAAACACACATTTTACATTAAAAACGCCTGTTACAAACAAACAAATCTCGCAGTGCATACATACGTATATAATTAGTCATTTTCCCATACTCTCATTTGTCAAAATACATATTTACATTATGTTTAACAAATAACTAAAACAAACCTTTTCCTTTTCCTCTGACATTTCAGAATTCGCACCATCGGCAGAGAAGACAAAGTGCCATAAACAAACAAAGCGCATTTGATTATTTGAACAACATTGCAAGCAACTAAAGGCAAAAACAACATAAAACTCGACAAAAATGTTGTTACTTCTGCGGACAAAAATTAAAATGAAACTAATTTGCAAAAAAGCAAAAACTTTAGCAATTTTGGTTTGAAATCGCGCGAAAGGAGTCAGAAAAAAAACACAATACAAACGGGAAAGCAGAACGAACACTAATGCTTTTAACAAAACAAAAGCCAGCCAAGCCAAGAACACAACATAACATAGAACAAAAATATATACCGACTTACAAACGGACAACAAGAAAATTACTTTGAAATTAAGACACACACACACACACACCGGAGAAGAAGGCCAAGCGCACCAAGACGGGGGGAAAAACACAAGCACCAGCGTTGAAAGGTCTAAACAAAACAATCGCTCTGCCAAAGCGAAAGAAAACAAATTGAATTGACGTTAAGCAACTGCGCGTCAGCAGCAGCAGTCGCAACTGAAGTTTAGTTTTGCAAACGGAAAAACAGGCAGGACCAAAAAGGCGGCACTATTCAACATTTCTCTTCTGCTTCTTCCTCGTCTTCGTCTTCGTCTTGGGCATTGTATGTTGCAGGCATTAACAACGTCATCCGGGGCATAGAGTTCTTCAAGGGAATATATGAGGGCTACGGCGACGACAACAACGCCGTTGCCGCAGACGACCATGATGATGATGACGACGTTCTGTAGACAAGTGAAAAATTTGCCTGCAGATGACCAAAGACCACAACAGCAACAGCAGAATTTACAACAAATTCAACAAGGTGATGGAGGTGAAAAAGCCATATCATCCCCAGCCACAGGATCGAGAGCGACATCGAGAGCCACCACAACAGCTCAAACGTCAGCAGACTTTGGTGCCAGAGCAGCAGCAGCAGCAGCCGGCTCATGGGTTGCTCAGTGCATAAGTGCTGATTATTCGTCTTCTAGATTTGCTGAAAATAATGCAGAAATCGTTTGGAACAGCATGACAAATCAACACACTGCACACAACAACAATACAAAACGTAATGTTAACAGCAATAATGACGATGTTGCAGCCACAGCCACAGAATTAGAAACTCATCTTGACAAGCATCAGGAACAGCATCATCAACAACACCACCATCACCATCTTCCGCCTACTCTTCCTCATTGCCCTTGTGTGCATGGGCATGGGCATGATCATGATCATGACGAAGTTCATACGCCATTATTTGTAAATAGTTTATCACAAAGTGCTCCACGACGAAGAGGGCGGAGGTCCGTAACGATTCCAACAACACAATGTGCAAACCGAAATGTTGTGGCAAAAGACTGTATTAGCGAGGAGCATGGTCATCACCAGCACCAACATCAGCATCATTATCATCACCAACAACATCAAACAAGGCCACAAAGACGGCCTCTTTCCATGTTAACACCATTAGTGAGATATGCGTTGACACAACTCATTTGTTTAATGCTGGTGATATCAGCGACGACAATGACGGCGACGGCGTCTGCCACAAATCACCAACAACAACAGCAACCAAGTATTACCGTCTCCCAAACAGCACCGTCGCCAGCCTCAGCCTCAGCCTCTGCCTCTTCATTGTACACCTTTCTGGCATCGAATCCCGGCCGTCATGTGTATACGTCAGCCTTTCCACGCCGTCGTACCGCAGATGGTACGGCCCAAATGCAATCTCGGGCCGTAGACACCCGAGTACAATTTGATGTTCTGGAGGGTCAGCCCAAGGGCACTATGGTGGGCTTTATACCTACACTGCCCAACTTTACGTATCGCTTCAATGAGCCGCCACGAGAATTCACCCTGGATCAGGTCACCGGTGAGATTAAGACGAATATGGTGTTGGATCGCGAGGGCATGCGGGAACGTTATGATTTGGTGGTGCTCTCCTCGCAGCCCACCTATCCCATCGAAGTGCGCATAACCGTTTCGGATGTCAACGATAATGCTCCCGAGTTTCCGGAGCCCAGCATAGCGGTCACCTTCTCGGAGAGTGCTGCCAAGGGCACTCGCTGTCTGCTGGATGCCGCCACCGATTTGGATGTGGGCATAAATGGTGTCAGCAACAACTACACCATCGTAGAGGGCAACATTGACAACAAGTTCCGTCTGGCGGTTACCTCAAATCCCAGCGGCGATGTGTCCTATCTGCATTTGGAGACAACGGGTGATCTGGATCGGGAAGCCAGATCCGTCTATCGACTCAATATATCGGCGGTGGATGGTGGCAAGCCACCCAAGTACGGGTTTCTGCAGGTCAATGTTTCCATCATTGATGTCAACGATAATCCGCCCGTCTTCGATCACAGCGACTACATAGTTTCACTCAATGAATCGGTGACACCGGGCAGCACCGTTCTGCAAGTTATGGCCACCGATCGCGATTTGGGTGATAACAGTAAAATCACCTATTATCTATCGGAAACGGAGACGCAATTCACGGTGGATCCCGAGACGGGGGTCATCTCGACCACAGAGCATTTAAATTGTCCCCAGCAAACCTGTCCGACCTTTTCTCGCCCCGGCGGATCTTGTCCCAAGAGTTGTGTGTTTACGGTGTTTGCGCGAGATCACGGCTCGCCGCGACAGGATGGCAGGGCTTATGTCACAGTAAACCTATTGGATACCAATGATCATGATCCGGTCATACGTTTTCAGTATTTTCCACCGACCGGTTCTTTTGCCACGGTAGATGAGAATGCCGCCAACGGCAGTGTAGTGGCAGCGGTGTCCGTGGTGGACATGGACGAGGGTTTAAATGGCGAAACTGCCATCAGGATAACATCCGGCAATGAGTTGGGCCATTTCAGATTGGAAAAGACGCCCTCCTTTGATATTGTGCGCGTAAATGGTGTACTGGATCGAGAGGAAATCGGCAAATACAATTTAACGGTGGTGGCCACCGATAAGGGCACACCCTCGCGCACCGCCACCTCGTATTTGATAATTCATGTGAACGATGTCAACGACCACGAGCCGGTATTCGAGAAGTCCGAGTATTCAGCCGTACTGAGTGAATTAGCGCCGCCTGGATCATTTGTGGCGTCCATAGCTGCCACCGACGAGGATACCGGAGTGAATGCCTTGATCTTCTATGACTTTGTGTCGGGCAACAATAATCAATGGTTTGCCATTGACTCGTCGACGGGCTTGATAACCAGTCAGGCGGCCCTGGATCGTGAGGTGGAGGGCTCGGTTGAGCTGAGCATATCGGCGCGTGATGGCGGTCCCAATCCCAAGTGGGCCTACACTCAGCTCAAGGTGACCATACTGGATGAGAACGATGAGGCACCACAGTTCACCCAGAGCCAAATCAATGTCAGCTTAAGTGAAGCAACGCCACCGCATACCTTAATTGCCATGTTAACAGCGAATGATCACGATCAGGGCACAAATGGTTCAGTGACTTATACGTTGGCCACCGTAACCGAAAGAAAATATCCCGAACAATTCCAGCTAGACACTCTAACAGGCCAATTAACAACGAAAAAAACTGTAGATCGTGAATTACAACAAAATTATGAAATTTTAGTAATCGCACGTGATCAAGGTACACCACCAAAATCATCCACAGCCACGGTAAATCTACACATAGAAGATGTCAATGATAATGCACCAGAATTTTATCCGAAAACGTATTTTCATGCGTTGGCGTTGCCAAGCCAAAGTGGTAGCGGCGGCGGTGGTAGTGGTGGTGGTGTTGCTGCTGCTGTTGCAACGTCCCATGATCTTGACATTGTAAACATGTTGCAAAAGCCATTATTAAAAGTTTTTGCTACTGATCGTGATGAGGGTGATAATGCCTTAATTACTTATACCTTAAACACAGGTGGTGATGGTTTATTTGTGGTGGATACATGGTCAGGTTCGATCATGTTCAGCTCTAAGGTTATAAAACCAACCACGACTGCAACGACAACAGCCTCAGCCTCAGCCTCAACGACATCCACATCCACATCGTCGTCGTCGACAACAACGGCAACTGTGCAAGAGATTTTACATCATTTTACAAAACCTTTATATAAGCTACACATTACAGCCAAAGATCGTGGTGAAAGGCAAAGTGAACAAGATGCTGTGGTCGAGATAATACTGCAGGCAAAATTGCAAACTTTAGAATTTGATTCCTACTCGCAAACCTATGAATTTCAGTTGGTCGAAGACAATGCCTTCGACATGCCACACACCGGCCGTGAAGTGGGTCAGGTTCAAATAAAACCACAACAACAGGCCGCATCCTCGGAGACCCTGGAGTACCACATAGTGTTCGGTGACCCCGATGAGAACTTCATGATCAACAAGAAGACCGGCTCCATTACAACCCGAAAGCCCATAGATCGCGAACAGGCCAATCAGTATCAACTGGAGGTGGCGGCTCGCCGTGGTTTGGCCTATGGCAAATGTCTGGTGCACGTTGCCATTGTGGATGTCAACGACAATCGGCCCGTCTTTGCCCAAGAACGAGACGATGAAATCTATTTGGCCGAAAATTGTGCCGTCGGCCAGGAAGTGTATATAGCCCGCGCCCGAGATCGTGACTCGGGTAACAACAGCCGCATCACCTATAGCCTGAGCTTTAATCCGGATATGTTGTTTCGCATTGGACCCTCCACCGGTGTCATCTATCTGCAGAAACCCCTGAAGGCGGAGCCGGGCTCTACTCTTCAGCTAGAGCTCACCGCTACCGATCATGGCAAACCCAGTCTATCGAATAAGCATGCCATTACGGTCATTATCACCGATGTCAACGACCATACACCCGTATTTGAATTTACATCCTATGAGACATCGTTGCTGGAATCAACACACGTCAATGAACGCTTCTTCTCGGTGGCTGCTCACGACAAGGATCTGCAGTTGAATAGTCGTCTCTCGTACGCCATCATTGAGGGCAATTTGGCACAAAAATTTGGCATCTTTCCGGATGGTTTCCTATTTGTGAGATCCTCGTTGGATAGAGAGGAAAAGGATTACTATGCGCTCACGGTGAAGTGTCAGGATGCGGGTGAGCCTCAACGAACGGCCGAGGTGCCCGTGATTATACACATCATCGATGAAAACGATAATGCTCCACAGTTTACCAACAACTCGTTTACGTTTAGTTTGCCCGAAAATGAGCCCACCGATGCTTTTGTGGGTAAACTGACCGCCTCCGACAAGGATATCGGAAGAAATGCCGAATTGATCTATACACTGGCTTCGCCAGCCAAAGATTTTACCATAGACTCTCGTAATGGTTTCATTAAGGCTTTAAGGCCTTTCGATCGCGAAGAGCTGATACAGCGAATGCCGTCGTCGGCGACATCCAGTTCGGGTTTAGTGAACGGTCTGGCGGGTTCGCAAAACTTCATATTGTTGGAAGCCATTGTGGCGGATAATGGTACACCCCGCCTTAAGGACAAAGTGAAAATCAAGATCATTATTACCGATGTCAATGATAATGCGCCCGAGTTTGTGAGGGCTCCCTATCGCGTGCAGATATCCGAAGGCTCGCTGGTGGGCACTCAGATAATGCGGGTCTATACCAACGATTTGGACGAAGGCCTCAATGGCGATGTTTACTATTCCATTGTCAAGGGCAATCAAGAAGGCCGCTTCGTTATCGACGATGCCACCGGCCAACTGTCGTTGGCTCGTAAATTGGATCGCGAATATCAGGAAGAATACAAATTGGAGGTTATGGCCAAAGATGCGGCCATCGAAGGTCAGCAGTTGAATTCCACCACCACCGTGACCGTAGAGGTGCTCGATGAGAATGACGAGGCACCAAAGTTTGTAGAAAGTCTCACGGAAATTACAGTTTTGGAAACCACTATCGTCGGCACCGAACTAATGCGCTTCAAGGCCGATGACTTGGATTTGGGCATAAATTCACAGATCACATTTTCGCTGACTGCGGGCAATCGCAAAGACACCTTTCACATCGACTCCTACAGCGGCATTTTATATTTGCACAAGCCGCTGGATTATGAGGAGACCACAGTTTATAATTTGAACATAACCGCTTCGGATGGCGGCTCTCCACGTCTGTGGAGTACAACGATCTTTACGGTCCATGTACAAGATGAAAATGACAATCCGCCCAGTTTTCCGAATACCGCCATTGTACGACAAATCAAGGAGGGCATTGATTTGAAAACCCCTATTGTGACGGTTACCGCAGAAGATCCGGACTCCGGTCTGAATGGCAAAGTTACCTATAGCATCGTCCGACAGGAACCGGAACTACCGGGCGGCCGGCATTTCGGCATCAACACCCAAACGGGAGTCATACATACATTACGAGAAATTGATCGCGAGTCCATAGACACATTCCGTTTGACAGTGGTGGCCACCGATCAGGCCCAGAAGCCGGAAATTCAGTTATCGGCCGAAAAGCTAGTCACCGTGATTGTCGAAGACATCAACGACAATGCCCCGGTGTTTGTGTCCATGAATGCCGCCATTTTGCCATCGAAAAATCAAATGTACTCGCAAATACGCGATGGCGCCTTGATCATGCAACTCCATGCCACCGATGCCGATTCGTCTAGCAATGGTGTCGTGACCTATGAACTGGTATCGGGCGATACGGAGCCATTTAAATTACAACGTAATACGGGGGCAATTACGCTGCGGACACCCGTGTCCAAGCCGGAAGTGCGTTATCAGCTCTCACTGAAAGCTACCGATGAAGCGGTACAGAATGAACGCAAAAGCTCGGATGCTTATATAACGATTATAGCGACAAGTTCCTCGGGCGTTATGGGACCCGTTTTCGATCAACGCGAACAAAGCGGTTCGGTGTACGAGAATGAACCAATCGGTACGAGTATATTGACCGTAAGTGCACGTCTCAATACGGCCGAAATCGCATATTATATTACAAATGTTACGGCGGTCGCGTCTTCGGGTTCGGGTCCACAAACATTTGGATCGATGACCACGTCATCGTCCTCAAAGGTGCTGAATGAACGTCTGTTCGACATAGACACCAAGTTGGGCTTTTTATCAACGGCCAAAGAGCTGGACCGCGAGGCAGGCGCTGATATGTATGAAGTGGAAGTTTATGCTATCGCATTGGGCGGAAGTCCGAGGACCACGAGTACTAAGGTAAGTGAAGTGATTTTTTTTTTCAATTTATTCGGAAATGTATTTGATATTTATACCGCGTACAAATACCAGCACTAGATACAAATCAATGACGTTTTATGTCCGGTACAATGACACACAATAGGCCAGGTTATATTAAATGTGGCTCTGGCGCAAGATATGGGCAAACACTTCAGTTATTCTGATTGCCACTTGAAAAGGCCTCCGTCTTATAATCCGATGTGTACACACTTACAATTCTTCCTTCTAAATTAGAAAATACATATTATTCTGGTCTTCATATTAGATTTCTACCTTCTCATTTAGGTCGTTGAATTCTAGACTTTATACTGAAATAAAAGGCTTGTCAAATTTGATGAATTCCTATATTAATTTGATGAATTTGGACATTATTTTCTAACCAACAACATTTTTCTTCAATTTGAGGCATAACTTTCATTAAGTTTCTTCAATTCCAGACATTGTACATAAGTCTGATGAAAATTGTACATAGGTTTGATGAAAATTTTACATACATATGATGAAAATTGTACATTCATTTGATCAACAGTATATTCAGTATATGAAAACTGTACTTCAATTTAATGAAAATTTTACATCAATTTAATGAAAATTGTACTTCAATTTCATGAATTTGTATATCAATTTGAAGAACAGTGTACATCACTTTGTTGAATGTTATACATGAATTTGATGAAATTTTATGTTAATATGATGAACATTTACCGAAAATTTTACTTCCATTTGATGTGATTCTACATTAATTTGATGAAAATTGTACATCAGCTTGATGAATATTTTACATTAATTTGATGAACACTGTGCATAATATTAAGGTGTTTTGTACAATAATTTAATAAAAATTTTACATCAATTTAATGAAAATTGTACATCAATTTAATAAAAATTTTACATCAATTTAATGAGTTTTGTACATCAATTTAATGAAAATTTTACATTAATTTAATGAAAATTGTACATTAATGTAATGAAAATTGTACATCAATTTAATGAAAATTTTACATTAATTTAATGAAAATTGTACATAAATTTAATGAAAATTTTACATCAATTTAATGAAAATTGTCCATCAATTTAATGAAAATTGTACATTAATTTAATGAAAATTGTACAATAATTTAATGAAAATTGTACATCAATTTAATGATAATTTTCCATCAATTTAATGATAATTTTCCATCAATTTAATGAAAATTGTACATCAATTTAATGAAAATTGTACATCAATTTAATGAAAATTGTACATCAATTTAATGAAAATTGTACATCAATTTAATGAAAATTTTACATAAATTTAATGAAAATTGTGCATCAATTTAATGAAAATTGTACATCAGTTTAATGAAAATTGTACAACAATTTAATTAAAATTTTACATCAATTTAATGAAAATTGTACATCAATTTAATGAAAATTGTACATCAATTTAATGAAAATTGTCTATCAATTTAATGAAAATTTTACATCAATTTAATGAAAATTGGTTCCCTGAGTACAAACCTGTTTTTATTTCTATGGTTAGGTTTTTATTAATTTTTTTTTAAATTAAAATTATTTGTCATAACTCAAGAACAAACAGTCCAAATTTCTGGAAATACATTTTCAAAAATTCAGTTCTTGATTGTCTTTAATCTTACGTTTTGGAATTAAAAACAAATTTGTGGCCATACATTTTATTTTTTATATAAAAACTCAAGAAAATTCGAAAATGATAAAAAAAATTTCATTTTCAAAAATTTATCATAAAGCCCCAACTATTTATTTATTTGAGTCTTTGGAAAATAAACCATACAGACTAGTTTACAAAAAAGTATTAATGATATTATTATTATACTAATAAGATTATCTATAAATCGTTTAAATAGATGAATGGCTTTCGATTTTATTCCCAATTTAGTGAAGTCGACTTCTGGAACCTCCCATACAAATGCACCATCCCGCCCTCTTTAGAAATCGTGTAATAATATTACTATGCCTAACACAAGTATACCAAATTCTGTATTTAGTAAAGCTGTAACTAGACACAGTTGTGTAAAGCATTGGAAATATAACCATGTCCCTTCTGATATTTTCCATGTATCTATTCCATCTCCCTATTAATTTTCAAACATACAGATCTTTAAATAAAGTCTGTCTCTCCATGTTGTTGGTTTTTTGTTTTGTTTGTTTCTACGACAATTAGTTCTAATTTGTAGATTCATCACAACAACATCTTGGGAGGTTATTTAGTGATATGTTGCAAACATGTTGCAAACAATTTTTATTATATTTGTATTTGTACACATACATATGTACATATACCGTACTGTATGTCGTTGCTATAGTGTGGTGTGGTGTTACATTGCCCATTGTACTGGTTTGCATAATAAAAACTGGTTCAAATTTATAGCCCTTAAAGTCTTAAATTTCAATTTAAAAACGATTTTCCTTACGCCGAACCTCCCTGCAAACACTAACTCACCCGGAGAACGCAAAACGGACCGCATCGCCGCCGCAGCAGAGATATCTAAACACCTAAGTTATAGGATTCATTCATGCATACATTTTGAAATTTATAACATTTGTTATCAAATTTCGTGGTAATCATCATAAACTTTTGAAGACTCAACATAATTTCCAACCATTAACACCAACCCAGTCACACCAGACAGGCAAATATATCGACCGAGACACACACACACACACTCGCAGTCACATGTATATGCTGGCCATCATTACCAGTCTGTAGAAAATCTTGGTCGAAGTGCAGAAGAAAAAAAAAACAACAACTGCAAAGAAAAGCATAAAGGACATATTGCTAATGTTGCGATTGCTGTTGTTGTTGTTCCGATATACATACATACATATGTCTGGAACCTTAATAGCCTCCGTGGTAGATGGAGAAGGAGTAGAGAGTCAGATACAGAGACGGAGAGAATCCGCATAATAATTGTTTAACACTTCCACTTGAACGAAATCCCTCCAGTTGGATCACGAGTAGGGACAACACCTCGCTTCTTCAAACACAGGCAAACGTACTCAGTTATACAGTGAGTTAAAGTTAAAATGGGACATGTAATAAGATCCTGAATTTATTCAAACCACCAAATAAAGACACAAGTAAAGTAGAGAAGAGTGTAAATACATTGAACAAAAGGTTAAATTATCTGCCAGAATATAATTAGGTGACACTCGATGGTTTTTGAGTTCCTGAACCGAAAAGTAAACGGAACATGGCGGGAATCTTGGCGATAGATCTCTGGGTCTGCGGAACATCAACGAGTGCTATCGCTTCGATACGAGTGCCCGGACAAACTGCACCGAGGAACTGGACCGATTTCTTGTACAGAAGCATGCAATTAGTTGGAAGTGGTCTTGGTAACAGCCAGCATCTTGACATTGATGACCATGACCATCCCGTTTGGAGGGAAAATGGAGCCATCCCCTTTATTGCGGTCAATGATTGCCCAGATGAAATGTTCTTTCGTCACCTCCCTGTGCGATCTCGCCTGTGGCCGTGTAGGCTTGTTTTCGGGATGTTTAGTCTTTTGGAAGAGTATCCAATTCAGACGCTATATCGAATGGTGACCGTTTAAGCATACCATCGGTTGTTGGAGGAGGATCTCATTTTAAACTCGTACTAAATCCTCGATCGAAGTGTTCTCCTATTAAAAAGGAGTTCTTCACATGCTCCGTGACCTTTTTGCACCAATCCGATGGACTATTTCAAGGGCGTAATGCCTGGTGGTTAAAGTCTTTTTGAATGGACATTACTTAGTATTTTCTTCCTGCAGAGTTCTCGGCGGTACCAACCGCTCCAACTAGGAGAAACTGACGCTGATAGATGGGGATCGGGCTGCTCTTCGCCCGTGCACTTATATGCCCTCGCATCGCGTCAATATGACTTCCCAATAAAATTTCATGGATAATCGATCTTTAAGGCCACAGGGATCATAACACCAAAATTTTACTTTCATTTCAAAAAGTCAAAAATCTAGCATGGAGGTAAGCTCTAATCTAAACAGCAGATTAGATTCGATTAAAACTTCTTCTTTTTAAAATAAGAAAACAAATCGAAAAAGTTGATTCTTTGCCCTGACCCATTACCACTGTTACTCACTGTAGATTCACAGTGGTGAATGCATTCCGTTGTGGATGTTGATGATGTTAATAGTGAAATATCTTTGGTAATGATTTTTTAGTAGTGTTGTTATACAAGTGATATTTTTAATGCTTTCATTTTTTTCGCCTTCGTCTTGATCGTCTCTTTAACTACTTCTTGTTACAAACATACAGGCAATTTTTCTTCTCGTACCCTTTCGACGTAGGATGATTGGTATATTGATGTTGTCATTTGGTTGGTAACATTTCGAATCTAACCTTAACCTTCTACATTTCCATTGTAATCATCTTGATATGTTTTGGAGAATAGATGGACGAAATGTTTTTGTTGAAGAAAAATAAGTTGGATTTTATTAACAAAGGTCTTTGTTTGAATAATACACACCTCCTGCCATACAATTGATACCGGCTAGAAACAAAGGTGGAATCATAATCATAAAATTGATCTGATGAAGATATCAAAAACAAACCGCCATCCACAAATATCCCATACGCAAGTTATGAAATGTGGGGACAAGGCTTTTATTTTAAATTTCGATTTTTTTTTTCATTGAATTTATCGGCTTACAAAATTATAGGGCATCACATAATTGGTGTTGTTCATAGTATTGCACTTTTAACACATCTCATTTCCTTCACTTAATGTTCTTCGTGGTGTTGCAAATGTTGCAGCACATTTTTGTTCTTTAACAACAACAACAACTATGGCCTCGGAAAAAAAGGTGTAAAAATCTATGGGTTTAAATGTATCTTAAGCTATAATTGTAAATTTTGCAGTTATGGTTATGTGCGTAAATGTCTGGGACAATACTCAGCCCCCGCCCTTTCACACTTCGCTTCAACAATCTTTTCATACTTCGTTGCGTTGTAACATTATAAGTGTTTCAATTAGCAGCGTTCTGTGTGTGTGTGTGAGTCCGCGCTCGCTCGTATTGAAGGCGTTGAATTTTGTGTTGATATGCGAATCATGTTTTGTCAAGTGTCATAAAAAAAGAAACGTTGACGGTGGGCAGGATGGAAATGAGACGATAAAAAAAAAACAACAGAATTAGCCAAAAAGGTGGAAGATAAATAAAATGGTTTTATATCGTTAGGTGTTTGTGTGAAGTGAAATTGTCTGAAGTCTGTAATGGGGAAATATAATGAAAATGTTTTTCGGATATTATGAGTCTAATTTTCAATAATACAGGGTTCTCCAACAAGAGGTGTTACTTTGGTATTCAAAGACAAATTTAAATTTTTGAGATTAATGTCGAATGTTTATTTCATAATAAAGAGGAAGGTATGCCGTTAATAATGAAAAACAACATCAGCCAATTGGCCAACACGACGACGCCTACATATTCTTTTCATGAAATTGTCCATAACCAAATCGCAGTGGCAGCCCTATGTCCTCGATATCCTAACGAATTCTATCTTTGAGGTCTTGCAACGACGCTGGGCTGTTGGCGTAGACCTTGTCTTTCACGTGGAAGAAGTCGCAAGATGTTAAATCACAAGATCTTGGTGGCCAATTGTGATCACCTCTTCGACAGAAAACACGGTCCGGAAACTTTTTCCGTAAACGAGTAATTGGTTCGATGCTTGTGTGGCACGTAGCGCCGTCTTGTTGAAAGTAAACGTTGTCCAGATCAATATCATCCAACTCCGACCATAAAAATCATTAATCATCTCTCGATAGCGCTATCCATTCACAGTAACTGTTGATCCAACCTCATTTTCGAAAAAGTAGGGTCCAATGACCACGCTAGACCATAAACCGCACCAAACAGTCATACGTTGAGGATGGACAGTATTCTCAACAATAACTCTTGGGTTTTCCGAGCCCCAAAAGCGACAATTTTGATTGTTGACGAGGTGGAAATGATGATGATTTTTCGATGGAATTCCGGTTCATTTTCATGCATTTCAGTCAAGATAATTTTTCGATGGAATTCCGAATCATTTTCATGCATTTCAAGGACCCCATCAGCAACGACACGATATTTTTGATGATCGGTCGGCTTGAGGTCTTGTGTTAACTGAACATTATAACCCTTAAGACCCAAGTCCTTATGCAAAGTACGGTGTAATGACGTTTGTGGAATGCCCCATTCCAAAGAACGACGAGGAACAAAACTGGGTTTTCTTCAACCCTTTGGGCTACAGCAGCAATATTCTCAGTTGTTCGTGAGCGACGTGCACGGGTTTTATTCTTCTCACCGCAAACTTGTCCCAACAGCTCGAATTTGTCCACCAATTTCTGTTTTACGGTCCGACAAGATGCTTCCCAACGACCCCCAATGCTTTAGTTTTGCGAACTGTGACTGCAAGATTTTCACCATTTTTGTAGTGAATTTTAATAGTTTCATTATTGCTATTGGTCTAACAAAGCATGCTCCATGGTATAGATTACTTTCTTTTCAGCTAGTTATTTTTCCAGCAAGAAAGAAAAACTGTTGGTTATGAAGGAGTTAAGAGAACAGGCTGGCAATTTCAGCAGAATTCATTCCACCTAAGAGAAATTTGTTAAACAATGTCTGAAATCTAAACCAGAAAAAGTGAATAATTGTGCCACTTCGTTAATTACGAGAAATCTTAATATCGGAAATGGTATCTAATCCTTAAATGGAATGTATTCAATTCCCCAATGGCATCTAATGCCTCAAACAGTCATCCAGATTATGGCTCATAAATATGAATATATTTTCCCAACACCTTTCTATCGGAAAACAAAAGACTTAAGACACAAACTTTGTATGGTAACTTTTTTTTGGTTTTGCTCGTCTAAAGTGTAGTGGTTTATAAATATTTTTTGAAAGTTTTCCTTTGACAACATCAAAGACTGGCCAGCTAGCTTGCTGAACAAACAAAGACTTAAGGCACAAACTTTGTATTTATTTGCTGTATAATTTTGCAGACAACAGAAACCATTAAAAAGTAAATAAATTGTATTTAACTTGTTTTGTTTGTGAATTGTTTGTCATTTTTTTTGTAATTTATTTTGTACACATTGTATTTAATGTCTGGAAATACATTGTAAATCATAGTGTGTCAAAGCGAAGCCATATGAAATTGCTCACCGTGTTGACTACTTATGACGAAATACGATATCGGCTTTCAAACAGTAGCTCAGAAGAAAATTAACTATGAATCGTTGGTTGCCAGCAATTTTATGGTTTTGTGAGGTGACAATTGGTGTAGTGTCTTTGCAATTATTATTATTATTTAATAATAATAAATTAAGATATATTCCATATGAAACATAGATGTTTGCTCTAGAATAATGATTTAAAGCGGAATTTTCCGAGAAGTGTTTTTTTCGGTTTTTTAATTGTTGTGTATTCTGTCGCCTAGTGACTGCTGTGGCAGACTAACCTTGAAGTTTCTGTTACACCAACAACCATCAATTATAAAACGCCACCAACTAAACCTACACTCTAATGGAGAAAAAAACGACACAGAGAGAGAGAGAGAGCTGCCAATTAGTTGGTTGTTCGAACGCCAACAAGTTAAAGTATTTGCTGCAAATTGAGAACTGCAAAAAAACACGTTAAATTCTGCCCGTTCAAAGACCGGCTAGCGACAATAAAACCGTTTCCACTACTACCTGCCGATTGAAAAATTACTTTGAAAATCAAAAATTTTGTTCGAAAATTAAGAAAAAATATCGATGTTGTTAACGATGTGGATGTTGTTGTTGTTGTCGTTTTAGTTGTTTTGCACTTTTCTTAACAACCTTACATGAACACTAACGCTCTATTTATGTTCACTTAATGTAATATTCAAGTAAATCAAAACAAAATACCAAACAACCCGGCCACCAAAAGCCACAGCACAACAAAAACTACAAAATCCTAAACTTATGTTGCAATTTTTAACAAGACTTTTCAACGGTTATCAATCACATATAAACGTGTACCGCAAGCCCGGCTCAAAAAAAGGAGTACGACTTTAAACGCCTTGGAAAAAAATCAACTGGTTTTTTTTTCTCGATGGAAGTAAAACACCTCAACGATTTGTTCAAGTTTTTCTCACTTCTATAAACAATATGTGGCTACAACTCTTTTAAAGATTTCTTGACTTCTTTTCCACACAAAATTCTTCTTATAAAAATTCATTATAAATATTTATAATGACTATAGTGTTTTTAAAAACCCCACAAAGAAACAAAAACTCTTGAGCTACAATGTTGTTTGGGATTTATCAGAGTAAAACGTTCCGAATATAATACAACTTATAAACCAAACTAAATTTAACACTTGTCTCGCTGGGTAATTAAGTCTTAAAATATTAAATTTATGCTTATGTTGATGTGAGTTTTAAATATGTTCGTTCAACTGTTTGTGTTTTGTTGTTGCTGTTGTTGTTGTTGCATTGCATTGCAAACGTAATTAAAAGTGTACAACGAGCAATTTCCCGCGTCTGCAAGGAGTGAGGAAGAAATATGAGATTTTTAATTGCCGGCAAGTTGAGAAAACATGAGGTTTGATTTTTGTTGCTCATTCGCAGAACGAGTTTTAAGCTGATTGAGATTGTCCGTTAGATTTTCCTAAACGATATGCATGTGTCTTAAGTCTTTTGTTTATTTTTGTGTGTCTGTACACATAATGACACATGAGCAAAAAATAAAACAACATTGCATTTATTTTATTCTTGCGTTATCTCAGCCTTTTAATGTTAACGAGTTGCACACTTGAACGTTTCTTGTTTAATATATAAACATAAAACTTTTTAAAAATAATTTATTATGGCATCGATTTTTAGTTTACCTACCATGATGGTATGTTTTGCCCGCAGTCAACTTGTGCATTATATTTGCAAATTTATGCTGATAGATGAAGCGTGACAATTAAGGGCAATTTGGCAAGAGCAAAACAGTCATTAAGGTACTGGAGGGAATATTTATGACACAAAGTTCTTGGAAATACATTTTTTGTTGTTGGCCAATAATAAAGGAGAGAGAAAATAAATAACACAAATGGATAAAATGTAAAGAGGTTGTAAAGACCGCATCCGTTACAGCCTCCACATAAGAAGTGCGTTGCCAAATAAAACTGACACTATAGGGTCGTTGTGATTGGAAAGATCCAGCTCATAATTGTAATTTTTACTTTTGGGATGAATATAAATCCTCCCTTGTTTTGGGAATCCATATGTTCCCGTTGACAATTTTTTTAGTTTGTTTTTGTCGTTTTTTTTAATCATAGGGTTCGTAGTTTACAAAAAACTAAAGGGTTTCCCAACGAGAGGTTTTATTTTGAATCACCCGATATTTCGGTAGCTGTCACTTTTGAAGCTTTTATTCTATGATATTTGACAAGTAGAAACTACGCCATTACTAAAAATGGAACGATACACGCTTCAACAACGCAATGAAATTATTCAAATTCACTACAAAAATGGTGAAAATCTTGCAGTCACAGTTCGCACAGGTTGTCGTGAGGCACCTTGTCGGACCGCAATACAGAAATTGGTGGAAAAATTCAAGCTGTTGGGACAAGTTAGTGATGTGAAGAATAGAACCCGTGTACGTCGCTCAAGAATAACTGAGAATATTGGTGCTGTAGTCCAAAGTGTTGAAGAAAACCCAGGTTTGTCCATTCCTCGTCCTTCTTTGGAATTGGGCATTCCACAAACGTCATTACAACGTATTTTGCATAAAGACTTGGATCTTAAGACTTATAAAGTTCAGTTAACATAAGAACTCAAGCCGGCCGATCATCAACAACGTCGTGTCTTTGCTGATTGGATCCTTGAGATGCATGAAAATTATCCGGAATTTCATCGAAAAATCATCTTGACTGATGAGGCGCATTTCCATCTCAATAGCTACGTCAAAAAGCAAAATTGTAGCATCTGGGGCTCGGTTATTGTTATTGTTGAGAAGCCTCTCCATCCTCAAGGTGTGTCTGTTTGGTGAGGGGCCATTGGTCCTTAATTTTTCGAAAATGAGTTTGGATCTACAGTCACCGTGAATGGATTGCGCTATCGAGTGATGATTAATGATTTTATATAATCGGAGTTGGATATTATTGATCTGGACAACGTTTGCTTTCAACAAGACGGCGCTACGTGCCACACAAGCAACGAAATCATTGCTCTTTTATGAGAAAAGTTCCTGGACCTTGTGATCTCTCGAAGAGGTGATCACAATTGGCCATCGAGATCTTGTGATTTAACACCTTGAGACTTCTTCCTTTGGGACCACGTGAAAGATAAGGTCTATGCTAACAGCCCAGCGTCAATTCAAGACCAACAAAGATAGAATTCGTGAATGCTATCGAGTACATAAGGCCGTCACTTTGCGATTTGGTTATGGACAATTTCATGAAAAGGATATGGTCCTGCAAGCGTGGTCGTGTTGGCCATTTGTGGCCATGTTGTTTTTCATTATTAACGGCATACCTTCCTCTTTATTATGAAATAAACATCCGATCATTGATCTCAAACAATTCCATTTTTCTTTGAATACCAAAATAACACCTCTTGTTAGAGACCCGATAACATGGTTTTTTTTTTAAAAAAATTCTCAAATATTGAATGAATTGATATAATGGTAGACCGTTATTACTCCGTTGATTCATTGTAGTTACGAATAATTATAAATACCCAGTTGTGGTATTTTATGATATCTTCTATCATCAGAGTTTTTTCTTTTGCAGGCTTGCCAATATTTTAATGATTTACATACAGAAAAAAAGAATATATGAACAATTTAATGATTTCGATTTATGAAATATGGTTCGGCCCGGGCCATAAACTTTCATTTCCGTGCCTCAAATTAAGCCAAATAAAACAATAAAATCAAGCTACCAGCATAACGGCCACAAAGCCCCAACCGTCGAACTAAGTATGTCGGTGAAAACTTCAGACCGACATTAAACAAACATCAAGAGTGAAATACTTGTATATAAATGATAAATGATGTCTAAAAACAAATCATTGATTACACATACAGAAAAATGCCAACATATGTACGTTAGCTTTGTTTTTGTTTGGTGGAACACACCGGGAGCTAAAGCGAAAAAAAACACGGCTACATGTACGGGGGGACGATGACGACGACGACGACGACGATGAGATTATTTCATTTAAGACAAATGATCTGTTTCAGTTTTGATGGTTCCATATGAGTTCGAGCAAAACTTAAGACGGACACGGTCAGACATTATTTTATATATGTAAAGGCCATTATTTCAAGGCAGCCAAGGAAATTAAAAAAAAGTTAAAAGTGTTATTGGGAAAATAAATCGTATTGAGTTTTAGCCAGCAATGCTAAAACATACATACAATTATCCATAAGTGACAGCAGCTGATGGGGGACAGTGGTGGACAGTGATTTTGTTTCAGAAGGGAGGACTGCTGTAAATTCCTTAACATTTCATTGGGAGGCAAATGGATAATGGGTCCGTGAGCTGTGAATGGTAAAATGTGTTTTGAACTTGTCTCCAAATCCTTTATGGGGTGTCTGAACCAACTTTAAAAGGTTTTAAAGCACAACACTGGATAAAACATTTTTTTTGTAATGAATAACCAGTAAACAATTCTGGATGTTTGTTTTTAATTTTTTTTTTTAAATATAATGAATTTTTTGAGAAATAGTTTGGAATAATTCGAAAACGACCTGTGTGATTTGATTGACATAATTTTGAAACAATTTAGTTTTAGATTATCTTCATCCTTCATCTTTAGTATCATTTAATCAGAATGAAATTTTCCGAGTTTTTTTGGAACTTTTTAACTTTCCGATAGGTCAGACCGGGGATATTTTACGTGGAATTCAATGGAAATTTTATCTAGAATCGCTTAAAAATTTTTTTGAATTTTTTTGTTGTACATTTTTAACCCTCCGATAGATCAGAACGTCTCTAGTAAGTTTTTCATTTTCAAACTGAAATTACTCCATGATGGTCCATGGGAAGTATACCCAGCCATTACGTATATTCCAAGGAAACTGTATCTAGAATCGTTAAAAAACGCTGAAGGCTATCCGACTAATAGTTTAGTTTTTATTTAAAGATTTAAAGGTACTGGATGGAGTGAAAAGGTCCGTTGGGATCTTGTACTCAAATTTCAAGAAATCATTAATAAATGCACTGTCTTTTGGTGATTTTTTAAAGTTGTTTTATTATTTAAGATGTGTTTAAAACAAACGTGTTCTATAATTTGTAGTTACTTTTTGGTTTATTTTTTATCGTTCCCTCCTTTAAAAACATAATAATAAAGAAATAATGTGTCATGGCTCAAAAAAAATTTCTTTCGATTTGGTGGAAACAAATTTTGAAAATTCTAGTTCTAGATTATCTTCAACCGCCATAGATTTTCATTATCTATGTCTAGTATTAATTGCAGGATGTGGAGTTTATTTAAAATGGACACTTTAAGTAGTTTATGATTTTAAATTACTTTATAACTCCTAAGTTGTCATTCTGATTAAAAGGTTGTAAAGATAAAGGTTAAAGAGAGACTAGAACGAAATTTTTCAAAATTTATTTCAAGCAAATCGGACAAGTCGTTTACGATTTATGACATATTATTACACCAAAAATTTATTTTTTTCTTTTAATTTTGTTTTTAATTATTTCACCAATGTGATTTATTTAAAATGGACACTTTTAGTATTTCACGATTTTTCCGTTTTGCTGTAAAGACAAAATTTAAAGAGAGAGTAGGACGCATTTACAAATTGATTTCAAGCAAATCGGACAAGTCGTTTTCGTGGTATGACAAATTATTTAACCAGAAATTTAATTTTTGCTTTTAAAAATTTAAAAACAAAAATCCTAAAAATGTATAACTCCGAAACTGCAATTCATTGAATTAAAAGGCTGTAAAGGTGAACAAAAAATTAAAGAACAGAGGGGAAATTTCTCTGAAATTAGGGTTCTGCGTACGATATCATTTGTATACTATTACTGTTGAAGCCGGCGAATGGCTAACCCTTTTTAGGGAAGTTTTACATGGCTCAGTGAATACTCGCTTACTCGTAAAGACACTGGCATTTATGAGGTGAAAACGGCCGTAGAAATATGTCTTTTCATGGTCTCAGCTGGATGTGAACATGCCGTCGGTGTGTGGGAGTCACTAACACTACCTGACACACCATGGTGGACCTATTAAGGTATTCTTATACCGAAACCTATCTAATTTTAAAAAATATAGGCATAGAAACTTCCCCGGGACTAAATGCATATTTATTTATCAGATTTGGTTAAGTTTCTTAATCGGGCCATGTGGTGGCCAATTGTGAAAATTAGACACATGGTTCATTCAAAACTTGATCCATACAAACCACTGTCCCAATTGACATTATAACAATATCAGTCTCGAAATATTATTGTGTTTACTAAAATTTGTAAAAGGAAACATTATGTTGGTGGAGATGATGATGATGTTGATGATGTCGCTGATGACGATGAAAAACCTATTCAGAAAAGAATCCCCAAATGCCTACATACGCATAAGAACACATCACAGTAGAAGAAAACATGATGGTTTTTACTTTAAAATGATTAACATTTTGCAGGCCGCAGCATCGGTACAGCCAACATATTTACATAAATTCGACTCATTAAGCCTCAAACAGACATTATATGTGTTCACATAAACTTAAGCCATTTGAAAGAAGATGACCACCAAAAAATAACTAAAAACCCCAGAAAATGCGAAACAAACCCAAAATGACAAGCATAACATAACGTTTTGTTAAACACTGAAAACTGATTTCGTTAAACAGAAAATACTTATCTCTAAGATTTACATCACAAAAGGCAGCAAAACAGCGAAAAATCTGAGCGACCACCGCCACAAATAACCAGCAACAGCCTTCTTGGAGTTATAATGGATTTGTTTTCTTCATTTTTATTTTTTTGGTTTGAGTAACTTTAGCATTGACAATCAGTTTTAGGCTGATTTTTTTCGGGTAGAAGTTATTGTGGAATTTTGAAATCAAGTTTTAGACAATACGAAATGACAAATGGCTTTGCTTGATTTTAGTATGCGTGCGCGTGTGTGTGTATGTGTATGGGAGTGCGTGTGTAAAAGTTGTGCTTTTAAAAGTAAATGATTTAAATATTGCGGTGTGCTGCGGTATCGATTCCATAAAATCAAGTTGGCAATGTGACTGACAGTTTCTTTAAAAGGTGGTCTTTATGTTGGTATTTAAGAAATGAACATATAACTTAATTTTAAAAGATGTCTCATAATGTTTTGCTTGTTGGTGCGTGCGTGTGTGAATTTCATATGAAAACTGTAACCAAAAGTCCGATAGGGACTATCTGGAGATGTAAGTCTTTTAGGTTTTCTCTTTTGTGGGAAATCGAAAAAAAAAAAATCTGATAAAAGGAGACTCCCTCAGATTGGTTTGGAATTGAATTTTTCGTTAATAACTTGTACACGACTTTTGGTACAAATTCAATAGTATTTCTGAAATCGACACGTTTGTACAGTTTGATATTTTACTGATATTTGTATCTGATATTTGTATCGGTAATGTTAGTTGGAGACTATCTCCAGCACAGGGTGTTAATTACTTATTTGCCTTAACAGACTTTCAAATCAGTGAGCTGTGTGTGTTCTAATTTGTATAACCACCGACCGGATCCTACTGTTGGACGTCGGTTGCCTTTTCTAGAGAGGTTTTTATATGGTTTTTACACCCCAGTAAAAAGTTCCGAAATACCACCCGGGCCTGGGACGGAGTTTTGTTGACGTTGAGTTCTGCAATGAACTGTAATACCGTTCGTTTCTTAAGTCTTTTGTTTATAAGATAGGTACATAAATTAATGCATTTACTTAGTTGTTGGAAACTGTATTCTCTCGCTACAAATCCCTAAAAGCTTTATTTATGGAATGCGGTTTCAATCATCAATGGCTTTATCTCAAGTATGTCGTAGTCGATATTCGCCTTCAGGGCGTAAATCCTTAATGAATTGTTTGCATAATATCGGTCCACGAACACATCAAACGGCGTCAAATCGAAATTCCAAGGTGTTCAATTATCATCGCCGAGACGGCAGATATTACGATTACCGAACTTGTTAAGCAAAGATCGATTGTGGCGTAGGTTGAGCGGTATGGGCGCAATTCCAGGTGACATCAAAATTCGTTCCATTACATTATTTCCCAAAATGACGTTTCTAGCTACATTTTCACAGAAAAATTGGTCAAAGATGCCACAATTTCAAAATCCGCACCAGACTGTCACTCTCTGAGGATGAAGTAGCTTCTCGACAATCATCTGTCCGATGTCTAGATCCCTTTTTGCTTGTCAACATACCCTTCGAGATGAAACTGCTCTGTGTGAGAAACGATGATTGCTCGAGCAAAAACCAAAGAAGCGGATGGTCGTCTCTCCCTGCAATTGCTGATTGGCCTCATATAAGTCAAAGACAAAAGTCTACGCGTTTAATGTAACCGATTTTTCTTTTTGGCTGCGACACATAAAGTGTGTGCCTTAAGTCTTTCTTACTTGTGGACATCGGAGATTAACCAAAATATTTATATTTGTTTCAATATGTCCACAATGTCTGTAGAAACCCCGCAAGTATACAAAAATGATAATAGTTCACATTTCAAACGCTGGCATTTAAAAGCTCTTGTAATCAGTTAGGATAAATATGATATATCTGCTGTGACCATTTTTTTTTGGAAAACATTTCTCAAGGATATTTATTGTTCTTTCCTTTTTATGAAAATCTATCTTCAACATTTGTCTGACAAACACACTCAGACATGAATAATTAGCTAAGAGTTTTGGTTTTGGTTTTCGTTTTCTGTTTGTTTGTTATAATATATGACACTTGTCTCTTCAGCCACATACATATATACGTGAACTATAAGCCTAAGAACCTCCACACTACACTCTAACCCAATATTATATACCCACGCTTATTAACACAGTAAAACACTACAGAAATCCATGCCTACTCATTTATAAGAACGACAAAGAACAGCACCACAAGAACAACAAAAAATACTAAATCCAAAAAACTGTGATGGAACCAAATAAAAAGGCAAATGTACTACAATTCACCAGCTAAAAAAAGAAGCAAATCTGTGAACCATGAAAGGAAAGCCTCACATGCATACAGCCAGCGAGTGAGCGAGCACATAGTGTGGGGACGTATGTGAGAATATCCATGCCATCCCATCCCATCCCATGCCATCCATCCAAAGCCATATCCATTATATAAACGGCAGCCCAAATAAAGCCACTAGCCCCCTAAAAAGCACACACAGCGACACTGGGCTCGGTTTCGAATAAAACAGAAACTGAACACACACACACAGAAACTGACAAGATAGCAACGAATACGCAGGAAGACGGCAAAGACGTATAAAAAGCCCTTTTTTCAATTTACCACATACCGTGCGAAATGTAAAATGCACGTCATAATGAGAAATTCATTTAAGTTAATTTTTTATATGCGTGATTTCTTTCGGTATGTTTGGTAGTTGTTGCTGCTGCTGTTGTTGGTGTCGTTGTTGCCTCCATTTTTTTTTTTTTTGTTTCGTATTCAAAGATTTTGTTTCATTTTATTTTCCCTCTTTAAGTTGAGAATTCTTTTTATTTTTATTTAATTTTAAGTACAGCGCTCAGCTCCCCCTTGCCACTCCATTGCATATCTCAAGTTCAGTTTTTATGTACTTTTACAACTCTTCGGCATTATCCCGTCCAAGTTAAGTGTACAAATAAAACACACAAAAAAAAAAATGCGTAGATTTAAGAAGCCTCATAGAGATACCGGTGTTGGCGGGTCGGCTTATATGGAGGGGATCACAAAACGCAAAACGTGGAAAATACATTTCGGTTTTTTTTTTTATAACATTTATAGAATTAGTTTTATTATGCGTAATATGTGGATATGCATGCGGAAAATGTTAGAAAGCAAACGAAGCTTACATGGCATGTAGTCTTGAAGTGATGGCTCTAATGGGTTGCAGCTAGTCGACTGCCTTATGCTCTACACACATAGAGCCTAATGGTCTAAATAAGAGATTTCAATTGTTGTAGAAAGTCAATTAAGCATGCTGATCAACAAGTAATTTTGTTTTAAAACAACTGATAATCAGCTGTGTGAAAAAGCAGCTGATGATGATCAGCTATATGGAAAAATAGTTGATGATAATCAGCTATATGGAAAAATAGCTGATTATCAGCTGTATAGGAAACAGCTGATGATCAGCTTTATTGAAAAACAGCCGATGAGCAGCGGTATAGGAAAACAGCTTTATGAAAAACGAGTTGATGATCAGCTGTATGGAAAACAGCTGATGATGAGCTGTAATGAAAAACAGCTGATGATGAGCTGTAATGAAAAACAGCTGATGATCAGCTGTAATGAAAAACAGCTGATGATCAGCTGTAATGAAAAACAGCTGATGATCAGCTGTAATGAAAAACAGCTGATGATCAGCTGTAATGAAAAACAGCTGTATGGAAAAAGAGCTGATGATAATCAGCTGTATGGAAAAAGACCTGATGATAATCAGCTGTATGGAAAAAGATCTGATGATAATCAGCTGTATGGAAAAATAGCTGATGATCAGCTGTATAGAAAAGCAGCTTTATTGAAAAAATAGCTGATGAGCAGTTGTGTAGGATAACTACTGATGATCAATATAGAAAACAGCTGATGATCAGTTGTATAGAAAACAGCTGATATTCAGTTGTAAAAAATAACAGCTGATTGTATAGAAAACCGCTGATGATCAGCTGTAATGACATATTGAAAAACAGCTGATGAGCAGCTGTATTGAACAGCTGGTCACCCACTAGAAAATCTGCTAACACGGGTTTAGAAACCATTTTTAAACAGACGGTTCTGAACCAGATGAAAAAGTTGATTTCGTAATATACTAGGTGTAACTAGGGTTAGACAAATTGATTAGGCGACCAAATAGAATCATGGCAATGTGAAATTATGGCACTGAAATCTGTAGTTCCGCAAGTAAATACCACCAAAAACGACCGTGCATCTCAGAACGGGATGTCCAAAGAGTTTACTTTGGATGACGGGGTACGACATTGGACAACCTTACAACTTTTTTTGAAGACGTAGGTACTCTCCTATCCGCATGCATAGTGGAAGCTCTCAGACAGGCGAACAGTAAAGGTACATGCCTGAATACCAGGCAAATCTGGTCTTGTTTTGGCGTATATCGCTCGAAGCCTCTCACAAACTGGAACTGTTTGTGGAGATTTAAATTTTATGAGCAAAGTTCTTCTCGGTCCTCGAAAAAAATACAAGAGATCTCTATAAACCATCAGGTCTTCATTAGGATACTCTGACCTCAATTGAAAATACTCTAAGAGGACATTTCACATGACCAAAGCAAACTTTTTATTTTAGTTACGTTTTTTTTTTATAAAGCTATAAAAGTTTAAGCTAAAAATCGTTTTGCTTTATTGCCTCCTTTATCAGACTTTAGAGTATGACAATAAAGTTTTATGATAACATTTTATTAAATACCCAAAGTTAAAAGAAACTCTTAAATAAAATTGGGATTTATGAGATTATTTCCACGAGGATGTGTGTGTGTGTGGAAAATTTAAATGAAAAGTTTAGTGGTAAAAAGAAAATATATTCAACAAGGACCCATTACCGATAAAGTATGTGTCTTACGTCATTTGTTGTGCAGTGTAAGGGACAACTACAACCACATCTCGAAAATACTAACTGTTGACTACCACACATGAGAGTTCTTTGGAAGTTTGTTTGTTTTGCAGTTTCCCTTATCTGCCTTAGTAAATTCGGATGGGGTAGACAAACCAGAAGTTTTCCGCTATCAATGTGTCTATTCTTGAAACCTGTCAGTTTTAAGTTTTTCAGTTGTCAATACACTTTTTGAATGTAATACACTTTTTGACTTTAGACTAGATGAGATATTAATCTTTCGAAGCACCCCATGATTGAGTGGCTCTGTCTCATTCATTCCATAGCTCTGATAAAGTATGTGCCCTTTGTTGTTCTTTTGTTTTTCAGTGCACTTGAAAAATAGTTACTATTGATAAGTAGCCGCGGTGTAATAGGTAGGTGAGTTTGACTACAAGAAGACCTAAATTACAGTTGCCCATCAATGAGTATAGAAATTATATCGTAATTTGGGTGAAGTTTCCCCATTTATTTCATAATGCGATATGTCTGTTGTCTGTGGTAATGCTGGCGAGTTTTAAAATTATAAAACTTGGTTAGCACTTTGTTTTTTATTTTACTATAATCTCCTCACTTTATTTTAGAAAATTTTTGTAAACAATTTCTAATGATTTAAACAGATTTGTTATTTCAAGACCACAGTCTTAACACTGCATGTGTCTTAAGTCTTTCGTTTTTGGTTTGTTCACAAACTTTCAGTTTTGCCCAATCCCTACACTTGTCAATGCAAAACGTTTCCTTTTACATACAAAGAGTTCATCAAGCTTCCACAAAATTCTTTACAGCCATTTTGAAGAACAAACACAACAACAAGACGGCCCCCAAAAAGAATCAGTTGTTGCTTTGGCTGACTTCGTGTCTGAATATTGGATTTTACGAAGTTTATTTAAATATTTGGCCTTAAGTTGAAAATTTGCCAAATTTATTGAAAAACACAAAGCCCATAAAACCGAATACCAACAACAACCAGCACACATATCATACAGAGAAATGGAAGACGCAACAAACCGACACCAGCACACATTCATGCTCGGTTGCCTTCAAACGGGGCAACATTGTAATGGCCCAAAAGCGATAACTTGAACATAGAGACACACACGTACAGGCATTTGCCTCTTTTGGTTAAGCTTAGCCTTGCAAACGCCTTTTTAGCCGTGTTTACGGTCATAATTCGTGATGCACAGTTATACGCAAGACACGTTTCTGGCTGCTTTTGCCCCCCGATTCGGTTTGATTTTAGCCCGTTTTTGTTTTGTTTCTCGTTTGTTTGTTCGGTCCTCTATGTAGCAGGCTTTGAAGGTATTTGAAGTTAAAAAGGTAAACAGCGTACACATGTTTTAAGATCATATATTGCGACAGACAGACAGACAGACATATGTTTGTACATATGTACTATATAAACCAACTATATGTATATTCACACATATGAACATACATTTCGTACTGATATACATATATATGTGTATATATACCAGATATCACCCAAAATGTGTTCAATATAATACCACTTTTCTTGAGCTGCTTGCACGAGGGTGGTTTGAAAAGGATTGCTGTATGTCAGAAGATTGTTGTGTATGTTTGATATGAAATCAAATACTCGCTTCTGTGTACTCTTGGATAGTTTATAAATCCTAAACTTTATTTAGCTAACCTGGTAAATGTCGGACACTACTTAATAACCCTAAAATATATTTAATGTGTAGGCGCCCCGGTAGTCGAGTTGGTAGCGTGCTTGTCTATCAGCGTGGGGGTTGTGGGTTCGATTCCCACCATAGGCTTTGGTCTGTCGCTGCAAAATTTTAGCCAAATGGTCTGTGTCACCCGGTTTACCCTTGGACCCAAAATTAGAATATAAATTTACTTTGTATTGTAATTAATAAATAAATAAATAAATAAATATTTAATGTGTTCCTATCATTCCACTGACGTATCTTTATTGTGTGATAGTGGCCACGGATCCCTGAAAAGGGACCCCGAAAATGAGAAATTGCCCCAAATTGTACTATTGAGGAGACCAAAAGCAGTAGGTGGCAATGGAAGCGTCGGACTCAATAACTATCACACCAATGCTGGTCACTGTTATGCCTGCATTATCAACTTCCCTCAACTCTAGCACAATTAGTTCTAATACCACCATTTTGATGGCTTAATTACAGAGTATGCTAAGTCATTTTAGCATGTTTCAAGGTAATTCTTTTGTTTAGATTCGGATTATATGAACTTAAATCCTATCAACAGCTACAATTTATCCGACACTCCTATAAATAGTTGCACCTTAACTATTTACTTAGCATACGACTCATACGGCCCTGGAATAATTCCATATAATATTTGAAGACATCTTCTGTAAAATTTACCTTTTAGACTTAGCATACTATGGAATTAAGCCATCGCTTTGTTTGTCTTTAAATGTAGTTTTTACATATTTTTCATACTTTTAGACTGACTCAGTTTTGAATGTTACTTTCCCTCCGTGTCATCAACAATTCTCGAAAGAAAGCTTTCGGTGTTATCTTTACTTTTACCAAAATTTTGCCTAAGTGAATGTTTACATTAGTTTTGGTCAAGGTTGCGCTGACAGAGGGTCTCCTTGTGTACTGTCGATGACCAAAAGAATACTCGAAATTTGGCATTCCTTTAATCTCGCCTTCATTACTGGTCGTATGAGCTCAATCTGTTCAGAAACTACATTTTAAGAATATCTGTCTGCTATTCGTGTTAGTTTTTTCCTCCCCCCGCCCCCTTTTCCGTTACACCGCTTAGTACATACGGAAAGTCTATGCATATCTGTAGAATTGTCCTATCAATGTGTCTTGTCATCAAACCTATCAGTTTTAAATTTTCGAACAATCTCTTATTCAATTGAATAAGCATTTGTTCAGATGTCATCAGACTTAAGCTGCCATACACCCTTGCGACTAGAATATGAGATCGTACTGTGGACACCGTGACTGGGTAACTCTGTCTCTTTCAGTCATTAGGTCCAGATAGAGTTCGGGTGACCTATATCGTTTACTGAACATTTGCAAGCGAGCGTACTTTTAATGAAAAAAACTAATGGAAACCATTAAAATTGTGCCATGAAATTTTCTGACAGCCGAACTATGCGACAACAATCGACTTGGGGTGATCTATGTCCTAAAGCACGCTGACTAAATGGATATGCTCCTAACATTCATGAGAGGGGTCTGATGTCTACGGACAAGGTAGTCGAATGTTATATGCTCCATATATTCCCTAGGCTCTGTTAGAGCGATTTTTGCCAAATATTTAAATACGTTTTACATTTTAAACTTACCTACGTACTTAGGTTGGCTCTACAACCTGTTGTTGGTCATGGCTGATTAATAAGTGATTTCCAAGTACTTCGGTCTTCTGCTTGGCTTCTCCAGTTTGTGATACCAAGCATATTCATGTCTTCTTCTACTTGGTCCATCCACCGTAGTCTAGGTCTTCACTGTCTGCCCCTGCCGTGGTAGTTGTCGTCCAAAGCCTTTCTGGCTGGAGCGTTTGGATTCATTCGGCCGACATGGCCCAGCCAGCGCAATCGCTGTATTTTGATGAGCTTAACTACATCCATGTCGGGATGCAGCTCATACAGCTCACGGTTCGTTCGACGCCTATAGTCCTTGTTAACACAGATAGAGCCATAGATTTTGCGAAGGATTTTTCTCTCAAATACACCTAGCACAGCTTCATCCGCTTTAGACGCCATTTTTAACAACATTTTTGAAACTATTCTAAAAAATTGATTTTTTTTTATTTTCGCCAATTTCTTTTGTATTTTCAGTGACATTTCTAAAATTTCAGTAACTTTTCTTGAAGTGAGAAACAAATTTTGGCCGGTTAGCCTAATCAATGGGGCCATTACAGTCCTTCAATCGACTAAAGTGCTCTCTCATACAAACACTTTGTCACTCTACCCTCGCAATTATTTTCTCTTAGATTTCACATGTGTCCATGTGTAAGTGTATCCATCGAAACGGCGGAAAAAGCTAAAGCCCAAACTAAAAGAAAAGAAAAAAAATACGTACAATTGTTCTTGATTTCTGTTTGTCAGAGTCGTTTGTTTCTTTTGCATAATTTGCGTCTGTTGCTGAAAAAACTCATTTGTCTTGGGATTTGTTTTTAACATTACAGAAAACAGGCAAACAGTGCAACGGGGGAAAAAAAATGTAATCTTTTAGTTTTATTTAAGTTTATTTGTTTCGTTGCAGTTGCATTTGCTCATGGTTGCTCTTGGAGTTTTCACTAAAGTTTTCATCAGACGACTTTGCCGTTTGTCGTTTGCTGTGTGCTGTGTGCTGTTTCTGTTTCGAGTTCGGTGTGTATATTCTCGTACTGTGGTAATGTCAATAAAATTTCGGTTTATCAGTTTGACAAGACATATGCTTATTGCATGTCCTCATCGTTTCGTACATTCATACGTACGTACCCGATATACCAAACGTGTATGTTGTTCTCCTTTTAGTCGATCTGCCGTATATTGTTGTGGATGTTATTTTACAGTTTGTTATTGTTGTTGGTGATACCCTACCGGCAACAATTGTTAGCAAAAGGATAATTACAGTTTAAAACGTCCACCTTATTGTGTAATATTAATCCTATCTTTTGACATCGTCGAGACGGCTCTTAACACGATTGCCAAACTTGGTGGGTAAAAGATCGACTGTAGCGTGGGCTGTGTGAAAGAAAGTCCTGAATTTAAATCTCTGGCCACATACATGTGTTTATCATGCCTTCATTAACCGAAGTTACGATTTCAGCTGAATAGTCAACGAAAAAAACCGCTCTCTGAAGATGCATAGGATTTTCACCTACTGGTTTTCCATTCGCCAGATGCGGTTTATTCACAAGTCATTCCTTTTGTAAAGTCTGACTGAAGACCTCTATTAAGGGTTATAAGTGGCTCATAAAACAGGCTGAAATCCTGGTCAACAGACTAACACATTTTCCGATTTTATTTACGACCTCCTTACCTATTCATGCACCTAGAGTACTTAGGGTATTACTGAGTCTGTTCGTACCAAACTCACTCAAAACTGTCCTTTACATGTGTATCACCTTTTGATTTGGATTTGTGTTGCCGTATATATTTGTTGTATTGTAAGTGTATGTGCTGCTGTTGTTGTTGTTGCTTTTTCCTTTTTATTTTGACATAATGCTTTTTTTCGGCCATTTCCGCATTACTTAAGTAACCGATAAGAATGAAATTCATGGGCCTGTTCTGTATTTTTTTTTTCGGTGCCGTTTTTTCGTCTTTTCTCTTGACTTTTTGTTTTGGTTTTAGTTGCATTTTGCATTTTGAGTGGTTGACGTTTAAATGTGAAGTAAGTTTTTATTTCTTTTTTGCTTCTTTTTCATTTTTGTGTGTGGAGGGTGTCTCACTCCGTACTACTCGGAGTATGTGTATAGTTTGCGTGCATGAATTTAACAGTTTTTGGAGTTGCTTTTCTGGGATATATGTATCATTTCGTATTTCGTATCATAGTAGAACGAAATGTCAAAATATTTTTGCTAAACCATGTGTATGTGGTCGGTCCCCCCGCCCCCCCCTCTCCACAACACAAAACAAACAAAAAACGACAAAGGACAAATGGGAGATTTCTTCCATCGTCTTATGATTCTTCAAAAAGATATCACCAAAAACAAAAAAACAGAGTTATAGACTGAGTAGGTTGAAAGGTATAAAACGAAATGTGGCCATAACAATTTTGATGTTATGGCCTGTAAATGTGAAATGTTTTGCTTATGATGTCGGTCATTTTTGTGTTATTGATTTGCATTGAGGCGGGGGGACTACAAAATGACAATAATTGACATGTATTTTTTTGTTGTTTTTTTTTTTTGGAGATACTGGAATTTTTGTCTTACCTGTAAGTTATGTATGGAAATTTTGTGACAAACAAAACAAAAAAAGGACTTTTTTAAGGCAAATTTGTAGAGTTTTGCTGACTTATAATCCCACACAGCTTGGCAGAATGCGTAAGCAAAATATTTTGACTTGAAGCTTTGGTGTGCTAAAGTTGATCAAGGGGACTTTGGGGAAACTTTAATAATACGATACATATGTTAGTTTGTTAAGAGCCATAGAACTAGTTTAAACTATACGTTAGGATAAAAGTAATTTGGGCATATTATTAAATAAAACCTTTCTCTCTTGATAATGCTGTAAACAAATTAGTTGGTAACGTTTTAGGGGTTAGAATAGAAAAAAAAATCGCAGAAAAAAAACAAGTTCCCAAATTTCAAATAAATTAAAAAATTAGAAAAAAAATTTTACGCTAATTTATGTTTATTATATTTTCATATTAATTATTACAAAATCTCCTTAAAATCGAATAATACGAGAATTAGTCAACTTTGGAAATATTTTTAAAATTCAATACAATTGCCCGGATTAAAATAATGATAAAATAATGGTGCCCTAAAATAATTGCTCAGTCCTTACCTAGAATATATTTTTTACAGAACTCAAAAATGTTTACTAGATCAAAAGTTACAGACTTTTGACCAATGGAAATGGATTCTAGAGCACTGTGTGGCGGAGGTCCATTGCCCGTTTATAGAAGTTTGAAACAAGCCAAAATATACACCTCACCCTATGCCCAGTAGAGCTTTTCGTCCAAACTCTTGTAAAATCATTTTAAATAAAAAAATTTTAGAACAAGTCTGATAGAAAGACCAACGAGTGCGAAACTGTGACAGCACCAAAAGTGGAACCTTAACTATTCTAAAAATTTCTATGATTTCTCTTGTCTCTTGTGTTCACCCAAGCAAATTCTATTTCGGCAATTTTTTGTTTTCATTACTGTCTTTTCAAATACAAATGACATTCAAAATATTAAAATACGAAAAACACAAAAAGAAATTGCCTGTACTAGCAAAATGTTTCCCTTTCCATTCCCCTAACCTCTCCTTCCCACAAACCTGAGAATTGCGGCAATTAAAATTGTGTGAGTTGGAATTTTTCCTTCTACAAAATAGACAACATAAACGAATGTTAGGTTGTATGGGATGCCATAATTTAGTCTATTGTAATACCCTAGGTAGGTGGAGGAGGGGGAGAAGGTAGAAGATTATAGGTGAGGTATGAATCAGTAAAGACATTCAACCATTTGGTACTTTGAATGAATTTAGTACAGGATGTCTGAGATGCACTGTCCAGCTGATGTAGATTTTCAAGGAAACCTGCTCCCAAGGTAACTGAGTCGATGCACAGTAGGTGAACAAATAAAGGGAATAAATCAGCTACATGGAATTGGCTTATACGAATTGATTGACATTTCACACATAACTTTGAAACGCCCAAAGTGAAACGATTTTTTTTTTAATTATTTATCCCCGTATTCATAAAAATGTATAAAGCTATTATAAATATTTATAAATAAATATATTTATAAACGTCTTTCATTCCTATACTTTCATGGAATTTCTGAAACGTTTTTCTGTCTTTCGGCGTAAAAGTTAAAATATATCCAGTGAAATCTTTGTTAATTGCCATGAAATTTTTCATTCATGTGGAGCTTGGAAATTAAAAAATTAAACAACATATAATATTTCAAACAAAATATTACCAGAATTCCTAAAATAGGGTGAACAATCCCCAAAATTGGGATTTTTTTAAACTAAACTTGCTATGTTTTCCACAACACTGATAAGTGTTAAAAAGAAAGAGACACAACAAAATCGGATTACACTTTATAATGGTTTGCTTTGTGATTCGAGAAGTTGGGTGACAATTGGCTTAAAAAAATTATCTACTTCGTATGGAATTAGGGAAAAAATAATAGGGGTATAGGGCTACTTCTATTTTTGTTAGAATTCATCTACGTTTAGTTGTGATTCAGAAAATGCAAAAATTGTTAAGATATAGAAATATATTTTTTCCCATTTGTTCTTATTAAAGAAATGTTTCTGATGTCTTCAGTGGGTTCTATATTAGTTCTGTTTTAAAACAAAAAATCTTTACTTGATCAAAAATCGGACTGCAAATAGTTAAGTTATAAGTTAAGTTATATGAAAAAAATCTTATAAAAAGCGTAAATTGTGTAGAGATAACCATAAAGTAAAAACCTATTTTGATAAGTCTGTAAACTAATTCAGTTAAAATATTAGGCATATTACAATATAAATTAAAATTTGGCAGTTTACATTTTTTTTAGATCCGAGGTTTCCAACTTTATAGCTTATCTCTGGGTAGACTCAGGCGGTCTATCTTCCGGACTTAAGTTTGAACCCACCTCAGATAGATCTGTGTGAAATGTCAATCAAATCAGAGTAGTTTACTCTAAATGGCGGAAATATTTCCAAAAATACTTTGCAATTCGCCCACTGTGCGATATTCCTATAGGCCTGGAAAGTGGCATAATCAATGTTCTACTGAATATTCCACTTCTGCGTCGTTGTAGTAGAGCTGCCCGTCCTCCGTGCCTATCCTGCCGTGACATGTGAAAACACCTGTGAAAATGCTAATCTCTTTTTTGCCCGAAATTTAATCCAAATAACTAATCTAATTTGTTGGAGAAGTTTTCACTTGATGTTTATGCAGAAATCTTACTGTTCTCCACTCTAAATTTCAATTATTTACCGACTTAAGGCACAAACATAACTTCAGTGGATGCCAATTAAAATGTTCATTATATTATTTCATGTAATTTAACACCGACTCATATTTCACTTGAAGCCCAAAGATGTCCAATTCGTAAACAATAGACACTTAAGTCGCAAAGATTACCGTGAAAACTGTGAAAATTCCTCACACACACAGTTCACTGTAATTATCAATGCAAATTCTATAATGGGCCCCCATCCTATTTGTGGCATGGCTTAAGGTAACACATCATATCTAGTCTTTAAAATCAATCAGATTTATATCACAGCAAAATGAACACAACAAAATGTACGTGTACCGTCAAACAATAATAAATTCACTGACGACGATGCCGATGATATAGTTCACTTCGTTTTTTTTATGGCATCCGTTGTAAGTTTCGCCCTAATACAACTAATTGAGTTTAGTTGCAACGAAAAAGAAAAACAACTGAAGCGATTCCAGCTAAAAGCAAAACAACGAAAAATAAAAAGACGTGCCACCAACAATATATTGACCTTCACACAAAAATGTAGCCGGCCCAGACCACTTCGGAACGGAACGCTGCCAGGCAAGCTCAGCGCCTTTCTACTGTCCTCTGAAAATATCGATAATTAATCAAAAGCAACAACAAACAGAACAAAAAATAAAACGCTGAGAGAGAACTTGCGATACTTGAAAACAGCTGCATTATTGCATGTTACTTCGTCGTAGTCTTAATATTTTGCATAAAATTATCTTTTTCAGCAACAAAGAAGCAACAAACTAAAAATATCCACTGGTGGACCCATTGCTGCCTACCCCTCGTCCCAAAGAGAGAGATAGACAGAGAGAGAGAGAGACTTAAACACTAAAAGTTACTTGTGATATAATAAATAAGTCAATTATAAAATGTATTTTTCTCGGTTTTTTCTCGCTCGCATATGATAAAGATTTATGACTGACTCCGGAATAGACAATAAACTTGGCAGATTCTTTAGTGTTTCTTTTTTGTTTTGTTTTTGGCCTAGAGTCTTTTTTGTGTAATGATGCCATGTCTACAACAGCAACTGAAATAAAACTACAAAAATATGGCGATGGCATCAGAAAACTTACAACTGAAAAGTTTAAAAATTATCCAGATGATCTAAGACAGAAAATTATGGTTATTATTCGTAAAAAATACTCGTAGGGGATAAAATACTCGTATGTGATAACCTTTAAGACAATATAAAGCAACATATTTCAGGAAACAAATATATAAATCTAGAAATGTAAGAATTATTACCTAAAGGAGAGGGTTTACCCGAAGCAGCTCTGGACTTAAGAACTATCAAATTACGTTGTACTATGGACTGCTTTTTATCCCTTACCCAGATTCAGGGGCACGAAATTACGCTCGGTTGGGTACCAGGACATAGCAACTGTCAAGGTAATGAATTAGCAGAAGAGTGCGCCAGAACAGGATCAGGCGATAAAGAAGAAATCGCAATCGGATCGTGCAAATTTCGTTCACGGAACATAAAACCCTTATCGATAATATAGGAATAGTATTAACCACGTCGTGGTGGGATACTATAGAGAACTGCAGGGTAGCTCGATCTTTTTGGCCAGATATTAATGTGACTCATAAGGACTGCAAGAGTATTGTCTAGCCTTTTGTAAGGCACACGCTCTTTAACGACCTTAATGATCTAGCAGACGCTCCAATTAAACCCCTTGTGAAATTTACAAAGAAATCTCTTTGGTTCAACAAATCCCCAAAGAACAACTAATTATAAGTTGATATAATAATCTCTCTCTCTCTTTTTTGCCTATCCTACCTAGAAATCCACAACGGACAAATAATTTTAACTTTATATAAAACTCTCTCTTTCCTACCATTTCGTTTCTACTTAATGAAATCACAATGGACCGAATCTTCGGCCCAAGTGAACTTTTCAGTTGTATATTTCAAGTGACGGGCTTCCCTCTCAAGAACAAAGAATAGATAAAAATTCTCTTTTTTTTCGGAAAACGAGGACTCATTTTCCTTATTAAATTCCCTTTTATTCCTCAGCCGATTGATATCCGTTGTCCACCATGGCCGGTTGACTTTTCGTGGAGGTAGACCGATGTACTTCAATTCAGATCTGCTTCCTTTAATAGATCTGTAAGAAGTTCCGCTAAATATTCCCGGTCTTCTCAGTCTGCTGGTCCACTAACTTGTGACAAGTGATATAAAATTAGCAATATTCATGGAGTAAGTCCAGTTGGTCCTTCTAGGATTTCAGTTAGTTCTCAATTTCTCTTTTTGAAGATTATCCTAAAGAGTATCCTTCAATTGTGTCTGGACCTCGGTCGATTTCAACTGTGTTAGTGGAGGGAAAAATAGAGGGAGTAGTATTTGTTGACGTTTAACAGGACACCAGCTCGAAGATTGTTCCACATATAAACAGTTTGGCATCGTCCGGTAGACCGGATGTGAATGTCCTTACACAACCGATCGGCGGATATCTAACGAAGAGATATTCTTTAAATTCCCGTTTACAGTTGCCGGAGGAGTGACAACTGGAGTGGCGAGCGTGCCAGAGTTTTCGTGAGGGTAATTTTTATCCGAGTTATTCTCGTCTTTGCTTCATGCCAGTACTTTTCATCAATGAGTCTTACCTCTGAACGTTTCGCTTCAAGCTCTTGTCACGGACATTTAAAGAGGCTGAAACTCTTATTTCAATATTCTTTACAAATTCTTGCCGCCAAACTCGGAGAACTGTTCGGAGACATCTTCGTCGTCAGTTTCATAAAGGAAGATATTACCGCTGGTGTCTTCGTCCAGTTTTGGGCCTGAAAATATTTTGGTGTCTCATTTACGTTTGGAGATCGCTTTTCGGGGACTGAGGAGTTTGGGGCCTGCAAATATTTTGTCCCCGGTTGGTTTAATGGTTCATCCGAGTATACCGACATTAAATTTTCTAAACAGATACTTAAATAACATCATTCAAAACCGCGAATTCTATAGAAGCGACAGAGATATGAAATTCTAGAATTATTACTTCCCACACATCATATCGAGTACTCCATGTAATGTGTTTGTGTCTGTGTATTGCTTTGGTCTTTTGTTTCCCTAATAGATCGCCGAAGTTAAGCAATAGAAATTTTCAAAGTTTTTTTTTATTAAATAGCAATTGTTTTAGTTAATTCTGATTTTGTTTTATGATTAAAATCTGTTTTTCCAACTTTCGGACAAAACACTTTTCTTCCCCACAATCCAAAACATAAGCAAACTTCACTCAGAAATCCGAACCCATCGAACCCAGTCAATTTAAGAGAAAATAAGTGTGAGCAAAAATATCCGTATGTCGTTTTTATTATATATATATATATTTTTTTTTAATTTTATTGATATCAAAGTATAATGTAAGCTCACTAATGCGCTTTTAATGTTTGCTGCTGATATGAATGCTGATTAAACAAAGCAACAACAAAAACAAAGTGGAGAACAAAAAAGAAACCTTTAGCGCAAAAAAATCCAAAGCAACGTCAGAGCGGACCTTGCGATGGACGCAAAAAACAAACGGAGAAAACCAAGAAGCGGCACTAACAAATATACTGAGAAGATACTCAGATTGTTATAGTGGCTGAAGTTTTTTTTTTGTCTTTATATAAATAAAAGCCCTTAACAAAAAATCCTGTAACTTTGTTTATAAGTCGAAAAAAAAGAAAACTTTTTCAAAAAAAGAAAACCAAAAAAAAAGAGAGAAAAAAATACTTAACATGTATGCATAAACATATACATACAGACATACGTACGTACATGTTTTAAATCTTTACGTTTTTTTTTATTCGTCGTTTTTGAAGATGTATTAATGGGCCGCAGGGATAAAATTATAATAAATTTGCTTTATTGGTAAGTTTGCTTAAGTTACGATTTGTTGTTGTTGCAACAATGTGCTGTTGCTTCTACTTTAGCTTTTTTTGTGTTGTGGTTGTTTGCCGCAAATGATGACCATGCTTAAATCTTGCTGTTGTTGTTGCAGTTAGTGCCGCTACCACAGTCGGTGTTAATATACTAGGTGGTATGATAATTTATGGAATAAGTGGGATTTTTAGTAGTCAAGGGCATACAAGTCTCATCTAGAAAGCGCACAAAGCCAGCATAAATTGTAGCTGATGTTCGGGCACCTGGTTCACATATGTTCTTTTATGGAATGTCTGGATAATAGTGAGACCAGGGTGAGAACCCTGGTTCGCAGCCAGTTAAGAACATCAAACATTTTTCAGTCGGTATATACATAATATCGAACACATCTCACTGATTCCTGAGTAGTTCCCCGTCTGATTCTTCATGGAATGTTAAAGGAAATAATTAAAGATTAAATAATTAAATAAATTTTGCTATTTTGGTGTTGATTTGAAAAAAAATCCTAAAAATGTATGAATCAACTATTTAAAATGTAGAGGTTTGAGCTTGTCCATTACCCAAATAAAAGTATTTGAGACAAAGATGAGGATGACCACCCAATTCTCGTAGCATTGGTATCGATTGGTCTTGACAATGTGACTATTTGGGTTATTTTACTTTTTGCAATTTTTCGACAATATTTTTTATAAATTAACCGACCATTTTTTTTTTAAATTTTCCGACCACAGTTTTTTTAAATTTTCCGACTACAGTTTTTTTTTTAAATTTCCCAACTATAATTCATTTTTTTAAATTAATTTTTTGAAACTGGGCTATTTTTGTGGGTTATTTTAAAAATTGTCGACCATCATTTTTTTTTAAATTTCCTGATCAATTTTTTTTTTAATTTTCCGACCACAGTTTTATTAAATTTTCCGAGCATAATTCTGTTTTATTTAATTTTTTTGACGATGGGTCTTTTACAAATTTTCGACCATAATTTTTTTTTTAAATTTCCCGACCATATTTTTTTTTTAAATTTTTAACCACAATTTTTTTTTAAATTTTTCGACCACATTTTTTTTAAATTTTCCGATCATAATTCTTTTTTTTAAGTTAATTTTTTGATGATGTGCTTTTTTTGGTTATTTTACAAATTTTCGACCATAGTTTTTTTTTTTAAATTTTCCGACCAGTACTTTTTTTTCTAAATTTTTAACTGTTATTTTTCCTTTAGCAATTATGCGACCCTATTTGTTTTTTAAATTTCCCGACCATATTTTTTTTTAAAATTTTTAACCACCATTTTTTTTTTAAATTTTTCAAACAGAATCTTTTTTTTTAAATTTTTCGACCAGAATTTTTTTTAACTGTTTTTTCCTTTTTGAAATTTTTCGACTATATTTCTTTTTTAATTTTCCGACCATAATTTTTTTTTACGTACATTTTTTGATGATTTTACTTTCCACAATTTGTTGACCATCATTTTTTTTTTAAAATTTCCCTACCATATTTTTTTTTTAAATTTTCTGACCAGAATTTTGTTTTTAATTTTCCAACCATCATTTTTTTTTTAATTTTTAACTGGTCTAGTATCTCAAAAAACAACAAATATGCGAACATTTTCAAATTTGAAGCACATGGCACGACCTTGAAAATGTTGTAACAATTTTTTTCCCTTATTTTTCCCTTATTAAGGATAGCAAACAACATGTATTTCCGATTGTGATTTTTTTATTTCTCTCTTCTTCTGCTTCAAAGCGGTGATCTCGTGGAATTTGAAACAATTTATGCTTGTTTGTTTTTCTTACTCTCTGAAGATATTTTATTGATTTTTAATTCAAATAAATCTAGATTTTTGGCTGCGGTTATTCAAATTATGTTTAATTCAGCTCAAGAATTGTTTTGCTTACAGCACAGTTTTGGCGAAATTTGACAGAAGTCTTTCTTTAATCAAAGAACCTTTTTTTGTTTAAAAAATCGTTTTTGAAAATCATTGCCATTGATTGAAAACAAATTTTTATTTTCTAAATAAATGGAAAAACGAGTTCGTTGCTTAAGTCTTGTGTTTCCTTTTATTACTCGCCCCTGTCATATTTTGTTTCTGTTTTTTTTTTTACCACAATTAGTAGACCTCTACTGTATTTCTCTCCAACCATAGTAGTCGAATAGTGAGAATCATCATTCATACTACCATATATTTTGTTGTTGTTGTTGTACTATATAAAATGTATGTTGCTGCTGATGTTGCTTCATCTGCTTCTTAAAGGGTTTCACTCTTTGCTGGTGATGTGGCCGATGGTGCAGCTTCTGCCGCTGTAGTTGTTGTTGGTATGTGTGTGTGTTTTTTAAATTGTCGACTTTTTTGATGGCTGTCGCTGATGCGTTGCATGCGTAGGTATGTCAACTATGCACGCACGCATATATGCAAAATATGTTTTAACACAAACACTCTCACAGCCTTCCATTCAACCGTTCCAAACAAGCATCCAGCCAACACCACCACTCACTCACTCATTCACTCTCCATATGACGGCCCCGAACTGTTGTTACTGTGTCGCTATTCGCCCGCCGCCTCCCCGGACATATAGTAGAGTTTTTTTTTGTTTTGTGAGCTTTTTCGGCAAAAGACGTACAAGTTAAAGTCAAGTATTTACGCAAATGAAAACAAAAAAAAAACAACAACAACACACATCATCTTCTTTTTGGGAAGATGCTTACATCTTGGCGGTGTTGTTGGTGTATTTTGTTCAGGTTGCGTGTGAAAACCATTTTAAATATGGTGTTGTTTAATGTTTAGTGGAGAACAAAAAAAATATATATAAAAATTGTTTGCCTGTGTCTTCGCAGAACGTACATATATAGACATTGTTGTAAAAAGTGGTTTTTAATGTATTATTTTCGGTAGAATTTCTTGTCTAGAAATACTTTTCCAGGGGTATAATTGTTTAAGGAAACATTTGTTGTTGCTGTGGTGATGGTGGTGGTTGGTTGGTTGACTTGTTTCAATTGCCTGTTGGTCTTGGGGAAAATTTTAATTATAGCCGGATTTTTAATTTAGTGAAGGATATTTAGCGTATGAAAAATGTTAATTGTAGTATGTGATGGTCATGTTGTGGGGTATGATGTCTCTTGTTTGTCAGACAGCAGCAGCCTCACTTTATGGTCATCTTGAGATCGTTGTTCATGTATTGATTTGTGTTCCTTAAGGTCTGGCAAAAAGGGAAAGTGTGAGGTTTGGTATTTTCTTGTTGGTAAGGCAAAGTCCATTTTTTTTTTCTCATTTCATTCCAGTAAATCCATTAGTCAATTTTGTATATATAGAAGGAATTGTTTCTTACAACTCCTAAATCATTTGCTATTGCTCCACAATACTTATGGTAAAGATTTCTGTTTGGAGCATTTCTTAGAATTCATGGATTATCATAACTATAAAAAAAAACGATTCCCTGTGTCTACCCCCAGTGGATAAAGTTCTCTCTCTCTCTCTCTCTCTCTGTTATATCTAAGCGCGTTACACATATGTTGTGTTGTGGTCATAGCTGTGGCGATCATATGTGGCAAGTATGCTGTCCATCGTTTAAAGCCATTTTCATTTTGTTGTTCCTCCCCGCCAATACAGTGTCTTACCTGAAGGCATACAGCATGGAAAGTTGCACAAGTTAAACATTTGATATGCAAAAAAAACAACAACAACAAAACTATATTTAAAGAATATAAAATGTAACAGCAAACTGGAATAAGGAAAAATTAAATCATGCCTGGCTGAGTGGGCACCCTAGGAAAGGTAGGAATTTAATCATGGGAGTTGGTAGGTGAGATGTGAGTATATCGGAAGATATCTGGTCATAGGGCCTTGGCTAGGTAGCCATTGGATTACCAATGAAGGATGTTTCGCAACTCCATATAGTCATCAGGGCGTAAGGAAATTAAAAATGAAATTAGGACCAACATTTGGGATCTGTCAACATTATGAAAATAGACTGGCAAAATGCTAAGATCGTACATTAAAAATAGGCTCCAAAAATTTGCAGTGGGGCCTAATTTCATTAATGATTATTAAAGGTATGAAAATACATTCCAAAAACAGCAAAAGGGCCCTAAGGTTTCGCTTAGTTGTTCCGTGTGTAAGATTGGGTCCTGTTTACATTTCAGAGCTTGGGGTGTAATTTCCAAGTAGTTATCGAAATTCTTATGTAAAAACACAAACTAATCCCCAAAACATTACCTGGTCTTATTGTCGCACTAACATTTGGGGTCTAATGTCATAGTAAAAATATGAAATTTAGCCCCAAATAAACATAAACTTTCGAGTTGTTGTTCCATGTGTAATTTTTAAAAATCATAACAATTCGTGTTGTTTTAGGGACAAATTTCATTTTCAATTTGTTGAGTAATTTTAATTTCATTCCGTCAGTCATCAGTTCTTGTTTTATAAACAAAGATGTTTTTTTCTTTTTAATAAAAAAAACCTCTATAACTTTTTAAATATAATATGTTTTTTTTTTTTGAATTTTACTTCTTTTTCTCTTTTTCTGTTTGCTTTAGTTGTAATTCATATAATTCATATTCATAAATATATAGATTGATTTCTTTTCTCCTGTTGCCGATAATACTGCAGTTGTGGCATCTACTTACTTGATGTCCGACACTGTTGTTGTTCTTGTTGCCGTGCATTTTGAGAATTGTGATAAAAATCTTAATATGCAAAATATGAATAATTTCCATGCACTGCCACCGCCGACATACGAAGATTATATGGAAAACAGCCAAGGCAGATGGAAACAAAAGTACATGCCTGCATCAGGAGCAACAGCAGGAGCTCCACCACCATGCACACTTCTATATATATATTTATATTTATATATATAAGATCCGATCCGCTTGGCATCGTTCGTCCAAAGTATTTAATTTAATGATAATGTAAAATAATTTGTCGCTTTAAGCACTTCCGTAGCAGAAGCAAAAATATGCACATTGCCATCATGACTAAGAAGACGAAATGTGGGGGGAGGGGATACAATACACCGCACCGACAAAATAATGATGAAGTTGAAGGAACATCAAAAGGGATTATAACATAAATTATAAATATATATATTTTTTTTCTTATTTTATATTAAACTGTAGGCTTAGTTTTTTGTTATGTGAAAAACATTGAAGATCATTTAAATAAGAACATTGTGCTTATGTCAGATTATATTGGGAGATTATTTTAAAGGAGTCTTTCTTAACCGTGGAAAGTCATACTGGTTTTTTGTTACTTTTACTTGCAAAGAGGAATGACTTTCCAGAGTTAAATTAGTGTATGGTTAACTTTTACCTTAATAAGTTTTCGAGGTGAACATATACAAGATTCTCCAACAACAGATGTTATTTTGGTATTTTTTGAGATAAATGATCGGAGGTTCTTTTTCATAATGAAATGGAAGGTATGCCGTTAATAATGAAAAACAACATCAGCCAAATGGCCACCACGACCACGCTTACAGGACCGTATACTTTTCATAAAATTTTCCATAGAGAAACGTGCATGGGTTTTATTCTTCACATCACTAACTTGTACCAATAGTTCAATTTCTATATTGCGGCTCGACAAGGTGCTTCACGACGACCCAAAAATGCTTTAGTTTTATGAAATGTGACCGCAAGATTTTCCACATTTTCGTAGTGAATTTTAATAATTTCAATGCGTTGTTGAAGCGTGTATCGTTCCATTTTTAGTAATGGCGTCAAATGTCAATGAACAAAAGCTTCAATAGTGACAGCTACCAAAATACCGGGTGATTTAAAATAACACCTCTTGTTGGAATACCCAGTATTTGCCCATTGCTTTATTTTTTTTGTCAATAGTGCGCGAAGTTTGGAGTTTTTTACGATTTTTTTGTGGTAACAAAATTTATTCTTGACCATTGCTCTTTATCCATTGTTTGTACATAAAGATCATGTTCAGGAACTTTTTAGCTCATACAATTACCTTTAATTGTACGATCTCTTTCGATCGGATGTCTCTTTGTAAAGTTATAGGCAAAGTAATAAAGCTACATTGACAAACGACGTTTTAAAAAAAAAAATTGTTAATTTTTTTTGCTAATTTTAGAAAACCACTAGAACACGAAAAATTACTTTTTAGTTTGTAGAGAATTTTTTTTTTATTTTTTTATTTCTTGCATAGGGTAATCCCAAAATGGACACTATTTTACAATTTTGCTTGTTGATTTTAAATTTGTCACTGAAAACTTATTTTCTCCCACGAATACCCATGAATTCCTCGGGAAAGAAATTTCTAAAAGCTTTGTGTATAAGCCTGTATATGTAACAACACGGCTACTGATTTTAATACTACAATTGCTTTCAAATTCGAAATTAAAATATAATGACTGAACCATTCCCGAAAAAACAGATATCCACATTTTCGTGCATAAATACAAATACGTGAAATTGAACAACACTCATCTCTAATCAGACATAATTATATATTTCGATGAGAAAACAAATCCTCCAAGGATGGCAAACCTTTACACGATCGTCAACGGAAAAAACAGCAGAATCTGGAGAAGAAGGAAAGAAAAGAAAAAAAAACAAACCGCAACAAAGAAGAAAACAGCATCACGTCAATTTGTTAGTTTAGCAATTTCTTACATTTTCATTTCACGTTTTAATCTGACAGTGGCAAGTCAAACACTTTGCCATTTTAAAAACTGACAGTCAACTTTATGTCGGCTTAACAAGAACGGAAGAAATGAAATCCGAAAATCTCTTAAGACAAAAATGACAACCAGCAAGAAAAAATGGCAGGTAGACCAACAACAACAAACTAACTAAGACAAAATTGAAAATGTTAACATGAAGGAAGGGAAAGAAATGAAGACGAAATCTCTCAGTACTACTCGTCCGACCGAACCACAATAATCCACTCGGGTCATAATTCATAAATTTGCTACATTTAAACAGCCAAGAGAAATATTAAATTTATGAATTGTTTATTAATTAATAATAACACAATTTATTTCAAAATCATTGTGAATTCATTAGACAAACCAAACAAAATGATTTTGTTGTTCTTGTTGTTTGTCTTCGCTCTTTTTGCTTTTTCTTAATGCCATGTGTAGACACTTTAATTCGCACCACCCTGCCGCTTAGTATACGAGTGGTGTTAAATTTATAAATGCTTATGGAGAACAATTTGCATATATTATAAGAGTAAAACAACACATACCAGTCGTAGCGTTGTCAATGTTATGAGAGTTTTGTGAAAATTTACTTAATTTAAAAATTATTCAAAAATCAAAAATAAAATATAAAACATACCGATATGCGCATCGTCATAAATAAGACTCAATGAAAATTTCTCGGAATAATTAGTAACTTTATGATTTGTTTTGAAGAAGATATATAATTCGCATGAAATTACAAACAGATGCACACATATGAGGACTGGCAAAGCAGCAGACGTTTATTAATGTAGTCATGCTAATGGTTATGGGTAAAAATCCCAAACAATCGGAATGATACAAATGTCATTGTTCAGTTGTTTTTTGTTTTGTTTTTTTTAATTTGACTGAAAGCGAATCATTAGGTTAATAAACTTTATTTTTAAAATTCTAAGGATTTTTTTAATGAGAATATTGCAAAATTTGAATAACTTCATTGAACAGAATAATAAAAACTAAACTAAAGACTTAAGCAACAACCATAAACCAAATTATTCAGTAGGTATATAAAATGTTATCATATGCCGATTTATGTAAAGAAAGTGAAAATTTCCAATGCAAAATTAAGATTATTTGATTAGACAGGCAAAACAAAAGAAAGGAATGTTTTCAAATTCTAACACAATTCAATCAAAAGAGTTAAGAAACAAACCTGACCTTACACATGTGTATGAGTCATTATATTGCTACCTTCTAGGTCTAGTCAGCCGGAAATTACGTTGTATCGGACACACCCTGAGGAAAGCACTTGACGTCATCAGGCCGTAGAGTGGAATCCTCTGGGCCAAAGGCTTGTCGGTAGACCATCGTCCACGTGGGGAATACAGCTCGACTGAGAAATAGAATCTACTGGACGCAGTTGGAACTTAGGCGACTAGCGAATGATAGACATGATTGGAACAAATTTTTTGGGCCATAGAAACTTAGAAGGACTTAATGTAAAGGGTTATCCATTTTGCTTGGTAAAAGTAAACGTAAATACAACACGTATAAAATATTTTTTTTCATGATATGTCTTTTTTATTATAAAGTTTGGGTACTCATGTGGGTACTCAAACTTTAGGAAACAACAAGGGGGTGAAAAAAGCGAAAAAGAAAATTGTGGGCGAGGTCCCATCTGGCCCTCAGTACACCCATTAAATTGGATCCACTGTCCGTTACATAAGTAAAGTTACTCAAACTATTAGAAATAGCGTAAGAATGAATAAACTGTAATTTTATAAGAAAAAAGTAAAAAAAAATTGGAAAATTTTTGAAACACTATTTTTTTACAAAATTTATAAAAAAAAATTCAAAAAATATTTTTTTGACAAAATTAAAAAAAAAAATTTAAAAAAAAAATTTGATAACAATTTGAAAAAAAATTTCAAAAAAAAATTTCAAAAAAAAATTTGAAAAACAAATTTTTAAAAAAAAATATGAAAACCAAATTTTTTTAAAAAAAAATGGAAAAACAAATTTTTTGAAAAAAAAAATGGAAAATAATCTTATTAAAAAAACGTTGAAAAAAATTTGAAAACAAAAAATTGGGAAACAAAATTCTGAAAATGTTGTGGAAAAAGAAAGCGTAATCTAAAAAACATCATAGTTTACAGCCAAAGCCACAATGTAAAACGACGACTTTCGCATGCATTCTAAGCGACAATAAAGCTGTACAAACTATCTGACAGTTCATTGCAGTACATCCTAAATTTCCTACTGTTGGTAATCTTTCGCAAGAGATTATGTATCTAAAAAAATTTGTGAACGTTTGGAATTGAAAAAACCAGAAAGGTAATGCAAATAAAAACCCGAACAATCGAATAGAATTTTGGAATTAAATTAAAAGTATCTGGAGAATCCCATACATGATGGAAATTAAATCTTAAATAGCCTAGATTATCTCTTGTGGAATCAAATTAAGAGATCTACTCAGACCTTGAACAAAATAATTTTGGGTTGTTAAAGAAAAATAGGTCCAGTCTCCGACAAGTCCCCTCATATTGGCAATGGGGTGTTTCGGTTGTTCTCCATTTCTCAAGTGTTTCAAGCAGTTGAGAATTGTATGCTGCTGCTGCTGTTATTGTTGTTGTTGATATTGCTGTAGTAGCAGCCTGTCGTACGTATATGAAAAATTTATGCAGATTTTGTGCAATGATGCATGCCGTGAATAAACATATACTGACTGTTAAGCACACACCGCTTGACGCATTCAAGAAACGAAGAAGAAACAGCGCCAGCGACCGAACCAGCATACGACAGCCTCCTCAACGGCAGCAGCAAGCCAGCAACTGCAACAAAATCTTTGAAATTCAAAGTATCAGCTAAAGCCCAGAGAAGACGTAACATTGAACAGCGGCATTAATACGATACGCATGTTAAAAGAGTTTCCACAAGACGGCTTCGCTTCACTCCACTCCACTCCATTCCAATTCAAAACCAAATCGAAAGCAAAAAAAAATGACTGAAACGAAAAGAAAAAAATCGAAAACAACAACGAGGAAAATGTGAAGCAAGAATGCAAAATATATCATCATAAGAAATATTTTTATGAATTTCAGCCGAGGGCGCTAGAAATTGGTCTGTTTTATACAATATGCACACAGATTTTGTTTTTTTGTTGTCTCTTCTTTTCCTCTGTTGCACTCTGTGGCTGATGCGGTTGGTGCAACATTAAGTCATATTCAATGGCAGTAGGAGCGTCGTATGGCATGATCCGGGGTATGATCAGCATAAACTAAACGACAGTTAAGAAATGAAGCTGCAACAACAACAACAACAGAAGAACACAGGGCAGAAAATAAAAAGGACGACATTGCCTTGGCAGAAATGGAAATTTTGCAAAAAAAATAAGAAGAAGAAACTGTTGCCGTGCTCTGTGTTGGTGCATTCGTTAGTGTTGTTGCTGGTGCTGCTGATTTTGCTGTTATTATTTTTATTTTTTGTTGCTGCTGTTGCTGTGGCCGTTTGCTGTTATGCTTGGTTTACTGATGATGATGATGATTTGCAACTGATCGATCGATTGCTATAACAAAAAAGATTTCTGCATATGACTGCTTTTGTACAACAAAAAGAAACACACACACTCAGATACAAAAGCAAAAGCCTTCACTATGACTTTACATATATGTGCGTGTGTGTGTATGTTTTTTTCCTTTTCTTCTTATATCTGCATGTATGTGTTTTAGAGAAGATCTGTTTTTTTTTGCTCCATCGTCCCTGGTTGTTGTATATAACGTGCCTGTGTACAATATCTCAATAAATAATGACCGCTCATAAATAATAATCGACCAACAAATGTGTAATGATTTACTTTTCTGTTATGGAAAGAAGAGTTTTTGTTGTTGCTGTTGTTGTCTGTGAGTATGCCTTGGCCTTTTGCTTTACGGGAAACCCGTGACTGTTCTCATGTCATACCATAGCAACAAGCTGTGGCGGCTGTGGCCGTAACCATCACCCCGAAAAAAAACGAAACATCACCGAAACTATAATAAGAATAAAAGCCACTTAAAGCCAACGCTAAGAAAAGTTCGCAAAGATGAGAGCACACAGCAAACAATAACAACAACAAAACACGAACCAAAACAAACAAACAAATCAAATCACAAACAAATTGTTAGTAACGTTTTGTTGGGTCATAATTTCTTTCCGTCTCCTTGGGCTGGGGTCGCATATACTAAGTTTATCGTTACGTTGGTAACATTTCGCCAGATGAGGGAGTGCTCAAGAAAATGTCTCTAAATATTAATAATAGACAAAATTGATATAATAGTAATCTGAAAAATAAGATATTAAAAATAATGGTTTATTTGAAGCTATTTTTTTTTTGGTCATATTCATAATTTTTGGAAAAGTTTTCAAAGTTGGCATAACTTCAAATTTTTGGATATGTTTTTTTAAAATCTCAGTTGACATTTTTAGTAGGTCCTGACAAAGGAATTCCATTCGGAAAGAGGTGACGGGTTTCAAAGGTTTATGAGTTACCATTAAATATCCTGGAGTGGATTATGTGGGACAGTTGAAGACACTTTTTAGCAGCAAGTTTAAGGAAAATACTAGCATCCATACAGGATAGGTTGCCTAAAGAAACCACAGTCTGAGTGAACAACATCCAGGGTGGTATCGTTGGAGTGGCTTTTGGATACTAACTTTCCGGGTACCTATCGAATGAGAGCATCAGGAAACGGTACTGCATTCAGTCAAACCTCGGCAGTTGCCAGAGAAATTGTAACCAAAACCAAAATTCAAGGACTTCATCATCCACTTTCGCATTTACATTCGCTGTTAAAGCTATGATGTGGAGATTGGCTTATTATTGAACTTGGTTCTCTTAAGACCTCCCCTGTCACTTATTTCGCTTTGGTGTGCTCAACACTCAAGAAGACATAAAGATGCTTAGTATTACGACCTGGAGAAGCCAAGCAGAAGAACGAAGTGCTTGGAAATCACTTATTAATCGGGCCAAGACCAACAACAGGGTGTAGAGCCAACCGAAGTAAGTAAGTAAGTGCTCAACTCGTAATGAATGACAAAAATTCACGGGGGTGTTTTAATGTTTAGACCCTAGAGACTATTTATTTGCTTGTAAAGCCGCTGGCAATTACAAGGTAAAACCGCAGCTGGAAAATTGTATTTCTTTTTTACATGGAGTTGAACCTCTGTCAGACATTCGCATGGAGAATTATTAAAAAGGTGATATGGGTTCATGTGTTTGCGTAGCTCATGGCAAAGGGTCTTCATCTTATGTGGAATTATATCAGAGTACCCAAATACAAAATTCCGCGAAATGAAGGAAAAGTGTCCCAAACACCTTCATTCCCAAAAATAAGTAAAATATTCCCCAAAAAGCCAATATGGAAATGTTCCAAAAAATTCGGCGCAATTCCCTAATGGAAATTCGGTGCTACGATAACGGCGACGGACCGGTCGATGTTTTTTTAGAGAAAACTTTGGGATATTCTGTATTTTTGGTATCAATGTCGTCCCCTATTAAAAGCTATTTCCACAGCAGATTTTGGAGACTTTCAGAGTTAAACACTATAGGCCTATTTCCCATTTTAACTAAAAAAAAAATCCCCAAAAAGGCCAGTATGAAAATGGTCCAAAAATTTTTGTGAAATTCCCTAACAGAAAATGGGTGCTATGATAATGGCGACGGGCCGGTCGATGTTGATTTAGAGCAAACTTTCGGATATTGTGTATTTTTGGTTTCGATGTCATCCCCTATTAAAAGCTTCCACTATTTCCACAGCTGATTGGGGAAATTTCACGAATATTTTCTCAGACAAACACTATAGGCGTCTTCGCCCAATTTAAATGCCAATATGAACATTTTCCGAAAAATTCCCTCATGAAAAATCTGTTCTACGATAACGGCGATGGACTCGTTTTAAACAAAACTTCGGATATATTTTTGGTCTAAATGTGCAGATTTCACGAATTTTTTATTACTATAGGACCCAATTTAACAAAAAAAACCCCAAAAGCTTCCACTATTTCACAAATACTTTCTGAGTTAAATAGTATAGGTCTCTTTTCAAATTTGTTTGGGATATTTTTCATAACGAAAAATACAGTTGTTATTAGATTTGTTTTAAATCGTTTATATCTAAGGTCCTTTGGCAGAGACTGGTGGGTTATATCTAATACAACGATTGCTAAACGATTGTAGTCTTTTCCTGCCGTTCTAGTGTTACTTTCCGTAAAGATTTATTTCTTTTTGATAGAAAATTGAATGAGATGAAAAAACTGAGAATATTTAAAACAGTTAATGGGAGATTTCGCAATCACAGAGTTTTGCTTTCTTTCTGAGTCTCTAAACATGTTGTAGACTGTCAATTCGTAGAAATTAATTCCAATTTGCTTCTATTTAAACCAATGCCAATTATAGGGTGACTTCAAATGATTTCCTTTCATATATATGAACTTTCTTATGTTTATGATTCAGATATTGTATAATTTATCCTATTAACATATTCATATCAATTAATTACCCTACACCTCTTCAGGAATGCAATCACTAGATTAATTTGCCATGGCCACCAAAACGATTTCCCTACAGCAAACACAATTCTATAATAATCTCAACACTTCCCCTAAATACTCAACCAATTTTTGTTTTCAATCATTTTTGTAATCCATTACATCCGTCGTTATTGGTTTCTTTTTTTCTCTCTTCTGTTTGCCTAATGAAGCTGACATTTCTTTCATTTACAAACCTGATTGATATTTGATTAAATTATTATTTCAAGAAATGAAAAGGAAAACAAGCGGCAAACGGTTTCTTGTATGCCACAAAAACGAATAATACAACAACAACAACGAAAAAGCATTCCTTGAAACAAATGAATGAAATCAATCAATCAATATTTTGGTGGTTACTACCAGCGCGCCAACGTCACTAACCTTTGTTGGTATAACCAGCAAATGACTTAAGAACCAAACCTGATCAGTGGTAGTAGATCATCATCATCATCGCCGTCTCAGTCGTCGTCGTCGTCATCTTCTTCATCAAACATACACAGCAACTGAATCAGAAACGATCTTTAACTGTAATTGATTTATGATTTCATTTAACATTTCCAACAACAAGGAACGCGTATGCAAAAAAAAGCACAATTCATGAACTGACGTCGATCGGAATGGGGCAAACAACAACAACAACAAAAAACAAACATGAACACAGTATGCAAACACACACATGTGGTTTTTAAATAAAAGTCAAAGTCAAAGACCAAATAATTCAAAACAGCTTCAAACAATAAAAACAGAAACAAAACCAACAACGAGACAGAGGGACATACCACCGACCGCCGTACGTTCGGACGGACAGACTGGTGACCAGACAGTGAGTGAACATATGTGTACGTATGTATGTATGTATGTCTGGAATTATCGAAAGAAATCCAGTGGAATAAATTCTGTGCGGAAGACATGATTCCTACCGCCATTTTATGATGTTAATTTGAATAGATCTAAGAAAGGAGGCTGATCTACATTTAGTGTCTGCCAAACAGAATTAGGGCGAGATACATACATAATTGTCGGATATTATAAATTAGTTACATTTTGTTTCATTACAAAAAAATATAAAGAGAAAAATTAAAATTGACAATTAGCTGTTTTCTTTAATGTGATCCCTCCAAACCTTTACTGGTACAGCCAACGATGTGCAAGTTTAAAGGTCAAAGTTAAAAAAAATATTAAAACTAACACTGGTTACACCATAACGACTTGTATGGGTATTTTATTACTTACACACAAAGCTTTCTTTGAAACATTTGTTACCAACCATTACATGCCAATGGGAGAAAAATGTAAATATTTCTTCAGCTTATCTATCCATCGATTGCCTTTCCAAATCATAGAGCGACTCAGGTACTTATGTATAATTTTTCTCTGCAAAGAAATTTCAGCGATTACAATCTTGATCAATATATTCAGTTGGGAAATATTATCCTCTCTACCCAATGGTTTGGTGTCATTTGGCACATTCATCAATGGGGCAGTGCCAAATGGAAAGTCATTAAAAAATACCTGTGTGTGTGTGTATGTGTGTGTGAGTGAGTGAACGTTTGCTACTCCGATAATCTTAAGATATCTTTTTATGGAAAAAAAAACGAAGAGGGAAATTTTTTATGACTTTCATGGATTAAAATGACATCCATAGAATATTAAACCAAACAGCGTAACAACATGATAATCAGCAGCATCATTATTACCATCAGCACCAGCAGCAGCATCTTCATCATGTTCTTCCATTGTCCGAGTCATCGCCATCGTCATCATCATGATAATGGTGATCATTGAGAACACATTGCAATCGGTATCATATGATATGTCTGACCATGGCCATTCGCTAGAATATGGCAAATAATAATAATAACACTAAAAAAAAAAAATCAATCGTAAAAAATATTGAAATATAATTTGTACTACAGCAAACGTTCAAGTTGACCAAAGGCATTGAGGAGGAGCGGGGGGGGGGACGAGGACAATCTGACAAATACTGCCAGAGCGACGATCAAGAACTGAAACCTAATCTTTGTGCTTAAATCTATTTGGCAAACAACATCGCAACAAACATTCGAGGCAACACTTTCAGCTGATGGCCAATTGCCACTTATGAGTGTTGTTGAGTAAATCATCATACACACGAATGTTAGCTACAGGCTTAGCCAAAAGTGACGATACTCGCTCTCTATAATATTTAGAATTTCCGTTTATTTAAGCCGAAATGAAAGCAAAACATATGTTAAGAGATCACTACGAACACCTTAAACATGTGCGACATTGGGAATAAATCAAAATGTGGTTGATGTTAATATCATCACCTGAATACCATGGTTTCCAAACATCGACCATTACACATCGGTTCCAGTTATCCTCATTGACTCGCATCTTTCAACCGAAACACTTCTGCTAGATCTGTTTAAAACTTAATTTTGGCCAAAGAGTAAGAAAGGTGAGGTTTATTAGGCTCTAAGAAAAATGACCCAAATGCAAAATAAAGAATTCCCACAAATTGGAAAAAAATATTCCCCGAAAAGGCCAACATAAATTCCCCCACTGTAAGATGTTTATGGCGGCTTCGTTTTTAGCCTTATTTCTTAGAATTCACCGAATTAAAATGGAATTTATCTTTTCAGAGTAGAGTAGAGAGAGAGAGAGAGAGCCAGAGAAATGAATTTAAAGAATAAATCTGGAATAAGCGCCCCGGTAGGCGAGTTGGTAGCGTGCTTGCCTATCAGCGTGGTGGATGTGGGTTCGATTCCCACCAGAGGCTTTGGTCTGTCGCTGCAACAATCTAAAAACATATGGTCTGTGTCACCCGGTTTACCCTTGGACCCAAAAATTAGAATATAAATTTACTTTGTATTGTAATTAATAATAAATAAATAAAAAAATAAATCTGGAATTGTCCAAACTTTTTTAAGGGCTCTATTGTAGTTGACAAATTTTTGTACATGTTAAGCAAAAATTTTTAAATTTTTGTAGTGTCCACTTCTTTTTGATAATCTTGAAAAATCTAAACAACATACAAAAAAGGACAGTTTCTTAGATTTCTTACCCCACAATTATATCCCAAAAATCACAATTTTGACAACACAATTTCGGTAATATTATTTTATGGTGAATGTAATTAAATAAAACTAAGAGTCGGAGTCGAGCAAAATTTTCGACTCCACAGCCCTGGTTCTGAGTCGGCGCCGATTTCAAATGTAATTCTCTGAATTTAGAAAATCTTCTAAAATCCTTCTAGGATAAACAAATGGCACCACAAAGTCTCTCTAGGAGTTACAAATGGCACCACAAAGCAAAATGCTGTTTAAGGGAGTTACATTCAGATTGGGCTCATTTGAATTTCCGCAATTTAAAACAAATTTTCTCGCTCTGGGAATATACTAATTGAGCATTTGATTATTTTATTTATTAAAAAACATCACAAACAATGTATTTCGTAATAAAAAAAATTCGAACACCTTCGTGCCGTTGCTTTCGCTGCATCCAAATTTGTATTGATTTTCCAAACCAAATAGAATGCATTTCGGCCCTCCCTGTAAAGGCGGCCGAAGGTAGATATGAACATGCCATAGACACAACAACAAAAAGAAGTATATTCTACGTTTACACTGCACGGTGTGTGAGCGTGCGGTTGTCTGTGACTGTACATTTGAATGGATGTTTGTGTTTAGAATTACGGCAGTATCAAAAGACAATTTGTATGGATATCTGTTAGAATATCCAAATACAATTCCAATGTGGCATGCAAGAAGGGAAAGATACGTGGCTGCAATACACAGAGACGCTTAGGTTGGTTGGTCGGTTGCTTGGTTGTCTATCCAACTGTCGCTTTGTCAAATTATGCGTTTTGTACGGTACGACCGAGTGTGAATGGCAATGTATGTATATTTCTATAGCGCAGACTGTGTGTGTGTGTGTCTGTGTGTAAACGACCACATGTATACACACTTTGTATATTTGTATTGCAGAAATCACAACAACTTGTAACTTCCTGCATGCGTAGGTTGTTATGACAAGGGATGGGCAGGCTTAATGTAATTGCAATAAGATTCTATGACTCCTCAAATGTTTTTTTAGAGCTTTCCCCGGATAGACGGCCACGATGCCTGACTGCCATCCAGCCATCCAATGGCTGGAGTGTTTGACTGCTGCATAGTCTGTATGTACGTTGTTCGGAATCTCGCCTAGTCTCACATGCTTACACATGTAAAGTGTTAAGTAAGACATGCCACAGATACATATTAGCGGACAAACGTACATTCTTACGTAGACTCATAAAAAAAAACACACACAGAAAATGTCATTAGAAATGAAACATCGTATAGGTTTTCTAATAACGCATCCAACCACCACCGGGAGAGACACTGGCAAAATAGAAAAGAAAAACGACCAAGTACCCAACAGACAGACAGTTAAGGAACAGTACCCATACCTTAGCATAAATAAGCCGGGACCGTGGAACGTATAGTCAGCCAGACAACAATGTTGGCCGCCGCAGCCTGTTGTAAAATGTGTAAATTTAATATGTTTTTGAGAGCGATTTTAAAATGTTCGAATCACTCTTATCCCCATGGATTCGTTCGGGATCCCTGTGCGTGTATATGCGAGTTCAACAAATTGTTCTTTATGTTGTTGGGGGTCTTTTGTGTTTTTTGTTTTTGGTAGGTAAGGAACGGGTACGCGTAAGTACATAAATTTCAGTTTTATAGATTTCGTTTGGGGACTTGGTCTGTCTGGCTGAGTGTGTATGTGTGTGTGTGCATTTTTTGGTTAATGTTGTAACACAAAATATCAATTGGCAGTTTTGGCATTTAAACATGACATGTTTGGCGACTTGTTTTCTTTTGTTTGTTCTTTTTTTTTTTTTAGGGTAAACAGCTTTCCAGCTTTGGTATAGAAGGAAGTAGGAAATAATGTTGGAATTTGGAATCGAGATGTTATTACACACACCCTGTATTGTAGATGTAAATTGACGATTTTCCAAAAGTACTAAACATATAGATTATGTTCCGGCGTTTGTGAAGCGATTTGGATCCATATGGAAATTAAGTAACGATTTGATTCGTCGGAGGTGTGAATGTAACCCCACCTATTCTTTAAAAATTCGGGAGTTTCAAAGGCTCAACAAATCAACAAAGTAGATGTTAATGCACACAAGACCCAGTGCTGTTTGTTGTTACACAAATGTTCCACCGATCGTCGTCAATCTCTGTGGGTGGTGTGGGTAAAGACAAATGATATTCTAGGGCTATATATTCGAAATGGAATATAACGCCCATATATGGGCAGGGATAGTCAAAGACATTTTTGCCATCTATAGTGTCTAGAGGAGTATGGCATCATACTCTATTGCATCTCTTCCAATTGGCAACCCTCTGAGTTTTAACCAAAAGATATTATGTTGTAAATAGATCGCATCGGTCCGACTAATGTGGTCTATTATTATGTCGTAGGTTACACGGAGAAGTAAAAATGGTCTCTATAACATATTCTACAAAATATGTTTTCTGGAAACATATATGTGTTTACAGCTGCTGCAGATATAAATATGCTGGGGTTAAGAAGCAAAAACATGTTAGAACATTTTATCTTTTATTTATTTTATTTATTTATTATTAATTACAATACAAAGTAAATTTATATTCTAATTTTTGGGTCCAAGGGTAAACCGGGTGACACAGACCATATGTTTAGATTTTTGCAGCGGCAGACCAAAGCCTCTGGTGGGAATCGAACCCACAACCCCCACGCTGATAGGCAAGCACGCTACCAACTCGCCTACCGGGGCGCTTGTTAGAACATTTTATTTTAACAAAAATGTGTGAGTACATATGATCATATGATTATTAAATATGCTAGAATTGTGCCTCGAACATATAAGTTTGTGTTCAAACATAATAGGCTTAGACACAAATATACACATACTTGTATGTGTAACATTTTTTTAAAATATTTTTTTTTTACTTATTTAGCAGGAAACGTAGATGTGTTTCAAGCAACTGCATATATGAAAATGCTTGGGTTGATTTTTAAGAATGCTAGAATGGTGTCTCAAACATCTATATGTTTGTGTTCAAACATAATACGCTTAGACACATACATATATACATATGCTTGTATGCAAATATTTATTTATTTATTAATTACAATACAAAGTAAATTTATATTCTAATTTTGGGTCCAAGGGTAAACCGGGTGACACAGACCATTTGGCTAAAATTTTGCAGCGACAGACCAAAGCCTCTGGTGGGAATCGAACCCACAACCCCCACGCTGATAGACAAGCACGCTACCAACTCGCCTACCGGGGCGCCTGTGTATGCAAATATATTTTTACAATATTTGTTCTCAGTTTAACATATAATTGAAATAAAACAAAGTATATGTGAGATATAATCGAAATTTGTTATTGGTTTAAAAGACCTATCGATGCCATTATATATGGAAATGTTCTCCTCGGCTGGGTAATGATCTGAAACACGTCCTTCTCACGGTAATATGTAATCATGACCTAAAATTCATACAAAACAGTTATTTTTTTGGGAAGCATTAAAGGCTCACGTTCCAAATTCGACAATTTTTCATTGTTGACGTGCCCATTCATCAAAAGTGGGAAAGGATTGTGGAACGTTGCCCGAACGGAATGACCATTTTAATAAAACAATGTTATCATTTAAATGGTGATTTGGCAAAACAGAGGTTTGGCCGATTAGTCCGAAAGATAGGAATGTCCTTTTGAAAGACCCTTTATTTACTGCAAAATTTTCTCCGCTGGGTTATCTTTGAACAGACGTATGGAAGAACCAATCCCAGAGGAACTTCTTCACTGGTCTATGACCAAAATTGTTTGGTCAATTTCTGTTTTTATTTCTTGTTTCTCACCCTCCCCACCCCCACCATTTTATACTGATTTCTCATTCATTCTACAAAAACTACTTCTTAAATATTATATGGACAGAATAGATATGCTGATTTATAGCTGAGGTATTCAAAGTTCATTGTTAAGGCTAAAACAAAAAGAAAATTCTTTATTTTATTTTAGTTATATGTACATTTAGAATTTCTTTCCTTAAATCATTATTATTATTATTATTTGGTTGTTCGTTCGTTTTGTTTCTCTTATCCACCAGGAGTTGTGAGGGGGTTCCTCAGAGATAACGACCGAAACCAACAATAGAAAAATGCCCAACACAATCTATGGACAAAAGAAAAGTTGAAGAAAACAACGACAAAGACAACGACGACGACGAGGGAAAAACTAAATATTTTTAAGGCTTTGTAACAGCCCACACTATTAACAGTTTTTTTCTTTACTCTGTACAGCGTTTTCTCTGTTTCGTTTTATTCTTACTGATGCGGTTGGCCTAAGCTAAAGTTTTGGATGTTGTTGGTAACAAATGTTATTTCCTTTGTTAATGTTTTTTTTTTTTGGTTTCGGGGAGATGACAGAGTGAGAGAGAGGAAACATTTGCTTGCAAATGTACATTTGTATGTAGGTATGTTTGAACATTTGTCCCATGGGCTACTATCAAATAACCAAAATCAATAATAATTCAAACAATTATTATTTACCAAATACTGCCCATACACACACACACACACACAACAATCTGCAAATGCATTCAACAGCAGAAATTCTACAAGAAAAAAATTCGTGTTTTTGTTGTTGTTGTTAGTTTGCAACTTTGTTCTTTGAAGCATCGATAGGTTGGTGCCTTTGCGGGGACACTGTAGCAACTTGTAACATATTCGGGCGATCTCAGACACACACGCGCGGTCTTAGGCCGACAGACAGACAGACAGTGTTATACACGCCTTTAGAAATTATGCGGAAACGCAAGTCACAGTGACATTGGCTGTTCTAACGGAGATAAAGAACCCCACAAATTATAATGGACACATATGCACATATATCAAAACAACCACTGTTTACCCTACACGAAGCTGTGCTTTGGTGTGCGTCGTTATTAGTTTTTTAAGTCATTATCTAACATTGTACCTAATCGAATTGCTGGTAGCGGTTTTCGTGCGATTTTCATGATATTTGACTCCTAAGGCTGAAATAGAGATATGTGATGCCATCTGTTGAAGTTTTCATGTGGGTGCTTGCGACAAAATAAAAAGGTGTATTTACGAGTATGACATTGGTCAATATCGGCTGAAGATTTGACAACAAACATTCATCTGAACACCTATAAAGTATAAAGCAAGATTTTTAAGCATTTGATGTTAGAAATAACAGATTTTTAGGGAATGAAATCTTTATTTAGTTCTTAAAGATTATTTCAAGCAAATGTTGAGCACGGCCGCTCTTCCGGGGGGTCCATTCTAAAATTATGCAATTGGTACCTCTTTTTGCTACATTTCACCCGGTACAATGTTGTCCTCCAAGGACAGAGAATTTACATACAAACATGTAAAATTGAAAAATAAGAAACATTTTCAACTTTGGAAATATTTCTGAAATATAACCAATAGTCCGATTTTTAATATTACTACCTTAAACTAACGTAATACAATAATCCTTGCCAGTTTTGTACAGAACTCAATTGTTTTGTAACAAGATCACTAGTTACAGACTTTTAGCCAATGGAAATGGATTCAATACCACTGTTCGCCAGCCCTTAAACTGCACCACGGTTTATTGCCAGCTCTTGAACAGACTTTTTCTTCACTTAGGACCAAATTCGGCTCAGGGACATAACCGGCGAAACACATTGTTCAAAGACCAAAAAATTTGACATCAATGATTTGCAAACGTTGGTCGTTGGCAATGTCTGCTCAAACAATAGACAGAAATCAGCCAGATAAAGGTTCAAAATGCAATATACAGCACAGCTTCTATAACTCGAACATTCATAAGTCGATGTTTTTTTTAGTTGAAGCACTTCGAGTGGCAGTTAAGGAGACAAATTCCCGTAAACAATTTTATAAGTAATTCCATAACTCAAAGTCTCCGTAAGTCTAACTTTTCTATGGGATAAAGGTGGTTCGAGTTATGGAAGTATGACTGTATTCGTTTTTTGTCCTGATTGTTTAAAATTGAGTGTGCTACCAAATGTGGGTGTGTAAATTTCAGCTACCTACTGATCGTAGTAAATTCGATGTAAAGCGCCTTGGAGACGATCAAATAATTCCATCAATCGGTTGTGTGTGTGCCTCTAATCGGGTTTCGTCGGCTACACGTACACGACGTCGGCAATGATTGACATAAAAAACAAAATTTTTTTATATTTTCGTTGATGGCGTTTTCGTTGATGGTCTCCAGTTACGCTTGTCAAGCATGACTCATTTAGTAGTAAAAAATTGTGCGAGATGGACAAGTGCGCGGGATTCTCCAAAAGATTCTCGTGCGTAAACCGATGTGGTTCTTTGAACCAATTTTGCATCCACATTTTCTTTTTCTGGACTTCTTTTTCTTTTATTAACCCTTTCCGTGTCAAAAAAAATTTTAGTCCAGCTAACAATGCGAAAATTTGAATTTAGTGTAATATGATGACGCTGATGCTGGGAAAAATAATAATTCTTGTTTTTGGTGGTCACAGCGGCTTTTAGAGGATGATAATCCTAAATGTCGAGAACCGAAAAACAACCACCAAAAGGTCCCGCTTTATGTTTTTTTAATTTTTTATTTAGAAAACATTTTTTTATACCTCTATCAATGCTATTTATACTGGTCGATATCGTTCGATGACTCAATATATTATTTTTTGTGTTTGTAAAAATATCAAAATTTGGCTGTTTTTACAAACAAAGTGTCAACTTCTTAACAATTCGTTTAAAAATAACAAAACAAAGCGAAGACCTATTACGATAACATTTATAAATAGCATAAGTATCGGCATTTCATTTAAAACAAAAAAAAATTAATAACTGTAAATTAATATATTGCAAAAGTCTATAGAAGTAGAGTACATTAATTGTCAAATATATTTGACAAATCCAACGAAAGGGTTAAAATTGCAGCACATGCTAACAAAAGCAAATCTTCTTCCTCCGACGACGACATATCAAACGAACACAAAACGAACAAAAAGTGATGTTAGCGGAGTGCAGCAAAAGTAGTATGAAAGTTTCAACCGAACACAACGAAGTCAAGCACAAAGTGATGATTGCCGTATTTTGTGGTGCGTTTGCGGGCAAAACACGAAGGCACACACTAATACATATGCACGCGATTGATGGAATTATTTGATCGTCTCCAAGGCGCTTAAGCGGGCAACTCGTTTAACCTTCCACTTTACGAACAAGAAAGCTAATATGAAAGCTCTGTAAAACTTTTCTAGCACAAAATACATGAACGTTACTATCTTTACATATAATTTAGATATCAATTATTATAATATCCCTAAGGTGTTAAGGAACGTGCCAGTAAAAACCACGAATCGGTTCAATTCCTACTTAGATGAGGCAGATTTTTTTCCGGCTCATGTTCTTGGACATGCACATAAGCCAGTATTCGGCTTGTTGTGCGCTAACTGGAATGGTGCCGAGAAGTTATTTCAGGAACTCTGTACTATTGGCATACTCCTTCATTGTTTTCCAGCCTGCGTCCCTGAGTTGGGTAAAGTCTTTTAAAAGAGTCATTTCCCAAGATACGAACGCTTGGCAATTGCAGACGAAATGCTCCAATGTTTCGTCATGCTCGCGGCATGGCCCACATACTCTATTGTCTACTACTCCTATTTTGTGTAGATGTGCTTGTATGCCTATGTACCCTCTTAAGATACCTATGATCTTGCTAGTTTCAGTTTCAGCAAGGTTTTGGTTTTATCCACGTTTGGTTCACCCCACAAGTGTCTTGTCATTTTCCCAATGGTTTCACTATTCCCTGGCGTGATATGGGCGTCTGTCGCCCATCTTTTTAGCTCAGAACGCATAGCTCCGAAAGGCTTCGCATTCTCTAGGTTTATTGTTCGACAGTCTCTGGCGCGTAGGGCCAAAGTATTGGCTTTACTACGTGATGACCAGGCACCCATATGAGGCGTATTGTGCCACGTCTAGAGTAAGAGTTAATCGTCATTCAAATCTAAAACTGTCCTTGATTTTACTGTTCTAGACGTTGTTGCTTTAATAGCCAATTGGCTATCTTTAAAAATATTTTGATTTGTTGGTCTTGTGTTGGCGCTGAGGCAGCTTACACACTCTGTAATTGCTCGGATTTCGGGCAGACGGAAAGTTCGGTTTGCGGTTCTTCGATGTAAAGTCCTTGCCCCGTCCCTGTTCGATTTCTAAGTAGATACCTATTGTATAAAAGTATGAGGATGTAATAGGTTTAGTCCCGGATAAGCAGATCTTAATGTTCTCCCCGTTAGTATAAAACCCTTTCGGTTCTATACCAGCCATCACTTTATATCCATTCTCCTTCCCACTTGTGGAACATAAATTCAAAACTAAATAACTTTCCGTTTAACGATACACCATAGATTTTATTTAGTTTTATTCTCATAAATCCAGCTTTATTAACTAATACGATTATTATAATTTATATTTATTTTAATGTTTTGTTTGCCTACTTTGTAAGTTTTCTAATCTATGTGTGTGTGTGTATTTTTTTTTCATTTCCCTGTTATTTATTTTCATTACAGGTGAGTGTCTAAATTATTGTCGTCGGCTTTTTGTCTTGGACGTTGTAGTGAGTGAGTGATATTTTAGTTTTTTGAAAGTTCACATAAATGTTGGCCTGTGTTGATGTGTGTGTGTGTCTTAGACCATAACTAATCTGTATATGAATGTTGACGGTTATTGGTGGCTTATTATAGTCATTAAGGTACGTCATTTTGTTTGGTACTGGAGGTTATAGTCGCCACATACCACATATAACATCGGCATAGACATCGACATCGCTTCAAATGAAAGGAAGGTGTGTATTTGTTTTATTTATTGACAATGCTGTAGTATTTTTTTATTTGTATTGCCTGGTTTTGGGTGGAAACATTAAATTGTTATTATTTGTAGTTAGTTTTCGGGGAGGGGGAAATTATGATATTTTTTTTTTTGCACAAAGAAGATGAAAATTAATATGTATTTGTCGTTGTGGTAGTCTTTGTCAGCTACTTTCAAATGGTTTCCATTAAAAGTGCTCAACTTTCACAAAATGGTAGAGAAAGGATAGACACTTTTGGAGGAGCAACAATTTAGAATGGTTGAGGCGATTGCCCTAAACATACATTAAATATCAAAAGATCTCGAACGGCCTCTGTCAGCTCATCAGACCAAAATCAGCAATTATGTTTATTGACCTGACCAACCCATGAATTAAGTCTGTGCTGTCAAAAAGTCCAAGTTCGAAAAAAGTTTGGCCACATTGAGAACCATACGTCTGAAAAAACAGCCGTTTTAGGTGACCCTCTCGCCAATTTTCAGCTCCAAGTTACCCTTAGTATCGGTACATCTGATGTCTCATATGACACTCTCGAGCAGCCATCTGAGTAGCCCCTGACTTCTTTAAATTAATTGAGCTCTAACTGGTTCTATTTTCTTCAAGTCATCAAACTCATGCTGTCTGCATCGCTCCTTCCACCAGGTCTGCTGCACTACCCGTTCTTCCATTTATATTTTAAGAATGAGCCCATTAGGCACATCATCTTCTAGGTCATCGGGTCTACGACACAACGTAACCTTTTCCTTTCACTTCACACATCTTAACTCAGTGTTAGTTATTACTCAACCCCAATTAAATCCAACAAACTATTATTCTAACATTTCTACGATTCCATTTGCCTCAGTCCATGACTGAGCGTCTTGTCCGACTGCCATTATCAATCGTTTAGACTTACATTCTTTAACAAAAACGCGTTCCAATTCAATTTAAAATCCCATTTTTTTTTTCCGAAAAACCAATCACTGGTTCACATGATCTTTCAAAATAAAATTGATGGCGTGAATAAACTTACAGCCAAATTTAAAGTGTCCACAGCAATAATCCATATAAATAATCAAGTTTGTGTCGTAAGTCTTTTGTCCTCTATCATTCTGTCGCACAGCTCCGCTTGTTAATTTGAAAATGTCAGCCGCAACTAGAACATAACTTGTTAGCTCAGTACAGCAAAGTTTGGGCCTTAAGTCTTTCGTTGTAAAAAAAAATACTTGTCAGAGGAGTGGCAAAAATGTCAAAATTTTTATGCGATTCAGACACTTTATTAAAGACATCATAACTTTACAATGGAAACAGCCAACATTTTACATCCGTTCCTTTTCATTGTCTAGGACATTGATGACAACGACAAATCTGTCTCCCCAAAAATTAAAAGCAACTGAAATATTCTCTCAACATTCCGAAAACAGCATAAATATTTCGAGAAATTGCTCTATAACTGATATGTAATGTTGACTTTTATAGTCAAAACAATAAAAGGAGGGGGGGACATGAAGAAAAGTCATAAAAGGCAACAACTAAAAACCGGCGACAATGCTGGAACACGTTAAACTTCAATGAAGCCAGTAAGGTTGATGTTCATAATGATAATCATAATCACGATCACCGCCAAGATCAGCATCATCATCATCGGCATCGGCATCATCGTCACATTGCTGTTATTCTTGTTGCTACGGCGACTGATGATGACGGCGATAATGATGAAGATGAGTATACAATGACTGTTGTTATCAGGCAACAATGTTGCAAACAGCAACATGTTACAACACTACATGTGTAACAAACAGTATGAGCCCGCCAATAACATGGTACAGCGAGCGGCGGGAAAAAAATGATCCCAACGAAGTGTCGGATTTTATGATCATTACTACTATTCTTCATATGAACATTGGCTGCTTTGCTTATAACCATCACCGAAAACCGCATCATACCAGAGGAACCACAGCGTGGATATTCAAGGGGTAACGTGGTCACAACGTGGTGATGACGAGATGGTTGTTTTTTTTTTTTTTTAGAAAGAAAGGCTGATCCGTTTTGTATTGTGTGCCTTAGTTCTGTCCAAAGGGCGAGGGATGAGTGATACGGTTTGTAATAAATGTAACAAATGTAATGAATTGACCACATTTGGTTCGGATTTAAAGCTATATATTCAAAACAGGGACAGGTGTACAATTTTATATTTTAAAATGTTTATAATTTGATTACTGGTTTTGAACGATTCTCATATTTCTTGCTGTGCTTCCGACAGAGTACATGGTCCAAGGGATTAGCTCAAGTATGTATCAATTATTCTTTCCAGATTGTTGTTGGTATAAAATCCTTTGCTTTGTTGTGAAATGCCTTTCTCCCTTTGGGATTGAAGACTATCTTGTATGCGGTCCACCGCCAGAGGATTAAAGATAGTCGATCAGGCTGTGAAGATTATCAATAGCCGTGGCATTCATATCGTCATGTTCATCGGACTATCCTAAGTCCGCTGGGATAATACCATCCATCTGACGTAGACACCCTAGAGATGTGGGATATCAGTACCGATTCATACTAGGAAATTTTACTTGGGGTAAATTTTTGTGATCCCTTTTGAACTCAACACTTGTGTTCACACTAGGAAATTCTTTTTGGTAAATTATTTGTTTTTCTTATTGCATTTTCAAATACAAATGACTTTCAAAATACGAAAATCACAAAAGGAATTGCTTTCAAAATACGAAAAACACAAAGTTTTTCCTTTCCCCTTACTCCTCTTTCCTACAATCTAAAAATTGCGGCAATTACAATTTTCGTTGTGTGAATCGGGACTTTCCAAGTGGTAGCTGACATAATTTTAACTGGCTTTTATTTGAAATAGTACTTTCTTGAAAAACAGTTCCATTTGGTCTGTGGATCAACAAAAACATTCAATGTTAGCTTCAAAGAACATCCACTGATGGTATACATATTTTGACTATTTCTTTTGCCTTCACTTTTCTTACCACCCTCATATTTGTTAATATTTCACTGGCACAAGCAGAGCTTTGTTTCATCTGTTTTCAAAATGTTTCCATCTTCTTAACTTCAAATCATGTTAAATAAAGTGGCCACCTTAGCGATCACATTGTATTTATGGCTGCAACCACAGATCAACAGAGCCATACTTCCAACAACAAACAGCAACTGGAGTCATACCAGACGATCAACAACAACAAGAGTAAAAAATACCCTACAACATTCAGGGCAATACAAGTGTATGGATTTTTTTGAAACAGGGATACATCTAATATTTGATAAGAATTGTTGACCAAAAATACACAAGAAAAATTAATAAATCCCAAAAATATATAAAAAAAAATCGCCCAAAATGTCGGCAAAAAATTCTGGAAAATCCCTCAAATAATTTATAAAAGCTGATCTGATAGCCATTGCTGCTAGTTCTCTGTAACTTCTTTAATCTTAATAATATTTTCGGAGGATTAAAAATAAATAAATATAAATATAAATAATAATCTTAATATATATTTACCCTCGACACTGATTCACTGATACACTGATACACTGATACACTGATACACTGATACACTGATACACTGATACACTGATACACTGATTCCCTGATTCACTGATTCACTGACTCTGTCACGCAGTACGTAGGAATTTAAATAGGCATTCTATAATAATTCTATAAATAATAATAATAAAAAAAATATTTTTTTTTTTTGGACAGAAATTGTGTTTTCCCCAAATTTTTTTTTCCAAAATTTTTTTTTAAAATTTTTTTACAAAATTTTTTTTTTCCACAAAATTTTTTTTTTCAACAAATTTTTTTTTTTCAAAAAAATTTTTTTTTTTCAGCAAACATTTTTTTTTTCAACTAAAATTTCTTTTTTCAACAAACATTTTTTTTTTCAACAAAATATTTTTTTTCCCACAAAAATTTTTTTTTCAAAATTTTTTTTTTTTTTTCAACAAAATTTTTTTTCCACAAATTTTTTTTTTACAATTTTATTTTTTTCCGAAATTTTTTTTTACAAAATAGTTTTCTCAAAATATTTTTTACAAAATTTTTAAAATTAAGTAACAAATACTTTCTCAAGCAAATTAACGGGCGCCATAGGCCCATTACAACTTACTAGTAATAAATATTTCCCTTGATATTCCATGTAGGAACAGACGAGGAACTTCTCGCGAATCAGTGAGCTGTGTACGATATGATTTTGTTTACTCACTGACCGGTACCTACAGTTTAAAGCCGGTACCAAACGGCTAAGGCTTTTCTAGAGAAGTTTTACATGACTTAGAGATTACTCTCTTAGTCGTAAAGCCGCCAACATTTACGAGTTGGAAGCAGCCGCTGAAAAATGATTGATGGTCTTACTCGGTTTCGAACTCGGGTTCTTCTGTGTGATAGTCGCACACACTACCTACCACACCACGACAGTCCACAAATAAATAATAATAATTTATACAAAATTACTCAAATTTCTATACAAATTTGTATAGAATCCCCTACATGACCTAAGTCGTGTATGCCACAAAGCACCCAAAACTGTACAGAGCATCGCTTGGTCGGCATAGACCGCCCGTAAAACTGTAACACTTGTATCCTCTACATTTATAGAGTCCACCATTTGTAGTATGCGTTTGAATTTGGTTGACTTCTTGTCTGTGTGTGTTGCATCAATGGTCATAGCTCGTTGGAGCTCAACTATGTTTGCCATGCAACATTTTTATTAAACAAACAATGTTTGGACCGAAAGCATAGAACTGAACTGCGCTTACTACACGAACGATTGTCTACACCTAGGAGAACAATAAAAGTTGGCGATGAAAATGCAGTGCCTTCATCTCGGGTCTGTTTGGTTTTTTTTTTGTTATGGAGGAGCAGAAAGGTACAATGTCACACTGTTTTTATAGTTTTATAACTTATGAGTTATAAAAATGTTGTTTACTAAAATCATGCCAAAGGCTGCGGAAATGTTTCGACTTTGTTGATTTTTCGTATTTCGCTTAACAATGATATTTATTTGTGTGGTGTATGGCATTTTGGGTTTTTGCAAAAATTTGCATATAAATGTTTGTTTTCCACTCATTGTTGTAAGAGCTGATGTCGGCTGGTAAGCTGACTGACTGACGGGCTTTGGTGGTGGTTTCTAAACATCTTAGTAAATCATGAATGTCTCATAACTCCTTCAAACCGCCACCACCAACGTCACCGTCATGGCGACCACAATACAAAACATTCAAAGTTCTGGTGCTTGATTCGAGCCAAGATCTTGCAGTTTGGTCCAAGCGTGTATGTGTGTGTGTGAGTGTTTGTTATGCAACCTTAAATAACATATAAATTTTTCTAATCCCACCTTGACATTAAATCTACGCATTTAAATGTTTTTTTTTTTCTTTCGCTGCCTTCATTCTTTCGTTGGTTTATTCACATTTGTGGCACATAACATTACCCACAATAAACACTACTCCACCTCCAGGTTTTTCGCGTTGTTGTGTTAAACAATCTTTACGAAAAAAAATGCATAAAAAAACGGTTTGATTTTCCTCTCTCCTAAATAACTTAAAAAAATCTTGGAGTGGTTTTTTTCTTATTTGGTATTCGCAAAATGTCTTAAGTAAAAATTACGAGCTCAACGTTTAACGTTCTGGTATTTAAATACAGACATATGTATGTAGTTGTTCGGCAAAAGGGGTGACAATGTTGAGGTGATGGAATGAAATAAAATTAAAAAAAAAAAAATTTATTTATTTATGTTATTACTTGTCCGAAATTGCTCGACTTCGACTTCAGCTGTTCAATAAAAAAATTTCGAATATTAACAGATTAACTTATTTTCAATACATTTTATTTATTTTATGGGAAATGTAAGTAAATAAAACTCGGAGTCAGTATCGATGTCGAAACGTCGGTGTTTTCCATTCATGTTCGGAAAAGAGCAATCAAGACTTAAGGAAAGGCCCGACGGCGCTCCCAACAAAGAACCTACAAGCTACAATGACAAGAGTACGGTTTTGAGTCTGGTCGCCTGACCATTCAAATCGAACGATCTAATATGTTCCAAAAATTATTGGTTCACAGATTTTTTTTCTTTTTCATTTTGATAACTGTGGATTCTAACACCTTCTTCCATTTTCATTGGCCATTTCACCCAGCCGCCTTCACATTTTTTCAAATTACTTCGTGTGTTAAAAAATTATAAGCGCTTTCCATCCGTACCTTAACTGCCAACACATCTGTCATTCCAAAATCGCAGACAAAGCCAAACATCCTGCTTTGTTCGAAAGCATGTATGTGTTTGAATGTGTGTGTGTGTGTGTATGTGATATAGTTTTGTTAAGATAACTTGTCTAGTTTGTTATTGTCGCAATTTTGTGGCAGTCAGCATGTAAATAGAAAAAAAACCAACATGCATGTGGCACGCATAAGCGTATCAAATTTAAATGAATTTACTTTTGTTGTTGGTTTGCTTCTTCTGCGCCCGACTCTTTGTAAGTAGTGTATATGCCACATATCATGGCATACAACTGCTGTACATGTGTGTGTGTGTGTGCATGTGTAAATGAATGAGTTTGTGGAAAATTCTTTAGGTTATTGCATGTTTAAGCTTTGGCAATAAAAGTTATAAACAGAAAATGCTCACTTTAAACTGTAGCAAAATAGATCAATAAATTTCTCAAAACATCATTTCCCCCAGCAACATTGTGGAGAAAATTGCATTTCCAATTTCCCGCGCCGCTCCAGATTCAAATGCGGGAAGGAAATGAAATGGGGGAATTTTAGCTGTTTGGATAATGCGACAGACTCTGAGAAGATGGTGGGGAGAAAGATGATGAGGAGGATGGTTGTGATGTCGGCTACTTAATGGAGAAATCATAGTAAGCGATAAATTTGTAGAATCGAGGATATTGATTAGGAGAAATACAAAACGGGGAATTTGCTAAGCAGCATGGCAGCGATTAGGGACCAATCAGTGAGTAAACTGTTCCCATGTTGTCTGTAACAAATAAGTGGAAGTAGCTTATTCGACTGATATAAGAAAGTCAAAAAATACCAAAAATTCCGTTCTTATATGCGATTTTTTCCTATAAACAATTTTTGTTAAAAAGAAAGCAACACAAGCTGTTTTTGCCTAACCTTCTTGTATGCGTTCTTTTCTTACAAGAGAAGTTCTTATATTCGTTACTTACTGTACCACGGATAATAATGAGTATCCGGTAGTTGATCTGGCCTGACTTGAAGTATTATGCTAAGCAGCAAAGTAGCGATTCGGAACCCATCAATAAGTAAACTGTCCCCATGTTGTCTGCCACAAAAACTGGGAGTAGCTTTTTTTTCCTTTCTGGTTAGGGGGTCTGACTGGAGACTTGAATCTGATACCATGGATAGTCATAAGCGGTCAAAATTCCTAGTACCTTAGGTATCCGCTTATGAGAGAGTACACTGTATATGTATTTAATTTGCCCTTTAAAGAGATGACTTAAACTAACCTTCCATCTATTATATTTCAACTCCGGTTAATTTTTGCTGACATTGATTGATAATTTATAAATTGTCTCACTTATTTTCATAATTTAATTCATTGGCTTTATTTCCACATTTACTTTGTTGCCTTCCGTTTTACCCCCATTTCGTTGGCATTTCAATTGAATTCACCATTTCACTTCTCATGGCAATTTTCACTTTTTTCTTATTCCAGCAGTTACTGCTCAATTAGCCCTAGTTCAAAGCAATTTACTATTACCTTGTGATTTAAAGATTTTCTTAGGTACTTTTTTCCCCTCATCACCAAAAGACTATCACTTTTCTGTAAATTTCCTGCGGTTTTTTTGTTTCGTTTCATTGATTTTATGCCCCCTACTCGTCATAACGAAATGTAGCAACAACTTTTTCGACAAAAATATAGAAAACTCCAGAGAAGACGAGAAAAAAAAAATAGACAAACGAAAACAATAAATCTACAGCTAAAGGCCATAAGAAATTAAAGTTGTGTTTTTGCTTTGCCACAATAGTTGATGCCTTTAACCGACAATTTTCTGCAGAAATGAACAAAGAAAGGAAAAAAGCACACACACCGACACAAAATATTCAATAATTTTCTGCCATTCACTAAAATATTGATTTTAAAGCGAAAAGCCACCATAAAAAAGCGGGAGAAATTTTCAAAGATTTTCTTCGTTTTCTTGGGTTTCTTCTAAACGAAGAAAAATTAAATCTTCGAAGGAGTAGCAGCAAAGTCGTTTGTTTTATTGACCTCTTGCCAGTTGTGCCCTCTTTTGTAGGCGGTCTTTTAGTGCAGTCCTGCTGTTTGTAACATTTTGTAAGAGAAAGAATACATTTTGTGGATTCAAGTAAAATTCGAAGATGATTTTGCGAGCATCCTCCTATGGTCTGCCCTTTAAGGGTAAGATAGGTGTCTCTTGATGGTAGACGTAGGGTTGTATAGTTGTAACCAAAAGTAGACTTTTCGACCTTTTGACTTTTTCAGAAATTTAAAAAGTCGTTTTTAGGACTTTTCGAGTTTCTGTGAATTACAACTTGATTTAAGTCGACTTTTTGACTTTTTTTTATTGAAAAAAAAAATAAAATTTTTCAAACTTATACAAATTCATGTTGAAAACGTAACAAATGGTAAAGAAAAAAAAATATCAATTCAGTTCCACTTTTGTAGTATGTAAAAGAAAAAGTCTACTTTGATTTGAACCACACTTATTTACTGACTTATTTCCCTTAATATTCCATAAGGGAACAGACATTTACCATCGGTTACAGTAATTACAGTATTCTCAGTATAAAAGTTGTCAAAAATCAATTTCATCTCCTGTAAGCACTTGGAGAAGAACCCTGGCATTACATTAAGTAACAGCAATTACACCTGGTCCGGACTTCTTTAATTTAAAGTATATCGCTCATTGTCTTTGAAGTTCTTTGAGCTCCTGAAGAAGCGAACCATATTACAGCAATGGTGTATTGTCAATATTGTCCGCTTACTCATTACAACATCTCACTTCAGCGGTAACTGTAGAAACTCATGTCCAGCAGCAGTTTCTGGTTGCATTTTATTTCCATTTGGACAATTTTCTAAACGGTGTGACCAAAATATCTAATGGCTGCTATAATATTTGCTCTACTGACCGACAAAACATATTTTCAATTAAACTAAAAAGTCGACTTAATTTTTCACCATTATTGTAGGAAAAAGTCGATTAATCGACCTGTCTCGATTAGCTTCGCAGTAGCGCTACCTGTCAGCCAAATATTCTATGACCTTGGTGACGGTGTCCGAATGTCTTGCCCCTTAAGAGTACACAAACAGACTCGAGGGCCTTACCAGGTCCAAAACAATATTTTATACAATTTATAAATAAGACGCAAACAAAATAAATTGCATAAAATGTTAATCATTTTTATTAAACATATTCAGAAATGTAATTAATTATGAATGAAATGTAATTAATTATATTCTAGTCACTGCTTTCAAAGGTTTTTTTTACAAGTTTTTCAAAAACCAAATCGCTCATTTACAGTGTCACAACTCAATAGTTTTCAATTGTGCCTTACTTGACATATTTATGTAAAATACACGCAGAACAAAAATCAAAAATCAATAAGAAATTTATAATCTTTTCTTGAGCAAAAAAGAAGGGGGATTTTGAATGTGACACAATTAAAGTAAATGAGCGAAATGATGTAGATAAAATCTCTCTTTTAGGATGTTTTTGAAATTCCGATAGAATACCTTACTCCGAATTGTACCTATGAATGTCAGACTGATACTGATCACTCATTTACATAAATCAAGTGTTGCGAAAAAGTTATCTGCAATTAGCATTAGCTAATTTTGACCTCAGTTTCGACCAGCTTCACAGTCTGTATAAATATTGCCTTTCCATTTTGGCATTTTAAATCCATTTTGGCATCGCAAGCCCACCATACCTGGATGCCATACCTTGCTGACTTAGAAAGAATATATTGAATAAATTGTGTCCTTCCACGGATGGCACAAAAGTTGCTCAACTACCGCTAAAATTGGATTTGAGGTTAAAATTCATTAAATTTTGTATATCCCGTATGGGAGTCCTCGAATCTAATAAAACATTATCATTTTATTGCCAAATCATAATACCCAGCAAACCATCCCGCTGTTCAACAGTTAATGTTGTCAAATTTTCTAGGCGGACAACATTTTGTTTCACATTCGCACTCGGTTGATTAATAAACCAAAAAAGATAAAAAATATTTTGTTGGATTTTTTCTATTCACCAAAATTGCAATTGAATTGTTATAACTAACAGTTTTATCATTTTGTAGGTTAGGATTGGAAATACTTTTGATGTGTTTAGAAAATAATTGTTCTTATTAAATCATTTCTTTCACACCTATTGCATTAAAGGTAATTTTGCTTCTTTTTTTAATTTTCCAGTAAATTTTTGTGTTGAAATGTTCGCATGTTGAACATTTTTCGAAACACCCTACACACTTTCCAAACTATCCAAACAGAAAACATACCTATTCTCTTTCCGGCCAGTGGCGTGAGTTATTGAAAATGGCTTAGAGGAAAAAAACTGGTGGTATCACGTTTATGCAAAATACTAATGGCATATTTTGTAGGTTAAGCAATTTTTTGTTTTTTTTTTGGCAAAGAAACCAAAGAAGCTAAAAAGAAATTTTAAGCTGGAGGCCAAATTTCTATGTCGTCACTGAACCAATATCAGCTAAATAACGAAAAGGTTTTTTCGCGGATTTTACAAAATGTTATTATAGCAAAAATATTTTTTATTATTAATCCAATAGGCATAAATTGCAGAATTTTTCATTTCGTTAAAGATTTCCTGTTTGTATTTTGTTTTGTTGTTGACTGTTGCCGGAACTTTGTTAAAACGAAAAAGAAAATAGTTTCAAGTTTTCATTCTTGTTGCTGTGGCCGTGGCTTTTGCTTCATGTGAACTTAATAATTTAACACTTAAAGGCAAAGGCGTTAAACTGATACTTTTCTCTAACCCGAAACGTATAATTTGAAACCACCAACCAAACAGAGTTAACAGCAGAAGAAAAAAAAATAATACTCCTTGCTCGGCTGGCAAATCAATGAAGTAGAAAAGTTTCTTCTTACACAACAAAAACAAAACAAAAGAAGAAGTGAACAAAAAAACACTGAAGCCTGCTTGGAATACCCAGGAATACTTAAGTCAAAGCCTTTCTTTACATTTTTGTTTTTTTTCTCACTACGCTCCTCTCTGATTCGGTGCCAAAGATGGGGTTGCTGCTTTGGATTTTGATTTCGTGGTTGGTTGTTTGGCTGGAGTTTTGCTTTCAAACTCTAAGAGTTTTTTAAAAAAAAAATAAAAAAAAAACGTTTGATGGTATCTGTGCATTATGATTTTTTAGCTAAAGGCCGTATAAACAAGATATAAACATTTTATTCTTTTTTTTTATATTTCCAACCATCTTCTATATTTGAAAAAAAAAAAAACAAAAAACTTTGTGGTTCTAACTAAAAAAAATTAAAAAAAAAACCTAAGCTACCTATGACTATATTTTGACTTGGGTTAGAGGTGGCCAAATTTTACCCTACAATAATCCCAACAATAGAGCCAACTTCCATTTTTTTTTTAAAAAACTGTGCGAATGTTTTTTGTAGATTTTAAACTTTTCTTTTGTCGATTTTGTAGAATAAAAATAAATCTACTATCAAATGTAATGACCACAAAATGTTGGAGGTTTTATTTCGAATTTATTCCGCACCCATTGTGAAGAATTCCCATTTTTTTTTTTTGCAAATTATTCTGACACTGATCCGTACGACATCTCAAAGAGATCTGAAGCTCAAGTATTTTTGGAAATTGCTTTTTGGTGTAATCGTATAAAATGAAGACCCCCATGGGAACTACGAAAATCCTTCGAATTTTTATTCATTTCTGTTATTTGGTATAAATACAATTTACAATTTCAATATATTTCAAAGGGCTTTGTTCGCTACTTCCGAAGCTGATTTTACTGTCTTAGTCAAAAAGCAGCACATGCGTTTCGTCGAGAACACTGTTTGGTACCACCGATTGATATTCAGGAGACAGACGCAGTCACAGTAGTGTATAGTATAGATTTTTAAGGAGACTTTCATCAACATACACTTCTTTGACCAAATTAAAATTTAAAAAAAATATCTACAGTACTCTCTCTCTCTGTAAGGGACTGAGTGGTACGTAAGTGTATGTTTTTTTGGGAGGTGTGCGTTAGGTGAGGGTTCACTGTATTTCGGTATTATTGACGGAGTGGTGAGGTACCTCGCTTTAGCTGGAAAAACATCGATACGGTCAGGCTTCACTTCATACCGAACTCAAGAAATCCAACTGATTGGGATACCTCTAGTTCTCTCAATGGCGATCAATTCAATCATGGACTAAATATGACATTTATAAAGAACAAAACCATCTATTGGAGTAGGGTATTTCAAATACGTGTGTTTCCCCTCCCAAAAAAAAAAAAAGAAATGCATTCGTCTCCTCCACATCACCTTCATAACTATTTTCAATTGTCAGGTTGCAAAATATTCTGTTTGCTAAATATTTCTATGGTGTTGTTGTTGGCATTTTCTTCCATCAACAACACTATCAGCTCTGCAACGGCCGCCGCCGCCGCCATGCCACAGCAATATCAGCATCAGCAACAACAAAAGAGTTCACTTTTGTAATGGTGATGGTTTCATGTTTTGCACATTTTGCAGCTTAAGGCAATGCTAATGAATGGTTTTGCAAATTTTTCAAACTTGTAAAGAAAAACAACTACGTCGACGACGACCAGCGCAACAAAACAAAAAAAAAACAGAAAGAAATACTCTCCACCAATAAACTTTCAAAAGATATTCTACCACTTTTTGTTCTGTTTTTTTTTGTTCTTTAACCGAAAACTGAAAACTGCCCGAAAACTGGTTGTGTTTGCTTTGGCTTTAACCACCAACAACAACAAGAAAAACAGAAATCGCAACAGAATCGCTCAACGAATTCTAACAACCTAAAAAAAGTCATAATTGCTTTTAGAAATGAAAAAAAAAACAACGGCACGAGGGTGGTATGAAACAAGTTGCCGACCTAAGGTGCAAAAACTGCTAACGAAAAACTATTTGTTGCTTGAACTGGGGTCGCGTCAAAGTTCTAACTGTGATAGATTTAGCTGATGTCAGGAAATGTATGAATCCGGCCAGTCCTAATAATCTGATTTGGTGTGATTGCCTTATCTTTGAAGAAATTACCAGACAGATTTTGCAGAGATTGGAAATATTAAGAAAGCGGATCTTAAATACATATTCCCAACAAGAAATCGTACTGTTAAGTAATGTTGGACATAAGACAAAACATGTTTTGTGCTGACAAAAAAAAAAGTGATACTCAGTGTTCACGTTCGTAGCCCTTCGACATTAATGCCAAATGTTCACCTGGTTTTTCCTAGAAAGATTAGTGTATCGTCACCTGAAATCCAAAATGACCAATCATCAAAAAAATCAAAATAGTGTTTTTGATTGATTTGTTGTAAAATCCAAAAATATCCAAAATTTAAAATTTTATAGCCGAATTCTTAAACGACGTAACCGGAAGAGTGTTTAGGGTTTACTTCTCCTGTGAAGTTATGAAAATGCTTGTTAAGTCATTTTGAATTATCGAATTTGCTGTTAAGGTGTCACAAGTTTAATTGTTCAGGATAATCATGTAAAACTCTCGACAATTTTTACGTGACCATTTGTAATAGCAGACCCAAAGATATCGTAGGCAGCTGCCAGAAATATATTGCACTTAGGTACAGAAGGTTCCAAAAATGTATCTTAGGTTAACTAATTGTAGACCAGACCTCTCCCGTCCAATCCATAAAAGTCCGGCAGTGAGAGAATGTGTTCGGTAGTCCGCTCCTCTTCTTCATCGTTGCAGCTACTAAAGTAGTTATTGCATGGGATATGAATCCAGAGTCCAGTGATGAACGGAATGCGGTTTCTCAGATGGAATCTTGGGAGATTGATCGTGGTCCGTGTCTTCGTCTCGTCCACAACAAGACAGACTTTTCAAGTTTCCAGGCAGATTGGTTTATTTCTTGACCTATCCTGTGCAATGAGTTGTAGTTCACGTGATGTAACAGATTTTTACTCTCGTCGAGAGAGTTGCCAATACCACAACTACTCTCAGCTGAATTCAAAGAAGCGGCAGTTCTGGCTAGTGTTTCAGCCGTACAGGTACCATCTATGGGTAAACGTTTCAGAGAAAATTGGTATTAAGCTCGACTGGTTAAATTTAGTTTGTGATTAGGGTTTTTAACCCTCGAATTCCCGGGAGATATTAACCGATTTTTTAGTTTCCGATTCCCGGGATTATTGGTCGGGATTCCCCGACAAAAAATACTACCAAAAAATGAATCTGTACGATTTTACGCAATTGGAAAGTTAGACAATTTTTTACTTCCTGAAACATTTCTGAAATAGTTGATCTTATTTTGAACAGGATTTAAATTGAACAGGAATTTTTTTCACAATATTAATTGTGTAGAATTTGTTTCATTAAAGTTTTATTAATCATTTCAAGTTTGTTACATATCTAAATTATCTTATGTTAGAGTTTTGATTAAGAAAACAATAACATTTTAATGTTTTTTTTTTGTGAAAGTATTTTTTTTTTTTAAATATTTTATAGAGAAAATTATATACCGGGAATTCCCTGTAAAACGTCGAAAATATTCCCGATTCCCTAGAGTTAAAATAAAGATTTGAATTTAAAAATCCTAGTTCTGATTTAAAAATCCCTGAAACGTTCCACCCTTTCGAAATACACCCTCGTAGAGAAATCACAACAACCCAAAAAAAAAAGAAATCCAACCAAAGAAATGAACTCACTAGCCAAAACTAATGTTAAGGCTAGAAAAACGCTAAAAGGAGAAGAAAAAAAAAACAGCGGCAAATAGAAAAACGGGTGGTAAAATTGTTTTTTTTTTCTGCGAAATGGTATCAATAAAGTTGTAGTTCTTTAGACCTTCTTATCAATAAATTATGATGGTAACTATGCACCGCTGTTGCACACACATTTCCACCGACACCAACACCACTGCACATGTGTACATACAGATGCAGATAGGCAGGCTCATATGTGTGCTGTCTCAATTCATGGCATGGAGTTGAAGTCGAGTCGAGTCAAGCCAAGCCAAGCCATGTGGTGCAACATTTATATCGCCTCTTATAAGTTCAAAGGCCAATGTGGTATATATGTGGAAAATTTATTTGATCTTTATATTCTTTTTCCTCTTGGTTTTCTTCTTTTTCTCGTATGCGGTTTTGTTGTGTTCTCTTCTAAGTACGTCTACGTCTACGTTTATGTCTAGGTCGACGTTTACTACTTCACTTTGATTTTTTTTTTGCGGGTTCAGTCCAAAACCTTTTTCGTTTGATGTTGCTGATCTTATGCCTGTGTATGTGAGTGGCTGGCAAATGTTGTTAAGCTGTGTCTGTTAAGTTCGAGCCGGTGTGTGTGTGTGTGTGCAAACTTTGGAATTTTTATTGCAACTCATAAATAACGCATTTATAAGACAAGCAACTACTTTATTTTTTAAAGCACTTTGAATTATTGTGCTTGTGTTGCTGCTAATACTTGGTTTGAAAACTACATTGGTATAGACAAGCGTACACCAACAGTTACACATTTTTGTATTTGTAACGTTTTGTGATTTTATTTGGTCTTTATGAATGGCTGTAAATTGTGCCCCCACCGTGTGTCACATAGGTTGAGCATGCGTGGCTGCATATGACGCATCGCAAGTTTTAACCAATAGAAAATCAACATTTGGTTTGGGCGGTCCAAAATCCTACAGAAACTACGATGGATTCAGGTGGAATTAATTGTTAACATGTTACAGTTTGCAGCCACATATCTAACAATTAAAATGCGGTTATCATTAAAATCGATGGAGGTATTTCCCCTACGAACGTGCCATTCTGCCCTCTATATAAATCTATGCCCAACACAATCTCATCCAAATTCTGTATAACTTCAAATGGATGTAGGAAAAGTTGACAAAAAAAAAAAAATCAAAAATAATTACACAAAGTTTTGCAGAAAAAATTGGAAGCCTAGCCATACCCCTTCGGTATAAAGGTTATGTAATACTAATGTATAGTATTATTTTTTGTTGTTGTCTAGTATATTTACTATATGACCACAAGATATTTAGATTTTTCCTTAGACAACAAACTTTACAGCCTCCCCCCTTTTTTTTTACTATAAATAATGTTATTACACATTGGCAGAGTACTGTCAATGCGAAAAATGTCTTAATAAAAACCAATTATGTTTAACAAACCCACCATAACGACAGACAGGGGGTAAAACGTGTCGTATGTGTGTGATCTCCTACATGATTTGAAGCAAACAGAAACAGCAAACGAAAAAACAGCGAAAACAAAATGTTCAAAACACGATTCAATAACACATTGAAACTCCAAGAGATTATCAGTGTTAAAGAAATCTTAGATTTTAATTAAACAAACTTTCATTTTTTTTTGTAACCTCTGTAAGCGGTATAGAGTGAGGGTAGAGTCATGAATGTTGTCATCTGTAGCATCGGTTTAGGCATCAGAGGCATGGGGGATGTCCTATGGCAGTCAGTACATTTGGTGGTAGATAATAGGGATTTGTGTTTAAACAAATTTCAGTTCAATTTCCAATGAAATATTTAGAACTGAGAGAGTTTTCCTCTCATCATTCTATTACAGATCATCCGAGATCTGAATGTTTCCCATATGATTTCATTATGGAACATTCGGAATACCATCATTCCATTAAGGTGCAAGGGGTGAACTTCCTTCAAGTAATTGACCTATGCACGATATAATTTCTATGCACACTGACAGGGAAACTACAGTTCATAAAAACTCCATTGTTTTTCAAGATTAATCACAAAAAAAGGCAGCTGCTTAATGTTCTTACCCGGATTCGAACCTGAGTTACCTCATGGTTGGATCTTCGATTAATTCATTCTTATTGGCTTAGAGGCTATTGAGCCATCTCCACTGGTATTTAATTAATGTCTTATGGGTTTTTATAAAAATCTAAGATTATGTTGTAAGATTTAACATGACAGGTAGCAGGTAGTTAAGTTGCATCACAACTGAGTACAGAGGCCCAAAGATTGGATCGTGGTAGCCCAAGGCAGAGAGGAATGTTTGGTGAATTGGGCATGATTTGAATTAATATTGATGGAAGTGGTCCAGACTGGTCGAGACTAGGCACTTATCTTGTCATAGTACAGAGTTCCGCTAGACGCATCATGTTTAGAGCTAACCTAGAAAAAAATGTATGCTATCGGTTAGTCTATTGGTTGAAAGCGTGCAACCCAACTAAATGACTTAGGTGTTTTACATTTAAACGGGAATGTAAAGTGTTGATATCGCCTTAGTGGGACAAATTACATTTTACAAGTAAGGACGGACCTCCAATTCCTGCGACTGATATTATATGAATCGATATCATATGAATCTTCTTCCTCACTTTCCTTTACAGCGTCGATATTGCCTACTGTACGCACATTTCATCAAAGTTCTGTTGTTATTGTATCAGTGTATGTGGTATGAAATCTTTCCATAGTTTGATGGATGGCTTACTCAGATGGACGTTTATGGGCGCTATAAAAATCACAAAAGCGTCTATAAATTGCGGGAATCGATGACTGATTTTCAAAGTAAATTTGGGATAATTTCAAAGCGTTGTTCAAGCGTGATTCTATTCATGATGATTTCACAGAGTATACTAAACATAACTGTCAAAAAATGAGAACAGTATGACAGTTCGTTTGACAGCTAACCCTTGCGCAAGTGTTATCTATGCAAAAGTAAAAAAAAACACCCTTTAAAAGATTTTATACTTGTATAAGTGAGAAAAGTCCAATCACTCATGAGATTTATGCATTCAATAAATGAAACGAATTTGTTTCAGGAATACTGAAATGCATTTATATTTTAGATTTTCTAAAAATTTGAGTTAGTAAACATTTGATTATTGGTCAGAGGTTCTATGCCGATTCCATCTACGAATATAATTAGTTAGTATGCAGAAACTTTTCAGTTGAAGTAGATGATGTTGGACTTGGCCGAGCGTGAAAATCGTTAAACCCATACCGAACACCCCGGGAAACTTACACATGCGAACAAAAATACACCAGTAAAGTATTTCACATTTCTTATCTCTTTTTATTTATTTATTTTAATCAGATATATTTCTTACAACAATAAACGAGAATCTAAAGCCACATACTAAAATTTGATAGATTCAGAAAAACATTTAAATGATTACAAGCAGTATTTTGACCAAAATAAAACTACTTGATACTTCATTAAGATAGTAATTATATCTATGCATGTATTGGTGAAAAAATGTATGGTCCCTCAGATTTCTCCACGGTACATTAAATGGTATTAGGTGCAAAAGCTCGGGTGATTCGTTTTTGCTGTCCATAATATCTTTGATAAACATAATATTATGAGGAACTCTTTATTGTGACAAGATTTGTAGACTGAGTAACCGACTGCGAATTTCGTAGGCAGAGAGAATCATAAAGATGTCTTTGCGAAAAACTTGGAAAATCTCCTTTGAACTCTTTCGAGTACCCTAATAGACTGTTCGCATAAGATCGGTCTTTTAAGGTGACCCACATAAAAAAATCTGACGGCGTCAAATCAAAGCTCCCCGGTGGCCAATTGAAATTGCCGGGACGGCTAATAACACGATCATCGAACTTGATGCGCAAAAGGTCGATTGTGGAGTGGACTACGCAACCTTTTGCTAAAAACGAATGTTCGTCCAAGTACATGTCCTCAATCTGCGTCCACAAAAAATGGTTTATCATGCCTCTGTAGCGATTACCGTTCACCAAAATGACTTGTCCAGTAGTATTTTCAGTGGAAACTGCGCCAATGTTGCCAACATTCCAAAATCTGCACTAAACTATAATTTACTGTGAATTACTTGACTTCTCGCCGTTTCTCGATCCTCACATGGAGCAAAACTTGTCAATAGCAAATCCACCGCTTCCATTACGTATCAAACTCATCACCTCTTGTTCAAGTGTTGCAACCATATTCTGTTGCCTGCTCAGGCCTAAGGTAGCGTACAGCAACACAACTTATTTGTGGCGTTTATTTTGATTTTTTCTTGCCAGCAAAATTAATTCCATCGCACATGTTTTAAATGCCAGACATACTCGGTACACCACGAAAAACACCCACTTTGTGGTTGACTCTTTGTGTGTGTGTGTGTGTGTGTGTGTGAAAACCCACCATGTTCAGAAATCTATGATAAACAAATTTATTTACAACTTTATTTATACCGAACGTCTCACAAAGCAACAACAATGAAAGCCAGCAACAATTATCACTACGAAACCATCACAATTCCAACAAAGATTTAACAGTTCAGATAGACAACAACTACTACAACAAGACAAATACTCAAATTGCTTTTATTAAAATAATGAATGGTTTTAAAAACACGAGAAGAGAAAAAACACAGATGGGGTTAACAAAATAACGAAAAGTGAAATGGAAAGTATCAATTTTCATTTGCTTCATAAATTTTCATTATGATTTTTCCGATCTTTTCGAGACATCTCCCTCCTCACCCATAAAAAGTGTGCATTTTGAAAAGGCTCTTCACTTGGCGGCAATTTTTCGAGGCCATGATTTCTTTTCTTTGGCGTTCATGATTTAAGAGATTATTTCGCAAAGCCTCGAGTACCGAAAACAAAAACAAAATCGAAAAAAAAAGAAATATTATTTTTAATTGGGTTCATTGTGGTTAAATACAATTGACTTTAAAACTACTGATTGTTAGTATTTTCTTTATTATATGTAGTTTATCTTTTAAGGTTGTCTCTGCCAAGAAACAACACCGCAACAGCCTCAATTGCAAACAGCAGCGGCAGCAGCAGCACATACCATCGAACAACAACAGACGAAAAAAATACCTCAAAACGCCTGCGCACTTTATGAGTGTCTTAAAGTACAATCAGCCAACATTGGCAATTCGGCAATATTTTTCTTCTGTTTCTGTTTTTTTTTTCTTTTTGTATTTTTGTGTCATGCAACAAAGTCCATTTTCGAAACTTAACGACTCTCGATTTCTTCTTCTTCATGTGGTTGTTGTTTTATGGCTTTAATGTGATTTTCGAGAAAATCAATTTTTCATAAACTTTGTTTTTCTTATGATTCCTTCGGTGTTGTTGTTTTTTTGTTGCTCTCCCTGGCAATTATTTTATTTAGATGTTGGCCTGATGTCTTGAATGGTGGCATGCTAAAAACTTTACTTAGTGGCTTTAGGGGGAATCCGTCTTAAAGAGCTGTTAAATGTCAATTTCGTGTTGATTATGGAGACCCGCAAATTATGAAAATACGAAAAACCCCAAAAAAATTGTTTAACAATGTAAGTCTAATAAGAAAACGATGAAAAGTAAACGAGATTTCTGATTGTGACAATCATTTTTTAATTGCGACTAATATTGCCAGTTATTGAGGTCATCGAGGAAAATGTGGAAACGTTTTTATTAATTGTATATACAGAGGCAGACGACGGTATTTTTGTTAAGGATGACAAGGATTAAAGGATCTAAATTGGTTTCCTCTACGTTGCTCTATAAAAGTCGTTGAAGCTAGAAAGCTGGTGAAATCCCATGACTTTTTTAAAGTGGATGTGTTCCTTTTCAGTAATGTCCATAAGCGCCAAGAGTAATTGTTTTTTAGATTTATAGTTCACTCCATCTGATGTCGTAAATATTTACACCTCCTACTCCGGCCTAAAATGGGCATTGGGCTCCAAAGTCATCTTTGTAGTTTCTGGGCGGATAGTATCCAACTCTATAGTCTCTCTTCAGCATCGCCGGAATGTGGGTATCTGCTCGTCAGATATCCGTCATCCGGCCCCCTAACGTTAGGCCGGTCGACGAACTGTAGAGAAGAACCGTTCTTCAGACTTTTTCTGGCATTCCCATAATTTTATTCTCTGGCTGCCTCGGCTGGCTTCGTTGTAAAACATGCCTTCAACCCAAAGTTTCCAAGTTTTTGGTGACGATTTTGGGTCTGGCATTGTAAGTGATCCAAAACAGTTTCACAGCTCTTATGGACAAATTCCCAGACATTCGGGAACGCCTCTTTTGGAATTTAAATTTTATTCGCTGTTTTCAATTAATTGATATAGCAATCGGATAATATTTGGGGTATAGAACTTTAAGTTGGCATCACTTTTTTAACTGGCGGCCATTTTGTCAGCTGTCAAGTGATTAATATTTAGTTTGGTTTACCATTTCATCATGAACAGGTTGACAAAAGAACAACACTTGCAAATCGTGCAAATTTATTTCGAAAGTCATGGTTCAGTTCGCGAAGTTAACCGCAAGCTCCGTTCATTTTATGGTCCATCAGAGCAATTAATTCGGTTAACCATGGATCGTTTTCGCACTACGTTTACTCTATGTGATAATACGCATCCGCAGAGACGTCGAACAGTGCGCACCGAAGAAACAATTGCCGCTGTAGAGCAAAGTGTTGAAGAGAACCCGAATGAATCGATTCGCCACCGTGCACAGCAATTGGAGCTTTGTCCATCAATTGGAAAATTGGACCTGTAGAATTGGCTTTATTCGAGCCAGCCGCGGCGGCCACATGCCCGAAATCATATTTAAACATTAATGGCATAAAATTATCCTTCCAATAAAGCCAAATTGATGGACATTAAAACGATTTTCTTGTGTTTTATTTCAATTCGAAGTTCTATACCTCAATAAAAAATACCCTTTAGTTAAGTTGTATCATAAGTCGTGGTCGACAATACCATCCATTGTAATTGGTAAACATGTTTGTTTCTTTTGATTACAAATGAACACTGGTGACTTTAAAAAATACTGGAAAAAAAAAATGGAAACTTTATAAATCCTAATCAAAATTAAGGTTAGATGGCCCAAAAGCCTTACTATTTTAGTTCTCTTAGGAATGCAAGCTAATATGGTCAGGATTTTTGTTGTTGTCAAATGGAGAAAAATTATGTGTCCACGATTTCTTTCATTCTTTCTATCTGTAAGTTACATGGTTTGAAGGCAGTGCGGGTCAACAGTTCCCCTGGACAAGGGTCATACAACAATTGTCTCTTATTCAGGAATTTCTTAAAACTAGCTGATAATTAATTGACCTATAAATAATACAGACTTAAAGATAATAAAAAAAAAGAAAATATTTATTTAACAAACCTTCTTAAATACCATTTTTTTTTCTGCAATTATGTGAAAACATTTTCTCTGTCATTATGAGGAAATTTCCTAGAAGCCCTCCCCCGCGCTAGCAAAATAACGACAGTTTAGTGTCTTGTTCCCACCAAAACATATCTTTTCTGTCCACCAGGTTTTCGTAGTCGCTATAGTACAAACTCATACACACACACACACACATACATGTATAATAGCATAACTATGGTGTTAAGTCTGTCAGAAAGTAGACAGTAGAAGAAGAAGAAGAAGAGGAAGAAAAAAAGGCCATCATAAATAACACCTTCTTTAAAGACCTTACGCACCTCTTTATTAAGTTTTAACATTTGAAGAAATTGTTTTTTTTTGTTTGTGTAGTTTCAAACGTTTCGTGTATTTTTGCTGTGGTCGGGTGTCCGTCCAGCTTTTGTGCTTTTTTCAAGTAGCATAACTAATCTTTTTTACATCTTTTCATACACTCTCACACACACACACACACACACACTGTCTTACTCATTTTAAACCCAAAAAAAAAAAAATATTTTTTTTCCCCGTTTATTATTGATTTTTTTTGTCTATCCCCCTCTCTAATACCTTATAAATACTTTATTCGAATGGTTGTGTTATTTTTGTTGTTGCTGTTGTGTGTGGTTGCATCGTAATCGTCCTTCTCCTGCATGATATTTGAATTTGGCCCAAAATGCGGTAGCGTTTTGTTCGTTCAATTTCAGTTTTGGTTTGTGGTTCAATACACCCCGTGCTGTTAGCTTGACTGGTAAGTCTAACATTTAACCTGCTGCTGCATAAAATGTTTGCCGCATAGGAAAATGTAACCCAGCGAGGAAAATTGGGTGGAATTCCAATTTGAAGTAGAGATAGATGGGCAAACCTATGCACAAAAAAGTTTAAATGTGTTGTCTAAAGATTATACAATCTTTAAATTAGTCTGATTCTAAAATATACTCAAATGGATACCAACTTAATATATGATTATACAATTGGTCTTTACTTTGCAAATATAGGCAAACAATTATAGGTTTCCCAAATAAACTATAATACACGTAGAACAAAAGTCAACTTAAATAAGAGATTTACCGATTTTTCTTAAGCAGTAAAATAATATGTGCATTTTGAATTGTGACACTATTGAAGTAAATGAGCGATTTGTACTTTGGAGATGTCAATTATACTCAGCTATAGTAAATTTACTCAGCTGATTTTAGTAGGATTGGTTATAGTAACTAAAGGGTGTTTTTTTATTGGGGTATAGAACTTTAAGTTGGCATCACTTTTTTAACTGGCGGTCATTTTGTCAGCTGTCAAGTGATTAATATTTAGTTTGGTTTGCCATTTCATCATGAACAGGTTGACAAAAGAACAACGCTTGCAAATCGTGCAAATTTATTTCGAAATTAATGGTTCAGTTCGCGAAGTTCACCGCAAGCTCCGTCCATTTTATGCCATTACATCCACAAAAACTGACTGTTTGGAGTGCTCTATGGGCTGGTGGAGTCATTGGACCATACTTCTTCCGAAATAATGCTGGAGAGTCAGTTACCGTTAATGGAGACCGGTATAGAGCCATGATAACCGACTATTTTGTTCCCGAATTGGATGGCATGAATGTGGATGAGTTGTGGTTTCAACAAGTGGTTGAAAATTGGACCTGTAGAATTGGCTTTATTCGAGCCAGCCGCGGCGGCCACATGCCCGAAATCATATTTAAACATTAATGGCATAAAATTATCCTTCCAATAAAGCCAAATTGATGGACATTAAAACGACTTTCTTGTGTTTTATTTCAATTCGAAGTTCTATACCTCAATAAAAAACACCCTTTACTTAGAATAAGTAAGTACACACTCTCTTTTAAGCAGCTACTTTTGGGACTGTGGAATTTGTTCGCTCTGGAGAGAAGTACATAAGTTAAGCGAGGTTTTCGTTATGACAGAGAACACATTACTCAATTTCATTTCATTTCTTATGTCAGTGGACATAAATTCCTTACAGACTAGCAATGTATTAAAAAAATAAATATTGTGTAAATTTATACTCAAATTTTGATGAAGATCAAATTTACTTAGTTTGAGTAAGTTTTTTCTTGAATTAGGTAATTTTTTCTGAAGATATACTAAGGTCTTTCAAATATCATAATTCTAAACTAAGCCCCAATCAGTTTGCTGGGTAGCCCTCCACCAAATATCCACTATGTATTTATGGTAGTCGCTCACACACATATACATATGTATAACTACAAATATTTGTTTGTATAACTCTACTATTACTACATACGTACACACACGCGTCCATATACAATAATTTTTCTAAAGAAAACCGAATTGTGTTGTTACTTTACGTAGCGCATTGCATTATGCGTCTGAGCGGTTGCGGTATCAGCATCGCTATTATTGCGAACGCATGCGCACAAAGCACAGCAGGTGGTAGTGCTACGTTTGATTGTAGTGGTCATGGTGGTGGTCGCGGTGGTGGTGGCGGCGGCGGCGTTACTGGCATTGCTAGGGAATGGGTCGGTCATGCGGTCGATCCTCGTACCTATATGATTGTTTAATTTTATGCGTAAACCAATAAAGAAGAGAAATGTATGTATTTTCTTTTAACGATTGTTTCTTTTTACCTCGACATTTGTCGATTTGCCGTTTGTTGTCCGGCAGTCGGTCCAGCATCATCTGTGTTACGTCGTCTTCTGTATTCTTCCTGGTCAATTCGTTTAGTACCCTTTGATGATGTTTGTTAACGTAGCAGACGCAGCGAAAAAGTTGGTTTGGCTTTTTAATATGTGTTACATATGCGCGGTAACGAAACTGTATAAAAATATATACAAATATATTGTATATTTTTTTTTTCGTTGATATCCTTTTATTTATTCAAATGACTTTATTATAAATATTAACGCAAACACACACACACACTTGTAATTGTGTGTTACAGATGGTTTCTAGGCAGCGGTTATGGTTGTTGACCCCTAGAGGTGACGTTGTGACATTGCAAACATTTTAGGAATTTATCAGGAATATGAATCGGCAACGTTTTATAAATCATGTAAATATCAGTTATTAGTTAATTTGAAGAATTTTTCATACATTTTTCTTAACAAATCATTGTTTAAACGGTTTGGGCTAATAGTCCAAGCAGTTCTCCTAATTTTTTGGCAACAACATCTTAACATTCCTTGGTGTAAGAAGAAATTACAATAGTCAACAGAAAAATAAAATCAAATGTGGTTTTCAAAAAATTTCTCGAATATGTGACCATAGTCTATGAAGTTGTGAAACTATCTTCCAATATCGCGATCATCATGTGATGCAAGTAACAGTGAAAACTACAAATACGTCAGTATACGACTGTGGAGGCCACGATGCGAACAAAACTGTATCAACAAAGTTTTCATTCCTCCCAACACGATTCAGAAAACCGATGAATAAAAAAAAAATCCACATACACTTATTATTGGGCTCCTAAGCAGCAGGTCTAATAATAACCAATAAAGCAAATAAAAAAAAATATTGTTTTGAAAACTAAAGCCACATGGACATTGACGAAAACAATTTCCTTAAATAGACAAAAAAAATGTAATGGATGTTTTTATAAAAAAAACTTTACAAGTTTGTTTTTAAATTTTTTTCTAAAAAAAAAATCCCAGTTTGTTTTTAATTTTTTTTTCCATATTTATTCATTATACAGTTTATTGTTTCTGTTTTTCGAGTTTGAGATCATTGATTTATTTCTATTTATTGCAAAATAGCAATGTTTTTAAAAAGGTTTCAAGCTTTGTGTTTGCTTTTATAGCGGACACGGTTTCGGAAGCTGTCACACTTCTTCATCGCTGGCGACTTGCAATGATTTCTGCTCCAATTATTGGCACAATACAGGGTTTTCCAAAAAGAGGTGTTATTTTGGTGTTCAAAGAAAAATGTCTTTTTTTTAGATCAATGATCGGATGTTTATTTCATAATAAAGAGGAAGGTATGCCGTTAATAATGAAAAATAACATCAGCCAAATGGCCACCACCACACTTAGAGGGCCATATCCTTTTCATAAAATTTTCCATAACCAAATTGCAAAGTGGCTGCCCTATGTCCACGATTTACAAAAATATTTCCATTAATTGTAATACAAAAATGTTTAACGAAAAATATTAATATTTTTATTTATATTCTTTTCTTTACAGGTATGATCTAATGAATATAAGTTATACAAAATATTGACGACAAGTAAGTGCGGGCTACCTTCGATAAGTCCTAGAAATGGTGATAAAATCTCGCTAATAATAAATTGGTTTAACGCAGTTCGCCAATTTCACGGTATGTCTATATTTCTTTAAGAGAATAATCTATATGACGTTGGCAATCATATGCAATAAATCAAAAAGGCACAAAATACTTGTTTCCCATTAGCTCATTGGTGTATGTGGGACATATTATTTAATTTATTCAAAATTAAAAAAAAAACAATTAAAATAAATTCTAACTAGTATTTGAGGAGATACAATTGCATCAAAAGTAAAATTCCAGGTAAATTCCATTAAAAAAATTTTGTTAAAAATAAGACAAAAAAAAAATAATTTTAATCAAAAAGGCATTAACATTGTAAAATGATATTGGGCATATAGACGGCAAATAGCGTAGCGAAATAGGGTGCGATGATGCCTTCAGTGTGTAAAGCGCACCATATGGTGCATTTATCTGGATGTAATAAAGTCAGCTGGGTCTAATTGGTCTCTCTCCATATGCGGCGATTTTTGTAACAAAAATTTGCCAAAAATGAGCGTTGTTCAAAGGTGAATATATTTATGATGAGTTGCCCGAGTGTATTAAACAAAAACAGCTCGTTTGACTGCTAACCCTGATAAAACAGTAATCCGTACTTGAATTAAACCGTACCGGTGTCAAATGTATGGTAAGTACGGTTTTCCGTTAACGAAGTTAAAAGAAACTTGATTTAAGTACGGATTTTTTAAATTTATCGCTAGTTGAGCCCGAATGGGCTTGATTTTTAGGATAGATTTAGGCTCATAATAGGACAGAAATATGTTCAAAATGTGTAGACTGCTTCGATTAGTTTAAGCCCGAATAAATATTTCAATTTATCGGAAACTGGGATAGATTTAAGGAAAATTTAGATTTATATCACAATATTCTTATTCTAAGAATATTAAATTCATAATAAGATGAGTTCGAAATGGATTTAAAGAGAGTATATTTTGTATCCGGTCTCAGTACGAGTTTTTTCTCTTACCTCACATCAAAGTGGACTTACTTTTCCTAATAAATATTTAACTACACTTACATTTTCAGTGATTTCATCTCCAGTCATTTGTCTTCCGTAATTAAACGAGAACTACTGTTTACTAGTGAATAGTTCGAAGAACAGCAAACAATAATGCAACCAAAGAAAAATCAAGTATTTGATTCTTGTTATATGAATTTTCAAACTTGATTATAAAAACCTGCCTTTTAAGAATAACTAACTACGAATCGTACTTATTTTTTTAAGTACGGTTTTAGTTCAAATTAAGAATATTCGGCTTGAATTTAGAATGTCATTTTTCGTTTTGTGTATCTAAGCAAAAAACAAACGTTACTAGCTTATTTTATACCGGGTGGTCCATATAGTAGTTTCTTTTTGAATCATATGTTTTTTGAGTTCCAGGTCTTTCCCAGTCGAAATCTTAACAGCAGGTCTATGTTATATCTCCATGGGACGAAATGGATCAGTTTGTTTAAAAAAATAACGAAAACTTATTGCCAAAGTCAATGCTGTGTAGCACGCCCTGAGCGGTCATTGAAAGGAGGCACCTGCCGCATCTGTTTTACGCAAATTTCTGCAAAATGTCCCTGGCAGCGGCCAACTTCTCGAATCTCATCGTCATCCTGTGTCCAGTGACAATAGTGTGGCTGAGAGTGTGTGACTGAGTCCTGGAATATCGACTCGTCATCGATCTCAACTACTCAACATTTCATTTGCACAAAAATCTCGCATTATTCGCTTACAAGATCAAATTGACTAAGGCTCACGAACATCCGCTTCATCATCGCTTTCATGGTTCGGGACTTAAATTAGATCGAAATGGAGAACGATTTTGTCGCAAAATCATCCTTTCGGTCGGGCAGAATTTTTATTTCGTCAACAAGATAAAAACTGTCGCATCTGAGAATCGTCGAGAAGCCAATGCCTCTTCACTTGGTGATACTTTGGTGCGTATTTTAGAGGGGTGTCATCATTGGACTTTTTTTTGGAAATGCCAGTTCGGTCCAGAGATTGAAGAGATGGACTGCGAAGATCTTCGACTACAGCAGGATGGCACTCCATACCACTGAACTCTCGCCACAATTGAATTATTATTTTAGACAACTTGACTAAACGAATGACGCAGAAGTTCTAATTTGTGGGGCCATTCTCAGAATTATGTCCCAAATCAATGAGCTGAATAGTGCTGCACTATGTTATTAAGAGATTGAGCCAAAAGTCGTCACAAAGAACTTGAAAAATGTCCCTACTGCGAGCCAAGCGGCCACATGAATGACATTTTTTACGTTTTTATTAAATTGTTTCGCAATAGGGCGAGCTGGCTTAGTTTTTTTGGGGCGAGTTAGAGTAGATTTAGGTACAATTATTTCATAGCTACTAAAATAAGTGTAACAAATCGTGATCCATAAATAATGGCAATGTTTGCTCCTTGTATTTAGTTGGAACAAACGTGAAACCCTAACGTTGGTGTCGTTAGGTTTATTTAATAATAGAAAATGTCCATAGAAATGCGACATTTTATTATAACCTGAAAGTCTTTTTATGTGGAAAAAATATGACTTCAAAGCATTTTTTCAACCAGCATTAATGAATTTGTTTGAATTTAACAAAACAAACTCTCTAGAAGGTCTTTTGTGAGCAGATCGTCAAATTTCTTTGCTGTAGACCTTAATTAAATAAAAGCGGTATGAATGACTTCCATTATTTGGTTTCAAAAAAAAAAAAAAAATCTTACTAACATGTATAATACATGCCAGAAGGACAGACAGACGGATGCATATATAAAACCTATTAAGGAGATCCCCTTATGAAAACTATTAAGTATCTCCCCTGGAAACTACCTGTATGATGAAAAATTAACCGCATACTTTTCTGTCACAACCACTTCCCGTATTCAAATCCTTTTACGTTTTGTAATGAAAACTTGCACTCATACACACATGAAAACCACTTAATTTTAGTTCCACTCTAACAAATTAATATATGCGAGTAAATTTTTTCTGCTTTTCAGAAGAACAAACAGGCAAAAAAATGGAAAAAAAAAAGGAAAAGAAACAAAACAAATGCCTACATTTCAAAGTCTTATCATTTTGTAAGATTTTTAAACTCAATTCGTTTCTTTTATTATTTTATACCACCTAAAGTTTCAGCATTTCATTTGTGTGTTTGTGCCCATCGAAAGGCGAACGGCAAAGAAAAAAGACCACTTGAATTTACATTACATCCATTAAGAATATAAAGAATTTCAAGTTTTACTACATACCAACAATATGTTGGAAAACAACATGCTCTCGTATAAACATGTCGTTTTCGCTCATACATACTTACAGACAGTACGATCGGACAGACAGTCAGACAGACAGACATATGTGCCATTAAAGCAAAATAAGACCACTAAACTAAGACGAATACGTTGATGACGACGACCACGACAACGACAACGATCGCTACGACAAAAAGTCTCTGGCATATAGACCAAAAACCTTGCTAAGAGGAGGAACAGCCACAACTACAACAAATACAAGCAACAACAAAAAATAGAGATTTGCTTTTAAAACAAAATGTCACTTAAAATGGAAAGTCATTCATCTTCTTGGGTGCTAAAGATAAAGCCAACCACACTAAAAGTTGGAAAAGAAAAAATAAAAAAAGCACCTAAAAACGCGGAGAAACGCGAATGATCATCAAACAAAAAAAGAAACAACAAATCCTAAACTTGAAAGTAAAAATTAATGTCTAGTTCGAGCAAAAAGTAAATAAGTGAAGAAAGGATTTTTTTGCAAAGCATACACGAGGGTTGCATGAGAAGGTTGTTCCGTTGTGATTTAAGCAAAGAATTATTTCTTGTGGGAACTACCCATGAAGTCATTTGCTATGGGACACAGCGACTCGGATTAGGACATATCGAGTCCTTGCCGCGAAAAAGACGTTAGAACCATTTTCTTTCGAAACGCGCTTTTAAAGATTTAAATATTTAAAGTTAAATTTAATTAATAGTAGCGCAGAACAATATTTTGTATTTGGACTCGTTTATGCTTATAAAATATAAAATAACTTCTTCAAGAGCCCCGGTAGCGTGCTTGCCTATCAGCGTGGGGGTTGTGGGTTCAATTCCCACCAAGGGCTTTGATTTGTCGCTACAAAAATCTAGCCAAATGGTCTATGTCACCCGGTTTACCCTTGGTGCCAACATTAGAATATAAATTTACTTTGTATTGTAATTAATAATAATATTTGAAAAAATATAGCAAATTCAATTGCCACACGCCTTTTTGCTTGAACACAAAAGAAACCTCTTCTGTAAAATTTTCATTTTGACTGGGCTCGACATTTCCAGCAGATACAGCGAATCAAGGAATATCTGGCAAAGGAAAATTCATATGCTCACATTAAACTTTTTCAAAATCTCTGTGTTGGTGGCTGCAATAGTTGGTGATACCTTTCAAGTTCTGCTAAATTTGTTTTCTCTTATTTATGGTATTTTTGATACGCCTCAAGTTCTATGGATCACAGCCCTAAATTATTACTCTTATTATTACCTATATTGAGGAGATATGCTAGTATACTTGTTTTTTCTATTATCACGTTAAACTTTTTCAAAATGTCTGTATTCGTGCCTACTGTATTTTGTGATTTTTCAAGTTTTTGTCCACCATTTTATGGTATTTTTATTTTCCCACCTCTCAACGCCCCACGAATTTTTCTCAACACTCAAAACTGCAATATAAAATCCCATAAATCACGTTTAATGTAAAAAGTAACAAATTTTATTTAACAACTTATTAATGCCTATAATCCATAAAAAAACCATAATTAACATCTAATCAAAAATGTTCAATCTCATGCCGAGACCGAAAAGAATCGGTAAGCGAAAGCCATAAAATTGATTATGCCGCTGGAAAACCACACTAAAAATCATAGTTTTTTTGTTCCAACTCTGTGACATTTTCGGTCAAATGTCTGTCTGTGTTTGTTTTTTTTCGAATTCAAAGACTTGACCGGTCATAAAATTAATTAGCTTCACGGAAAATAAATATAAAAAAGACACAAAAAATAAAATATGCAGTTTGTCACCACATAACAAAAAAAAAACTCAAAATCTCATGCTTTGTTGCTGCTGTTCCAATACTCTCCCCCACCTGTCGGCATTAACTTATTGACTAATAGACGTACCAACGGACAGACAGACAAATCAAATTTTCGATTATAATCGTAAAACTCTATATCGTTTGCCGGTTTCATATCGTTTTGTGCTAATCAAATGCCATCGTTAAATAACATCAGCCACAAGTCAGCCGAGGAAAATATATAATTTATATGATAATTTCTTATCGGTTATAATTTAAGATTCTTCAAAATCATGTTCCTTTCAAAAGTAAATGCCAATAACGAATGTCCGTTAATTTCTTATTCTTTATAATATTTTAGAAAATGTGGATTTTCCATATAATCTCCAAGTAAGTGTGGTGTTGTTTCGAGTTGTTCAGAATTATGAAAAAGCTCCTCAGTTGATCAGTGCATAAATCAGACAGATCGTCTAAGTCCTTCAATAATTAATAGCTCAGTGTTGATACCCGCCTGTTTATCTGGACGGGACAATTATAGACAGGGATGTTTATGGAATCTTTCTGCACTTTATCCTCACAGCTACAGTAGTAGTCCCTAGTCACAACCTTCAGACTCATTACATGCCTCCCAATCAGACACTGTCCTGCCATGACGGACACACGCAATGTGACAGGGGTCTTCATAGCGATAGCAACATCGTGTGAGAAAGTTTCATATCATCTGATATATCTGATTTGTCAGCACGTACTTACAGACAGTACGACTGTTTGGACTGTTTTATTATGGATTTGCAAACAGTAGCCACAAATCTATTAAAGTTAAATGATTATATATTTTATATATTTTTTTTGGGGCAAGATCATACGACGCTGTCTGTGTAAAATCATAATCTGACAATGTGGAACTTCGACTGAGTTAGTTATTTGGTACATGTCTTGTTCCAATGTAAAGTCAGCCCTGCGTTCTTTAAAAAGTATTTTTTTTTTATTTATTTGTTTTCAAATTTTTAGATTTGTTTTAAAAGGTTAGACAATTTTTTACGATTAAACATTTTTATCAAACTTGTGTGTTTTCTTTATAAGGTGCGGATAATTTCACGGTTTTTTTTTTGTAAACATAAAACATTATGTATGCATTAATAGAGTAATGGATTTAGTAATGTTACGGTCAGATCCATTTATACTTAGTATGTAATGAAGCCATTAAAAATTATATGAACCGAAAACATGTTTATAAAAGTTGCAATAAATGTCAAAACTCCAATCATATGGGAGTTTATGGATTTACCTCACTTAGAGCACTAATCCATCTCCACCACATTGCCAATTCATTTCATCCAAAAATGTCTAAAATGCATAGGCTTGTCCCTGGATGTATTGCCTGCTGCAACTGCAACAATGTATTGCCCGCTAAGCTAAGTATTTGATTTTTCGTTACTAACCGCAACTATAATGTCCACAATTGTTTTTTGTATGGTCATAAACTAAACATTTTTCAAAACTCCACCTTCATGAAAATTGACTTCAAACATATTTGGTAATTTTGTGTGTAGTTACTTTTAGCCCCAATCCGCGAAATACCTTAAAAAGTTACAGGCAATTTACGATGGAATACACTGAAAGAAAAAGCTTCGTCGAACATGGAATCAATTAAAAGTTAAAAAAAATTTCATAGAATCAATGAAAATTTCATAGAATTTATGACAATTAAACAGAATTTATGAAACTTTCATAGAATCAATGAAAATTTCATAGAATGAATGAAAACTTCATAGAATTAATAAAAATATCCTACAATTAATGAAAATTTCATAGAATCAATACAAATTTCATAGAATCAATACAAATTTCGTAGAATCAATGAAAAATCCATAAAATCAATGGAAATTTCATAGAATAAATGAAAATGTCATAAAATCAATGAAAATATCATAACATCAATGCAAATTTCATAGAATTAATGAAAATTTCATAGAATCAATACAAATTTCGTAGAATCAATGAAAAATCCATAAAATCAATGGAAATTTCATAGAATAAATGAAAATGACATAAAATCAATGAAAATATCATAACATCAATGCAAATTTCATAGAATGAATGGAAATTGTATAGAATAAATGTGTCACAGAATCTTTGAAGTTTCATAAAATCAATGAAAATATCATAGAATTAATGAAAATAGAATCAATACAAATTTCGTAGAATCAATGAAAAATCCATAAAATCAATGAAAATTTAATAAAATAGAATCAATGAAAATATCATAAAATCAATGCAAATTTCATAGAATGAAAGAAAATTGTATAGAATAAATGTGTCACAGAATCTTTGAAAATTTCATAAAATCAATGAAAATGTCATAGAATTAATGAAAATTTCATAGAATCAATACAAATTTCGTAGAATCAATGAAAAATACATAAAATCAATGAAAATTTAATAAAATCAATGAACATTTCATAGAATCAATGAAAATTTCATAGAATCAATGAAAATTTCATGGAATAAACGTGTCACAGAATCTATAAAAATTTCATAAAATCAATGAAAATGTCATAGAATTAATGAAAATTCCATAGAATCAATACAAATTTCGTAGAATCAATGAAAATTCCATAAAATCAATGAAAGTGTCACTTAATTAATCATATTGTCATAAAATCAATGAAAATGTCATAAAATCAATGCAAATTTCATAGAATGAGTGAACATGTTTGTGAAGTGTTATCTAAATTCCAATTCTAAGTTGCTTGATAAAGACTTTTCTTTTCCGTGTACGACAACCAATAACACCAAAAAAAAAATCATGTTTTTTAAGAATCTAACGCTTGGGTTTGGATTTTCTATAAGCATGAAAAACTAAAATACTCATTTTAGTCAAAATGCTAAACCAACAAATGTTTACGAATATTTTTCACTTTTTTTTGATGGTCATCGTCATCGTCGTCGTCTTCGTCATCATCTTCCTTAACCAACTAAAAACCAATAAACGATGTGGCATTGTTGGGCAAATGAAGAGAAATGTTTAGTGGTTGCGGTGGCATGAGGATCTTGGGCAGTGGCTTTTTTTTCCATATTGCTTGCTTACTGATGGTGTTTCGTTTGGCGGTATGTGTTCATATTTTTGGGTAACGTTTCCATTTCCCCCTCCGCACCACCTGAATGATACATTGCATTTATTTAGTTTCTTTTCATTGATCATAATGACAACTGTTTTGAGGCATGCAACTTAAGTAAATGTTTGCGTTATATTCAATATGAATGCTCATATGTCTGTCTGCACGGTCTGAACTGAAGTGAAGTGGTGCTGGTGGTGGGGGGTATCCATTATTACAATACCGGGCGGTGGGGCTATGACTGGAAGTGGCAGGAAAAAAATTGAGCTTTCATTGTGTTTATTTAGCTTTTATTTTCACATACGTATATTTCTGATATTGGCTTGGAGAATTGTACGGTTATTTTATGATAAAGCAACAACACACCAAAAAAATACTGAAAAATAGCAATTGCAAAGCCTCCAGGCTTAAAAACAAGTATGAAAAATTAAATGCAATAAGGAAAAAAATAACCATTTCTTTGTATGTAAATGCTGCATGTGCCAGGTTGTACGGCATTTTTGATTCTAATAGACAAAGTAAGTTTGGCTATTCTTAACTGCTAACGGAATTTATGTATGGGGGAGGTTGGAAAAACAAAAAAAAATATATATACTCATACATTTATACGAAACAATCCTAAAAGACGTATTCAATAATGATGGGTTTAGATTGTTTGAGATATGATTTTCGGTCTTTGGGATATGGTGGAAAGTTGTATATAAATAATCGTAATATTTATGGTGAAAATTAAATGGGTCATATTGTATGATTACAGTGTTGCACATAATAGGGTACACTTTTTGCGACAGAAAAACAAAACTGTATTCACACCACGCTTCGCTGGAGCATAATGCTGTTGTTGTTAACAGTTAAATGGGATGATATTATGTTTAAGCCATAAATTGGCCCATTGTGATACCCTTGATTACGGGGAGCGCTAAAGGATTGGTGAAGCGGAAGGTGGTGAATGAATCAGAATCATTTGGTACTTTCGATCAATTTCGCTAATGAAGTAAGAGGAAATAGACATTATGTATATTTTATCTATCGACCTAATATCACTTTATAAGTTGAAATGCTTATGTAAATCGGACTTTCAATCGGACTTTTGTTATAATTACACGAGCAGTTTTTCATGAAACTTTGCACACTTTCTGAGTGTTGCCTAGTGATAAATCCCATTGGAATTGGTTAACAGCGATCTATGTCATATATTCCTATTGTAAAAGATGCGGCTGTTTGACTTGTTAACATAGCCGTCCAGGTGAAAATGTTCTGCTTCAGAAACTACCAATTTTGAGAGAAATCGTTGTCCACTTGAAATTGTTGTAAGGCCTAACTGAAAAGTGATTTTGAAGCCGGTGATCGTGGGTCTTCAATGGCTGAGTCAATTGGACCTTACGTACGATGACGGAGACCGTAAGTGTTGTCCACTAGATTGACTGTCGAAATAACTAGTGGTGGGAGAGTTGATCAATTTTTATGAAAATAATAAACGGTAGAACGGCCACGCAATTGCCGATCAATTGTAAACAACTTTAAGCGCAGGAAATTACTTTAGAGACAGCAGAAGATCGCCGTTTTTTGTCTACGCAGGTTGTAGGTTAGGTTAGGTTGAATGGAGGATCGGTCATGTACCATGACCGTCTCATGTGGCTGACATACACCTTGGCCAGCAATTCGGCCTGTTGTGCGCTCCTGGTTTCTTCTACAATTTCCTTTCCCCTTTTTTCTACATTAGGATTTCGGTCTCCTCTATAAAGTTCTTTAAATTCCTTATGTCTATTGCTTTGTCGACCGACAGGTCATCTAAGGTGTCCTCTCCTAAATCTGCGAGAAAGCAGGGCACTGGCACAGGAAGTGTTCCGCCGTCTCGGCATGCTCTCCGCATGCCCTACATTTGTCGTTCTCGGAACATCCTATCCAGGCTAGGCTTGTGTGTCCTGTGATGACCCCAACTAGCTTACTCAGCTCATTTTTGTTAATCCCGAGTATTCTCCCTGTATTCTTGTAATCGAGATTTCCCCAGGTTTCCTTTGTGGTTCTTCCCACCTGTACATCTTGCCATCTGGAGGCATGTGTCGTCTTCATCCATTCCCTCAACTTCTTTTTTGTCTCTAGAAAAGGTTTAGACAGTTGCAGAGTATTTTGGTCGGATTCCCTTCCCATTTTAGCCAGTTCGTCAGCCCTGACATTGCCTGGAAACCCTTGGTGGCCTGGTATGAAGTTTATAACTATGTCGGATTTGGATGCGTCTGTGTAGCACTCCACTATTCCCCCATCTTGAGTGTATGTGTCGTGTTATTGTCCGCGTCTATCTTCTATTCTTGTCGATCTGTTTGTCTGTTCCAATATTATCTGATGTTGTGTTTGAGGTTCATCCTACGCAGGTTGTAAGTATTAATAAATTTCATTACTTAATGGTTTATTCTTACCAGAATTAATCAATGATCTGATGCAGATGCAACACAAAACTCCAAAGATGGCTGCTTCTGATACAACTGTATGGTTATTGATTATTTATAAAGCTTACGGAATGGTACATTTGTATGCGAATTACCGGAAGGAGCCTTCACTAAATTGCGGATAAAAGTGAAAATCCTTCAGCAATTTAAATTATCTATACCTCATTTCAGTTATAAGATATGTCGGTTTCATATAAATACAAACTTTCATGATTTCAACAAAAAAAAAATGTTTACCATAAATTATCGATTTTAATGCTCATTTCTAACAATTAAAAAATAATTAAAAAAATTCATATTAAAAGACACTAAAGGTAATAATTATAACTCAGTATTAATAATTCATTTTTAAAAAGTATTTCAACAAAATCCTAACAAATGACGACTCAAAGAATCGAAAAACTATTAAAATAAAATATATATAGACACAATTTTCGACCATTTTTGAAACCATAGAATTGTGTAAGGGTTTGTCTTTCTTTTTTTTTTTTGTTGTGCAGTGTAATTTTTTTTTTTTTTACCAGAATCTATTACTAGTCTGTGGTAGCTTCAGGATTTCCCGTAGGTGAAAACGAACGTTTGTCTTATGATTTACATGTGATGAATTTAATTTGGTGGTGAAGACTACCTTAGACCAAAATAAATCGCTCTCCAGTCATGTAGTCGAATATAATAGAGGGTTGTCCACCCAATTCCACTACTGGATATTCGTTTTGCTTTTATTGAATTTTTTTGATCTAAGGTTTTTCACAAAGACTTTTTAAAAAGGAGTCCTTAAGTGTTGGTCTCTGTTTTTGACGAGCATTTAGGATCTTCTTACAGAATTTGTAATCGTTCTGGCGAATATTGAGAGCTTCACAGTGGCTGATAAAAGCGTAGATTTGTTACGACAAAAATCTCAAAGAATGAAGTCTGAAGGAATCATGCCGCCTTTTGCTTTTCCCAAGAATGAGTCACTGCAAATCATCCATTAAATTGCATTCAGTTAGTAATCGTAACCGAGTTACCCACAGAATCCTTGAAAAATACATATATATTGACAACTCGAGAGAAATGGGTTTGAGTACATGTAAGGTATGATTTTGATTGATATGTGAATTCTCAGCGATCCAGACATTATAGGTGGAGCGTGTTCACATCCTGGTAAGACGACCAAACCTTTTCAGCGGATGTTTCCACCTCGTAACTGCTGGCGACTTTAGGAGTAAGAGAGTTATCTCGAGGACAGCTAAAACTTCTCTAGAAAATGCATTCGACTTTCGGAGTCGGCTTTAAACAGTAGGTCCAGGGCAGTGAGTATACAAATTAAATGGAACATTGCTCGCTGATTCGACAGAAGTTCCCCGTCTGTTCCATGGAACGTTAAGAGAAATATGTAAATGGAATTTTTTTAATTTGTATGAATGTGGTGGTAAAATAATATATCTTTCCAGAAGGTTTCGTCTACCTCATTTAAAATCGTATACAAAAAAAAAATGTTTCAAATAATTATTTCCACAATTTGTTTTTTTTTTTTGTTTATCAAGAAACTTCCCTTTTGTTGTGCAAACGGAAATTATTGTGACACTAAATATTTGTGACTTATCATATGCGAACATAATAAAATAAATAAAGGTGTGGTGTTTGGCCATATTAATGTCAGTATTAAAGTCATTTACCAATCATAAGCTATCAACGAATTCCCCTCTTCATTTTCTGCCTTTCTGTGTGCTGGGTCTTTGTTCTGTCGCCGGTCGGGCTCTGGTCGTGATATTAAAATGAAATGTCTACCTTGGCGTCATCTTAAAGTATTATATCTGAACACACATCATACAAAAGACTCTATACAAACAATACAGTTTGTGGGCGTTGTCATTAGCTGAAATATGTCATACGAGTATGAATATGACAAGTTATGCAAATCACAATCATTATTGCAAATGTCCCCCTTTGGCATGATCACACCGATCCACTATATGTGGTTCGATTGTAATTGAAAAGGCAACGAGATTGGTGGCATAAAAAATCAAATAAAATCGTATAATATTTTAATTAAAAAAAAAGCACACACAAAGATAGGTATCATAATTTATAATATATTTAGGAATTTATTATTGATCCAACATTTGGTTTGTAAAGAATAAAGAATAGACTGGCGCCGACTTGAGATTTGGTCTGTTTGTTTTTTACTTGGCTGGTTCTAGCAGTATGTTTTTTTTGCCAACCCAGTGTCACACATGAAAACACTTGTTCAAAATTAATAAATAATAAAATTGTAAAATAAACTCATTCTGAATTTTTATATCTTGCGAGTATGGTCGACAATTCAAAAACCCTCAACAACTAAACGCTAAGGCCCAATAAATGAGGTTGAGGTTGACCTTCGTTTAAACTGAAGTTAAACTTTAAAAAACTTTTTTCAGTCAAATGCAGTTTAATTGTTTAATATTGGGCATTTGGTAGTAGTAGTCAGTCTCCCACGGAACTCATTTATGCTCTTTATCGATGATCCCGCACCTCAAACCAAACACATGTTTTATATATTAATTCAAAATTTAACTACACAGGTTAGCCGCGATTTTGACGAATAGTACACCCAGTGGTTTCCATAGGGTTTAATAAACTCGGACATTTCCAATTTATAGCAAATAATAAAGTACGCAATTTCCATGTGTCTTCAAAAGTTCCATAAAACATTTTCACCACATACCGAAACGAAAGACTTAGGCAACAAACTTCTGCCTGAACCTTGAATGTTGGCTGCAAATACATTTTTCCAGCAGCCAAAGTCATTACCATCTTTTTTGTATAATCCACACTACTTACGGTCATATAATGTGTATGGCTACTTGTTAAACCGGCATTTATAAACAGACGGCCAGTCAGCCGCTATGCAGGCAGACAGTAAAAAAAAATGAAAAACTCCAACTTAAATAAAGGTACAAGTTCAAGTCAAGATTTTTCCAGCCACCAATGCATAGATTCACATTTATTCACACAAACACACACACACACATATATGTACACGCTCGGTTTTCTTGTGTGATCTTGAACCATTGGATTTATAAATGTTAACCAAAGTAGTAGCCATAAATTGATTTATTATATCAATAAATGGTAATTGAAAAACTCTGTTTAATTAATCACTTAAGAGCAGTAAATTGCAAGTCTTAATACGCAAAGACAAACAGATGAAGAACAAGAAGATGAAAAACCGTGCAAATAAAAGAAATCAAGGATAGGCTACAACAACTATTATGCGGAAAGATCGAAGATAAATGATGTGCCAAAGCCAACAGTGGAATGTGAGAAATGAGGAGAAAGGCGCAACTAAAATGAAGCAATTATTAATGTGTTTGATTAGTATGGGCTATTACAAGGACTTTAACTTGTGCAACTGAATCTGGGGGATGGATGGATAGCACTGGAGATCACATTACATTAGAACTGTAATGAATAACCGCAATACAGTTCAATGGTCTCCTGAGCATGAAAATGGTCGAGGTGTTTTTTTTTAAAAAAAAAAAAAATCATTTTCCGAGACATCATTTATTATGCTTTGAAACGACTAATTCAATTTTATTAAAATAAATTTTACATTAATTATCCTAATTTATCCCTTTTATGATGTCAAAAAATTGGGCCTTCACAGATATAATCCACGATTTTAATATTGTATATAGATATATTTTATTTTTTTTATCTATATAGGATAATACATATATTTACTACACAATAATTATTGGCATATAAATAAAATATTCACGAGGAAGGTCGAAGAATTTGCACCATCTTTTCCTATCTGCGACTAATGATTTGATGTGGTTGCATGTTATTTAAGCTCCTTCCGATCTGACTCATCGAATCCAAGTACTTCTGGCTCTATCTGTGCCTCTTTGACCTTGTTCTTTCCAGTTAAGCACCGTTCTAGCAATTCCTTCTGTTGGACGTCTGAGAATGTGTCCTAGAATGTGCTGTCACAGAGTCTCATTCGGGATCCAGTAAACTTTAATTTCATAAACTTTAAGAATCTGTCTAAGACATCGATTGACATACATTTGTATTTTATTTGGGGCTTTCTTTTTCAAACTCCACATTGTACAACCATAGAGTAATACAGATTTGACACTGCTATTAAATATTCTCCATTTTCTCGTCTGAGATATGTTATATACAATCCAAATATTATGTACCTTTATGCGGTCGTTGATATCCTCCGATTAACCGCCGTCCTTGGAGAGTTGGCTGGCAAGGTAACTAAAGGATTCGACATCTTCTATAATAGTACCATCTACTGTGTGAGGAGTTACATTTTCTCTTCCTATTCGCATGATTTTATTTTGTGGTAATTGATCTTTAGTGCCACCTTTCTGCTAATTTTACCAGTTTGGTTTGAAAGTCAACAAAGCAATGGGCGATTGTATACCTTATTTTAATTCTAAGATATGTGGCTTTATGATACATATTTGAAGATGGGCACATTTTTAGTAACTAACTAAAATTGACCCCATCTCCCAGCTTGAAACTCTGTCAATAGACTAGCTAACACTAACCTTTTTTAATTCACTACCAGAGGATTAAATGTTAAAGACTTCCAACCACGATTGTTTGGTCAAACAAAAGACTTAAGACACAAACCAAATATCGAAAACCCTTAAGGTGTAATTGAGCTCTGAAAATCCTTGTGTAGGGCTTTGGTGGGGGAAGTCTTCAATGTTTTGTTGTCTGTTGGTCGTGTTTGAGATCATTACTTTGCTAAAATAGAAATGTTCAAAAAAGTGCATCAAGCATTGTATCTAATTTAGATAACTCGCCCTGTATGATAGCGAAGGGTGTTTATTGGTCACATTCTGACATTGTGCTGATATCTGTAACAGCCAAAAGAAAACCACTTTAATTAATTAAATATGTATTAATATTTTCAACAACTTTTTATTCAGGTTTAAGTTCATTTTTTGTTTACCTTTTACCTTCTCCATTCGTTGTGGCCCTTTAAGGGGTTAACATGACAACTGCAATGAGATTAATGCAAAAATACAACATTCTTCCATGAGACACTACAATGTGCGTGTTTGGTCATGATCACATTATAATTAAAAATAAACAAACAAGTTTAAACATCCTTTGCAGCAGCGCCAACTCAACCAACAGTCGCACAGCAAAAATACACTGAAATAAATAACAAAAAAAATAAATGCGCCAATAAAAAAGCGCCTTTCTTTCTTTGTTACTAATGTGACATTTTGTGCATTTGGAATTTGTTTCTCTGTGTTTTTTTTCTTCTGTATTTTCTAAGAAATTTAACACCATCAACACTGAGCCACTACAACAACAGCTACACCAAGGCGCGAAGAAAAATTGTATTAGGAAGTATTTAACATGTTTTTAATTTATAACTGCAACCAACGAACGAACGACCGAACGAACGCTAACACGAGCGAAGCAACTTTTAATATGCTTTATTTGCAGACTCGTTGAATTGATTTAAATTTATTTATTTCTGTTGTTTCTGTTTAGTATTTTAACACTCGCACTTAAACTTAGAGTCGGCCGCGCTATGCCCAGAGTGCATTTTCCAGACATGTGAACAATTTATTGCACTCCTTTTGGCTGGAAACAAAACAAAACACACAGCAAAAAAAAAAAAAGACAAAAAATCAAGCAGAAAATGTTGTTGTCGTTGTAGTCATCGTCGTCTCGTCGACACACAGATGTAGAGCACAAGAAGTATTCGACGCGACGAAGGACGGACATAACAAAAACTACTAAAACTGCGTTAATGACTAAACTAATGCGTTGTGTTTTCTTCGTAAAGCTGCACAATGAAGGAAAGAAGAAAAACAAAAAAAAAAAAACGCTTGCATGTACAACAAGTGCGATGCTTTAGTTTATTTATTTTTCATTGACTCGTTGTGGAGGTACCCTACAACGTCGTGAGGTGTGATGAGTTTGATGGGGTCGTTTAAGCTGAGGAACGGACGTTTTTGGTGAGATGTTGAGATCAAACAATTTGTGCCCAAAAATCAAAAGACTTAAGGCATATGCGTAGAATTTTTAGACAGTCTGTAGCTAGTTGCTGTTATTATTACTCGTAACGATCGCAATGAAATATTTCTTCACTAATACGGACTCACATAAAGTCAATATTGAAATACTCTCCCGTATCGACTCATTGATTCCTCTTCTAATATCTCTAAGGATTATATAAGTGTGTTTCGTACAATAAAACTGTGTATGTTTTGTTTCGGGTTACTTTATAAACTAATTTTTATGTTATTATCTAAATTAGATTCAAAAGTATCCAAAAAATCATATAATGTAGGCAATTTCTCTTTAGAACTAAAAAAAATCGACATAATTTCTTTGGCATACGAAGGAAGCATGCCCCTTATCTACAACTTTTATAGAGAATTATTTTAGAATTTATTTTATTTTCTCTACACTACAAAGAAAAATTCTCAGTGGTGAAAGCTTTCACCAGGACCCATTCAAAATGGTATATTTTCAAATCCTTTACAAGACAACTGAAATGCAGATTCGGATTTGGCAGATTTAAATTTCGTCTCTGTGAATCGTACAATGTCATCGGCCGTTCTTTAAGGAGCCAAGGGGTTCCAAATAATAGGTTGAAGTCACATTCTAGGAATTATAGAAAATATTTGAAACTAAACTGAACAAATTCATTTCTGGTAGTGATTTTATTTAGATCGATATAAACTAAAGACAGGTTCTAATGGAATTTATGTTCTGCTACACATGGTGTAAGTTACGGTGGCTCTAAAAATCATTTATCATTTGAGAAATAAAAAAACTCTAGAACGCCAGACTCTAATACATTCATGTTATCCTCCTCACAATCGGCCGCAATACGTCACTCTTGATGTCACCTTGTACCGACTACGACGCGTTTTCCCCTATTTGAGCTTTCTTCACACAAGTGTGAGCAATTTCTGTGTGTCACTACTCGTATTTCGTTGAAAGAAAAAAAGAAAAACAGGAGAGTGGATTTTGTTTTCGAAATTATGTAAATTCATGCAATTCATAAGATTAATGATAATTTATTATTGTTGTTTTTGTTGGCTGGTGTGATTGTTTGTTTTGGTTTCCTTCTGGTTGTCCTCCTCATCTGTTTCTGCGTTGGAATTTTTTCATTCCTGTATTCGTTTGTGTTTCTTTCCTCAAAGTTGCTGCTAAGCTTAGCTAAGCATATTTTGCTGAAAATCTAAAAAAAAAACACACACACACACCAGAAAGCAAAGCAAAAAAAAACAATTTCTTATACAAAATTGTGAAAATTAAGTTGTAAGAGTGCAAAATAATGCATAGGAAGGCATTAATGCTGCGCAAAACATTAAATTTATTTATGTTACCCAGCAATATATGTAAATCCTTTTTGCTTGGCCTTGCCATGGTGAATGTTGTCGAATGCAACTTTGTGTTTTTCGTTGCGGTTGTTTACTTGTTGTTGGTTTCCACAATTAAACAATGACAAAAAAAAAAGAAAACGAGAGAGCAGGAAAGAAAAAAAGGAAAACGGTGTTGCACAAAAAAAGGAAAAATCGAGCAATTAAATGGAGATTAATAGTTGGCGCATTATAAGGGAAACAAAAGACTTAAGACACGAACGGGAGGTGATAAATTTAAATGGCAAACACTCAATGCACATGGCTAGGTGTGACCACAACATGTTTTATAATGGGAAGTAATAAAACATGCTAATTAAAAGCCATCCTCAACTGTTTATATTTCTTTTCTTGGAAAAAGAAAACTCTGCATTGTAAACGATTTCGTTTACAACAGATCAACACGAGAAGAAACAATTTTTCATAATGGACAAGCAATAGATACATGATCTGAATCAAAGTTTTTTTTAAATTCGTTGGAATATCATGCACAGTTTGTTTTCCTAAATGCCAGGGCACATTATGATCTTGATTGTACATTTCTGCAACATCCAACAAAGAATATAGTGCAAGAAACCTATTGTTAACCCGCCGATCCGGACATACAACCGACTACCATCGGTTTATTGCATTTCTAGAGTTTAATATTGCCGAATACAACATTTAACAGGAATTAGACGTAAAATTCCTGCAGGTTCACAAGCCATTGAAAAATGTAACCGAAATTCTTACTTCTGCTATCGCATGAAATATGAATCACTGATCGTGACATACAAACTTTTCCCTTATCATATACAAGGATATGGTTCATCAGAATATGCACTTCCCTTTTCGATACAAACTACAATGAAAACTTTCTGCCAACAACTGTTATTTATTTCACAATTGACAAGCACTTAGGGGACGACCTTTATAAATGCAAATCACTTTTGTAGCAATAGGAAATTGGGGTATGGGAGGGAGAAACCCGGGTGTTTTGTTTGCTTCTATTTTATTTGCACCAATAGTGACTAAAAAGACAATTTGTGGAAACGTCTTCCACGGCTGAAGAACGATTTTCTAAGTAGTCCAAAAGACAATTCCATCTGCCAAAAGCCTGTAAATATTTTTGAGTTTTGTAAGAAATATGTTGTTGGCCAGGAGTGGGTATATATTATAAGCTACTGGCATTCAAAATCAGGCAATTGAATATATTTTAGAAAAATTTCCAAATTTGACTACTTTTTTATATTTTTCGATTTTAGGAGGAACAATATTTTTTATGTTTTTGTTTTAAGTTTTTTCTTACACATGTTGACGTAACTGTACACATTGCACATACAAACAAAAATTTACTTTTTTTCGTATAAAAATATTGAAACTTTTTAAGATTTTGATATTTGTTTTTTCGACTTTGCCAATGTGTATTTCGATGTATTTCTAAAACAAAAAACAATTGTTCGATTTTGAATATTATTATCTTAAAATAGTCCTTTACTCCTTGCTTACAATATCAAATGTTATGAGACTTTGGCCGATCGGACGACTGTGCATTGTGTGAATAACTGGTCATTTGACGATGAAAATCAGATCAGACACCGATGAAAAATATAAACAACAGAGATACACTACCCATGTTCCAGCGATATTGAAAATATACAATAGATTTGGAAGCCCTAGTGTTTATCTTCTGTCACCACCACACGGTCCAGGAGCTGCAAAGATACTTTCAAAGCTACTGCCCTTATACAGGGTCCGCCAAACAACTTTTTTTTTTAAAAATTCTATAAAAAAAACCACTGGATATTTTCTTAAATTTCTTTTTTTTATTTGAAAGTACAATCCCTCCGGTTAATAATGGAAAATAATTTCATTTAAATAGCTGCCTCGGCTGGTCATGCAGTAGCCTAACGACATCAGTTTTGCGGCTGATAATGCGATCTTCAAAAACAGGGCGCAAAACGTCGAGTGTAGCTTTGGCTGTGTGGCACGTAGCGCCGTCCTGTTGAAACAAAATGTTGCCAATATCCTAATCTTAAATTTTTGTAAACAAAAATTCGTTCAACATGGCCCGGTAACAAAATAAGCACTAGTTGAAAAAAAACGTTAAATGGAGGACCCTTTATAAGAGTTATATCCTATTTTTGATTGGATGTAGCTGGTGTAAATATTTACAAGATCAGGTGGGGTGAAGTATTTTCTGCACCGCTTTAAAAACCCTAGACACTTGAATGCTTCTTTCGACACTCGGAATATATGGATATCCCAGCGAGCATCACCCTGTATCGGCATGCCCAGAATATAACGAGTGTATGAATCTTAGATATCCACACCACCCATAGAGAATGATAACGATGCTGGATCAGTCGAACATTTGTGTGACAGTAAAATCTAAACTGTTCATTTGCCCATTCATTCCATGTTCGCCTGTTGCCCCGAGTTTCTAAGGAGTTGACCGATGATTAAATGATTAAATGATGAAATTAATGATCGAGGTAACTGTCAAAAGGTCTTCAATACAAAAATACCCTACTTACATAAAAATTTCCCTTATCATTTCATGAAGGATCTGACGTGGAACTTCTCTCGAATCTGTGAGCTGTCTAATTTGTATCCTACTGTTTAAAGTCAGATCCGAATGGCGAGATGTTTTACATGGCTTAGAGATTCTCCATTAGTCCTAAAATCGTCAGCATTTACGAGGACAAAGAAGCCTCCAAAAAATTTTGAAAATTTTTGTCCAGTTTCGTACCTGGCTTCTACTGTGTGGTAGTCGCACTCACTACCTATACGTCAATGAAAAGAAGAAATAAAAAAAAGGAAAACTCCTTATTACATTTTTTTTTATAAATATAAATATTTATTTGTATTTCATGGAATTGTAATAGATATGTATGTAAACCCCAAATGACTTCTTATCTTAAATATTAAATCATAACACAACATTGCAAACTAAAAATTGACATGCGGTGAAGGTCAACGTCAGCTAGCAATTTATATTCATATACAATTTTCTACAAGTCCAATAACATTGTCATTAATTACAATTCATTGATATGAGCCACAGAAAACTGAATGAATGAATGAATGAATGAGTGAAACTGAACAAGAAATCCAACGCTAATCAATAAAATGGTTGTTAATCGAATAATGTAGCAGTTTATACGCATATACACAAGCGCCCCGGTAGGCGAGTTGGTAGCGTGCTTGCCTATCAGCGTGGGGGTTGTGGGTTCGATTCCCACCAGAGGCTTTGGTCTGTCGCTGCAAAAAATCAAGCCAAATAGTCTTTGTCACTCGGTTTATCCTTGGACCCAAAAATTAGAATATAAATTTACTTTGTATTGTAATTAAATAAAATAAAATAAAATAAATAAATACGCATATACACATATATACATACATTTTTATGTATATATGCATAAATCTATATATTGTTATAGATAAATCAAAATCAGAAATAGTTGAGGTGAAAAGTAGTTGTCAAGTAATTGACATTAGATGTCGCTAGTCGTTAGAGAGCAACAACAGCCAACTTGCTGATAAAAACTGAACAAGTAATCACTACCAAGACTGCCGGGAAAATAACAACACCAACAAAAAGACTGACAACATCAAAATGTTGCCAAAGAAATGACACATCCAGACAGTATGTAACGATTTTTTTTTCTGCCGTCTATTTTTTTTTTTTTTTGTTTACTTTATTATTTTAATTAAGATTAATTGAAAGCGATTGTATGACAAAATAACAACAAAATTAAAACATTTGTTGTTGTTGTTGCTGCTGCTGCTGTTGTTGTAGCTGTGAATACGTCTCTCAATGAAAGAAAACTTTTGAACATTTCAAACAAGTTTGCTGGTTTTTTTCGTTGGCCACTAATACCTTCTTACAACAAACAAAACAATTATAAAAAAAAGCCAATAGAAATCAGCCTAACAACGATGGCGAAAAAAAATCGGGTTTGTTAACAAAAAAAAAAAAAGAAAAACGAAAAACGAAAAAAAAAGTCTGACGAGACAAACAACAACTAGCCAGCGAACGACCAAACAAACAACCAACCAAACAGCCGACAAACTATAACAAATGTCAAAGTCAAAATGTCAAATCTTTGTATTGTCAAATTGATTTGAATTATATTTCAGAGTTTGCTGGAATTACTATAAACTGTTGTTGTTGCTGTGGTTGTTTTTATTGTCGTCTGGTGTATTGCCGTGTACTATTGGTTAACAACAATGTTAGCAGTTATGTTCAATGATTTCAGTTTTGATTGGTCCAATGGATGGTCAGACGGCCGGACGGCAGGCTGGCCCGTTCCGTCCATTGACTTGTTGCTGATGGATGGCTGGTTGTTGTAGATGTCGGTGCTGTTATAATGGTGTATATTGAGTGTTGTTGTTTTTGTTGTGGTGGCACTTCAAACGTTTTACCCATATGCTCACTTAAATTTCAGTTTTAAAGAGCTTAATTTAAGCCAATTAAGCTGCCAAAAGTCAAATTTGCATAAAAGCCGTTTAACACTCATACATATGCACATGAAAATTATAATGATCAAATCGAAGTTAAAAAAAGAAGCACATGGGGAGTTGTTGTCGGACGGCCAAAAATGTTGTTAACCCTCCACCAGAGAGGGATGGAAGGTAAACAAAATGGTTGACAATACAATGTTGTAAGTATGTGTTTTGCCCTGGCATTCCTTTAAGGAGCACGGGGGTGAACTGCTGTCAAATCAATGAGCAGGGCATGATATAATTACAATAGTAACTGATAGGCAGCTTTATTTTAATGTCGGCTATGGGCGGTTAATGCATTTAAACGCCAATAACTCCATGAACCCCACGATAGAGATGGTTGGTTTGCAATTTGTATACTGTTTAAAGTCGGCCCCGAACTTCTTAAGGCTTTTCCATAAAAGGTTAAATTAAATTCCCTCCCGCTATCTTAGTTATTTGTTGATGATATGACTTGTGATCGCTGTCGATCCATTCACACATCGCTTTGAGTCTCATTGCTGTGAGGGCAGCTTCGTATCTAATTCAGTCCATTGGGGTGGGTCTTCAAGGTTATGATGATAAAGAAAATTCTGGCCATTAGGGTGGGTCTTCAAGGTTATGATGATAGTTACATGTAAGTAAAGAATTTTTGAATAAATCTTAAAGTCGAGTCCAGAGCAATGACCACAGTCCATACAGACAATACTCAAGTTTTCACTAAGGTGCGATTTTATTAAAATTTCTCCGGAAATGGTGAAAATATTATTAAACCCCTCTGTCTACTTTTAATATTTCCCTTTGGTGTACAGCTCTTATGTGATCGTTACGAATGCAACCCTGAAATCTGCCTTACACTTTTACATCATCGGCACATACTTTTTTTTTCCTGCATCTTAAGTTTGTCTTCATTTTATGTCGATAAATTTACCACTTACGTCAATCTACTTTAGATCCTGGTACGTCGCACAATAGCCAGTGTTTTTCCCGTATGAGTTTCGAACGAACCAGAAACGGGGGAAAGGAGGTATTTTTTTTATATAAAAAAAAATTATAATTTATAACTTTTGACACGCCTACTGTGCTCTAAACTTAACAAAATGTTTGTTGTAGTGAACCGAAAGCAAAAAAAAGCAAAATAAAACACAGGCTGAAGTTTTTCGTTCCATACTGTTGGCCTAAAGCTGCATATATGCAAATAACCATAAAGTCAGCCAGCAAAACAAAAAAGGATGTAGTCAGCACCACCACCACCATCATCATCACATCTAAAAGAAGGAAAACATATCTTTCTTTTGTGGACCAAGTCAGAGCAGTAGTTGTTGGTGTTTTTCTTACATTCATACACAAAACAGCCTGCCAGCCAGCCAGCCAGCCAGCCACCAACAACAAGTTGCAAAATGTTTTAGAGTAGCAGCAGTTGCTCTGCTTTTCTTTTTTCTTTTGCCGTTTTTTTTTCTGGTGCGGTGCGGTGCGGTGCAGTGCTGCTTTATACAGCACTTTTTTGCATAATTTTTAGCTTAAGGCTAATAAATGCGTTGCAATGTTAACAACAACATGCAGAAAGTAACCTTAGCTGATGTTGTGGAGATGCTGACGATGATGTTGCTAGTGCTGTCGCTGTTGCTTTTGTTATGTTTTTGCTGCCAAACTTAAAATCTCTTTAAGCATCAGTCTGGTGTTGCTGCTGCTGCTGCTGGTGTTGTTGTTTCCAGCACAATATTTTGCAACAGAGTGCAGAAAAATTGTTACTTTTTAGTATGTTTAGGTTGTTGCGTTTTCTTTTACTGTGGCTATCGCGGCCTTTGCTGCTGTGTGTGTTTGTGCCGTTTTCGTGGGCCTTCGACTTCGTTTTCGCCAGCCTCTTGTGTACATCGGATCAAAGATCTTTTTGATCGATTTTTATTGATATGCAAAATAAGAGCATTACACATTTTGCTGTTTTGCTATAGTTTTGTCTGCGCTGAGTCAGTACAGTGCAAAACATTTGTTTAGCCATTGCTCCTTCTGCTTAGCTGTTACTGTTTTGCGCTTGTTTTTCGCCGTTTTTAGCCATAACTTTAAATGTATAATTATTTATAAAAATTATAGTATTGCGGGGCTAAGCTTAATGCTTTAAATGTTATTTTTGCTCGCCAAAAGATTAATATTCTATTATAAACATATGTATGCGGGCTGATAAAGTTGTGTACGTTGTACTCAGTAAGTGTGCATCAATATATTCCATTTTTAAACATGACCTTATGGTTGTTGGCATCGCGGTTTGCTAGAAGATTGCACAGCCAAACGAAAGACTTAAGCAAGAAACTGCCAGTAGTAACCGTTGGCCGTTGATTGTACCGCGTGCCATCTCCGGAAGGGTCAATATGGTAGATAGAGTGGAAACAAATGTTTCTAAAATGGAAAATCGATATACAGAGTATATAATGATTATTTTGAGTTAGAAGGAAAACAGCATCACTCCTTTAGAAAAACTGAGCTCCGAGTAATTTTTTTTTTTTTTAAATTTTATAAAATATTCTTCGTCGTATTATTCATGAACACCATATAGTCGGTGTGGTACAAAAATGTCTCAAATGAAATTGACTTAATGTTGCAACAGTATCCCAAATTTCATAGTTAATACCTGTGAAAAATCAAATGTCTATTTAAAGTAGTATTGATGTTATTGTATCAAAACAATTAATTGTATGCCTAAAACATACACATCCGCACACTTTAAATCATCAATAACTTAGAAAATCAATTATGTGATTTGAGATCTATTTGCTGCATATGATCTACCTTAATGAAATCGACGATATTTGAAGGGATACACAGAAGGACGGACGAACCAGATGTGATAAATGTCGGTTCTACTACAAGGTTCTCCAACAAGAGGTGTTAATTTGACATTCAAAGAGAAATGACACTTTTTTGAGATAAATGATCGAATGTTTATTTCATAATAAAGAGGAAGGTATGCCGTTAATAATGAAAAACAACATCAGCCAAATGGCCACCATGACCACGCTAACAGGACCATATCCTTTTCATGAAATTTTCCATAACCAAATTGCAAAGTGCCCCCGAATTCTATCGTTGAGGTCTTGAATCGACACTGGGCTTTTAGCGTAGACCCTAGGAAGAAGTCGCAAGGTGTTAAATCACAATATATCGATGGCCAATTGTGATCAAATCTGCGAGAGATAACACGATCTGGAAACTTTTTAGTTTTGCATGATTTTTACTATTTTTGTAGTGAATTTTAATAATTTCAATGCATTGTTGAAGTGTATATCGTTCTATTTTTAGTAATGGCGTAGTTTCTACTTGTCAAATGTCAAAGAATAAAAGCTTCAAAAGCGCCAGCTACAGAAATACCGAGTGATTCAAAATAAAACCTATTGTTGGAGGGCCGTGTACAACTAATTGTGAATGTCACATAAGTGAGTACAGAATGACTGGTACCACACGGTGAAATTCAATGGTTCGGTTTAAGATAACTACAAGGCCGAATCATGAGGTATCGATGATAACTTATTCATACCGATTCATACCTAGTTATCTCAGATATATTTATAAAAATATGGGGTCTCATCCAATGAACATATCGCACCCTAAATACAAAAGGGACACAGCTCAAAATTCTAGCGTCTTAAGGCAACTGCAAATATTTCTCTTTAGTTCATCGTGCAGAAGCAACGGAATTAAGATGACATTAGTGCACGAACTTAGAACACGAACCATTAACTTATACGAAAAAAAAAAATGGAAATCAAATCAATTTTGCAAACATGTGTAATTAGAAAATGATCGGAGAGACTGATGTTGCAATTTTCACACAAATGTATCGCTAACTTTACGTAGAAAACAATAAAAGTAAATTTCTAGAAATGTTTTTCGTTGTGTATTTCCCCATAAACGAAACGAAAGACTTAAGAAACAAACTGCAGTCAATTTATCGACGTTATGAATACAGCCTCAAATATGTTGTGAATTTTAAATGCTGTTCTCTCCCACTTTACACAGAAAACAAATTAGCATAATTCTCGCTTAAACGTCTTCATATACTATGGCAATAATCCGAATGACACTCATTCGAACACCTTGGAAAATGTCGTTACCAAACAAACACTGTTCACACTGTCCTTCATCACACTTCAGACACTCATCAATATGCCATCAAAAATGGCATAAACTCGTTGACATTATGGCATGCATGAAATTGGCCATGACTGCGACTCGGACGGGGACTATGACTACGAATGGCTTGTACGTACATACATATTTACACGATTATCATAATGAAAATTTAGAAGAATGCCATATGAAATCAATAAAATCTCAAATTGATGATACGAAAATTGTGTTGTACAGGAAAAGTCTTCCCCCTTCGGACACAGATAATCACCAACATAAAAAATGTATAAAAAAAACAACGAGAGACAAAGTTTAAAGCCACATCCAGTGACGACTTGGAGGCAAAATGGACCATGATTATGTGATATGGTTGGTATTCTAACACCTTTGGCTGGGGAAATGCACAGCAACCACTCAGACAAACAGACAGACGGACGGACGGATGGACGGTAGAAAGACGAATGGAGATAAAGAAAATAGTAAAAATGGTTTCTTTATGAACCACATTTTCAAAGTATTTATAACTGTGTGTTACTTTATTGACACATGCATATCACACGGTTTAATCTTGTGGGGGTTTCTCTACACAAGTATGTCCCTTTTCCGTTTGTGATTTGGGTTTGCTTCCCCCGTATTGTTTCATTGTTTTTGTTGTGGTCCAATCAACTGCCGAACAAACACACGTTACATCGTCTGAGCATTTGAATAAATTTCAATCAATAACTGCTGTTGATTTCTCGCAGACAGCAGCGGTAAAAGATTTGGTTTCATTCTTTGTGAGTTTTTTCTGTTTTTTTTTATTTTTGTTAAGTTTAATCCCCTTTTGGGTGTATTTTTGAATGATTTGGGCATTTATTTTCTGGCCCATATTGTGTGCTTGTGACTTGACAATTTTAATGTCATTAATTGTAACAATATAGATCAAGTGGGATTAGAATTGAAAATAAAAACCAAAAAATATATCAAAATAAGAAATAGGGTGTGTACGATAGCATTTTACTGAAACTTATTTTTTTTCCGCTGAAGAGAAAACATCTTGAGAAATAATCATAATACGAGATATATCTATAGTTTGACCTTTTCAATAATAATTTAAAAGAAAAACAAACAAACAAAAAAAACGCAGAATAAAAGCGGTTGCGAAAGAGAATGGTGCACCCTTCCCCAGATTTAAGTACTCCACACAGTTCATTATGAAATTGGTAACGAAAACTGCTGAATAATTTCGGAATTGAAATTCATTTGTTAGAAAAAAATTTGTATAACAAAACTGTTAATTTTTGTATATTTTTTGATTATTGAAATTCATTTGTTAGACAATATTTGTACATTTTTCTATATTTTTGAAATATTTGACAATGTGTGAAAACAGTACAGTGAACTCTCTTATAAGCAGACACCTAAGGGACTGAGAATTTTGTCCACTAATGAGAGATGTTGGCTTTTGATCAATACGGCTTATTGGTACTGAAGTGTCCGTTTATGACAGGTTTCTCTACACTGTATGTCTAAAATGAGCATCATATTTTTCATTAATGCGACTAGGAGTTGGATATTTTTGGAAAATTGATTAGGGACTTAGGGAAAAAAAATATTCCTCCCGTTGAACCATCCTGAGCGCCTCAACTCCTGAGTCAGCATTACCAATATCAGCCATATTTTGTAGACCCCTCAAAGGCTCTATGAAGAATGTCCCTTAAAAGAAATGAAAGATGGCCCCATACAAACTTGAGGCAACACAAATTTGGGAATTTTTTCATATTTTTTAGAATATATTCCATGTTTTGTTGTTGGGCCACTTTGGCCCAAAATTGAAACAATGAAAAATTACCGAATTTTCTTTAAGAGCCTTATCGTATTTGTCTCCAAAATGGGCTGTGGAACCAGTGGAAGCTTTTAATCGAGAAAATATATGTAAGCTTTATGGATTCGCCAAAAATACAGCATATTGGTGCCAATAGAATGGCGGAGTGACCACTCCGCGATCCAAAAAAAAGTTAGAAACACGAACCAATGAGGAATTCCCCTAAAATAAATAAATGAAGAATTCTCCAAAAAAAGTCAACATCAAAATTTCTTCAAAAATTCGGAAAAATCTTCCAAGTAATTTATGAAGAATTCCCCAATTTTCATTGGCCCTACGCAAATTCGGAAACAAAAATTTGAATATTATGAAAAATTGTGTATGAGATTTTTTTTTTGGCAATTTTTGGTGTATCGTCGTTGCGCTGAATTTTTGATGGAGGATTTCTTATAATCTTTTTTTTTGGAAAATTTAATTTTATTACAATAAATTTAGTTTACTTAACCTTGGTTTTTTTTCGTTCATTGACCTTTTCTCTGAAATTAGGTAATTTTTAGATTTATTATGTTTTTTTTTTGTCGTGTTTTAGTTTTATTTTTTATGTTTTATATTTTTTATTTTTTTTTTCATTTTTATTTAATTACAATACAAAGTATATTTATATTCTAATTTTGGGTCCAAGGGTAAACCGGGTGACACAGACCATATGGCTAGGTTTTTGCAGCGACAGACTAAAAACCTCGAAACCACAGCCCCCGCTGATAGGCAAGCACGCCTACCTGTGTTTTTTTTTTAAATGCAAGTTAGTTTCTTTCCAAAACCTCCGATATGTATTAGTGGGGAAATTGTAATGTTGTCCTTTTTGGGGATATTTTCATCCATATTTGGAAATTGTTCACATTGGGACATTCTTACATTTTTTTGGGCCATTTTATTTGATTTCTCATAGATCCCACCCAAAAGAAATACAACTCCAGTGTTTAGCCCCGCATGTTTACCAAAGCAGGACAAGTGCAGTAAAAGTGTTTTAAAGACTTCGCCTCATCTTCATCACCACAAATTCTGCAATCATCATTAATCGTAAACTGCAGTTGCATGACATACGTTCCAATCAGAAAGTATTCCGTCATGACAGGAACAAGAAATGAGAAAATGGATTGGCATTGTGTGCGAATTGATCATACCTAATTGGGGCCACATCTGTGGGGATTGAATGCAACCTTGAGCCAACCACCGATAATTTGTTGATCTGTGGGAGGAGTTAAAAGCGGATAGATGCATAACTAGGGATTCTATATCAACGTGCGGTACTACAGAGTCTTACTAGCTCGCCTGCTCTGCAATCCCTGGTATGTCCCAGAAGCCAGTCATCCAAATAAGGTGAGTGCTGAGCAATCTCGCTGATCGCTCTGCGACAGTCTTGGGCTGATTTTGACTTCATTGATCCATTCATAGCCGGCGATGCACAGAGAAAAGGATTTCATAAAGTTATAAATATCAACGGATTCGAACTCAGGACTCCTTTTTATAAAATATAAAACTTTTGTTTAAAAAAAGTGGGTTAAGAATAAATCGGAATTAAAGATTATCAATTTCATCTGTGGTCTCGATCACCATACGTTTGACAGATCACCATACACTGTTTTATTCGGTGTAAAATGTCCGCCTTGGATCCTCCTTTGTCTTTAATAATGCTTTCCTGATATCCGCAACTATTGAGGTATTCTAACTGACAACAATTTGTACATTACATTTATTCTCATATCTATATTAAGTTTTACAAAATTTTGTCTTGAATTTTACTCCAAAGGGCTAATGTTTTTCCCAGACTTTGGAAATAGCTCATTACTAAGTCAACCAAATCCCTGCAATTTCGGCCAGATCTTTTTCACAGTTGTTTCTTAAGCTTAACCGGAAAATACAAATGATTGGTTTATGGTTTTCTATACCACCAACAAAATATCTCCATCAGTTCTATAAACACCGTCTCCATCTCAGGCAAGCTATCAATTGATTTGTTTTTTTTTCAGAATTCGTGTTTACCGCAATTGTGGTATAAAATATAATAATTTTTTTCTTCTGTATTTACTCGCGTATACAAACATTTTATATGTCAAGTCTTGTAAAAAGTCTATTTGAAAATTATCAATAATCACAGAATAACAAACACAGTTCGCTTGACGTTTTTTGCCGCTATTGCTGCTGCTGTTTTTCACGTTTCCATGCCATTGGCGGTGGCAAAGAACAGAAAAAGAAAAAACAAATACGGCGAATAACAAACAAGTAAAAAAAAAACAACTTCAATCGAGCAGAAGTAAAGAAAAATCTGGGTCATTACTTAAAAAGAATGCGACAAATTGACAATGGTAATAAAAATAATTCCAAATGAAATAAATTTTATTATAAAGATATAAATAAGCTAATGTTTGAAATTGAATTAAGATATTCTTGCGGTCACAAGCGTTGAGTTTATAATGGAGTTCGGTCATACGGTTAGAATTACGGCGATTTTCGACATATACAATTTGTAGGCCCATCAAATGCATCGCATGGAAGTATAAGTTTCATCCAAATGTCTCTACGTAATATATACATATTTTTAATTGATTTAAGTATTGTTTTGAACAATTTATTTGACGAAGTTGTCAGTAAGCCACTCGAGTACTTGTGTTCTTTTGTAAGTGCTAAACTTGTGTCTTAAGTCTTTTGATTTCAGTTGTTCTTCGAGTCCCAGCACTTCGACAATGGACCGGGCCTTGGTGTGACAGGTAGTGGGTGTGGTTATCACTCTGCAAACCCTGGTTTGTATTGTGGTAAGAGCATCTCACATGTAAATCCAGCCGACTTTGTCGTACCAGTTGTTCTAGGTCACTGAATATACAAATTATATTCGCCGATTCGATGATCACATCCATTGTCATCGTATGTACACTCTAGGGTCAAACATTCGGTGGAATTTCCATTTATCTATTCATTAGCAAGTTTGTGTCTTAAGTCTTTTGATTTCGATAAACTTTCAATTACTCATTTTATTAATTACGGTGAAGGGTTTTTACAGTTATACGATCAACCATAAAATCCCCACAATTAGGGCAATTTAATACCTGAAACAAGTGGCAACTTTGATTAAGCTAAAAAGGTAACACACAAACTGCATACCAGTGTAAACATAGCCAACCAAACAAAAAAAACAACCGAAAACCTTTCAAGAAAATAATTTCGAAAAGAAAAATTGCCAAAGTGTGTGCTCACCGCGCAGATTCTGACCTACGAAACAAATGAATGGCTATCGATTATTCGCCGGGTTCTGCATTATGGCCGTCGCCGTGTTAAAGGAAATGAATATGTGGTGTGCCGTTGGTATATAAATTACATAAACAACATTTTAATTAAAGCCCACTGTGTAACTGAAAAGTAATTTCAATACAAATGAACTCCACCCACCGTTAAAAACCTTTAAACACAAAATACACGTTAAATTGAAGAGAATCTCAGTGGCAGCAGCACCGAGAATTCCAAAAGGGAATACATGTAAGCTGCGTAATGGAATTTCCAAAGAACAACTAAATTACTCATGGCCCAATTTTCAATTAAAATTCAACGCACAATTTTTCAATACCCAAAAGACTTTTCACAAAAGGACTCCCGATGGAAACACAATAAAAAAAAAACAGAACTGAGCAACAACACCAACACCAAAAAGAACGCAGCATCTTCTTTTTATGTGGTGTGCATTGGCTTTGCGAAGAGAAGTAAGCGAAGGGGGGGCAATCAATGTTTGGTTTTTGTTGATAATAATGAATTTACGGTTGCCACAATCGAAATTTGTGTCCATCCGCAGTGGAACTGGATGGATGGTGGTGGTGTTGCCGCTTTATTGGGGCTGTATACGTATTAAGCAAATAATGAAATTTTAGACCTCCATCAGTTAATCGCTTAAAGCGTATTAAAACGAAAGAAGTTTGAAATGCACTTTTTAGTACACAATATACAGCAAATAAACACCACATCAAAATCAGTTTTCAGAATGTTTTCTTCCCTTACTCCACGTCTCTTCGTCGCTCCACTGTTTGGCTGGTGTTTTTGACCGCTGTTGTTGTTTAAATCATATGTAATAAATAAAAAAAAGGGAATTTCATTCTGAGCCCAAGACGAGTCAAAGGAGTTGGCAAAGCGAATATTAAGAGGTAGCAAGCCGTGAGGCACGCTGGTAATATCGGCAAAGTCTGTCAAGTATACTTTCTTGAGAAATCTTATAGTTTGGAATTTTCTCGGAGACTTTTGAGGCGCTATGGCGATGCGATTTTCCCTAGCTTCCGTGGTATCACAATGGACTTCATAGTCTACGTCAGTCTGCTGTTCAGACTGTCACGCGAACTTAACCTGGGGAATATACTTATTCTTAAGAAATTGATCTACAGATTTATTCAGAATTGGTCGACCTTTACGAAACAGAAAAGAAAAATTAGAAAAAAAATTTAAAAACGAAGACCGCCTAGAAGACATTTTCTGAATAATTCTAACAGTTTGTTTTTCTACAAAAAAAAAAAAAGAATTTTCTACGAAAAAAGAAACAGTTGAAATCACTATACGATATTTCTTTTACAACTTACTGACTAGGGTGGAGTGAAAACATTCTTTTTTTTTAATTTGAAAAAGTTAACCTCGGAAAGAGATGTAGTCTGGGGTCCTAATGAGGGGAAAAATAAAGAAAAAAATTTTAAAAAAATTTTAGGGGTCGCGCCACTCCCTCGAAATTTGGAAATTATCGCTATTTTGGCGTTGATTTTAGAAAAATCCTAAAAATGAACGACTTAACTTATTCGAAATTTAAAAGTTTGAGCTTGTTCAGTGCCCAAACAAAAGTATTTGAGGCAAATATGAGGATAATCGACTAATATTTGTAGCTTTGGTGGCGATTTCATTGTTCAGTCAATTTTCTGAAGAAGGGACGATTTAACTTATTTTACTTTTTGAAATTTTTGAACAATGAGAAAATTTTTTTTAAATTTTTTAATGCCCTTGTTTCATTGTTTACGCTATTGCAAACATTTATTGACATAAAACTTTTTAGGATTTTTCTAAAATCAACGCCAAAATAGCGATAATTTCCAAATTTTTCTTTATTTTTCCCCTCATTAGGACCGCAGACTATATCTCTTTCCGAGGTTAACTTTTTTTTTTTGAATTTCACTCCACCCTATTACTGACGTCTAGATTGTGAAGGCGAGCTCATGAATATACAAATGACTTCGAACGTCTACTCTCTAAATGGTCTTTGGTCATAAGAAATCTGATATTTTGAAAACTTTTATAAGGCCACTAAAAATGATCTACACAACCAAGAGCTGGATAGTATTCGGCTTCTTGAGAAAATGATTTTATTGAAATAATCTCAAATAGGGTAACAAGATTTGAATTTGCCGCCATGTATGCCACTGTAATGTCAAGTATACCTCTGGTTGCTGGGCTTAAGTTCACGCAGAAACAGGGTTCGTATGTGGTGGTCGGTGTAATGATATTGACGTGAGTGGTAACCGAGGATAGTGACCCACGATTGTCCGCCGAAGCATCGTTGGCCATCCTACTGGCGAATTAGCCTGATATTTAGAGGGCGAACACTCGTCGGCGGGGATTCTAGTAGTGACTGATTCTTGCGGTGCCAGCAGCATATAGGGAGATCAGTGTGGTAACGAAGACAGTGACCCGCGATTGTCAACAGAAGCTACGTTGGCGGCAACCCATAGAGTCCATGGCAATTGGTCGGATATTCTAAGCACGGGTGAAAATCTGCGACAGCATTTTTTTAGAGAAGAATTGTATTCATTTTACAGGAGTTCTAATTCGTTTTACAGGAGTTCTAACTTTGGCTTAGAGTACATAAAGTCAGCTCGCTTAGCTGTTCTAAGCTAAGGTTGGACATCCCTGCTCCCAACCACATAACCCTGTTGGCTGACTGACTGACTGATATGTATACAGCGGGACAGCGATGGGGATATTTTTCCACTTCTCACTTGGGCGTTTACACGAAGTACCGCAATTTGGTTAACCTTACAATGGCAATAAATTATATTCGTTTTGCCTTCAACAAAAGAACAGCGGCCCGAGAAGCAAAGAAAACAAAAAAAAAAAACAACGTCAGACACAATATCAAAATACGACCAAACAAATTTCTGAAATGCAGTCATTCGGTTTGGCCATGTGAGCTATGGGAGCTACAGCTTCAAGCTGCAAGATGTGAATCAAATACAAGGCGCTTTTTCGTAGCCCTGCTGTAGTCCTGCTGCCCTGCTGAACATCAAACAAATGTCTTGGTTAATTTTTGTTTTTAATGCTCAAACTCACAATGATGTTTTTCTTTTTTGTGTGTCTGTTTATTTTTTTGTTCGTTGGTTTGGATTTTTATTTCATTTGTTGCGTACTCGTACGAATATTTGTCTGTTGCATTTTGATTCTGTTATTTCGCAGATACTTTGACATACTGGCTTTGTTGTTCTTGGGCAATATTACTTCCTCCTAGTGATCTTATTTCATTTCGCTGGTCTTACTGTAGTTACAAAAATATGTGTTATTTTTTGTGTGTGTTCCATTTCAGTCGTTGCTGATTTGTCTTTAATTCATAATATTGTGAATTTGAAGGAATTCTGTTAGTTCGACGTTCCTTTTGTTGGTATGTGTGCTTGGTATGTATGTATGTGTGGATAGTCTTAAAAGGGGCGTTTAGCTGCCACGTTGGTTTTTGGAACGAATTGCCATTTTACGCATGGCACGGTCAAGACATTAAATACCCATAAACCAAAAATTGTGCTGTGTTGCACAATTGTGTATGTGGTCGAGTTGTGCGTATTGTTTTCTTCATCTGCCTCTTCGTTGGGATATGTAAAGATGTTGTTGGTGTTGTGGCTTAGTTTGTGTGTTCTGTTCGGTTGGCATGTGAAAGATGTATGTTGTTTTTAATATGTTCATACATTTCTGAAAGAAATCTCTTGTAATTTCCTCAAGATGTTTTATTTCATTTATTGTGCAGAAAAAGAGAGCAATGTGGCACAGCCAGTCAGATGTTTTGAGATGTTATACACTGGGACAAATATATCTGTGGCCAGCTATTAAATCCTCTTGTTTGGGTGTTTATTTGTTACCATTTGACTAGATTTTCTAATAAAAAAAAAAATGAAAAAAATGGGAATTATAAGTGACAATTTGAAATGACTTGTATTAAAATTTTACAGATTTTTTTAAAATAAAATTTTCAATTTGAAATAAAATATAAAATTATTTTATTTAAAAGATTATCCAAGTAGAGGTGATTTCGTCCTAGAGATATTTTAGTTCTAGAGAAGAGAAAATTCGTTCTTCAGCCGTACTGTTCGCATGTGGAATAATCTTCCAGCAAGTGTTTTTCCTGCCTGCTATGACATTATCAAATTCAAGGCAAACATCAGCAAACACTACTCCCTCTTCCCTTCCTCCAATACCCTTCTTTCCTATCGCTAATACAGTGCATTGCATTCATAGGGGGCAATCCCAAAGTGTTAGTCAAAAAACAAAACAAAATTGTGCTCTATTTCTTTTAAAAGTACGTTATCTCCAAAGAGCTGAATCAAGACACCAAATTGACTGCAGGAATGTCCAAATATATCCGTACCAACACATTAAAATATGTCGAAGTGTGGGAATGCTAATTGTAATAAATGGTCCGCCATCTAACGTTTTTTTTTTCAACTAGTGCTTATTTCGTTATTTTCGTTATGTTGAACGAATTTTTGTTTACAAAAATTTAAGAGGAGGATATTGGCAACATTTGGTTTCAACAGGACGGCGCTACGTGCCACACAGCCGAAGCTACACTCAATGTTTTGAGCCCTGTTTTTGAAGATCACATTATCAGCCGCAGAGCTGATGTCGTTAGGCTACTGCATGGCCAGTCGAGGCAGCCATTTGAATGAAAAATATTTTACATTATTAACCGGAAGGATTGTATTTACTTTCAAATAAAAAATAAATTTGAGAAAATAACAAGTAGTTTTTTTTATAGAATTTTCAAAAACAAAAAGTTATTTGGCGGACCCTGTATATGAAATAAAGGCTGTTTGTGGACGGCCTTGGTGTGGTAGGTAGTATGTGCGACTATCATACAGTAAACCCAGGTTAGAAACCTGGTAAGACCATCATTTTTCACCTACTTTTTCCAGTTTGTAAATGCTGGTGACTCTACAAGTAATAGGCGTCGAGCAATAGGGTCTAAAGGCAGGGTTTTGCAACATGGACCACCAGTGCTGCACTGTTTGAAGTTTAATTGGCAGACCGGAGACTTAATTCTGGTAGCACCTGTGACTGTGGTGTGCCCTCTTGTAGGGCTTCGTGTTGGCTGTACTTTAAACCCAACTTGCGAAATGAGCTTCAGCTACTGGGGAGTTTCATTGTAACTGGGTGCCGTGACCCATAGGACGGCAGATAGGATCACTCATTTCTTTCCTTTGTGTGTCCGGCGTGGCTGACTAATAGTCGGTCCATTTTGGTCCTTCGAGTCGGGTGAATTTGAAACAAACCAGAGACGTTGATGGATCATTTCTACTGTGATCATTACCACCGTGAGTTTGGGCCAACGTGGCAGGCACTCACGTAAAACACTGCGACTCTGTTAAGAATAAATAAATACTGTGAGTAGATAGAAGGAAAACGGACGAAGCGTATCTCCTTCTACAAGTTAAATTGGACAAATCGAAAAAAAAAAATATAAATTGAACTCGGATTAATATTCGGAAACGATGCGATGTTGTTTGACGGATTGTATTCAGAGTTCTTACAATCTGTTTAAAACTTTAATCGTTGATTGCTTTTTTTAGGTAACAATGGACTCACACTCATTAGTATTTAATAGTACAAGGCATTGCAAACCGATTGAAACAATTACAAGGAAGATCATATGATAAGGCACTTGTTCGCCAACTGATTTTTCAACAAACTACAAACAATATGACCACAACACTTAAGAACATACTATTGAGCTTTTAATTGCCCCAGTACTAACACTCAATTAACTGTTATGCCCTTCCAACAAACATTTCTCTCTGTGCATTATGTCAGATTCCCCGTAAGAACAAAAAAAAAAACACCCTCCCATCTGATCTGACCAAAATCAGACAGAACATTTCTGTTCTGTTCATTGTGCATTTACATGAACATCGTTTTTCTTTTATAAAATATATGCAATATTGTATATAAATTTGTTCGATAATATATTGTGACATTTGTATGTTACGACGATGGACGGACGGACGGACAGACGGACCGTAGACGTCGACTGTAGTCGACCAACCGAACGATTCAACACATCAAGAACGGCGTACACAAATGAAATGTGAGAATATTTTGCGTATAAATTACAATTTTCTGACATAATTACGGTAAAGCAGTACGTAAATGCGATTTAAATGAGAGCCACACATAAATACGTTCAGCTCAGCGCATACAGTTGGGCACGCATGCGCACAGAGACATACAAATCATCAGGCGTGTTAAAATCGAAATCATGATGAAGAATCGGACATATGAACATACCTCTACACATATACATACGTACGCGGCAACAACAGCAGAAACAAACCATAAAGTATTTTTTGATAAAAATCATGAAATGCCAAAAGGAATTTCAACTGTGTTGTTCTTGTTGTTGTGGTTAACCTGGTCCATTTCGTGGGATATGCAAAACAAAAAAAAAAACAGAAACACCACCAACACCACCACCAGCATGGCTAACAACAGCAGTTTAAAATTGAAACGGATAAATACCGATATAAAATATGGTTACCAAACAGAAATTAACACTCAAATGATTTATAATACAAAAAACCGATATTCGAGTATATTTGCACAAAGGAAAAGTCTGCGTTTATCTCGTTCCGAAACTTTGGTCTGTTTTTCTGTTTCTGTTTCTGTTTGTGTTGTCTTGTTGTTGTTGTTTTTTTTCGGTTATTGCTTTTGTTGTTGTTAATGTTGCAAATATTACACAATTGTCATAACCATACATCAATTTTTATAATTGAATTTTGTTGGCAAACATGTTGGGTCATATATCATCAAATTAAACTGGTAACGATTTCTTCTTCTGCTTCTCCTTTACCATCTCCAACTTTTTTTTTTGTGGTAGAAATGAATTATACTTTTGTTGGTATTGGCCAAAAATACATAGCAAATGTCTAATAAAAGATATTCATTCGGTTTTCATCAGTACACATTTTCAATTTAACTTTGTCGATATGCTGTGTTTTCCATCTTTCTTTTAGTTGTATTGAAAAATTATAAAATTATCTTTTATTGGCATTAAATGTATGCATACTTTAATGCTAAAAGTATCCACAATTGTAGATAATACGTAGAGGAAAAAACTATATGTTAACATATGCGAAATCAAATGGATAAAAATAGGAAATGTTTCCACCGCCTTCATTTCATCGTGCTGGCAGGCTGGGTTGCCAACAGTATTGGTTTCAACCGGTTTACGAGTATTAGTTTCACTCTGGTTTAAGGGCAAGTAATTTTTATTATTGTCAAAATAACAGGCCAACACAAAAGATTTAAGACACAAACATGGTGTTCGCTACGGTCCATCTAAACAATTCATACATTTCCCCGTGAACGATTTCCCTGTTTGAGAAAATATGAAGACCAAAAGAACATATTTCCCATTCATAGTATTGTGGTTTTATATACTTCAACAAAGTGTAAGTAAATTTTTCTAAACATATTTTTCTGGAAATAAAAAAAGACTGGGAGAATTTGCGCTATAGTCCACTGAGTACAAAAATTATAAAAAAAAAATACTATTAGTGAGAAATAATAATAGAAAATACCTCCCACACAAATGTCCTTCCCGATTAAAAAATATCAGGTGTAATCTATGAAAAGCTCGAGCAAATTGGTGTATATTCTAAAAATGTCTTCTATTTAAAGTCACAGAGTTATCAAAGCCACGTATTTACTGTATTTCGTGTAAATCAAATTAAGTTACTAAAGTTTCTTCTACATTCTAATTTTCATCTTGTTGGGCCTAAGAAAATCTTTTCCAAGCACATATAAAGGGTGTTTTTTATTGAGGTATAGAACTTCGAATTGAAATAAAACACAAGAAAATCGTTTTAATGTCCATCAATTTGGCTTTATTGGAAGGATAATTTTATGCCATTAATGTTTAAATATGATTTCGGGCATGTGGCCGCCGCGGCTGGCTCGAATAAAGCCAATTCTACAGGTCCAATTTCCAACCACTTGTTGGAACCACAACCCATCCACATTCATGCCATCCAATTCGGTAACTGACTCTCCAGCATTATTTCGGAAGAAGTATGACCCAATGACTCCACCAGCCCATAGAGCACTCCAAACAGTCAGTTTTTGTGGATGTAAGGGCATAAAATGGACGGAGCTTGCGGTGAACTTCGCGAACGGAACCATTACTTTCGAAATAAATTTGCACGATTTGCAAGCGTTGTTCTTTTGTCAACCTGTTCATGATGAAATGGCAAACCAAACTAAATATTAATCACTTGACAGCTGACAAAATGGCCGCCAGTTAAAAAAGTGATGCCAACTTGAAGTTCTATACCCCAATAAAAAACACCCTCTACTAGCCCGTCATCGTCCACTTGACTGTTTGGCCTTCCCTGTCTGAACTGTCCAGGGTAATTCTGATCTAACTCTATCTAGTTCATACTACCGAGAGCACATTCATTTTAATTGAATGAGCTTAACTAAGATGGGATGTATCACATGCAGGCCGCAGTTCGTTCAATGCCTCATCAATTTCAATGAGACTGAACTTTTTCTCGAATATACCCAGCACCGCTTCGTCTTCTTTTCCGAGAAACTATGTTTCTGTGTTCCAAAAAAGTTTGGTTAAATTAAGACAACCGAGTGTCATTTCATTGGATCATGCCCTTGTAAAAATATCCCCAAGGAGATATTTTAATCAATTAATTTGCTTAGTCTTTTAATATTTAGCGTGTGATCTAGAATAGCCCACAGTCATCCTCGCCAGACATTACCTAGTTGTTTCCCTTAACATTCCATGATCAGACTGTGAACTTCTCTCGATTTAGTTAGCTGTGCTCGATCTAATTTGTAAATTCCTTTATTATAATTTTTTTAACATCATTTTTTTACATAGCACAGTGTTTGCTCTTTTACTCGTAAAGTCGTCAGCATTTATGAGGTGGATACGTTTATCCTGAAAAATGTTTAAATGGTATTCCCAGGATACGAACCTGTGTTTGTCGTGTGGTAGTCTCAACACATCACGGTTATCCACCTCTCCAGACATTGGTTCTTCTTCAATTATTCATATTGCCGCATTGACAATTCAACGAGTTTTAATATTTGTTTGTTGCTGTTCAAAAATCAAACGACTTAAGACCCAAACATGATCATTACAAATATGGTATGCGCATATGTCACACATTGCATGAGTATCTTTATCCCAGTTGTTCGTGCCTTTTCAGAGGTTTGCAACCACTTGGTAACCCTAGCGCATCTCCTCCATACAGTCAATGTGGCAGGAGTATGTTGTGGCAGTAGAAGCAAAAAAAAAACGAAAAGTCGCAAACCAAAAACAGTGAAACAAAACTAAAGACCTCTATTTAAGTTAGTGATTTGTTGTGTTAAATTGTAATGCCATTTGTTAAAAAATGCATAATATCTCTGTGGCCAATAACAACAGCGGCAGCGGCAACACTCAAAACTCTGGAGTTCAGTTACAAACTGAAACCCCACGATCAAATCTGTCTGTCTGTCTGTATGTATGTGTGTAATTGTGGCCAATGCTACAGTAGTTGTAATGCCTCGTTGTTGTTGCTGTACGGTCGGTCGGTCGGTCGTCCGTCTGTCTGTTAACGGTCTGAAGTTGAAATGCCAATTTCATAATTTTGTTTTTTATTACATTTGTGCGGCGCATATATTTATTTATGCTCGTTTTAATGTTTAATGTGATTTTGTTTGTTGTTGTTGTTGTTGTTGCTCTCTGTCGATTACCACTGCACGGACACACAGATCATTGTTGCCTCGGTTGTTGGATCCAATACGATTTTTTGTGGCATTTTTCTATCCTTTTTTTTTAACGGCAATTTGTGTACGAGTGTTATTTGTTAAACAGTTTTTTTTTTTTTGGAATTAAGGAAATTTTTAAAAACTACAACAGGAAAAAAACAACGTTAACGGTCTTAAGTTTTATCACGTGTTGGTGAGTGTTAAAATTATTTGCATTTATTTGTGATAAAAACAAAAAAATTTGCCAGGCGTGCAATAGAAAAACGGGGAAAACAAATTTGGGACTTTAATATCGACCGCCAAATTGTGATTCATAATTTGAAGTATGTCTTGTGGCTCTTATCTTGGCTAGACATGGCTGGACTTTGGTTTATGCGCTGGCCATTTGTTTCTTTTCATCGTTGCGTTCAAAAAGCTTGTTTTTGTTGGTCTATTTCCGAGCATATGTGGTAATAAGACTCTATATTTGATAAGATACGGGCGAATTTGTAATTTAATTTATTTGCTCAATTTTTTATTTTCAAATTGGGAGAATTATAATCCAATTTGTTACAAAACATATGTATGTGTGTGTATGTGTATACGGATTTAGGCAGTTGTAATTTGTTTGGTAATTAGGCAATTTTTATTGGCGCATAGACGATTTACGATTGTCATGTATTTATTTAGGTATGAATTATTTTCAAATGATATAAGAAATGAGAATAGCTGATAAGTCAAGATTTTAAACAGTATAAACAATATTTCTGTTTCTTTAATGGATAATTCCGTAGAAACGGTTCAGCATACACTAATTTTGTCATTAGCGAGGAAGTAGTGTTTGTTGACGTTGGCCTTGAATTTGGTAATGTCATAGCAGGCAGGAAAAACACTTGCAGGAAGATTGTTCCACAAACGAACAGTCCGGCTGAAGAACTAATTTTCTCTATAGTTTGCTCTATCAGCTTCAGGAGATCATATTACATAAAGATCAGTTGGTTTCATTCCAAGGAGGATTTTCTTGCAGAACAGTGTAAAATCACACCAGTCGATGAACTTTACATGCCATTTTCTAATAAGTTTATACTTTATTATTGAATATATATATACCGACTTCCTGCTCAATATTTAGCCAGAGACTTTCAAATAAAAGCCGTTTAAATAAACATTTAGTTTCAGGTTCTTTAAGTCAATAGGCAACAGCGGTACTTGGCTCTAACCAAATGCAGCTTGGCCACAATCCCATTACCATATGTCAAGTTCTCAAGTGTCTCTCCACAGTAAAAATATATAACAATGCCATTATTTAAATAAATTCAAAGCCATTCATTATGAACTTATTAAAAATGGTAGGAAAACCAAAAAAAAAAACACCAACCTACTAAATATTTTAATTAACAATTGTTAAACAAATAAAGGCGCCTAACATGCAAACGATAACAAAATTGTGCACAGAAACCTACCGCACACACACACACACTTACTACTAAAAGTGAACGTTTTCGTTTCCAATTTCTTTGTTCTGAAAACATGGCACTTACAGAGCAACTTGTTACAGATTTTTGCGTTTAATTCACTCCTCTTAGACTTAGTTGCAAGTATTTTGTTTCATAAATCATTATGTGCACTGTATTGGCCTTAGTAAGAGGCAGGGGGAAGGGAAAATAATTATAATTTAACTGAACATGTAATAATCACAAAGACCCTAATCATATACGTATGTATATAAATTCCGTAAAATTAATTGTTGTAAATTTATTATTGAAGTGAAAAAGAAACACATTAATAAATTAACACAGACAGACAAGAGGCAAGTTTTAGTTTAGGTTTCTTTTGGATTTCCTGAGTGGTCAACGTAGCAAAAAAAAGAACTTAAGGTTTATAAATAAACTATGCTTGATTTTTTTGCGTTGAAATAAAATAAGCTGCGCTAAGCCCACGCATCGCCGTGTCATGCAAATGAAATGGAAAAATTATTTCAATTGTCATTGTTGTCGTTTGTTATTGTTTGTGGTCTCTGTCGGTGATCAGGGGCGTAACTCAAATGACGTTGATTTCTGTTTGTATGAAATCTAGTTTCCAGTGAAGAGATTTGAAAAAAAAAATGTAATTAAGTTTCTGTCTTAAGTCTTTTGTTTCGAGCACGACAGGAGAGTGGGAAACCAAGTAAAAGACAAAAAACTAGTCGAAAGCTGGCAAAACTGAATACACCAAAAACCAACGATGAAAAATTAAATAAAATTGAGTTTCTGTCTTAAATCCTTTGTAAAAATCACTTAAAAGACACAATACAAATCAACAAAAAAAATTGAGAACAAAGGAAACCCATGTAAAAGTAAATCATTGCATTGGTAAAAGTTGAAAAATAAAGAGTACCAAATACTTTATTTAGCTCTCTTAATATTCCACAAAGGAGAACTTATTTATTTTATTAGTCAGCTGTGCTGTTTAAAGCTGACTCTAGAGATATTATATATTATATTAATCTATTAATCTATTATATATTAATCTATTACTTGTAATGTCACCAATATTTACGGGTTAGAAACTGCCGCTGAATAGTGTTTTTGATGGTATTAGCAGAATGCTTGCTGCGTGATACCTACCACATCAGGGCTATCAAAAAGACTACAAAACAGATTAATTATTTCAAAGAGGCAAATTATTTTAAAGTGAGCCCCTTTAGGCTCTATGAAAATGCCCTCAATGCACTCAAATAGTAAAGAAATCACAAAAATAGATGAAAAATTCAACAAAATCAAAAAAGAAAATTTCCCCAAAAACTCTAAAACTAACCAAAATAATTTATGAAAATTACCTAATTAAAATTCGGCGCTATGGCGACGGAGGCGGCGTGAGTTGTCTTATTTGTCTTAATGCAAAATGTACCTATTTTGTATGGGATTTTTTGGGCCATCTCTCTTTTTTTTGTGGAAATTTTTTGCATTTGCTGCAGTTTTTCTAGAGCCGACAATTTATGCTAACTCCACTTACTTGATTTAAATTCAACAATGAAAAAAGCCACCGTATTTTTAAAAAAAAAATCGTTTTATGCCACCTCTCTGCGTTCTCGTGGCCTTTCATTTTAATTAACTATGCTTCCTCTCTATAAACTTGCAAGTGGTCATTTTAGTTTTGTGATTTCTATTTCTGTTTTATAAGTATTTTTTTTTATTTCACTTAGTTTCGACTTTAATGGAATCGAATTCCTTGTTAATCTTAAAAATGCAATTATCAATTATAATTAATTTCATATGTGTTAACGATTAGATTGTGAATTAACATTATAATATTTTGTCATTATTGCACAGTTTGCGATTGTTTTTTTTTTTTTGTTACGATTTGAATATAACTCTATCTGTTTTTTTGCTGCCACTTAGCTAATGGATTTTTTTTCTGTTTTCTTTATTTACAGGTAAATTCACATGGATTTGTTTGTTTCATGGCATTGCCCGGTATTTTATTGTGAGCTTTGTGAGCCATAAACTCAATTATATTAATGTAAGCTGTTTTTTTCTACACTAATAAAACCATTAAACTAATATAACATCATATGTGACATTCAATTAGAGAGGGGGTTTTGTTTTAGTCATTTTCAGTCCGCATTCAATTCATTTCCAATAAAGTTCGATATGTTGTGCGGTTGAAAGCTATTTGGTGATATGTATATTTAAGTAGTCTTTTGTAATGGCGGAGCTAGAGATCTTTTGAAAAGCGTATTAATTAAATTAATTAAAGTGACATAAATCTGGAGGGAATAGCACAAGAGACAGAAAGAGATAATTGGATACCTACGCGAGTTTCGTTTAAAACCGAACTTAATAGAATACAGACTGAAGTGGGACTAGTTATGACAGTTAATGTCCCTGAGGGTTATGGATTTCATATTAAATTTAAATTTCTGTTATTGTGTTTTCTAGGTAATTATGATATAAACCATTTGTTCCAATAATTACAACAAAGCTTAACGTTTGTATTTATCTTACACAAGTTGTGGATTGTAAACTTAATCTATAGATTGTTTTTTAAGATCAATAGAAATATAAATTGTAAAAATATCCAAAAAAAAAATAATTTGTATTCGAATTATCAATACAAGACATTACGATTTGAAAATGGCCGCAGTGACCGTTCATGACGAAGCGCAATTAGCGTTTAATAAAAGTGTTCGATGATGCCACAAGCATGTTAACCGGCCTCGAACTTTAGCAGCAGTATAGATTAGGTTAGATTGGTAGTTTTTATAAGCTGGCCACGGAAACTAGCAAACAAAGTTGCCCTAATCCTTCTCTTTGAACCATTATGAGCGCACCAAAACGGTCCGAATCCCTCAATTGCCATAACAGCCCGATGGTCTGGTTACCTTAAGAACTTACAACACCGGCTGATCAGGTGTTTTATAGACCTCACCTTTTCATAGACCTCACCTTTCAATATCCTCAACATACAGTCTCTTGGCATACCTTCCAATCGGTGAAAGCTATGAGACATCGGGTCTTGTATGCGAACGTTCCACTACTAATCTGGGCCACCTCTGTCTGGATTGAATACAACCACGGATAGAGGTCTACCTATCGGTTGCTTACTTTATATGCTGTTCCGTCAGACATGTATATGCTGAAGGCATACCTTTGGATTCCAGTTTGACTGGGATATACTGGGTGGTCCCGAGTCCGGCTAACTCATTTTCTCAAATGACCATATACGCCAAGATTTATGACTTCTACGGCGACTATCGTATCACACATACTCACATCTATGACATTCTTCACACTACGATGAATACGAAAGAAATAACTGCAACTATCGGTTTTGCTAACTGTTTTTAACTAATCGGATTTGTTTAATAGGGACATACAAATTTATCATTCTAACCCACTAACTAATACAAAAATTGTTTAACATAAAAAGACACACAAACGAAAGACTTAAGGCACATGCGTAAATACCAAAATTATTGAGAATTCCAAGGTGTGCTTAATCCAAGTCAACACATTTTTCCACGTCAATACAACAGTTGTGGCAACTATTTCCAACTTCTTTGACACACCATTTCAACATGACTTTTAGTTTTTGTGTTTCTTAATAATATCAAAACGAAAAAACCTAGAGCTGATTTACCAAGTGATTTCCACAAGGTGCCTCCAGACTCCCACCAATGCACGGGGTATGTACCGGTGTGTGACTGTGAACATATGCCTGCCAAATGGAAATACTTAAACACGAAATTTGCCTAATTATGCAATATTTAACTAAACTTTTAATTAATTTGAAGTCATAAAGAACAACAGACAACACGATTTCCCCCAAACGAAATGTTTGTTGTACAGCCACAGGAACAACAAGTGTTGATAAGACCCAGTCAGTTGGAGCTGTAAATTTGAACAACAATAATCCCGACAACATAATATAACGGAAAACATAATTGTTAAGTGGAAAATATGTTTTTCCTCTTTCTGGCGCTGTACCAATCAAGCGGAGCTCCAACAGAAATCTTGAAATTCTTTTATAAATTAACAATTAAATAAAGCAAATGTTGGTTTTATATGAAGTGGTTTTCTTGTGGTAAATTTTTGCAAGGGGTTTTCTTTTTTATTTGATTTTTTGCTCTTCACATTAAAGGTTGGTCTTGTCACGTTTTGCTGCTCAACAGTTTCAGTGTTGTGTCAAAAAAAAAAAAAAAAAAAAGACTGCCATGGATGGAGGAGAACACAGCAAAATTTGCGTTCTTCTGATCAGCTATGGACACGTATTGTGCAGCGAGGGTGTTCTCTTTAATGGGGGAAAGATTAACTTCATCGCAATAATGACGTGAATTGTTGGAATACCATACTAGGATATTAGAGCATCTGGCTGCTGACCTTCAAAGCAACTAATGTCATCCATCTTCTACAAGCCTCCTCCTCCCACTCTTAGAAAAATGCTCTACCTTTATTTGCCCTCCTCGTTTTTATTATGCCGTTTTTTTTAGCAAATGATTTATTTTTATTGGAGAACCCGAGAACTGAAGCATTCTGCAGCCGTAGTATGGCAATGGCAACGTTAGAGCACAAAAGGATTGTTTATTGTTGAACAAACAAACAATTTTTGCCTTTATTGTTTGGTTTTAATTATAACGATAAGGTCTCAATTATAAAAAAAAACAAACAAACAAACACAAATGTTTCTTGTTGGCTCTTTTTCGAAGCTGCGTTTTTTCTATTTAGTTTTTTTTTGCTGTGCCTTTAACAGTGATGCAATATTGTTGTTAGGTCTTGAATATGTTTTATTTGTTTTTTTCTTCTATGTGTTTGCTGAATTATGTTAAACTCGTGTTAGTTGTTACTTTGTACGGCATTACGTGAGTTTTTCTTGGTGGTAACACACAAGACATGCACTCGGTGTTTATGTTTCGTTCCGTTTACGATTTAGTTCCAATCTGCCAAACAATTGTGCAATTAAATTATTTCAATTTTACATACGTCTTAACAAATTTGAAAGTTTGTGTTTCATTGAGAAAATAAAGAAATCGAGGCGAGTTTGTATTTGTAGAATATTAACAATTTGAAGATGTATAGAAAATTGCCAAAAGTAGTGGAGCTGAAATGAAAGACTTAAGACACCTGTTCAGAATGGAGTATTATTTATTTTATTTATTTATGAATTACAATACAAAGTAAATTTATATTATAATTTTGGGTCCAAGGGTAAACTGGGTGACAAAGACCATTTGGCTTGATTTTTGCAGCGACAGACCAAAGCCTCTGGTGGGAATCGAACCCACAACCCCCACGCTGATAGGCAAGCACGCTACCAACTCGCCTACCGGGGCGCTTCAGAATGGAGTATTACCTTCAAATAATAGGGAATTTTTTAAGCGTTAAGTAGGAGTTTAATATGTAGAACGATATGTAAATGTAAAAATAAGTAAAATCATTGTATAAATGTAAAAATAAGTAAAATCATTGTATTATAAATATAATAAATAAATAAATAAAAAAATAAATAAATAAATAAAAAAATAAATAAATAAATAAAAAAATAAATAAATAAACCATCGTTTATCGAATTAAAGTCGGAAACAGCGTCTATCACACCAAGGCATTACACATTTTAAGGTACGAATATTGAATACAGTTTTTCCCCTACAATTTGCCGATATGGAAATTTAATGTCGGAAGCGCCCCGGTTGACGACTTGGTAGCGCGCTTTTCTATCAGCGAGGGGGTTGTGGGTTTGATTCCCACCAGAAGCTTTGGTCTAGCCAAAAATTAGAATATTAATTTATTTGCAATGTAATTATTAATAAATAAATCAAATGATAAAATATTACTGTCGGGTATTTTCACACTAACATTTTGATAAAACTATTCATTTATATGTTCCCACACTACTTTGTACTTCTTTAGACGCCGGAGTTGTTATTAGCCGCGGAATATAAAATTAAAATATTCGAAAGCCTTTAAGTCCTCTGATGTTCTCCAAAACTCTTCACATCTTAAGGCCAAAGGTGCAGTTGAAATCATTTCTTATTTATCCTCAAATTTAAATGTGCCCACATGCTTTACAATCCCAAAATCTGTATTCAATTTGTAACATGTCGAAATATTTTCGGATTGATTTTAAATTTATTCAATCTTTTTCCGCTTTTCACGTTTAAATTAAAATTTGTTTTGTACCCGCTCAGATAAAGGTTTCCTAAACGTTATGTCCAAAAAAACAAATTTCTCCCGTTCTCACATTTATTAGGCAACAATGTCCCGCTGTGTGAGATTGGATTTTTTTTTGTTTCGTTCAAGCAAAGCGAACAAATATACGAACAAACAAATTGACATAACTTTATTTAAATTTTGATCTAATTTGTTATTTTTAGGCAAAGAAAAAAAATGTAGAAACAAAGCAAAAAAAAAACGAATATTGGCAACCAACAAATCTAAATCGAACAACACAGACAAAACAAAAAAAAACACAGAAACAAATCATGTTTGATGAAAATCTACAATTGTTAGACAACATACGAACAGACAAGAGACCCGCAAAAATAACCCCCTCGACAGAAAACATTTACAAACTTGTGACATATATTTCGCATAGGTTTTCCTCTGGCGGAGAATTTGAAATCTATCAATCAAATTCTGAATACATGTGTGAGCGAATGACTGCTGTGGATATTTTCCGCAAGAGACATGATCTGGCAGCAGCAGCAGACTGGAAAATGGCAAAAATATTGCGTAAGTTTCACTCACCATGGCAAATATTGTTTTGGTGGACTGCATTAAATTTGCATATTTTGTTTAACAGGAGAACGACCAAAGACAAAGCACTCACACACACACACAATACAATATATGTACAAGGCTTACGTGTATTGTTAAACTTATTTTTAAAACAACCATTTTTTTCTGGTTGTTTTGCATTCGCTCAAAAAAACGACAAGGCTGAAAATCTACTAAACAACCCAACAACAACAATGACGACAAACTTCTACACATACGCCTACGCAAAATTTTGTTCAACTATAAAAATAAAATAGAAACTCTATATATTTTTCACTTTACAATTTTACGGATACCAGCAACAACAACGAAAAAAAAATAGAAAATGTATTTATTCAGTTTATCTATTATAAAAATCTCATGTGGCGTCCGACGGTATACTGGCTATACAAACACACACACACTCACATACACCTAGGGTACTTTAGTTTGTATTTTGTACAACAATTCAAAACGGCAAAAATAACCAAATACAATAAAACAGCTCTGACGACAATGACTGTCACAAATGGCGTAGTTTTGAATTATAAACTGACAACTTTTGTGTTTTTTTTTCTTCCTCTCAAACCCAACAACTCTGGCAAACGAGCTGAGACAAGACAAAAAGTCATGGCGTTAAAGAAATGTGAAGGAAAAATATGACATGTTTTTGTCATATTTTATTTGACGATTTTGTTTTCCTGCCAACCCAGCAACAAAACCTAAACATGAACTCTGAAACTGTGCACAATTGATTGGTGCCCTACAATGAATTGTGACGATATTGTATAATGGCTGTGCTGCTTGGCAACAGTACAAAGCGGGGGGATGGAAATGGGGGCCATTGGACGCATAGATTGAATAATTTTCAAATCAAAAGATTTAGGACACATACATTTTTATCTCCACATTTCGGGAATGTAATTTTCTTGTTTTTCTTATTAACTTTCAAACTTAAATGTTGTCTTCACAAAAAAAGGCCCAAAATAAAAATCACCCAAAAAATATGAAAAAAAATGGCCCAAAATGAAAAAAGAAATTTAGTCGAAAAACCTAAAGAAAAATCTCCCAAAAAAGTAAGCTATATTTCGTATGACAGTTGGACCAAATTTGTAATGGAACATTTTATGGGCCATTTTTCATTTAAGTTTTTGTTCGATTTTTCGTAAACCTTCAAATACGAAACTTGTCACCGTATTCATTTAAATTTAAAAAACCTTTGTCAAGAAAAATGTATGGAAATACAAAAACAATTTTCACACATTTTTCTTAACAAAGGTTTTTTTTATATTTTTATGAATACGGGTGTTAGATTTTAACCTGGGTACAACTATTCATATTGTTAGCATTTCGACTTTATCTTGTAAGTGCTGTAATTACAGTTCTTAGAACTGTTTTACGAGTAACAGGTCTTTACAGAAAATGCTCTAAAGAAAACCCGGCCAATAAGCATACGAATGATATCGTGTAAAGATTTTTGAAGCGTGAGAAGCTCTGTTTTTTCCATATTTGACACCCATCAATTTCCGAACTGGAGGTTTGGGCAAAACAGAAGTCAATTTCAAAAAGAATTTGTTACGATGTTGTAGATGATGCTAGAAGGGGCCATCACCAAATTGTAAATAAATGTGAAAATCCTCCATCGACTTTAATGATCAATACCTTATTTTAATTATACGATGATGATAAACTATTGATATGTCATTTTCCAATTTTTATTATTTTTAAAAAAAAATGAATCGTAGGGCAATATTAACGATAAAATAGTGATCAATTTTTTAATTTGTTTTCAACAAAAAGCGCTCTGGTAGCTAACCTATCAGTGTGGGGGTTGATTCGCACCAGACGCTTTGATTTGTCGCTGGTCTGTGGAAGCGAAATAAAACAAAAATTAAATTTATATTTGACTTTGGAGTCAAAAATGACCAATGAATGAAATGAAGAACAACAATGTTCGTGCTCTTTTGATCGGACTTAAAATGGCATCACAACGTAATAAATACTGTTTCAGGTGCACGGATTAAAAAAAGTTTTGGTGTTCTGAAATCGTCGTTGGATAAGCTACAAAACTGGGGGGTGACGGTTTTTTTTATCTTATAGGGCCTGACATGGCTACTTTTTATAGAACTCTATGAAACTAAATTAAAGAATATAGTCTATTTGTGACCCGATCGAGAGTGTTAGACTCGTGCCCCCGATCATAACAACTCACCAGAATGATGCGAAGTTTTCGCAAAGTCCTCACAAGGTTCAATTGACTCAGCAATTAAAGGCACATCACAACTCGCTATCTTATTGTTTTTCAGTTTGAGTCTTAGATCACCATTTTTCTCGAAAATTTTTATTTTCTGGCGAAGTGCATTTTCATCTCGTCGTCTATGTTAACAAGCAAAACTGCCTCAACTGAGGATCATTTTTTTTAACCCAATCTTTGTCGTCACATGAGTTATTCTTATGGTGTAGAAAATATGGTTGCAGGGTTAATTAAAAAAAACTAGTATTTGGACCAACCATTACCACAACACATACTAATCACCAATCGCACTACTTGTTCAGACTTTTCTAACAAGGCAGTAATTGTGATCGGTTTGTCATTTCGTACCCACATCACATATCCATCATTTGTCAGTGGTGCACATGGATAAGTGAATAAGTTTTAATGTTGTATAAGTCATCCACGGTTTAAGGGCATGTCCCAAGTCATTGTGCACTCATGACTTTATTCTTTTCTTTTCTTTTCTTTTTTTATTTGTGTTCTTATGCAAATCGTATAAATATTAAAAATAGTACATGCATACAGATATATGTAAATAAATATATTCTATGCATAAAATTATTGTCATTTATCGAATGGAATGGCAGCAAAGCAGGCATTCGAAACAACAATAGCCAACGCCAATAAGCCGTATAATAATATTTAAGGAAACCTTTTGGTCTTTGGTTTTATTTGTGTTACTGTGTTTTTTTTTTGTTTTCTCTAAATACTTTAAACATTAGCGAAGTGTCATTTTCAATGACTGCTCTAAACTGTTGTTGCTGCTGCTGCTGCTGCTGTGGCTGTTGGCCGTTTCTTGATGTTGGCTGACTGTTATTATTATTACTTATTACATGTTAAACAAAAATCCCACACTTAACCTAAGCATTAATCTTGATCAATGTGTTGTTTTTCTTCTCGATTTAGCGTTTTCGCGTTATGTTGTCTGGTGTTGTTTGGGGCTGCTGCTTGTGCTGGCGGTGTTGGGGCCGTTGATGTTGTTGTTGTTGTTCACTTAACATTTGTTAAATCACATTTTGTGTTGTTGTCGTTTTGTATTAACTAAATGCACACTTAAGAGCGGCGCGCTACTACTTGCAACAGCCCAAGCTGCACCGAAAACAAAACCGAAACCAACAATCATGCAACATGAGAATTTGGTATTAAATAATAGCACAAAACACTGATACAAAGACGGCCAAGAAAAGCAACAACAACAACAACAAAAAAGTCAATAGCATGTTTACACAAATTTTTCTATCAAATCATGCCACTTAATGTGGCTTCAAATTGTAATTGATATTTATTTAAATTAAAGAAAATTTTTGGTTTATTTTTTCATCGTCTTCTTCTTCCTCTACCACTCCGTTTTTGTTAAAAGAGGGCAACTTGGGTTAATGCACAAATTTAGGTTACCGTGTTAGAGTATTAATGGTAATTTATGTTTTTTCGAAGATGTATTATGGCCGATAATGTCTCGTTTATTTTTCGTTGCATTGCAGAAAATTGAACGTCATGTGTTAAGATAGCTGGCGATAGCAAAGTGTGAATTAAGTGGGTCTGTAGGTTTTTTTTTTTTTGGAAAATGAAATGAACAGAATACGGCACAAATTTCTAAGATCTGATCTTGAGAATGTCATGAATGAAATGGTGGCATTTTGTTTGCATAGATTGTGTGATAGGTTTATGAAGAAATTTCGAGGTAAGCCGTTGATTTGTCGCCACAATAAAAATGTCTTTCGTTGCGAATTATTAAGATGTAATAGTTTGAGCATTTGTATGCCATCTTATCGCGATCAAAAATGCGTTTAGGAAGAAATGTCAGTTTATCGAAAAAAAAGAACTATTTTAAGATATTATTAATATAAATCAGTAATTCCACATTTTCCCAAGCGATAAATATTTCCAATTTCTCAATTGCTGTTCTGATTTCTATCGTTGCTGATGGTTTTCTGACGTATACACAGTTTATTAGTAGCAAACTCCTGTACTATTGTGTGAACACCAGGAATAACATGACATCATAAATTCAAAGAACAACACAAATATTCCGGTTTCTCCAAAAAGTGGTGTTATTTTGGTATTCACAGAAAAAGGGAATTTTTTGAAATAAATGATCGGATGTTTATTTCATAATAAAGAGGAAGGTATGCCGTTAATAATGAAAAACAACATCAGCCAAATGGCCACCACAACCACGCTTACAGGACCATATCCTTTTCATGAAATTGTCCATAATCAAATCGCAAAGTGGCTGCCCGAATTATATCTATGATCTATGATATCTATAATGTCTTGAATCGACGCTTGGCTGTTGGCGTAGACCTTATCTTGCACGTGGCCCAAACCAAGAAGTCGCACGGTGTTAAATCACAAGATCTCTTCGAGAGATAACACGGTTCGGAGACTTTTTAGTTTTGTAGTGAGTTTCAATAATTTAATGAATCCATTTTTCACCAGCAAAAAAATACTACTTATTTGTTTCGCTTAACATTTCATGAAGGAGACCACGAGGAACTTCTCTCGAATCAGGGAGATGTGCACAATATAATTTTTATACCAACTAACCGGGAACAATGTAGAATCAGCTTTTATCTAAGATTAACTGAAACTAACTCCTCTGACAATACGGTCATCTTCTATTTTTTCTAAAATTTCCACATCATTCATTTTCGAAACATTGTTAATGAGAAATAAATGTTGGCGATGACGGTCTTAGTGGTTAAAGAGGTGACTCCGCCACCTTTTTGAAAATGCTCAACGCTCACTATTAAAGTGCAGCCGCCCCATTTCCTGCAACCGCCCCACCAAAGCAATTTCCTTATTACAAAGTCGCCAAAAATGTATTCCCCGAGAACCGAAAGAACTACAACAAAAACAATATAATACACAACACAGCAAATTCTCAACAAATTATAACTTTTGCAAATGTCCAACATAGCCGAAAAAAAACAACTAAAACGTAAAACTGTTAACACGCAAAAGCAACGAAAAAAAAATTTAAATAGCCTCTTGGTAAAAGACATCGAGAAATGAAGAAATTTTCTCCAGACAACGACGGGAAAATTTCACAGGCATTAAACATATGACAATTTATGGCACAGAAAAACACACCTAACTTTAAACACTAAAAATGTCTATGATTATAAATTATCGAACATTAAGTGTACATGCGAAGGAAAACAGCGGAGTAGGAGAGGCCCGACAGACGATACTAGACCAAGGAAAGCCATAACAAAGCAACAACAACAAAAATGTGGCCATAGCCACGAGTATGCCCATGTAAATATACTGTACATCGAAGGAGATCATGAATGCATGCATGTGCCAAAATGGCCAAGTTCATAATTTTCCAAAAGCATAGACAGACTAGTGTGCATCATAAAATATACGTTATCTTTTATTGTGGTCATGAAAAAAGTGTGCCGACATCGGTGGGTATTGTGGATTAGTTGTTAGGTTGGTAACAACTCAAAGAAAGTGTTTCCGCTGCTGTTTGGAATTTTTTCCGGGAGCCAAGGTTATCGAGGGATTCTCGTCCCGTTTCAACCGATTTTTAAATGTCCGTTTGATCACATGACATACAATAGACAATAGTCATTCATCAGACGAACAGTTTCCAGCTGTAATATTTTCAAATTCAACACAAATGCCAGTAAACGCCACTCCTTCTTTTCACTTTCTTTAAATACCTTCATTTCCTATCGCTAAAAATATTTTTGAACTGTAGATGGGATATTATACGCAGAAATGCGATGACCTCACATCATCACAACTGAAAACTCTTATCTGTTTTGGTGCCCAACTGTGATCACCTCATCCTCAACAGTCACACATTGAGGATGGAGATGCTTCTCAACAATAACTCTTGGGTTTTCCGATCCCCAGATGCGACAATTTTGCTCGAGATGATTTTTCAATGGAATTCCGAATCATTTTCATGCATTTCAAGGACCCAATGAGCGAAGACATGACGTTGTTGACGATCGGTCGGCTTGAGGTCTTAGGTTAACTGAACTTTATAAGACTTAAGACCCAAGTCTTTATGCAAAATACGGTGTAATGACGTTTGTGGAATGCCCAATTCCAAAGAACGACGAGGAATGGACAAACCTGGGTTTTCTTCAACACTTTGGGCTACAGCAGCAATATTCTCAGTTGTTCTTGAGCGACGTGCACGGGTTTTATTCTTCACATCACTAAATTGTCCCAACAGCTCGAATTTTTCCACCAATTTCTATATTGCGGTCCGACAAGGTGCTTCACGACGACTCAAAAATGCTTTAGTTTTGCGAACTGTGACCTCAAGTTTTTCACCATTTCTGTAGTGAATTTAAATAATTTCAATGCCTTGTATCGTTCGTGAAGCGTGTATCGTTCCATTTTTAGTAATGGCGTAGTTTCTACATGTCAAATGTCAAAGAATAAAAAGCTTCAAAAGTGGCAGATACCGAAATACCGGGTGATTCAAAATAACACCTCTTGTTGGAAAAGTCTTTACTTAACGTTGGAATAGGGTATCACATGAGCATACAAGATGGATCCGTAATCTTGCTTTTAACTGCGTCATTTAAAACCACATGGCAAAGTGTTTATGTTAGTGTGAGATCATTTTTGTCTATATGTCTATAAATCGGTATGATTTCATTCGGGAGGGAGACAGATAGAGAGGGAGAGAGAGAGAGATAGAGTAAATATGTAACTATGAATGAATGCCTTGAATGACAACATGAAAATTGTACAGGATGGTAAAAGTCGCAACCAAACAACACGAGGCACAGAACGAGGAAAACTGGTAAAATAAAGAAAGTTTTTCAATTTTGTTTCTTTTTTTTTCGCTTTACCATCATTTGTGTGTGTGTTTGAGTTACTCACATTGTCTGTCTATCGCGATAATCTCGTGTTTCACTTATATCTGTTTATGAGCGTTTAATGTACCTTGTTAGAATTATATGGCAATTCATTTTATGTTTATATGCCACTCCCCACAGACAGCTGAAATCATTTTACTCTTAACACACAAAAAAAAAAGGAAAATCATTTTATAAGGATACCACTACTTTACCAAAAAAGAAAAGAAAACAAACTTGAAATGTCGGAATTTCAAATTGTTGCTGTACACAATTTGTTTAATTTGTTTACAATTTTAATTGTTGTGTATGCTTCCACTGCAATTACATATTTATTTATTTTTGTTGGAATACTTCACTATTTCGTACAAACCTCCATATTGGCAATTAAGTAATTTTCTTCTCCACTTGTGGCCAATGGCCACTCAGCCACTCAGCCACATGGAACACAATTCTTCACTTGTGACTCTTGGCTTAGCCGCTATGTGCGGAGTTGTTAATAAAATCATTAACTAATTTTGAGCGTTTATGTCTTTCAGCTGGTATTTTATTTCTTTGCAATTGCCCGTATAAATGCATATTGGCATCGGATCCGCACGTTGTTGTTTGGCTAACGTGTTCATTAACAATTGCTTAAACATCGACTTGTTGTGCTACTGTGGAATGTGTTGCACCAATTGTTTTGTCATTGCAATTGTGATCAATAATTATTATTATTATAATCGACACAATCCTACAAATAATGAGAGGATTTTACCTTCGTTTTGTGTTTGATAATGTTTGATATGAACTAATATTACGAATTGTCGTTTACGGTTTGAAGCAGATTTTTAAAATGCAATAGTATATAATAACTAGTAAGTTGTAATGCGCCTATGGCGCCCGTTAATTTGCTTGAGAAAGTATTTGTTACTTAATTTTAAAAATTTTGTAAAAACTATTTTGAGAAAACTACTATGTAAAAAAAAATTTCGAAAAAAAATAAAATTTGTGGAAAAAAAATTTTTGTTGAAAAAAAAAATTTTGTTTAAAAAAAAAAATTTTGCGGAAAAAAAAATTTTTTTGAAAAAAAAAATTTTGCGGAAAAAAAAATTTTTTTGAAAAAAAAAATTTTGAAAAAAAAAAATTTTTGTAAAAAAAAAAATTTGTAAGAAAAAAAAATTTTGGAAAAAAAAATTTTGGTGACAGAGTCAGTGAATCAGGGAATCAGGGAATCAGTGTATCAGTGTATCAGTGAATCAGTGTCGAGGGTAAATATATATTAAGATAGATTATTTTGGTTTGCGCTTGTTTCTTAAGTCTTTTGATTTCAGACTTGATTTTTTTATATGTTTGCAATACAAGCTGACGAATTAATGTGTATATATAAGAGGTTTGCAAATAAGTCTGAGAATAAATTATGAGGTAATACTTTTGTTGTAGATTAGAGCGCGATATACTTCATTTTGATTTGGGATGGTATTTTATTTCGTAGGGGTTTTTTTTTATTTTAAAATATAGGGCATTTCATCATAATGAAATAAACCTCCATTTTTGGGACCTTATTTCATTGTCACTTTGGGCTGTTTTCACCCAGCCATATTTTCGAATGACTCGATTAGATCCGTATTGAATCTGTACTGGTCTGCACCATAAGGACGACCAACACTCAGGGCATGCCCCTTGTAACTGAAATGGACTGTGCTAACGATAGAAATTAAGGGTATTGGATGAGGGAAAGAGGGAGTAGTGTTTATTGACATTTTTCTTGAGTTTGAAAATGTCACAACAGGAGAAAAACACTTGGTCAAGAGTTTTGCATGATTATCACCGCGAAGCCCATCACAGATGTGTTGACTACCATCACCCGCCAAACATACAAAGTAAACTCAAATAAACACGGTACACATGAGGAGATTCCTCTTGTTTTGGTATTGAGGCCAACCTAAATCCTCTGCTACTCTCTGAGTAGTGGTAGTACCTGCTTGAGATTGCAACCCCCTGCCGCACAGTGACCTAGAATCCAATTATATCGGTCAAAATTCTGTAACTTTTGATCCAGTAAACATTTTATAGATCTGCAAAAAACTGATTGTAGTCAAGGAGGCATGGATCAATTAAAGTTATAAACATTAAATACCGAACAATCTGATATATTTTAGAAATATATCCAAAGTTGACTACTTTTGGTATTTTTCGATTTTATGGGGGAGAATAATTGTTGTATTTTTAAGGAGCTTAAAGGATGAGCAAATAATCTTTCCGCTAATGCAAAATTGTATCCCAATAAGAGTTTATTTATGGTAACGAATTTACGCAAACATCTATTATTTTACAACAATATTAGGGGAGAAAAGTGTAAACTAAAACTATGAGCAAAGTACCCTCTCTCCTAAGATTTAGTTTATACCAATCGGAGGCTATTTTCCTATATTAAGAAAAGTACAAAACTTTGAAAATATTTCAAAAATATATCCAGTTTTCTGATTTCTAATGGTAGTGACTTTAAAAAATCCATCACTCCTTACCTACTATATATTTATATTTTAAAATGTTTACCGGATTAAAAGTTACAGATTTCTGGCCGATGGTATTGGATTCTGGACTACTGTGCACCGTACCCCAGAAGCGAATGCAATCAATTCTGAATCGATTCGTATTCAATTAAAATGTATTCGATTAATATGTATAGGGCATTACAGTGTATTGCGCCTGGAGTTAGTGTCTTTGGTAATCAACGGCCTGCGATTTATTTAAGAAAACACTGCGAAACTCTCCTTAGAGCCGTTCCCGATTTGTCAGTCTAAGACAGTACATTACATTTTGACAGATTTGGAACCTCAGAGAATCACATACAAAACATATTAGCAAGTCCGACATTTTACCAAGTCGCCATTTTGCATCACTTTCAAAAAAAAATGGCATTACGAGATCCTTTTCTGGTTTAGTTAGTTTTATGGTTTCTGGATACGGCCTCCTTTCCAAAAAAATACATCTCAATTTGAATGCACCCAATTTCAAATGTTCTGTCTTTCTGTTTTTTGTTTCTTGTGCCTTATATGAAACTTTACCAAATTATTCTAATTTCTCTAGAAGAATGTAACCCACATTCGTTTTGCCAATAACATCCATTACAAGCATGAGAGAGTGAGTGAACATATGTGAGTGCATTCGAATCGAATGCATATGTTTTACAACATTGCAGATACCCCCAAATACACACACACACACACACGCTCACATTGTCTTACAAACGCGATTTTGTGCTAACATTATTTCGCACTTTAAGCCATAAATTTGAAACAATTGACAATTGTAATGCCAATGCAGCCTAGCCGGCTCAGTTGGTGGATGCCAACCATATGTGTTCGCATACGTACTTGTTTGTCGCCGTGCACACCGAAATGGAAATTAGGTCTTGCGTTGGTGATATGGCGCGCAGCAAAGAGCGGGAAAATTCAATTTGCAATAATTTTTAATAATAACCATAAAAATAGTTAACATACATTACACCCCAAAAGAAAAAAAAAATGGAATGAATTGAAACGAAACGAAATGACAAATATTATAAAGCCCAATAAAAAGAAAAGAGAAACCACAAAAAAAAAGTAATTCGTATACGTGTGTATATTTTGAATGGCATAGGTGTAACCAGTTTCCAGCATGCGGTCTTAACAAATTTCTTGTTTCCTTTGGGTTCATTCAAAACCGGCAGCTAAGCTGTCCATAGCCTGTTGGCACATTCAAGTGGGTGTAATGCAGTGGATTTTTATAACACTTCAATTTTCCCAATTGGAAGGTTTTTTTTTCTCTTCAGCGAAAGAAAAAGGAAACTGAAAATGATTGTCGTCGAGGCGTAATTACACATATAAGCCTTAAAGTATTTGCATGTGAAAAGTGTAAGCGTTTTGGTTAATTTCCATTTTCATCGTTGGCTAAGGAAATTTTCATGGGTAACATATTCATACACGTATGTTTTCAGTTTGTGAAAAAATGTTCCATTATTATATTGTTGGCTCTTTCCTTTTCATTTAATAATAATAATGACAAAGAAAAAGAAAAAAGAAGAAAAACCAAATAGAAACCGAAATAAAGTCATTTGTTTAAGCTGGCTTATCTCTCTCTGTCTCTCTCTGGCGTGGGTTGGCTTAACTTGATGACAGCTGTTTGTTGGCCAACAGCGCTTATATATGGTTTTGTTGTCTTTGCACTTTGAATCTCTAATTTCGTTTTTTTTTTTGTTTCTTGGCTGTGTCTGATCACACTGGGCTTTGGGGCGGTTTTCATAGTTTCATAGATTGTTGGCTTTGTGGTGTGCAGTGCAGTGGAGTGGAGTGGAAAAAACGAGCACTTATCATTAAGTGTTTTTCTTGTTTGACAATAATACGATTATTTGTTAAAGCTTCCGTATTTTCAATTATAATTCCTTGGAATCGAAAACTCCAAATGTTCAAATTGGAATAATGACCATTAAAAGTTTGGTGGCATTTGTGGATGGCTTTTCTCTATAAGTCGTAATTGTAATGGATCAGGAAAATAAGCTGTTGTTTTTTTTCTGATGCTATTGAATTTTATAGAAATTTTAATTATATCACACAATTGAACTAAGTTTCCAGCGTTTTCAGAAAAGTCTTTCCAATTCCCGACATTCACTGTTTCTGCAGTACACATAAGGTTTAAATGAGAACTTAAACGAGACTAGGAATTCATTTACCACATACAAACGCAAGGGCAGTCAATATGTACATTTGTTCCATTAGAGGACGGGTTTCCTTATAGTTCTCCTCCGAACGCAGCACTGATTTTCCATTAACGAATATGTGACATCTAGAGTTTGCGGACATACTTCAATACTTCAACAATTGTTGACTTCTGAAAACCTCATTTATTGTGACATTGCTAGAAAGAGACAAAACAAAAACCAATCATTTCAGTTGATCTCATTAACATATCTTGTGGCAAATATAGAACAAATTAGTAATTGTCAGTGGTAATTGACACTGAAAAGTTGATTGAGACAAGTTGGCAACGAAACAGCGTTACGATAAGCTCCAGATAATGAACAATTTCCAAGTAGATAAAAACAATTAAAGACAACTAAACGAAAGCACTACTCAATTAAGCTAAGAACAGCATTTTTGTTTTAAAAAAAAATAAAACATACTACGATTAGCAATTAAATCTAATGCTAAGGGGAATAATAATGTCATAGAAGTAGCATAATCAGCCGATACTAATGTTCCGTCTCGAATTGTCTCGACCACAATGTCGGTTTCAACTTTACACCCATTTCGAATTTGTGTTTATAGTCATATATTTAGTGATTAGTTAACGATTTACTAGTGGCCATTACATTATGGCAACAGGTTTTCCAGTTGGCCGTTCGAATCGGGTGGCTTCTTATCAAATTGTTATAAATTAGTAATGTGTTTTTTGTTTTGTCTGTTGCCGGTTGTCTGTCTGTCCGTTCGTCTGTCTGTCTCTTGAGTTGTGGTGTTTTGAATTAAGGCTTTGTGTTCATAAAACTGTAAACAACTTTCAGTTGTTTGGCAGATATTTTCTATCCTCGCCCCAGAGTTTTGTGTTTGGGGGAAAAAGTGTGAAATTAAGAAAAAAAATATTTTGAAAATATTTCACATACCTCCACAACAACAACACGGGCTCATTGAAAACTCGTTGGCGATAACTTTTTTTCTGTTCGTTTTGATATTGCATTACCATAACGAACTAATTAATTATTAGTTTTGGTGTTTTTTTCTCCCCCCCTCCCTCACTGTTGGAAAAAAAATTGTCTACGATAAGTTATCAAATAAATTTTCATTTCATTTCATATGAAATAAAAGGTGTCGGTCGGCTCGGCTGGCTTAATTAAAAGTGGCGGCGAAACATGAATGGAACAAATTTCGTACATGTGAGAGACGTTGACACGAACAAATCAGCAGGCTGTTTTTTTTTCTTCGCTGGTAAATTGTTCACTTGGGAGATATTGCAAAATTAAGATATACGAGTGTGTATAAGGAAGGAATGGAGGGAAAGTGGTGTGAATTACAGTTTCTTCCGTTTATGGTTTATTGGATTCGTTTCTCAAACAGGTGTTTACTGAGTTTCTGGTTTAGATTTGATTTTAGGAAAAATTATAATTGATTTGTTGGTTAATTGATTCCTTTGGTTTTCTCTCTGACCTTTATAGAGTAGAAAATGACGCCTACAACCGAAAACCATACACTGGATATACAAGACGAGCATCACACCCAAACTTACATACGGCGCCCTGGTTAGATGGAATCATCGTATGCGTCGTCTCTCTCTCTCTCCAAGCTAACCGAAGTTCAAAGGCTAGCCTGTATGAGTATTCCAGGAGTACTGAGATCTCCTCTCCAAGCAGATCACAAAAGTTCGCACTTTTGCGGACTTGCCGGCAAGATAGCTGTGAGGAACTGAATTTATTTATTTTGTGAATTTTGTATGTCACTTGTGGATGTGAATAATCCACAGAATCGTGAAGGTCTCAAAGAGAGTATCCGACAAGAGTGTGATAACAAGAGAAGGCAAAAATATGTTCTTTATCTAATCACTTTTATTTAGATATATTCCTAAACTATCCACCAAAATCGTTTTTGGAGTTTTGTGGCGCGTAGTTTTCTATCATTGGAATAATTAAAAAGTCTATTCAATGAAACAATGCTATACATTTTCAGTGAGTACACAAACATGATTTGTAATACAGAAACCTGAATGTAGCTCGGGTCATTCTTGCTCAGAGTTCTGATGAAATGATATTTGCTATGGATTGCAAGTCATCATGTTTCTCGTCACACGAATTCTGGTCTTTAGAGCGTAGTCCCAGTGAGAATCTTCTCCCCTATCTGATTATTAATAATCTTAGGTATGAGTTTTCAGTGCTGTATATTCTTGAGAATTACAAATTATTCCTATAAATGGATCGCTTTATACATTTTCGGCAATTTTCAAATTATAGTTTTGTAACGACTACAGAATCCCGCTTGATTGTGCAGCAATTCTCAAAGTGAAAGTGAGCAGAGAAATCTCTGGTAATCTCACATATTCTTGACCTCTTTAAATGCATTGAAAATATGGGACCCAAAATCTCTTTTAGAAAATAAACTATGACGTATGTTTCTTAAGTCTTTTGATTTTTCATTTCGCTGACTGTCTTTTAATTGGTATTTTATGAAAAATATGTAGGATTTCCTTTCTCTTGGAATCTTTTGAATCATCTTTACACACGATATAAGCCAATTTCCTTTTTACTCTTACTTTACTAAGGAAGTTATCATCATCTTCTTATCGGCTAAAAGTTTAAGTATATAATTTTCAATAAAAACCCAATTTGATGCACAAAAACCTCATTTTATTTTAATAAATCCAAAGGAAAACCAGCCGGCCGCCTTATCAAAGTTTTAGTTACTTTGTTGGCCATTTACAAAACAACAACAACGTCAACAGCTAGGAAGAAACAGAAAGGTTTGGAATAAAATCAAAATCACATAAATTTGCGTTTTAAAAGCTTTTCGATCTCGCTCTCACTGGTCGCACTTTATATGCCGAAATGTTGACATTGATAATAATGACACTGATTGTTCAGGCAACACATCATTAAGAACACACAACGATTTTGTTTCTGCCCCAATGAAATTGTTGCCGTCCGCTGTTTGTTCGTCCGTCCATCCGTCGGTCGGTCTTTCTGACCGCTAAAAGCCTTCTACACTTCTGCACCGGCTACCGATGACGGGAGGCAAGAGGTCGTTGCTGACGTTGCTGGTGCTGTTTAAGCAACATTCTGTTGTTGTTGTTGTTGTTGTTCTTTTTATGCAGCAGCAGAGCAAAAGAAGAAATACAGAAATCTTTTAAAACATTTGTGAGTTAAAAACTTAAATGAAATGCTGTTAGTTATGTGTAGACAAAAAATTTACATTAATGTTAAGTAACAACGGAACGGAACGGAACCGTCTCAGATCCCAAACCCCAAACTGAATAAAATGTGAACAACAGCCTACCGCACCACTCTGGAAGATCCGAAACAACAACAAAAAACCGACGACGACTTTAAGAAAACGCACTTAAACTGGACAAACCACAAATCAAACTTTTATTAAACACAAAAAAAAAAACAAAAAGAGAACCACAAACGTGGAAAAGCACACCACTACCGTAGTTCAAGAAAAGACAAACAGACAGAACAGAAAACCGACCGACCAACCAACCAACCATCTGATGATGAACAAAATGGTTCAGAATCGTTGCGTTGGGAGAAAATAAGTCAAAGATACAGAAATAAATGGTTGCATGCAATGTTTCAAGTATGGCATTCAAATGAATTGAATTGAAAATTTTCAATTGCCCGTCCGGTCAGTCTGTCCGTATGCGTCTCGGTCTCTCTGTCTGCCGTATTTTTTTCGCCGCTGTCGTTTGGTCATATGTGCACACACACACACACTTACAACATGTGCATTGGCCATGCGTTGCATTGCATTGCATCGCCGTGCCACTTGCATCTACGCATGCGCTCACCACTACGGCCGTTGCAACATTTTAAAGGCATTTAGTTATGCTTGAATACTCGTCGTACCCCATCCATGGCTTAGGGTTTTGTGCGGTTCCTTGTTACTGGCTGGTTGTGCCAACACACACACACAAAAGAAAGAAATTCTTGGCTTTACCTTAAATGTTGTTACTTTTTCTGGTTGACCAAAAACAACAAAAAGGAAAAAACGCACCCAACCAAACGGCTACAACTAGAAAATGGAAATGCCTCTTGGTTGCATATCAAAATCCCAAGAAGAAACACCACACAGCCACCACCACCACCACCTCATCGACCGACAAACACAATGAACGTACGGAAAAAATCGCCTTAGAGAATAAAAACAGTTTAATGGGTAAATAACGCAAAAATGCAAATCAATCGTTAAAAAAAAAAGAGGGACACATTTTTGTGTGTTTGTTGCACTGCTGCTCTTTTTTACTACTGATGCTGTTGTTTTTCCACATAGATTTCAATTCATGGTTAGAAGCCAAATGCAGTTGTCTGGAGTTCGTACACATGTTGCAGAAATCTTGGTCTTACATGAACTCAAAAGCCACCACCAATTGAAAAAGTCTGAGATTTTTCATCAAATTTAAGTTTTTCCAAAACTGATGTGGTTAGGTATTGTTGACCTATGTACATATTTTTAAATATTTGTGTTCTAGTTCGGCTTGAGGTCATTAAAAACGACGTTATTATTTTTTATGTATTTTATTATTAATTTTTCCCAAAAACAAAGGAAGAAAGTATGAAAATATTTACGAGAAGTTACAAATTTCAGGGATATACAATTTTTTTTTTGATTTTTATGGTAATGAGTGGGTTTTTAATTTACAAAAATTATCACTTAATTTACTTCACGGTATATAATGATAATTTTTATTACAACATTACTCCTTAATGAATTGTGTATGAAGCATCTCATATTGACCCACCACACTCTCTGTCACAAATATGTTCCGATCGAAACACACCCTCCCCGATGATAAACAACTTTGTGGTCAGCCATGCCTCCCTGAAAGGCTTACATTCGAAAGCGGTAAAATCCATATGTAAGTTAGAATACATTAAATGCCACTCGATAATTCAGGCAGCACAAGGTAAGACTAACCTGGGTTCCTAGGTCATAACGACATATGAGGAAACGCCCTGTGAGCCAGAAAGGGCTCTGAATCGGTGGCAGTGCCAGAAATCTCTTGCAAACGCTAACCTTTTGCTGAATTACTAAGTTGTCATTAACAAAAAGCAAATATAATAACGAGACGACAGTGATGGTCTATAGTAAAGTCTCTCTTTATGGCCAAATATTCGCAATAAAAGTACCAGGTATACAGACTTAGCATTCTCTTAGAAATTCTTACAGGGCACTGTATCGTAGGCAAGATGGGCAGATAGTACGTATATATCTGGAAAGAACTACTGTAGAGGGGAAGAACCAATACGAAAATTTACCCCAACAAGTCCAACGAAATAGCGTCCCAAACTTTGGGAACTGTGATTTGAGTTCAATTTTCCTGTGACCAATTATTTTGCAGGAGTTCAATTACACGACTTAACCAACTTCTGAAAGTGGGCACATTAAACACCAAATTATAGCACATAATTCAGTGTCACTAAACACACGACACCTGGATATCTGCGGTATATATGGAATCAGTTCATTCTGGTCTACACGATTCTTGTAGATAATGCCAGTTCGTTTCTTAAGTCTTTTGTTTTTTACTTCCTTCAGCCCGATACAAACATTTGCCTATAACGATTTTCGTTGGTTTTAAAACTTTATACAAATTGTAATGAGCTGAATGACCGACAAAAGTGTTTTCTTATGGCCGTTGTTTAACTGCAATGGACCTCTGTAAAACTAGCCACTGCAGCATGTTTTCATAACAACCTACAAAAAAAAAACAGTCAATTGTAATTAAATAACTTTCGCTCATAATCAATCCAGTTTAAAGATTAAAGGATGTAGATAAATTTCAAATTAATTGCGGCCACAAACAAATCAATACAAATCACGGTTAACTAGTGGAAGGAAATGTGGAAATGTTCAAAAGAAAAGTGAAAAACAATTTCACTTTCACGTGGACCATAACTTCAGCCATCATAAGCTATTACATTTATCTGCCACCACTTTACTGCATAATTCATTTATTTTTTATAACAAGAGATGGAAAATTCTTTTTGTTAAAGATTCTTAGAACGTTTTCGTATCATGTCTCAGCCCCCAGAGTTGTTATGGGCGTATTGTGGGGTTGTTAAGCTTAAGAGTTAATTTAATTAGCCGACGTCTGCAGTGTTAACAAACTACACCGATTGCGTGTTCTGTTAACATATTTTATTATGTTCAGACGTGTTTTTATTTTCATGGTATGGTATTCTACTCCACTATGCGACTACACTGTGTGGCTTAGTATAAAAAGTATTTATTTATTTTTAAATATTTGTGTTTTGGTATTTTTTTTTTCCTAAAATTTGTACATTATACGAAATAAATTAAATTTTGTACCGACAGTCGCGCTCAAGAAATAACCACGTTTAACGCTACATTAACTACAATTGCTAGGAAGATTGGTGGTGCCGTGGAGTGCAATGCAAACAATGGAAAATAGGTAATGAAAATAAATTGAATGTGACGATGTGAGATTAACACAAACGGACGGACGGACGAACGGAGTGATAGAAAAATGTATACAATTTTGTTAAACATATTGTTTGTTGGGGTTTTCAGTTAATTTACAAATTTATAGACTGATAAAAACTAATTAAAGTCATTGTTGAGCATTAATGATGGCAACACAACAAATTATCGCCGTCATGGTGCCGAGTGGTGGATGACGGTTTGATGCATTTTCCATACAAATTTACACTGACGAAAATATATAGTTGGAATTGTATAAATAGACGTTGAATGAAACTATGATCAGTAGGAAATAAGGAAGAAATAAAGTGGTCGGCTAGGAACTGAGGAACCTCAGTTTCTGTTGTACAATCGGCTAAAAATATCCTGATATTTTTTTCAAGGCGGTTTCCTGTCTCCCCTGAACTAGAACTAAGAGTCGGTTTATTACATGTATTGAAATTAAATTTATCTCACTTTTCCGTTTTTTTTTATTTCCACAATTCCTTTCAAAAATATTTAAATATTAAAATATTTTAAAAATATTTACTTTTTTTCAGTTTATTTAAATACTTTTATCTTTAAGTAGCCATAACAAATATTATTAACTTGTCAGTCGCCGTCATGCTGAAACAGTATTTAAATTTTCGTCGGAAAATCACTGGCATCTAGTATACGTACAGTAGTACATACACGTTTCCCTCTCGGTTCGGATGCAGTTTTCGCAATACCGCAGACATGATTTTTGTCCATTTAAAGTTTAAGCACGTACCAGACATTTGTATTATTTACAAATATTATTCATGCCGTTGCCACAGCGCACCGAAGAAATAACTGCAAAACATTTTGTGAATAAAGAATTAATGTCGTTGTTTGTGTTTTTTTTTCTCACACAGTAGTTGCATTTATCAGCAACATGTGGATGATGTAGAAAAATGACAAATGGCTGCCGGGAATTGCAAATGGTGATGTCCTGCCGCATGTCAATGATGGGAAAACAATTTTTCTGTCGCCCGACCGCAGAAGTGACCAATGTCGGTTATATAATGATATAACGATATGAAATAAAAAGTCCGTGGCGATAGGTTTGAATGGCGAATTTGCCATTCTAGACCATAACGGCTTAATGACATAGCCAATATATTTGGGCGTGGACATTGTTTGATTTTTGTTGGGTCTTCCCTGAGAATTGAGAAATTTTGGGGATCACCTAATAAAGCTATTGCCTGCTTTTTGTTGAAAGAACTATAGAGTTTAAACGAATATATATAAATTTCACATTAATTTCATGGAGAAAGTGTCACTTTATGTACAAAAAACTACCCATGAAAAGTAGTTTTGTTCCATAAACTTCTAATTAGGTTTGTTCGGAAGTCGTTTGCATGGGTTCACGAAAAGACTTAGGTGTCTAAAACAGATCGGGTGCAAAATATGACACATGGGTTCTCAAATAGGCCGCAAAAATATGTGACCCAGGAAAGAGAACCCCAAAAAACTCCAAAACGCAAACGAATAAGAAAGTGGTAATTTTCATTATGAAATTAAATCCCAAATGCATATCGGAGCCCATTCTAATATAACATTTTGGGAGCTAATTTCGTTTTACAATTATTAGATTTTTATTTAATGAAAATACTCTACCCAATTTCAGAATTGTGCCCCAAATTTTGGGAAAAATAAAGAAATGAAAAATAAAAAATTTCAAATAGAAATCGCTGGATTTTTTGAAACAAATATATTCGTCATTCCAATTTTCTTTTTGTGATAAATAAAGAAAAGCAAAATGGAAAATGGAAAGAACAAATCGAGATATTTTTGATTTGAATTTTATTGCCCACGCTTTTTCTTCTTTTGCCAGAGATATAGAAAATGAAATTTTAAACCATAAGTTTTCACTTGCTGCAGTTTTCATCATCTGGCCCATACATTCGTCATTATAATTTCCTTTTTTGGAAATATGAGAAAAGCAGAACAAAACTTATTGGCTGAACTGAAATTTTTGGGAAAAGTTTGACCATACTGTCATATTTCGATGTAACGCCCATGTAGGTCACGCCCATGAGGACATAACCTTTCATTTCAGTACCATATTGACAAAAAAGAGAGCGGGTTCATTTTGTTGCCCCTTTGGGCCCCAGCACCAAATTTCATTTTCGTAATTTTGGGATCATTTCGAATATAACTATTTTTTTATATTTTGGAGGTGGGTCCCATAGATGTCAATTTAGCCATAATTTAAAAAAAGAAGGCGGGTTAATATTTCTATCCCAGATCCCCTCGGCCCCAGCCCCAGGCCCATACATTCGCCATTATAATTTTCTTTTTTTGAAATATAAGAAAAGCAGAGCAAACATTATTGGCTGAACTGAAATTTTTGGGAAAACTTTGACCATATTTCGATGTCACGCCCATGGAGGTCACGCCCATGAGGATATAACCTTTCATTTCAGTACCATATTGACAAAAAAATAGAGCGGGTTCATTTTGTTGCCCTTTTGGCCCCCGCACCAAATTTCATTTTCGTAATTTTGGGATCATTTCGAATATAACTATTTTTTTATATTTTGCAGGTAGGACCCATAGATGTCAATTTAGCCAAAATTTAAAAAAAAGAAGGCGGGTTAATTTTTTCTATGCCAGATCCCCTCGGCCCCAGCCCCAAATTGCATTCATTTTCGTAATTTTGAGGTTATTTCGAATATAACTTCATTTTTTTTTTTTAATTTTGTAGGTGAAGTCAATTTAGCTATTTCACCCCAAAACCTCAAAACGAAAATGCTAATAACAACACCTTAACATTTTGGGGTTAATAATAATATTAGATTAGATTAGAATAGGCCAATTTTAGGTATTTTACTGTAATAACCGATCTATAATCCAAACCTTGATTCTCCAATACATTGGAGATGTTAAAAGTTTTCTTTAATTTTACCCATGTTAGTCTCTCCACAATTTCATTTGAATATTAACAAATTAAGAATATTATAAACAAATTTATATTACATAGTTTGCCAAAGAGAAAAATGTCATTTAAACACCAAAAAAAAAAACATATATATACAATTTCCACGAAATCCATTAAACATCATTAACGCCTTATCTACAAAAATGTTTAATTCCTATACGTTTTTGTGCTTTTCTTGGTGTTGTTGCTATTGGCAACAAAAAATCCCTTTAACTAACTAAAAATAGACAAACGAAAAATTCTTACATTCATACAGACATATGTCTGTGCGAGTACATACTATATATGTATGTGGATGGTGTTTGTATAACCTTATAGACGGCAGACAGGCGGAAAGACGGACATGTTCGTCGGTCGATCGGTCGGTTGTTGTGTTATTTCGTTTTCGTTACGTATTTTGTTTTATAAAGAGACAATAAAACATTTAAGATATGCTGCAATGCCATCGTAAAAATATACAAAAAATGTTGTTATAGTAAAAACAACCTTTTTTTCATGCTACTATGTGTCGTCTTCCTCGGGAGTCCACCTCCTCATACTCCTCATCCTGTGCGGTTAACAAGAAAACAATGAAAACGCTTGGTAGACATTGGAGGGAGAAGGAAACAACAAAATATGTAGAGAAATATACTTATACTCGTAGATACTCGCATAAAGGCAAAACTTTAATATTTAATAATTGGTCACTTAATGTGACATAGAGCATAGAATGTTGTTGCAGCAAACTAACATCTTTGCAAGGCTGCAACAACATTTAGCAGCCACCACCACCACCACCATCATCATCATACACCATACTCCTTCCTCATGGTGGCGATGGCAATGACGATGTTGGTACCGATGCTGTTGCTGCTGCTGATAGTGTTGGTGTGTCTTCAGTTTGTTGCTTGTTTAAGAACTTCAAAAGAATATTTCATATTTCTTGGAGATTTATCACAATCATACTCCTCAGACTCTCACACATAAACGTTTGGCTGGTGAGGCCAGACCGGGCCCGGCCCGACCCGTCTGTAATGTTAGTTGCCAACAACGGCTGCAAACAACATCAGGCATAAATATGTGCTTGCATGAAAAATAAGAAGAAGCTAACAAAATGCAGTAGCATTTGTTAAATACTTTATGGACAATATTGTTGTTGTTCTTGTTCTCTGTTGCTGCTGCTGCTGGAGTTATTGTTGTGACGACAGATAGACGGACTTTAAATGCTAACACGCACGAAACGCATTTTCCTGTTGCTGTTGCGTTTTTTCTTCTTCTTTTTTTTTGTTTCAATTTATTTTTTACAACAACTGTTGTTGCCAAAGGAAACCGAACAAAAGGTGACAACATTGTAATGAGCTTTCAGTCGGCCACAGCAAGACCGTACGAGGTATGAAATAAACCTTGTTACCGCCTATTGTACTGGTGGCCACACCAACCACTGGAATCAGTTGTTTTGTTCGTAATCTACAAAACATGATATTGGCAATATTTTTTGGAAACTTTTAATAAAGAACCACCTTAATTAGGCATGTCATTCTTCAGTAGCATAACCTTAGAATTAATTTTGAATTTCGAAAAAATTTAGAAAGTTTCAAATAAGAATTGAAAAGTGTTAATAGAATCTATGAAAAGTTTCATAGAAGCACTGAAAAGTTTTTTCAAATCTATTGCAGCTTTTATAAAATAAAACAAGTTTCATAAAGGCTATGACAATTTTCATAGAAAGTATCACAAGCTTCATAAAATGTATGACGAGATTCATAGAATCTATGCAAAGCTTTATAGAGACATAGCATCTATGAAACTTTTCATAAAAGTCTATGATAGAGTTTCATAGAAGAATTTAAAAGTGTTCATAGAATCTGTGAAAAGTTTAATAAAAGCTATCAAAAGTTGTATACGAGCTATGAAAAGTGTGATAGAATCTATGTTCAGTTTCATAGAATATATGATAAGTTTCATAGAATCTGTGATAAGTTTCATAGAATTTATGAATAATTTTATAGAATCAATGAATACTTTCATAGAATCTATGAATAATTTCATAGAATCCATGAACAGTTATCAATGAAACTAGAATCAATGAAACGTTACACATATCCTATGAAACATTTCTCTAGCTACACAGTAATGCATATTTTTATCTTTACGCAACAATGAACGGAACCAAAAGATCGACCCCATATCAAAAATAAATCCCAATCATCCTTTTCTCAAAATGACGATAAAAACTAAATTATAATTTGGCTTATAAGTCGTCAATTATCTTGTTTGAAAAAGTAATTGGCATGTGAAATTCCATATGTACAACAGATTCTTATATTGGTCAATTATATTAAGAGCAACTTACTTATTATAATTCTACGTTAAACAAATTGTGTTGTTTTCTGAGTAAAACAACACCGCAGAGGGAAACCAGCGGAAAACTGAGCAGAAGAAAACAGAAAACCAAATCACATCCGTTAGTTACCATTTTGAACATATGATGTTAATTTGATTACACACGAGCACAATGCCATTAAAAAATTGCAGAGCTAAACTCACGTATGGCCGGGCAACATCTGTACATAACAAGATTCCAAAGAAAATTATAGAGGATTATCTTTTTTTAAAGTAATGAAAACATAAAGATTGGCGCTGGGGTGATGTGATACTCGTATCTACTTACATCAAGCAGCCGGCAGAACAGCACTTACACGAAACTGGGTCAAGACAGTAGTAGTGTGGAAATTATGCACAGCAAATTATTACATAATATTCAATTCAAATGTGTGTATGAGTGTGTGTGACTAGAAGCATTTTGTTGGAAAAATGTTATTTATTTGATAATTGATTGGATGAACGAACGAGCGAACAAATGAAGGAACCACAAACAATTTTCATATGATTAAAGAAATCATTTGAGATGTCATTGCGTTTATGGCTTTGACAATTTGTTGCCATCGGCTGCGGCCACTCTACGGCCAAAATGCCTGATCGTCGCCGTTGCCGTCGTCGTACGGTACCTCAGTGAAATGCATCAATAGTTATAGCAATTAATTGACCAAAAACAGTATCAACTTCATTTCAAGAGCATTAGTCAGTTTGAGTTGAGAGGAAATCCATGGAAAATCGATCGATGACTAGTGAAAATGCTGCTGCAATGTTTGGTCATTCGGTAGGAATGAATAGAAAGAAAACACACAAACACACGCAGCACACATGGACAACATTTGAACATTTGGTAAAACTTAACAACATCACATAACATACATTTCAAATGTTGCCAACCAATCGCCAACTACGAGTACAGCAGCCAGCAACAGCAACATCATTGGTATCAACAACAGGAACAGCAGCAGCAAGCGGCCCCAACATCAGTAGTGAGCATAACAATGACAACATAAGACAACCAGCCAGCCAACCAACCAGCCAGCCATCTAAACAACAACAACAACAATACAACACAACCACAACATCATCGTCTAGCAGTTGCTGGTCTACAGTTTGATGTGAGGAGTTTGCCCGGCAGACAACAAATGTCTGAGGTCGTTTTATTTGTTCCTCCATTCAATGTATGTTATTTGGCGGTTATGTGGACGTGCACAGTTAGAATTAAGTTGAGGCCAGTTGCTGCCGGTTTTCCGATATGTTACCTACCGTCCAGCCAGCCAGCCATTCAGTGAACCAGCTAGTCCACAAATGTGGTGGGCCAAAGCGTCTGGGCTGATTGTGTGATGAAGTGGAGGGGCAGACATTTAATTTGTTTGCAAACGAGCAGTACAAAAACTAATGTAAAAATATAAATACCAAGAAATCACAATTACTCGGTATGAAATTTATTTTGAGAACATTTTTTTTGTTTTTTTCTAATGTATTTTTTTTTTTTGAGAAATCATTTTATTAACAAAAGGGTTTCAATGGAACATAATCGAAAATTTCGACATTTCATTTAGGGAATTAAAAAACGTTATTGGTGTTTTGGGTTTGTTGGAATGGTCCTCCTCGGAATAGCACACATTTCTCAATAAAAAAACGAAGTCCTTGTGGAAGGGTTTTCCGAGATTTCACCAATCACGGTTTCAATGATGGACGAGGGAATAGTCCCTGTGGATTGAAAGAATCAAGATATTTCGGATTCTAATTAAATTAGACTACGAACAAAATTTAAATTATATTCGCTGATGAGGCAGAAATATTTACCTTGCGTGCAGCGGCTCACAATTGTGTCTGCAGGTCTAGTCACTGGCGTAACCTGGCGACCCGTCATATCATTAGGATCAGACCACCTCCCCATTATATTCTCCCTCGGCCCTCCGACTTAGCCATCTCTGAATAGCGCACCTTTCTTAAAAAAAATCGTTTTGGAAGGATTTTCCAAGATTTCAGCACTTACCGCGAACCTTTTACAATCAAAAGAAGAGATTTTTGCAATCGCCGTTTCAATTGTGGGCAAGGACCATAAGCAGGGCATGCGTTCCGCGCTGTGCCATCAATTTTTGGTCAATGGTAATTGTGGTCCTGATCTCTGGTTCGTAGATGCTGACTTTCCTCCTCCGATGACACAGCAGTAGGGTGGCATTTATAGGCAGATCGATTAATGCTGTCGCTACCAAATCCTCAGGAATATCGTTCAGACCTACCGGTTACGCCCGTGGAAGGAAAGGCTCTCTTTTGTATATCTGAACGTTTCTCTACATTTTGAAGATCTCTCTTCACATTCCTTGGTGTGAAAATCAGCTCCGTGAGACGGTGGTTGGGGACGTAGTGGGACTGTCACGGTAGCAGCTAAGTAAAAATAATATCGGGAACATGTAGTTGTGCACCCGCCTAGAAATAATCTTGACCTACTCATGCAGGTGACCTTTCGAAGACATGAGGAGACAGCCCTTTGCTGTTCTTAGCGTTTTGGAAGATCTGAATATTTTTCTATGGCGTATTGCCCACATTCAGGGATCACACTTACGCTGCATAATTTGCCACTGACCGGTTTAGTCATGCAGCGAACAGGATTTATTTGTCTGTTCTCCAATGTCCAGATGCGAGTCATTTTAGGACCTTGTTCTTGCTTCTCATCTGATTCTAGATATCAGTAAAGGAGAAGTTACTGTCCAGTGTCTTGGGTGTGTCATCGACCATCACATTCAATGGCATTCTCATTTGCGCTCACCATTTAGTAAAAAGGGTGGCCGAGAACTTTAAGGCGGTTATCCTCTCATTCATTGCAGTGAAGTGCAACCAAACGTGCAAGATCGGCGCAGTGAATGTACACTGGTAGTGGACCAACAAATGTCGTCATGCACATCTGCAAATATCGGTACCTCTGATAGAAATTGTATCTCAATTCGGAAGGAATGAAAGAATCTCGATCTTGCGGCTGCTGCATTGACGATGGCTAGGAAATTCTTCTCCATTCCATTCATTAGACGTTATTGTCATCAGCACACACAGTCAGCAAATGTGACCGAAAACGAATATTGTTGAAATTTGTTAGTCAATCAAAGTGAAAGTTTATTTTAAGGCTTTTTACCTAATTTTGTACAGACGTACCATATCTCTAAGGTGTCCAACAGTGTGTCAGACAGTCCATATATTAAAACTAGTAAGTTGTAATGCGCCTATGGCGCCCGTTAATTTGCTTGAGAAAGTATTTGTTACTTAATTTTAAAAATTTTTTAAAAAATATTTTGAGAAAACTATTTTGTAAAAAAAAATTTCGAAAAAAAAAAAAATTGGGAAAAAAAAAATTTGTGGAAAAAAAATTTTTGTTGAAAAAAAATTTTTGTTGAAAAAAAAAATTTTGTTGAAAAAAAAATTTTTTCTTGAAAAAAAAAATTTTTGTGGAAAAAAAAAACTTTGTTGAAAAAATAAAAAATTGGAAAAAAAATTTTGTAAAAAAAAAATTTTTTGTAAAAAAAAATTTTGTAAAAAAACAAATTTGTAAAAAAAAAATTTTCGAAAAAAAAAAAATTTCTGTACAAAAAAAAAATATTATTTTTTTTATTATTATTATTTATAGAATTATAGAAAAATTTGTAAAAAAAAATTTTGGTAGAAAAAAATATGGGAAAAAAACACAATTTCTGTACAAAAAAAAATAATATTTTTTTTATTATTATTATTTATAGAATTATAGAATGCCTATTTAAATTCCTACGTACTGCGTGACAGAGTCAGTGAATCAGAGTATCAGTGAATCAGTGAATCAGTGTCGAGGGTAAATATATATTAAGATTGTCAGAGCACTCAATCTACATTAAGAGGGGAGCTAGACAATCAATTACTTTCCACATTGCTGAATTAACAACTACTAATTGTATAGAAGATTTTTGTAAATAAATCGATATCTAGTTAATGGTGAGTCATGATTATGAAATGAATAAAGGCAAATGCTAACGACAATTGATTTTGTTTAAAATTTGCAGGTCTCGCAAATTGTACACCGCACATTAACAATTACTAAGTTATTGTGGGAATTGTCTCAGTCTTGGTGATACACATTTTCGCGGGCAATCTGGCGGCACTTCAACACTTTATATTTTTGAACACAAATATTTTTTCTGAACCGTTTATTGCCTGACATCCTTATCGACCAAGATAATAGTTAAAATCCAAAAGCTAATAACTTACTAATTTTCAATATATTCACAATTGTAGGTGGAGAGGCGGACTAGACAAATGCTTCAAACGACCTAGTCAATACGGAATCCTACACCTACTCAGCCAAAAACAACAATTAAAATTTTCCAAACCATAAATAAATATATAAACATGTAGAGATATACACATATATGTTTCTGTTTGATATTCCCAAGCATAAACATGCCCGTATTGCAATAAACCTTTAATCTATTTTTAATGTTGGCCACAATACCCATCGAAACTTAAACCAGTTCCCCGCAAAGTGTGTGAGGCAGCCGCAGCATCACTGGTCTGCTTTCCTCTTCAAGCGTTTACCATAAACAAACTACCCAGTACCGGACTAATAATCCTCTTTTGGGCCGGCATAGGCTGTCCATGGCTGCTGCAACAATGTTGCAACAAAATATTCAATAAACTCCACCTCCTGGTTACACAGCAACAGCATCTTCCCCCATTGTGTTGTTGTTGTTGGTGGTATTGTTATGGTTGTCGGTGGTGTGCTCGTTTCCCTGCAACAACGACAGCAAAAAAGGTGAAATTATTCATAAATCAAATGTTGTAAAAAAAAAACAAAAACAGAACAGAACGTCCGATCATCGAGGACATACACATAGTATGTCCGAATCCGAAACCTGTTGTATTGATTCTAAACCAATATTTTACACTGCTCTAAAATAATGAAAATTCAAAGTGATAACTAAGGTATGGGCTTCTAATCGTTATTAACTGGAATTTTCTCGTTTTTTTTTTTGTCGACTCCATGTTATTTTGCGCCATTGTTCCATAACTCTTATTAAATATGGTCCTTTTCTCTATTTGATATGACATTTTTGGCGTCGTTGGATGGTCTTATTATGGAATTGAGGCATTACATTGTATCATGATAAGAATCGTTATTGTAATTATATTTTTAGGTAATTTATAGCCTCCATTTAGTGAGTGTTGTAACTAGTAGTTACTCATGGGATTTGCCATACGTTAAATTACTAAATTCGTAGCTTATCTAAACTTTATCTGAATTTTTAGTCATAAAAATATTAAAAAAAAAAAATCTTAAATATTAGTGTAGTAAATACATTTAATTCATACAGCAATCTTAATATATAATTACCCTCGACACTGATTCACTGACTCTGTCACGCAGTACGTAGGAATTTATATAGGCATTCTATAATTTTCTAATAATAAAAATAAAAAAATTAATAATTTTTTTTTGTACAGAAATTGTGTTTTCCCCAAATTTTTTTTTACCAAAATTTTTTTTTTCCAAAATATTTTTTTTACAATTTTTTTTTTTTTACAAAAAGTTTTTTTTTTACAAAAATTTTTTTTTTTTTCAAAATTTGTTTTTCCAATTTTTTTTTTTCAACAAAATTTTTTTATTCCACAAAAATTTTTTTTTTCAACAAGTTTTTTTTTCCATATTTCAACGGGCGCCATATGCGCATTACAACTTACTAGTAATTATATAATACAATGTCAATAATTCAGGGTCTATATAACCTTATTATGTTGGGACCCTTATAAATTCTAAATAAATAAATAATACATTTAATTCATGTTTACATTCAATTAATTACATTTAATGTGCAGACAGATTTTCAATAAACAAATTGCAAAAGATGTTCGTGATAACTACGTTGTCTGAACACCTTCTCTTGCATTGCCCGGCTTTTGTATACGTAGGACTGAAAATCTATGGTTCACAGATTATAGAAGACTGTGGGCAAAATTCATACCTTCATTGGATACTGAAGGATATTTTTTCTATTTGGTTATGGAAAATGTCATGAAAAGGCTGATGTTGTTTTTCATTATTAACGGAATACCTTTATCTTTATTATGAAATCAACATCCGATCATTTATCTCAAAAAATGTAATTTTTCATTGAATACCAAAAATACACCTCTTCTTGGAGAACCCTGTACAACACATTGTTTTTTTTTGTTGCATCTAATTTTGTTAATTGAAATCACAAATTAAAAAAAAAACCAAACTTATTTTGTCACGTAGATCGACCCTCTGTCGTAGCCATGCCCGCTAGTTTGCCAAACAGTCCACCTACTAAAATAGTCAGAGCATTCAAAGACAGATATTCACTTATTGTGAGTGTTTTACGGTCAGTAAGTGTCCTGTGATGATGAAATGGGAAATTAACAATCTACAATATGTGAGATCGTTGTGGCCCAACCTCTGAGTAAAGTCTGACATTTATTTTCCTATTGAATGCCGTAGATGCAGTTTGCATGCTTAAGGCGTCCAGGTTCCTGAAAGCTGTACAAAAATCCTCGACAACGGATCTGCTCTCAATATTGTAACTTACAAATTGTTTAAAAGAATTCCACTAATAACAGAAGGATGGTCTGACTTCTTTAAATTGACTGAAGACCTGATTCGCTGCCGTTCGCTGACGACTAACTGTGTTGGTGATCATGGAATTGTGACAAACGATTATAAAGAAAGTTATAATGAATTTTGGCCATATTGTCCATAACATTTCGCTAAGAAACACACATGGAACTTCTACCAAGTCAGACAGCTGTATGCTATAAAATTTCTAAAAATTTCTGGTTGAAGTCGGCTCCGAACTGGCATGGCCGCTGGCGATGATCTTACCAAGATACGAACCGGGGTTTGCTGTGTCATAATCGCACACACCACCTCTCAAACCAGGCTCTTCTGAGTGCAATTTTTTTGTTGCTCACCACTGTAATCTAAGAGGGTATTAGGAACATACACGCTCCCAAAAAAACACAAAAACATCGACCAAAGTCCTTACTCATCGTTTGTCATTAAATTATTGTCAGTTAAAACACTCTAACGGTTTTGTTAGCACAAAATCTTCGTCTTTTTTTCTTCTTCTGCTTCTTCTATAGCGCTTTAGCATTTCCTCTATTTTTTTTTCTGTTCATCTTCTTTCGAACAGAAATGCCTCAACCTCAAACGAAAATTTCTTTTTCACTAAAAATCTCATGAGACGTACGTTCCACGATATACGGTATACTAAAGATTTTATTTTCCTGCAGACATTGGGAAGAATCTTCCAAAGATACGGACAGACATGCTGACAAACATAAAGCAGCAGCAGCAGAAGAAGAAGAAATAATGCATCTTCTTTAGAGGCTCAGATATTGTCGAAGACGGAGACAACGAAAAAATGTGTTGAAAAATTCCTCCTTTTTCTGCAATATTTTTTTTTTGTTTGTTTGCACCTAAGCAATTTTGCAAAGACTTTGTTGTCCACGCCGGGTTTGTTGTTGTTGCTGGTGGTGTGGTGTTGTGGCCAATATTGTTGTTGGTGTTCTAGTGCTATTATAACATTTTAAGTAAGCATCGGGGCATTTTGTTGTGGTTGTTGTAGTTTCCTACCCGTTCTTACTAACCAATGGCTGTCAACAGTTGGTACAACAAAATGTCACTCATTCAATGAAGAGACTCTCAAGTTTAAGAAAGAAAAAAATACAAAAAACACATAGAAAGAAATAGGTAACAGTTAGCGAATACGAGGGTGGTATGTTAGATGAAGTGAACAGAAAAATGTCACAGTCATCTAAATTGAACTAATATGAAAGTCAATTCATTTGATATACAAATTTGATTATCACACAAGTTACAGGGTTTTAGTTCTATGGGTTTTCGAACAAGAGATGTTATTTTGGTATTTAAAGAAAAATTGGATTTTTTGAGATAAATGATCGGAGGTTTAATTCATAATAAATAATGAAAAACAACATCAGCCAAATGATGAAATTTTCAATAACCAAATCGTAAAGAGTCTGTCCTCGATAGCCTCACGAATTCTATCTTTGAGGTCTTGAATCGACGCTGGGCTGTTGGCGTAGACCTTATCTTTCACGTGGCCCCAAAGGAAGAAGTCGCAAGGTTTTAAATCATAAGATCTCGGTAGCCAATTGTGGTCACCACTTCGAGATATAACACGGTCCGGAAACAAGATGCAATCCGACGACCCAAAACTGCTTTAGTTTTGCGAACTGTGACTTCAAGATTTTCACCTTTTTTGTAGTTAATTTTAAACAATTTCAGTGCGTTGCTGAAGCGTGTATCGTTCCATTTTCAGAAACGGCGTAGTTTCTACTTGTCAACTGTCAAAGTATAAAAGCTTCGAAAGTGACAGCTGCCGATATACCGGTGATTCAATATAACACCTCTTGTTAAAAACTCGCTAAGTAAAAATTGTTGAGTTCTGTATGAACAAGGCGTTAAAAATTATTAAGGAATCAGCATTCAAAATCGGAAAATTTGAAATATTTTAGAAACATTTCCATATTTTACTACTTTTTGTATTTTTTTTTTTCGATTTTAGCGGGACTCGTTTTTTTAAGACCAACTGCCTTTTCAATCTCGTACATCGTTCCCATACTTTACACACCGTACCCATTCCGCTTGGCCACACATCCCATTCCCCAAACCCATAATAGAATCGAACCAATAACTATCTTCTTCTAAACCATAATGATAATAATGATTTCACTGACTCACTGGAGTTCTTTGGACATGGGGAGGAGAGTGAGAGGGAGAGAGCACCGGCGATCTATCATATGACCGTTAAAATATTCCATATAATGATGAAATAATGTTAGTGGAAAAAACAACAACAGCAACAAATTTTTATTGCAAAGTAAATACAAACAATAACAAAAAGGAAACTTTGGGCAACCACAACAACAACAGAAATTATTTTAGCGGCTAATATGCCTTTATATTACCGCTAACAATTGTTGGCGCGTACACGTCATGCAAGTGGTCAGCAACTCACATATGTACGAGTACGTACGCTACAGCTGATTGCTTGTGTTACTGTTGCTGCGGCTGAAGTTGCCTGCCTGCCTGACTGCCGCTGTAGTTGCAACACAAACGACGCATGCTGTGAGTGAGCCTTTTGGCTGCATAAACTTTCAGCCAGCATAGTTTTACTATTTCGCTAAATATATCACAAAGACATGAGTTTGACATAAAATGGACAGTTGTTTAGTGAGCGACATGTTTTTCAATGGCCGCGCGCTCGCTACTGCGCTCACTCTTTTCCGTTCAGTTTCACGTTTTAGTTTATTTTTCATTTTTGTCTTTGTCGCGTCTCCACTATCTTCATAAAGAAAAAAAAGAGTTGTAAATACAGAACATATTTTGTAGATATGCACATTAGGCCGGTGTGATCCCGGCTACTTTTAAGAAAGTGTTGACCACGGTTTGTAGGTTAGTTTGTAGTGGGCGCCTTAATAAACTGTCTCAATTAGACTCGGTAGTCCATGGAAAGTGGCCAATCAAAAAATCTTCTCAGTTGGCCAATATCAATACTGGCCATATATTCTGGCCCACCCAAAGAAATAGGAACCCGGCTATTCACCAGGGCAGGGTATGTGTAGGAAAGGTGTTTCATGGGCTCAATATTCTCTTCATAGCCACAACTTTTGCAGCAGTCGTCACAATACTCGTTCGTATTGCGTCTCCTTTCACCTGACGGTGTTCTATCACGACGTAACCAATGAGATATCGGGCTACGATGAACTACTGAGACTCCTCGTTGAAAGATCTGCTACATTCTTCGGCCATTCTGCTACCAAAAACATACCATGTTTTTCCGGGTCCCAAATTCGCAGGCCATAGACATTTGACTTTAAGGAGTTTCTAATCATTTTAGTTGAGCTTTGAGGGCGAGTCGATGTTCCACGGTTGAACTGCATTCTCGTCAGTGCTTGGGTTCCAAAATTGCTAGCCTTAGACATTAGCAAGGAGATTCAAATACAGTTTTTTTTTTATAAAATCAAAACAATGAGTCCAAATCCATTGGTTATGGAAATTGATTTCATTCATTTGGCTTCCATGGCTGATTTCTCAGTACCGCATCGATGTTCTATGACTTACCCATACACTCTCCGCTTCCGCAATCTTCACTGCGTTCAGTAGTATGACAGTCTCACGAACTTGCACGCGAGTAATGCGAGGTCTTTGTGGAAAATTCTTTAAATGTTGAGATCGATGGTCAATCGATGTTCCTGAACTGAGTCGAATCCTGTGGACTACGGTAGCCAAATTCTCCGGTGTGTCTATTGAAATACCAATCTATCGAACTTTGCCCAAACTGGAGTACAGCGGTGGGTGCCTCAAACTTATTTCCAATAAACTCACAGAGATGATCTATGTTTTGTAAAATTTAATAAATCTATATGATTTTCGAACGTTTACTTTATTTCGGTGCTCAATTTAAAATTCGTACCCAATTTTCTCTTGTGTTTGGCCACGAATGGGCACATTACTAAAACAATTTTCTGTTGGAGCCCATTGACATTGGCGCTGAAATTCTACACCCTAAAATCCCTCCGTCCTACTGTAGCTTTTTAAATATACTCGTACGTACTACTGGTTCATTCGGACAGATATGAGGAAGTGTTTGTTGTATCGTATAGTTTCATTTTATTGTTGTTGCTGTTGCTGTTTGTCATTGATCTCTAGTTCAAAGTTTTCAGCTATATCCATATGTACTCGTACGTGTGTGTATGTCTGTCCATCGTCATTGATAGATTACTCAACTCTTGGTTGGTGGACTTTGTATGACAAACCAAGAGGACAAAAGCCATGTTAGACAAAGTAAAAAAACTTATAAATAAGAAAAGAAGAAGAAGTAAAAGAAAAACACATTTCGTTTTAGAAATGTGGGTCAAAATGCCACTTTTTAAGAAGATATATTACTCTGGGCGATGTGAAGTAGTTAAATGAAGATCAGCCATAGATATTGGGAAAATGAGAAAAGTCTCGTCTCGTCTTGCCTTGTCTTGTCGCCCAAAACAAAAGGCCAACGAAATGTCTAAGAGTCACATAACACATATCTGGGGGGAAAAACACATATACACACATATTTTCAAATGCTGAAGATGTCGATAACTTTTTATTTACTTATTATTTTTAAAATTTTTAAAGATTCTTTTTGAAATAATTTTTAAAAGATACCTGAGAACAATTATAACTAACTTTTTGTTTCGTTCTTTTTTCTATCTGTTCAGGTAAATTGTGATAAAAAAAAAAATCCGGCAATAAAGGTAAAATGGATTAAATTGATGTCCAAATGATGATGATTTATAGAAAAAATGATACACAAGTAGTAAATTAATTTAATTGGACTTTACAACAATTATTCATATTACTATTAATAAAAAAAGACTTTGTCTTAAGGGACTATTTCTAATTTTATTACGATTTGTTATTACGACATTTCAGTATGTAAGACCTGCACTTTATTTAAAGGTTTCAGTTGGACAGCAGAGATCTTTGAACCCGTGTTCAATTCACTTATAGACAGACACTCGAACGTCTTAGAACGGCTCTGAAACCGATTCTGAGTAAAATGTAAGAAATAATATGGACGATTCAGGATTATATTTCATTTATCTGGTACACGCTTAATTTCAAAAAATTACATTCTCGAGCGCAGACTCGACAATGCCGAAAACTTTACGAGTAAGAGAGTTATGTCTAAGCCATATACAACTTTTGTAGAGAAGTATTAGCAGTCACAGATTCCTATCAGTGAGTATACGCGGTATGTTCAAAAAATATCGCGATTTTTTTAATTTCTGCGGGCTACTTGTATTTGATTTTTGATATTTTTGTAGCGTTATGTTGGTACTCATGAGACTATTTTTTGTTCCCAAAACTGAAAAGGCCCATGAAAGGACCACGCTACGCCACGATTGAGGACATAAAGACGGCAACGAAGGAGGAGCTGAACAAGATCACAAAAAAGTGATTATTTGAAGTGCTTCGAGGATTGGAAACAACGTTGGCAGAAGAGTATTATATCCGAAGTGGACAAAATAGATATTCATGAATAAATAAATACTTTTTATGAAAAATACAAAATCGCGATAATTTTTGGACATACCTCGTCAACACCGATTTCAGAAATGTTAAGGGAAATACGAATTTCCACTAATATAGATTTGATCCAACATTGTGACACACTCTAGCAATTTTTTAGATAGTAAGTTCGATATGGCCTCATTGTGTTTGATTTCCAATAGAATTTTATATATACTGCTACGCTGTCACATTTTTTTCTCCAGTGGACAAAACGGGTTGAAGTGAAAATATTATGGTTCATGTGACAATGGATGTGTCACCCGTTTTCTCTTTAAAAGCCCTGAAAATCGTTTCACTCAAGTTTCTCAACACATAAACATTTTCAAAACGAGCTTAATTAAGATTTAAAAGTTTTGAAAGCAAACAGGCCGCTTGAACATGTACTGCGTGTGAAAACAAATCATGCCTTTCCAAAAGATGTCATCTCCTGCTGAGCGAAATCCCATAATTCAGGAAAAACTGTCTACTAAACAATCACCTCATGTCTCCATTACGCATTTAGTGCAACAGCAAATCTACTGCGATACGGTCCACTTGTCAAACATTTCTTTTTAATTTATTTCAATTTTGCGTTTTTTTTTTCATCTCCTATTTATTTCGTTGATGTAGTTGATCAGTTTTGTGCAGTTTTTGTTTTTTGTCTATGCAACTTATGTGTCGCTTTGTAATTAACACAAAAGATCTTTATCAAATTGTCGTTTATTTGTATGTTGTCTTGTCTGGTATGAAATTGATTTATGTTTTTGAAAATCACATATGATTAAGATGCCAATTTCTGGGTTTACGCTTTTTAACATTCAACTTAATTAAATATGTTTATTTTTGCCGTCTGGTGGCGATGTTACATGACTACTGCGGTGCGGCATTTTCGATCTTTGGTTGCTTGGCAGAGAAAGAAAATCAAATTTTTGCGCAATTGAATTTCAATTTAAAGATAAACGTGTGCAACACTTTGGCATTTTACACAGATTGCCGAATATTATGTGTGGTTTATATTGACACTGAGAAAAACGAAATGCGATACATTTAAATACTAAAAAAAAACTAAGCAAATTTTTTTGTAATAATTTGTATGGAAGAGCAGTAATGATTGAGTTAATGGTGGAGGATTAAATAAACTTTAGTTCTCATGCTTACACTTGCTCATATGCCGAGACCATCTTCACTTAACTCGGCCAGTTGTTTTCTTTGAGTGCAAGCGCCGGTAAAGCAGTCGCAGTTGCTGGTAACAACCACAGCAAATTGCAACATATCGCAAACACAATCAAACTATTTATTATGACATGTCTAAATCGATTTGTTGTTTAAACACTCAAACAAACAAAATAATACCAAACTGAAATTCACCAAAACCAAAAACATTAAAACAAAAACAAAAAAAAATACAACCAATTCCAAAAAGCGCCTGAATATCGTACAGGCTCTCTGTGTTTCGTTTGCGATGGCAAAAGACTGCAGAAACACAGAAGAAAAAAACAACAACCAAATAATCACCAAAACAAAACAAACGACATACTTTAAGTCACCAACAAAAAAAAAAAACAGTGAAACCACACAAAGTTCAATGAAAAACACACACACTCACAACATCGAAAAATTGATGAAGCCAATGAGCAAAAAACAAAAACTAAAATTGCTTAAAACAATCCCAAGCAACATTCGCAAGCAAAAATTCAGTATACAACACAAATACACAGACTTACACACACACACACATATAGCCAAAGCTATGAGCAGATAATTGCAACATATTCTCATAAAAATCACCAGCCGAACGAAGTGAAGCGTAAAATTTTTCAACAATGATTCGTTTTCGTAGGTGAAGTTTGAGTTTCCTTAAACAGGCAAAAAAAATATGCACTTTTTTTCGATTTTTTTGGTGCAGCAGAGACGCTAATTTCGTGTGTTTTTCCCCCGCTCAATTGTTGAAAATTGCCATCATAAATCTTTAAATGCGTAGCCCAGAAAAAAAAGTGAAAGTTCCCCCTTTGGTAGTTTTCGGTGGAAACCCTCTGTGGTTTCTCTCCTGCCATGGGTTTTTGTTGTGGTAGAATTGCTTTGGCTGTCAGAAACAATGACAAATGTTTCCACAAAAACAATTTAGTTACATTTCGTTTTGATTGTAGTCGCTTTTCTGTTGTTGTTTCTTCCCAAAAAGCACCCACAAACCGTGAAAACACAACAAGAAACCTACAGACGACAGATCCAGACACCGACAGACACACCGACGGCACAGAATGCAAAATATCCCGTCTGAACGTCAGAAATGAAAATGAATTCAAAGGCACACCAGACACAATACAATCGCACATACTTATATCCACTGTCAGCACATTTTCTGGGTTTGTATAGATGTTTTTCTTTATATTTTAGAGTTGAGTGCGACCAAAAAAAAAAAAAATATTTGATTTTGATTGATTATAATCATAAGACTTCATAAAATAATATTGAATATTTTAAGTTAGTTAACAGGGAGGGGGAGCGGATGGAGACAGGACCGAGCTGAGTTATGGTTTCAAATTGGTGCAGACTTTTGCAGAGCCTGCGTTTGTGGGTGTGAGTTTGTCTTAAATATATCGTCATTGAAAGAGAAGGTATCCCTGTTAAAGATTTTCAAGTTTGTGTCTTAAATCTTTTGTTTTAAACGCAATGCTTCTCCCGAAGCAATTTAAAAAGCAAAGCTTCTGCCATACAATTAAATACGTTTTTTTACTTTTTATTTAAATACAAATCAAATTTATATTCTAATTGTGGGTCCAAGGGTAAACCGGGTAACACAGACTATATGGCTAGATTTTTCCAGCGACAGACCATAGCCTCTGGTAGGAATCGAACCTACAACCCCACGCTGATAGGCAAGCACGCTACCAACACGCCTACCGGGACGCTTATGTCCATTTAAATATATTTCTTTACCTAAAGTGATTTGTAGGTAGTGTAAGCAACTGTGGTATAACAAATCCTGGTTCAAATCTAAGTAACTACATCTGCTATATATAATCTGCATCTGCATATCCTGGCCACTTTACAGCTTTACGTTTGATTTCTTTTCAATTCATTTGAAAAAAAGCCTCAGGCGTTCGGTAGCTATCGATCATTGTGTGAACCAATTGTATCGAACACACCTATCTGATATGAGAGAAGTTCCCGTATGCTTATGTATGGAATGTTGAGGTAAGTAATAGTCTAAAAAGTAGATTGCAAGAATTATACAATCCTAATTCTATGAAGATTAACTCAATTATTCGCCTGTTGCTGTTCGCGAGCTTTTTTTTGTCATCCTTAGTTGTCCAAATTAAAAACTAAAAATAAGGTGTGGAGGGGTGCATAATTGTTTCCTAACTGTTTTTCCTGCCTGCTATGACATTATCGAATTCAAGGTGCTACGTTATAGGTTCCCTTACATAGACGAGAAGGAGAAAATAATAGAAAATTATGCTAGTAGAAAAGATAGGCGAAGAGGAGAGACTTTAGTAGCACTTTCTTGTAAGGCACCGAAAAAAAAAGGTATACGAAATCGTCATAATATTGATATTTTTAACCTACAGATCTGAGCCGATACGCAATCTTATTAAAATGATACTAGCGTTCGTATTAATATGATATTTCTTTATTTGAAATGAAAAATGTAAAATTGATACTATAATAGTATCTTTTTGATACTGCATAGTATTAAACGGATTGTAAAATTATCAGAAATCAGTATCAAATACATACGAAAACATATTAATTTGATAAGTCTTCAATGTAAAAAATATACGAAATTAGTATCAAATATATACGAAAGCATATCAATTTGATACGATTGCAGCGTCCAAAATATACGAAATTAGTATCAAATACATACGAAAACATATTAATTTGATAAGTCTTCAATTTAAAAAATATACAAAATTAGTATCAAATATATACGAAAGCATATCAATTTGATACGATTGCAATGTCCAAAATATACGAAATTTGTATCAAATATTTTTTTTTTATATTAAATTTTGTCTTTATTGAAGCGAATACATTATGCATACATAATACATTATTACATTTCATATCTGCGTCTTAACTAACAAAATTTTATATAAGTAATTTAAATTTTAAAAAGTTTTATTTCTAACTAGACGAGTTCCATCCGGTGTATAATACAAATATTTTAAGTTTGTATTAAGATACATACATATATAAGTATATCGGTATTTATTACTTTCATTGACAGCATCTTTGGAAAGAGATTCAAGAAGACTTCGATAGGTCTTTTCCTTCACGTTAGACTTGTAAAATATTGTCAACTTTGAGCATAATTCCTGCCATTTATCCATTAATTTGTTTTCTGACAAAGGAAACAATTTTTCGAAATCAAAATTTATCTGAAATATATAGATATAATAATACTATTATAATAATAATTCAATAGTGCCTTGAATTAAGAACATGATACCTACCAATTTATATGCAGTTGCCTGTGAGTAAAAATGCCAATGGTCTACAATTTGGCTTACTGATTTGGCACTTTTTACATATTTAAGACGATATTCAAATGTAGATGCACATATTTCCAAAGATTCGCATTCGTCTCCACTCATGAAACGCATCTTATTCCTGGCCGATTCAACACTCTCATCTTCACTAGAATCAACGACATCTTCAGATGATTTTCAGATGTTTATCACAAAATAAAGTTTTATGTATATTGTTTTTTTATTGTTTGTATTGTCTTATTTAGAACTATTTTTGAAATGTTTGTTCTTTTTATATCGAATTGATTTGTTCACAATTACACTTTTAAAGTTTAATCCTCACTGGTTCACAGGTTTACACGCGTCTACTTGCAGAAACAAAATCACAATGACGCTATGAGCACGCTTGCATGAAATATAATAACGGTACTGATCACTTACCTTCTCGCACTTATAGAGAGTAAATAAGGCAATCGAAATCAATGTCAACTCTGATACGAAAAATGTGAAATATACATTAATATTGTAATATTATGGTAAAACGTTATTTGAAACGAAATAATATCAAATTGATACTAGAAATGACTATTTGATAAGATTTATGAAATAATAATACGCAAAATATAGTTTTGATACTGATCTAACATAAAAATGATATTAAAATGTAATTTCATTAAAGAATTGCTCGGATATTGAAAATGTAATATTAATACGAAAAATTAATACGCCAGTGTAAAACACTTTAGTATTAATATGATGATTTTCGTATCAGATAGATATTAAAAACTATTAATTTGATATTTTTAGTATCAATCTGATATTTTTTAATCTATATTTGATACTTTTCAATTTATACGAGAATTGATACGGGTTTATCAATCTTCGGATTCGGCGGAATTTTTTCGGTGGGGAACCTAAACTAGCACCAAGCGAACTTGCCAGTTGTATAGTTCAGTTAAAGGGCGTCCCTTTCAAGTAGTAGAGAAGATAATCGAAGAAGAGAGCGTTTAGTAGCACAGTGTTGTTAGCTGTTTTTGTGGATTTGCTGTATCAGAGAGGTTGGACGAGGGGTTTAAGTAGGGTTTTAGCTAGGACATTGAAATCGTCAATGATCCTGTGGCATAAGTAGGATAGACGTTACTCTTGCAGCCCTTTACATGATAATAGCAGGTATTGCACTGCCTCTTCATTATCCAAACAGCTTCTGCAAAAGCCCCCGTATAAAAGCTTCATATGTTGCAGCCATGTGGCAAATCACGCAGTGCTCACGTGATGACATCTGTGAGAATACTAAGTGTTCTTGTTTGATGTTTCTGGAGTCTTACGCAATCTCAGACAAATCTATATTACACATTCTCAACATCGCTTAATTCAGTTGGCGCCACCGTCTTTTTAAAAAGAAAACGGTCCAAAATTCGGGGGGAAATCAGTAATGAAATTCGATAAGAGAGACATTTTCAGCTTAAACATAAAAAATCAACAAAAAAAAAATTTCGGCTCTAAGTGGATTAACAACATTAGAGAAATCTGAACTCAGCTCCTTTCGAACCATTTCAGCACCCAGTGTAACTGAACATCAATCAATCAATACCTCGAGAAATAAAAACGACCCAAACAAATTCCACAGCCATACAACAGCAACTTCCTCTGAATTTGTTTCTTAGACTAATATGAGTCCAAAACTCACCGCCTCCTACAACATGTAAATTTTGTTTTTACCAAAACTTTGTGTGCATTGCATTTCATGTTCACTCCGTTTACCTTCTCTTTCGGTAAACTGCACTTGTTACACGTATCTCACGTATCTCACATATTCGTAAATATTTTTATTTTGTTTAACATTTGACATGACAAGGCACTTGTTATTTTGTTGCACCAGACAGAAAATATTGGAGAGAGAGAGAGAAAAAAATCACCAACACAGACACGCACACACAAAGTGGGTTATAAAAGACCCACCGCTGATTTTGTGTGTAAAAATATATTTAATGGTTTATTATCAAAATTTGAAATGGTATTTGCCTTTTATTACACATGTTAATATTATTGACCGTGTAAAAACTTTTGCAGTTTGGCTAAGAAGATAAATAAATCTGTTATCTTCATTTTGTTAAACATTGTCGTGTTGGTATTGTTTGGTTTTTTTCTTTCGATTTTATAGATTTTTTTTAAAAATTTATTGAGTTGAATGACGACACAAATTGGTGCTGATTTTTCTTTAAATAATCACATATATTTCAAATATTTTGGTTTAGTTTGTTATACGATAGAATGATGTTTGCGTTTGCGTCTTTTAATTTTAATTCAAATTATATTAAAAAAGTTTTAATTCCAAATGATCATAAAAATGTCATATAATGTGTATCGTTTGTCTCTTAGAAGAGATTGGAACGAGATCTCCTTAGTGGTTCATGTCTCTATCATTTGAGGGCCTTCAAGAGCTCTTTCCCAAATTCCATCAGTTATAGAGTCCAAATTCTAATTTTTACAATGACAGCCACAATCATTAGTAATAGAGAATGGTAACTCGCCTCCTTTTTGTTCCCCAATCTTAGGCAACGAAACTGTCAATGGTGTACTGACAAACACTTCAGAGTGTACTGACATCTGCTTAAGAGGCAATTCATTTCAAAAAATGTTCTATTTTTTTCTATTTCAACATTTGTTATCGTTGGCCAGACATTCACTGACCCGTAATCCACTGGCTGTAATATTTTCTAACGATTCGTCTTTGCCTGAAAGCAGTCAACCCGTCTTTTAACGGATAAGATCAATGTCTAAGATAATTTTTCAAATATGTGCAGTGAAAAAGTTTTTTGCATCACTCAAAGTAAACTATACTCCGGGCCCGCGTAATATTTCAGCATTGTCCGAATTAAGTGCTCTTGGTTTGCATTCACTAGTGGGGTTATCACTGTTCAGAAATGTGAGTCCAGAAACTCTGCAGATTACCGACCGTTTGCAATATGTTCAGAGCTCTCCAAGATTCTGGCGAGCATGGTTAAGCCTCTATCTGGTAAAGTATCTGGAGACAAACGACCTTTTGAATGATAATCATGTAATAGCTTCCACATCGTATTGTCAAATTCATTATATGACCGAATATGCGAGTTAAATGGCAATATGACTTTTTACCTAGTAATCATAATAAATTAGTCTGCCTTGAGTATTTTGTTTTCGATATATTCTTTTTTGGGGACATTTTCTTCATGACCTGCCAACGTTTCTAGCATTCTTTCATGTGACTTCTAAATGTTTCATAAATCTTCAATATCCACCCTGTGTTAGCGGCTACACTTTCCGTTATGGCCAGACAACACGACCACCCTAGGCGTATGCGCAACGCGTTCACGTCGTTGTATGAGCCACACTTCGCTTTCTTTGTTGTCTGTCTGTCGCCATTGAGCTTTTCAATTAAAATGTAAATCGTATACAACAAATTAAATGAAATAAATTCTTTTTGCTATAATTTTTTTTTTTTTTAATTAAAATCATTAAGAAATCTCTATATCGGTCTATGACAATGCGAATACACACATGCATGCACATACTCGTGCACATGTGTAGCGATGCATTTTGTGCCGAATACCCTACACAGACGGAGCGCGACAGCAACGTACCAAAGACGTGAACAAATGCAATGAAGATAACAACCCAAGACATCGTACTGAGCGAACAAACACAATCCAGCCCAAACTTACATTACATGGTGGAATTACTACATACGAGTGCATACATATGGAGTTGCCACTCTCGATGTGTGTGATCGCAATGTATGCAACAAAAGTGCCTGCCACCTCTGGAAAACTCGTATAAGACAAACGATACATATATGTACAGAAGTATGCATGTCAACACCTTTTGGAAAACAAAAAGAAAATGTTTGTATATAGCGTTGGTTGTTGTTTTTTTTCTATTTGTGTTTGGTTGCCACAACCTTAGCTACCAATAGATATTTGCGGCGACAGCCGGACAGACAATCATACATAAACAGAAATTGTAATTACGTGCGACAAAGTTGTCACTTGCAATTAGCCATTTTGTGTTTTATTTGTCTTAGATGAAAAAGTGCATTCTAACACACGGTACATACACTCTGACCAAACATGCCGAGACCGTAAATGTTCCAACCCCAGCGAAAACAATGAAAAGAAATTACTATGAATTAAAGCAAATGAAATATACACGTTGTAAAACTCTGCCGCAACTATGCTGCAGGCAGAGGATGAACGGACAGACAAGAGACAGACGGATAAAACGACAAACGGACAACTGTACAAATGGCCAACAGACAGACGGACATGGCGACCGCAGTACGGTGGTACACTATAACAGCAGGTTGGAGAAAAATCTTCATAATAATATAATTTGGCAAAAAAAAATAATATTTATTTTTTGTTTTTCAAAAGTAGTTATTTATCCTATAATGTTATGCTCAGCCAACTTCTGATATTTAAAGGACTGTCTGTTGTTTGTATGTATAGTTAAAAAAATATAAAAATATATATCCCATCACAATTACCAATCAAACAGTGGCTCATGAGAACTTATATTATAAGCCTGAGGCTCCCTCTATCCAGTCCCACCAGTATACAAATTCTTGCTGCATCTAACCTAGATCATTTGGCCTATTAAAACCCACTCTAGTATCCTAGTGTTCATGTTTCAAGAGTTATTTTTCAGATTTTATTCTTTCGCATTATATAGAAGTAGTCAGCTTCATTAATATGCATAGCTGAGCCTGTTCGAGCTAGCTCCTTTGCAGCCTAATTTTCTTCAATAGTCAGTATCCTGGGCCTACGTGGTAGTTCCATAAAATTAGACATGGATTCTGTTTATATTTATTTCTTACCCTAGACGAAATAAAATGAATGAATCCATCTGTAAAACCCGAATAACCATAGCGCAAGTTATCCACTTCTATCCATGGTTTTTTTGCCTGATCAGGATCGGAAATTTGTTTTTTTTTTTACTTAATGGTCCGATTGTTTGTCTGAGATCCTGGACAGTCACTAAAAGCAGAATTCCCATAATATTCTGTTGTGACCTATATGCATAAGTATGAGCTGTATAATTTCCCATACAGAATAGGGTGTACTTCTGATGACCCCTTTTGTGCCTAGAAACACATACCTCTTTAGCTTTTCCATGCGATACACAAATATGTGAGAACTCTCCTTGCCAACACAGAATAGATCCATGTAACTAAACATTTGGGCGCAGTCCTAAATTGTTTCCTATGGAGTTCCTGTCTACAGTAGGCATTCAAAAGGGACTTGAGTTTTTTTTTTGTATTTCGTTTTCCTGAAAGTTTGCTGTCCAGAAATAATTCTAGGTATTAACCTTCGTTCGAACCCACACCTTTATGAAGTGCGTTTTCAACAGATTTACCCAGTAGGTAGTCGTGCTGAGTCTCACTTACGACGCTTCTATCAATTGGGTTTCTGATGTGCAGATCCAATAGTCACAGATCCTATAGACTGAAATCTGCCTGAAATCTTTGAAAATGTCGTGGATAGTCATTCTGACTTTTGGTATGAAAATCACCCAGACTTCCCCCCTTTTTTTTTTGGTAGATACCCGATAATCAGCACTCGTTGTATATGTCTATTAAAATTGACAATACTTTGTGGCATCCGTGCTGCAGCATTGCATGGAAGATGGAATGTGTAGATTGTCCATTCTGTCTATTCATTGTAACTATGTCTCTAATTAATTTTTCTCTAGATGTGTGGTAGGTGTCATGATGCTGGTCCTTTCTGTGACCACATCTCCTGCATCACTACAACCTGGGAAGAGTGTTTCCAAAAGCAAAGAGATCGTTTTCGAGCCACAGTCTGTCCATCAACCCAACGATTTCAGCATATATCCAGGTACCTTAGGATGTTCGGATTCGCCTGCCTTCGTCATGGGTAAACATTACCCCAAGTAAAATGAATAGCATTATCACGTGGAGACCCATCATAATCCTCACCCAAAGTTTGTACTCATCGGCCACAGCTACACATTGTCATTGATTGATTGAACATAGAGCAGACCACTGTGCGGAGGACCTCAAACCGTACGTCTACTACATAAGATTGCAATGTAATGGTGGCGTTTACAGATGAACGCATTAGATATCTGCCTCTCTCTCTCTCTCTCCCTCTCTCTCTATCCATTAGAAAGGTCTAACTCAACGCTGCCGCAATTTCTTAAACTTCCTTAGTAGAAGTAACTAAATGTTTTTTTTTTTTTTTTTTTTTTTTTTGTTAAATCTTGGAGGAAAATTTGAACATAGGCGAGTGAGTGCGCGCGCGCGCGAGCTTTCCGCTGTAATGCATGCCCCAAACAACCTACCGCATTATCACGTTTATTTTAGAAATAGTAATAGAAAACATGATTTCTGTTGAAGCTTTTTCGTTTTTTTTTTATCCAGCCTCATATTATTTTCACAACAAATGAGTGGTAGTAGTGGAAAATTATGTACATATGTTTACTAAATGAATGAAAATAAAAGGCAGACGAAAAATTATGTGGGTTTCTGTGCTGCATGTTTTGTTTCTGCAATTTTCTGTTGTGGCTGCTGCTCTTTCAAAATTGTTGAATTCATTTAATTTCAATAGATATTCTGTACAAAAATTTCTTGACGTCAGGAGAATTCTTTGTTGTGGCAATACAATATTTCTGGCAGGCGAAAAGGTGTGTTGAGAAAGGAGGGAGGTATGAACAAGTGACGGAACAATTAAACAAGAAATGCTCGGATATTGTAAAATGTAAATCAATATAATATTTAAATGTGGCTACACTGAAGGAAAAAATACATAAAAAAAATTGAAATTGAAAAATACATAAAAAAAATTGAACGCTTGTGAAGAATTATCTGTAAACACTCGTTATCAAAATTAGGGAAATTCAAGCAAAACGTATTTAAATGATTGTGTTGCATACAAACGATGCAATACGATTTGACCACATCCGTGTAATGATAGATAACATATCGTTATCAGTTCATGCCCATTTGGTCATACTTTTAGTGTAAGTAGTATTTTAGAGCAATGACAACTGCCAATGCATTATAGTGTCTGTTTAGACCCTAAATGTTTTCCAATATTTTATTCTTATCGTTAACTAGTAAGTTGTAATGCGCCTATGGCGCCCGTTAATTTCCTTGAGAAAGTATTTGTTACTTAATTTTAAAAATTTTGTAAAAAATATTTTGAGAAAACTATTTTGTAAAAAAAAATTTCGGAAAAAAATAAAATTGGAAAAAAAAAAATTTGTGGAAAAAAAATTTTGCTGAAAAAAAATTTTTGTTGAAAAAAAAAATTTTGTTGAAAAAAAAAAAATTTTGTTGAAAAAAAAAATTTTTTGTGGAAAAAAAAAAATATTTTGTTGAAAAAAAAAATGTTTGTTGAAAAAAAAAATATTTAGTTGAAAAAAAAAATGTTTGCTGAAAAAAAAAAATTTTGTTGAAAAAAAAAATTTTGTGGAAAAAAAATTTTTGTTGAAAAAAAAATTTTGTGGAAAAAAAAATTTTTGGAAAAAAAAAAAAATTGTTAAAAAAAAATTGCGGAAAACACAATTTCTGTACAAAAAAAAAATATTTTTTTTTTTTATTATTATTATTTACACAATTATTATAGAATGCCTATTTAAATTCCTACGTACTGCGTGACAGAGTCAGTGAATCAGGGAATCAGTGTATCAGTGAATCAGTGTCGAGGGTAAATATATATTAAGATAATTGGACAACACTTCCGCAGCTCTGGCCAATACCCTCCTCGTATTTCATAAACACAGACACACACACACACTCAAACACGTACAATAGTGTGACAGAAAATATTTGCAAGTTTGCGCCTTAAGTCTATTGTTTTGTTACACCATAGCAGCCTTTAGGCTAACAAAGACATTTTCCATTTTATTTAGAAGCCGAAGGAAAAAAAGGTCAATTAAATGACAAATGTTTGTTAGTTAACTGTAACTGTTGATCATTATAAAAATTCACGACTCTTGTTTGAAAGAAAACACAACAAGGCTACAGCAGCAGCAGCAGCAGCCGCAACAACAACAGCGCCCGCAACAGCACATCCCAAGCGAAACAAACATACAATAAAAAAAAAAAAACAATCTCAGCAGCATCAACCCAGGAAAATTACTTTTCATTTCAAATTGAAAATTTCGCTTTCATTGCAGACAATTGCCGAACAACAACGACAATCCCAATACTCAAACACACACACACACACACAGAAAAGAAACCACAGAAATTTGCTTAAAGTTGTGACTATGATGAACTACATTTGATGATGTTTACGACAATGTTGTTTGTTGTTGTCGATGATGATGACGGCGCTGACGATGACGAGGACCAAGTTGCTTGTTACACACAACTGTTGTTAACCAAAATACCCCCGCTGTTTAAACTCTCGGGAAAAAATAAACGTTCAATTTTTGTTTTATGCAAATTTTTGCTTTAAAGTCAACTTTTTTATTTACTGAATTCAGTTTTTTTTTTCTGTTGTTTTGGTTTTTGAAGTTGTTTAACAATTTAAATGCAGATGTCTGTTGTGGTAATTGTAGAAACTTCAAATATATTTCGTCGTTTTTTTTTCTCTAATCATGAATTTCATTCAACTTCAAGTACCGTATCGCAAAGTTGTTGTCTAATTTGTATGGGTTTTTGTCGGTGAGCGCTGATCCAAAGTTTCGCCAGACAGCCAGAGACGGATGACGGTTAAGAGTGTGGTGGGGAGAAATGCTTTATAGAGTAACGACTCTAAAGTAGTCCTCTCGGAATATATCCATACGATATGCCTATCGTACTGTGTTGGCTACTCTCACCACTGGGCGTAAGAGGTATGGCCCAAGAATCTTAAAGGTGTTTACCCTTCTGCTCGTTTTAAAGGTACGGAGCTTACCAAATAGAAGAAATGCCGAAGTTTGTTTCAAATAGACGTGACATCTGTTTGGCACCATAACTTTTTTAAATATAATTCATGGGGTCTCTATTTTCAATCGATCAACCTGTCGACATTAAATTCTTTACTGCTTTTGATCAGATTTTGTTTCTATTTAATGTGACGATCCTAAGCATAATTAATCAAATGTTTGCATTTGTTTAATAGAAATGAGTTGATGGTCAGCAAAATAGCACTTACTCCATTGTAATTAGATTTTCCTTGTACTTGTAAAAGCTATTTGTATGATTCTGACCCTTTACTTCAAACAATTTATATTAAACATGTGTACTTGGCTTGGATCTGCCTTTAAATGACACTTGCTCCTCACATCGAAGCCTTTTGTTCGAGGTCTCCCTCAAAATCTCCCATGAATGCCTTCCCTAAATACATTATCACCGCAAGTCCTCCCTGCGCTGCTCCTTTTTCCAGCAACGCCTTTACCCGCTGCATAGTTTTAAAACCAACATTGTATCTTCAGGGTAGGAAAAATCAATAATTCTGCCAAAAGCTAAACGAAATTGGCTATTCGACCAAAGAAAAACAAAAAATATGAAGGAAGAGAAATCAATTGAAATAAATTATTTTCCCTTTCTTCCTTTGGCTGCCGATCGTGGAACAGTGGATGTTTGCCTCACTCTATTATCTTGTTAATTTAATTAAAACATGTTTTTCAGTTTGGCTTTCCTTTCATATGTATGTCATTCCTATGGCGGAGTGGTGGTGGTGAGCATTTTTTTTTTCCTTTTTGCTGTTGTTCATCGGTTGAAAATAAATGATACTTTTATTTTTCATGATTTCCTGATGCCATGAATGTTCATTATGCATTTTTTCGTTTTTTTTGTGTGCTTTTTCTTGCTATTGTGATTTTTTTCCGCTGTTACTTCTTTCCTTTTGGTTATAAAAGAAAATCTAACGAAATTGTATAGTTAGGAAAAAAGCTCTATTACGGTTTCTTTGTTAGCTGCGGTAAAGGCGAGAGTAGACACAAAAAAAAAGAAAAGAAAGAGTGATTGCTTCGGCATCACCCTAATAAAGCACGAACAAAAAAAAAGTTTGCGTCTTTAGTCTTTTGTTTCTGTGATTTGACGTAACTCTGCTAAGAGTGTATCTGTATGTGTGTTTCTCATTACAGCTCTTAAACGCAAACCATATAAACTCATCAAGTCATTTCGGCCACAAATGTATAAACGTAAACTATGTTTGTTGCACTAGTCGGTTTGTTAGCTCTTTGGCAAATGTGTTGGATTTCATGTTTTCCCAAGTCAGGGAGGCAGTGAAGGAAGACAAATCAATTGGCTGTTGTTCATTGCAAATTGCTACCGAAATAACAATTGATGAATTAACATTTTGGCTAGAAATTGAAACAGTTCGAAAGCATGAACTCTGTTGTTAGAAACTGAAATTGAACGTTTTCCCCACCATTTTATGTCTGCAAGATTTAGAGTCTCTTTTTTTTTGGTATTAAAATCTTTCTTGTTGTCGTCGTTTCGAATGGGAAATTAGGGCAAACGTGCTTTAGTAGCGTCGCTGGGGATTTATTTCCATTTTGTGGAAACTGTTTCGTTTTGGTGGGGGGCGGGGGTCTGGGGCAGGAAATGTGGGGGTTTTATTCGTTTGAGAAATAACTTAATTTAAGATTGTGAAAATTACTTAGGTCACTTTCAATTATTTGTGATGAAATTGTTGCGCTGAATTTGGAAACTTAACTTCAGTTTCTTGGTAGAAAAAAAAACAGTTTTAAAATTACTATTGCCCCTCAGTTAGAGTACTTGAATGTGATATCTGTATTAAACTATAAGGCATAAGTTCAAATCATAAATACCAAGCCAGAGATATGGCAGTGGAGGGAATTGTTCCCACCATCCAGATTGACTTTCTCCATAAACTGTTAAATTTTAAATATTTGGAGTATGAAAATGTGGTTCTAGCAAAATAGTGTCGGAAAGGGGGGATATCAAAATAGTTGTCATCTGATTTCCGTTTACAGAATATACATATATCATGTTCTCTAAAGGTGTATTGGACTTATTGCAAGCCCTTCGTTTCGTAATAAAAATAGAATGCCACGAATAGAGGACAAAGAAGATTCGAATTGCAGTATTGCAAATATAGTCACTCAATCATCAATGATGGGTTGTCTGTTATATCGGAGTGTACTTCTGTCTTACTTACTTTCCTTGGCAGAAACCGACGGGAAACTGAAATTCAGAACCGGTACTTCAATGATTTTTCATAGAGAGTTGATGGAGGCACATGAATGAATGCCACTAGGACAGTATAGAGGATCACTGGTCGCTGTTCAAGGTTGTCAAGAAACCTGCTCCCAAGTTGAGTGAGTCGACGTTCCTGTAGACCTGGACAGTGGAATGTTCCACATATTTGGTCCTCTTCGTCGTCTTTACAAGCTCTACATTAGTCATCAGGAGATATACCCCCACGATTTGCAATCCTGCTTATCGAACAGTGCCCAGTGATGACTCATGTGAGAAGCTAAGACTCCTTTTGCCAACAGCCAGTATAGACCTGGCTTCATCTCTGGCCATAAATAGCGACTGATCTCATAAGTTGCATAGAATCGAGAAAAGAACAGAATTTGGGCAAATTTAAAAATCTCATGCGGGTATACAAGTGTATACTCGATACGTAACATCGTGGACTGGCAAACTTTAGCAATGGTATTGTTTTCTCCGGGAAAGTCATAATTGATAAGAAGTTCCACTTAAGCAATGGTATTAATTTTTCTGAGAAATTGTTCAAGAGTGAAAATTCAATACAAGAACTTATCAGTTTGATGAAGAACATTTATTAGTATTAACAAGCTTCATATTGTCTTACTCGTAAAGCCGTAAGCATTTATGAGATGCTTTGTCAAATAGTCGAACACCAAGGTTCTGAACATATCATTTACTTATTTAATGGTTGACGTTTTTTAATTTATCAGAAGTTTCGGAACATATTATTTACTTATTTAATGATGTTGCTGGCTGATAGACAAAGATGGTTGATTTGCTTTAATTTACCAGAAATAATTATAATAACCATAAATACATTGCCCTGAAATTATTACACAATCTTCCCTATCTAGCCCGGTCATCCTCCCCTTTTCTCACATAGATCAGTCATGATATGATTTCCCTGAAAGAAAGCAAAAATAAAAATCACATTCCATGACATGCAACTCAGATGCAACGACACGAAATCGCCAAGTTGCCATACTCCCGAAAATGTTCACTTCATGATATGACTTTAAGCGAACAGCAGCAGCAGCAGCAACCATTGAAAAGGAAAACTCTTCTGTGAATTTTAATTTGTATTTGTCGTGCATTACGAAAATAAAATCAAATAAACAGTAAGGCTGTTTGGTTGGCTTAAGTACTTAAAATATAATAAAACAAAAATGAAAGTCTGCGATCTGGCTCCGTAACAAGCGACAAACAAACAGTCTCTCTGGACTCGTCATTGTTTTAATCTGAAAACAAAAATCTAACAACAAACCGCATTAGCAACATTAGCGTAACTTATTGATTATTAACGAAACAACACACGGTAACAACCTCAGCAAATATCAGAAATTATTATGCAGCATCATTACAAAAGGAATACGACGGCGATGCCAAGACATCGATGCCAACAGTTGTTGTGTTACATAAAAAAAAAAAAACAACGCGAGAAGAAAAACCAAACCTCATTAGCGCAATAGTGGCAAAATGGGGGGGAAGAAATATTAAAGGGGTCTTTTAGTTTGCCCAAAAACAAAACAAAACGAAAAAACTCTTCAAAAACCTCAATAAAAATCCATCGTCGATATGTCTATGGACAATGTTAATACGACATGAAACTAATTAGACATTAACTAATAGTTGTAAGCATGCAATTTTTTTTCCGTCTCTCTCTCACTCTCTTAAAGGTACTCACATACTCTTGTTCATACTGTGCAATAGTGAAAAATGTTGCCAACACATATTCGTTAGTGTTGCTGTTTTTCACTTTCATGTTGTTGGCGCGATAACATCCGAAACTGTTAATTTTTTTTGGTTATTTTTGGCTTGCTGGCTGGTTCACCAAATACAGATGATCACAAAATATTCAATTTTGATATGCTATTTTAGACAAGACTCGGTTCACAGACTGGGGTGTTTTTGAAATACCATCTTTGTGGTGATGATATTTATCATATGATTAAGTGTGGTCTAAGGAGGACTTTACGAGTGATACAACAACGAACATTAAGAGACCGTACAATGTATGTGGACGTCCGTGGTGTGTTAGGTAGTGAAGTGATGCTAGGTTCAAAATCGGGTAAGACTATTAAGAAAAATGTTCAGCGGCTGTTTTCCACCTTGTAAATACTGTCGACTTTAAGAGTAATCTGTAAGCCATGTAAAACTTCTCTAGAAAAGCATTGGCCGTTCAGAGCCGGCTTTGAAAGTAGGTCCCGGTCAGTGAGTATACAAATTATATCGTACACAGCTCACTGATTCGAGAGAAGTTCCCCCTCAGTTCCTTCATGGAATGTTAAGGGCAATAATTAAGCAATATATGTTCATTGAATTGGGTGGATAAATCAGGGCATTGTCTCTGACTGGACCCAAGGATTAGTCGAATTTGGCCGATTGATCGTAGCACACTATAGAGATAAATTCGTTTTTCAGACGAACTGTTCGTATGGTGAAATACTCTTCCAGCAAGTGTCTTTTCTGCCAAATGCGGCTTTGTGTGAAATTCAAGACAAATGTCAACAAACACTACACTAAGAGATTGTTTGATTTCTTTGTTCAGGGTATCCCACAACAAAAGCCGAATGGTGAGAAATCTCAACAATTGACATCGCCGAGACGGCTGATATACGATTGCTAAATGCATGGATTGTGCTGTGGGCTGTGTGGCATAGAGCTTCACTCTTCAATTTCCATCCAAAAAAACAGATTTTTCATACCGTCAACCGAAATAGCGTTTCTAGCTATTTTTTTCAATTGAAATAGGCCAAGTTTTTAATAAGTTTTTTCGTGTTAGGGACTCAAAAAAACACCAGAAAGTATTACAACATCTCTCTGAGTTTTTTTTAAACCTGCACAGAAAAAAATAATTTTTCGATTCAATGAACATATTCACGAATTCAAACAAAAAATTCATTGAAAATCCTGTGATAAAACAATTTGTCAACTTAATGAAAATATTCGTATACTGTTTAGCAAAAAAACTTTGATGAAGAAAGTTTCATATATACAAAAAAAAATGTATGTCGTTCATTAAAAATATTTTTCATTCAACAAAATAATTTGTAGGTTGTTTATAGTTGACATAATGTCCGGATTTCCGAAGACATTCTCTTCAATCAAACTAATTGTATATGCCCATCATAACCCAAAACAATTATCTATAATATTTAACTGCCAGTAGAGTGCTACCTTCTCAAAAAAAAAATGTCTAAATATTGTCCAATGAAAAAAAAGAAACATAAACCCGACACGACAGACAAGATTTAGTCATACCTTAGTCATACCACCAACAGACAGACACCGACAGATCAATGATAATAATTCTGTTTGTGGTTTATTGCGTTTAATGCTACTATTTTATGGTTTAATGCGTTTAGCGTCTCCTTTTTTGTTGTTGGCTGGGGCGGGGGGGTGAAGACTCTTGCTTTATGGTCACTTTGTTGCAAAAGGTGATAAACAAGCTGCAGATTACAAGGAAGTTTCTGTAATGAAAGTGAAAGGTTAAAAGTTGAAATATTTTGTTTTTGTTTTGTTGCCACTTCTTGGCGCTGCCGTGTAAAAACGAAACAACAACAAAAAAGGTGCGAAATAAAGAGTTGAGCAACACTTTTAAGTAATTTTCAGTTGGTTTTCTTGTGCAATTTAAGCAAATTTTTCCTAAAGGTGTCATTGTGTTAAAGCCAAGCCCGTTGCCATTAACCGCAGACACAAGCAACATAATGTATTTTTAACGCATTTTTCAGTTTCGTTTTTGTTTCTGTTTTTTTTTTTGTCAATAGTAAGTAAAAGAAAAACAGACATTGTCGGGTTTATTTTTTTGTGTGTCAATACTATGTGTACCCGTACATAAAAGGTTCAAAAGTTGAAATTGTTTTGTGTTTAACATGATTTTTAATCTTTAAGCTCTTTAAAGCATTCAGTCTTAAAAAGAAACATGTCTGAAACCAAAAAAAAAAAAATCTAATTAATTTATTTAGACTTAGTCTGGCAAGCCATTGCCTCCGAGGGCGTCAAGAAGGAAGACAGACGTCTATGGAGTGTTGTTTGTATTTTAATCCAATTATAATTATAAATCACCTTAAAAATGTAAATAAATTGAAAGCCTAAAGGCACATATTGTTTTATTGTCATTGTGTGCTATTTTGGGCAACATTTTTTTGTTGTCTTTCTTTTTTTGTATTTTTTGATTTTTGGCTTAAATTTCAATATGACAGCTGTGGCCGTTAACCACTGTGTACTGTGTGCTATTTTATAGACCTTTTCTCTTATACATACGTTCAATAAATCGACTAGAATATGTTTTCGAATATTTCATTTGACAGTTTATTGTTCGCCAGCTATTATGTAAAAGTCGAGAGAAATAATGTTGTTATGGTTCGCCAAGATAAGGAAATGTTCATGTAACAATTTTTAACACAGACAGCTGCAGTTTCTTGCTTGCTACCCTGGCTTAGGGTAATGTGAAGTTATCGAAAAAATGTCATTTGCGCTTTTTGGTGTTGTTGTTGTTGTTTGTGACTTTAGGCCCTTTTGCATTGAGTACCTCCAGGGATAATACGCGAAAAGTTAGAGACATTTGTGTTCACAAGAAATTTAATAGTCGAAACATGAAAAGTTGTCGACAGAGTCAATTTCCGCAATTTGATTAGTTTGATGAATTTGGCAAAGGGGAAAACACAAATTTGTTGGATATCGAGAGACATTTATACTATGTGTTTAATAGTTCAATTGCGAATAAAATGAGCATAAAACCTCTGTTTGATATTAGAGTTATACACTCAAGTCAAATGAAAAGCATTTAATTGTATAAAATTGCTCTGTTAAGATACATATAATTCAGCTCTAGAACTGGTTCGACATAATATAGCTTAATAACAGAAAGTGGACGGCCGTGGTGTGGTAGGTAGTGTGTGCGACTGTCACACTGAAGAACCCGAGTTCGAAACCGGATAAGACCAGCAAACATCAGCGGCTGCTTCCACCTCGTAAATGTTGGCGACTTTACGAGTAAGTGAGTAATCTCTAAGCCACGTAAAACTTCTCTAGAAAAAGCAGTATCCGTGTAGAGCCAGCATTAACACTATTCGTACCAAGCTAAATTTGTTGCTAAAAACAAAAATTAAAAAAATTCACATGGACTTATTTTTTAAAGTAAACTTAAACTTATGGGACGATAATGACTAATGGAAAATAAAATACATATACAAGTATTAATTACAATAGTCACAGTCTGGTACGAATAGGGTTAATTCAGTAGGTTCCGGTCAGTGGGTATTATCCACATTTTGTTTCGTTGATTTTAAAGTTTATTGGGTAAAGTATTTTTTATTTATTTTTTTATTTTTTTTTTGGAATAGGTTTTGTCAAAAAATAATTTTTTTTTTGGAGTTTTTAAGAATTTCAACACGAGTTAGTAAAAAAAATTTTTCTATGTCTTTGAATCATCATAGAAAAAAAATATTCATATTCAATAATTGTCTGACTTAAATAACACCTTAAAGGATACTTAAAATAAATATATATATACATATGCTCATTTTAACAATTGGCATGTCAAACTTTTAAACAATTGTGGGACATGGCAGAAATTTGTACGATAGAAATTGGCATTTAAATGAAAACTCTAATAATGAGCTACTACGTCAGCTGGAAATATCACGGGAAGTGGTTGCCAGCTTTCAGACAAAGACATTTTACAAAGAATTTTTTTTTTTTAATATTTCAGCTAGAAGTTTAGCTTTATCAACCGAGTTAGGGATTATCTGATTGTCGTTAACATGAGTGGAGGAAGAAAAGTTGCCCCTTACCCTTTATGCAAATGACCAACTGCTACTACTCCCTGTGGGATATGGACTGACTATAGAACGAAGACGTTCTTCGCCTGAGCTTTTGGTCATTTATATAAAGGGTAAGGGACAATTTGTCTTCCTCTATCTCTTGTGAACAATAACCAGATATTCACAAACCTGGCTGAAATATTTACAAAAATTCTTTGCAAACAGTCTTTGCCTGAAATCTATTAACCAATCCCCATAATAGAAAGTGTATACAGTTGCATGGCTCAGATATTTAATCCACAAAAAAGGGTTCCAGCTGAACTCAACGTAACTAAAACTCCCGACACGGATCCAGGGACTCTTATCTGTTCAGCATCGAACGCATGAAATCCTGTAAAATATATTCCTTCTTCAGCCGAACTCTTAGTATGTGGAACTACTCTTCCGTCACGTATATTTAAGCCAGCTGTGATATTCTCAAATTCAAATCAAATGTCAACCGACACTACTCCCTGTTTTCTACTTCTAGTAACCGTATTTCCTATCTCTAACACAGCACATTGCATTTATAGAGTAAATCCACAGAGTGTTAGTCAAATTGAAAAAAAAAATAACAATTTTCAGGTCTCTTTGTAGATGAGGCTGTATTCGATTCGACACAACCGAAATTTAGTAACCTTTTTCATTGTTATGTCTTCATTTTGTCTTGTGGTTGTTCTTATAAACACATATTGTGACAGTTCATCGCTTTGGCAACTAAACTTAATTACTTCCTACAACACAACAGGCTGGGATATTGTTCTTTTGTGTTTTAGAGCTAAAAGCGTCTCCATGCCACCAACATGTACGAATTCTCTAGATATGCCCATGGCTGATGTTGCCACATATGTCTATTTAAATGTTGGTGTTGTTGGCGACTGTCGTCTGTCTGTCCATCTCATCATTCGAGCGCATATTATCATTGATGACATTAGGTAATAACGCTAATTAAGCTTAAATTGCAAGGAATTTTGTTAAACATGTTTCTTAAACATTTACAACAACTGCAGCAGCAGCCGCAGCAACAACATCAGCATATACAGTAACATCAGTGCATAATAAGCATCATTTACCGAAGCACCGCGCCGCAAACAAAAGAGATCTAAATGAAAAGATAAAAAATAATTAATAAACGTTAAGCATGAGAAAAATATGTTATAGTTTTTTTTTTTCCTTAACAGAAAACCTAAAACAAAAAATGCAATAAAACAAACTAAAAAAAAACTGTTAGAATTCACAACTACAAAAAAATAACCATTTAAACATAACATAAGTACACACTGTACACATACACGTACAAATAGAACAGGCAAAAAACAAACACTCAAACATATGTAAAAAATTTGTGCCATAATGAAAAGCCCGGCAAAGAACGAAAAAACCCCACAAATCTCAAACGAGTTTGTTGCTTAAGTCTTTCGTTTTGTTGGGTTCTTGCTGGCTGTCCTCCGCCGCCTGTTTGTTGGTGTGTGTATCTGTTTAGTTTTCTTTGAAAATCTTTTCATGTCAAACATTATGTGTATGTGTTTTTTTTTTTTGGGGGGGAACGCTTTTGCATTTAACAAATTTAATTAATTTTATTGCATTTTTTGTTGTTGTTGCGCTGAGAATATTTGTATGCACATCTGCTGAGGTGTGCATGTATGGCCGGCGACCGAACAGCATTTAGCTAGAAGGACGTACCAACAACAACAAATATTATGATTTCTGTGTATTTGCTTTTCAGCTGAAGAGGATCATATGGCAACTAATAAGAAGCTAACAAGCGCTAAGTGAGCTATATGCTGCAAGGGGGCACGGGGCACGGAGCACACTGCACCTGAATACCCCATGTGTTGTTGGCGTTGAGTTGCAGAACATATGACAGCTCCGATATACCTTCAAATGTATTTAATCTACGGTAGCCAACTACTGCTTTCGATCTTTAATATAAAGACATTCTTCTTATTCTTGTGGCATCCATTGCATGCAACACATTTGCCTGTTGTTAGCGATGTGTTGACGTCTTCCAAAGAATTAGAAAGACGAATATAATCATCTCGTTGGGAACTCTTTGTGTTACCGATCATCTTTTCATCTTATGTCCGTTGCAGGCTTCAGTGTTAGTTCTTTTTGTTGTTGTTGTTGTTGTTCATGCTGTTGCTTCTCTAAAGCCGGACATTGTAAAGCTGTTAAATTTTCATCACGCTGCCATTACAGATCAAATCACATCATAACATAAAAATTCATATGTTTAAAATTATTAAAGACAAACAAACGCAACAAATGATCTTCACAGTGATGCTAACGACGTCGGCTACCACCACTCTCTCTCTCTCTCTCTCTCTCTCTTCGCCTTGTTGCATGACGACGATGATCTTGCCATCATTATTAAATTAATCTTCATCATTATGGCGACTGCAAATCGGCAGCAGCAGCCGCCGCAATACAAACAGTAGTCGCGCATCATCAGCAGACATGGCAGCAGCAAACATCACCATCTTCAGCGTAAATATGGCAAGATGTCTGATATATATATATATATGTATATGTACGTATGTAATGACGACATCAGGCTCGTCAATGCAACAACATTGTATGTGAATGGTGTTGATGTGTGTCTTCTTATTTCTCGGTCCAGCGTTTTGCTCTGTTTTTGCTGTGAGTGTAAGACCAGTAGTAGCGGCTGATATTATTTATTTTTGTACTTCGTGTATTAAAGGCAAAAGGAAACACTAACGTATGGCAGAACAAACCCGAGCAACAGAACTGATCGGGCCAGAGCATAAAACATAATCATAAAAAGAGCAATGAAATAAACTGAAAGGCACAACTGAAATATCGAAATGAATTCATTTGAAGGGTCGCCTTCTATACAAAAAAAAAAGGAACAGCAAACGTCATTATTAGCACAACGTCTACTGTTGTAAAAGGCAAACCAGCAAAACTTTTTGGAAATGTAATTTAAAAGTATTCGACATTTTTTTAAGGTTTTTTCAATTTCGTGTTGGGTGTAATCAGATTAAATACGATCTGTCGGCGTAGAAGAGTGATAACAGAAAAGGCAGAAAAGTCGAAATATTTTCTGAAATTCCTGACAAGTCACTAATTCCAAATTGATTTAATCCAAACAATTTACAGTATACGTTTGTATTTGTAATTGAATCTTTTAAACTGGCTTCAAGTTATAGGAATATATATTTTTATACACTCCATCATAGGATGGAGTATATACTAAGTTTGTCATTCCGTTTGCAACACCTCGAAAGAGTGATCTGCGACCCTATAAAGTATATATATTATTGGTCAGTGTAACATTCTAAGACATTCTAGCGATGTCCGTCTGTCCGTCCGTCCGTCCGTCTGTTGTCTGTTGAAATCACGATAGAGTGCGAACGACCAACGCTAAGAAGCTAAAATTTTGTAGGAAGATGTTTTTTGCCCATAAGCAGGTTAAGTTCGAGAATGGGCCATATCGGACCAAAGGGGGAAAAGTTCCCCTTTACGGGACTAAATATATTCCGGCCATAATCAAATTTTTCAAATATTTTTTTTCACTACATCTAAGTTCTAAGTTTATATAATTTATAGATGGGGAAAAAAATCCCAAAAATGGGCGTGCTCATGGGTTCTGTGGACCCTTGGGGCCCAAAAAAGGGCCCATGATAAACATGCGCATATGGGTATCGAAGTGCAACGAAATTTACTCACGAACCCAAATATGCCTTTATTTTCACGATTTTCCTAAATTTTTTGATCCGGTTTCTGGGACTATCGGGTCACCAGCGGCCCAAAAACCGTCCCTTGACAAACATGGACATATGGGTATCGAAATGCAACGAAATTTTCTCGCGAACCCAAATATGCATTTATTTTCATGATTTGGATAAAATTTGTGATCGGGTTCCTGGGACTATCGGGTCACGAGCGGCCCAAAAACTCAGTTAGTTTTCTTATTTATTGACTTTTTAAGGATCCATGATGGAGGGTATATAAGATTCGGCCCGGCCGAACTTACTATTTGTCCACTTGTTTTTATGACAAACACTCAGGGGTTGCACCCTATAAATGCAATGCATTGTGTTAGCGGAAGGACATTTGGGTATGTGGAAAGGAGGAAAGACGGAGTAGTGTTTGTTGACATTTGTTTTGCATTTCTAAAGGTCACAACTGGCAGGAAACACATTTACTTGAAGAATATTCCACATACGAACGATTAGGCTGAAGAAAGAATTTTCTGTATAGTGCGTCGTCCAATCAACCGGCCACTTTACAACGAACGGCTGAGAGTCTCTGAATATCCGAGTATACTGGCTAAATGTTCTAAGATCAGGGACAAGGCGACGGATATCTGAGCAGCAGATACCGTTAAAATATCTGCAGAACAGCGATATACAACCCACATTCCGGCGATGCTGAAGGAGGACATTAGAGTTGGATACCCTACTATACCCAATCATAGACGGCCCAAAAGCTGCAAAGATGTCTTTGGGTCTCCTGCCCATATATGGGAGTTATATTCCATTTTGGGCCGGATGTAGGTGGTGTAAATATTTACGCGATCACATGCAGTAAAGTATTTCTTGCACCGCTTTAAAAAGCCAAAATACTTGAATGCTTCTTTGGACACTTCGAATATATGGCTTGCCCAACAAGCATCGGCCTGTATCTTCATCTCCAGACCAACAAGAGTGTCTGATCCGTCGATATCCACAACAACCCTTAGAGATTGACTACGATGCTGGACCAGTGGAAGTTTTGTATGACAACAAACAGCACTGGGTCTTTTCCAGTGCCACGACCTTACTTCACTTTGGTGGGCATAAAAACATGGATAACCTATTTAAGGTAGTGCCCTGCATTATATTACTCATACGCCACCGAGCTATTCAGTGGGAAATTGTTGATGCTTACAGAAAATATCTTAATATATATTTACCCTCGACACTGATTCACTGATACACTGATTCACTGATTCACTGACCCTGTCACGCAGTACGTAGGAAGTTAAATAGGCATTCTATATTCTATAATTCTATATAAATTCTATAAATAATAATAATAAAAAAAATAATATTTTTTTTTTGTACAGAAATTGTGTATTCCCCAAATTTTTTTTTACCAAAAATTTTTTTTTTACAAAATTTTTTTTTTACAAATTTTTTTTTTACAAAAATTTTTTTTTTTAAAAAATTTTTTTTTCAACAAATATTTTTTTTTTACAAAATTTTTTTTTTCCAAATTTTTTTTTTTTTTCAACAACATTTTTTTTAACAAAAATTTTTTTTTTAACAAAAATTTTTTTTCAACAAAATTTTTTTTCCATATTTCAACGGGCGCCATAGGCGCATTACAACTTACTAGTAGTTCTATAGTAAAGTAATCAAAGGAATAGTTTACTAAAAAAAGGCTACGCAAACCATACTGTCAACCATTCAGAAGGGCATTAGACATCTGATACTTTACCAGATTCTCGTCATCCATGCTCTCCACAACATTTGAGAGCGCAGACCATCTTGTAAGTGGGTGATATTACCAGGCTTTGTAGCCTCACATTTCTCGGGTATCGTCCGAACAGTTTCAGCCTTCGAAAGTAAAGGATAAATACCAGCTCGGTACGATATGTCGACAAGATTATGCAATGAGCGACCTCTCGTCTAGGAGAACTTACATATAGACGAGAAGTCTGAAATACCATTTGCTCCCAGAGTTTTATTTACAGAGAGTTCTTCCAGAACCCTTTTAATTTCAGGTGTTCAAAAAAAGTTTCTGAGGCATGGAAGTAGATGCGGTTTCGATTTTATTTGAAAATATTTCAGCCCAAATTTTGCTTTATCAAATAGGTCAGTGAATATCTGGTCGTAGATTATAAGTGTTTGGATAGAAGACGGCGAAGAAGAATTGTCACTCTTTTTCGTACCAAGCTAAATTCTTTTATAAAAACAAAAATTAAAAAAATCGTATCAATACTTTTTAAGTAAACTATTTAAAGGAAGAAACTTAGACGTATCGGACGATAAAGCCTTATGTAAAATAAAACACAGAAACAAGCATTAATTTCAATAGTGACCCGAAGCCACTGCCTGGAACGAATACGGTTAAAAATGTTCAAAAGCTTTTACATCATTTCAGCCCAAATGCGGGTTTATTAACCGGGTCATTGGATACAAGTGCTAGGATAGAACACGATGAAGATGAATAATCGCTCTTTTTAAAAATTTCCCAAAGCTCTTACGTCACCTGGGAGAAGAAATAACTATAGCCTGGAGAAATTTTTTTGTGAAAAACATTTTCTCGCCCTAAGGACACTTTGAAAATAGCTCAGTATTGGTATATTTATTAAAACGCTAATTTCTGATCGATTTGTCTTTGGATCTGGGACGGGCAATGATTTCTTTCAAGAATTTTTCGAAAATAAGTGTTTTAGTCCATTAAATAGCAACACCTATTAGAAATTAGGCTGCGGTTTTCTTCTTTCGCTTTTAATGGTTTTTTTTATGGAAAAAGGATTATATTTGAAATGTATGGTCGTCAGTAAAAAAAAATTAATAAAAGGGACAAAAATAAAAAAACGTATCAACAAATTTCCTTCAAATCGGCAGTGAGTTGGATGTGTTGGAATATTATAAAGATTAATTTAATTTATCAATTAATTAATTTTACATACACCGATGTAAACATATTCATCTCCAAAATATTAATAACGTTCAGTTAGGTTAGGTTAGCGTGACAGTCTGAGAAAAAAACTCACTTTGACAATGCAAAAATCGTATTCCTAGTTCCTGCCGATGAATCTCCAGAGTAGCCCAACATCATTACCGGACAGAGGTCCCCTAAAAAAATGAGAGGCCTGTGTTGATATCCTCATGTTTACCAAGGCATGGCAAGGAAAGAGAAGATGTTTTGGGGACTCCTAGTCCTATTCAGCCCCACCGAGTCTGCCAAAGTCACTAGTCGCTACTTTCAGTCTCATCGCATGGCTTCCAATCAGACTGAGTCGCTTCATGAGTGACGCAAGTAATGAGACATCGGGTCTTGACAGCATTCTATGTAAACAATATGGTAGATGTTCACCGAATTTAGTTTACCACATACAGATAACGAACCCTATTTATGGTTTCAAGAATAATGATTGTTGCCCACATTGAACATAATCTCAGATGAACTAGTTTGATTTTGCTAAGCAATTATGGTTGCATTGCTTTTCAGCCAAATATTCTCCAAAGAGATTCAGACAAAACTGTTCACTTACAGGCGGGGAACTTCTCTTAAATAAGTGAGCTGAATTTGTATACTCACTGACCGGAACCTACTCCGTACGGCTACTGCTTTTGTGGAGAAGTTGTACATGGCTTAGAGATTACACTCTTGCTCATAAAATCGCCAACATTTACGAGGTGGAAAACAGCCGCTGGAAAATGTTTGATGGGCATTGCAGGTTTCGAACCTGGATTCTGCTGTATGTACACACACCACGGCCGTCCAAAACTGCTTACCTCTGAAATTCTTCACTGGGTTATATCAAATGATTCAATGGATTCTACCAGACAATGTCGCCATCGTCGTTATTCTTACTTTCGTCGCTGTTATCCTAATCATCTGGCTCATCATCATCGTCACTACTATCATGATGGTGATCGTCATCATCATCATCATCATCTCGGTTTTCCGCCCATATCCATCATGTGTTATTAGCTTTTATTATTATGAGGATGATTATGATTTTAAAAGTGAACACGTACTGCACGTACTTTTCCCTTTTTTTTTCTTCCTCTTAAGGTTCCGATGGCATTCATTCCTCGTTGTTGTTTTCTTTTCCATGTGTATGAAAATTCTTTTCTTTCCCGGCCATTGTCTGGTCTTTAAGGTAATGTGTGTATGTATGTGTGTGTGTTTCTTCATCGTGTTGCATATAAAGTGATCTCGATGGGATAAAAGGCCATATGTCTCTTTGGCCTCTTTTGTGGCCAGATATGAGAACAGTTGAACATTTTGAAATGTCATGAAATGGCTAACTAAAACAGATTAACTCAGCCACATGTATTAAGAAATAAATACCCAAGTTTATTAATATTCCGTACAATCGCAATCTGTTGCAATACAAGTGCATTCGTGTGATGTCCTCCAAATGCAAACCCCATTGATATGCATAATCTGAGCATTTACCACCTCTGCGGAGGCTATCTGAATTTTTAATATTAAAGAGCGATTCTAGAAACGCCCCAACCATAGCTTTCGATTTGTTGATTTCTTTGGCGTTGCCCGGACAATAGACACATTCTTTCGCAGCAAACAACAACTCATTTTTCAAGGAAAACAAAATTTCAACCGAAATGAAACGACCGACCAGCACCAGTACCAGAAGAGGGAAACAAGTAACATACGGCCGGCATAGTTTTCAAATATATCATAGATATTACTTTAGCTCGCAGGCATTTCGATAATGAAATGAACCGACTACAGAAACAAAACTATATTTGCGGCATAGGCAGCAAATCAACAACATGTTAAATTATACTTTTTTTTGTTTTGTTTTGTTTGTAGGCAGACATACATCCATATGTACTCGTACACATGTGAACGTGTATGGATCTGAAGACATGCTGTAGTGGTTTGCTACTTTTATCGATATTCTAGACATAATATGGAGAATATGGGGATAATGAATCCCTCGCAATATCGTGCAGGCCCAGTCGCAGGGGTGGCTACCTATTTTCTATATTTAAGTCCATTTGAAATTTTCCCATTCCCAATGGAAAGACATTTTTTTTTTTTGTTTTACAACAAACTGATAGCATCGTGTTCACTCATTTTCCCGTCCAATTGAAATATTTTCATAAATGTAAACACTTTGTCACAATTTTTCATTGCACATACTGAACTTTACATACCAACCAGGAGGCTTTAACGATTTCTGCATGAAATTGCCTCATGGCCTGTTGCACAAGGAATACAAATGAAATGTTAAACATAATAAATACCTACTTCCCGAGGACAGGGGCGGGCTAACATGCCACTGTACAGTGGCTACGTGTTGTTTTGTTGTTCTTTATGGGAAATAAATTCATTATTTTTGTTTCGATGCGAGATCTCAGAGAAACGCCTGGTCTCCGTGATTCCCATGGTACGGTTTATCTGTTGAGAAAATGTTTTTGTAATGGGTCCGAAATAAAACATTTGATTAAGTCTGGTGAAACACAGTTTTGACGGGTGGAATGTATTTTCTACATTACTATTTTCTGAGTAACTTCACCTGCATTTGAGAGTGTCACATTCTAGAGCCTTGTAGGCCTAAAATTTTTTAGGTGTGGATTCTTCACAAATACCAGTGGCCATGCCATTGGTATACTCGATTTCATTGCCTACAATTCAGATTTAACTTCTTGCAGGCTGGTTAGCATTTATGTCCTTTCCAAGGCTTCATTGTGATTTTCTTTCCTCAGACCGCCCGCTTTCCATGTATCTTAGCTCTAATATAGTAATTGTTACGAGTTCCAGTTCTGATTACATGGTAGCATGAATTCCTCCATATACCGAGATTCAGTTACAGGAAGAACCCGTTGTCTAAATCTGGTCTGCATCCTCCTCTTTGTCCTGGAGCGCATAAGCGAGCTACAATGTCCAAAATCCGAAGAGATCCGTGACTAGTTATGAACTGTGTTCATATCACCGTGTGTTCCCGGCAACCAGGCTATCAATTCTAGAGATGATGGGTCAATTTTCCTTGCGTAGACGAGTTTTTGCGTGACTGCCAGACGCCGAGTGTAGTTCAACGCTCTTCTCTGACAATCTATGATTATTCCAATAAGTTTGCGATTTTCTGTCAGATATCCATTTCGATTCGCTGGCCAAGGCGTATATATAACCTGTAGTTTCCTCCTCTAAGTCTGTAAGTCGACGTCAACTAATGTCCTTGTAAATTTTCCGAAAAAAGGAACAATTTTGTCGATCCCCAACACATGAGTTAGGCCACTCCTGTGTGCCAACCAATCCCCTGATAGTCTTCATCAGCCACATATGAGCGGCAATGAAATACAATAGCACATACGTTAATACACACATACACATGCACATATGTATGTAGTTTATTTAACAAGTAACTCAATTTATTTGCCGTATTGTCTAAAGGCACAATATTGATTAATTTGCCACAATTTGTTTGAAATTGAATTGGCAAAGATGCCAATGAGTCCCAGTGCCTCAGCATCGTTTTGTTTTTACTCGTTTTCTGTTTCATAAACGATTTGGTTGTGTTCTTTTTGCACGTTTGTGTGTGCGTGTGTAAGAAACACTTTGTAAAATACCCGTTCTGGTTGTTAAGTTTGATTCCATTTATAATGAATATTTAAATTAATGAAAATATAACGAATACAAAAAAAAAAAAACAGCACAAATAAGTACCAGAAATCTGCAGACCACATTCATGTGATACAGAAATTAAACTTCAGATCCGCCTTATCCTCGAAATCAAGTACTGGCAAAAGGGATCAAAGTTAAGGGGAGCAGGGTGCGGGGCTTAGAACATGAGACTGGAAATGTTTGCTTTGTTTTAAAATATTAACAAATTTGCTTAACATCCCAAACAACATTTTATTGTTGCCGGTTGTTGGTTTTTTTTTTGTTTTTTGTACGTAATCCTTGTTTGTTGTGGTTGTTTGTAAGTTGCTGCTCGCCTCAAAAGAATACATAAAAAGATCATTGGCTTTAGAAAATTTTCAATGAACCAACAACGTCATGAAGAAGACATGAATCTTTTCGCTTGAAGTTTCAGAGGACGACACACCAACACACACACACACACACTGGGCCAGACTCTCACGGAGCTCGCCGAGGAAAACGAAAAAGAAAGAATGGCCTGGAATGAGGGGGGTAAAAGAAGAATGCACGGCATGCAATGTCACGACAAAATTATGTTCAAATGTTGACAACATTTATATAATGTTGCAAGCAACAACAGCATAACAGCAACAACATTAAACATATTTTAAATCATAAAAAAAAAAATCCAAAAGACGGACTCATAAAATTTGTTTTATTATCACACAGATGAAAAGAAGAAAAAAATAGCCAAGAATGAAGAACACTCTCTAGCCAGGGACACAAGAAGACAAAAAAACAACAACAACAAAAAGAACCTAGAAGACTTTAAACACCGCTGACAATGATGACGCTGATGAGCTGGCATATGGAGGTGATGATGTGGCCTCTGCCGAAGAGGAAGTGTCTAGTTTGGTCCGCTCAGAATTTCATGTACAACCGTAAACCTTGTTCAGCCAATCACAAGTTTATCATAAACTGCCCGACAACAACAATTATTCGCATATAATGAAAATATATATTTTTTGAGAATGGCCAGAATTTGCGGGGCTGTCTAAAGGTACTTCTCATATGTACATATGCCTTTTCTTATGATCACCAACTACAACAACAACAACAACTACTTGCAACCCCATGCTGGTGTAAACAACATGCACCTTACACTAATGACCAAATGACACGATATGTTTTACACTTGTAGAGTTTTTGCAAATCCCCCCATATGTCCATGTATTGGATGGTGATGGTGCTCTTGCCGCTGACTGAGTGGAATGTGTGTGACAGTGAGCGGAGGTTTATAGAAAAAAAAAACATCCTTTGTTGTTGTCGTTGTTATGACAAAACAACAACAGCAGCAGCAGCAACAACAACACAAACATCAAGTGAGCGACCAGCTAACCAACCAACGGACGTTTGCTATGGTTGTCATATTTTGTCTGCTTTTAATGTCGTTTTATAACCGAAACCAGGAGAACAAAAATGTGTTGGCCCTCTAAACCGACTGGGATATACCCTTAGTGAGGAAAACCTGTTAGACAGGGAGAACGCTTAGTGGTAGATTTCTTTTAAATATTTTCATACTGAACTGTATTATAACATTGGTACAAAGAAATGTACCTAGGCCCATCATGTAGATCGGTCAGATCGCAGAGAAATATGTTGGTCATAACACTGGAAAGGCATTGATCGATTACTACCAGCCAGGGAAAACCAAGACTCCGGTGTATGGGCCAAGTGAAAAAAAATGTTATCTATAGTCAGGTTTTTTGTTTCAGACACTTTTTCATACCTCGAAAATGACTCTTCCGATTTGGTTGAGATAAATTTTGAAAAATTACCTTTTAACATTGTCTTTAATGGCTTTTAATCCCTCTTACAGTTTTGGATTTATAAACAAAATTAAGTTGAACAAAAAATATTTTTTTGTAAATTTTTTGAAATTCAAAAAAAAACCGAGAGTGTATTTTCTATTATTAATAATAATATTAATTAGAATTAAAATCATAAAAATCGACAATTAATGATTTCAACATAATGTGTATGAGGTTAGGCTAGGTTAGGTTGAAACGGTTGATCGGTCATGTACGAATGACCGTCTCATGTCATTGACATACACCTAGGCCAGCAATTCGGTCTGTTGTGCGCTCCTGATTATATTCTTCAGATTCCCTGCCTCTTTTCTACGTTAGGAATTCGGTCCCTTGTATAGAGTTCCTTAAATTCCTTATGTATCCTCTCTTATTGGTGAAGGGTACTCAACAAACTTCATTGAATAAAGACGAAGCATTTGCGGATCACCATTTCTTTGATTTTTTTTTCATGGGAAAAAGAAATATAAGTGATTTATACTTTAAACGATAAATTCCCAGTACCATCGGTCAATATTTTTATATGCCCTACATTCCTTGCTCTCGGAACATCCTATCTTAAAAAGGTGTGCCCTTAGGCTAGAGTGTCCCGTGATGATCCCAATGTGTATGAAGTCATTTATATTAATTGTTGGAAATTAGAGTATATTTAAATATACAGGGAATATAAGGTTGCCATACAAAAAACATCAGTTCTAAAACTATTTTTTAACCGAAACTCCTTCTCCGATGTCCATCAACTCCATCTCCTGTCTACAGTCAGATGGAACCACATCTAGCTGACAATAACATTTTATGAATTGGATTACAAATTTCCGCCTCATCTGCCACCCTGAGGGGATAATTTTGTATTTGCAAAATTCATTGCGACATTTAGTTCCAACAATGAAATTATCTATCAAACACTAAGCGCCCCGGTAGGCGAGTTGGTAGCGTGCTTGCCTATCAGCGTGGGGGTTGTGGGTTCGATTCCCACCAGAGGCTTTGGTCTGTCGCTGCAAAAAATCAAGCCAAATAGTCTTTGTCACTCGGTTTATCCTTGGACCCAAAATTAGAATATAAATTTACTTTGTATTGTAATTAAATAAAATAAAAATAAAAAAATAAATAAATAAATCTATCAAACAAAAGTCTTCTTGAGAAATCCTCTTTTTTGGAAGGGATCAAAAATTTGAAGAAACGTTGCATATATAAATATTAAATAGAGTCAATTCAAAAAGTCACATATTCTGTGAAACATCTGAAACCTGAAGGATTGGAAAAAAATAATCTGAATAATGAATAATAAACGCCTATAATTTAAAAAAAAACATATTGGAGAAGGGTGCTCAACAAACTTCATTGAAAAAAGGCGAAGCATTTACGGAGCACCCTTTCTTTGAATTTTTTTCATGGGAAAAATAAATCTAAGTGATTTATACTTTAAACGATAAATATCCAGTACCATCACGTCAATATTTTTATATATACAAAAATGTTTCAGTATTTTAGGTATTTTATTTTAAATCTACTATATTCTATAAATAAATATTATCTTTTCTTTTAAATGAGAAGAAAAAGGTGGTAAATTTTAAACATTTTTAGGACACTATGTATAAAACAAGGTCCTTAAAAGATATGGAAAAGCAAGCCAGGTTTTTTGAAAATGTTAAACATGACCGTAGCAACTTTCATCAGCCACCCTGTATATGGCAAATTTCGTTGTCTTTAGCATTCGACTGACTTCTTACGATTACACTTGATTAGCGATGCTTCCAAAACGCCTGGAAATAACTGTCTGAAATTCTACGACATCCGTTACTGACATCATCTAATACATTCGCCACAAATGGTAGAGTATCACTCCATAGTAGCAGCCATTTTAGTTTTCTTGCTTTTTCTCCTCTTCTTCCTCAGTGCGTTAATGCCGGTTAATTTGTGTTGTTGTTTTTTTATTCCAGTAATTACTCTACACATGAGTAAACTTCTGTGTTTTTTTGCGCTCTCTCGTTCTTTCTTCCTCACTTTATATCTGCAAAGTATAAGGATTTATTAATTTTAATAAAATGTGAAAAGATGGCTTATATGTATGTGTACTTGCATATATATTTAAAATACGAAGAAGAAGAAAATGTGAACGAAAGAGAGAGAACAAATGTTTCTAAACAACATGGCTTCTTTGTACGGACAATTTGATGGTCGTCAGGGAGAAAAAAAAACATTTCATGTGAAAAAAAACATTTTTTTTCTCGAGATGATATGAACTAAAAAAATACTTGCAAAGGCCAAAGAAAGACAAGATTATTTGCAGAAAAGAAAAAAAATCGTAAGGTGTGAAAAACAGGCATATTTAACAAAATATACATATACATATATTTATTATTGGAACAGAAAGGATCAAATTTCACACAAACACACACACACACACAGGTGCCGGCATTTTAATAAACACCAGCCTTAAAGTGCCCAACTCGGGTTAGATTTGAAGTAAGCTCTGAAATCCTTAAGAAATGCAGACTTGGCATAGAGCAGGGTAATACAAAATATGAACGAAAATGAACGATAATGAGTATACTCTACACAAAGATTCCCGTAAAGTAAAGTTAGCAAATGCATGTTTGATGTCATCGCTAATAATTTGAATTATTTGCTTCAATATTTGGGATTTTTAGTTAAAAGCTTTTAAAATAGTCTTAATTCACAATATTTGTATTTTAGTTAAGCAAGCGATGGACCACTAATTAGTAGCTGGATGTCTTTTAAGTCATTGTGAAGAATGTATCAAAAAAAATTAAATATTTCCCAAATGAAGAATTTTCCAAAATATTTAAAAAAATAGATGAAAAATCACCAAAAAAAGGCAAAATTTTAAAATTTTAGCAAACATTCTGAAATCTTCGTCAAATAATTTATAAAAAAATTCGCAAATCGGGCTGGACTCGCTTTCTCAATTTAGTTTATATTAAATTTTTTTCGAATTTTTCATTGTTCAAATGTTCGATTTTTTTTTTGCATATGAAATATGGTCGATTAGAAAAAAAATAACACTCTGCGACAAATGGTAAGGGTCAGTGATCGGTTTGGAATGAAACCACCGGGGAAAGTTATATTGGTAAAAAAAAAGTCATACGTGTTCCAGCGTTTCGCTGGGTCTCATCTAGGAATCGAGATATATCGATTTGAAGTTAGTAAGTATCGTATAGGGGAATTTGTCACGTTTTAGGCTCTTTTGTTTGACATAACTCGAGAACCACTCGTCCGATTTAGCTGAAACAAATTTAGAAAAATTAAGAATTACAATTAATCTGTTCATATATTATTTTCCTTTACAAGTAATAGTTTCCAAGTTAAAAATAAGCGCATGAAGAATTTTTTTTTTTTTTTATTTTTTTTTTAAATACATTTATTTTCGTTTGTTTGCTCCCTTTTCTTTCTTGCGTGGTGGTTCGCCTACTTGTTCAGAGTCTGTATCGGATGAGGATCTGTCTTCATCCTCGGAGGAAACTCCCATTGTATGTTCTTCTTCTTCATCTTCATTGTCTTCATAATTATAATTATTTTCAAAATATTTGAAAAAAAATCCTATCTTCTAATCACAAATGAGCGGTCTTTCAATTGTTTCACTAGCCTCCCAATTTACTTTAAATTCAAATATTTGCAAATTTTTCACCGTTCAAATTTCGTTTGCATAGAAAAATTAATTATTTTCAAATCATTGGGGTAAAATCCTAAATTCATAACTAAAAATGCGTCAATTTCTCGGACTCGCCTTCTCAATTCATTTTAAATTAGAAAATTGGCAAATGGTTCATTGTCCAAATTTTTTTTTTTTTTTGTATATGAAAAATGGTCAAAAATCGAAAAATTAATTCTATTCAAAATCCCCAATTTTGTATCCTATATTTTGAGCCATCTTTAAATTTTTTTGGAATCGCCTTTAGAATTTATTTTAAATTAAAAAATTGGCAAAATTTTCATGCTTCAAATTTTAGATTTTTTTTCCATATGAAAAATTGTCCAAAATCAAAAAATGTGCAAAATCAATATTTTGGTTGCCTCATTAAAATAAGTTAAAAAACTGATCAACCACTGAGGATGGTTGTTCCAAGGCAACCGAAATATTGGAACTATTAAATAAAATATTAACGAAAACTATATAAATAAAATATATATATAAATAAAATAAAACTTAAAAATTATGCAAAAAAAACCTATTAACCAAAATGTTTTTCTAAACAAAAAAGTAATTTTTAAACATACATTGTTTCCTTTCTTTTCAGGTAATTCTATACAGCCATAGAGTAGCATTTATTCAGGTAACATTGATCTGTCTCGTGCAAGTTATTTTAAAACAACGCAACTACTCCACAATCAAAGTTGTGCTCCAGTAAATTCTGTCATCGAAGTGACTTCGAATAGAAGGGAATATTATGATTAGAATGTATAGAATCCTAATAATATGAAGAAGACGATATCGGTTCTAAGACGAGTCAGCTGGAAGCTGACAGCAGTTATATTGAATCATTCCCAAGTTCTAGAACTATTTCCATATCGGTTAACAACTTTGGCGGGAAAGGCTAATTTAAGTTTGGATGATATGCCATACTGAGATAGAGTACTTGCCACTTGGACTTTCTCTGATCAGCGATTTTTTTGGTTTTCAGTAGTCTATGGTTCCAGAACTTGTAAAATACGATCTACTGGAGACCTAACATTGTTACACTCGGAGGGGTGGGGCACCGTTTGTCGAAGCACGATCGTGTCTTTTGATACTACCTAGGTGTTCGTTAATCCTCGCACTTGATGTCGTGAAATAGAACTAAGCGCCAAAAATATTATTTTACAGAAGAGGGCTTTTTTGTGTGTTCAAACAATTTTCTATCGAATGTCATTAAAAAGCGAGTTTCCGGACCCTGTTAAGATAATTATCTTTCAGTATTTGGACGAGGACAACTCGTGATGTACATGAGCAGCATAACATCTGTCAGTACCAGCCATATCCTTACTTACTTATTTCCCTTAACATTCCATGAAGGAACAGGAACTTCTATCGAATCAGTGAGCTGTGTACGATATAATTTGTATACTCACTGACCGGGACCTACTGTTTAATGCCGGCTCCGAACAGCTAATGCTTTTCTAGAGAAGTTTTACATTGCATAGAGATTACTCTCTTATTCGTAAAGTCGCCAACATTTACGAAATAGAAACTGCCGCTGAAAAATGTTTGCTGGTCTTACCGGGTTTCGAACTCGGGTTCTTCTGTGAGATAGTTGCACACACTACCTACCACACCACGGCCGTCCACATCAGCCATATCCACCTTTGTTGATTATATTGAGGAGACATCGCTTATTCGAATTACAATCTCTAGGAATACTTCTTTACTTCCACTGTCCGAGCCTAGTATAAGTACAAGAATGATGACTCAAATATTCTAGATACAGATGATCTTGCGATGGTCAATATATTCTCGGGCATGTTTTATTTACACATTTTTCGGAACACTGGCACTCTCAGCTCCTAATAATGAAAGAAGTTAAGAGATTTAATTACAAGGCATATTTCTGAATTACCATTTAACATCACTTTTGTAGTTTTTTTTTAATAAATCTAAAAAGAAATGTTGTCTCCATGCTAAAGTTTATAGATGGCCCTTCACAAAATGTCTTACTTGAGATACGTCCACTACAAAGTCACACGAAAAAAATAATTCCAACAATTTCTTGATATTTTTAGAATTATTTCTTTTCTTTTTTTCTTGTTACTTTCGATAAATGACAGCCATTAATGCAACTTCGATACTTCAATATTTATTATTTTTATCTTGCAAAAATTAACATTTTCTTACGTCCACATCAGACATTTATTTGTTAGCAAAAAAAAAACTTAGTATTTTAAACACGCACAACAAACGTTTTATGTTTTGTTGTTGTTGTTGTTTTTTGTCTTCTTGTGTTCGTTCACTTTGAGTTAACAAATGACAACATCAGCTAACACCTATTACGTGCTTTATGAGCGGCAAAACTACACAGACATCGGCACAGAGAAAATCATTAACTTAAAATGCATTTGGCATCAATGAGTATTAATGGTGATTTTTTTTTTTATTTTTTTTTTTTGTTTCTTTAATATCGCAATTTGTTAAAATGAATGAAAATGCAACAGTACACATGTGTGTGAATAGCTGTTGGACAAAGGGACAATGACTTTTCGAAGACAAGAAAGGAAATGACATTTGACGTACGCATTGGTTTGTCTTTGAAGGGAGAGATTATTATGGAATTATTTAATATACGCGTGGGCTTAGAATTTTGTGCTAGGGTTTCTTTAGGACTATTTGGTGAAATGTAATTCGACGGGAGTCTTTGGGCTCCAATTGAATTAATAATAATATTATTGAATGTTGATACCATCAAATGTGAATGGCTGTGGTGTGGTAGGTAGTGTGTGCACTAGACAAATCTAGGTTCGAAACCTAGTACGACCATCAAACTGTTTTCAGTGTCTGCGACTAGTAAATAAACCCAAGTTCTAAATCGGGTACGATCATCCAACATTTATCGCGCACAGCTTACTGATTCGAAAAAAGTTCCCCATTTATTCCATTATGGAATGTTAGGGGAAATAAGATTCCTTAAAATAAACTGTCACTACTTTCCTACAATACAGTGAGAGCTCCGTTGGGAGGACACCGACGGTCGCAGTGGTTTTGTCCGTCCACGGTAGATGTCCGCCAAGCGGAGATTAATTTGATCTAAAAATACCGCATTTGTCAGTTCATGGGAGCTGTCGGCGAGTAGAGCTTTTACTGTAAATCTTTTACAGCGCACAAAAATTTTTTCTAGATCAAAAGTTTTAGACTTTTTGGCCGATGAAGTCGTATTCTTTAAATTGTGAGTCATACACATAATTATTATAAAAAAAAACAACAAATTCAAATTCTTTGTAGGAAAATTCAATATACACTCACCTCTCTCACAGAGGACATTTGAAATGGTAAATACACGATCTCGTCGTAGGTGTGAATGTCCGAACGACTGATTCTCATTGTAATGGATCTATAATACTATGACCAGCAAATGTTGGCAGGACTCTATGTTTGGATTTTATTACACTTGCCTTAAAGTCAGTTCAGCTCATATGGACTTCGCAGTTGTGTCCGTTCATGCCTTACTGTACCATGATATTTTATGATTAATAGTTAAGTTACCGATTGAAATCCCATACCGGGCAAAACTGGCCGACGACGAGCTTACTTTAAATGGTACTATTCACGTCTATCTGTTCGTCGATGTTTTCAGATTAATATCTCACCGCAGACCAACAAAAATTGCAACAACAACAACAGTAACAAATAAGCAACAATGAAAAATGCAATCAGTTTATTGACCTGTCTGCAAAAGGTTCGACAAGAAAAGAGTTTCATGTTACCTCCGAAAAAAGGCGATCAGAAAACAAAAACGAAACGTTTGCAATTCTTTACAAATTTTACTTGTAAAATAACAATAAAAAAGAAACGAATTTTTGTCATAAACATTTTTACTATTTTGTTGTCTTTTTTTTTGCTATTTAGTTTGGGCTTTTTAAGTCATTTTTTTCTCCGCTGTGTTTTACTGACTCTCTACAAAATCATAAATCACGATTTCCGATCAAATGGAAAAAAAAACGCCAAACGTTTAGCAACAGAGAAAAAAAACTGCAAAGATCATAACTTCGAACATAAATAAGATTGAATTTTTGTCTAAGAAAGCGGGAGGGAGGAGGAGGTGAAATACCAACATCACAACAAACAATACACGATTTTCGGCAAAGGAGTTTTGTTCGTTTTTTTTTATTCCTTTCCGACGAAGAAAAAAATTTCGATTTTGTTTTTTTTCAGTTTGGTTGTTTAAAAACAATTGTTCAGCAATAAAAAAACCCCCAAAAAATTTGCCAATAGAAAATTTCACTTTTGTATGAGTGAGTTGGTGGAGTGTACCCAGTGTGGATATACCCGCAATTGCTTTTCTCCATCTATTTTGGTGAAATAAAAACTTGGCATTAAATTTGTTTTTATGAGATTTTTATTTAATATTTTATTACCTTAAATTATGGTTGAAATGAAATGACAAAACCAAAAAATTCACACCATTCACCAAACCAAATGAAATCAGAAAAAAAACCTAAAACTCTTGATATTGCAGCAAACAACAAAAGAAGGAAATTTCGCTTTTTTTTTGGTTGCTGTCCGCAAAGATTATCACAAATATTTGGTGTTTGTTTGGAAAATATTGTCGTTTTTTTTTTCTTTTGGTGTGCTCGTGGTTTGGTTTAACTTTAACTTGGCACGATTATTAGTCATAATTTTCCTGATAGTTTCTGTTTTGTGTTTTTTTTTTTTGTTTTCGTTGTGGTCTCCTTCGGTTTTTTCAGTTCTGCAGTAGTTGTCGTTATTGTCAATAGTTTAATGTTGGGTTTATTTGCCAAAAAAAAGCCCTTTGACGACTTGAGTTTTTCGTTAGCTCCCACTTGGTTTTTGTTTAACAAATCACTGCAGTTGGTTTTTGCATGTTAACAAATTTGTTGTGGTGCTGGTGCTGGCTGTTGTTAAGGGTTTGAGATTTGAGCACTTTTTTGTCTTTATATTTGTTTCCCGGAATTATTAACTTAAGAGGCGATAAACGTCATTAAAACTTTGGCAATTGTTGGCTTTCCGAAAATCATATTGTCTGTTAAATATGATTTTAATTGTACTTTTTGGTGATGCTATTGTTTGAAAGACAAAAAAAGTGTTTTTTTTTTTTGTTAGCTTTTATCTTTGTAAACTAGGAAATATTTGATTTGCCATACATATACAAAAAAATATTTAGAAAAGGTTGTCTTTGAAAATATAAGGATAGGGAAGGCTTCAAAACAAAAGGGAACATTCAATTTCCCATAAACATTAGAAATATACAGGATAATTGTCCTAAATCGGCATCGAATGTTAACATACGGCATTGAATTGATATTTTTTTTATAGAAATTTTACATGGCTTTAGGGATTTATCGCCTACTCGGAAATTTGCCAACTAATCCGATTACGGTCGCTGAAAACAAATGTCTGTACATTTGAAGCAGAGTGTGCTAATAAAGGGTGTTCCAACAAGAGGTGTTATTTTTAATCACCAGGTATTTCGGTAGCTGTCGCTTTGGAAGCTTTTATTCTTTGACGCCATTACTAAAAATGGAACGATAAACGTTTCAACAACGCATTGAAATTATTAAAATTCACTATAAAAATGGTAAAAAAAAGTCACATTTTTGGGTCGTCGTGAAGCACTTTGTCGGACCGCAATACAGAAATTGGTAGACAAATTCGAGCTGTTTGGACAAGTTGGTGATGTGAAAAATAAAACCCGTGACCGTCGCTCAAGAACAACTGAGAATATTGCTGCTGTAGCCCAAATGGTTGAAGCAGGTTTGTCCATTCCAAGTCGTTCTTTGGAATTGCGCATTCCACAAACGCCATTACACCGTATTTTACATTAAGACTTGGGACTTAAGGCTTATAAAGTTTTTTTAACACAAGAACTCAAGACGGCCAATCACCAAAAATGTCGTGTCTTTGTTGAATGGGTCCATGAAATGCATGAAAATGATCCGGAATTCCATCGAAAAATCATCTTGACTGATGGGGCCCATTTCCACCTCCGTGTCTATGGATATGATCCTGTTAGCGTGGTTGTGGTGGCCATTTGGCCGATGTTGTTTTTCATTATTAACGCCCTTCCTCTTCCTCTTTATTATGAAATGAACATCCGATCATTTATCACAAAAAATTTCATTTTTCTTTGAATACCAAAATAACACCTCTTGTTGGAAAACCCTGCTCATATACACTCTTCATGACAGAAGAGAATAATCTGTCAGCCATGTAAAAACTTCTCTGGCAAAGCCTTAACTGTTTGGAATCGGTTTTATACAGTAGGTCCCGGTCAGTGTGTATACAAATTATATCGTAAACAGCTTACACATACGAGAGAAGTTCCCCTCCAGTTGAATTGTTCATAAACGCCTCCAATTCGCACCATATCCAATGAATGTCACCACGAGCCATTTGGCAACAATGTATGAGGATTTTCTGCATTTCTTTCAAACCAGTCGCTATAATTCAATTAAAATTTATTTTAAAGCCATGTGTTTCTTTTACATAATTATCATGTCTACATAGTTGTGTAAATATTTACGTGACACTATGCCGTGGCGGTTGTAAATGTGAAAAATATATATAATTATAGTACAATATTTATATTTATACATTATTAGTCATTTTCCCGCCAGCAGGCAACATTGTTGCCCAGAAAATGTGATACATTTCAGACCACAATTGAGTATTTTATGTCAAAGTTGTAAGAAGAAAAAAAACTAAACAGACAACCACTGGAAAACAGAGTCTGCGATTTGCGATATCAAACTGACAAAAAAAACGTTTTTTTTTTACAACATTTCCGTAATGTTCATTTTCTATGAGTATAAAAGACTTGTAGGGCATTTGTGTCGTGCTGAGTGGGTGGATTTCTTTTTCACTTAAGACACTTGGTTGTTTTTGCCATTTTGATTTCTGGTACTTTGTTGGCCAGCCAGCAAATCTAATCGTCGTGTTCTAAATTCTTTAAATAAAAAGAAATACCCGTAAAGAAAAAATCACAGAACTTTTCATTGTTGAAGTCTTTGGCTTGACCGTTTCTTTTTGTTTTGCTTAGAGTTTTAGTTTTCTCTTCTTTATTTTCTTGGCCATTTGAGAACAGTTTGAAATCGCTTTTGTGCTAAGAACAAAATAATAAAACTGAAAATCAACGTAATACTAAAAGCGTGAAAATGTTTAGGCAAGTGCTAGTTTATGGAGACCCATAGAAGTTTTCTTGCTGCAGTCGAACGTTTAATAACTGATTTTGAAGATGTAGAACATTCTAAAAATTGAATGATGGCTTTAAGACAATACACAAATACCCACAAATACTTTCTAAACCATAAAAAAGAGGAAATAATCATAAGGTTGGCTGTAAACGATTCAAATCACGTTTTTAATTAAATTAATAATAAGTATTTGCAGGGATCTGCAAATAAAGATCAACGCAAAAACAAAAAGGCTTAACAGCGCTTTAACTAAATCAAGTGAGTGTTGGTTGGTCGGTCGGCCTGAATGTCTGCTGTATATGTGTCCGAATGTCTATAAGTTGTCACCATAATTATGGAAAATTATGGCATATTTTTTAACAGGCGCTTGTGAAATTCCGGTTTTGTAAAATTTTTTCCATCTTTATTTCGTATTCTTGTTGTTGTTTGTTTCTGTGTTCGTTTATACCAAGAAAGGTGCAATTTCTTGTCACCTTTGCGGTAAGTTAACAAAGGAATTATTGTTTTCATATCAATGCGGTGTTAAGTTTTAAACACTTTAAAAGGCGAAATGCGTATTGATTGTGTGGTCAATGAGTTTTATTTCTTTGGTGGTGATAAAAACAAACGAAAGACTTAAGACACAAACGTGACAATCGAAGTAACAGCGAAACAGGAAAGCTTATATGTTTATAGAATACAGCTAGGTGTTTGCTATAGTATTTTGTCCATATCATTTGTAAATCTAGGAGCAGATTTTAAGCTGGTAGATATGAAGACCACAGCTGTTGGCTTTCATAGTATTCATAGAAGACATATTTCGGAGCAAACAAATGTTGTTATGAAACATATATATTTTTTTTAAATTTATCTTCCTAATATAGAAGAGTTTCCAAAACGATATTTAAATTCTGTTAAGTAAATATTTTGTGTCGGCCTAGGTTAGGAAATGCATTGCTGTAGAAATATTTTGAAAAACAAATATTGGCAATGTTAGGGCCGACGAACTGGCTAAAATGGGAAAGGAATCCGACCAAAATACTCTGCAATTGTCTAAACCTTTCAACACAGGACACACTAGCCTAAGGACACACCTATTTAGGATAGGATGTTCCGAGAACGACAAATGTAGGGCATGCGGAGAGGACACCGAGACGGCGGAACATTTCCTGTGCCAGTGCCCTGCTTTCTGGCAGATCAGGAAAGTCCATTTAGGAGAGGACACCTTAGATGTCCTGTCGGTCGTCAAAGCAATGGACATAAGGAATTTAAGGAACTTTATAGAGGGGACCGAATTCCTAACGTAGAAAAAAGGGGAAGGGTGCGATATGAGCTAGATAAATAGTTTCACCTTACCTCAAACTGCCAACTGTCCGCCGGCTTGGACAAACCTGGGTTTTCCTCAACACGTTGTGCTACAGCCGCAATATTCTCAGTTGTTCTTGAGCGACGTGTACGGATTTAATTCTTCACATCACTAACTTGTCCCAACAACTTGAATTTGTCCACCAATTTCTGTATTGCGGTCCGACAAAGTTCTTCACGACGACCCAAAAATGCTTTAGTTTTGCGAACTGTGACTTCAAGATTTTCACCTTTTTTTGTAGTGAATTTTAAATAATTTCATTACGGTGTTGAAGCGTGTATCATTCCATTTTTAGTAATGACATAGCTTCTACTTGTAAAATGTCAGAGAATAAAAGCTTCAAAAGTGACGGCTACCGAAATATCGGGTGATTCAAAATAACACCTCTTGTTGGAATCCCCTGTATATAATTACTAGCTAACTCGGCAGACTGCATCCTAACTACAAAACTGTTGCTCGTTGGTTTGGAAATGATCACCGGTCATTTGTTATTTGTCTTCAGCTGGGAATAAATCTAAATACATATTTTCAATTCACACTTTCACTTGCAGACGGCAGACAGTTTTCCCTTGACAAGACATTTAAATTACTCTTTTTTTTTTTTTTTGGTGTGCCAATTCTCCATCTTAGCCTTAATTTATCTGCAACTCAACCGTAAATCATTGACATTCCAAACGAAACGAAATATTTTCAGAGCTTTTATTTGCTCTGCTAAATGAATATGTCCTTGCAGCCGTGTGTCATTCAAAATGTTAACCCGTTTCACTGTAGTTTATTTTTAATATCAATATTGGCATTTTACTTGTCATATACATATTTTTAGTGCGTTAAATGCTGTCAGAGGAGCAACGCCACAAAACAGTCACCACTTAAATTTTATTTCATGTGTCCTGCTGTGTTTCACATATTATTCCACTTGCTTTATTTTAACTCCTTCCATCGAGTACTTTAATAAGAAACTTCTGTTCGGAGGCTGTGCATCGTATAAAAGTCTTCTTCGGCATTGCATCGGTCGATTTTGCGTGGCGACAATGAAATACTTTGTTGTCATTTTCAAGTAGCAGAAGCAGCAGCGGCAGCGGCAACAGCTCGGCGGCCATCATAAGGAGGTGGATGTTAATATTTAGTGTCATTGTTGTTGCTGTGTGTGTTTGGGTATGTTTTTGCTGTTTGTATAACATCTAGTCAATATTTAATGTGTCTGTGTTTTAGTTTTTAATTTTTATGTCTTTATTAAAAGCTTTTGTTTGTTGGAGCAGACTGTATACGCACATACATATGTATGTCTGTGAAACATGAGCAAAAAGATGACTGGGTGTAGCTTGAAATGATGACAAATTATCGGGCTGTATTCGATGGGACGAACGGACGGACGGAGTATTCAGGGAAACTTAAATTAATTAATTTACGTTAAGGACATTTGCCATATGTCATTTGCTATGACATTGGTGTCTTAAGTCTTTTGTTTAACCTTAGCCTGTTTCCATTACACACAACGAAATTGCTTGTTTTGATGAGAATTTAAATCCCCCGCCAACTACTTTATATATTTCTTTTGAATCTGATGGCGAAAAATATATTCAAATATATGTCACAAACAATTCGTTAGACATGAGCGCAGTATCCCCTTGAGACATATCTCATTTTTTCTCATAATTTGTTCCCGTTCTTGCCGTCGGTGAGTTCGGTCGGCATTCTGGAGTTCTTCATCTTCATTTTCATCTTCAACATCATCATTTTTGTCTTCAGTGTCGTTGTCTATGCCATACTTATAAATATGCAAGATGGCGTTGCCATTATGATATTTTTGTTGTTTTTATTACATGTGCATGACGACGACAACAATGTCGATGAAGATGAAAACGACAGCAGTAACAACAACAACAGCAATATTTACTGCGGCAGCCGCCGCAGCAACAACAACATGAACATTACCACTAATACTGTCAAAGTGGCAAACATCTTCATTTTTAGCACAATGCAAGAACAACAGCGTAACTACGCACACACAGGCACATACACAGCCACACTGATTTTTTTCTTTTTTTGCCATTCACACCTGAAGAACAACAACAACATTAGTAGGAATAACAACAATATGGAGAGGAGAGTAAATATGAAAGGAGTTCAAGCACTGACTTACAGAGAAAAAAAGCGCTCTATTCAAAAACCAACTGACCAAACGAAATCCCACTTGCTGGCGTTGTCGATACAGTCGTGGGACATTAAAATAGCAGTGCTTCGATGGGCACATTTAAATCATGAAGGACCATAGTGATATCATAGGGGGCTGTGAAGCTGTTACCTTGTGAAACTAAGGACAGGTCAGTTCAGATTAATGGACACCACACCTTGCTACATTCCGCGTTTTCCATTTCGGTCCCAATTAACGGAGAGTATGGGATGTTCTACACTTTCTTCTTGTCTGTTTATCTGACAGTTGGGGCTTTCGAACGATTCTAATTCTAAACGCACTTCTCAAATCTATATTTCACCCACCTTAAAGTTTATAGACTGAGCTAGAGCCTGCAGATATAAAGAGGTGTGTGTTCGAAATTAGTTAAAAAAATACCCATATCTGGCCAGCTCATTCACTCTATCGTTTTTCTGGAATGATCATGTGCTTTGTTATTAATATTGAACTGCTATGCCAACTCATTCTGATATACTGGGTAGTTTCGGGCGAAACCTTAATATCGAAATATCAAATGCATAGAGTTTGTTACAGCCTGGCTTACAGAAGAGCAGATACAGTGGACATGAAAGGCTATATCCTCGTCGCATATAAGGATGACATTGACATCGCCGGCAAGATAGAACGAAATGTAACTGGCGCTTTTTCTAGAAACGAGAAGGAATCAGATGGGTATAATGGTGAATCAGGACCAGGCAAAACTTTTTCCCTCTCAATCTCAATCTTTTTCCCTATTAAATCTTAGTTGGAACCTAAAATTTTTCAAAGGACTGCCTCATTTTCCAATGTCCTTACCTGAGCAGCATATGAACTTTATTCCACTTCCGTTGAAGTAACAAGTGCAAGAAGACATGCAAATCCTTGGCACATGAACTGCAGCAGAAAGATACAAGACCAACAGGTTGTAGAGCAAACTCAAGACTGTCAGAGTAAATGTTTGCGCCGACAGCTCTTATGATATTTCATCCCCGTGTTTGGGAATGGTTTTTGACAGCAAAAGAGCTACAGTAATCCCAGATAAAGTCATAGTTCAATCTTTGTTTCCATTAAATCTTAGTTGGAACCCAAAAATATCTCAAAGGACTGCCTCATTTTCCAGTGTCCTCGCCTGAGCAGCGTACGAACTCAATCCTTTTTTTTTGGCAGCAAAGATTTACAGTAATCCCAGATAAAGTCATAGTTCAATCTTTGTTTCCATTAAATCTTAGTTGGAACCCAATAATATCTCAAAGGACTGCCTCATTTTCCAGTGTCCTCGTCTGAGCAGCGTAGGAACTCAATCCTTTTTTTTGGGTGATCCTTTAGGGCCGAATTTAAATTTGTCATTGCCCATTTCTCTTCTCCCTGCTATATCGCTATACATCAGTGTATTTGAAAAAAATAATTGAAAAAACAACAACAACTATAAAACATAGAAGACAACAACAGCAACACAAATAAAACCAAACACACAGAGTGGTGAATACGAATTGTCTAGAGCTTGAGAGTTGATGACTATTCAGAAACACATTTTTTTGTTACCATTGCTTTTCTGCAATCAGAAAAAATTATGTCTTCAGAAATTCTTATTTCAGTTTTTTTGTTCCTTTTTCCTTTTTTCCATCTCAAAACAAACCAAAAATAAAAAGAAGTATAAAGCCAACAACAACAACAAATCAACCATCAGCAAACCAAAACAAAACTCAGCAAACAAGTGTTATGTGTTTTCCTTAACTTTAGCACTTTTATATGTGATGCCAAAAACGCTGGCCATTTTGCCTCTTTCATTGCCAGCAACATCGTCGTCGTCTTAAGAGAAAAAAAAGAAAACAAAAAAAAAAACAACAACAGCATCAACAATCCCCAACAATAAAAGTGTAAAAATGTACAACTATGAAATGCAAACATGGCGTACTCTCCTCATGCACACACACACATATGTTCATATATACGCGCGATGGTGTTTATATGCATTTTGCTGTTGCTCGAAGCTGTCCGTTGCTGCTGCTCGCTTTGCTGGATGGTTTCAAGTGTCGTGTGTCCTTGAAACAAATTGTTGTCGTCATAATTTTTCATATAAGTCTCTTTGAAGCTTTCGTTGCTGTTTGTCGTCGCTGATATTAAGGCACACCAACCAACCAAAAAAAAAGCCCAGCAAAAAGAAGCGCGCAGACACTCTCACATACTTGGCGAACTAAAAATCTTCAATTCATGGTGTTTATGTCTCTATAAAATACAATACACCGTAAGAAATCAGTGTTTAGGTAGACAATTTCCAGAAATTGCACATTTGAATACAATTTTGTTCACATTATTCCGGGGGTAATTTATTTGAGGGAGTACGAAGAGTTGGTCGCTAGTTAATTTATTTGGCCTGGATCCACACTGATGTGGCTGAGTCTGTTCATCTGGGGAGCTTAGCAGCCCCAGAACAATTTTAGCCAAGCCCCCAGAAATCAAATCTGCGGGTTGCGGAAGAAATAGAATGCACCAACAACGGGGGCTTAGCCGCCCAGGCAAATTGTCTAGTTACGCCAATGTTCTTATCACGGCGAATTGCTCATCTGGATTAGGGGGAGCATATTCAAGACCATCTGCAGGTTAATTTCATCCAACGGTTCATCAGCAACTGTAGAAATGTTCCTTCCAATTGCTCAGCACTCTCGGCGAGTCACAAGATTCTCAGTTATCCCAATCGGCAAGTTTCTGAATTGATATTTTGCTCGCTGGTCTAGTTTTATGTTTCCATAGACCAGAATCTGTCCACATTATCGTCTTTACATATCCTTTTTTCCATTCTTCAGAGTAGATGGTTTTTCTCTCTCCTAGACGCTCGTTATCGCTAAAACTAGGGGCGCGAGTGTCGTCCTGTATGACACCCTTTGAGCAGTTTTCGTTAACCAATTTCATCTTCAGCGCCTTTTGTCGTGAACTTGTGTCTGTGTTGCCATTATGGGAGATTTAGGATTTACAGGGAGCAATTGTGATTACTTCGTATATTAGGCTAGGTTCTAAATGTAGCGTTTCAACGTGCAGCTTTATCATGATGGTTTAAGCGTTAATGAATAAAAAAGTTGGAACCATGTTTTCCATTAAAGTACAGTGGTCCGATACTTTAATGGAAAACATCATTTTTCATCATTCTTTTTTTTCGTACTGAAATCCGACAAATTCCCATTGATTAGGTCGAAATGTAGTGGTCCGAAACGATATTTGCAGTTCGGAACGGTCGTACGATCCCAAGGTGATCGATGAGATTCTGCTAACAGCTATGTTGCCTAATATTTATTCCGTTATCGAAACTGCCGACTCACAGTGGGGGAATTCGATTTTTTTTTTGGAAATTAATCTGCTATTTGCACTTTGCTTGTCCAATTTAATTCAAATTTCACTCAGACCTAGCTGAAGTGCATTTAAACTTAAGCCTTGAAGATGGGTTCATATTTGGAAACCTCGGTTCTCAGAAAAAATAAACTTCCGCCAAATTTTTATTTATGGTCCAATATAGTCTGATTTTGAATTGAACAAACAACGAATTTCAATCAAATCGAACAAGCCAAATGGCAGATTTATTTACAAAATTCCAAAACTCCTACTCTGAGATGGTCGGACCAAATGAGTTCTCCGTTTGGCCATTAAAATTCTTAAAAAAAATGGTTGGACAGAGGTCATATGTCAGCTCCAGACGCACATACGATGTATTTTTGGCCTTTTCATCCTCCTCTTCCGTGGGCGCATGATAGTAAATAATTATGGCTCCAGATTCGATTTGTGGCTAGCCGTTCTTCTATCGCTTGTTCACAACAAATCCGCCTACGAACTGGTACTTTTTTTCATGGCAGTTAAGTGTCACAGTTGTTCATTGCGTTAGCTCCGTGTTCTTTCCATCATATTTCCTGGAGAGCGGTTATGTCCGCTCTGTGTTCTTCGAGGTCATCTGCCAGTTGGACGCAGACACCTGCCCTTAGGAGCGTTCGTACATTCCAACTGCTTATCCAGTCCTCCTTAAAAAGATTGCGATGGTGGTCTATCAATAAATTAGTGGAAGTTCGTTTTATTTTAATTATTTGAGTTTTCATGGCCAACTCCAACATCTTAACCTAAGGGAATGTTATGTCGTTTACACTTTAACCGCTGTCTTGGTTGATGCTAAAACATCGTTGCCCTAGAGTTACCGCGAGTTATGCCCCCCGGCATAAAGTGAGCTGGTACCGTTTCTATGAATATCTATAGGACCTGCTTGGTATTTTCTTAGATTTAGCACTTCCACAGATATCCTCACAGGGTACTGTACAAAACCCCAAATGGCAATTCGTATGCGTATATGGAAGGACTACTGCGGATCCTCTAACAACACAGAATATGCAGAATCGGTGGAATAGTTGTTATGTCATTGTATCAACCTAAAGGAATGTCGACTCGCTCAACTTGGGAGTAGGTTTCTTAAAAACCTTGAACAGCTGCCAGTGAACCGCTATAGATATTTTAACGGTATCTGTTCACAAGATATCCGTCGTCTGGTCCCTGACGTTAAAACATTTATCCAGGGTCTCTCATCCGTTCATTGTCAAATGGCCGATTGACCGGATGACGCACTATAGAGAAAATTCGTTCTTCAGCCGGACTGTTCGTTTGTGGAATAATCGTCCTGCAAGTGTTTTTCCTGCCTGCTATGACATTATCAAATTCAAGGCCAACGTCAACAGACACTACTCCCTCATTCCCCCCTCCAATAACCTACCTTCCAATCGCTAACACAGTGTATTGCATTTATAGGGGGCATCACCTGAGTGTTAGTCAATTAAAAAAAAATGGCATTTGCACTCATGAGAGGATTGCACTCAACCTTGCCTCACATTCTCAGATTTATGCTGCAGTCAGTATTTGGACACCATCTCTTCTAATTTCATTTATGTCTTGCAGTTTTCTAATTTTGAGCTTGCAGGCCAGATTAAAACAAATAACAAAATGCATAAAAAAAATCTTTTGTAAAAGAAAAGTACTCGTTTCAATTGTTTACAAAATTTAATATTGTTTATGGAATGTTAGATTGTTAACTTTCAATAAAGTTTGCGACTTAAGTCTTTCGTTTACAAAACCCAAAAGAACAAACCAACATTTATAACCGAAAAACAACTTAAGAAGTGTTAGAATATTATGTGCAATAACGTTATTATGTCTTAAGTCTGTCATTGTCGACCTTTACAGAATCTCATAAAAAAATAGTTTGAAAATCCAACAAGAAAAGGTTTTTATTCTCAAACGTTGCTCGCAAGTGAACTTTACAATGATGAAACAGTTGACCTCGACTAACGTTTTGACACTGAAAGATCATTTAAAATGTTTGAGGGTGCGTTGACATAAAGGTGCGAAATTGTGATGTTCCTATTGGAAAACCTGGTATTACTTAGTAACTTTTAAAACTTTGTTCCTTCCACAAAAAGTCGGACTAAAATTATTAATGTTAAAATAAACGATTGCCATAACTCTTGTACTGATCATAACATTTCACACAAATCATATCAATACGTATTATGCCCATCGAAAAGAACAAGATAAATATAACCAAAACAAAAAATAACCAAGCGAATGAACTCCATACCAAGAATTAAGCAGCCCTCCACCATTCACAAAAAAAAAAAACAATTTGCTCTTCCCGACAGTTAAACCAAAGAATATGCCAACGAAAAACAAAATGGTATTAAACCATGAACAAATACACAATAATAAGAGAACGAAGCAATCAAACTGCAAAATTTATGGCTGTTGTGCAGTTACATTTCATTTCTTCGGTAAAATTGATTTTGTTAAATGTTTTCGCTGGTTACACCGTCTGAACCAGAAAGAAAAGAAATTATATTGAGAGACGTTTCTTCCGCATCATTTTTTTTTTTATTTTTATTATTTATCTTAAAATGAAAGTATGTGTGCAAGTACATGCTGCAAGGGGGCATGACTTTTTTCGGGGCGAGTTGTTGTCTTTTTTTAATGATTTTACAAATCGTATTATTTAAAGTGCTATGAATTGCTCATAAATCATAAATATAATTCGGAAAGAACAATTTTAATAGGTTTTCTGTGAGCACCGCAATATGTGTAATTTATATGTGTGGTACATTCTTGAATTAACATCTTTGAAGGAAAACACAGTTAGTGTGGGTTTTTTAGTATATTCAAAAATTTACAATTCTATGTGTTTTTGTCTATTTTTCAAAAATCTGAACGCTACTCTTAGCAAGGTGGTGTTTAAGGCTAATAGCCACCAATAGATATCCTCCCAAAAAAGTTCATATAGTATTTCTCAAATAAATACTTTTTAAAATGGAATGTAAATTCTCACTATTCACCAAAATTACTGGTTAAAATCAATCAAATAAAATCCTTCCTTCAATACCCTTACTAGCACATAGCATTGCATTCATAGGGGACATCCCCCAAATTTTGGCCAAAAAAAAGTCTTTTTTAAAAAATATATCTAGAACTCGAATAACTGAAACATAAAATATGAAATGATCGACAAAAAAACAAAAACACATAAAATCATTTACTGTAAAATAAATGATTGCCATAATTCTTTTTTTTTTATCATAAAATATCGCAAAAACAGTCATCTGAAGTTGCCTTCTAAGTATTTTACATACGGACATTGTGCAGAAAATCTTGCTTCACCAAAGATATTTTCATTTCTATATCTCATTTCGATACTCACACTCAGAGACTAAAAAAAAAATTCTAAAATTTTGACAAACCTCATCGGATACCCGTAATAAATCAAAAAATTCAAATGATGATTTTTTTTTATGTTATTTTTGCATTGAATTTAATTTCTGAATGACGTTTGAAGGAGAAAAATTTGAAAATCGGAGTGGAATGAAATCAAGTTTAACAAATGGCAAATACATACATCTTTGCAATGCCTCCACTGCTGAAGGAAATGCAAACAATGTCGACCGACTTACCATTTTGCCAGATACGTACGTTGGAAGACCTAGGCAATAGCAGATTTACGCCATAATCAGAACTTACGTCTAAGAAATAAAAAATGCGTGCTTAAAGGCATCTAATTTGTTAGACATTGAAATTTCAGTTGACGCTTCCACTGGTCTCAAAGTCAAATCGATGACCAATTGTATTTATTTTAGTCGATCGATTCTATTAGAGATCCAAAAGAAATCGTCAACTATCCAACTGAATTCCTTAAATCATGGGATTTTCCAGGAATGCCGCCGAACGATTTGCACTTCAAAGTAGGATCGGTTATAGTCAAGTTAGGTAACCTGAACCCACCAAGAATTTGTAATGGAACAAGACTGGCTGCTAAAAATCTGACGAAGCACCTGGATAACAATGATTGCAACCGACTTTACCTTCCAATTTAAGCGTGTCCAGTTTACAGCTCGCCTTGAATTCGCAATGACGACTACTGAAACGCAAGGCAAACCATGTTAAACGATATATCCACAGCTACACTATTTGAATTCATATGAACTATTTAAACACTTCTCAGAATTTCCCGTTGATTTTTTCTGCAAATCCTCTATAGTCCCTGAATCAATCCCTATTCCGTGTATTTTCAAAAAGTTCCCCAAATAGTTTAGTGGTACATATCCGCATTAATGGCGGTGGTCACATAAATATATGGAGCTTAAAAATAATCCTGTCAATAATTTCCTCTGCCATTCAACATTTCAATAACTATTTCTCACTCAATTTTCCTCTCCGCCAACCAACCAACCATCCATCCGTCCTTTGTGGAGAAACCGTTCGTCTCATCTATAATGATAATGTGTTTTTTTTTATATTCAGCTTTACATCTTTTCCTGCTTTAGTTTTATATCTTCTTTTAAGCAGAGAAAAGAAGAAGAACGACACACAAAACAGTAACAGCAGCATCAGAAAAACCAAAAAAGAAAAGAAAAAAACTAAACAATGATTTATTTACTTAAGACAAACAAGAAATTAATTCTTATTCATGGCATCATTGCCATATGTGTGTGTATGCGTGTGTGTTTCTGTGTTGAGTGCTGGCATATGCCTCTATGAAGGTGGTGATGTGGTCCTGGTGCTGATTATGATGCCAATGCCGAGGCCATGTATCTCTCTCTCTCTCTCTCTCTCTCTCTCTTTCTCTCTGTTTGTAGCATTGAACATGCATGCGTGCATTTAAAAGATTACCTTCGCTTTTTGTGACGATAGCAATTGAAAATTGTTATGTTTGTATTCTTTTGTGTCGGCTGGGACTTTCTGCTGTTTGCTTCTGCTCCTCCTTCCTGGTGTATTGGCGTAAGCGTCAAAAATGTTAAGGTAATCATTTGTAATTTTCTAACATTCTTGAGGTCGCTTCTTTGGCTGGAACTTAGCCGGCCAAGTGGGCAGGCCAAAGTCGAAAGACAAGCGCTTGAAAAGTGCGTGCTACAAACAAGCCAAGGAGTTGGTTTCGGCAACGTTCCAAAGTTTAGTTGGTGCGCTAACGCAAATCATCACATTAACCAGTAGACAATCAGTGAGTGAGTGCGGCGGGTACGTCGTTTTGTGAGTACAGCGGCGGTGGTGGTGGTGGTGGCTTTAATGAAAACAAGATGTTGGCTTCAAATGACACTTTAACATAACAAGATATCTTAGTCTTGCGGATTGGTCTTGTCGGTGTTTGTGGCCATTGTAGCTGTATCTGTTGTTGGGACATTAAGTCAAGTAGCCAGGCATGAGTTAACCCATTGAGGAAGGCGGTGAATATTTGAAAGTGGGTTCTAAATTGTGATAGCATTTATTACAGAGAGTATAAGAACAGAAAAATATTTCATACGCAGCTCTCAGATTTGAGAGAAGTTCCCCGTCGGTTCCTCTACGGAATGTAAAGGGAAACAACTAAATGGCACTACAGAATATATTCTGAAATAATAAACTTTACGAAGCGGGAGCGATATTTTAATATATTTGGAGAATTCATAGACTTTACATCCATTGGTAGCATAATTTCAGAATGCTTTCATTGGCCTTCAATTTGTGGGAACAATTTGAGCAATATGACAATGTTGCTTCCACGGATTTGAATCGTCCTCCGTTTTGATTTTCCACAAATTTAAATTAAAGACATAAACAAAGCCTCAATCCCACTAAAAATACAACACACTTTGTGTTTTCTGTCTGGCTTCACTGGCATTTAATTACCAAAAACTAAATGACTGTGGCATTTGATTTCGCAGGCATTGCCTTAAAGTAATTTTTCATAAATTATTTGGAGGATTTTTTTTTAGAATTGTTTGGGAACTTTTTATGGTGGTCTTTTTGGGTAATTTTTGGAAATTCGAAGAATTCGGGGCATTCTGTATTTTATTTATTTTTTAAAATTTTCATAGAGTCCTCTAAACTATTCCTATCACAAATGCGAGAGAAACATTCAACTGAGAATATCGATTTGCATGTTTAAAAACGGAACTCGATATTAAGATTTAGTCTATCGATTAGATGGACAAAAACAAATGTCATTAAATATGTCACTTATGAAAAGGTATAAGATAAACCTAGATATTTTCCATATTAAAAATAGCATCATCAAAAAACATGTCCACCTTAAACATCTTTCTCTCTAACTCTATTTCTCCTCACCTAATTTATTATTTGCTATACGCCAAACATTCATTCCGCAAGGTGTGGTCTGCATGCCATTAAAATGGGTTAACGGCGAAAGAACAAGAACAGCCAGCAATTGCTTTCTTTTCATGTTGCCAAACAAATCTTAAACATTTACCAGTTTCATTTATCTCTTTCCACCGCACAACACACCACATCATCTCACAAAAGGCTTCCATTTACCATTCGTACGTAATATTTTTTTATTTCTTAGATTTTTGTTAAGTTGTTGTTTTTTTTCTTTCTTAAGACATCTTTTGATTTTTCTTTTTGAAAAATTACCTTAAATGATGTATGTGATTCTAGTGTAGATGTGTATGTTTACCAGCAACAATGCATTAGTTACTTTACGATACTTTGGAGTATTGGACGTCTTTTTTGTTGTGCTGGTTAGCCGGTAACATTATGTTTGTTAAGTTAATTTTTCATTACTCTTGTGTTATCTTCTTTAAGAAAATAGTGTGTTTTTGAAAGCACAGTGGGAGACGATTGGATTTTTTTAGTATTAGTACTTATAGGGGAGAAAAAACTTCTGTTTCGATGAATCTGTAAAACATGAGCCAAGTAAGTGGGACAAAAAAAAGAAAAACAAGACTTAGACTCAGATATCTACAAATCAATTATAACTGGTAATTTTATTTATTATTTATTAATTACAATACAAAGTAAATTTATATTCTAATTTTGGGTCCAAGGATAAACCGAGTGACAAAGACTATTTGGCTTGATTTTTGCAGCGACAGACCAAAGCCTCTGGTGGGAATCGAACCCACAACCCCCACGCTGATAGGCAAGCACGCTACCAACTCGCCTACCGGGGCGCTTATATATAACTGGTAATAAATCTCAAGCATGGTTAGAATTCATGAGCTCGGGTTGGGACCTAGCAAATTATCATCCCGGAAACCGAGAATGGTTAATACTACTTACAAAGCGAGCGACCATAAAATGTATTTGCTAAATGTTTAAGTTATATCACCGACGATATATCATGACCATGACCTTCTGATTTAATAGACCATAAAATATTTATTTCTTTTTTTTTATATATTTTTTATTTTTACTTAATTACAATACAAAGAAAATTTATGTTCTAATTTTGGGTCCAAGGGTAAAGCGGGTGAGACAGAACAAAAGGCTTGATTTTTGCAGCGACAGACCAAAGGCTCGGATGGGAATCTTGAGAGCCTTTTTAAAAAATATATTTGCTAAACCTTTCTGTGCCACCGTTATATCTCTACCATGACCTCCTGATTTATTACAAATATTCCTCATTTTCACCCCACTGTGTTTCATTTGTTGGATTTTTTTTTTGCATGCAAGACACCACAATTTGAATGCAGGCAAGTCAACTGCTTATGAATACGTATATTTGGACATCAACACACATACTCACACACACACATGCTACTTAAAATGCATTATTTGCTTAGCGTTTTTGTTTTTGTTTCTTCGCCTCAGAAGTATATCTAGAGAAAAAAAACCACAGCTCTTGGTATGCCACAAGAACAACAAAACATAGAGCTCGTGGTTATGTATTTCATCTGTCAAACTGTCAGTTTTGAATAATGATATTTTATAAAATAATTTGTTTTATGTTAAGTTATTTTTTCTTCGTCTAATGATTCTTTGCTCTTTTTTTTTTTTTTTTGGATCAGTATAACTTATACGGAATTTTTGTGGGGGGAGGGAAGGCAGGATTTGTAAAAAAAATCGAAAGAGAGCTGTTTTAAGAATTCTGTAAAGATATCTTGTTGATATATAGCAACAAGAAATCAGCAAAGTCTTAAAAAAACAAAAGACTTAAGTAACAAACTTTGACTCTTGTTCAAATTTGTATTGCAATATCACAATAAATCCAACAAAAAATCTAAACAGAAACCTAAGAAATCTATAGAAATCGTAAGATTTCAAGGATTTCCTTGTCTTCTTCCACTTGCCATCAACAAAGCTTCGATCTACACTTTCCGTGACAGTTTTCGTCAAACGCTACTACCGTTATGATCTAGCCAACCCCAAGGTTATTTGGGTGGTCCAAATACAACTTTATTTTAAAATGTTAACAACAAAATGGGACAAAAGATCGTTTAATTTTCCATTATTTATGGAATACGATTTCATTGGTTTGTCTGCATCGGCTACGCATCCTTCCAGTGCAATTTTCCAAGACCTTGACTATAGTCTTTGACTGTACCTACGATGAGTTATTTGATAATCACCCTTGATAATCACCCTGAATTATTCGCCTAACCTTAATAGGAGCTACGAGGTGGCCAATTGACATCACAGAGATGGCCGAAGTTGGTACGCAATATTTTATTTTTATTTTATTTTATTTTATTTTATTTTTATTTTTATTTTTATTTTTATTTTTATTTTTATTTTTATTTTATTTTTATTTTATTTTTATTTTATTTTTATTTTTATTTTTATTTTTATTTTTATTTTTATTTTTATTTTATTTAATTACAATACAAAGTAAATTTATATTCTAATTTTTGGGTCCAAGGATAAACCGAGTGACAAAGACTATTTGGCTTGATTTTTTGCAGCGACAGACCAAAGCCTCTGGTGGGAATCGAACCCACAACCCCCACGCTGATAGACAAGCACGCTACCAACTCGCCTACCGGGGCGCTTGGGTACGCAATATATTGATTGTGCCGTGGGTTGTGTGGCATGGAGTTCCATCCTGCTGAAACCAAACATCGTAAAAGTCCTTGTCTTCAATCTCCAGTCACCAAAAATGTTCTATAATCCTTCCTTCAAAGCAAAATTAGCCAATGAGGTCATCGCTCCAAAAACCTCACCAAACTGTAACTGTCTGACGATACATAGCCTTCTTGACGATCACGTGCGGATTTCCCAGTACCCTCATGCATCACTAACTAACAAAATTTTCCGCATTACTCATATTCAGTGTAGCTCCTAAAATCTTCTATCCCCTGAGTTTTTTTTAAAGTCTCCCTCTACGGAGAGCAAGTGTAAATTAATTAAAGGTCAGCGATCTTATGCTGATAAAACGTTTTATATTTTATGGGACTATAGTCTACTTAACCATCGTAGATGGGTATTTTTAGTATCTTTTACTTATTTAACATTGAACATATTTTCAATTTGTGTTTTTCTTGGCGTTTAATGTTACTTTGGTTTCTTGTTTCTCTCTTGCTTCGACCATAAAATTTCTCTAATGTTTTTCGTTTAAAACACCCACAGAGTTTTTATTTATTGAACAGTAGCTTAATGGCTGGAAAAAAATCCTCCACAGTTTTTGTGTTTTTTTTTTGTTATCCACATAAACGTTATCTTAAATTGTCTGATATTCACTATTTCGTTTTTATTTTTTTTTTCCTGTACTTTTTGTTAGTTCCTCAACGAAAATTATCTTTAGAAAGTGGTTAGTGTTTAACATGCTTTATTAAGTTTCATAGTAAAGCGCGTTTGTTTTTTTCGTTGGACATATCGTGTGTCTATTGTTGTCAGTCTCGCAGTATGAGTCAACTGTCCGTCCGTCTGTCCGTTTGTTGGATGTTTTATTATACGTCTACAGTCCGTCCGCCCGCCCGTCCGTCTGGCCGTCTGTCTTGTTGATATTTTCATAGTGATAAACTATTTATGGTCGTATATTGAAAGCAAAAGCAATGGATTTTCCCCAAGGTTTTTTAGCGATTATTTTCTCAGTTTGCATGTTTGCAAAGAGAGTTTTAAGTGAGTTTATTGTTTTTTTTTTTATCTTATTATATGGTATTTTATGTTATACTAGAAATGGCTTATAATTGCATTTTTTGTTTTTAGTATAAATTTGTGTACAAAAAAAAAATGGATAAAAAGAGTAGGCAAAATGTTTAGAAAATGTATGGGTCCCGGAAGTTTACCCTGAGTGTGCTGATATGGGAAATGTGCGAGTGCCATCAAAGGTGCATGTGAAGACAAATTAGTTAACCCATTAATGCCGAGTGTTTGTTGACATATAATGTTCGATTTATCCTACGCTGGGTCAATATGGGTTAAGTACTGTGGCAAAAAAGGTTAAAACTAGTGCTTCTCACTTTGGGTTTTATAAAAAAAGTAAATTAATGCCAAGTTGGCCTTTATTGTTGAAATAAGAGAATTTCTAATTTATTGAAGACGTGTGGAAATTCCATGACATGAAGGAATTTTCATATGAAGGAAAAAAGGACGTTGTTGGGTTATCTCATATAGATACGAATTGAATTATATTTTTGAATTTTGATTAAAAGAATTTTCAATGGCAAAAATACCAATCGGCATCTTCTTATACTTACAACCGCATCTGGAAGCCGCTTCCCATTCTGACCACTAAGTTCAAGTACCCCCACACATGTCGATATTTCCATGCATGACAAATGGTCATGCATAATTTGTTGTTCGATTCCACCGGTGAAATGTCTACTTAGATATCCAGAGAAAAGTTATATTTTTTTGAGATATTCCATTTCAGTGGACGCATTTCTGATTATAGATTCGAATTTTGATCACGAGCCATAGTATCTTTCGGGCTAATTAATTCTGGTAATTAATGTCAATAAGCTGAGGGATGTGATCGAGATGTCAGACCGGGAAACGCTCCTGTTTTGATTAATGCTCATAACCTCAGATATGTTTGCAGGGGGGATTCATAGTGTTGCTACCCTGTACCATCATAATAGCTGCCAGAAACAATCAATTGCCATTAGTTTCCCAACAGTTATTCCTAGGTCTTCCGTTCGCCTTTCTTAAGCCGATCTGTTGCCAAAATGAAGTTGTAATTTCAAACCACATAACCCATAGGGAGCTAGGTTTTGTGTTCTGGTATTTGTAGACAAAATATTTTCCGTCTTAAGTCCACAAAAAGCCGGGCAATGACGGAAAAGGTGGTCTCCTAAACCTCATCATCACTCTCACTTGAGTTCAGGGTAGCGATAACATTCGCAAATGCATAAGCTGTGCAGTTTAAAACTATTTGGCAGGGTGACCTATTGATTTTTAAAATTGCTATAACTTTCTTATTTATGAATAAAAATGAAAACTTTAAAAACAAAAGTTTCATATTTTTTGAGATCTTTACAGAGGTTGTCAGAAATGGACAGATACATTAAAATCGCCCCCATTCCCATGGTTCGCTCGAATCTACCCTGGTAATTCTTCGTATCCAGCGCCAACAACTAAACCGCAGATCCGTAGAGCAGAATCGGAGATTCTTTTCTCTGATATTTTCTCTGGCTGTGCCGACCTCACAGTCATCGATATTCACCTGATTCGGTAAAATTATGTTTGTTTCTTAAGTCTTTCTTCCGTTTCTCAGAAAACATTCTCTTTCATATTCTTCTTGTATGCCTTTCGCTTAGTTAAGTACCCCCCAAGTCATCAAAGGCGGTCGTTTGATTCAAAAGTCTTTTCATAGCAAGCATTTCAATCAGCTCATCCAATAAGAAATGTGATCCTTAACCTTGAATATCTTCTCATATATATCCCATAGACGATACATTATTTCCGTTAACAATCTTAATATCTCAACTCCTTTCGCCTAAAAATATTGTTTCAAAACTAATTCCGAGATAGGTTATGGGAAAAATCTAGTTCGTTTCTTAAGTCGTTCGTCTTTTCACTCTCTCACACTTCCTCTCCAACAACAACCGAAACGTCGCCTTTTGCAACACCTGTCATCTGTAGAAAAAAAAACCTTTTAAAGATTTTTTGCGACATAGAAACATTGAATTCTGTGAGCTTTGCAACAAAATTGCTGCTGTCACACGTACTTGCATATACAAGGTAATTGTGCAAGTGCAACAACGACAACAACAACAGCGGCCGCAGCAGTCGCAACCGGCACTCGCTCTTGACTGGCTCGATGTTAACAAAAATCATGTTTAAATCAAATATTTTGACATAAATAGCTATTAAGATCTTATCATCTTGAACAACATGTATGACGTTTACGTTGACTGTCGTTTTTATAAGTTTGTATATTGTTATTGATGTTGTTGTTTGCTGTTACTACTGCCGCTAAGTATTTTGTTTTGCAATCATTTGGAATTAATTTTAAGATTACAAGATTTAATGACATATGTATGTACGTACGTCTGTCTGTTGGATTTCCTTCTAGTTAATCTTGTACAAAAAACCTCGCACACACACACACGGTCTTTTTAAATAAACGCTAATAAGTTTACAAATCTATTGTCGCCAAATTGAGCAAGTAATAAAATTGATTTATGTTAATGCCAAAACGGGGTGACAGTTTTCAAAATAAACGTAAAATGTTGCATTGATTTTGCGAATAGAAAAGACCAAAATGGTGATGATTAGTAAGCAGTGGCAGACTATGAAATGGTAAGGGGAATAATGGAGTTTTAAAAAGCATTATAGTAATTTGAGATTTGAGCTGAGATAGTTCTAACCTTTTGACTAGTCAAAGAAGAAAGAACTACCAATTTTCCACAACATTACACTTCTTTTAGAGGACTCAGTCAGATGAACAAGGGACACTAATTTGGCCTTTAGCCAACGATTAAGCGCGTTCAGTTGGTGATTCTACAACTGTCATCTGCAATGACAGAGCACCATAACCACAACAAATTCATCAACATTTAAATACTATTTTTTTCAAATTGTCTTTCTCTTTTTCGCTAAATGTAAATTAGTGCTCGTTTGTATTTTTTTTTTTTTTTTGCCAAATTTGAACTTTGTCTGAAGAGGCGAATGCAAATCCACAAAACACATCCATCCCGCTGCCAATAAGTTGGCCGAAACTAACGCACACACCCACCAAGAGTTCTACATCATAAATTCACAGCGAAAGACTTAAGAGGCAAACATAACATTTCCAACTCCGACAAAGTATTTGCAACATTGTTGTACTCGCAGTACGTTGTTAGTACTTTTGTTTTTTTTTGCGGTGCTGTTATGGTTTTGTTGAAGGCATATTTGTTTACAAACATACAGAAGAAAAAAAATTCCCATAAATTTTAATATTATTAACTTACAAACATCTCAGGTATTCTATTGTTGTTGTTGGTGTTGTCAATGTTATGGTTGTGGTGACAGCGATCATTTTTAGGCATTGCTGGCTGGCCTTTTGTTAATTCGGTACTGCAGAGGGACGTTCTCAGGGAATCAGAAGAATTTCAAAGATATCGGCCAGACAGCAACTACAACAATATCGCTAAACGATAATAAAGTTACGAAATTCTGTTGGATTTCTTTTCTTCATGATTTTAACGACATTAATCTTGGTTATATTTCCGCCATGAGTTTTTCCTTCTTTCGTTTCGGTTTTTTTCTCCAGCAAGATTTTCGTTTTGCTGTAATAATTTGCAATGAACGAAAAAAAAACACACACACACACAATAGCAGTGAAAATATCAAAAGACAACGTAAACTGCAACATCTCAAATATTAGCACAAAACAATATCTGGCAACAGCATTCAGGCAACAACGTTGTCGCTGATACCAGTACAATATTTTTCTTCTTTTTTTAAGTAACAGAATATGAACTGCATCTGAGCAAACGAAAACCAGCGCCTCCAAAATAAAAATAGCGCTCAACTACTGCAGATTATGAAATATCTTTAGAGAGCACTAAGCTAAGATTATAAAAGTATTTAAACGATACCTTACGTGCCTTTATGCTGTTACCTCTCCTGTTGCTGTTTGTTTTTTTTTTAGCTGAGGAGCAGAATGTAGTAGTGGGTTGTCTAGCTAAATGTGCTTCAATGTTCAGTGTAAAAGAAGGCAAATGCTATTCTGTCTTGGCTAATTTTTGTTGCAAAAAAAAAGACATACAAAATATCGTTATTATAAAGCAATCCTTTGTTTTTTGTTTCTTTGCTCTTCTCATCTTAGACGCTTGACCCTTAAGGGTTCAACACAAAACATTTTCTCTTTTTCTGCAGTCTTTGTCCCTCTGGCCGTATAGTTTCCTCTATAGAGTCTAAGATTGTCTGGATGTTTTCTCTTGCTCTTGAAGTTGGAAAAAAAATCAATAACTATTCTATTACATACTGAGGATATGGTGTTCTAATGTTGCACAGTGTTTGTAAAAGAAAATTGAATTACTTGAAATTTACACCCAGGGATATCAAAACTTAGAGATCCCTGTCTCTGTCGAATGGTCATATAAGCCTACAACCTGAAATGTTTATTGAAATAATAACTCTAGGTTATATGCATATTTTGTTGATCTTAGGCATAACCTCTGTACACTGTACAGTTCTGATATATTATTCTGCCCTCCTACGAAAGAAAGAGACATCTCCATTTTGGTAGTTTTGAAAAACTTCTCCATTTTGGTAGTTTCTAAGCACTTCTAATGACAGTAGCGTTCGGTAGACAAATTCCCTTAACATGTTCTCCTCTAAATCGTATTTCCCTAACTTGAATTTATCCAAAACTCGAAGAAATATAATGGCAGAAACTTCCATAAGTCGAACTTTTCGGTGAAAAAAAAACCAAACAATAAATTTGTGATGGCATCGAAACGTGCTCCTAGGTTTAAAATTGATCCAAAGAAAAATACGTTGCTCGGAAATATATGAGGTTGACAATGAAGAAGTTCATCAGAGTTTTCTACAAATGCCGATATTATTGAGCATTGTCTCTCCCAACCAATTACTTCGAGATTTGCTATACAGACTTCCAGACAACTTCTGAGCGTTACAAAGTCCTAAACAAATGTGAGTTACTTGTTATTTACAATAACAAAAAGCACACAGCTTTTTTAAGTACTTACAACCTTATACATAAATTAAAATTGAATAAATTCGTATAAATGCACTATTTTCCGAATGGGAAAACATTTTGTAAATAATTCCATAACTCTAAGTCTCCGTAAGTCGAACTTTTCTCTGGGATGGTGTTTCGCGTTAGGGAAGTTTGATTGTATTTAACTTTTCATACATATCTTGCCCTTAGAAGTAAATTTTATTTAAAAACTACAACAATTATTTTATTTAGCTTAACACAAAAATCAGAATCTCATTCACAGTTCCGAATGTGACATTATCTGAATTTTGAAATTTTGACGCTTGTGTCTTCATTTCTTCAGAAGGCAATATTGTCCTCAATACATTCATTGTGTTCATTACAAAAAATTTAGTTTTCTTTTTGTTACCCAGATAATTTTCAGATCTGACATATACAAATCCGTTGGTGATTTTTATGGAACAATTTAATGTATTCTTACTTACTGACTTATATGGCTTAACCCAGTTGTACCAGACTACAGACATGTTTCTATACAGGGTTTTCCAACAAGAGGTGTTTATTTTGGTATTCAAAGCAAAATGATATTTATTGAGATAAATGATCGGATGTTTATTTTATAATAAAGAGGAAGGCTACTGATTTTCTAGAGAAGTTTACATGGCATAGAGATAACCCTCTTACTGGTTAAGTTGCCAACATTTACGAGGTGGAAACTGCCGCTGAAAAATGTTTGATGGTCTCACCCGGCTTCTCAACAGTAATTCTTGGGTTTTCCGAGCCCCAGATGCGACAATTTTGCTTGTTGATGTAGCCACCGATGTGGAAATGGGCCTCATCAGTCATGATGATTTTTCGATGGAATTCCGGATCATTGTCATGCATTTCAAGGACCCAATCAGCAAAGACATGACGTTGTTAATGATCGGCCGGCTTGAGTTCTTGTGTTAACTGAACTTTATAAGACTTAAGACCCAAGTCTTTATGCAAAATACGGTGTAATGACGTTTATGGAATACCTAATTCCAAAGAACGATGAGGAATGGACAATCCTGTGTTTTCTTCAACACTTTGGGCTAAGGCAACAATATTCTCAGTTGTTCTTGGGAGACGTGCACGGGTTTTATTCTTCACCTCACTAACTTGTCCCAACAGCTCGAATTTGTCCACCAATTTCGGTATAGCGGTCCGACAAGTTGATTTAGGACGACCAAAAATTCTTTAGTTTTGCGAACTCTGACTGCAAGATTTCAACCATTTCTGTAGTGAATTTCAATAATTTCAATGCGTTGTTGAAGCGTGTATCGTTCCATTTTTAGTAATGGCTTAGTTTCTACTTGCACAATTTCAAAGAAAACCATTTATATTGCCTTTGAAACAGAAGGTTTTAAACTATAAGATGGCACTCAAGGATGAACTCATCACTTAGGCTATCAGATCGCACATATGGGGTTCTCTCAACATTCTACAAAAATTCTGTGTGGGGTCCATAATCTGAAATCTCGGATAATGTGTATGAAGTTCGGTAGTTTTAAGATAGTTTTGGTTTATACCTAAAATATCTGGCAAAGATAGTGAAATAATAATTTTGCATAAAGCTTTCACAAAAATCCCAGATTCCAATCTGGAGAAGATCATATTGGAATTGAAAAACGTCGCTATCACCTATCATATTCGAGTGTTCCTATTGATTTATATACTAAGTGATTCGTTTGCTCCGAAGTGCCAAGACATCCACTGTTCTTCTTACTGATAAACCGAAAACTTTAACCCAAAACGTTGTTTAATCTTTCTCTCACTCTCTCTCAATGTCTGCTAGTTTTTCTGTACAGCTTATTTATAATCGTGATTGCCCTTATATCGTGATATTATTTTTACAAAATAATAAAAAAAAACTGTTAGAAGCTTCAAGAGAGCTGCAGAAAGATAAAGTAGAAAAGAAAAACACAAAAATGCCTCAATAAAAGAAAAATAATATTTAGTTTAGTAAAAGACTAAAATCGTTCATAAATGTAGTTAAATATTATTCATTAGCACATCTTTAAAACGAATAATCATTTTCTTAACAATACTAAAACGAAAAACAGATACACATATTATTTATTTCCTGTTTCCATGTACTGCATAATTTGCCACATCAATTCAATTCATTAAAATCGAAAAATATACGTACAATCAGACCGAGACCACTAAACAACGTAAATTGTCTGTTAACGAAAAGTAAGAAATTTTCATTATTTTTCGGTGTCCATTCATACATTTTATTTTTCATTGTTGGTGTAGTGCGTTGGTCTTCCATATTTGTTAAGCCATTCATTTCGCCCTGCACTTCTGTTATTTGTTTTGCAAATCCTTGCTGCAGTTGTATTTTCACTTAACTTTAGGGCATAATCAAATGCCAATCAGTTAAGACCAGAACAATGGTCATAAGTTGCCGTCACAATGTGTCCGGCGAAATTACTGCTGCTGCTGCTGCTGCCCTCTGTCTGCTCCAGAGCTGAACGATATCGAGTCGAGAGTTAAGAAATTAAGGTAGAGAATCGATAATTGCTGCAAGTGTTGGGAGATGGGCCCGTGAATTGTGTTTGTTGAATGGAAATTGAATACACGTTATGCCATTGGCTCTAAGTGTCAGACAATGATTAAAATGAGTAAGTCAATGACAAATAGTTGGAAAATTATAAAACTATTAACAATTTGTTTTTGTGGAGTTTGAAAGCAATTACAATTTATTGGCGAAAATTCAATAATACATTCCAATGTACTATTTACAACTATTTGTCATTTACTTACTCATTTTATTGGAATGTATTATTGAAGTTTCTCCAATAAATTGTAATTGCTTTCAAACTCCACAAAAACAAATTGTTAATAGTTTTATAATTTTTCAACTATTTGTCATTTACTTACTCATTTTAATCATTCAAAAGTCGTGGTGGAATTTGGAGAAAGTTTCGGTTTCTTTTGGAGGGACCAGTAGATCGGCGCAGAGTGGTCCAGAAAACAATTCCTTGAGCCGAAAGTCTATAACTTTTGATCTCGTAAACATTTTTGAATTGTGCGAAAAATCTATTTTTCACACCAGTAAGGAATTTTTTTTTTTAAATTAACATTTGAAGTCGGAGAAATGGATATTTTAGAAATATTATCAAATTTTTCGATTTTAGGGGTTATATTTTAGGGTTTTTATATTATATTTTATATTTTCTTTTTATTATTTTTTTTATTCACTTTGTTTTCATATAAAAAATGTTCACCGAATTTACCTTTAAATTTTATTTAATTTTTCGACTTTGTCAAACTGTTTCTCATAGAACTGTTGTAATCAAATTTTATTAGAAAGTGTGTTTTCTTTATTATGAAATCAACATAAGCACGTCGGAAATAGCCACTGATTTTTATTAATATTACCCGGTTTCTTTTTTTTCGGAATCAGGAGATCAGCTCACATAAGGATCAGTTGGTATCGTCCAAAGGAGGTCTTTGTTGCAAAATCAAGTAAATAAACGGGCAATACATTTAACCTAAACTAAAATAAAGTAAACCTTTTTTTCTTTGAATAATTCTTTCTGCGTGAAAATATTCCCGATAATATAATTTATGTTTACGACACTTTCGGCTGACAGCCAAATGTTACCAATTTCATTGAACACTTGTTCTGCCGTGCTATAGGACAACTTTTCTATATTAAATATTTACAAGAAATTTCAAACACTGCAACAGCACCACACACCCGTATATTTCCGGTTTCTTGTGCAGATTATCTAATTTCAATTGTTCTCATCTCGACGAAGTCACCCGGACACAAAAAATATTATCTTTTTAATTTATACTTCATTTCAGCAATTAACCGAAAACTGTGACTTTGATTAATTCCTCAGAGGAAAACCCCCGAAAAAATCAAAAAAAAAAAATTGCACAAAAATTCCCGTCTTTTTTTTTTGTTGCGGTTTTAAGGCAAAAACAAAACACATACACATGTTGGTCTCAGTGTCAATGTAATTCCACATATACATTCAGACTATCGCATATTGGCCGCAAGAGCTCCCATACCCACATTGCTTGTGCCGTATCATGGAAAAAAATGAAAAATTACTCTACAACATTAAACCGTTGATTTAGGCCACTTAATCACTACACAAAAGCACATGGCTGTCCATTAATTTAGGAGACTTTTAACAGAAGAGAAAACAAAATACCAACCAAAACAAAAAAAAGAAGCAGAAAACTGTATGATTCCTCCGAACAAAGAGAAGAAAAAAAAAATCAATTAGAACACCAGGACGATAAACTACAAAAGGGAGGCCTTTAAATCCAATAACATCAGAGCCACAACAAATAAGACAACCGGGAATCAAAGCCAACACAACCACAGCCACAGTCCAGAAAAAAAAAAACCAAAAATACCACACAAGTATTAATTTGAAAAATTACTTAGGGGCGTAAACCAACTTGTCACTCAACCAACAATAAAACAAAAGAGATATACAAATGTTGTACACATTGTCTTACAGAAGACAGCAAACACTAACAACAACCACAAAATACTCGTTCATACTTAAGTATTTGCTAAAAAAAAAAAAAAACAGAAAAAATTAACGAGACGATTTGGAAACTTAACATAAAAATTGTTTAAGATCATGTTGATAGTGTCTGGGGAGGAGGTTCAGGTGTATGGTAGCAGCAACAAGGTGGAGCGGGGGGCCCTGTGGTTAATAACGATTTCTGAAATCTTCAAATCTGCATTGCATGTTATAAAAGCATTGCAGTTTAATCAATTAGTTTCAAAATACTTAGAAAACAAAGAACGGTACGAATGCTACGGGCGGCAGTCGAGGTGAATCGGAAAGACCCTTCACATCAGAGCGTTTAAAGGCATGATATTTATCTATTCAAGAATGATAGACAAGTGTTACATTTTGCAAGTGGAAATTAATATGCCACATTTAAAAAATAAAACTCAAATGTCAATGAAAATTTTAAATAGTTGTACAGCTGGTGGGGGGCCCAGCATTTACTTTGTCAAGGATGACAAGTAGGGATAAAGGGTCTTTAGCAAAGGTTAAGAATTACAAAAACAAATGATAGTTCTTCTGCTCAATGTAGAATGTAGAAGTAGTAAACCTCAGTGGAAGATTTAAAGAAAAATCCCTAACATGGAAATCCAAGAACAAAAAGCCGAATTATCTCAAAAGAACATCTCTCCTTGCAATGAGTTCCAGACAGAGATAATTTCAATTGAATTCATAGCTAAACATATTTCCGTGCCAAACATCTATGGCGAAAGTCTTACACTCAAAGGCAGTAAAATCCAGATGTACATTAGAATATATTAAATACCTCTCCCTAATGCATCTCTTGTTATCAGGATATAAAGGGAAACGTGATGTGCCCTGAAGAGCATCGAATCGATGGATGTGCCGGAAATCTCTTACATACACATTGTGAAGCAGTTGTTATACCTGGGTCCAGGTCTACAGAAATATCGATTCACTTTCCTTGGGATTAGGTTGCTTGATAACCTTGCCCAATTTACCCAATCTGAATCTAAGCTTAAACTCTGTCATTCACCCAAATCCTGCTTTCCTACCAATCATAGTGCTATCCTCCACCGTGGAAGCCGGTTGATTGATATCCGTGAACTGTTGCCCAATTCGCCTCTTAACCAAATTCCTCAAAAGGACTGAATGAATCAAAGCTAGTACTCTGCCATTCACCCAAATCCTGCTTTTCTAGCAATCCTAGTGCAATTCTCCACCTTGGGAGCAGGTTGCTTTTTTTTTTTTTTTGAACACAGGGGATACCCCCTATAATGGAAAAAGAAAGAGGGAGTAGTGTTTGTTGACATTTGTTTTGAATTTCTGAATGTCACAACTGGCAGGAAATACATTTGCTGGAAGATTATTCCACATACGAACGGTTCGGCTAAAGAACGAATTTTCTCTATAGTGCGTCGTCCGGTCAACCGGCCATTTCACTATGAACGGATGAGAGACCCTGGATAGCCGTGTATTCCGACTAAATGTTCTAACGCCAGGGACCAGATGACGGATATCTTCTGAACAGATACCATTAAAATATCTATAGAATAGCGATACACAACCCACATTTCGGCGATGCTGTAGGGAGACAATAGAGCTGGATACCCTACCATCCCCTATCATCATCACCGCTCTCCTCTGTACACGGTCCAGAAGCTTCAAAGATGTTAATGGAGCCCCTGCCCATACATGCGAGTTGTATTCCATTTTAGGCCGGATGTAAGTGGTGTAAATATTTACGAGATCAGATGGAGTGAAGTATTTCTTGCACCGCTTCAAAAAGCCTAAACACTTGAATGCTTCTTTCGACACTTCGAATATATGGCTAGCCCAGCTAGCATCACCCTGTATCTTCATGCCCAGAACATCAAGAGTGTCTGATTCGTCGATATCCACACCACCCATAGAAATTGACGACGATGCTGTATCTGGTGAACGTTTGTGTGACAACAAACAGCACTGGATCTTTTGCGCATTAAAATCTACTCTATTCATTTGGCCCCACTCACAAATCGTCGCCAAATCGCGGTTAACCTTTAACTGATGAGGTGGTGGTAAATTTTACATTTTTTTAGGCCACATACTATGTGAAAAAAATTCACCTCATCAGTTAAAGGTTAAGTGAGTCATTCATCATTCGCCTTTTGCCCTCGACCTCCAGAGGACCTGGCCGATGATCAAATGAGTATGAATGACATAGGTTACTGTCTTCCGCAAACGAGTAGATCGGGTTCACAGTCTGACCCAACAAGTCGTCAATGAATATAAGAAATAGAGAGGGAGAGAGGACAGAGCCTTGTGGAACTCCTGCGATCAACCTATGCTCGTTGGATGAGACCCCATCTATAACAACTCGTATAGAGCGATCCCTGAGGAAACTCGAAATCTATTTCACTCGTCTTTAATTGTTCCCCCCTTTTTGGTCCCTTTTTATCCCATATTGGCCCATTTTTCGTCCCACCTCTAACTCATTTTCAAGAACTTGTTTTCCTTTTTTTGATATTTTCCCCCTTTTTGTAACTTTTTTTATCTCGTCTTGGCTCCTTTCTCGTCCCATCTGTATTTCATTTCCTCCTGCTGTAGATTATTTCTCATTTATATTATGGGCCCGGATTAGGCCCATTTTCCACTATTTCCATTTTTGTTTGTGGCACATTCCAGTCGAATAGAATTGTTTTCAGACACAGTTGATCAGAATTTTAAAAACAAGTTCCACATGTTGTCTTAGGACTGGCCTTAGTAAGCTGTTGATCTCTCATTGCCTTAGGTATAATAATCAAGTTTTATACCGCAAAAAGACGTAACGGTAATTTTTTCGCTTAATGAAATTTGATAGAAATTTGTCCAATACCCTTAATAACAAAATACTAAAAATTAAAAAAGTATATTTACAAACATATCTGATATTCAATTGTAGGCTCCACACGGTTTTTTGCTTGACCCACTGCTTACGTCTTTTTCACGGTTACGGCTCGATATACTACAATAGCATCTTCATATCTTATGAATTGAACACTTGAACACTGAGCTTCCAATAATTGATTTCATCTATCTATCATTTTTTAGCAGCTTACATTAAATTACCAAAAGTCCTACAATCTTTTAAAAAAATATCCCATATCTTTTCAAAACAATTATGATTTCTTGAAGACATGAGAATTGTTTATGTTACCAATGACATCACCAACATAATATACGCCTAAATATGGTAGTGAACGCCATCAAACTGATTGCTGTTGTGAAATTCCCAGTGTGTGATTTTGATTTGTTTCGAACTCTTAACGCGAGGGGCGGGCAGAGGAATAAAATGGAAGATATGCAAAAATGTGCGTGGCTTAATGTATATTTTGTCAGATTAAAAAAACTGAAGCCAACATTAGTTACTCCTATTCCTGAGCCACCATCCAAGACTACCAAATGTAACCAAAAAAAAAAACGCATTTGCCGTTTGCTGCACATATGCCCGTTGCATACGAGGTGCATCTGCATCTGCACATTATGGCAGTAGCTGGTTGGCAGCCACAGCAACATCTAACATCTGCAAGTGCAATCAAAGATATTTTTCTACTTAGCCGTAGACAGTTGCCATAGGAGGCAAGAGTAGTTGTGGCTGGCTGTTGCCGGCTGCGGCTGCTACTTTAACGGCTGATGCTTATTGTTCAGCTCATTGTTGATGTTGCACATTAGATGAGTGTCAGTTATTATTAATAACAATAATATGCAACACCGTCATTTTTATAGCCTTAAGTTATATTTCAATATTACTTGATATGCATATACACACAAACACCCATACAATACACGTATGTATGTGTGATTCTAATTCAATATGCATCTCCATATTTACACATACACATACACGCGCACATAAATTCATATGTTTGCATGGAATTGCTGATTGTTGGCAAGTGATTGTTGTTTCCAGCAGGCCCCAAACAAAACACACACACACACAAAGTCGTAGCCAGCACACAGCGACCACAGCATACACAAAACTAATGATTGCATTTCATTTACGATTCCAACTCACGTTGGCAAGGAACACGTTGGCGACGTTGTTCGAGCACATCACACAACCTAACCAGGCGCAGCTACAAATGGTTTTTTAATGATAAGTAATGAAAATTATTTTCGAAAATGAACCACAAAGCATCAGCGCCAACAATGGGCCACAGAACACGTCTCCGTCCACAAAAAGAACAGAAGATCACAAAAAAAAAATAAAAACTTTTCACGAAGTGCTTAAGAGACTTAAGCAACAAGCACTAATTTAATAACATCAAAAGTTTGAAGTTGCAAAATGTTGAGCCAAGTTAATGAATGAAACATATGAGAGGACACAAAACAAAAGACTTAAGAAACAAACAATTGTGAGGGAATTATTTGTTTTTCTATAATGAGCGATACTTCCACAATCGTTACTCAGACAACGTGAATGAAAAATCTCTAGCAACTGCAGGGACAATATTGTACTTCAGATAGAATAATTAAAAGATTTATTTTATGTTCTGTCACATTGGACAGTAGACCGATGATAATTAAATCAACAAATAGATTTTCTATTGACTTTTTTTGTTTCTATGTTTGTTTTAAATTTAGTAACTATTTAATGAATGATGATTTGGAAATCCCACATTCTTTCCTTCACGACTAACACAGCAATCTCTAAGCTATCTAAAGTTTTCTACAGAAAAAGTGGTATCCATTCGTGACGGCTTTATATCCTGGCGATAGGCTTACAAATGCACTTCATTAAAGCTGAGTGGTTTATAAAATAACGTGGACAGCATCAGCTGGATTTCGCAGCGTCCGATTGAAACATTGGCTGAGAATGTTGCTTAAAGAGAACGCTATTAACCATAGAGCTTATTGGGTAATATTTATTGTTCTCTATAACGATGACATGCAATCCTTGTAAAATCCAATTATGTTTTACAAACTAATATAAACAAAAGATTTAAGACACAGTCCTTAATGTCCACATTCAATAAAATTAAAAAATAATTAAGACGTACATGTTTTGCTTGAAAACTGTCCACCAAGTGCTAATGGTTTTTTAATTTCTTATAATTTTCACTCTGAAATACCAAAAACAACTACATACAGTATATGATTACATATCTAAAATTTCAGATGAATTTAATTTGCCTTAATGAAATTCACACCATGTTATCATTTTTTTTTGGCTGTCGTTGGGTTACGACCGCTCAAAAGCCAAAATATTAAAAATTACTAAAAAATAAATCAGTTTTAAACCAGAAAATAAAACGTTTACAGACACAACACCGAAAACTCACGCAGTTCAGTTAAACTGAACGTTGACCCACATTGTAAAACATAAAGTTAACAGCAATCAACACAATCACCCGACAACAACAAAAACACACACATACATATGGAGCTTAACGTTGTAAGAACGTTAACACCAGCCAACAAATTTAGGCAGGGGATTTTTTTGAGAAACCCCGAAAAACATGCAGCTCAAAATTTAAATGAAATATGAAAAATGCCCCACAAACCGGCGAGAGCTAGTGGAAGTGGCAGTCGTCGTAAAAGTCATCTAAATATTCGGTAAATTTAAGTATACACAGCGGCCAATGTGGCAAAATGATAATTTAATACTTTAAACGAAATAAAGGTGTTGCTATACAACAAAACGCATTTAAATTAGCATAAGGAAGCAAAATGTTGGTGAGAAATAACGAACGAAATAAAACCGACTAAACGATGGCCCATGTAACGTGTCAAGCACCAGTCTTGAAATGCACTTGTTTTACGAAGTAGGAGGGCGAAGAAGGAAAAGGCGGAAAAAGACCTCAAAATGACTAGCACTGGGATTCGATTAAAATTTCCGATAAACATCAATGAATAAAAGCAACACCTCTAAACCGAAAAATTGAGACACAAAATTATCTAAATAGCATTCAATGAATAATAAAGTAATTTTATGTGCACGACCACAAACAAAGGACGGACGAACAAACGAACGAACGAACGGAGGGACGGACAGACAGACAGACAGATAGGCGGATGAAAAACCACAACAACTCTCAACATGATTGACATAATACTCGATTGTCAAAATGTCACCGAAATCGTTTTTTTATTGGTTTGTATTATGTTGTTGATATTTAAAAAGTAATTTTTGGATAAACGACCGAAAAGGCAAAGAGACAAGCGACATCGCGACCAACGGACGCAGCAGACGGGCAGACGGAGCACAGACTGCCGGAGACTCTATAAATACAGGCATACGTCTCTCCAAAGACCCCAGCATCTTAGAATGCTGGTTTTCTTATAATCCAATCTTAACTTAGGCGTTTGCCACGTTGCCACAGCTCTGATCTTGCAAATCATGTTTACAACGACTGAAGAAACCAACAGAAATACAACTACAATTTAGCATATAGATTAAAATCGTTATAAACATAGATTGACTTCAAGGTTTCTTTTTTTTATATATATATATATATTAGATTTGGTTGACGTTCATGCAGTTAGTATGAAAAAAAAACCTACAAAAAAAAAACGGAAAAACGTTAAACAGCCGTCGTTGTTGTTGACGTTGAATTTGTTTCTTATTAAACCGTGCCGTTCCGTACCGTGCCGTGCCATGCCATGTTAGTATTTTGTTATTATTGTTATTGGTGTAGCACTCGCACTCGCTGTTGTTGTTGTTGTACAATTTTTGGAGATTTATATCTTATTTGGAGTTGCAGTCAGTCAGACCGCCAGTCATTCATTCATTTTCCATTTACGAGTGTCATTTTAATGTCTGTGTTTTCCGTCGATCGTTCGCTCGTTCGTTCGTTTTTTTCTCCTTTGATTTTATTGCCCGCCAAGTCAAAATGTTAAATAATTCTTTATTATATCAAATTATGATTATCTTAATATCAGACGGAGTGTGTGTGTGTATGTGTGTTTGTCTGTATGTTTAATGTGGGAAAATATTCACGTTTCTGGGCAACTGTCGGCATAACTCTATCTATGGCACTCAATCTATCTTTCGTCATTGCGGAATTTGCTGAATTTATCGAACCGAAATAATATCCATCAAATCGTTAAAATGCCTCAAAGTGTCGTCAGAGTGCTTAGAGTGGACAGATACTAAAAAAGGATTAGACAAGAAAATATGATAGCTCGGGATAAAGGGGAAATTTCAAACCTGAAGAGAAAAGTCCATGCCACAGGGCTCTAGCCTCAATGGAAAGCCAAAAAAAAACTATTAAAAGACATCGTGGGAAGCCCCTCGACTGACGAGAAAGCCGACTATTCCGTCCATTGTGGTTCCCTTAAGTAGAAATGAAGGAGAAAATAATAGAGGCAGATTGTACTGTGCTGAAGATAAGAAAACAAGAGAGAGTTTAGTAGCACAGTGTTTTTTTTGACTTTGCTAAACCCGACTCAATGAATTCGTCAAGGCATTTAAATGGAGCTTTCGCTAGTTCGTTGAGGTCGTCGAAGATATACTGGCTGATACGATACTTGGAGTTCTTTCCACGAGCATAGCAGGTGCTATGATTTTTTGCTAATATGATTTTTATTGATTTTATTGACCAAGCTCAGAAAATCCAAATTTTTTGCAAAAAACCGATTTGTGACACCTCTAAGCCTTTTCCAAAAAAACTGAAACAATTCCCAAAAATACTTTACACCATAAGCTACCAAACCAGGTTGAGCTAAACAAATTTTTTGGTTTTGGACATCCTAATGTCCAGACATCCTAATGTCCAGTGATGAATCCTGTCTGAATACTAACTGTCTGTTTCACGATGTCGATCGAATGTGTTTTCCTCTCGTCGATCGAAAACGTAATCGTTTTAATACAAGTTTTGATTTCTGTATATCGAAAGATGAGGCACGTTTGATCAACATCGTGAAACAGGCAGTAAATATAAGTGAAAGAAGTTCTTTCAAAAAGACCCTGCAGTATTTTCTGTTTTTAAGTTCCGCAAATTGGAATTTGCTCGTCCTGCGTCGCGGTTTCATGTCCTGGCACACGCGTCAGCTAATTGAATCGTTAACTTTTATGTTTGTATGTCCTGGTACCCAGCAGAGCGTGATTTCGTGGGTAAAGTACACAAATCAGTCATAAATAACACACAAATGGTCCAGGAATGAATTAAAATCAAGGAGGGCTTTTAATTATGTTCCAATGCTGGTGTCAACTAATAAACAGAACAACTTATAATACGTAGTTGTTCTCCGGAAACCCTATCTTTAACCCCTATCTTTACTCAGAATCGAATTCCCTAGGCGAAAAGTCTGTGACTTTTGATCTAGTTAACATTTTTGAGTTCTTTAAGAAAATATGCTGTAGGCAAAAAGTTAGCGCATTATTAACATTAAATATCGGACAAAGGGATATATTTAATAAAATATTCCCAAAGCTGACTATTCGTATTTTTCGATTTTAGCGGTGAAAATATTTTCTATAATTTTTGTTAATGATTTAGCAAAAAAAAAAAAACTTTTTTCATATTTTCAGATTTTGAAATTTGATGAATATCAAATTCTAATCATGTGGTATATATCAGCAATACTGGGAAAATTATAAAAGTTTTCTTTGGAAAATTGTTAATTTTCAATATCTCAGAACAGCTGATAGAAAGACATCCGTCCGCCCACCTGTCTTTCCCAACAGCCTTTACGGAATATTGAAAAATTAACAATTTTCCAAAGAAATATAAAACAAAGTTACTCCGTATCACAGAAATATCACTCGTTTAGTTAAATGACAACAGTACACACATGTGGACATGAGTGAGTGAACATTCACCAACACCAGCATCACAAGCACACCAGCGCTACAGAGACACAAGACAAAATGCTATATTTGTTAAACAGAAAAATACGATTTTTCCCAAACCTACCGTTTGTTTTGTCTGTCTGGGTTTTTTTTTCTGCAATATTTTTGGATTGGCAATAAATACAACTTAGTGTGGTGTAAAGTCACTATCATAGTTGAAGTTGAAGTCGTAGTCAACTTCAAGTCGCAGTTGCAGTTAGACTATGTTGCTACAAATGACGCATTATACGCATGGGGAGTGGAGTGTGGCGAGCGAGTGAGCGTGTGCTTTTTCCTAAACTCCACAATAGAAAAAGCGGTGTATTATGTTAATCATAGCGTTTGCAATGAACATGAAATTAATGTTTTTTGGGATAGCCAGTATTGGGAAGGCTGTCAAAGACTTCAGGAATGTAATTTAGTTGGCACCGAAAACTTTGGTGACTCTTATAGGCAACTCCCGAAATCTCCAAGTCGATTTCTTCTAGATTCTGGAAAAAACTTTAATTACTTTTCGCCTTAGCTTTCCGATGATGTCAATGTTAAGAAGTATGTGTATGTGTGTTCACTGTTGTTGTTTTATTAACTTCGGCTTTTTCCAATATCTTCTCCATCTGGATGTTGAAGAAGTTGCTCGAAAAAAGGTGTCACCCTGTCGAAGATCTCTTATAGTAGTGAATAGTGACCTCTAACTTCATGTTTTTACTAAAGACCTATTGAAACTCTGTGTCATTCCACAAAAGCGTACAAGTATTGATGGAATTTTATATGAAGACATGGCTTGAACTAATTCTTCTTATTTCGGCGTATCGAAGACAGCTTCGTAGTCGATGGATATTCTGGCGAATTGTGAAGATTTGGTTAATTTACAGCTGATTTATTCGACCGGATGTCAGAAATCCTAGTTTTATACAGGGTTCTCCAACAAGAGGTGTTATTTTGGTATTAAAAGAAAAATGAAATTTTTTGAGATAAAAGATCGGATTTTTATTTCATAATAAAGAGGAAGGTATGCCGTTAATAATGAAAAACAACATCAGCCAAATGGCCACAATGACCACGCTTACAGGAACATATTCCTTTCATGAAATTTTCCAAAACCAAATCGCAAAGTGGCTGCCCTATGTCCTCAATAGTCTCACGAATTCTATCTTTGAGGTCTTGAATGGACGCTGAGCTGTTGGAGTAGACTTTATTTTTCACGTGGCGCCAAAGTAAGAAGTTGCAAGGTGTTAAATCACAAGAATTCGGTGGCCAATTGTGATCACCTCTTCGATAGATAACACGGTCCGGAGACTTTTCTCGTAAAAGAGCAATGGCTTCGTTGCTTGTGTGGCACGTAGCGCCGTCTTGTGGACATAAATCGTGGTCCACATCAATATAATCCAACTCCAACCATAAAAAATCTTGAATCATATCAACGGACCATAAACCGCACCAAGCGGACCATAAATCAAACGTTGAGGATGGAGAGGCTTCTCAACAATAACTTTTGGGTTTTCTGAACTCCAGAATTTTTCTTGTTGACGTAGCCAGTGGTAGTAGGTGGAAATTGGCCTCATCAGTCAAGATCATATTTCGGTGGAATTCCGGATCATTTTCATGCATTTCAAGGACCCAATCTGCAAAGACACGACGTTGTTTGTGATCGGCCGTCTTGAGTTCTTGTGTTAACAGAACTTTATAACCACCAATTTCTGTATTGCGGTCCGACAAAGTGCTTCAAGACGACCCAAAAATGCTCTCCGATTTGTATGAGAAAAGCGTAAAATATTATCACTGATGCGTAGATAGTTCAAGAGGAAAAGATGACTTTTTTACTCCTTTAACGTTAAACCAACTCTTTCTATTGCATTTTATAGTTTTGGGCTAACAAAACAAATCTTGATGTTTGAGTTAGTGGAATCGTCATTGTATTTTTTATTGTATAACTATGGAGAAGGAAATTCTGTTAGATATTAGGAAATACTCACTAAAGGCAGTTCAGACTTTTCTGATTTATTTACTCATAAACATTGAGAAGAATGGACAAAAGTTCATATACAAAACCGAATTATTGTTAACCGGTATCTATCCGCATAGGTACGAGTAGCAAATATTGAATTGAGAAACTCAATTTAAAAATTCCCATTTAAGTCCCATTTTTTACACTTAAGCAAAAAGGGCATTTCCAATGACTGAAATTCCATTCGTAAAAAGTTTCAAATTTTTGAAAGATAAATTAGGGTACCTACAATTCGATCAGACCGTCAGTGGCACTACATAGACAGGCTTTGTTTTTTTTTTTTTATTATTATTATTTTTTTGCTGTGGCCAACAACAAATCATCGAAAAAGGAGTCAACTCATAATAGCATTAGTAAATAGTTTCAAATGGTTTGGTTTGGCTCCAAGACGCACGAACAGTGTAAAGTGTTGAGAGCTTAAAACTGACATGAATATTTTAATATTTCTGGATTTCATCGGCAGACAGACAGACAGACAAACAGACATATGGTATCCATATACAACGAAATAAAAGTTGTTATTTCCTTTTAAAGGTCGTTTCTGTGATTCGATGTTTGTGGCCATTGTCCATGCCGTTGTTTGATTGTGGCAACAGCAGACGAAGAAGAAAAAAAAACAAAAACAAAAGTTTTAAAGCTGTAATTATATTATTACTTCAATAACAATTTTCAACATAAGTTTTGTGATATATACAATGACGAAAACGATGATGATGATGCTGAGATGGAGACGGAGACTGTCGATGATGATCATCATCATCTGCATCAGAATAACGATGACGATGACGACAACAACATAAAGATGATGTATCACTCACTCAGTTAAGACAGCCAGCCATCGCTCTATGCACGGCTACTGCCAGTACGTGCCCCTTATAAAACAGAAACAGATGGACCAACCAGCAAGCGTACAACCAGACGGGACGCAACGCGACGCTACGTTTACCTTAGTGGCACTCAGTCGGCAACACTCCGGCTATGGCAAGACCTAAACTTCACATATGGTTTTTTTTCTGAACTCGATGTTTGTTGCTTCTGTTGGCCAACACATATTGCATGGCGTTGTTGTTCTTGTTGCTGTAGTTTTTATGTTTTTGGTGTTGGGTGGCATGATGGACAACATCAGTTTTGATGCCCGCGTATTGGCCACAATAAGAAAAACGTTCGCCGGCAACTGCCTTCGTTCGACAGGCGGACAGACGGAGCGTCAGAGATTGTGTTGTGTGATTTTACAGTTGATAGCATTTTACGTTTTATGTTTAATTGAATTAAAAGAAAATATGGTATGTTAGCTTTTTCCTCTTCTTCTTCGGCATCATAATGTGCAGCCATATTCCCCCCTTCGCAAACATTATTTAATAAGTTTATTGCAAACCATTAAAATCGATTTTTTATGTTTTATTTATCATTTGATTTCGTTTCGTTTTTTTCTTATTCGTTATTTTCCTTTGTTTTTCTGTTCACTTTCAGCTTAAAGTTATGATTTTGGATAAAAACGATAGTCCTCCCGTCTTTCGTGATTTGCCATTGTCATTCAATGTTAGCGAAGATTTGACAGCTGGCCATCTGATTGCCACCATACGTGCCACGGATCCCGACACTTTGGGCTCTTTGACATTTTCTCTAATGGGCGGTGATAATGGCAAGTTTTTATTGGAACCCGACACTGGAAAGCTACGTCTAAAGGATGCCTTGGATCGCGAACTAAAGGAAAACTATAAATTACATGTCCGCGTGAGCGATGGCGTCCAATACACGGATACAATTGTGGAAATTGAGGTGAGTAATTTGCATAATTTGGTAGTTACATTTAATAACAAAAGAATAGCGATACTGGCTGAAATATTGATTGTCGCAGAATATTAACTCAAACATGTGTGTGTTTATCGGTATTAATCAAAATTGGTATTAGTGGTGATATCCTCCCATAAATATCTGGAAGAATTATTACTTAGTCCGCAGTTATGTACGATAAGCTCTGTATGCTTACTTACTTGTTTCCCTTAATATTCCATGAAGGGACAGAGGGGGAACTTCTCTCGAATCAGTGAGCTGTGTACAAAATAATTTGTATACTCACTGACCGGGACCTACTGTTTAAAGCCGGCTCCGAACCGGCTAATGCTTTTCTAGAGAAGTTTTACATGGCTTAGAGATTGCTCTCTTACTCGTGACGTCGCCAACATTTACGAGGTGGAAACAGCCGCTGAAAAATGTTTGATGGTCTTACCCGGTTTTGAACTCGGGTTCTTCTGTGTGATAGTCGCACACACTACCCACCACACCACGGCCTTCCACACTATTTAAATCCGTATATATTATTTCCACGACATGCTTACTTGAGTTGTCTCTACAAGCTGTTGTTGGTCTTGGCCTGCCTGCCGAATAAGATTCGTTAATGTATCCAGCACCATCTTTAGATTTTTAAAAATTTATAAAGTTTATATTTTTAAAAAGTATATATTAACTAGTAAGTTGTAATGCGCCTATGGCGCCCGTTAATTTGCTTGAGAAAGTATTTGTTACTTAATTTTAAAAATTTTGTAAAAAATATGTTGAGAAAACTATTTTGTAAAAAAAAATTTCGAAAAAAAATAAAATTTGTGAAAAAAAAATGTTTGTTGAAAAAAAAAATTTTGTTGAAAAAAAAAATTTTGTGGAAAAAAAAAATTTTTTTTAAAAAAAAAATTTGGAAAAAAATAGTTTCTTGAAAAAAAAAAATTTGGAAAAAAATAGTTTCTTGAAAAAAAAAATTTGGAAAAAAAAAAATTTTGTAAAAAAAAAAATTTTGGTAAAAAAAAAATTTGGGGAAAACACAATTTCTGTACAAAAAAAATATTATTTTTTTATTATTATTATTTATAGAATTATTATAGAATGCCTATTTAAATTCCTACGTACTGCGTGACAGAGTCAGTGAATCAGTGAATGAGTGTCGAGGGTAAATATATATTAAGATATTTTGAGTCATTCCACATATTAGTACTGCAATTACATTTTTAACCCATATGGATGAGAAGAGCTTTGACAGCGAATCCAAATCTTTTGCAGTTACATCGCCGTTAAACCATCCATCAAAGTCTATGTTAGTAAACATTAAACTTTGACCTATTATCGCCATCAGCACTTCCAAATATTAAATTTCTTTTAACTTTATAACCACCGCCAAAAAGGTCATAACTTCAAAATACCATCGGATTTTTATTTCCTGCATATTATCGGCCAATGGTAATAAAATTATTATTTTTATTGCACTTCAACTGTTGAATATTTTCATTGTCGTCTTTTCAGCCCCTCTAAATACTCGTATGGATGAACATTTCATTAAACGAAGTACAAAGTGTGAATAATGTGACCTTAATAAATTCATTTAAAGCTTTATTTAAATAGCTGGCCAAGATGGCTAAAGCGCAAAGTAAAAAACAAGGAAATCGGCTAAAAATGCTGTTAATACGTACAACAAAATACCCATCAAAACAATGACGAACAAATAACACACAGTCACTGAGAAACAGAGCCGGGGCAGCGTAGGGTTGACGGTTGAGAAACACATCCCAGACGAACCAAGGGAAACGTTCGTGTGGTATTGGGAATTGTAACAATATATTTCAATTTTCGGTTTTCCTTAGTTAGTGATTATTTCTGAGAATAATAGTTTTTGCTGGATATCATGAGCATAGACGGATTCAAAACATGGTCGCTATAAGACTCATGTCATCTCAGCGACAAAAATTCGGACCCACAATTAACACGGCTTCGCTTTTCCAGGTAAATTTAATTAGGAACTGTTGTATGCCTAAACTGTTTGCTCTGCCACATTTAAGGTGTTGTCGTTTCTATGCCGGGATTTTTGTGCTTTGTTATAATGTCAGTAAGGACGGTAGTCAACATAGTGCAGTATAAAATTGATTTAAACCCCCGCATATCTTGTCTGTGTATATTTTACTTACTTTCCTTAACATTCCTGGGTGAAACAGATAACGATCTTGTCCTAAATCTTTTGTCTGTAGATGATATAAGTTTTATACTCACTTTTTCTACGGTTTAGAGTTTAGGGTCTCTCTAGTAAAGTCGCCCGCGTTTTAGAGATGAAAAATGGTAGCAGGTCTTACCAAGGTACGAGCCAGGGATTGTTGTGTAATAGTCCCATACTCCGCCTATAACACCATGGCCGCCCATTCTATCCTGTTTAACCCTTAACCATGAGTTTCAACCAAAAATATCTACATAATTTACCCAGTTTTTATACAAATTAGTAAATTATTAGTTATTTTGGCACAGGACTGCACTATTCGCCAAATGTACTTACTTGCTTGTTTCCCCTAAACATTTCATGAAGGAACAGAGGGGGATCTTTCCTTGAATCAATGAGATGTGTACGATATAATTTGTATACTCACAGACCGGGACCTGGTGTTTACAGCCGACTCCGAACCGACTAATGCTTTTCTAGAGAAGTTTTACATGGCTTGGAGATTACTCTCTTACTCGTAAAGTCGACAGGATTTACGATGTGGAAGTAGTCGCTGAAAATGGTTGATGGTCTCACTCAGTTTCGAACCTGGCTTCTGCTGTGTGGTAGTGGCACACACTACCTACCACACCAAATATAGCCCATCCTAAAAGTTGACCAGGTTGGCTGTCTATTGCGACACAGCCAATAGTTTGTTGTATCCTATAGGGTACACCGGGCATTTAAGGGTTACATCGCCATTGCATAAAAATATCTCTTAAATAGTCCAATGTTGACAACTTGTTGCTAACATTTTCAAATTTCTTTGTCAATTCAATTATTGAAGAAATCTGCCACATGTTGAAGAACTTACCGCATCGTCATCTCTGGCAGCCAAAGGAACCACCACCGAACGGATGCTGGTGAAAACACTTCGTACATTAATGCATGCTTCATTTTAAACAGAAAAATCACATAAATTTCAATTTGGTTTCATGTTGTATTTATGGTGTTAAAAATTGTTTTGAAGCTCTTCTTGTTGCGCCGCCACCAGCTTCTTCTCTAGGCGATGGTCGGCGATTGCTGGCCACAGACCAAGTCAAATTATACAAATTTTGCTTTTGAAATCTTTATAAGAGTGTGTCACATCGCACACACACACTCATACACTCTTTCGTTCGTTCGTTTGCTACTCAATAAGAAGAAGAACAAGCTAAGCAAAATCCTTTAATTTTATACGGTTGTTTTTTTTTTTTGTTCTCTCCTTCGACTACGGTTTAATATGTAAACTATACAAAAGACCTTGAAAAGATGCCTATACGACATCTTTAGCATCAAAAACCACAACAACAGCCAGCCAGAACATCAGCAGCAGTTCCAAAAGGAATATGAGTATTAAGAAATGTATATATGTATACCTACATGGGTATGACTCCATGTATATTCTACGTCTATATAGGGAATATCCTCAAAAAATTAAAAATAATAAACTATCGGAATGATGGCAAATGAAAAAGGTGATGTCCGTCCATTCAGACCGTCCGTCCATTGGTATGGCATGGCATGGCATGTCTGTCTTTCCGTAGTCCGTCCGCCTGTTCAACTTGTATGTTTAACACTTATGAATCATGCCGAGTGTTTGTATGTTATTTTTTTTATTTTTATTTTTGTTTTTTTTTTTTGTACGGTATGACAGTCACCGTATTGCGGAGCTACATATAAACATGCTTATCCTGGGTATATTCCAGATATTCCTCTGAATGCGTGAATGTGTGTGTGCGTGTGTGTGTGTCTGTTGGGGTACTAAGTGGACATGTTATAAACACTTCAGTTGGCATCAGCATCAGCATAAATGTACTTACGTTTGGCTGTTGGTATATGTAGCCGTATGTATTCGGGACACTATTTTACGGTATAGCATAACATTACCGAAACCATGACATGTTGAACACAAAAACGAGAATAAGACCAAACGCACACACACACACACATACATTTCTAAAAAGTCAGTGAAACAAAAAACAAACGATAACTTCATCCAGACCGACACAATGAAGAGCTACACATCAATTGTTAGTGAGTTTTTTTGGGTAAACGAAATTTTGAAAATAACTCATGGTTGAATTCTAACATTTGAATTTCATATGTCCGACAAAAATAACAACCATCCGTATTTCCTTTAAGATTCCATGAAGGAACAGACAGAGAACTTCTCTCACATAATTGGTAAACGCATTGTCCCTTGGTCGTTCAAACATGTATAACACTGGTAGGTTATAAGGGTATTAAATCTTCAAACCAATCATCACAATTAAACCAATTCATCACTTTTTACCAATATCTGATGTCACATGTGAGGCCAATTGCCTGGGGGCTATCTTAAAAAATTGAGATGTGCCAATTTTATTAGAATTAGCCACTTTGTATTATTATTCTCCACAACTTTCCATTAGGTAACAAACGGGCAAACTTCTCTCAAATCACTAAGCTCTGATCTTCTCCCAGTCTTTAAAGACCCAATAAATGAGAAAAATGGGTTTCAATTAAAGCTGAGTTTTTGAGTGATCAGTCAAAATAATCCACAATTTTGGCTGTGGACGTGGCAACACTAGCACATTTATCCGGAAACCTATTTATTATTTATTTATTAATTACAATACAAAGTAAATTTATATTCTAATTGTTGGGTCCAAGGGTAAACCGGGTGACAAAGACCATTTGGCTTGATTTTTGCAGCGACAGACCGAAGCCTCTGGTGGGAATCGAACCCACAACCCCCACGCTACCAACTCGCCTACCGGGGCGCTTATCAGAAAACATATGTTTTCGGTGAATAATTAAAATAACATTAAACGTTTGTAGTCGATTTCGGAGGAAAGAAATGTGGCATGTAATCGATTGGCAAAGATTTGAATGAACACCAGAGGCTTGAAAAAGATTTCGGAGCGAGTTTAACTGCAGCACTCACATCGGTTTTGGACACATACAATTTTTAGAAAAAATATAGGAAAAAAAAAGAGGCTGAAAAATTAAATTGTATGAAACTGGTGGTATTACGAAACCAATTACTTACTTACTTATTTTCCCTTAACATTCCATGAAGGAACAGACGGGGAACGTCTCACGAATCAGTGAGCTGTGTACGATATAATTTGTAAACTCACTGACCGGGACCTACTGTTTAAAGCCGGCTCTGAACCGGCTAATGCTTTTCTAGTTAAGTTTTACATGGCTTAGTGATTGGTCTCTTACTCGTAAAGTCGCCAACATTTACGAGGTGGAAACAGCCGCCGAAAATGGTTGATGGTCTTTCCCGGTTTCGAACTCGAACTGTCAAATAAATGAAGTGCCTACTGTTTAAAGTCGGTTCCGAACGGCTGATTATTTTTCTTCATAAGCTTAGATAAACTTTTCATTGGCGTAGAGATAACTCTCCTACACGTATTAACTCCAATGATACAACTTAAGAGCTTTCCTCTTTCATATTCCAATTTCGGGATTTACTTTCTATTTCTATGGCATACTTATTTCCCTTGACCTTCCATAAAGAAACAGACGGGGAACTTCTCTCCAATCAGTGAGCTGTGTTCTGTGGACGACATAATTTCTATACTCTCTAATCGGGACCGACTGTTTAAAGCCGTCTGCCAAAGGCTAGAGATTAGAGATTACTCTCTCACTCATAAAGTCTCAGGCATTTACCAGGATTACGAAACGGCCGCTGAAAAATGTTTTTGATGGTCTTTCCAGGATCCGAATCTGGGTTTCCTGTGTTAGTGAGCGACACGGCCGATAACAATTGAAGACTAGCTATTGTCGGAAGACAAATATTACTTTAAAAACTCAAAGTGAAAAATGTTTTAAATTAAAAATGTTCCTGTATTGACAAACAAAGTCTTGACATCTATTAAAACTGAATTTATTTACCTCTCGTCTACTTTTTTTTTCGCCTTCTAAAGTCAAATTGTTCGTCTATTTTAGTTGTTATTAGCTCAACTGGTTTACAAAAAATTGATTCATCGAATTGATTCATCTCAGTAACAATTGTAATGAGTTTAGCTGGGAAATACCAGTTTCACCTTTTACTAGTTGGAGATTATATTTCAACCGGTAGGACTTTTTCTATTAGTATTTAGGAGTAGAAATATTAATTTCTTTAGTTGCAAAGCCAATTAAAGAAATATCAGTCATATCATGAAACACTTCTATTTTTTTTAAGTTTCGGTACTCCTGGTTTCGGTACTCCATTGAAACAGGCGGCATAAGTTGCACTCTCATTCAAAGAGAATCCTTTTCGGCTACAAGGACGTTACATACACTACCACAAGTTTAACAACTTTGTAGCACAATGTGGCCTCTTCTTTATGTTGCAAAAAAAAAAAAAATTTTGTTCTTTTTTTTGTGAACAACTCAAAGTTTTTCGTAAAGTGTTATTTGTAGGTTGAGTCCTTCTCAGTATACCACCACCACAAGGAACAGGAAAAAAATTCTACACCTCAAAACAGAGAGTAAGTAGATGTTTGTATCCCTGTGTGTGTGTGTGAGTTTGGGGCATTTTGTAATCCATATTCCGATGTTATCACTGAAAAGCATCTTTACTTTATTTGAACGTTCGGTGCTGATGTTGCTGTGGCTTTTTTGCCAACAGCCATCTCTCGAGTTAAGGCACAAAGCCACACAAACAAAACCAACCAAAAGAAAAAAAACGTCTGATCAGTCGACCAAGCAAAGAGTTGATTTTTATATTAAATACGGCCTTTTTACGTTTCTGCTGCCACAAGGAGCAAAAAAAAATGTGTCCATAATGTTTTGTGTTCGTCTTTTGCTAGTAGGGGGCGCAAAAATTGGTAGTTGTTGCTGTTGTTGATGGTGGTGGTGGCGGCAATGGTGTTGCTGTGTGCAACACCAGCAACAAAAATCATTATAATGAAATATATACATACGGACGCATACATGTCTGTATGTTCATATGAAAAGGGAAGCGCATTGAAGTAATCATTGAGGCGTTTTTATTTAACACGTTGCAAGCGATCAAATTACCACACACACAAAAAAACAACAAAAAGTAAAGTAAAATAAAGACCGTTGATGACGGAGACGAAGGCTGACACTGGTAGAAACGGGGACAGAGCTTAGCTCACATGAGGTGAAAATATCAACAAAAAAAAAATATTTGTTAAGGATATATGAGAAATAGTTGGCTAAGGCATTGACAGTTAGAAACGTTTTTAAGGCAAACTGTAGAATCTGAGAGCGAAATATCAGGAAGAAAATAAAGGCGGCAAAGGGTGTCATTAAAGGGTTTTCCTGTTTGTTGGTAAAAAACGACAGTCAAAGTATGCTAAGGCAATGACAGTTAGAACGATTTTTATAGGCCAGTCCTAGAATGCGAGATGTAAATGAGGAGGAAGATAATAAAGCAGAGAAAGAGTGTCATTAAAGGGTTTTCTTAGTTTTGCCTATGTTGGTAACATTATGGAAGCGATTTGATAGTTCCGATTTGAAAATTCTGATCTCAATCTGTTTCTTAAATTTAACATTTTCATCTATAGATGGATAGCAATGAGAAACATCTAAATCGTTTATTACAAACAGCAATAGTGGCTCGTAACTTATCTTCTTTGCCCTCAGTGTCACAAAGATTACCTTCACTTTGTATATTACCCCTTGGCCGCAGCAAAAAAAAAAAAAAAAAAAAAAAAAAAAAAAAAAAAAAAAAAAAAAAAAAAAAAAAAAAAAAAAAAAAACATCACAAGCCTTAGTATTAATTCCCTTGCCACACCGCACCACTGGGGACTAAATGCTTTTGCCGTAGTTATGGTAACTTATTCATAAACACACATACACACACATGGCAAAACTGAAAGAATCTAAAATATTTAAACTATAACCAAATTGGTGATTTATTTATGGCCATAAAGCAGCAAAAACCAAAAAATAAATAAAATACTGCACAAAAAAACCACACATCTCAGCTTTGGCTGCCGTCACTAAAGCTCAGCTTAATGGCGTTATTTGTAAAATGATAATAAAAAAATCATTTGTAAAATGTTTCTGGGTTTTTTTTTTGGTTTTCTACTTCTCCGTACCACTTTACAGTCACTTTTAAGCCCAGTTTGAAGAGGACAACTGAAAATAGTAACAGAAACAGCAAAAGGTTGAGGTTGCCGTTTTGTGAAGGGAACTCTACGAATGAGATACAAATAAAGAGGATAAGAAATACAAAAAAAAAAAATCCAGCATAATTGTAATGAAAATTTATGCGGTATCGACTATAAAAGGTCAACAATAGGTTTTGTTTGGAAATTGATAAAAAAAAAACATACATAAATATGTATATAATATCCACACACACACACACAGAGTGGCCTACAACTCTATGAATGAATGGAATGGAAATATTTGCGAAATATTTTTGGTAAACTATAATCGATGTCCAGTAGCGAGTACAACTGTGGACTTTATTCGAACAGGAGTTTGAGATATGGTGCTTATTGCCAAAAAATAGTTCAATAATGAAATTCGACTATAAATCAATATCAACAGCGTTCGCTTCCCATTACAAAATGAAGCGCCGTGAATCCCACTGGCGCCTTTACCATTCAACGCTCAACCCAACACTTTGTAATGGTGATGTTTCAATTCCGTCGGTACCAATTTGAATAATGTTATATTGAATGCACTTCCGGTATGGCAAAAGGTCCGCGCATCTTCCTGATATCCTTTACTTGCTAGAGAGACTTTAAAACCAACTACACGGAGTAACGGAGAGAAGAATCCGATCATATTGCGTAGCCAGACATTACATTCAGTTTACTGTTAAAAAATAAAATACTCAAGATTTTTCCAGAAATCCGAGCATCGTCAACATATATGGAGATACAGGCAGTATTGCCAACTATAATGTGGAAAAATCGGTTCTCTGAGAAATTTCCCCTATACAAAATGCCATAACTCATGAAATGGCAAATGACCCAATTTTGGAATAATTTGGATAATGAAACATCAAAGACTTGTCAAATGATAACATTTTAGGAACATCTTTGGCAATGATAATTGCCGCTAGAAAATTGGAAATTAGCCGCAAACCACAGTGAAAAAAAGCCATGAAACCCTTCCCGCTAGAAAATAGGAAATTAGCCGCAAACTACAGAGGAAAAAAGGAACGAAACTTTGGATTTTGCCGTATGAAAAATGAGCCTACAATAAAACGTGTGCCAACACGTATATGAAAATTGGTATCACAACAATTTAGATTTACTTTTTTCAAGTTTTGAATTTGGGGTCATTTTTCATTATGCAAAATAGGACTAAAACAAATAAGGAATAGATTGAAAAATTTTAAAAAATTGGGGTTTTTTTTATTAATTAAAAATTTACCCAAATAAGAAGAGGAAAAATTGCCACCAATTTTCGCATTGTTCAATAGTATAATTTTGGAACGTTTTCCAATTTTCTTTGAGGCCGTTCTTAAGCAAACACAATGCTGGAAACCTTTTTAAACAATTCTATTTTTTTCAAAGAATAGAAATAATCAATGAACTCGACTAACAGATACAAAACAGTATGAAGAATATAGGATATAATAGAATATAACACATAAACAAAATTAAAAAATAATTGTATATTTTATATCTGTGTAAATAATTTCCAAAGTGGCGGACAGCCAGGGCTGTGGAGTCGAGCAAAAATTGGTCGACTCCGACTTCAGTCAACAACATTTCCCAAAATATTACTTCCATCCACTATTCCTTTACTCGAACTCACACTCTGGTGTGTTTGTATCCAAAAGACATTCATTCTATCGGAAATATTTCAAATTCTTAAAAATTTTAATTTAATTTATTTATTTTATGGAAATGTAAGTAAATAATCCGAGTTTTATTTACTACATTTCCATTTCGGTGTCGAGTAACTTTTTTCGACTCCAGACACCGACTCCACACCCCTGTTTCAGACAGGGACACACATTAAACGCAGTATTCGCCTAGACACATTTAATATGGCTTTATATATTAATCTCTCATTTATAAAGCCGTAGGAATTTGGCAAACTGGAATGGCCTATGAACAACCTGGTTTATTGTGTGATTGTCTCATAACTATAAAATACTGTCACCCATAGGCCAGGCACTATCTCACAGTGAGATCTATAAAAAATATTAAATCTAGGAAAATGACAACGAGACTGATCACACAGATAAATAGGCTCTATGAAAAATGCCCCCGAAAAAAATTAAGAATGTCCGAAATGAGGAATTCCCCAAAATAAACGAAAAATCCCCCCAAAAGTCCAACATGAAAATTTTCCCCAAACAATTTATGAAAAATTAACCAATGCAAAATCCCCCAATGTTATGAAAAAAAAAATTATAAAAAAATCGAGATATAGGATTGATATCTGTTATGAAAGTATTCCAAAAAAAAAACCCGAAAAATTACCTTAAAATAAAAAATTGGCGAATTTTTCATTTTCCATTTTAAGAAAACAAAAAATTAAATGTTACCAAAAAATTATGAAAAACTCGCCAATTTTTTCTGGGGGATTTTTCATAATGAAAAATTTCCCAATTTTTTTTTGGAGATTTTTCATAATGAAAATTTTCCCAAATTTTTTTGGGGATTTTTCAGAAGTAGGTGAGCATAGATAGTCCACGATTGAGCCTAAATGGCAAATTTACACTTCAAATAATAACTCCTATAGAAAATATTCGTGAAAAATAAAACGGGTGAACAGAAATATACATGTTTTATAAAGATCCACCATCTAACGTTTTTTTTTCATGTTGAACGAATTTTTGTTTACAAAAATTGAAGAGGAGGATATTGGCAACATTTTGTTTCAAGAGGACTACGTGCCACACAGCCGCAGAGCTGATGTCGTTAGGCTACTGCATGGCCAGCCGAGGCAGCCATTTGAATGATTGTACTTTCAAATAAAAAAAGAAATTTGAGAAAATATGCAGTAGCTTTTTTGTAGAATTTTCTCAAAAAAAAAGAAGTTATTTGGCTGACCCAGTAGAAAGCATTTAATTCTTCAATTCAAACATTGAATATATCACTTTATTTTGTATATTATGTCTGTTTTTAAGTCATTTTTGTCAACAATAACCCCTTTCCTGGCCAGAAGTTAGATAGATTTGTGTTTCCGGCCCGAAGGACCAAATGTTGAACTGAGATGAGCTATTTGAGGAATTCAGGAAGGGATTTAGCTATTCCCTTGTCTATACTGGGCAAGGAAGTATCAACTTTTTGAAAAATGCATCTACAGTTGGTCAAATAATAAAAATGTCTTGTATTTTCTGTTTTAGATAAAATCCTGCCTTATCACGCCAAACACATCATGTCTTTTATATTACAAAAAAATTAATTTTCTTTTATTTGAAGAAAAAACACTTGAAGTATTTCAATGTTGTTTTTGGGTTTCTCCAAAATAATTGATCAAATAGAAAAAAAATAAAGGAAATTGGCGCAAGCAAAAATCCTACGTCGGGATCCAAAATCGATCGTGTATAACCAAGGAGACAACCAAGGCAAACAAAAGATTTTTTTTAATTTGTCCATATAATATCAAATCGGCTGCATATTATAAATGGGCGACGCTCAAAATATAATTCAATCGGGCAAAAGTCTATAACTTTTTCTCTGGTAAAAATGTTTAAGTTCTGTAGAAAATATGTGTTAGGCAAGAAGTGATTATGTGGATTATATTAAGGCATAAATATTAAAAATCGCATAATTGCATTTTTTTTTTATAAATATTTACAAAGTTGGCCACATTTTGTGTTTTTTGACTTTAGAATTTATGTTTTTTTTTACATATTTTGACTGCGCATTAAAAATTAAGTTTTTTTCCATATTACAAATTTTCATATTCGGAAATTTGAAGAAAAATAATAATTAAGAGCTTTGGCACTAATTTCGATTTGTTTACTGTGTGACTTGTTGCTTTTATTATGACGCCAACATTTTATTCGTCAATATTGTTCAATATTTTAAACTTCAACACCATGTATGTCGTTGGACTGCTATAATTATGTGGCATGCGTACTCTGATGTACCAGAATTTAGATAAGTTTTTGCAGACAATCGATATGCTAACAACACAACCAACAACACCCAGTCTAACGTTGCAAGATATATTAGACCACAGGTCGTAAAACCTTCAGCCACTTGTAATTAGATAAGCACCTTATATGCAATTCTACGACGGCTCAGACGTGCCCGTATTAAACTTGCAGGGATAATGGGTTTCTTTTATCTGACAAAGAAATCGCTGATTTGTAAACGACTTATTTTAGCTGATTTCCTTTGTATGACTCACACAATGGATGTAAATGTGTGGTAAAATACAAAAAAAAAAAACAAAATCTGGAAAAATATTTAAAATTTATGAAAACCAAACCCTTTGCCAGTGCATTTAACTACTAAAACAGCAAAACAAAACCAAATAACCAACAATATTAACATAACAACAAAAACTGTCTAGTTCTGAGTTCGTGTATGCGTTCTTTTGTTGTTGTTGTTGCTTTGCAAAAAACCCTTGGTATTCTGGGCCTCAACTGCAGAAGAAAAAAAAAAATCGTTGTTTTTTTTTGTGCTCAAAATGCTTTTTTGTTCAATGTTTTGTTAACACTTTTTCTTTTGTTCGACTTTGAGAAGTAAATATGTTTGTTGTTGTTGTTGTTGTGCTGTTGTGTCGCTTTATAACTCAACTGAAAGACAAGACTTCCACCACCAGACAAGTCTCAACAATGTCTGGCAGACGCATGCGTGACATGAATACAAAATGACAGCTGTTTCCACCTTTTTTTCTTATGCTTCTGATCATTCAGAACGGAGTTCATTTTTCTGCAAACACACACACACACATACAAGAACAACCACACAGCGCACAGTTTTTTCAAAGGAAGGAATACAATACTTTGATATTGTTGTTGTAGTTGTAAATAACCACAAAACCCAAAACAGATTCTCAACGCCACACATATGCATACAGACATATATATCGCACCTTACATGCAAAAGGGTCACAACTCAAAAATTTCCAAAATAAAGATTTGTCCAAAAATTATTTCGGAGTACACCTATCTAACTACAGCAAAAAATTCTTTCACATCACCATCTTCCTTAACTGGGAAAATACAGTTATGTCTATTTTTATGTCAATTCTTTAAATATTACAATTATTTTCACATAAACATTATTAAACATGTCTCTCCTGAAAATTTTAGAATTTTGAGATGTGACGCTTTTGTAAAAAAATTGTCATTTTGTCTCTTCCCGAAATTTTAGAATTTTAAGTTGTGACACTTTTGTGAAAATAGCCATTTTGTCTCTTCTGAAAATTTTAGAATTTTGAGTTGTGACCCTTTTGTATTTAAGGTGCGATATTATGCATAACGAACTGAAATACAAGCACACACTTTTAATTTTAATAATTTTTTAATTTATTTTTTTTTCGTTTACTGTTTTCTGGGTTTCGGTGAACATTTTTGATTATGTATTTTTATTTCTCTGATGCTCTCCTTTCCACCGCCATCATTTATATGGAATTTCTTTTTTTTTTTTGCTTTTCTCATTTTTGCTCGTTGTGATGCTGCGACAGGTGACCGACACGAATGACAATCCACCGGCATTTGATGTGCCCGTTTATTCATTTGATATACCGGAGAACGCCCCACGTGGTTATCAAGTGGGCATCATAACCGCAACAGATCCAGATTTAGGCAATAATGCTGTGGTTACCTATACCGTCATTTCGGACTGGGCCAATGATGTATTCAGCTTAAATCCGCAGACGGGCGTTCTTACGCTGACAGCCCGTTTGGATTATGAAGAGGTAAGCGAAACTAAAATGTTTTCATTTTTATTGTGTTTTCTTCCCTCACCGAACAGGTAAGTGGAGTTAACTAAATAGCTTTCAAAATCACAAAATCTTTGGATTATACATATCGTTCTAAAACTTAACGAAGGAAATCAATAGCATAAGTTTGTGGCTTAAGTCTTTTGTTGTAAGCTTAAATAATACATGAATTGTAGTAGTTTTATTTCTTCCATTTAAATACTAAATAGTCCGACTCTTTCACTCACTTACCAGTCCATAGTCATAAATTAAAAGAATATATTCAATTTCTTGGATCATTCAGTGGATTACTCAGTTTTTTTGCTTCCTAATTTTCTAAAGTAAGTAAATCCCAAAAACTCTGAAGTTTTCCAAATTTTTGCATACAAGTTTTTCTTTTGAATTTGTGAAATTTCAAAAACACTGAACACAACGATAAATATTGAATTTTCAATATTTGAAATGTTTCAAAAAAATATGTAAAAGCAATCACAATTTTTCTCCTTTTTCTCTCCAGAAGATGTGGTTCCGAGAAGGTGTGAAATCAGTGATTACTTTTTTTGGGTTTGGCGAACTTCAAACCTCAATAACTTGTTCTCCTTTTCGCTGCAATTTTCGTTCATTTCGTTCCAAGAGGTGTGGTTTCGCAAAAGGTGTGAAATCTGTTTTTAATATTTTCGTATGCGAAAAATTTAATAAACATTATTCGTAAAATATTGAATTTCCATAAATCCAAAAAAAATCAAATGTAATTCTTCCCTTATATCCTTCAGTCCGACCTTCTCCACTCCCGTTGCCTTTTAGTTATTTGGTTAAACTCTGTCCCTGAGATATTCAAATAACACAAACTCAAAGAAAAATATTGCATTCTGTCCTTTTATCCGTACGTCCGTCCATCAGGTTGCATTTCAACATACATCATCAGATATGTTTGATATATCTCGAACACTTGTCAGTGTGGGTCGTACTTACGAGCAGTCTTGGAATCGATATCAGTGGTATCGGCTCACGCTGTCCATAAACGGTCCTGGCCACAGCAATTCCATGCACCCCAGTAAGATGTTGAATCATGATCAAAGCTATGACAGAATGTATCATGTAAACTAGGTATATGTTGCCGTTCATTTTGTGCTTTCTACACTTCTGCCAGCCTGACTTCATAGGCATTCCTAATCCGGGCAACCGCCCACCCCTCAGTCTCTCTGTCATCCCTTAAACATAAATGGCGGGGAGAGTTTCTATGCAGCGTAAACGAGTGCTGTAATAAAGGCAGGGAGGTGCTAAGGACTCTATAAAAAAAGACCCGTGTCTCTCAGTTTCGCGCAAAGTTTATAGGCCGCCTAAGATTTGGGACCTCGGTGTCATTTTTGCAAAAAAAAGTTTGGAATTTTATTTTACTCTCTGAGGTTGTAGTTGTAGCTCTTATCATAAAGAACAAAAATTTTACACATATGAAATCAAAAAAGCTTCATCTTAAAGTTCAAAATCGCAAAAAACTTAAAAAAAATTGATGAATTCCCTGTTCGGACATTTTCCCTGAGTTAGATAGGCCCTGAACTCCTTATCAAGGGTAAATTTTTGCATTGTTATGATCACGTGTAAATCGATCAAAGCAAGAATCATTGAAAACAAATGCCCGCTGTTTCTCTATCCGCTCTTACCTTCCATTTATAAGATAGGATGTCATCTATCTAGTCTAAAACATATCTGTCTATTCCTCTATCAGCCCCTTTTACGGTTAGGTTCATACCTCCAACCGATCTTCTGCCCGATTGTCTACATGTGTGTTCTTAATCTAAACGTCCAATCGTCCATCCATCAGTCTTTCGCTCGTCTCTCTATCTGTTCAGCCTTCCAACTATCCTTCGACATCCTTCGATATGAATATCGGTCTCTCCTTCTACCAGTTCGTCCATCCTCTGCCCCTCCACCATTCTGCCCGATTGTCTGCATGGGTTTTCTTAATCTGTCCGTGCGACCACGGACCGTCCGTCCGTCCGTCCATCTATCCATCCCTTACCCGACATGCTTTTGTAGGTCTATCCGGGTATACTTCTATCAGTTCGTCACTGTGTCCATTCTTCTACAGTACATCCGACATCCTTCTATGTCTCTTAATAAATGTCTATCAGTATATACTTCGTCCGTCCATTATTCTGCCCGATTGTCTATGTTGGTGTTCGTAATCTATCACTCCGACCGTCCATCTATCAGTACATCCTTACATCTGTTAGTCTAGATCCCTCTATCAGTCTATCTTTTTATCATTTCACATTTCTGTCTTTTATTCTGTTCGTCCATTCGTATGTCACTTCATCCTCCAGCATATCCACCGATATATTCCAACGCCTATCAGTCGTTCTTTGAATATAGTTCCTTCCGATCTTCTGTCCGCCCTGATATTTGCTGTCCTTCATACCATCCGCCATTATATCCTTTTGAAATAATTTTTGGTTATTAATAAAATGTTTTCATTTGGGAACTATTTTTTGTAGGCCTAGCTTTCATTCAAAAATAAAAAAAAAATAGATTATTAACTCCGTTATAATATAAATTTATTTTTTAAATGTTTATGAACCTGGTGACAAATATCACATACGCATTGATTTTACAACTTTATTGTGACTTTATGGCATTTTCTTAATTGTTTTTTTTAAATTTGTATTTGTGTTTGTTTCGTTTTCTTTCCTTCACAGATACAACATTACATTTTGGTGGTGCAGGCCCAGGACAATGGCCAGCCAAGTCTATCCACAACATTGACGGTTTATTGTAATGTTATGGATCTAAATGATAATCCACCAGTATTTGATCCTATAAGTTATTCAATGGAGATTTATGAGAATGTTTCAATTGGAACACCTGTTGTGCTGGTGATGGCCACAGATATTGATTCAGGTACGTATGCCCAGGCATCTTGTGGTTCTTGTTGTGGTTATGGCTGTTCCTTATTGGTTACATGTGGTGGTTACCGTGGTGGTGGTGATTTCCATTCACCTCACTCGTTTTTACACCATTTTGTTATTGTTGTAATATGTTTTTTTTTCTTCTTCCTTATTTCTTATTTATGAGCTATCAATTTTAGTTTTATTTTGAGTACTTATCGTCTTTACAATGTATTTGGCCAAAACGAAATCGTTAAGTTTTCTTTTTTTTTTGTTCACAATCCGCTGAGCGTCTCAGCGTTTGATGTTTGCCGTTGTAAATTCTTGAGAATATTCTATAAGATGAATTTGTTGTGTGTTTGAAGAAGAAGAAACCGAATAGACGATAATCATAATTCGGATGAATTAGTAAATGTTGTTGTATTCGTTTACCCCGGTTGGCCTGAAACTATTTATGTTTTGCGGTCAAATGGGGCAACGATATGAAAGTGACACATAGAGGGGAATGAAAGAAATCTGTTGGGAAATGCTAAAACTTTGTCCAAGAACAGATGGAGTCTGGTGTTCATTTGCAAAGGTATTCTTAAAATGATATCGACCGGAAATGAAGCTCAGCTAATTATAGATCCTGTATTCTACTGGATCAAACTCCAGTTTTATAAAAGAGGGAAGGGCTGTCACAGAAATGTGAATTATATGATCAATATCTGTAGTTAACTTAATGGACTATAACTTGTAAAGGATATCTTTAAAAAAATTAGCAATCTAAACATTTTTTAAATCTTTTTTAGCAATCAGATAAAAACGAAACATAAACAGTAACATTTTCCAAAGCGAGCATAGGCACCTGGCCCACCGAATTTCTGACTCATTGATTTAAAAACCCCTTGCTGTTGGGTGCTTCATCGATTCTCTCGCATTCGATCAAAAAGACCTTGATTTCCTTCTTGGAACCTTCATCGACATATTTTTGATAGATATTAAAGTTGATCTGAGCGACATGACCATTACTGCTAAAGCAGAAACGGATACCTACAGAAGTTTGGATTGACACGAAGTAGACCACAACCACGCTTGACTTAAGCTACAGTGGCAATCAGTTTACGTCCAAAAAACTTGAACAGCATTAATTGGTTCCCTGCGTTTTGCTTGACTCAGACGTTTAACCAGGATCGGTCGAGATAGCGATACTCATGTATTCTTTATTTCTTCTATAAGTTCTTACTTCCCTATAAATTGTGTATTATCTTCATGCGTTAATCCACCCAAAATATTGTATATCAAACAATTTGCAACCGCTTTAAAGTCGCGTGCAACATCATTCGTGTTCGAGCCCCATTTCGGAATTTTACTATGAAACAGTTTGGCCTCTAATAAATACTTTGTCGCTGTGTGAAATTTCTAGCAGATAATTGCAATTTTGCGGTCCATTATCTGGGTTACATTCACAGACATTATTTCAATTAAATTATTCCATTATTATGTCATTTAATGGTCTCCTTTCATTCCTTATGTCGCCGTCGTCGTCGTTGTCTATTCTTTCTTATGCAAAAAACAAAAACAAGCACAGCAACCCAAGAAAAACAAGAATCATGCTCTTCCTCTTGGCCAAGCCAGGCCGTCCGTCATCATACAAACCCATTTAAAGGTGCGCTCCGGACTGATAACAGTTTTTTTTTTAACCACAAAAACCGAAGAACATTTACCCTAAAAAAATTTAACCGAATGACCGACTAAGACAATTCTTCAATAAACCCACAAAAAAACAACAAACTTGGTTTATAATAAAACTGACAAGACTAGACTGGTATGGCCAAATAACCAATGATTTTTACGATATTTTAATACCTCCAAACCTTTGGAGGTGAGTGCATGTCTTCTTTTCTTTCTGTGCGATAAAACAGAAAAAATGGAATTTGCTTAAAACCAACCGCAAAGCCACGTCTTCCATTGGCGAGTGCCAGAGTGGCGGGCATGAAGCCGGAGCAAGGAGATCGATGTAAACTAGACACGATTTATAGCTGACACCTTTTGTTTTCGTACCACCTCAATGAAAAACTGAATTCAATGAAATTTTTATATTCTATTCGTTCAGCACGGGAGTTGTAGTAAAATAGTTTTAACTCTTAGAACTATTAGTAGATATGTAAACCGCATATCAAGAGAGTATATATGTAAAAATATATACACATACACACGTATCGGGGAAATTGAGCTGAGTTTGTAATGACTTAAGTGTAGATGATGTAGGTCTGTGTGGATGATTTCTCTTCGTTGAAGGAGTGGAGTTGATTCTGATTAGTTTTATGGAAATGGTGTTAAAAGTGCTGAACATCCGATAGGAGAAACCTTCTGTACTGGCAGTTGGAATTATGATTTGAATCACCTTCTTATTAATAAAGGACCGTGTAATTCATTTTCATTCAACACCAAAAGTATCTGTTTCAAATAATAACGGATTGATGTTATGGGTATTAAAGTTGTAAAAACCGATTTATTGTTTGCAGGACTATGGGTCAGGTGACTCAAGTACCCATCAAAAGACGGCTCTTGTACATAAGCGTAACTAGGCCTGTCTGGGGGGGACTAAGGAAAATGTTAGCCCCGCAGAAGAATTTTAGTAATTTGTATGCAAGAATAAAGCAAACATAGTTTCAAACGAGCTGTCAGGGGCCTCTTTACAATCTATTTTTCTATATGTATTTTCCAGTATTTGTCTAAATGTCATGTTTTGGTCTGATGAAGAATTACCAACTCTAAAATAAATAGTTGGGAAATTCCATTCTAAGTCATGGCCTTACAGGAAAAAATTCTCAGGAAAGCTGTTTCTCTTTTTAAAAAAAAGTGGTTTGTGGCTTAAGTCTTTTGTATTGATTAAAGAACGGATAGTGAACTACAACATTTTTCGCCAGGATATGAATAAGTCAACATGTCTATATCTGTCGTTTAGCGAACTTGGCGCAACCTAACCCCAAATTTTGACTTAGATCTATGTTTTTTATACCCTCACCCTACGGGTAGGAGGGTATATATCATTTGATACGACCCAAAAGTGTAACGCATAGAAATATTCTCACTACACCCCAGGTGTCTTTGAACCAAATTCGATTCATGACTTTCTGAATCGTTTGAGCCATGTCCGTCTTTGTTAAAATTGTTAAAAAATCGCTTTGGCATGGCTTAATATTTTCCAAAAACTGCTTATGGGATTGCATATGGGCTATATGGCCGCACCCCTTCGCGTACCTCCCATACAAATCGTTTATTTCGCCCACTTCAGAAATCCTATAATAATATCAATATGACCAATGCGATCTTGCCCAAATTCTGTATTTAGTAAAGCTATTGCTAGACAAAGTTTCGGACAAAAACTTGGAAGTCTGGCAACTCCCTTGGAAATCGTTTAATAATATCTATTAGCCCATCGCGATCTTGTCCAAATTCTGTACTTAGTAAATCTATAGCTAGACAAAGTTTCGGACACAAACTTGAAAGTCTGGCAACTCCCCTTGTGGTTTTCTATAACATGCGGTATTTTTAGGTTGCTATTATGGAATATGTGACTTGTATGTTTTTACCGAGGGTGAGGGTATAAATAAGTCGGTTTACCCAACTGCAACTTTTTCACTGGTTTTTTTAAATTTAAAAATTTGGTCACTGCGAATAGTTTAAAGGATTGTAAAGCCAGTTTCGAAATCAGTATGTACACATCTCTCAAAATCGATCCTACGGTCCCTGTGTAAATTAAATTAAAATTCATTAAATCTGTGGAAAATTATGGACCAGTCCGGCGAATTGGTCGACAGTGATAGTGTATGTGACTAGCACACAGTCAATCCTGGTCAGCATGTTCCGCGGCTGCTTCCACCACGTAAATACTGGCGACTTGACGCGTAAGAGAATGATCTCTAAGCCATGTATATCTTTGCTAGAAAAGAGTTAAGCGTTTGGAGACAGCTCACTGAGTTGAGAGAATCCTAAGGGAAATAACTAAAAAGTAGTGAGAAAAATGGGAATTTGCGTTTTTTTTTTTAAATAAATTTTACTTGGAAAATCTTGTTTGCTGCCATTTAACGATTTGCACAGCATAAAAACAACAACAAATAATTGTAAGGGCCCAATAACGAAAGGTAGAGTCAAGCAAACAGCTGATGAACATTTTTTCATTTTGACAGAATTTTGATTGTCAAAATTATTGTTTACATTTCCAAATGTCGATTACATTTTCGTATTAAACATTCAAATCAAAGAATACAATACCAAAAGCCAAACAAAGAATTTTGGGGCTCTCAAAAATAGAATATAAATTTACTTTGTATTGTATTTGAAGAAAATAAAAATAAAAAAAAATAAAGTTTGCTAAAAATTATGTCGCAAGTTGTAACTGTCTGCCATTTTGACCATCAAAATACCCAGGGTTGCATCTGCATTTTTGTTGTTGGGCAATTGCCACTACCTTCTATTATTGTGTCATGGTAAAGACGACGGCAGGCAGTGCAGACAACCTTTGTGAAATAAAAAACGTAAATCAAAACTGGCCACTCTCTCGTTCTCTTTGAGAAAGTGATAATGTAAAATACCAGCTGGCTACACTGAACTGAGAAGAAAAAAATGCTTTAGCTAACAATTTATGTAGCTGCGATAATGTGCTGCCATAGATTTCTTTTAGCTGATCATAGTCAAATAGCCAATATAGGCTGTTTCGAGTAGCAAAGAGTGGCAGAGGTGTTAGGTAGGGAACAACACGCAACCAGTGGGGAGTATTCGCCCTCATAACGAATTCTCAAATTGGCTAACCAGACATACCGGGTTTACTTGGATGGCTTATTGAGTTTACACCGTATACTTGGGAGGGTTATGGTTACCTCATGTGCAAGAGTACACCTTGATTCAGGCCTGATGCATGTAAAACTCACGAGACTCCTTATGGCCTATGGAAATGAAAACCCTTCCATCGTATTTCCTGAACAAATCACAGTAGAATATTTTTGATAATTTTTTGTATTTTACACATATTTTGTCACCAGATATCCATAATGAATTAACAGTCAAAAGTTTGCAGAGACATATTTTCTAGACCATTTTACAAGAATCATTCAAAAATAGGATTTTGGGTTTTTTGATGATTGGTCATTTTGGATTTCAGGGGACGATATACATATAACAATTGATGGTTCGAATTGTCCTGTCTAAAAGTGATGTCACGTTTTTCTTCGTTGGTTATGGTTCAGGGAGATTTGCCTATGTGGTTGTTAAATAATTCATAGAATATGAGAATTCTGGGGAAACACAAAACGTTCCCCATTTTCTGGAAACGTAGATGAGTGCGGTAAATTATCCTGGGTACTCTGTAACCAAAGGGTTCACTTTGTCTCAAACCAGATGTTCTCTCTAACGAAATTCTCTTTTATAACATGGAAACTTCTATAAATCAATTATTCAGCTGAAAATCGACATTATTTAAACAAAATAGAAAAAATAATGCACACTTAAATTCGTTTCTTTATGAAAATTCAAAAACTCGACTTCCTTCTGTGATGCATTAGAGAAAACATCAATTTAAGTTGAGCGCCGCCAGCTCATCTTCGCCAACGTGTTACACCAACAATTAGAAACGATTGGTTAGACCTGTTCCGATAGCTTTAACAAGTAGAAAAAGAAAACTCTTTCCCAATTCAATGGGTACGCTCAGTTGATATGTTGGCAATTTATCATAATCATAAACAGTAAACAACAATTGACTACTGCAGTTTTTTTTTCGGTTTCTTCATCTTTTTTTTTTGGTTTTCTTGAAAATCAAATCTTTCGATAAAAAAAAAGAAAAACAGGAAAACGATGAATAAGCAAAGAAAGTTTAGGAGGTTGTTTTGTGAACGGCAAAGGGAAATCGTTTCCAACCTCCACTTAAAGTTGAGTGGGTGAATAAATGAATGAGTGAGTGGTGCATCCAACGCCAGAAAATAAAAATAAGAAGGCATCAATAAATGAATATATGCTCGTACATCAGCTAAAGAAAAGAACAAAACAAAAATTATCATGTTGCCTTTAACTTCGACATAAACCAGTCAGTCATCCATTGTAAAACTGCAAAATCTAATATACTCATGTCTGCAGTTATTGAGTGTGGCAAGTTTAAACAATTTTCATCTTTTGCATATTTCTAACCTATATTCCTCCCCACATTTCCTGTCACTACCGCCAGCGCCACCACCACTTGGAAAACCTACATAAACATATTTTCTTACATAGATATTCGGTTTGATTCCTTATTATTTATCTTTATTCTGTTGCTTGTTCTTCTTTTCAAAAACCAGGTGATAACGGTCGCATTCAGTATACGATTACATCGGGCGATGATAATAATGATTTTGAGATATTTTCAAACGGTACCATACGTACGAAACGCATGCTGGATCGTGAAACAAAAAGTTCATACAATTTAATTGTAACCGCAAGAGATTGTGCCAAAGAATTTCCTATGATGTATGATGATCATCACGACGATGATGATAATGATGATGTGGATGGTGGCAACGACAATGCTGACTATGATGGAGCACAGTACCGGCAACGGCCTCAGATCCGGCATCAGTCAATGCCATATAATTTGCAGCGTCAGCGTCGTCAATACCTGCAGTATCAACAGCAACAACAGCAACTATTGCAGCAACAGCAGCAGCAAGTTGGCGGTATTGTCCAGAAGCCCCAACAGCGTTTATCATCCACGGTACAAGTAAGTATTTAGTTTTTGTTTTTTTGTTTTATTTTTCAACATCAACTTCTTTGCCTCGCAGAGTTTTCGTATTGATTTAATTCATGCTTTATGTGGCCATACGCTTACGATTATTGCTCCATAGCGAATACGTTTTCCTCTCGACATTGGCCAATTAGGATTTTTGGTCTGTGCAGAGGTTCTTCTTTGCTCCGGTTTTGGTATGCTAATAAGAGTGGCAACCACATTCCAGTGAAAATAAAGTTGTAACAGACGATAGCCATGAAATTATATTACAATATTTTACGATGGTAAATTAATTGTTTCAGTGAAAAGGTGGTAAAAGTTGCAACACTGCGACAATAGAATACACTACTCGAGACTCTTAAGCTTTTTTTTGTATATAAAATAGTTCAGCATGGATCGCTAGAAGATTCTTCTCTGAAGGAGCACATCACCTAAACAGAAAAAAATGAATGGGGCAGTGTGAAACATTCTACAATTGATTACATCATACAAAATCCAAAGGGATTTATGTTTAAACATGAATCCTTATAACGCATTTTCAATACATTTGTTTATTCGGCCATCATACGATAGTGTATCACATTTAACGTCTCACAGCGAAAGGATAACAACACGTAGATGGACTTTTTAGGGGATTTTAGCAAAACGAAGGCTAATAATCGGTCAGAAGGTAACTGGTCCATTATATATAATTGTGCTTTATATAATCCAGATCTGAACTAACATGTGACCATTGAATCGGTTGGATCATTGGGTTCGATTTCTATACAAAAACCACAAAAAATAATTGCATACAAAAGTAGACAATCGGCCGGGCCAAAGTATGTTTTTCTCCATTTGTGTATTCAAATTGTACTGCTAAAAATAACGTCTTTTATGAGAAAAGGACGTTCGGTCGACTGGGCATATTTTCTACCTAGAACAAGTCTAACACTGGCCGTGTCAAAAAAGATTTTCGATGTTGTGAGCTTTAAATCTTGGTGGGGTAACGGACTTTCAGTATATTTAAAATCTCCAGCTCAAACTAATACCGTCTCCGAGTAGAGGTGGTTGGGTCATGTCCTAACTTGGCTGAGGAAAATAGAGACTTTCTGTGTCTGGATTTAAAGATGTAAATCTTTTCGATGCAACAGGCTTTCAGCCTGATTTAGCGATGTTCTCATGTCACAGTATTCAAGCAGGCATTGATATTTTCTCTTTTATGCATAGGCGTAACTAGACAATTTTGCCTGGGGGGGGGGGGTTAAATATCCCCCGTTGCTGGTGCATTGTACTTCATTCGCAACCGGCGAAAGATTTCTGGATGCAGGACTAAAATTCTTCTAGGTGGGGAGACTAAAAATGTACTTGGGGGTTAAGCCCCCCAGACGAGCCAAGTCACGTCTATGGTCCTGTGGTATATCCAATACATGCTAGGGCTTTCCTGCTAGAAATAAAGCCATTCTATGTGTAGGTTCTTCGGTCCGACTTCGTAGGGTTTTTATATCTGTGTTTGATCCAATACCAAAGGTAATTGGTAGGGCTTTCCTGCTGGAAATAAAGCCGTTCTATGTGTAGGTTCTTCGGTCCGACTTCAAAGGGTTTTTATATCTGTGTTTGATCCAATACCAAAGGTAAAGACTGCAGCAATCCTATAGCCTGTGTCTGTGATATTCTTATCTGGGCGAAGTAAATCCTTGCTGCAGGCCTTCGGTCGGACCTAGACTTTTTCTCTTCTGACATATGCCCAATACCTCTGTTAATGAATTTGCTCGTACAATATTTAAAATCTCTTACTCGAAATAACGCCCTCTACTGTATAGAGGGCCTTCGGTCGACGTTAGATATTTTCTCTCCAGGGGCAATGGAAAACAAAGACTTTCTTTGCTCTGGGCTTAATGATTCTCTTCTCTGAGTAATTTCAAATGCCGTGAGTGAAAGTAATGCCTTTCGGTATAATATGCCTTGAGTCTGGTTTAGAGATTTTCTCATTTTCAAACAAAAATTGTCTAAATAGCAGATGTATTTCCAATACAATATTTGAATTCCCGCACTGAGCATATCCTCTCAATACGAGAATTCACTGCGTGTGTAAATCCCCCTATTGGATAGGGACCGCAGCCTTCCAAACACCCCTGCTATTCTTTGTGTCGTAGCACCCAATTGAGGTTGCAACTTGATAACGAGCAGCGATTTAGATTGAACTCAGCCACCACGAAGCTCGTAGAAGGATCATTCCCAGTTGGTCATACTAGGACAAAAATCCGGGGAGACTACAATCTATACAAATAGAACGGGTCGTAGATGTTAATGCGGTTTAAGTTATCACATTCATTTGAAAGGATTTCGATAAAATACTACTTAAAGAGGTGTCCTTCGGTAGAGGCTATACCAAGAAATACTGGTACAGAAGAAGAAAAATACTATTCCTAGAATTGGATTGACCCATAAGATTGAACTTTCTTACAGATCTAGGTGAAGTAAGTTTAAGCTTAAGTCTGGAAGATTTATTCAGTAAGTCTAGCCGGAGATGAGCGATAAGGGAAGAAATTTGAAAGCCTCGATTCTTTAAAAAAATTAAATCCGCCAAAAAGTAAGCATACTCCTATATGCCCAAAGGATGGAAATATGTTTTTTCTCTGGGATTGTCTCTCTTAGTACGCGAGATACGAGCATTTTAAACCAGAAAAATATACTTTTTTCAACCTTGATTCAGTTCATTGCTTATGACTAAAATATTTGAAGTCCGATTTGCAGTTACGTAAAGATGGCTAGTTTTTAATCGAATTATTAAAAAATCCGCACAACAAAAGGTTTTCAATGCATTGTTTGGTTTATTGCTCTACTGAACAGTAATCCAGTTTCTCACTGACTGTTGCTTTGATCAGACGTCTAGTATGTCCTCTCCGCCGAAGTCGTTGTGCGCTAAATGTTACAAATCGTTGCATAGTGAAAAATTTGTTAAGTGCAGCATTTGTAATTCTAAATTACATCTTTTTTGTTCGCAAGTCGAAGAGCAGCCTACATATCATGTGTTAAAGAAAAACAAAAACATTGTTTTTAACTGCGATACATGTTTAAAAACGTCAAGAGATTTGGTGTGTGCTGTGAGTCTACTCTCGAATGAAGTTAGAGAGTTGAAGGCGATTTTGAATTCGCTTGTTAATGGTAATTTTGCAATTACCAACAATGCAAGAGATGCGATTGAGAGTCTATTGGGTCATTCAACTGATGCTCTCCCAGAGACTAACGGAGTTAAATTTATGTGTGCTGAAGAAGTAAATGCAATTTCTTCTTGTAATAGTCAAAACAACACAAAAGCTGATGCTAACAATGTTGTTGTTGCTGCGAATTTCAAAACAAAAAGCGTTGCAGTCGGTGGTTCCCTTGTGTGTTCCGAAGAGAGGATGCGTTCTGTTGATGTTGTTGCTGATAAAAGCAAGCCTAATATTAATACACTTGTTGTTGCTGATCAACACAGTGTGTGCGCTGACGTTGCTGACTTGCATGATGTGCGCTCTCTGCCTCATACACATCATGAGAGTGCTAACCCAACAAACATTTCGGAGTGGGTTACTGCATCGTCTAGGAGAAAAAATCGTAAGAAAATGTTTGTCATCGGACAAAGTGAGAACAAAGACCTTGATGTGGTTGCCAGAAGAAAGTGGGTTCATATTTCATCATTTAAACCCAGTGTTACAGAAGATCAGATCCTGTCGTATGTGGAAAAACAAATTGACGTAAGCAGGAATCATATACTTTGCCGTAAGTTGGTGAAGAAGGATGCTATTGTTGCCAATCTTAACAAAGTGAGTTTCAAGCTGGGAATTTCTGCCGATTTTTATGGAGAACTTTTTAAACCATTAACGTGGCCTGCGGGTGTGAGAGTAAGACCGTTCCAGTTTTTTCAAAGGAACCAGCAGCCGACTGTGACAACATAGGTCCAGTGCATTTTCGTGATTCTTTGAAGTTTTATTACCAGAACATGTCTGGAATGCGTACCAAAAGCCAAGAAATTTTCTTTCAAACCTGTCAATGTGCCTATGATGTTATTGTCTTCGTGGAAACGTGGTTGAATGGTGATTTTGGAGATCAGGAATTCTTTGATCCACGTATTTTTCAAGTGTTTCGTAAGGACAGAGATTTTGGACGAACAAATTGTTCCAGAGGAGGTGGTGTTATTATCGCTATACGGCGTGATTTTGAAGCTGAGCTGATTAATTTACCTAATACTGATTCCATCTTAGATCAACTTTGTGTTCGTATCCTCGGACATTCTTCTATTTTGGTTTTTGTCTCCTATATTCCTCCGAACAGTACTTACTGGCTTTACAACGAGCATATTCAAAATGTGTTATTGGTAGCTTCGCAATATGATCAGAGTGAGTTGGCTGTCTTTGGCGATTTTAATCTAAATAAGGTGATCTGGACAACTTTTCCTGATACTGATTTTTTATGTGCTACAAATTTAAATTCATCAGTTGAGATTAATGTAATTGATAGTTTTTTGAGTATCAAACTAGGCCAGATTAATTGCTGTCTTAATTTTTTGAACCGTATTTTAGATCTAATATTTATTAGTGAACATTTTAAATTTCGTATTCAAAAGTGTGATCATCCTTTTTGTTTGACTGATATGCATCATGTTGCTCTAGAACTTGATCTGGCATTTATTAAATTTCCTAAGATCGATTCATTTGATCTTCGATATTTTGATCATAAGAATTGTAATTTTGATTTACTTAATAACTCAATTTTGCGTGTTGATTGGTCTACTACTTTTTGTAATAGATCAGTATCTGATTGCTATTTTGAATTTGTTAGAGTTATTAATTCTCTTATTAGTAAGCATATTTACACCGCCAACCGTAAAGTCTATAAGCTACCATGGTATACTCCTGGGTTAAAAAAGTTAAAAAATCTAAGGAACAAATACTACAAATCATTTAAATCCTCTAATGATATTGAGTGCGAGCGTATGTATAAGCATTATTCTCGAGAATTTTCCGTTTTAAATAAATTTTTATATAAGCAGTATCTTCTTGGTTTTCAGGAACGAATTAAAGATAATCCAAAAGCTTTTTGGCAATTTGTTCAATCTAAAAAGTCTTCGAGAGATTATCCTTCTGTTATGCATTTCGGCAATATATCCGCTAATTTAACGCCTGATGTAGTTAATTTATTTGCAAATTATTTTAAGTCAAATTTTGAACACGACATTCCTGTTTATAACACTGATTTTCTGGATGCGGTTGAGGAATGTGTTGATTTCGGTTTAATTCATATAGATGAAAATGACGTTTTAGGCGCTATTTCTGGTCTCAAAAAATCCCAGAAGCTTGATATCGATGGATTTTCCAGCCTGTTGTTGAAGAGTGTTTCTTCGTCAATATGTTTGCCTTTAAGTCAAATTTTCAATAAATCCCTGAATGAGGGATCATTTATTGAACGTTGGAAGATTTCATCTGTTACCCCTATTTTTAAATCTGGTGATAAATCTAACATCTGTCACTATCGGCCTATATCTAAGATACCAAATATTCCCAAAATTTTTGAGCATATAATATATCACCAAATTTTTTCTTCGGTTAAGCCTTTTTTGTCTAGTTACCAACATGGTTTTATCCAAGGTCGTTCTACTACTACGAATCTTTTAATTTTTACAAATTTTTGTCTTGATAGTTTTGAGAAAGGCTATCAAGTTGATTCAATTTACTTAGATTTTTCGAAAGCTTTTGATAGAGTTTCACATAACATATTGATTTCTAAGATGCGTAAAATGGGATTTCATTCTAAATTTCTGGAATGGATTAAATCTTATACTTACAATAGAACATATATGGTGCATATTGATGGCTTTGATTCTGTACCTTATATAGCTACATCTGGCGTACCTCAGGGTAGCATTTTAGGCCCACTATTATTCAACTTGTTTATTAATGATATCACAACCTGTGCGTTGTACTCTCAGTGCTTACTGTATGCTGATGACATGAAACTTTTCAAATGCATCAATAATTTATTGGATGCTACGTTACTTCAGTCTGACCTTTCCTCTATCATTAAATGGTGCGACTCCAATAATTTGACATTAAACGAAAACAAAACTTTTTATTTGAGCTTTAGTCGTTTACATTATCCAATTTTCATGGAATACTATGCTAAAGGTAAACTTATTGAACAGGTTTATGAAATTCTTGATCTTGGCGTTCTGTTTGACTCTAAATTGAATTTCCATTCCCATGTTGATTACATTATTCCAAAGGCTTACTCGATTCTAGCGTTTATTAAACGTCATTGCTCCGAATTTATTGATCCATATGTTCGAAAGCTTTTATTTATGACCTTTGTCAGGTCTAAATTAGAATATGCTCAGATGGTATGGAATCCTTATACCTCAACTATAATTTCCAGAATTGAGAGAGTACAGAGAAAATTCATTAAGTTTGCTTTGTCATCTCTGAATTTTGATAACCCGATCCCGTCATACGAGTCTCGATGTAAACTTATTCATTTGCCCTTGCTTGTTAACCGTAGATATTATCAGTCTATAATGTTCTTGTACAAAATCATTTGTGGGTTTATTGATTCACCCTATATTTTAAATTTGATTGGTTTTAATGTTCCTCCTAGAAGTTTAAGAAATTGTAAATATTTTAATATACCTTTTCATAGAACAAACTATGGTATGAATGAACCTATAATTAGGTCGCTTAGAGAATTCAATGAAATATGTAGTAAATTTGAAATTGATTTTTCCTACAACATAAATGAATTCAAAAAATTGTTAGAACTAATTTATTATTAAGCACTAGTCTGTAAGGAATTGTATTTCCATAGACGAAATAAATAAATAAATTCTCAATCACCTGCGAGAACTATTCTTATGTTGTAAAGTATTTTTGAGAATTTTTTCACATTCTTTGGAAAACTTTTAGAGTTGCCGATTTTTTTGCGAAAAATTCGGGTCTTTCGTATTTCAAGCACAACTTGGCCAATAAAAAGCATTTTCAGGGTCGTTGAGTTATCATTTCAACAGAGAAATGTTCGAGCTTTATATAAATCATAAGTTTTATAATTTTTTTGCTCGTTTAATTGCATTTTTTTGAAATTTTACATAATCCACAAAGGAAACATTATAAAAAACATTTCATAACTTTTGAAAAATTTCATGAAAGTGTAAAAAACGAATGATGCAGTTTGAAAGATGTTAAAAGTCTAAATAATTAAAAAAAAATAATTTTTACTTCCTGTCATTTTAAAGTTACCGGTGTCAAACCATTCCAACAACTGATTTTTGGACACCCTAGTGTACAGTGAATTGAAAATCAACCAGAACGATTGTTAGAAATATTAATTTTCAATTAGGCGAATTTTTTAAATTAAAATGCGTGCACTTATCCGAATACGACTGTTGCTTTGTTTATATGTCCTGTTGTATAAACACAAAAGTAATTTAGATTTTCTTAAACACAACTAAACGTAGATGAATTCAGCAACAAAAATTGTGAGGTTACCCCTCAATCCCCACCGAATTTGAGAATTATCGACCGCAATTTCTCGAATCGCAAAGCAAGTATAGCTCGACTTTGTTGTGTCTATGGCTTCTTAACGATTTCCTCGTATCAGCTCAGCGTATATCCTTGGCTTTATTCAGATGGTTTGCAGGGTTTACTTGATATGCTTGGTGGGGGACGAGGATAGCCGCATCGATAATGCGGTGGCCCTTCATGGTGATAATCAAGTAAAACACTCGATAGTCTGTAAATCCTATAGTTTCTATAAACACTGTGAAAATATCTACTTGTTTCTTCATGGGATGTTATTAATAGGGGATGTAAAGAAATTCAGTATTGGAAGTTTAAACGCCTGCCACAATAGCGGAGATAACACAACTACTTGAGGAGAGTCCCTCCAAATAGAAGACCCCACGGAAACATCTTCATTTGGTAGGTTATGAACGCTTTAGCTGGCGTGGCTTTTTTTTGCAAAATTTTGTAGTCTAGTTTTTTTATGATTGGTGTTTCCATGCATATATTTCATTTAATAACCCATAAACGATTTATATAATTGTGGGTACAATCTTAATATATATTTACCCTCGACACTGATTCACTGATACACTGATTCCCTGATTCACTGATACACTGATTCCCTGATTCACTGACTCTGTCACGCAGTACGTAGGAATTTAAATAGGCATTCTATAATAATTCTATAAATAATAATAATAAAAAAAAATAATATTTTTTTTGTACAGAAATTGTGTTTTCCCCAAATTTTTTTTTACCAAATTTTTTTTTTTCCAAAATTTTTTTTCTTACTAATTTTTTTTTTTACAAAAATTTTTTTTTTCCAAATTTTTTTTTTCAAGAAATTTTTTTTTTCAATTTTTTTTTTTCCAAGAAATTTGTTTAAAAAAAAATTTTTTTTTTCCACAAAATTTTTTTTTTCCACAAAAATTTTTTTTTTCACAAAATTTTTTTTTCAACAAAAATTTTTTTTTCAGCAAACATTTTTTTTTCAACAAAATTTTTTTTTTCAGCAAACATTTTTTTTCCACAAATTTTATTTTTTTCCGAAATTTTTTTTTACAAAATAGTTTTCTCAAAATATGTTTTACAAAATTTTTAAAATTAAGTAACAAATACTTTCTCAAGCAAATTAACGGGCGCCATAGGCGCATTACAACTTACTAGTTATTAAATATAAGGTGTACTGGGCGTTGATCTTGCAAAATTTATAACTCATATTCAAAAAAAAAATAATTGCTAAATACTCTTCTAGGCATTCACTTGTATTGTACTTTTATTATTTTATTTAATGTTTTACAATTTTGAAAACAAAAAAATATTAGTTTGAAATCGGTTCGCATTATTTTGTTCGCATTAACCCTCAAATGTTGATCATAAAATATTGAAATCAATGAGCTAATTCGCAAAACCCTCCAAACAACTGACCACCTTACATCTGCGGCAAACGTATTCGTTTTATATTAGGCTATAAATCAAAAAAAAATAACATCGTCTGCATCAACAACAACAGTTAATAAACCTTCAAACTCCATTAACAGCACTAATCAGTTTGCAGGAGAAGTATATTAAGTTTATGGCCCACGATTGCTTTTCGCCAAAAAAAAAATATTATACACAATATTCATATATTCATGCATATTCAATTTCTACTTAAACATTAGACGGGGTCTAACAGCATACTGAAGTAAGGCCCCCCGAAAAAATTACTACACATAAACAGATCTTAGATTTTAAAACAGTCGACATGTGTTTCATTTGTAGAAACTCCTATGAATATTTTACGATTCAGAAAAATCGTTTTAAATTTCGGAAATTGTGAACTTTTTTTGTAATGACCCACCTTAGTGTCTATGCATCATACATCGTTAATTTAAGCATATGTTATGAAAAATGTAAAAGTATCTGGAAAACGTGGATGAAGAAGAGTAGTTGGGAAGTAGATATTTGAATTTGAGCGTATGCATATGAGGATGCCTGTGATAAACCGTACAAGTACACATGTGTTGCTGTTATTCATGTGTTTAAGGCCGAAAGCAATATAAATTTAATTATAATATTTATCAGGTCAGATAACGGCAGATGAACTGGATGGGGACGAACGTTGGCCACAGCCAAGTCAAACACATTAAAAATTTTAACACATTAATTTCAAGGCTTTGAAGTTGCGTTTATTTTTTCGTTTTTTTCTTCTCGATTTTTGCCTGATGCACAGCTACTTGTTGTCTTTCGCCAGGAAAAGAAAAATCTAACAGAAAAAATCTAAAGAAAAAAAGAAAAGAAAACGATTTAAGCAGGATTTCAGTTAGAGGAAAGCAGATACACACACACACATAGGCAGACAATCGCCTTGATGAAGGTAAACTGTAGTGGTAGTGACGGTCTGATGGTGGAATTGAAATGAAACAGCACAAATAAATGTCTAAACATTACTTATAAAATTGTGGGTAATAAAATTAAATTTGCATTGTGGCCAACAGCTTTGGTGGCTACAGCAAACACCAATACCAAATCCAGAAATTTGCCAATTCAGACACCAGAGGCGCTGGCAGCCTTTCCACTCCACCAACATGTTTTCGCGAACACAGTAGAAGTGGCTCCTCCAAAAACAAAAGTCCATTTTGTGACGCATCATTGAACGAAGAAACACGCACACACACTCGTATGTATACAGGCAAGTGTATGTGTCTGTGTTTAATAGGTATTCCATAGAATTGAGTAGTTGAATTTGAAAGGGGGACTTGAACTAGGCACGACAAGAAGTTCAACCAGAGTGTCTTTGTTGTATGAGCAAGAAACCAATGAAAGACTTAAGACACATACACATACTGAATGAACTAAAGACCGAAGACAGAAACTTTCATGCAAAATGGCGACCCATGAACGAAAGACTTAAGACACAAACTTTCATTAATATAAAACCAAATGGTGTTGCATGAACGAAAGACTTAAGACACAAACTTTCATTACTATTAAGCAAAATGGCGTCCTATGAACGAAAGACTTAAGACACAAACTCTCATTACTATTAAACAAAATGGCGTCCCATGAACTTAAACAAAATGGTGTCCTGCTTTCGCTCGGTCAATGATACTTAGTCCGCGACAAAAATACAGGTTCAAATCCAGCTAAATATGTCTTAGATTTTTAAGCCCAGTTTCGTATATGTCCACAATCGAATTCCATCGATGAAAAAGTCTGTAACTATTGATAAAGTGAAAAGATTTCTGAAAAAATTGACTGTAGACAAAAAGTGACAGATTATTTTAAGGTATTAACATTACAATAAAGAAATATGACAGAGGTGGACAAAAAAGCCAATGACAATAATGGTGGATTAAAGGACGAATGGGCGATAAGATCATGTTCGGCATACAAAGATGAGAAGGCGAAATTTCATCAATATTTCATACATGGTGAAAATACCGACTGTACGCAATGGCAGACTGACTACAAAAATTGTGTGAGCAACAATGACTCCAACGGCAAAGATGTCATAGCCGGTGAAGCTGTCATTCAAAGCGAAGAAGAGAGACGACTAAAACGTTTTCGTGGTCAATATGCCAACACTGTTTGGGAAAAGCTAAAAACCCCTCCTGAAGATTGGTCTAAACCTCTTCCCGAGTGGCTGGAAAAGATAAATGAAAATTCCCATCTGCAACTGAAACAAATGGAAATTGATGGTGGGGCACTCCCCAGAAAAGATGATGCCACATCGTACTGTGCGATAATGTAGCAATGAAAGCTTTGTAGACAAAAAAATACAAAAAATCGAACAATTGGATATATTTTAAAAAATATTTCCAAAGTTGGCCCATTTCCCATAATAATTCTTAAAGAAAAATGCACTTTGATTTGAAATGCCATCACTCCACTGTGAACTTTAAGTCTATGTAGTAGTAGTTGCAATACTTTACACTACCACAATTACCGAAAACATTTTTAGTAGTTGGTCGTCGTTCGTCGTCGTTTTGTATGTATTTTAGATCCGTCTGGTAGCTTTACTGCTTGAATAACATCTACATCAAATCTTGTACTACTTGAATACGTTTTTTTTTTTTTTTGGTTCTGTACACACTTAGCTAACAAACATTTGTTATAAGGCTACATATTAAAAGTTCTCCTCTACCATCACCCATATCTCTCTCTCTCTCTCTCTCTCTGTGTGTTGCTGTTTCTGTATCCCATTCACGGCTCATTTAGAATTTAATGCATTTTCTAATTGCCAGCCATTTATTAAAGAACACCAAAAAAAAAAAACCTAGCCACGGTACCTCTGGCTAAAGGTAACATAGACAAAATAAAGACGTCGACGTATTCTATCGGTGGATGGTAAGGGGGAAATTAAATGAATGTATTGGCTATTAAATGGGTCGGGGCGTTTGTAAGATATCGAAATATTTAACTGATATAATAGTGTTTTAAATGTAGATTTTGAACCCCGAGGGGGAAGGGGGTGAGCTGACGGGGGGCAGCACTCTTTCTGTCCAGTAACTCAACTCTGGAGTAGCGACATTCTTAAGTCACACTGGGGAGATGACCACCGGAGCAATGCTGGGGATGCGATTGTCTTAACACACGCTGGGGAAGCAACGGGGAATTTATCTCGAACTAGTGAGCTGTGTACGATATAGTTTGTATACTCATTAACCGGAACCGACTGTTTTAAAGTCGACTCCCAACGGCAAATGTTTTTTCTAGAGAAGTTTTACAATGGAGTAGAGATTTCAATTGCATGTCATGTCTTCTTCTACGTGGTCACTCCACCGGAGTCTCGGTCTTTCCAAAGCCTTTCTGACTGGAGGGTTTGGATTCATTCGACCGACATGACCCAGCCAGCTTAATCGCTGTGTTTTGATGCATTTGCTAGGTGTTTGATGATTTTACCAAGATGCGAAACAAAACAACAAACAATTATATTCAAATCAGACCTTCACATTGTAATTCGTAGAGAACATTTACAATATCAACATTTTTCTTCATTCGATCCGAAATCTTTGGATACTTCTTGGCGGCATCCGGTCGCATAAAAGACGCCAGTCGACACACAAACAAAAAAAAAAGGAAATTTGTATTTACCGAAAATAAACAATAAATGACGCATACGCTAAAAGTTATCAAAAGTCCATAAAACATTGCCCGTACCTGTGTACGCATCAGCTTACGACTTTTGCCGTTGGTTTCAGATTTACTTTGAAAGATATTGAGATTAATAATAAAGTTGTTGCTGCTGTTGCGTAGTAAGGCGGTGGCTACTGCATCCGTCTTTGTTTGCCTGAAAAAGGAGGGGAGTATTTAAAAAACCGTTAAGGCAACAAAATGGCAACAGCAACACCTTTTAATAAATGAATAATTTCAGGCATACAATGTTGCCGAGACAAGGAGTTGTGAACAACAGCAAAAAAAAAACATAATAACAACAACAACAAGAGAAAAACACTCAAAGAAACAACGTGGCCGAGGTCGCTGAGGAAGAGCAATGACTTTAATTAAATGATAAACGTGCAAATTCAAAAGTAATTCATGCAAGAACATATTTAACAACATGCAGCATAAGCATCAAGCGGCAGGCGGCATGGGGCATAAGGCAAACGGCAAACGGCAACACAGGCCGCCGCATGAACAACAAACATGACATCAGCGTCAGCAACGGGTAGAAGAAATAAAATCCATTTGCCTCAACAAAAGCCGAAATGAAAAGAGAAAGGTTTGCTTTCGTTGCAACATCAGCAACAACTTGTAATTCTTTTTGATGTTGATTTCTATATAACGAAAAAAAAGGGCTTTCCTGCTGATGTTGCCGTTGATGGTGCTTTGTGGCACCATTGCACAATTCATTGCACATTAAATGAAATCATTGCTCTACAAATGTGCTGATGCTGATGCTGGTGTTGTTCTTGTTCTTGTTGATTTCCTGGCTCGTTCTGATATCAAAATGTATGTTATACGACAATGTTTTACAAGCGTTCGAACCGGGGCGCGCGCACACACACAGCCGAACGAAAGTTACAGTTTTTCTGGCCGCTTATTGTTTGTTGGCTTAGTGCGCCCCGATAAGCAGGGCCACATTAATTTCAATCTTAACTTAAGTATTCCACCATAGTCTTTGTGGTCCAGAACAATGCCCCGCCATCGCACCGGACCCACTGGTAGAAGATTCTTATGTTTCTGTTGTTGTCGTCATCGTCGTCGTCGTGTTGTTACTGTTGCCCGTTTCTCTTGGGGTTTCTTTTCCTTTATCAATACTCATTTATTATGCGTCCTTTTGTTTGATATTTGTCTGTGCTGTTTGCAGTTGCAACGCATGTGAATTCAATGTTTGTAGTTGCTGTTGTTGGTTTTTTTTATTTTGTAATGATTAAAAATTTCGTAGAAATTTTGTGAAATTTTACATTAAAATGTTTGTAAAGTGAAATTTATGTGTTGATAATGGAAGGCCGTATCTCTGGTATTATTTATGCGGAAACAGATCACAAGATTTCGCGAAACGCTCTAAGAGCGATGGCCCACATTACACAAAGGCATTCATGTTTTGCTGTAAAATAACTTGAAAATTTATTTGAAATTTTCCCAAAAAATCGTATGTTTTGTATTTGCAAAACTCAAAAATTAAGTCTGAAAATGTCAACAATAGATGATGTTGCTGAATTTACCGACAATGGAGATGAGTAACAATTGAAAAACGAGACTTACATTCTGTTAGAAAAAGGACAACAAATTAGATAATTTGAATTAAAAATTATATAAAAAAAATACTTTGCCGTAATTTTGTTTTTGGTTTGGTCTGTTTTGGAAAACTCAAACTCGGAACATATGTCTCTCGAACAGTTCCGAAATTGTTTCGTTCTAGTTCAGCGACCGATAGAGTTTTTGCAGAAAAGTCTGAATAAAGCGAGCGGTAACGCGTTTTATGCCAAAACAATCCCTTGAATTTCGTAATACACAGATTCGTAAGATACAGATAATTTAGCGGTTACTTACTTATTTCCCTTAACATTCCATGAAGGAACAGATGGGGAACTTCTCTCGAATCTGTGAGCTGTGTCCGCTATAATTGTGTATACTCGCTGACCAGGACCTACTGTTTAAAGCCGGCACAGAACGGTTAATGCTTCTCTAGAGGAGTTTTACATGGCTTAGAGTTTGCTCTCTTACTCATAAAGTCGCCAACATTTACGAGGTGGAGCGAGATAATGATTTTAAGTCCCCATTTCCGCCATTTTATCGGTCTTAACTACACCAGGCGACATTGGTGACTGTGCTCTCGACCAGTTTCGAATGCATGGTACCACTAATATGCAAATTATTTTAATTACGACAATTCTCCGTAAGTCTTCTGTAACTTTTTCAGTCATTCAGCACACATAATAACACTTAAAATTGCCATTTTAATGGAAAACTTTTATTGTATAATTTTATCCATGGCAATGAACTGAGATGAACTAAAAACAAAGACTACTGCGAAGTAAAATTTTGTATCGGATGTAATAGATAACTTTAGAAATATTTCTAAAATGTAGCATATTGTCCGATTTTTAATGCTAATAGCTTAAAAGAATCTGTCACTCCTTGACTACAAGATAATTTTTTTACAGAGCTCAAAAATGTTTGCTATTAATTTGCCATTTTGCAATTGGATTCTTTACCACTGAGAATCCTAGCTTCGCTTCATAATCATTGACCTACATTAGAAAAAATGTGCCAAATGCAAAATGCCCCCAAAAATTAAATGAAGAATTCCTCAAATGAGAAATTCCTTAAAATAATTGAAAAATTCCCAAAAAATACTAACATGAAAATTGTGGAAAATCCCACAAAAAATATATGAAAAATTCTTCAATTTAAAGTCGGTCTTTCCATTAAAGCGCCCCCCTCGTGGAAATGACAGCTTTCAGATCATAAGGCTCCAAATGTTTTGCCGATTAAAAGGTTACCTTAATCCCATATCACGATTAACTTTTTAGCTAAATTGAAAAAAAAAATGGGGAATTTTCCATTGTTCACATTTTGGGTTATTTTTCATATGAGAAATGGCCTAAAAACGAAAAACGAAACGATATCTGAGAGTTTTGAAAAAAAAATCCCAAAAAAATGCAAGTATTTTTAGTTTATGTTGATCTTTATATAGTTTTGGTTTCTGTTCTGAGTTCGAGATCATTGACTTCTTTCTTTTTGTTTTTGCCAATATAGAAATGTTTAAAAAAGTCTTCAAGCATTGTGTTTGCCTTGAATGCGGGCAAGGTATGCGGATCCGTTACGGAAGCTGTCACACTTTTTCATCGGTACTCATTTGCACTGATTTCATCTGCAATTATTGGTCATAGTTGTACGCGAGTGAACGAGAATTATTGTATAGTAGCGCATATCCCCAAAATTAAGCAGCTGTAAACCAAACAAAACGAACACATACATTGAAACCCTTTGATGTTTGTAATTCAAAATTTTGTATAAGATTTTTTTTGACCATCTTTCGCTTTTATTTCTTTTTGGGGGCTACCATCATAGAGCCATCTGTTCCGAGCTCACTACTGATAGAAAATTCTAAATAATTTCAATATTCGTTCCATAGGAATTACACCATCTTTATTGCTCATTGGCCAGCTGTCAAACATATATATCCGCGTCTCCTTTATTATTGCTATAATCGCCTTCCTAATGATCGCTGTCAACCATTCTATTACTGGGTGTTGATGCTCCGTCGACCTGGACCCTTTCATCCACCAAAGCTAATTTTCTTAGATCCGTTTTTTCAAACACTTTAATGTCAATGAAAACCTCAATGTTAGGTGCTTTCAATATAAATGCATCATAGTTAAGAATAACTTTACGATCATATTTCATGTTAATGATCACAAATTCTAACTATTATCAAAGAGTTGTTCATTCGTCGTCTCCATGGAACAGCTGAACATCGACAATCGCCTCCTTCTGAATGACATTACAAACCATGCATGCATGCATAAATGCTAAGGAGGAGGCAACGAATTGGCTGCATTTGCGTTTTATATTTCTGGCCAAGGTCTCATCGCATAAAAATTGTCTACAGACTGAGTCAGACAAACACACAGTTCTACATAAATATTTAGTTTGTCTAAATTGTCGACATCAATTCGTGGTCGGTATGTAAATCTCTTCTTTTTTTTGTTGTTCTATAAATACCAAAATAACAGAAAGTATCGAATCGAATCGAATCCATTCCCTTCTCCAGCGATATTTTGTAATATTGCTTAGATGTCGATTATAACTATTGCCGTATTGTAGGGACATTGGTCGCTTATTGTTGTGTGTAACATTGCAACATTGTATGTTGCATTATAAATTACTGCCATTAATTTTTGTTTATAAACAATGTTGCTTGAAAGCGGAATCTCTCTTTCCGGCCACTGGGTGCCTCCTTAAGCAGAGATTGCTTTAAGGGAATATACACATTCGTACACACTTGCAGTATGACAGCAAATTTCAGATAACTCACTCACTGTTCTGGAAATATATTTCTTTGCTTGTTTCTGAGTTTTTTCTTCTGTTTGGTGGCTCTTAATGTACATACAGATTGAGTAATTTTCCATCCTGTGGATTGTTTTATTAAGTTCAAATGAGAGAAATTATGAATTCAATTTGTGTGATCGTTTGTTATGTCTATGAGTTGAATGAAACCGCTAAATGAAGATGTTTTTTTTTTTTTGTGAAAAGTGAAGCAATGAACGTGATTAAGACTAAATGCATTTGTGGTCGAATGGCTGTGAAGAAACTCATAAAGAAAGTATTTTTTAGGGTAATAAGAATTTTTATAAAAAAAAAATTATAGTTTTCAGGTTCGAGAACAGTTTTTTGTATTTTTTTGTTTTTAAGACCAACGCTCAGATGTTGTCCCCAATAAATGCAATGTAAAATAGGGTATCGAAAGGGGGACAGAGGGAGCAGTGTTTGTTCACAGTTGTTTTGAATTTACGAATGTCACAACTGGCAGAAAGAATATTCCAAAGAATATTGGCACACTTGCTGAAAGAATATTCCACATTCGACAAGTCCGGCTGAAGAATGAATTTTCTCTCGTGCGTCTTGCGATCAACCGGCCACTTGACAACGAACGCATGAGAGTCCCTGGATATCCGCGTACTCCGACTAAATGTTATAACATCAGGAACAAGACGACGGATATCTGAGGAGCAGATACCCTTAAAAATGTCCCCAGAATAGCGATATACAAACCAGATTTCTATCTTTTGATAGAAAATAAGCCTCTTTTCTTTCTCGGTCAGGCTCGGTTCCATTCGCATTGATCACGGCTCCAATTACACTATGCATCAAAAAATTTAAATGACTATTTTCTGGAAACAAAACACTTATATTTCTGAAGTATTGTGACACCCAGTTTCCTAAAATAAGCATTCAAATTCGTTAGGATACACGTTTCTTTTAAAAATTACCATTTACCAAATAATAAAAAATGTCCGGCCGATCAAACTTAGAGTGAGCTAAAAGTGTCGTCAACATTATTTTTATACTAGTAAGTTGTAATGCGCCTATGGCGCCCGTTAATTTGCTTGAGAAAGTATTTGTTACTTAATTTTAAAAATTTTGTAAAAAATATTTTGAGAAAACTATTATGTAAAAAAAAATTTCGAAAAAAAATAAAATTGGAAAAAAAAATTTGTGGAAAAAAAATTTTTGTTGAAAAAAAAAAATTGTGGAAAAAAAAATTTTGTTGAAAAAAAAAATTTCTGTTGAAAAAAAAAATTTGTTGAAAAAAAAAAATTTTGTTGAAAAAAAAAATTTTGTACAAAAAAAAATTGTTGAAAAAAAAAAATTTTGTTGAAAAAAAAAATTTGTACAAAAAAAAATTTTGTAAAAAAAAATTTGGGGAAAACACAATTTCTGTACAAAAAAAAATATTATTTTTTTTATTATTATTATTTATAGAATTATAGAATGCCTATTTAAATTCCTACGTACTGCGTGACAGAGTCAGTGAATCAGTGTCGAGGGTAAATATATATTAAGATAAAAACAATCCTTAAAGAGCAGAATTCCAAAATACTCCAGAAAATATTATCAATATACCTTGGACAGATTGTGTTATTTGTGTTGCATAGGCCCGGTCTAAACCTTAACACATTACCTCAGATCTCCACAATGACAAAACTGGTGAGGTTTGGTCAATTTGAGTACATTTTCCTGGAATTTAGTACAGTTTTTTTCAGAGTGTAACAACTGTTGTCTGCAACTCACATAGCTGTAACTGTCAAATGTCAAAAAACCGAAAACATGCTTAGAAATCATTATAAACAAAAACGAAATTTAAATTTATAATATTTTCATATTTCCCTCCCTCTTGCAGGTCACCATCATTTTGAAAGATGTCAACGATGAAGCTCCCGTCTTTGTCAGCTCCAATTACACGGAAATTCTGGAAAATATACCCCTCAACACCGTGGTGATGGTGATAAAAGCCGTTGATCGTGATGAAGGCAAAAATGGCTATATTGAATATCTTCTAGATGCAGAAAATCGTATACCCTTTACCCTGGGCTCAGTCGATGGCCTGCTAAGGGTTTCGGGTAAATTGGACCGAGAATCACAAACATCGTTTATGTTAAATGTAACTGCTCGTGATCGTGGAGAACCCCAGAAGTACACCCATAGTCAGGTGTATGTTAAGATACTCGATGAAAATGATAATGCTCCCATATTCGATCCCAAACAATATACAGCCTCGGTGGCTGAAAATGCCAGCATCGGCGCTATGGTACTGCAAGTGTCTGCCACGGATATCGATGACGGAGCCAATGGACGGGTGCGTTTCTCAATCGTTGGAGGTGATGCCAATCGGGATTTTATGATTAGCGAAGATTCGGGCATTGTACGAGTATCGAAAAATTTAAATTACGAACGCAAATCGCGGTATGTGCTGTCCATCAAGGCCGAAGATTCGGCCGCCGATTTAGGTTTGGCCTATGACAACGAAAAGGGACGCAATAAGCTGTCACATCTGTATGAGAACCGTTACGATTTGTCCGAGTTGACCATTGTCATCACGGACATCAATGACAATCCGCCAACCTTTTTGGATTCACCGTACATGGCGTATGTTATGGAAAATGTTGTGCCACCCAACGGTGGCTATGTGCTGAGCGTGCAGGCCTACGATGCCGATACACCGCCATTCAATTCACTGGTGCGATATTTTCTCAAAGAAGGCGATACGGATCTATTTCGCATCAATGCTTCAACTGGTGAAATATCGCTGTTACGTTCGCTGGATCGTGAGGCCAAGTCTGAGTACACGCTAACGCTGGTAGCCATGGATACGGGTAAGTTCAAATATTACTTAAGTATGAAACACACAGCAAAGCATATTTACATATGGCCATTTATGTAGACAAAATGGTACGGTACGCCAAGGCATGTTAGTAATGTTGGAAATATTGATCATAATCGTTGGCCAACAAGTGTTCATTCATTTAATGTCCGTATTCATATTTTCTTGTGGCAAAAAAAAAAAAAAAAAAGAAAAAACCGCACCAAAATACCAAAAGGACGCAAACAGCGTAAAATGAAATTTAACCAACAACAAAAATCATTGTAAAATATACTCGAATAAGAGTAGTAAGTGCACTTCATTGTGAGCCTTACTGTCTGCCTACCTGCCTGCTGAAGATGATTATAATCATTTCACTATAAGAATTTAATTTCGCTCTAAGGCTTCCACTTTTATTTTACTGCACAGTGTGTACCACAACAGTGTAAGAGAGAGAGAGAGAGATACATAAAGCAAGAAGCAGACGAAGAAAAAACATTGCAGAAAATCATTACATATTTTGCTTATAGTAATGATCGATATCGATATTATTTTGAAATATGTTTTAAAGATTATAATAATCACATAAATGATATGGTCTGAACATATACACGTACATTTATGAGTGCATTTATGTAGCCGGCAAAATAGAATGTATTGTTATGGACACTTTCAAAATATGATTGGTGAAGAGCGAAAAACTATGGTTCATATTATAAAAAACAAAAAAACATTTTGTAAGAAAGGTTGATATGTAAAGCTGTGGGCCCATGTAAGCCACTGGTGTCCCAACAATATCTATTATCAGATGGGGGTTAACCTAATCAATAGTTGACAGCTGATTATTTTGTTCAACAATTTAAAAATAACGCTCAAAATTTAATTCCGACCATTCTGGTTATTCTGACCATTAAGTCCATTTTGACCATTCAGACTAGTCTGCTCATTGTGATCACTCCGTAAACTCTGACCTTCCATTCTATTCTGAATATTCTCTTCATACTGACCATTGTGAGCATTCTAACTTCTATGTCCATTCTATTCCATTCATTCCGATGATCGTCACGCCAGAAATCCTCCACAAAATTCGTTGGTACAACCTAACACACAAAATAAAAATTTGTTAACAAAAATAAAATAAAATACAAATTATAAAAAAATAAAACAAAAATTTAAAAAAAAAAAATATAAAAAAAAAAAATATAAAAAAAAAATAATATAAAAAAATAAAAATTATAAAAAAAAATTATAAAAAAAAATATAATAAAAATTAAAAAAAATAAAAATTATAAAAAAATATATAAAAAACTCCAGCGTCGATTTCATTTCAGAACTTGTCTTATTCATATAAGGGCTGTTCGTCCGTTGCGAAATCTTCTCAACACGCCGCATCGCCCTTACCCATCCCTTTGGAAAGTTGCCAATGTTTAGACGATTCCCCAGAAAGCTAAAGCTACAAATCCAACAAATTACCGCCCGATAGCAATATGTTCTGTGACCTCGCAGGTTATGGAGAGCATGGCTAACCACTATCTGGTAGAGTATCTAGAGTATATCGACCTGCTGAATAATTCTGACATTCTATCCCGTACATTCTTCCTGTCTATTCTGGTCATTCTGATCTTTTGACTATTCTGTCTAGTCCGACTAATCCATTAATTTTGGGCATTTGGGTATTAAATTTGGGTATTTTCATCATTCCGTTCATTTTGGCCATTCTGAGTATTCTGTCTATTCTGGGTATTCTGACTTCTTTGTCCATTCTATCCCATTCCATGATCGAATTTCGTCCATTTTGACCATAAACTGAAAATTTGCAATTTGCAATTACGGCTATTGGTTTATTTTAATTATTTGTATACACTTTTTGAATGCAAATTGAATTCATTTAAGTAAATTGTACACTTTCTACGGCACACCTGCCCAAAGAAGTAAAACACAGGCACTGACAAAGAAACTTGAACTTGCCAGACCCGGTTTTTGATTTGTGCGCCTCTTACACCGTAATAACGTGCAATAACAAGAGATTCTAATATAACATCGCTTAAGAAATTGTCTTACTTACAAATGCACACACAAAACTAATCCCTTTCATGTTTGTGTCTTAAGTCTTTTGTTTTCCTAGCCTATGACAATATGACTCATTTTCAGCACCAAACTAGGAATTATAAAAATTAGAACACGAAATTATCCAATTTGAAAGGGGCGGACAGTGAAAATCTCTCGAGGCCAAACATTTGCACAAAGTTTCTATAAATAATAATAAATTTATTAGATAAGAAGAAAAAATGCTGCATAGTGAGACAGAGAGAGAAGAAAAACCGCATTAAATCATTTCCGTTTATCATTAAATTGGGGTGTTGCCTATCAAAAAAAAAAAATGCTATAAGAATTGTCAATATTGCATTAACTAGCATGAACGTTATTGTATATGCAAACTAACCACCACCCCTTACCAGTACTGGGGAGGGGGGGCGATGTTTGTTGCTGTTGAACATGAACATTAACTGGCCACATAACATTGACCACCACCACGACTTTAGCACTTCCATAAAATGTCTTTCACTATCTTAACATATGAATCTACCGGATTGTATGCCGTCCTGTTGAGTTCTGTCCGTATGTATGGGATTGTTTTGTGTTTTGTTTATGTAGATGTTCATTCTTGGCTGTTTGTGGCTTTTTGTTTTGTTTGGGATGCGGTTGTTTTTTGTACGTTTTGTGCCCTTAAACTAAAATACATTTTGATAATTACTGTAATTTGTTAAAAGTTGCCCATGTTCGCTATACCACATGTGTGTGTGTGTGTGTATGAGTTAATAGGAAGCACCACAGTCAAGTCAAGTGCAGTCAGTTGCCCCAGCAGCCACCACCAACACCACCAGCAGAAAATGTCTTGTGATTATAACTTATTTGTATGGCTGTGTGTGTGTGTGTGCGTGTGAGTGCTTGAGATGCTTTCGGTAGTTTATGATTATTTTAAAGTGTAAGTTTGACAAATATGCTTTGGCCCAAAGAATTCCTCTTTTGAGGGTTTTCCTGTTGTAGCTGCGACTTTGGCTGACTGGCTGGCTGGCTGCTGTGTGAATGTGACTGCAGCATAATTTATTGTTTTACATAAACCTGGTGGCATATTGTGTGCGACTGATGATCGTTATTTTTTCGTTTCGTTTGGCGTTTTTTTTTTGTTTTGTATTTTGCATCTTCTTCCTATACTTCTTACATTTTTTTTTTTGTTCACTGGTTTTTGTGCTAAAGCCATAACGGTAATATGCATATGTTGCATTGAAAATACAACAATTGCCATTGTCATTTGGGAGGAAAATTAATTTGTGTTTTCCTTGACTTGAGATAAATTCAACAGAAATTAATGAATCTTCACAGTAGTAGGCAACATTTATTAATATATCCGTGCAGTTATAGGAGTGGATAATTTTTGAATAATGAGCGCTGCAATTGTTTTGTCTTATCAGTGGTAATTTTCAATCGGCCATGGAACTGTATTTTCTTTCATAATTTTCTCGTTTGTGTCTTAAGTCTTTTGTTTTGAAATTTCTTACGTCCAAAGAAATGTGGTCTGTAAGTATCGATATATGTGATTTTTTTTAATGGTCTAGTCGAGTGCTGTTAGTTATAAAATAAAACGCCAGATTCATATCGTTGTAAGAACACTAAAAACTTGGCGATTTCCTCATCTCGTCATTGCTAGTAAGTGAATAATCTCTAAGCTATGTGAAACTTTTGTAAAAAGTATTAAAAGGCCTTAGGAGACGCCTTCAACCAGTAGGAACCGATCAGACAAATAGCCCAAGAGCACAAATAACACAAATGTTTGCCTACATATTAAGACATAACATTAGAATTGATTCATAGGGGGAGGTCGTGAGAAAGACTTGATAAATACGAGGAAAACTGCACCGAAGCCAAGACATAAATCATCCACAAAACTCGTTGGTACAAATTAACACACAAAACAAAAATTTAAAAAAAAAAAAAAAAATTAAATAAAAAATAAAAGTTATAAACAAAAAAAATTAAAAAATTAAAATTAAAAAATAAAATAAAAATTAAAAAAATATAAAAAGAAAATTTAAAAAAAAATAAATAAAAATTGTAGAAAATAAAATATAAAAAACTTCGGCCCGATGGTATTTCAGCACTTGGTACAAATAAACACAAAACATAAAAATTTAAAAATATAAATAAAAATTATAAAAAATAAAAAAAAAAAAAAATTATAAAAAAATAAGAAAAAAATTTGTAAAAAAAAAAAATAAAAATATAAAAAAAACTCCGGCCCCGATGGTATTTCAGCACTTGGTACAAATTAGCACACAAGATAAAAATTTAAAAAAAAAATAAAAAATAAATTTTAAACAAAATAAAAATGTTAAAAAAAATTATAAAAACAAATAAAAATTATAAAAAAAATAAAAAAAATTATAAAAAGTAAAACAAAAATTATAAAAATATAAAAAAACAAATTAAATAAAAATTATAGAAAAATAAAATATAAAAAACTCCGGCCCCGATTGTATTTCAGCATTTAGTACAAATTAACACAAAAGATAAAAATAAAAAAAAAAATTATAAAAACTAAAAAAAAAATATAAAAAAAAAATAAAAATTATAAAAAAAGTAAAAATTATAAAAAAAAATAAAAATTTTAAAAAAAATAAAATAAAAAGAAAATTTAAAAAAAAATAAAATAAAAATTGTAAAAAAATATAAAAAAAACTCCGGCCCCGATGATATTTCAGCACTTGGTGCAAATTAACACACAAGATAAAAATTTAAAAAAAAAAAATAACAAAACAAAATTATAAAATTAAGTAATAGCTGAGCTCTCTCAGATTATGGAGAGCAATGGCATTCTGAATGATCGACAGTGGAAACCGTTCTACAGCAGACTTGATGGCGTTCCCTTCGGAACGATTGAGTGGAGTTTTCGTCTCCCTGCCGGAAGCAAGATCATTACTCTGGATATTTCCCAGGCATTTGGCAGGGTCTGTCACGCAGCCTTAATACCGATGCGTTTAATGTTTTTATTAGCTTCTCTCTATTCCCATACCCTAAGAAAGCAGGGAGAAGAAATTTACAGAGTTATGGGTTATCTCGCTGTTTTCTGGCAGAGTCTTTGCACTGAATATGTAGGGTGTATCGCCTCGACTCGACTGGTCAGAAGTTTTACCGCTATGCCTAGTGACATTTTCTAAATTCGGGCTTCATGTGACAGCCCACGAAACTTTATCAGTGGAGCCCATTTAAAAGTTGATCATAACACGCCACTTATTTAAGCAATTTTTTTTTTTTTTTGGTATCAAATAAAATTTTTTTTGGATATCCCGGGTGGATAATATCTATTAGTCAGAGCCCCCTTTAAAAAATCCTTATGTCGTTCTAAATATTGGACAACTGAATTGTCATAGAATTTATAGGGTCACGACACCGCGCCTTATCCCACTAGTCAGACCGACAACATTACTATGGAACCCAAATCATGCTAAATTTAAAACTGTCGTTACCTGGTTTTTATTGATATTAATTACTTATTTCCCTTAATATTGCATGAATAGACAGATAATTGTGTATACTCACTGACCAGAAACTATTGTTTAAGCCCGTTTCTGAACGGCTAATGCTTTTCTAGAGAAGTTTTATATTGCTTAGAGATGACTCCCTTACTCGCATAGTCGCCAGCTTTTACGAGGTGGAAAACAGCGCGTGACAAATGTTTGATGATCTTACCCGGTTTTGAACCTGGGTTTACTTATTATAAATATTAAATGAAAATTACTTCTATACATCTAATATTGAAGTTTCTTTATCGCGTCGAGTCATTATAATCTCCCCCACAATGCCGCCGTACCTTACCACCTCTCGCCAAATCATCATCTCGACTATCGGGTAAAATATGCAAATTGCACTTTCCACCTCATAGCTGGAAAGCCTTAAATGCAAGAGAATAACTTGGCTTTGATAATAAATTATTTAAGGCCATTTTTCAATCTGTGCCATACAATGTTTGTGTCTTAAGTCGTTCGTTATTATATGAGCACATTACGTGGTCTTTATTGTTTTTAGTCCAGCTAAACATATGCGTGCTGCAAAACCGAGTACACCAAAAGCCAGAGCCACAACGAGCCGAACCAAAAGCGAAACTCCTTGCACTTTCCAATCTTATCTAGAGCGCAACATTGTATGCCGTAGATATTTGACTTTGGCTACCCACTCAATTTGCCGCTGCCCGCGCTGCTGTTCCGGTACTGCCAGCTACAAACCACTTAATGCATAACATAAAGCCTTAAAAAGTCAGTGGACATGCACCAACAAACGACCAAGAAAAGAACAAACAAAAAAAATAAAACAAATCACTCTGTAAAATAACACTAACGGTTGTAGGTACGGCTGTTGGCTTCTCCCGTCATTGATTTGTCTGCTTCGAAACGAATCGAAAAGGTTTCCTACACATTCACCCATTTCGTCTTCCAACCAAACGGAATGCAACCATCACCATCACCACAACCACATGATACAGTTATTGCTCAGTGATCGTATTATCATTGCGGTTGACTACTGGCTGTTTGTTGAACAGAAAAAGTCTACGAAACAAAATCACAAAGACGAGTTGGAAAATCGCCAGCCAGTCCACCACCCTAGAGAATAGCAATTAATTAACATATGTTCAATTAAACGTTAACATGGAAAATGGTTCTGTTCTTTCATCGATTTTCTGCCAGTGAATATTTTGCCCAAGATCAAATTTCCAATATGAATTTAATATTTTAATACAGTTAGAGGCAGCCATCATATATTAAAAATAGATTTCTCTTCATGTAGTTTTTGTTTTTTTTTTGCGGAGAATAAGTAGCAACGAAAGACACAAATTATTTGCAGTTGATTTTTCCTTAAACCAACATCGGCAGCAAAACTTTCCACATCATCAATTCTAACCGGGCAAAAGCAAACAACCGCCACAGCAGCAACCGCTGCCAAGAACCCTAAACAATACGAGTACGCAGCCAGAGACGCATGATTAACCAGCTTAAAGATGATAAGGCCATACGTTTTGAGCCACCATAAACTATAAGTTGGCAGTGGCACAGCACTCGGTACCCACCACACACCGCCGCCATTCATTCAGCCACTCACTGCTGCGGGATGACTGGGACCGGGCTGTAACACGGAGGCCTAACTAATCGTCTAAGTGCGAAAGATGAAAAATCAGTAACAGCAACGAAACAACGATGCGACGTGAAAGAAACGCTGAATTCCAAAAAGAGTTAACTGCTTGTTAAAGTAACTAAATGAAAAAAATAACAACAACAGCATCTGCAAAGAAATATTCTTTGGCAAGAATTTTGTTTTTCCTCTGGAGTGCACAGTGTTTGTAAATGGAGATTATTGAAGAAAAAAAAAGAAAACAGAGCCTCTATGAAGTTGGAGTTAGATAGAAGGATTTTTGGAAATTCTAATATTAAACTGAGTTCAGACAAGATACCAGCTAGTTTATAATATTTAATATCAACCCTCCACAAGAGCTGCACAATCACAAAGGCAGACAGCTTAAATCTTAATATATATTTACCCTCGACACTGATTCACTGGCTCTGTCACGCAGTACGTAGGAATTTAAATAGGCATTCTATAATTTTCTATAAATAATAAAAAAAATAATATTTTTTTTTTGTACAGAAAATGTGTTTCCCCAAATATTTTTTTTCCAAATTTTTTTTTTTACAAAATTTTTTTTTTAACAAAATTTTTTTTTTTACAAATTTTTTTTTTTTTCAACAAATTTTTTTTTTCCACAAAATTTTTTTTTCAACAAAATTTTTTTTTTTCAACAAAATTTTTTTTTTTCAACAAAATTTTTTTTTTTCAACCAACATTTTTTTATAACAAAAATTTTATTTTTCATAAAAAAATTTTTTTTTCAACAAATTTTTTTTTTTCAAAAATTTTTTTTTTTCAACAAATTTTTTTTTCCCTATTTCAACGGGCGCCATATGCGCATTACAACTTACTAGTAGTTAAATATTACTTGGCTTCTTTTTGGAAATACATAACTATGTAAACTGTCTGCCTCTGTGATTTTCCATTCATATTAAATATTATGACGATTTTACATATTATCCCTGTATCGTTACTATTAAAACCATAATTCAGTCTAATTTTCCAAATCAAAGTCACCTGAACGATCAAGAGACAGCTCTGCCCAAGCGATGTCTGCTGGAATTTACTAATGAAGTAGGAAATCTGCTGAGTGAACTGTAACCAAATCCGGGGTCTATCAAAATTGCCAAACTCTTTTTATATATAGAAGAATACGTCGTAACTCTCAAATGATGGTGATGTCTGCTGAATGAAATATCAAGAAATTCGGACCAAGTCCCATTACAGCTGCTACTGGAAATACTTGTAGTGGAATTTAGGACGTCTATGTTATTATTTCGAATAGCATTGGATGTGAATCGAAATCAGCGAGGATAGTTCTCAAAGAGGGAGAGACAGAGAGAGTTCCCATATGCTAGGAAAGGGCAGTCTGTTAGAGAAACTACCGGGTTGCCCAAATGAGACGTAGTGTCCTAGTGTTGATTGTAGTTGTTGCACAATTTGAATGTTGTTTAGGTACATCTTAATATCCAAGTTTAAAATTCTCGGCTAAGTTGTTCTGGGCATACCTAATTGGCCGGAAGGGCAAGGGATGGATTATTTGCAACACTATACCGCGCAGCTTTCTCATTGTCTGCAAGGGAAATATTTCCAAGAGCACCGCCACAACGGTCCGCTAAGAACGACAGTGTAAACTTATACTCACGGAAGGTTAATGCGCTGGCTTTGAGTTAAAATAATTAACGGCTGCTCCAAAACTTTGAGAAGAATTCCAAACCTGTAAGGCGCCTTTGTTTACTGTACGTGTTAATTAAAGATTCCCAAGGGCTCGACAAAAAACAAAAAAATATATTATGTTAATAAAAAAAAGTTATTTGTGTTTCACATCAGTTAATATCAGTTGTGTCACGCACTAATGAGAATGACACTTTACGTTGTATTTGGGTCCACATCGTATGTACGTATCCACCTATAATTTTTCCACTGGACAGACGTAGCTTTATATGCCAGACTCTTAACACTGAATATGAAAATTGTATTACCATTCCCCAATGATCTGAAATGTTACCACAAAATGTTGAAATGTGAAAGTCTCTGAGTCTCGGGCTGTTTGTGAGGACTTTATGAAAAAAGGCCGGAAATGCAAAATGCACCCAAAATAACAACGAAAGATGGCCCAAAAAATCTCATATAAAATAGGAGATTTTTTTCATAATTTTTAGAGGACAAGCGCCCCGGTAGGCGAGTTGGTAGCGTGCTTGCCTATCAGCGTGGGGGTTGTGGGTTCGATTCACGCCAGAGGCTTTGGTCTGTCGCTGCAAATCAAGCCAAATGGTCTTTGTCACCCGGTTTACCCTTGGACCCAAAATTAGAATATAAATTTACTTTGTATTGTAATTAACAAATAAATAAATTTTTAGAGGATTTTCTTTGCTTTTAGGCCATTTTTAATATGAAAAATAACCCAAAATTTGAACAATGAAATATTCCCTAAGGCCCACAAAATATATTCGTAAAATCTCCAAAATCAACTGGGAATAGTGGAACCATTCAATCGGTAACCATTTTGTAAGCCTTATGGATAGAACAAAAATACGGCATATCCCAAATTTTCATCAAAGCTGTCATTTCTCAAACGACTTATCGTTTTGTATATTTTATTCAGAGGTGACTAAAAAAAATATTTAATTGATGTTAAATTTGCCTCTTTCGCTGTCTCTTCAATGGAAGTACCGATTGTAAATCATATATTATTCGGGGGATTGTTCAGATTTTTCTAAGAAAATTTTCATGTTGGTCTTTTTAGGGAACTTTTCATTTTTGAGAATTCCGCATTTGGGGCTCTATGAAAAATGGCTCACATGAAACACCCTCCTCTGAAAATGCACACAAACACTTTATGAAAAAATTCCCCAATGAAATAATTTTTCATTAAGAGTCACATGAGAGCCCGTGATATATCATCCGTGTACCCTGTGTAAGAGTCGATCATAGCACGTCAATAATTCTTTACGATTATGATAATTCTTCACAAAAATGTAACATTCGACTCTTTGGCTATTTAAGGTCTTCTTCACTCACATTGTCCATAGGAAATTGCAACAAAGCAATTCTTTTAGATGAACTAAAGCATTATTTTGTCAAGTTTTAACCTGAGCAATCCCAAAATATAGGCGAAGTGAATTAAACTCCATAAATCAGCGTTGGTTTAGACAACAGAAGAAATGAGATCGAAAATCTTTGGTTGTCGGTTATAGTGGTATTCACTGTAAGGATAAGGTATAAGCACTTACCCTTAGCGAGGATCGTCTGAAGATCTGTAGCATCATTTTCCAAGTTTGAATCATAGCAATCCCTAAATTAAGCGGAGTGGATTAAACTCCAGCGATTTTGTAGTCAATAACCGTTGAACCCCGCTGAATTAATTAAAAAATGTTGAAGAAATAGGATCGTAAATCTTGTTAGACTCGTTGGTTGTCAGATATTGCCAGCATGGATATGGTTTAAGCACTCAGGGTAGAGGGTAGCCTATGGCAGCTACCAAGTGATTTGCAAATTAACCCTTTGATTAGTTCGTCGATGTCAAGGGTCTGGTGACTTTAACACTTAAAATCAATACTGGTTTGAAAGTCATGAGGAAGAGAACGATAATGTCGAAAGACCCGGGGGCAAGCAATGATGTTAGAGGTATCAGCATTAAGAAAAAATACCAGACGGGACTTGGCAAAGGCGTCTGCGGCATATTTTGGGTGCCATCGTTGAGCATATTATGGTCTGTGTAGTGAATATGATTCTGGCTGTCACAACTTTAACCATTTCATTAGAACAACATCGGACTGTTACTTTATAACAACCGTGGGCAACGAGTCGAGGTTCGTCTTCAACTGCTCACTAACAAAGGCATCGTCATAGTCAAACACCAGCGACATGGCCTGTAAATAATGTGAACGTATTCTCTTCGAATAAGCGGCTGCCTTAATCATAGTGATACAACAAGTAGAGGCTTGCCTCAATCACAGCAGTACATCTGTTAGAGGCTTACGATGCAGGCATCCCAGACTCCGAACAATCGCCGATATGCAGTAGGCGGATGTCTGAAGTACAAGCGTCGGCGTATATCTGGTGGTTGCCTTAAGCTCAATGGAAAGTCTGCCAGTGGTTGCCTAAAGGTGTACAGCGGACTAAGTCAATGGAACACGGTCTATGTTCCTCGGAACTGATGCAGGAATAGGAAAGATCACTTAATCCTTAAACTGCAAATGTTCAAGCTAAGCAATCCGATTTATCTCTCTACACTACTACACTTTCATACACTTGCGGAAAGATCAACCACGATAATGTCGGCCACATATGGATCAGTACAATTTCAGTGTCGACTAGTGTGAACTTAACAATGTGTGATTCCTTGTTTTGCTCAACATTCTTATGAGAAACTTTTCTACTTTTAACCTTATAATTTAGTTACGGATACTACAATTTCAGTCCGATTCCGTACGGCTGGAGTTTTTATTCTAAAAGTAGTACATAATTTAGATCGTAATGTCTTACTGGTAAAGTCTTGGGCATGATGATGTGGCCACGGCAAATGCCTGGTATTCTTAGCCCATCGTTTCAACCCACCTCATACCATACGTCTGTCTTGTGTCACCTAGAAAATATTTCCACACTGTAAGGACCAACAGAGTGGTTTTTTTTATCTTTTTTGTTTAACATTTTTATGTTTTTTGGTTTCAAAAAAAAAAAAATTTTGAGACAAATTAATAATTGAGTCTCCACGAATTTATTTCATTTCAAAATAGAAATATTTTCAATAAAATTAATAATCGCATTTCAACTAATTAACAGCTATTTTAACCTTTTGTTGCTGTATTCGAATAATGAATTGGCCATTTCTCGGAACACTGTGCTCGGTGTGTGTGTGTGTGTATTCTTTAAATGGTGTGTCAAGGTTGCTGTAGTGTGTTTTTGTGTGCGCGTTTATGTTTGAATTGGTTTGGATGACTGGATGGGCTGTAGTTTGGCATGTGTGATAAATCTCGTTCGAATTCTGTTTTTTTTTTTTGCTTCAACTGTGGGATTTCTGTTTTTTTTTTTTTGGTTTGCGAACTCTTGTATGTGTGGCTGGCTGTATTAGAAATTCTAGGATAAATAAAAAGCTTGTTAGATTGCTGTTGATGTTGGTTTTCTTCCAACGACTTGCGCCAGTGTTGGCAACAATAGCAAATAGAAAATAAAACGCACCTCTTTTTCAAAAAAAAAAAAGAAAAGAAATAAAAAAAACCAACACCAACCAACTACTGCTGTATTTTGATCAAAATGTTGTTTTAAACTCCAAGTCAGAACAAAATCTTGAGTTAACACAGAAACTACACACACACACATACAACAGCTAGAACTAAAACCAACAAAAAAAAGAAAAATCAGCAAACTCCAACTGATGAGGAGACACACGAAAAAAAAAACTAAATAAATACTAGAAATTGCTACGCATTGGAATGGTGTTTGCAATGCAGTTACAACAAAGTGTACAACTGTTGAAGAGCCAAAGCAAACAGCAACGACGGCCCGGCCGAAACGTCTCCGCAGCATTATATTGTGGCACAAATAGGAAAACGTGAAAATCGTCATCAGTGAGATGCATCAGTTTTATACGATTTTTTTTTCTCTGTTTTTTTGTTGGTCGGTTGGGTTTTCGTTTGTTAGTTTTCATTTAACAAAAAGGCAGTCTTTTAGTTAGGTTTGGCATCATATCTGTTCAAAGCAACTACCAGCAGCAGGCAGCAACAACACTGCGTCATCATCAGACCCAACTAGGATGCTGCTGTTGAGCCTGATGGTATGGTTGTTGTTGTTGGTGGTGGTGGTGGTGTACTGCACACCAATCGTGGCAATATAATAGAAATCAAACATCTTTACACCAAACTTAACTAGCAATTTACAACATATATTACATGTTACAATAGGCTAAATGTTTTATGATCTCTCTTTTGGCCGGACTTAAATGTTGTCTCCAGTTTATATAGAAAGTCAAGTAGATTTGTTATTATTAGTTTTCATCTTCTTCTTCTTTATATACACTCCTTAAGTGGCAACTTCGGGTACTTTCAGAAGACATTTTTTTGCGTATCTCATAACAAGGTGGTGGAGGGGAGCTGTGTCTTAAGTCTTTTGTGGTTCTGTTAGTTTTTGTTATCGTGCGAAGGGTGGTTTTTTTGTTTACTTAGTATTTAATTAAGAAGAGCAAATAAAAAGTGTATTTAAGTTTAGGTAGATAACCTAATATTTCACGATAACATGGCCATTGTATATGGTGGATAGTAGAGGACATTTCATACAATTTTATTTACACTTAATACTGTAGAATGTCTGTCAGGATTATTGAATTCCAAGGTTCAAATCTCGCTGATCACGTTTTTTCCCTTTCCGATTTTTTTTTTTTGTTATTTTTTTAAAATAATTATAGTTATTATTTCAAAGCCTTTGTCATTTTGACCTACAATTCGCCCGTTAGTGTAAAGCAATAATAATGCACGTATTTTGCTAACATTTTTTTTTATTAATTTAAACCTCTGACAGAGATCCAAATTTCATCTTACAACAGGAATGGCATATTGTTGCATGCAGATAAAGGGTTTTCCAACAATAGGTGTTATTTTGAATCACCCGGTATTTCGGTAGCTGTCACTTTTTATGCTTTTGTTCTCCGACATTTGACAAGTAGAAACTACGCCATTACTAAAAATGAAACGATACACGCCTCAACAACGCACTGAAATTATTAAAATTCACTACAAAAATGGTGAAAATCCTGCAGTCACAGTTCGCAAAACTAAAGCATTTTTGGGTCGTCAGAAATTTGTGGACAAATTCGAGCTCTTGGGACAAGTGATGTGATGTGAAGAATAAAACCCGTGCATGTTGCTCAAGAACAACTGAGAATATTGCTGCTGTAGCCCAAAGTGTTGAAGAAAACCCATGTTTGTCCATTCCTCGTCGTTCTTTGGAATTTGGCATTCCACAAACGTCATTACACCGTATTTTGATTAAAGTTCAGTTAACATAAGAACTCAAGACGGCCGATCACCAACAACGTCGTGTCTTTGCTGATTGGGTCCTTGAAATGCATGAAAATGATCCGGAATTCCATCGAAAAATCATCTTGACTGATGAGGCCCATTTCCACCTCGGTGGCTACGTCAACAAGCAAATTTGTTGGATCTAGGGCTCGGAAAACCCAAGAGTTATTGTTGAAAAGCCTCTCTATCCACAACGTGTGACTCAACGTGTGACTGCTTGGTGCGGTTTAGTGTCCGTTGGGTTCATTGGACTTTACTTTTTCGAAAAAGAGGTTGGATCAACAGTTACGATGAACTGCCCATTTGGCTGATGTTGTTTTTCGTTATTAACGGCATACCTTCCTCTTTATTATGAAATAAACCTCCGATCATTTATCTCAAGAAATGAATACCAAAATAACACCTCTTGTTGGAAAACCCTATATTATCCTACGGCTGAGTAGCCATCTGTGTTGACTTGCGAGTGGTTCGATTGAAACCATGGGCAGAAACCTATGTGAATTCCTAAGAAAATTCCGTTTTATTTGAGTCATTGCGATTTGAGTCATAGAATGTCCAATTTGCACTGACTGTGAATTAACACAAATTAACAAAATCCCACAAGAAAAAGTCTAAGTTCATATCAGCTCCACGTGAGATGGCCGAAAAAACGCCCGTGGAAAATATTTAATGCGGCCTGAGCTGTGAGACGTAGAAGGCCTGGCCAACGTCGTGTTTTAAAGAAATATGAACCTTTAATTCTGCCTGACCAAAATCTATACCAAACAGTGACTTTTTCAGGATGCAGTGAACGCTCTTGTATCACATGTGTATTAGATTCGTCCCCAAAATTGGGAAATTCTCAAAACTTAAGCCTCAATGCTGAAGATAATTTTTCAATGATCGTGGGAATGATCCAGATATTTTGTGTGTCTATGTATTACTTTTTGTAATTTTTTTTAGGGCTTGAAAAATATAAAATTACGAAACTTGTGTCGTTTTTTTAATTTCCATTTTTTAAAAAATTGTTATCCATTTTTCGAAAATGTTTTCTTTAAGTTATTGTAATTTTAAAAAAAAATATTGTTGCTTCCGATTCTTCTTTAAAAAATTATAAATCGGCCTGACTCTAACATACTCTAAACATGAATTGTCTTTTTGGTATCTCATTAATTGTGAAAGTTATGACGTCGATTTGAAACGTCGATAACTATTGATGAAGTAAACATTGTTGAGTTCTGTAGATAATATGTTTTTTTTTTTTTATTTTATTTTATTTAATTACAATACAAAGTAAATTTATATTCTAATTTTGGGTCCAAGGATAAACCGAGTGACAAAGACTATTTGGCTTGATTTTTTGCTGCGACAGACCAAAGCCTCTGGTGGGAATCGAACCCACAACCCCCACGCTGATAGGCAAGCACGCTACCAACTCGCCTACCGGGGCCCTTAGATAATATGTTGTAGGCAAGGATGGATTAGAGATAGGAAAGGAGGATTTATTTATTTATTAGGCATTGTCATTACCGATCGGACAATTGGAAATATTACCAAAGTTCACTACTTTTAGTATTTTTCGATTTTAGGAGGGAACACATTTTTTATATTTTCTGTTTTACACATTTTGATGTAATGGTTCGTATTGAATATAAAAAAAATTACTTTAATTATATTAAAAATTTTCAACAGATTTTCCAGATTCAGATTTTCAATTTGAAAAATTTTTATTTGATTTTTCGACTTTGTTGAGCTACACTGTTCATTTTCAAAAGCTTCTTATAAAACCACAAATCCGTAGAGCCGTTAAATTCAAATTACAGTTACAAATATTTTTTTTTTTTAATTTTTTTTTTAAAAAAATATCATAAAAATTCGATGAATAAAAAATGGGTCCATATTCAATAGCTTATTATAAAGTTAAAATTAGATATAGATTTTTCAAATCAATGGAGGATGTCCCTTTTTTACTCACAATTTTGTAAAAGCCCCCTCTGGTACCGCCCCTACAAATTTTTGTTTATGTACGATTTATGAAAAAAAACGGAATGGTAAGGTCAAACCGAAAGAAAACCACCTGTGAGTACAGTTTATAAACATGTTATGTTACATATTGACCAATATAACTATACCGCTCACATTTCTTCTTCTACACAACACCCCTCATCCCAATAAATCTGCTGAAACGCACTAATTTCCACTTCCTCTCACAAAACATCACAATTTTCTAGAAAGAAATAAACATTTTACACCATAAATAAAGCTTAAAATGTAAATTTTTCTTAAAAGTTTACATTTCCTGCTTAAATTTTCAACATTTGTATTGTTACAATTTCTGCACTCGCTTTCAGTCTCCATCAGCGACAAAAGAAAATGCGGCAATTATTCAAAAGGCAAAAACCGCCACCGACACCACCGCCACAGCTGAAGCAGGGCACGGTGCACATGTCGGCGGCGGTGGTGGTGATGGTGGAACTCGTAACCATAAGACCAGCCAAGATTAATTGCCTTAATCCCTTACAGCAAATTTAGCGCTAAACTTAAAGTAATGTGTGAAATAGAAAACACTTAAGTATTTATCCCACACATTTAAATGGAAACCAAGTGCAAAACAAATTTAAGAAATTGCTTAACGCAACATTTATTTTATTTTAAACAATTAAACTAAGACTTTATTGGACAAAGAACACACAACAAACCCTTTGAAAGATGGGGTGATTTTTAAAGAGTTATTTTTTGTAAGCAGACATTGTTGAAAACCAAAAGATATTCGTAGAACAGAGATAAATAAAAATGAAGAATTTGATTTATGTTGTCTTCATAGCTCTCCGCCAGACTACTGGAATTTTGTTAGTTTTGTTCGAGTTTGTTTCTTAAGTCTTTCGTTTTCTCCAAGAACCCCAAAACTTATTAACAAAACTTTTTTTCATATTTCTTCATTAAAAACAAAACGGTTTGGGTGATTTATGCGAAGAAACAAAACCGTTGTTTAGGTTGTTGCCATTTTAAAAAAAAAATTGTTTCGGTTGTTGTCATCTCTACTGATAACAGCAATAATGTCAAATTCCGCCTCCGAGAAGGCCAAGTGACATCGCCGAGATGGCTGATAACACGATTACCAAACTTTGTGTTGTATGAAGTGCCCTCCTGATGAAACTAAAGGTTGTCGAAGTCCATGTCTTCAATCTGTGGCCACAAAAAATGGTTTATCTGAAATTTTCAAAGAGGCCATTGCTTCTCTACGACCACGTGCGGTCTTCCCAATCTCCAGATGCGGCAGTTTTTTTCTTTGCCATTTGCTTTCAGTGGAAACTGAGAAGTGATAACGAAGGCTGTATGAAAAATGTCCCAAGAAAATGGACAGTGAAAAATCCCCCAATTTTTTTTATTTTTTTTTTGGGATTTTTCGTTTTTTGGGGATATTTTGATAATAGAAGTCAATATATATATTATCATTATATTGTCATTTTATGTATTTTATAATTTTTTTTTGGGATATTTTTCATTGGGTAATTTTTCATAAATTGCATGGGGGAGTTTTCAGAATTTTTGAGGAAATTTTCATCTTGGGCGGAATTTTTTATTTATTTTGGGAAATTCTTCATTTGGAGCATTCTTCATTTGTTTTTGGGGCATTTTTCATCGAGCCGATAAAAAAACGGTTTGGGGCCCCTCAAACTGGTATTGAAAATGTTGAGTAGATGATATCGATGACGAGTTGATGTCTCAGGACTGTATAAAATACTCTCGGCTACGACAGCCACATTGTCAAACTTACGTATGACGCAATTTCAAACTTACGTATGACGCAATGTCAAACTTACGTATGACGAAGGAGACTGTAAGTGTGTCCAATATGCTCAGCAAACGTTGCGGGTGCCTCATTTCGGCCAAAACTTCAGTATTTTCCCACTTTGTTCAAAAGTAAACCGATTCATCCCGTTCCACGGTCAAGATTTCGAGTTGTAAATAACTGGCGGTGTCAAAATAATCTATGATGAGAAAAGAAACACCATTGGGTAGACGGTATCCATGTACTTTCGGCTATATTAATAGCAGACAGTTTCCACTAAAAACCTATAAGGATTACTGAATTCGACCACATAACCCATTTCAAGGCGACTTTAAATTAAAAATATCTCACTAAAGATAAATCCAGCTCACACCGCCATCTCATAGAGAATCCTCGACACACGGGAATGCTGCCAAGAAAACCTGTAGCTCTCTTAAGTCTTTTGTTTGCCAACGTAACTCACAATTATTTATACACCTATCACATTATACCGGGAAAAACATTTGAAAATTTACAGCTTCTACATTTCTGAATGGCATACTCAATAATCACCGAAGCAGAAGATGGGGGGGAGGGTGCAAAAAAAAATACTTAACGGTTTTCTACTCGTTATTTATCATCACTTTAAACAATAGTTTTATATTAAATTGTTCAAAAAAATGTATGTGTTTTTGATGATGATGATGGTTAATGAAGGTAATACAAGACGTGCATTTAAGAGATAAGCCGCACAGAAAAAAAAACTATATGGTTTCCTATAACCAAAAAGGTGGCGGTGGTGGCAGCAACGCTTTTTTTTTTTTTTTTTTTTTTGGTTAGGATGTCGAAGTTGGTCGTTTGGTTGGCTAACTGCTTGGCTTGGCTGGTGGTGATGATTGTTGGTATATTATCAAAGCGACTACCAGCAAGTCGGCGAGACAGCTGCTGTATTAAACCATAAATAGTTTTAAATACGAAAGAAACACAGTTTTGCCAGCCATAAAAACCGTTTGATATCAACACAGACTTTGGCAGTGGCAACAAACTCAAAAGCCAGCAGCCGCGCACATATGAACATTATTATGAAATACAAGTTTTTCCAATGAAAAACACCAAAACTGCCACAGACACAGTCGACAAAAAAAAAATTCAAAAAATAGAAAAAAGACAATGTAACGTTGAAAGAAAACCCCAACCAGCTCAAAAACCACCAACTATTTTGATGGAAATCTATAACCAAAAAAAGGCTGCCGAATTTTTGCACCAAACCAAAAACTAGAAAATTTATATTTAATATATACTGCGGCTCAAAGAAATAAGGCGGTAAAGATTTAAAAGTCTCATTGATTCGCATTACACAAGCTCGGGCGAAATAAACAAATGTGTGAAAATTATTTAAACAAAATAAGTATCACCACCAACCACCGCATTGCAATGGTGATTTCGTAAAGAAATCGAAAACAACAAAACATTTTGTTTTTTTCTTCTTTGTATTATTTATTTGCCTAAACTTATGCAAATTTATTGGCTGCCGAAAAGTAAATGGATTTGGTTTTTCTTCTTTTCAATTTAAGAGACGAAACACACACACACACACAAAATAAGTAAATAAATAAACGAAAAAATGTATTTAATGTCAGTTTAAATAAGATTTATAGCAAAAATTTCTTAAGAAATATTTTCCGCTGAAATTTTGTCTGGGTAATTTATGTGTTTCTGCTGTTGTTGTTTTTGTTAGCATTTTGTACAAAATAAGATGTACAATTTAATAATTTTTGGGGGGAAAAAAACAAGTATTCAACTCCGCATAATCGGATTAAGAAACGGACGTGCTAAGTTTGTGAATATTTTAAATCGGGGTGATTTGAATAGAAATAAAGTTATTGTGTGTTGATTATGATAAATTCGAATATAACACATTTAATTACCTGAAGTTTGTCAGTTGATCTATTGCCAACATGGCTTTAACTCTAGCCATGAATTAACATTTGACTTACTGAGACTCTAGCCAATAAATTGCTTTATATGAATCAAAGAGGAAAATATGAGCTCACTCCTATTGTGATTAAAATAACTCCAGAATGACACTGACAACTGCCAAAATTGCAGTGACAACACTAAGCAACAAAAAAATGTACCACATGTAAATGTACCACTAAATTATTGTAAATCGTTGCTTTAGTATATTTAAAATCCGAGAAAGAGATTATTAAAAAAAAATCATAAAATTGCCCATTTTCAGTATTTTATTACAAAGCCTTGTTATAAATTAAATTGAGTTATGGAGAGTACTTTCGATTTTATTCACAATTTAGTAAAAGGCCCTTTAAACTTTATTTAAATTTTTGGAAAATTGTTTTTCATGTTATAAAAAATTGCCCAATCTTTTCAATATGTCGTATCGTGTTGGTATTTACCCTTCACTTTGAAAAGTTGCCAATGTGCCGCGGATCCCCATGAAAGGTGAGGCTACAAATCCTGCGAATTACCGCCCAACAGCAATATATTCTGCGCTCTCAAAGATTATGGAGAGCATGGTTAACCATCATCTTGTTAAGTACTTATTTAGAGTCTAACGGCCTTCTAAATGATCGACAGTATGGCTTCCGTAGAAATCGATCTTCTGGAAACCTGATCGCTTTTCTTACGGAGCGATGGAGTCGATCTATTCACGCCCTTGGCGGAAGTAAGGTCGTGCGTCTGGATGTTTCCAATGCGTTCGATAGGATCACTCATATCAAAACTTATTGCATTTGGTGTCGGTAATATTTTCTCTCGATTCATATCGAGTGTTCCCAGACATCGCTCTCTACGAGTTTGTTATAGATGGGGTCTCATCCAACGAGCATAGGTTGACTGCAGGAGTGCCACAAGGCTCTGTCCTCTCTCCTTCTCTATTTCTTATTTTCATTGACGACCTGTTGGGTCAGACTGTGAACCCGATATACTCCTTTGACAGCAACCTCATTTGATCGTCGGCCAGGTCGTCTGGAGGTCGAGGACAAAAGGCGAATGATTAATGACTCACTTAATGACTCATTTGTCGATGATTTGTTAGTGGGGCCAAATGAATAGAGTAGATTTCAATCCGCAAAAGATCCAGTGCTGTTTGTTGTCACACAAACGTTCACCAGATCCAGCAACGTCGTCAATTTCTATGGGTGGTGTGGATATCGACGAATCAGACACTCTTCATGTTCTGAGCATGAAAATACAGGATGATGCTCGTTGGGCTAGCCATATATTCGAAGTGTCGAAAGAAGCATTCAACTGTATAGACTTTTTAAAGCGGTGCATGAAATAGTTAACTCCATCTGATCTCGTAAATATTTACACCACCTACATCCGGCCTAAAATGGAATATAACTCCCATATATGGGCAGGAGCTCCAAAGGCATCTTTGCAGCTTCCCAAAAATATCCCAAATAATTTATGAAAAATTGTCCAATGAAAGTCGATCGGTCACGCTGATTTTGGAGATTTCACAAATACTTTTTGACTTAAATGCCTTCTGGAAATATTTGCGGAATTTTTGAAATGTTTCAAGCGAAAAATGTCCTACAAATTATGAAAACTTTTTTTTTGGGGTATTTTTCATAACGAATATTTACTACATTCTAACATACATACGAATTCTACAGCGTTTGAGTGAAAGAATTTTATAGGTTTTTATATTTCATGTTCTGTTGTAAAGTCGATTTAGACTACCTCCTCATACTACAAAAGTTACATAATCTATATGAGGTTTCTGTTCACAGAGTTTCTGAAAAAACCACCGGTCCCATTCCAGGTTACATTTTCGAAGATAGAGATCTGATTTTCTTCCTTGACCGAGTTTTGAACCATTCATCTCTAGATAGTATAGACTCTTGATAGGTGTCCTCACTGTTTGTTATTGGTGTCATGTAGTTAGTTTCTGTTTACATTTTGCCGTCTTAACCTACTAGTAAAAAAGATCTATGGGATTTTTCTTAATTTTATCTTAAGGGGATAGTAAATTTATCTGTTCAACACCTGAAATGACCACCTATGGGCTGGATATTGTTTCGGGGCCTGCTTAGGGAGCTGATCTTTAGACTCTGGTTAGTTTGGAAATGTCCATGGGCATCACATGGATGGGCATCACGGAAACTCAGAGATCAGCTCGCCAAGCAGATATGTTTAATGATTTGTTCATATCTATGTCTTGCTTCTTCTTATCTAGTCCCAATATATTCTTCCCCAACCCTTGTATAATACGTATTCTCATCCATGTAAAATTTATCCAACTTTTAAATAGAAAAACTACCGGTATTTGATTTTGTGATTTTTCTAATAATGGAGAAAATATCTGATCAAGTTTTTGAAGTACTTTCTATTCGTGTACTGTTATAAAGTCCCACGGATGGTCAGGAGCGCGTAGGACTTTTGTCACAGCCTGATCAACAGGGAGAGTTCGGCTGTAAAGGGTGTTATCTATACCCGGGTGCTACGACTCAGATAGTAACAGACGTATTAGATAGGTCCAAACATTGAACCAAAAGGGAACATTCCGCACAGTGCTGCTTTGTTGATTTACTGGGTTCAGTTGACATGCTTAGTTACCCCATGTGTGCTGGCGCTCTATGGTTCAGATCTTCGCGTTAATTATGATATAAAACACACGACAATCGGTAATAAAGTCATATTTCTATGACAATTTAAATCTAATTGTCTCAATATCTTCCTAGTTTTAGCTCATGTCGTCTTGCCATGTTACAGGAGGTCTACTTTTGATCTCAAAAATCTATAGATTCATTGGCATTATCATGTTGCACATAGGTTTTAATTCTATCAATTCCCCTACATTTCCCAATATATTCCGGCAACCTTAAAAACGAACGACACTGTCGTCATGGTCGTCTACAAATTTCCGTTTCAACCTGACGCCATCCGCTAAAAAAAAAATGGCGCATAATCATTAGCTGATTTCCCTTTTACACACGTAGGCTAGTACAGCTAGTAATTAAAACGATTCAACTGACTGAAGCTTACTGGTCGACACTGGCCGGTTGGCTTCACTGCCGGGCAGTTTGTCAACAAAGTAAACACTTTAAGCCCAACTGTAAGCGCCATCATAATTTTGAAAGCCAACCCAAGCCAACCAACCAAACGCCATGCAAACAGCCAACCAAGCGATCTGCAGCACACACAAAAAAAAACTCCATTCATAATTCTATAAGAGCGGACAAGAAAAAAAAAGTAAGAAACAGCAACAAAACACACTTTACTACAGGAAAGTATAAAACATAAAGATAATTACAATTCATCATAGATATACACGCATACATACATAAGTAGGTATACTTTATATACATGTGTGTATGTATGTATAGGTAGTTGAGTATTTACCATAAACTGAAGACGCCATAGTTTAGATACTGTGTTGCATATGGCACGTACACACGTACATTTCTGTACATAAATAATCCGACATGTGTTTATATTCGGGTGGCCAGGTGAAACAGTGAAAGTTAAGTAGCTGTTTCTGATTGGAATTCCATGTTCATGTTTTAGGCTTTTTTTTATAGTTCTATTCCGATTTTAATGTATTTTCTAAATGTGGAGATAGTCATCCCTTCTTTGAATTATTTTCCCCCAAAGAAGGTCGGTATAAAATACAACACTGAGGGATTTCGAATTTCTGTAGTTTTTTTTTTTTTTTTTGCTGACCATACTTAATGTTACGGTACACCCTAGTATGTACATACTTAAAAAAAACTTCACTTGAGAAGTTTTCTTTTAATAAGTTGATAAAGTTTAAAAAAAAAACCAGCAACATGTGTGTTTGTGTATATGTGTGATGGAGTGAATGTCTTTAAGAGTGCAGTTTTTTTTAGACTTCTGGTTTTTTTTGCCTCTTCGGAAGCCATTCTCATCATCAGCGCGTCATTGTCGTAAACATACAAAAAGAAAACTCGGAACGCAACAACAAGAAGTTCACAAAACATGTTGGCTTCTTTTGTTGTTGTTTTTTTTTTTGTGTGTTATCCGCAAACTGATATTTTGTACATAAGCAATTGGGTTGGGCTTCTTGTAATTATCAATTGAGGGGAACTTCTTTCACACACACACACACACTTAATCACATATTTGTGTGTGTATGTGGTTAGTTTAGTCATTTCATGCTGGTGGGCTGGTCTTCGACCAGCAAAAACAACAACAACGGTGGCAAGAAGAACAAAAATGTTGACATATACATGATAAGCTAAAGAGACAACTTGATGAAGAAGCACTAATGCAAAAATTATGAAGTGGAAACGGTAGAGATGATATGTAAAATGGCTAAAATGATAAAGTCTAAGCCTAAGGCCAATATGTGCTTTGCATTTTAATGATAGACTATATGTTCTCTTAACTAATTTGTGAGAACAAAATATTTGAGAAACAGGAACATTATTTCGAGCTTTGTAAAAATATTGCAGGTGACTTCAATACGGCGCCAGTCACCAGCTTAGCGGTGGAAATATTTAAAGCAAATGTCTTTTCCAAGAGATATACACAATTATTGATAGCCTTCCCTTTTGTTTGGATTGTCTGTTAATATTTTCCATTAGCATTCAAGTTTCGTTCTTAAGTCTTTCGTTTCAAAAAATCATCTTTTTATGTTATACTTTTACTTATTTGAGCTGATGTTTGCTATAACTTAAGATGTGAATCGGATGACAATAGCTTGTGAGAGACACAATGTGGGTCAAAAAGTCAATTGAAAATTTTTGTGTATAATCGTGTATTGGAAAAATTACTTAATTGTAGATGAAAAGTCAATTAAACTAAAATTCTGCGATAATCTAGGTTAAGTAAATCAAACCACACCTCCTTCCCCCCCCCCCCCAAGTTTAATTGAAACATAGTTTCCATTTTTTCCTTCGAGTGCTTGCTACCTCCAGGTTGTAGTGCCTACAATGTCATACATTTGGTTGTTCCCCTAAATTTTCGGTCTTTTAAAGGTTATTTCATGTAATTGTGAATTTAGAAATTTCATCTTAAAATACTATTAAGTGATTATAGAAATTATCACACTGATTTGAGAAAAGTTTTCCGTTTGCTCGTTTATGGACATGGGTTCGTATGATGTAGTAAGTGTGAGTGACTACAACAGAAGAAGTGTAGATTCGAATTCGGGTAAAATCTGAGAGAGAAGTTTTCACCTCGTTAGCAGGAGACATTTAAAGTAAACAAACTGGAGAAAAGCCTCTCTATATATGCATTAGCCGGATTTACATCGTGCACATTTGACTAATTTGAGATACAAATTCCGTTTGTCCCATCAATGAATGTTAGGGGAAATACTTACAAAACTACAGGCGATTTTAAATGTGCATGGAAGTGCAAAAAGAGATTCCGCTTTCTGACTTTAATATCTTTCACTATGGGAAATTATTTCCCAACAATACTCATAATGTTCGGCACTCTTGACCATAACCATCGAAGTCGAAGCGTCTAAGGGGAGTGTTTTCGCTTCAAAGCCTGTATCCTTTCCAGTTGCCTGAGGACTAACAACTGGTGCGCTTTGCTCTGGCTTTCTTTGCTCTACGCCGGTGAAATGACCTCCAGGCCAATAGTATTCATCAGGGATCCCAATTTCTACATGTGATACTTCAAGAGCTTGTCACTAGCGTTTATAGAAAATGGATCTCGACCTTCCTTCCTCTGCGGTCTTCTGGTCCATGATTGTGGTGTCGTTCGTGCAACCTTTTAGGACTTACTCTAGGGCACAAGCATTAAGAAACAGGCCTTAAGCCACCGTGCCGAGGTCGATGTATTGACAACGGTTGTAGTTTTTCGACACTGAGATTTAATTTTTTCGTTGTAGTTTTCTGGATAAAGAGATGTGGCGGAAGATTTTAGACACAATTGTAAAACAAATGTAAAACATAAAAATTGGTCGAAACCAACACTGATGTAAAAAGGCGAGAAGTAGAAAATTTTGATTTTTTTATTCATCAATGTAGGGGATTTAATTATATACAAACAGGCTGCATTGACACTATACTCCCCGTAAGGATATAGTCGGAAAATATATAGATTCTTCTTATTTCAAGTCCTGGATTTATCGCCTGGTGACTTTCTCCTCTATGTTGAGATTATCAAGTTGAGCTTTTTAGCCATTAAGAGAAGATGCAAATTGTTAAGAATTAAATTTGATAAAGAAGTTGACTAATACTTAGAGGATGACCCCTATAAATGCAATGTGAGGAAAGAGGCAGTAGTGTTCATTGACATTTGTCTTGATTTTGAGAATGTCGCAGCTGTTAGGAAAGGCACTTGCTGCAAGAGTTCTCTACATACAAACAGTACGGCTGGCGAGCGAATTATCTCTATAGTGCGTTATCCGATCAACCGGCTATTTGACAATGAACGGGCAAGAGTCCCTGAATAGTCGCTTATCCCGGCTCAGAGTGCTAATATCAAGGACTATGCAACGGATTTTCGAACAGCAAATATCATTAAAATGTCTATAGACCAGCGATACACCAGAATCAGAACGGGTTATGTCAACTACTTCGAGTTTTCTCACAGTTTATTTCGCCGCCCCCCCCCCCCCTATCACCATCGTATGAATATACACGTAGCTTTCTAGTAATTGTGCGCAATGACGATGCACCTCCGAATCGCCCTCAGAAAACAGAAAACGAAAAGTTAAAGAAAAAGCAACTAAATTAAAATTTATGGTTTGCAGCAAATTTTTGCGTTCTCAAAACTCTTGAATGATGAGCGGCAACCAAACAGCGTTCAAATATTTTTCTTTTGTGCTTTACGACAACACCGCATAACACTGAGCCACTGAGCGAATGAGTCGCTGTGAAATCGCTTGAAAAAGACACACACACAAACTCTGTTAATGTTTTTGTCGTTACATGATTGTTACATGCAGTAAGAAAGACATTTTGGCTGTTGCTGAGGAAATGTTGCCGCTGCCGCAACCGCTGCCATTAACCGTGTTGTTGAGCTGTTATAGCTTGAGGCGGCAGATATCTAATAAAACATCCTGTGTATAAACTAACAGCAGCCTCATGCTGCATATGTCGCTCCACCACACTTTGCACTCCTCACATATGTACGTTGCACTGCTGCTTTCTATTTCGTTTGTTTTTTCTTCGTTTAGTTTTTTTTTTTTGGTTGCTTTTCTCGAACAATAAAAGGAAGTTTGTGCAGAGCATGTTGCACGTCTGTCTGTCTGTCTCTGGATCGTTTGCCTGCCGAGCCGTACGTACTCGTAAGCATTTAGAAGCAAAGATTGTTAGAATACATGCAACCGCTGTGTCTCTCCTCACATTGATGACAGTTTTGCTTCGTGGTGGCTGTTAGATTCCTCTTTATGAAGAAGGTCATTTTTGATAGAAATTTTTGATAGTTTTCGCCAAAGACTCATCTGTGGAATGGCAGCAGCCGCAACAGCGGCCGCAACATGGCCATTATGAAGGAACATACAACTTTTTGCCGCACATATTTTGTGAAAATATTTCGTTTCTTCTTTTTCGTTTTATTAAGAAAATTAAAACTCATTCCTGGTCATGCTCTTGTTTTTCGTACAGCAGTAGAACCTTTCTTAAATAATGTTGTACTTTGATGAATTTACGATTGTCATGGTTGGCTTTTGCTAGAATCCTTAGTAGAGGGCGCGGGGAGTCAGCCATTTCACATACATACGTCTGCAACGACTGTGCCACAATCGCGGCATTTTATTCTTGGTCGTTGGACATCATGGACTTCGTCCCTTGCAAAGATATTGTGTGTGTGGTGATTTATTGTCACATGTCATTTATTGTCAGAGAAATGTTCTATAAAAAATATAACAGAGTAAAATTTTCTATAAAAAAAATATAACCGTATAAAATTTTTTGTAGAAAAAATATAAGCATGCAAAATTTTCTATAGAAAAAATATAACAGTGTACAATTTTCTATACAAAAAAATATAACCGTGTGAAATTTTCTATAGAAAAAATATAACCGTGTAACATTTTCTATAGAAAAAATATAACCGTGTGAAATTTTCTATTGAATAAATATAACCGTGTATAATTTTCGATAGAAAAATTATAACCGTGTAAAATTTTGTATAGAAAGAATATAACCGTGTAAAATGTTCTATAGAAAAAATACAACCGTGTATAATTTTTTATAGAAAAAATATAACCATGAAAAATTTCTATATAAAAAATATCACCGTGTAAAATTTTCTATACAAAAAATATCACCGTGTAAAATTTTCTATACAAAAAAATATAACCGTGTAAAATTTTCTATAGAAAAAATATCACCGTGTAAAATTTTCTATAGAAAAAATATCACCGTGTAAAATTTTCTCTAGAAAAAATATAACCGTGTAAAATTTTCTATACAAAAAATATCACCGAGTAAAATTTTCTCTACAAAAAGTATAACCATGTAAAATTTTCTACAGAAAAAATATAATATAAAAATATTATAGAAAAATCATATCCATGTAAAATTTTCTATAGAAAAAATATCACCGTGTAAAATTTTCTATAGAAAAAATATCACCGTGTAAAATTTTCTCTAGAAAAAATATAACCGTGTAAAATTTTCTATACAAAAAATATCACCGAGTAAAATTTTCTCTACAAAAAAAATATAACCATGTAAAATTTTCTACAGAAAAAATATAATATAAAAATATTATAGAAAAAACATAACCATGTACAATTTTCTATAGAAAAAATATCACCGTGTAAAATTTTCTATACAAAAAAAAATAACAGTGTAAAATTTTCTTTAGAAAAAATATAACCGTGTAAAATTTTCTATAGAATAAATATAACCGTGTAAAATTTTCTATAGAATAAATATAACCGTGTAAAATTTTCTATAGAAAAAATATAACCGTGTGAAATTTTCTATTGAATAAATATAACCGTGTATAGAAAAATTTTCCATAGGATTTTCTACAGAAAAATTGTCCGTAGAATTTTCTACAAAAAATTTTCCCTAGAATTTTCTACAGAAAAATTGTCTATTGAAAAATTTTCCATAGAATTTTCTTTAGACAAATTTTCCGTAGAATTTTCTATAGGAAATTTTCCATAGAATTTTCTGTACAAAAATTTTCCATAGGAAAAATATTCGTTGGCTTTTCCATAGAAACATTTTCGTTGACTTAAAAAACTTTTCGTTGAAGAAAAATGTTCGTAGGCTTTTCCATAGAAATATGTTCGTTGGCTTTTTCATAGAAAAATTTTCGTTGACTTAAAAACTTTTCGTTGAAGAACAATTTTCGTTGACTTTTTCAGGAAATTTTTTTTACAAAAGTTTTCCATTAGATTATTTACTTATTTAGAAAAACTGGCTGTTGGAAGCAGTTTCTATTAGGAAAAACTTTCCCTTAAATTCTCACATTTCATGTAATTATAGGAATATTTACAATAATTCTCTAAAGGACAAATTACTCAGAGAAATGATCTATAGAAAAATGTACTCTTTGTGCCATAGTATGTCGAAATCTGTGTCTGAGCGTATGAGTTTCTGTAGAAAACATTTCTTCCTGAGTCACAGATTATTTTTCTATAGGATAATAAACTCTCTGAAGGAGGAAAATGTACTACGGAGTCATAAAACAATAGCCTGTAGGAAAATTCTCTGAATACTGTGATTACTCTCTGAGTAATCTAAACGGTAGAGAAATTTTCTCAGTTAAAATCGTTGAATAGCATTTGCTGTGTAACTTCCGAAAAGTGTGTGTCTTAAGTCTTTTGTTTTCTTTTTACTTTGGTGTTATTTTAAATGTCCTCGAATTCTTACGAAAAACAACAAGAGTTGCACATAAAGCATAAGAACAAAAGTAACTATGTTGGTAGGCTGTGAAAATATGGTCAATATCTGAGATTATATTAAAATGACATGAAGAAGTGAACTTTAGAAAATCATTTCTTTCACATAAAATTTTAACAAGCTCGCCGGAGTACATAACCGTGGAAATATGTGAGCTGTGTAGAAAATGTTATAATAACAAGGACATATTACCAAGAAGTGTGTAGCATGTGTGTGTGTGTTTATACTCATATCTCGTGCAGAAGAAGCGGCAGCATCAGCTCTGGCTAAAACGTGTGATGTATGGAGCACGTTCGGTGACCAAACTAAAGCATTGCCGGGAAATTGTGATTTAAAATATGTGAAAAGTATTCACAACTCCATGTAACATAACATTGTAAACAATTGTTTTTTGTTTTGTTGTGCTGCATTATCTGATTTAAATCTAAACTAGAAGATGAGGAGGATTTTTCGTAGTTGCAGTTGTTGTTTTTGTTCGCGTATATTCTGGTATTCCAGCATATACACAGACATAAGTATGTGCGATATGTAGAACAATAGTTTTGTTTTAGTTACAAGATGCATGCGTTCTAATTTAATGAACACAAATTGAAATATAACCATAAAAGGTCATTTCTTCCTTTAGCCACACACATCGGTGGCATTCAATACCCGCAACGATTCTTTTCCAACCGTTGATGATGATAACAACATGTAAGGATCATCACATTCGTGTACATGTAGCACACGTTGTTCCACATACTCTGTGAGATCTATGCGAGTTACGAGATTTTTTCATTCATACCTTTCTTTGGCATGGCCACTGCAAAGCATTTGCAGATTCAGATTCCTGGCAGTTTGCTGTTTCTTCTGTTTGTGGTTTAGTTTTGCTGACGATAAATTGCAAATATTTTGCATATGAAGTTCAGGCTGTTACAATAATTCTAATTAACTCCCTTGTTTAGCTGTTCGTGTGTCGTCTGGCCCGAACAATGCCATGTATGCGTGCTGTAAATTGCAGCTCACATATTATGGCCGCACACAATGCACCGTAGAGTGTGTGTGTGCGTTCCTTTAACCATTTGTGGGTATGAAAGAAACAAAGAAGGTTCTCAGCATTGCTGATATTCACAATGTGTTATGAGTTATAGTACTTACCAGGGCATGTATTCAAATCAGGGTCACACACAGATGATCGATATCAATACAAAAGACTTAAGAGAGAAACGTTTTTTTGTTTCAGAAACTAGCATTGAATTGCAGTTTACTAGTCTCCATGCAGTTCGTTACCTCCTAATCACGTATATAAAGGGAATATTTACATATTCAATTAAATGTCAATGTTCAATAGTAAAACTAAAGTATTAAGACACAAATCTTCATTAGCAGACAGTCTTCAGGACCAGAATTTGAATTTGAGGTCAATTCAAGCGGAAATTAACCTCAAATTCTTCTCGGTGATAATAACAATTAGCAAGCAACTGTTACTGTTGTTGACCTAGAGTTTGTATAAGTAATTGGCCTGAAATGAAGGCAGTACATTATTATAAAAATGGCGACTAATTCAACTCTTTTATACATTTTGGGAGACCCTTTTGGTAGGGCCTGGAGAAGACACTTTTGGAGAAGAATGCGTTGGATAATTATTATTTCCGACGGTTTAGTAACCAGATTTCCACTTCTATTTCTTCATGTGTTTATACCAAAGCTAGGGTCCGTTTTACACGAACAACCTACACAATTTTTTTTTCAATTTTATGTGGAACTTTTAATTAATATTATTCATCATTTTAAGCGCCTCGGTAGGCGAGTTGGTTGCGTGCTCGCCTATCAGCGTGGGGGTTGTGGGTTCGATTCCCACCAGAGGCGTTGGTCTGTCGCAGCAAAAATCAAGCCAAATGGTCTTTGTCACCCGGTTTACCCTTGGACCCAAAATTAGAATATAAATTTACTTTGTATTGTAATTAATAAATAAATAAATAAATTATTCATCATTTTAATAAAAAAATTTACCTCAATTTGATAAAAAAAATTACATCAATTTGATGAATATTGTACATCAATTTAATGAAAATTATACATCAATTAGATGAAAATTGTACATCAATTTGATGAAATTTGTACATCAATTTGATGAAAATTGTACATCAATTTAATGAAAATTATACATCAATTAGATGAAAATTGTACATCAATTTGATGAAATTTGTACATCAATTTGATGAAAATTGTACATCAATTTGATGAAAATTTTAGATTAATTTGAGGAATAATGTACATCAATTTTATAACAATTGTACATCAATTTTATAACAATTGTACATCAATTTTATAACAATTGTACTTCAATTTGATGAAAATTGTACATCAGTTTCCTGAAAATTATCTATTCGACGAAAATTATGCATGAATTGGATGAATATTATATATCAGTTTAATACCAATTGTACATCAATATGATGAAAATCGTACACCAACTTAATGAGAATTATACATCAATTTGGTGAAAATTTTACATCAATTTCCTGAAAATTATACATCAATTAGATGAAAATTGTAAATCAATTTGATGAAATTTGTAGATCAATTTGATGAAAATTGTACATCAATTTGATGAAAATTATACATCCATTAGATGAAAATTGTACACCAAATTGATGAAAATTGTACATCTATTCGACGAAAATTGTGCATGAATTAGATGAATATTGTACATCAGTTTAATACCAATTACATATCATTTTAATGAAAATTGTACAGCAACTTAATGAAAATTATACATCAATTTGGTGAAAATTTTACATCAATAGGTATTCCAACACCTTCGCAACTCATTAGGTCATAGCACCCGTTTTTGAGAACGTAACTCCATGCCAAGCCTAGCCATACCTTCGCTTCAGGCGGCAAACCACAGCCAGTGCTGTTCCCAGTTTGTCTGGCTAGAACAAACATCTTTTTGACACCCGCGGTACTAGATTACAGAGTCCAGTAAGCCAATGTAGCATTACTACTTCCAGGTCGAGTTCAGCGCACTATGACAAAACCAGAAAACTAATGTTCCAACAAAATTAGTTAAAATTGCCTAAATTAAGGCATTTTTTTAAACAGACATATAAATGGGGCCTAAGTGATTAATTGATCCGGTGATTCATTTTCCATTGATCAGGCAGCGGGTGAAGTTTTTACAGAGAAATATGTACATTAAGTAGAAAGATTAGGCGCCCAGGTAGGCGAGTTGGAAGCGTGCTTCCCTGTCAGCGTGGGGATTGTGGGTTTGATTCTCACCGGAGGATTTGGTCTGTCTCTGCAAAAATGTAGCCAAATGGTCTGTGTCACGCGGTTTACCCTTGGACCCAACAATTGAATATAAGTTGTCTTTTTATTGTAATTAAAAAATATATAAAAAATTGTAACACAAGGTATTGCCGAAAAGTATTTATGACTCCATTGCTGCAACCAATACCGCCTGTATGCTGTACTCGGATTCAATGGCCAATTGTAAACGCCAATAAACATCCACTAATTAAATTATTTATAAATTACATTTATATGCCATTGTTGTACTCGGTGGCCACACAGTTGTCGAATAACATTTCGATCACGCTACCAACTCGCCTTATAGGAACAGGATTTCAAATTGTGGCTGATACGATATAAGCATAGAATATAACAAAAGACTTAAGACAAAAACTTTCATTTAGAGAAAATCACCAATACATCAATTGAAACATGTTAAAAGACATTTTTTTATTTTAGGCGACCGTGATACAAAATGTAGTATGAACGACTCTTGTAATACAAAGTTAGGTTCAAATCATGGCAAGATTGTCGGGAAAGTTTCAGCAGAAGTTTTTATATATTAAAATGTCATCAACAGCCATATAAAATGTAAATAAATACAACAATAGCCATCCGGAGCCGACTTTAAGCTGGAGGTCTCCATCGGTGACTATACCGATTATAACGCGAGAGAAGAAACCCTTTATGTTGCTTATACCGCCCATGCTATTACAAAAGACTTAAGGCACCAACTTTTTCAAATTATATCTCAGTGATTGCACTTATCGAATTCCTTAGACAATTTGTCTACATTACTTTGTTCACAATGTAACAGAAAATCCTAATAAATATTGTGTAATACATGAGAAACCACCCAAAGACCCTTGCCACCAATGACAGGTTAAGTGCACGTGTTTATGGCATCTGTGTGGACCGATGGGAAACCAACCAACCAGCCAACAACAAAAAATAGGTGTTATTTTCCGTTATTATTGGGGACAAACACATACAAGGCAATCGGCCATATTTTCCCTCTAAGGTTGTTTTGTCATGTTTTGCAATTAAATAAAAATATAGTTTATATTTTGAGTGTGTCTCGAACCGTCTCAAGGAAATCTAAAAGAAATTTCTGGGGGAAACGCAAAAACTCCATATGTTTGTACATTGTTGCCTGATAATCATAACAACAATTGGCAATTGTTTTAACATAGCACCTTTGTGGCTGCTGCTGAAGTTGATGTTGCAGCCATCGCCGATGTTAATGTTGTTGTTGTTTTTTTTCTTGTAGTTTTCGTTTGTTACTTTGGCATCCAGGGACCACCACCAAAGTTAAACTATCTGTTTATGTATTTGTCCCTCTGCTCTGCTCTGCCACGCTACACATATTACCTTGTCGTTACTTTTTTGTTTTTCTGTTTGCAACCAAAGGCTGCTGCAGCAAAATGGTTTGCATGTGCGTTACAATTTTGTTATACTACTACCACTTATTTGCCTTACATTTTGTTGTTCTCCACTTGGACCAGCGAAGCTGGAAGAGAGACCGGCCAGCAGAAAGAAAAACCCCAACAGAAAACAACCATGAAAATAACATTTTGCTAAGGGGTAAGCATTTGGTCTATGCAAATCTTCGATGTGATAGCGAGGTGTAGTGGCTAGGCAAGTCGCCGGCTACAGATGGACGCAGGAAGGCAGCAAATAAGGTTCATAGGAGTGATATTGAAATATGGCCATACACTGGCATACTTACCTGGGGCAAAAATATCAGGTTTACCTATAGAACTTCTATGCCATAATATATACATAACAAATGTGTAAGTATTTGGAGAGGAGATGATGGGATGGGAAGGGAGTGGGAAAAAAAGAAATTAGATATTCATCGGTTTGCAAGGCAATGCAAAACAAGTAAAAGCCAAAATAGCTGAAATAACTGAAAGAAAACTAAAACCGAGATAGCCAAAGACATATTTATTAAAGTACAGGTCAGGCTCTAAGCAAATGAGTCAGAGAGGTGAATATAGAAATTATACTAAATGTTAAGGTCAATAGGTCTTTTATAGTAAATGCTTTTATTGCAACAACTGCTCGTATAAATTATTCTATTCAACCCCCGCACTTCTACCATTTCGTTACAGGATCCCCACCACTAACTGGCACGGGCATAGTCAAAGTCATTGTTCAGGACATGAACGACCACAGTCCGGAATTTGAACGACAATCGTATCATGCAAATATTCAAGAAAATCTACCCATCGGCACCAAAGTCATACAGCCGCTGGCATACGATAAAGATTCGGGACTGAATGCCAAAATACGCTTCACTCTGCTGGGTGAGAAATTGGAACGCTTCCAGTGTAACGCCGAAACGGGTGAGATAACCACCGCCAACGTTCTGGACAGAGAGGAAACGCCCATGTACTTCTTAACCCTCATGGCTCAGGATAGTTCGGCCACCGAGCCCCGGGCAACGGCGGTTAACTTGACCATAACCGTTAAAGATGTCAACGACAATATGCCACGCTTTGAGGCCAATCAATATCATGTCAATATACCCGATAAGACCGGCGTCAATGAGTTTGTGTTCGGTGCCTGGGCCCGGGACATCGACGAGGGTGACAACTCTCTGGTCATGTACAATATTAGCGGCATAGACTTGCAGCATTTCAGCATCAATGCCAAGACGGGAGTGATCAAAACTAAACGTTCGCTGGGTTCCGATTTGAATAAACAATACTCGCTGGTCCTACATGCCTATGATCAGGGGCTGCCCTCCAAGTCTTCTCAAGCGGATTTGGTGATTTCGCTGAAGCCCTCCTCATCCTTTCCCACATTCAACTATATGGCCAATACCCAGTTTATGCTTTCGGAAGATATAATGCCCGGCAAACGGATCACCACCATTATGGCCACCTCACCCAAGAAGGGGGCAACGGGCAACATTAGATACTCCATAGCGGGTGGCAATTTGGGCGAGGCCGTACGCATAGACAGCTCAAACGGAGTGGTGACCATCGGCAAAGACGGTTTGGACTATGAACTGGCTTCGCAGTATGAAATCTGGCTGGAAGCTTTGGATTCTGATCGCATACCTTTGCGCAGTGTTATGCTCTTGACCATAAATGTCACCGATGCCAATGACAATGCTCCCATTATGGAAAAGTTGATCTACAATGCCGAAATCATGGAGGAGGAATCCCCGCCTCAGACAATAGTCAAGGTAAAGGCTCACGATCGTGATTCCGGTGATAATGGTGAAGTAACCTATCGCCTGGTGGATGACTTCGAGGGTACATTTGAAATTGACACAGATTCGGGTGAAATTTATACCACCATGCGTCTGGATCGTGAAGAGTTGAGTCACTACGAATTGACCGTGGAGGCGGTGGATCAAGGCATGCCCCAGATGACCGGCACGGCCACCATCTTACTAAATCTCCTGGACAAGAATGACAATCCGCCCAAATTCACGCGCTTATTCTCCGTAAATGTTACCGAAAATGCTGAAATCGGTAGTTTTGTCATACAAGTGACTTCAATGGACCTGGACGAGGGGGTCAATGCCAATGCTTTGTATACCTTGACCGAAAATCCTGGCGAAAAGTTCCGACTGGATTCGCTGAGTGGCAACATCACGGTGGCCGGTCACATTGATCGCGAAGAACAGGATGAGTACATCTTGAAAATCACCGCCTCCGATGGTGCTTGGAGATCGGACACACCCATAACCATTACCATTCAAGATCAGAATGATAATGCTCCGGAATTCGATCACACCTTCTACAGTTTCAACTTTCCCGAACTGCAAAGATCGGTGGCGTTTGTGGGCCAAGTGGTGGCCAACGATCGCGATAAACACGGTCCCAACTCGGTGATTTCCTATTCGCTGCAGCAGCCCTCAGATGTGTTTACCATCGATCCGGCTACCGGTGAAATCTTTAGCAAGAAATCCATCAAATACAAACACTCACAGTACGAGGCGTCTCCGGAAAATGTGTACACGCTGATTGTCATAGCCACGGACAATGGCAAACCTCCGCTGTACTCCGTGTGCATGGTCAATATCAACATTGTGGATGCCAACAATCATCCACCGAAATTCGACAAGTCCCTGTACCTTTCACCGGTGCCAGAACATGCTCGCGTCGGCCAGCGTGTGGTGAGAGTGCAGGCTCACGACTCTCTGGATACAGGTGTCAATGCTGAGCTTCACTATTCCTTCACGAATGGCAATGGCACCGAGTACTTTGCCATTGGTCCCCATGATGGCTGGATATCTCTGGCCAAGCCTTTGGAGGTTTCACCCAATACACACTTCTCGCTGACGGTAAAGGCGGCCGATCATGGTGTTCCTTCGAAAATGGACGAAGCTCGTGTCAATATTATAGTGACGGGAGAAAATCATTTTACTCCGGAATTTACCGCCCTCAGCTATCAGGTAATTGTACCCGAAAATGAGCCGATCGGCTCCACAATTGTAACCGTAACCGCCTGTGACAAAGACGAAGGTCCCAATGGCATGTTGCGCTATGCCATTGCTGGCGGCAACGAGAGATCCGAGTTCAAGGTAGATCCTGAATCGGGTGCCGTTATTATTCTGGAGCCTTTGGATTATGATTCCATACAGGAATATCACTTGAATATTTCGGTGCAGGATTTGGGTTTCAAGCCGAAAACCGACATTGCCCAATTGACTGTCATACTCACCGACATCAACGACAATCCGCCGCTCTTCAATCAGTCCGAATATCATGCCTTCATCGCTGAGAACAAACAGCCCCAGTCGTATGTGTTCAAAGCCATGGCCAAGGACAAGGATTCCCCAAAGAATGCTGTCATTCGCTATACCATAAGCGGAGGTTCGGGCAAGCCGTACTTTGTTATCAATCCAGCCACGGGTGTCATCACCTCTTCCGTGAGTTTTGATTATGAGGAAAAGAACGAGTATACCCTGCAGATCATGGCCGCCAATCCGGATTCCCAAATGCACAGTATGTGCCGAGTGATTGTACACATTAGGGGTGTCAACGAATACTATCCGCAGTTTATACAGCCGGTCTTCCATTTCGATGTGTCCGAGTCGGCCGAGGTAGGCACCGCAGTCGGCTCTATACAGGCTACGGACAAGGATGCCGGAGACGATGGCAATGTCTACTATATGCTGGTGGGCTCTAGCAATGACAAAGGATTTGCCATTAATCCCAATACGGGCTTCATACACGTGTCTCGCCACTTGGACCGTGAGACGCAAAGTCGTGCCGTGCTGACGGTTCTGGCCAAAAACTATGGTAGCATACGCGGCAACGATACCGATGAGGCTCAGGTTATCATATCCATTCAAGATGGCAATGATCCGCCGGAGTTCTTGAAGTCTCTGTATACTGCCAAAATTTCCGAAGCGGTCGGTGTGGGCACTAAGGTCACCACCGTAAAGGCTGTCGACAAAGATGTGCGTCCCCAAAACAATCAATTCAGCTACTCCATCATCAATGGCAATGTCAATCAAACCTTCAAAGTGGATCCGCAGTCGGGAGAGATCGAAACATCGAAAAAACTGGACCGAGAACAAATTCCCGAATACAATTTAGTGGTGGGCGCCATAGATACGGGCCTGCCAGCCCAAACGGGCACAACACTCGTCAAAATAGAACTGCAAGATGTCAACGATAATGGACCGACTTTCCCGGCCGATGGTCTCACAGGGTACATACCGGAAAATGAACCGGCTGGCAGTAGCATTATGACTCTGTCTGCCACAGATCCGGACTTACCGCCCAACGGTGGACCCTTCACCTACCAGCTGATTGGCGGAAAACACAAGTCATTTATAACCGTTGACAAACACTCTGGCCTTGTTAAATCCACGCGCAGTTTTGATCGCGAACAAACGCCCGAACTGGAGGCTCTCATCGAAGTGGAAGATAATGGCCAGCCCAAACAGAAGGCCCAGCACAAGCTCACCATTAGGATACTGGACCAGAATGATAGTCCGTCTGCGTCGAGAACGGTACATGTTATACTGAATGTCTTCAATGATGACATGGCCGTCGGCAAAATAGCCGATGTGCATCCGAATGATGCCGATATTACCGGTAATTACAGATGCCGCATTATACCCAACAGTCAGTCGAGTCCAATGGGTCTGCTGATAATACCCAATGCCTGTGACCTGCATACGACCTATCAGACGTCCGTTAACAATGGCTACTCGTATTCGGTTTCCGGCAATGATGGCAAACATGGTGATGTGGTGTCCACGGTGACGGTGGGATTCCAGAACTTCGACAACAGTACCATAGCCAATTCGATTACGGTGCTCATACGCAACATGACAGCAGAGCATTTCCTAGCTTCCTACTATCGCCAGTTTGTGGAGGTTATGAAGTCGGCCGTCGACTCCACCGACGACTTGATGGTGTACAGTGTGCGCAACATCACCCTGAACTTCACCGATCTGGAAGTTTTGGTAGCATTGAAGATGTCAAACCAGGGCTATCGACTGCCTCATTATTTGGTGGATCGCTTGAGCAAGAAACGCGATGCCGTGCAGAGACTAATGAAGACATCTACGTCTGTGGTGATTGGTTACGATCCCTGTTCCATGGCCCAGACTTGTGATAACGGCGGTCTGTGCTCATCGGAACGCAGACTGCATGATACGCAAACCCTGAATATAGTCGACAGTGAGTCGTTGATCTTTAGTGGGCCTTTGGTGACGCATGACTTTATGTGCAAGTGTCCGGATGGTTTCATGGGCCAACAGTGTGATAAACGGCAAGATCCCTGTGCTCCGAACCCCTGTCATGGCAACTCGCAGTGTCGTCGCATGGGTTTCGACTTTCAATGTGTGTGTCCCACTAATCGTGAAGGCCGCTTTTGCCAGCAGGAACGTGGCGATGTGTGCTCCGGCAATCCATGTGGTAATGGTGGCTCCTGCCGTTCCAGTCCCGATGGTTCGTCGTTCTTTTGCCTTTGTCGTCCTGGTTATCGGGGCAATCAGTGTGAGCATGTGGCCGATTCCTGTCGTCCTAATCCCTGCCTTTATGGCGGTGTCTGCGTGGCTCTCAAGCCCGGCTACAAGTGTACTTGTGCCGAAGGTCGTTATGGCCGACATTGTGAGAGATCCACCTACGGTTTTGGGGATCTTTCATACATGACCTTCGCCTCGTTGGATGCGGCCACCAATGATATTTCCATTGTGTTTGCCACCACCAAGCCGGATGCTTTGCTTATGTACAACTATGGCATTCAGTCGGGAGGACGATCGGATTTTGTGGCCATCGAAGTGGTGAGAGGTAAGGCGTTCTTCTCGTTTGGTGGTGCCCGGACAGCCATCACCACCGTAGTGGTGGGTGGAAATACACCGTTGAACTTGGCCGATGGCAATTGGCACAAAATAACCGCTACCAGAAACGGCCGTGTCATGTCCTTGAGTGTGGCCAAGTGCACCGAGAATGGAGATGTTTGCGATGAGTGCCGACCCGGTGACACATCCTGCTATGCCGACGATGTGGGTCCCATAGGGTAAGTAGCTGTAGACCTGAGTCAATTAGAGAGTTTATTTAAATTCGGTCTTTCTTTCAGAACGTTGAATTTCAACAAACAACCTTTATTGGTTGGTGGTTTGATCTCGGCGGATCCTGTACTGGAGCGTCCCGGTCAGCTGCATACCGATGATTTGGTGGGCTGTGTCCACAGTGTTTCAATAAATGGCCGTGCTCTTAATCTCAGTCAGCCTCTTAAGCAACGGGGCATATCTGCCAGCTGCCAACGTAATCTGAGTGGCGATCTGTGCTCTACATCGGCTTATAATGATGCCAGCACATCGCTATGTGGTCCCATGGGTACTTGCCTGGGTAGATGGGATGCTGCCATGTGTCAGTGCGGCTCCGGTCTGTTGTCGCCCGACTGTCAGAGTTCCCTGGAACCCATCAGCATCACTGAGGGTGGCTACATTGAGTTTCAGATTTCCGAAAAACACCGACGCATGCAATTGTTAGATAATCTCTATGCCGGCAATAGCATATGGTCCTACGATGTCTCGCGCCAAAGACGATTCACCGTGGACCGTGACAATCTCACGGCTCTGGCCCAAACCAATGAACTGCCCAAGACACTGAGTCTCGTATTCCGTACCTACAAAGAAAACGGCCTACTGCTGTTTGCTGGCAGCAACAGCCAATACACGTCGCTGGAACTGCAGAATGGGAAAATGGTCTATTACTCGAATCAGGACAGCATCGTCAACATGACCATCAGCAATCCGGCCAAGCTCAACGATGGCAAATGGCACAATATCACGCTGTTTACCGCGAACCGCATAATGCGTATTCTCATAGATGGTGCGAGGGTGGGAGAAGAGCTGGACTATGCGGGAGTGCACGATTATTTGGATCCCTATTTGACGGTGCTCTCCGTGGGCGGTGTGCGAAGAGAGTACTTACTGCCCGAACATATGCCTGCACTGTACGAAGGCTGTTTGGCCAACTTCACCGTTAACAATGAAATTCAGCCGTTCAATGGCTCCGGCAGTGTTTTCGGCGATATTGTCATACGCGGAAAAGTCGCTCAGGGCTGTGCCGGCGTTATGGGCATAGGTGCCGCTCAGGTGGCCGATCCCATTAGCATAGGCGTCACCTTAGTCATTGTGTTCTTTGTCATCCTGGTTGTAGCCATTTTGGGCTCCTATGTCATTTACAGATTCCGCGGCAAACAGGAGAAGATCGGCAGCTTAAGTTGTGGCGTTCCCGGCTTCAAGATTAAACACAACTCAGCCTCTACGATGCTGGGCGGAGCCGGAGTCTCACAAAATCAGGCGGACCATGTGCTGTCGCGAGGCATGCACTCCGATGCCCAGGTGGGCTATCACAATGATGGCGGCGATTTGATACGCGGTGTGCCCGGTCATCACATGGGTCCCGAGTTGATATCGAAGAAATTCAAAGAACGCGAAATCAATCCGGGTGACCACCAACAACAAAGACCTCAGCGACCGGACATCATCGAACGGGAAGTGGTCAGCAAAAGTCCCATGCGCGACGAACATCATCCGCCCATACCGCCACCTAGTCAAACGCACCATCCGCATGATCATGTCGGTTCGGTGGACATGGGTTCCGAGTATCCCGAACACTATGATTTGGAAAATGCCAGTTCCATTGCTCCGTCCGACATAGACATAGTCTATCACTACAAGGGCTATCGGGAAGCGGGTGGCGTACGGAAATATAAGGCAACACCGGCGCCCGTGGCCAGTTACACACACCACAAACATCAATCGGCGGCCCAACAGCAGCAACATCGCCACTCTCCCAGACATGGTGTGGGCGGACCATTTGTGCCACGCGGTGTACCGCCGCAGTCGGGACAGCCGCCACCACCCTCCAGCACACCCCGACAACATCAGAGTACACCTCTAGCGCGCCTTTCGCCCAGCTCAGAGCTTAGCTCTCAGCAGCCCAGAATCCTAACATTACACGACATTTCCGGTAAGCCCCTGCAAAGTGCTCTGCTGGCCACGACTTCCAGTTCGGGTGGAGTCGGTAAAGATGCCTTGCACAGCAATAGTGAGCGCAGTCTTAATAGCCCGGTTATGTCTCAACTGTCGGGACAAAGTTCTAGTGCTAGTCGCCAAAAACCCGTCGTATCACCACAGACAGCGTCTCAGACCTCAATGGGTTTGACAGCTGAAGAAATCGAACGACTCAACGGCAGACCGAGAACCTCAAGCCTAGTCTCAACACTCGATGCGGTATCCTCCAGTAGCGAGGCTCCGCGTGGAACCGTGGGCCCACATCATCTGTCACTGGGCGGCGGTCTACACAGCACCGATGTGGATGCGCACAGCTCAACGTCCACCGATGAAAGTGGCAATGACAGTTTCACCTGTTCCGAAATCGAATACGATAACAATAGCATAAACGGCGATGCCAAATATTCCACCAGCAAAAGTATATCCGACGAACGCAATCCGGTCGGTCGTGCCATGAGTGGTGATGGCGGTCGTGGTCCAGCTATTTCCAAGCCACCGCCTATGCCGCCACACTCATTCGATGGCTTCGATTCTTCCTTTCGTGGTTCACTCAGCACTTTAGTGGCCAGCGACGATGACATGTCAACGCATATGGGCGCTCTGTATCGGCAGGCCAATAGTGCAGCATCACCTTCGGCACCGCCACCTATCGGTTGGGAGTATTTGCTGAACTGGGGTCCAAACATTCAGAGCATCGTGGGCGTATTCAAAGATATGGCCGAACTGCCCGATTCGGTGAGAACGGATCAGAGGACAAGCGGTTCATTAAGAATGCAGCAACAGCAACAACAACAACAGAAGCAGTCGGAGGAGTATGTGTAAAATCAAAACTGGCGAAGGAGAGCTTGAGATGTGTGAGATATAGAGATATTTATAAACAGTAGTATTAAGTGAGAACTGTAGTCAGTTGGAGATACTTCTATAGAAATGTCCGAGAAGAACTCTTGAGATGATGTGAAAATTCTGTGATAGAGAGTTGTTTTACAGATCGGAGGATGGAGAGTTGTTAAGAAATGGCAGCTATTTCGTTTAAAAAGTGGGAAGGTGGGAGTTGTTAAGAGAGGATACGAATCACAATCAGCTTGTGGCTATGTCTCAATCAGATATTTTTCCAATTGTATACTTCATACCAAGACGAGTTGGTGGGATAAACCGACACTTTGCAATCGTTTAAGTTAAAAACATGACTGAGCGGTTACCACAATCAGCAACAAGAGATGTGCTCTTGAGCTTATGAATTCGTATGGTACAACAAATAGAAAAGATAAATGGGAGATTCACCAAGCGACCTTTTCGCCTGTGACAACTCAATGCTAGTAAGAGAACAACACTGCGTAAGTGATTTTCACAGAATTTCAGAAGTACTTTGAGGGCACCAAATTTGAAGCCATGTGAAGATGGTCTTGTATAACAATGCTAGAATATAATTCACTGAATTTCAAGGTCATATTTTGTAGAATTCGTATAGAATTTTACCAAAACATAGAATAGCAAACAAAAATGCTGTGTTAACTGTTTTTATTATTATTATTATTATAATTATTAGGTAGTTTTTGTTTAGGTATTGCTAGAGTTTAATAACACAAATTTTAGGCGTTTACTTTTATTTTTATATATTTTTTTTTTTTTTTTGTAAATTTTTGAACTCTCAATTCATTCATTAGTGCACTCCAACTACTGCCATGCAACTACTTTTCATAGCTAAGAAATTGTAAAAATACTTTTTAGGGTCTGAACTTCAAATGCCATCATGATTCCATAAACATCATCATCACATTAATATAAACTAATATTTCGAATAAAGAAACAAAAAAAAAAGCAAAAGTCTTCCATGCATACTGAAAGTGCCTATCATCAAAAATATAAAAACGCAACAAAAAAAAAAACAAAAAGAAAAAGAAAAGAAACCATGAACTGATCATAATCATCATATACATATATAATTAACCATAATTAATGCTTATCGTAGTAATATTAAATCGAATACAAGTTAAGTCATTTAGTTCGTTAAGTACTGAAACGAATAGCGCGTAAACATTTCTTCATTAAGCATCATTTGTGTGGTATATGAATCACCTTGTATCAAGGTTTGTGTCCTAACTTATATAGCAATAATACTACCTACCTATCGATACTTATGCATGTACGCGTGTACATATGTATGTACATGTACTACGTATGTAATGTATGTAATGTCCATAGCAACAAGCCAAACAGATAACGACGACAGACATGAGACATTTTAACAACCCCCACATTTTTTTTTTTTTTTTTTAGGTTTGTGCATAAGATTTTAGTTTTAGCTTTTAACCAACAAATAAATAAACCATAACTGAATATCATCCAATCTAAGTTAATCAGAAACCCTAGTGTAGCTAAACATACGTACATATGTAAATCGAAATCCAACAAATTTATTTATACATTTTAAGTGTATCCCTTAATTATTCATAAACAAATTGTGTGCTATATAAAAGAAAAACAAACAACAACAAAAGCAACCTTAAAATGTAGTTCTGTTTAATTGTACAATTAGCATTTCTTTTCAAAAAAAAACCAAGTTTTACCCCTCCTCCCCCCCTATTTGCATAGTATATATGTTTAACATTTAAAAAAGAAAAAAAAACACAAATCTTGCCATAAGATTTACATTTACGATTTTTTTTTTTTAATTTCCTAATTTAATATTTTGTATTTAAACTTAAGTATCAACAAATTTTATAAAAAAATTTTATTTAAATTATATTCTAACGAAACGAATTAAATTATTCAAATAAAGCTTTAACGAAACCCTATATTTTTTTCGCTCCTACTTTAGCTTATTCCCGTAGACTGTACAAATGTGTTTCCCGTACAAAACTTGAGTGTATATCAAAATTATGTGTATTCCCCTCCCTTTCTGAACTTTCATTTTTCAGTGCACCACACTTTCTTCTCGTATTCTATTGTAGTCTTAGAATTTCTTTAGCAAACAATTTGTTTTTAGTTTTGTAATAGACTTTATATAAAAATAAAAACTTATAAATTGTGTCTTTCTTTTCTTAGAGAATAAATAAACAATTTTGTAAACAAAATCAATATGTGAATGTGTTTTTATTTCAAACGATATTGGGGGGACATTGAACGTGTTTCTTTGCAAAGACTTCTTTTTTTTGCCTTTTTCCGTAAGTATGTGAAAATGACATGTCAAACACAAAGCTCCGCTTTGAAAGATCAGGCCAAAATAAAACGTTATTGAATTGAAACGAATAGCCGCTGGTTGCTGGTACGTTGTAAATTATTGGTGCATTGTATATTATTCATCATTTTAGTAAACATTTTATATCCATTTGATGAACATTTTACGTCAATTTGATGAAGAATGTACATTAGTTTTATGAAAATTGTATATCAATTAGTTTAGTTTCACAACCGGCAGAGTTTATTTCTGGGGGTGTTAATTTGAGTCACCCCGTATTTCGGTAGCTGCCACTTTTTAAGCTTTTATTCTTTGACATTTGACTACGCCATTATTAAAAATGGGACGATAAACACTGTGCGACCTCTTCCTTTGGGACCCCGTGAAAGATAAGGTCTACGACAACAGCCCAGCGTCGATTCAAGACCTCAAAGATAGAATTCGTGAGGCTATTAAGGACATCGGGCAGCAACTTTGCGATTTGGTTATGGAAAATTTCATGAAAAGGATATGGTCCTGTAAGCGGGGTCGTGGTGGCCATTTGGCTGATATTATTTATCATTATTAACAGGATACCTTCCTCTTTATTATGAAATAAACATCCGATCATTTATCTCAAAAAATTTCATTTTTCTTTGAATACCAAAATATCACCTCTTGTAGGAAAACCCTTTCGATTAATTTATCAAAAAATTGTCAGTTCGAACCTTTGCGAGTTCAAACAGAATGAACCACTGTTCATCGGTCAAACCCTACTGGAAACTACACAATTGGGAAATTCTACACATGAACATTTCATTATCTGTTTTTTGTGTTACTTTTGAGTTCGAAAGTTCTTAGCAAATGATTTTTTATTTTTAAATCGCCCCATCTTTGTTATTCATATTTCCCATTTAAATATAAATGTTATTGAACCGAATTTTTATGAAAAACTTACTTAATCTGAGTCACAATTTAAATGGCCAACATCCATTTTGCCTGAGATTTCTCATGTCCGCAATTTTCTCAATTTAGTTCCATTCTCCACCCACAATTTAACTTCGTGATCATGTGTAACATTTCGTTACATCTAACACAAAAATGGCACATCATAACAAAGTAAATCATGGTTATGCAACAATAAAAATGGAAATACAAAAATTAGAACAAAGTCCATTCATCCGTCCAATCAAACAACATAAATCCTCATCAAAAAGCCATTTAGTTAAATTTAACACACAGTTCAGGCCAATTGAATGGAGCAGAAATTGTTATAACAAAAACTTGCACAACATGCAAAGGCAAAACTTGGAAATACTCGAACGAGTCTGAATGGAGGAACACACGCAAATCGCATTATACGACGTTTACATTTACATCTTCTCCCATTTCTTAAGTTTCACTTTTCGGCAGGAAGTTTCTCTCGCATTTCCAACTGACATGTATTTCACTCTATAAACTTTACTAACGTCGTCTCGAACTCTTCGATGGCCTATGAATGTACATGTGAGTGTGTGTGTGTGTGTGTGTGTGTTTCCAGAAATTCTTTTGGCCAAGAAAACAGCAACAACGACGTGTCCATTTGTAACACTCAAATGTTAACAGTGAACATTTGTTTGACAGTTGGAAATGTACGCGAACAAACTGAAAACTTACGTGCAACGTTTCGAACAAAAAGCCCAGAGAGAGAATTGTTTTGTTAAGATATGGCACATGACTTTTGACAGTTTAGTGTTGTTTTCTGCCACACGGCCAAAGGATAATGATGAAAACAAAACAAACGTAAACTAATGCAACAGGATTTGTTGCTACTAAAGTTAAAGCGGCAAGGGCTTTCAGGAGGGGAGGGAAGAAAAAGAGACGTTGTGCGCATGTGTGAGATTTCATTTTGGCTAAAAACAGAGTTGTATGGATCATCTGTGAATGTGGTGGAAAGTGATTAGTGTAATTTTTAAAAAATAATTAAAGCCGGACAATTTTAATTATTTACAGAGAGATTTCATGACGTACCTGCTTTAATGCCTTTGGAATCGATTTACACGATGACTTTCTGCTTGATTTTAAAATCATGATATTCAAGTTTGTATGCTAAAGGTGTAGAGACGATTGCGGGATAGAAAAAAGTCACACATAAGAAATTTTAGTTTTTTTTAAAAAAATGTATTTTTTTACATCACAAATATTTTTATTATTTTTTTTTTAAAAATTTCCTTTTGACTTCGCATATAATAAGAATCAACAAGATTCAAGTATAACTGCCTGTTTCCATAAAACGAATTTGTTCGTTCGTTACAAATCGTCAATATTGGAAGCGTTATAAAATGGGTTTCAGACATTATTGAATTGTGATTTTCAAATATATTTTAGATATCGACATATGAAACACAATCCCAAGCGAATAATCGCTCATTACTGATAAAAATCCGTATTATTTGGCATTCAATTTTGACAGTTTGCAACGAATGAACAAGTTCGTTTAATGGAAACAGACACTAAATGTCAAGAAAATCAAAAACTCAACGTATTCATATGACTTTTGGGAGCAAATCCAAAGAAAATTTAAAAAAAAAAAGTCATTCCAAAAATTCATCGTTGAAATTGGAACTTAATGGTTCAAGATCCAAAAATGCTTTAGACAACCAGGGACTTTTGGATTTCACAAGACCGTTTGAACTAATTTGTACTAAAGGGTTATGCATGTTGCTTTTTAAAAGTAAACGTAAATAAAACACATATAAAATATTTTTTTTCATGATATTTCTTTTATTGTTATAAAGTTTGAACGTTGACATTATGTGTTTAACACTACATAATTTAAATGACCACCACGCGAAGTGTTGCAAGCATTGATTCTTTTGAGGTAATTTTGGCCCACTTTTTGGCACTTTTACTTTTGGGCGGTATCTCAGCCATAAATTGACGAATGTTGGTTCTTAAGAGTTAAAGGTTTATCTGCATAAACACGGTCTCTCCCGTAGCCACGGTCTCTTATCTGTCCACTTCAACTTTGATTAAAATCGAACCGATTGACATCTACAGTGGAAGAAACTCTAATTAGCAGCGTCTTTACATGGGCATATAAGAAAACTCCGGTAAGATCCAAATTACAACAAGATCGTTTATTTTTCGGATATTATTTCGTAATATCTGTCTTCTTTATTTAGAATCTTTGTCTGGGGCTTATATCGAAACATAAGCCGATATGGCTCAACTATTTCCAAAACTTGATCAATGTCAAACGTCATAGGCAACTTCTACAGCCGCAGGCTATCAAATTGAGATGTAACTTTGTATGGCGACATTTGCTATTGTCATACGGTTGGTCTTGTGGGAGGGTGAAATCTTACAACGATTTGCCTTCGGAAATAATTGTTCAACGCGCATTAATAGCAAATGATTTATTGTGTATTTAAAAGAAATAATGTAAAAAGTAATTGTATTGGAGAGATTCAACTACGACCCGATTAGTTTTACTGTCAATTACAAACTCCACGATGAGTTGACTATTCACTTCAAAGCAAAGTAACAAAAAAGGGAATTTTCAGTAAGAAGGGAAATTAGCAAGTGTTCCCAAAATGGCAATAGATAAATAATATTAGGTGACACTATGGCTCATTTCCAAAGATATTTATTGGTCAATCTGAGTAACCAGAGACAAAATTGGTCAAGGTCGGACATTCCCTGTAGCTTCTGCAGTGGACGGGCTTCAAAACGTGCCGGATATTTGAATAGAGACTGTATTAAGAAAAATAAGCCGATATGGCTTAACTTTTGATTAGATGGATCGCAAGATCTCCGTATAAGGCCTTTATCCAAATAAGAGGCGTTACAGTTGAACTTTTCCCAAGATTGTTACATAATATTTGGGCAAATTTGTTCTAGATCGGGCAAGAATTCGAGAATATCTATGGGCTTTGTATCAAAATATGAACCGGTGTTCACCAATTTTGGCAGTATTTGTCATTAGGCATATATGAGACGATAGGCAAAGTTTTGCCGTAGATGAACGATGTATAGAAGAAGGATATCGCTAGTTGTGAGAAAGTGATAGGCTCAGTACTATCAGTGGAATAAACATGGGGCCGAACTCCGCTGTTTTCAAGTGCTACAGATAACAGACTTTGTTATAATACCCTACACAGCAGTCGGGTGTAACCTGACACAATAAGAATATTTATTGGTTTGAAAAAAGAAATAATCTTGTCAAAATGAGATACCTTCACTTAATTGTGAATAAAAGCAGAACGCGTTCATAGATTTTCATGATCTACATCTCATGTTGTTCATAAGTTATGTAGGTTTATGCGAAAGTAATAAGTCTTGAACAATTTCTACGTTTTGATAACAAAAGGGGGAGGGATATGGGGAGAGCGCCCGGGCTTCCCTCAGGGAAAAAATCCTTTAGGCAATCATCATCATGAAGGATACACTAACGAACCGTCCTAGTGCCTGATTTTCAGAACAACTGCTGCACTGTGTAATGAAAGACAATTATACCAATTCTAAGCAACTCTTTTATTATAATATTTTTACTGCCTATTTTCATAAAACAAATTTGTTCGTTCGTTACAAATTGAAGGCGCAATAAAATGGATTCTTATCAGTAGTGAGAGCTGATTCTTTTGCGATTGTGTTCCATATGTCGATATCTAACATATATCTGAAAACCAGAATTGAATAATGTCTGAAGTCCATTTTACGTCGCTTCCAATTATGACAATTTGTAACGAAGGAACGAATTCGTTTTATGGAAACAGGCAGTTAATTCTTCAAAAAAGGATTAATATTAAAATTCAATAACAAAGTTCGTTTCAAGTTCAATTCGAATACCAGTACTTGAACGTGAACTTTCAGTCTGGAACTCTTCAACATACGATATGCAACAACAAAATTAAAAGTGTTTGTAATAAATTGTGATTTACACCTAATTACAAATATGGACGACATTTTCTTTCCATAAATAAGTTTTTTTTATACTAAATTTTTTGAGTTTATGAAATTTATGTAATTGCAATCGACTTACCATTACGTCATAAATCTCCCATAATCGACCATCCGATCAAAGATTAAAATTAAAAAAAAACCCATCCGACCAAATTTGGTAGAAAAAGCCCAAAACGTCAACGCTGTTCCCAAGAACGAGGTGGCTGTAACAAGTGGGACGGCCCATCTACATGAATACCCCCAACATTTCATTCAAGTCTCGCATGGAAATTTAATGCAATTTTAACGCTCAGTGCTGGCAATGCTGTTCGAACGACATACGCTCTCCACTCTCTCTCTCGCACGCTGTCATAACATTGTAAGGGTCAGTTTTGCTCAGGCATACCCACACTTACCATTCAAAGTCATTACAAATACCCAAGTTGATAACGGTAAAACTCACAGTCATATGGTGAGTGTCAAAGTGAACGTTACGCGGCAAACACGGAGCAATTATCGAACGGGTGGCCGAAAACAACAACAATACAATCCTTTGAAGCAAAAATAAAGAAAGGAAAAAAAATTATAAAACAAATGGAAAATGTTAAAAAAGCTAATAAACAAAGGAAACGAAACGAAACGTGATTAGTGTAACGACAATAGCGTGTCAAAGTCGAAGACAATTGTTTAAAATAATCAATGTCTGACTGCAGGAGCAGTGCTTTGTTCCATGTTCAGTGTGTGTGACACGCCAGCATAGCCGGTCGAAAGGCCATTGTGAAATAAGGTTGAAGTTTAAGGAAACGATTAAAAAAAAAGTGTTTTCCCCAACAACGGCAGCGAAAAGAGCAATTAAAATATTATACGTTCGTAGCAGTTAGGCCGCGTAATTTGACGTCATTTGACTGAAGTAGGATATTTTTAGGGATTTCCGTACAACACACACACACACTCGCACAACCAAAGATGCGTACTTCGTCGGCAGCACAGCAACAGCGAGCAGCCACCTCTTCTTCGACCAGCTCGACCATTCAGTTGACCCCACTGTGGGAGCATATTTTGAGAACCCGAAAATTACCGGACACCATATGCCCACGTTTAATGTTCGCCGAATTTCTGGAGCGTCTTAAAGATCCTGAATGGCAGGTGAGACAACATGCCCTGCGCGTTTTCGTCGATGTTCTGGTCGTGATGAAAACGAAAGCCGACCCGTTTATGGAGCCATTGATAGGACAGTTGGTGGAGAATTTGGGACATCAGGCCCCTACCGTAAGGAAGGGAGCTTTGGACTGTCTGCGAGTGTACCTGTCAGAGACGGCCATACCGGAGACCGTAATGTTTCATATACTGGACATTGGCCTCAATCAAAAGATAACCAACGAACCGTTTGGTGGACGCCTAACATGCGGTGTTATGCTATCCCTACCAGCCTTGGTTCAGTCCACTTTGCACACCAACAAGCGGCACTTTATCACAAGGACCACCATCGATATGCTCATCCAGAAAATGGGCCAAGTTACACATCAGGAAATCACCCTGAAAGTGCTGAGGAAAATGCGCGACCTTCTCGGTGAACAGGAATTTGTGCAGTACATGTCCCATGGCGCTTATCGTGAATTTGATTTGCTCTGCAATGTTTACGGTTTAAGTGAAGACGAAGGTGGTGTGCCCGCTTCCGCCAACCAATCACATTTTCTGTCTTCATCGGAGGCCAATATGAGTACATGGCGTCTGATGGCTTCCGCCCGGCCAGCAAAGTTAGCCAACTGTTGGCGTCCTTCGCAGGAGCAAGAAATGAGTGACGTTGTGGAAGATGTGGAAATGAATTGCCCGCCGAGTAGCCAACCTGTCCTTGCCTGTCCGGCTAAAATTATAATGGAAACTGAAATACAAATAAATGACGATACTTTGACTATGCGTATTTTGGAGGCAAAGGACGATGACGTCTGCTTGGTTGAGCCGGAAATGTGCCATAAATCTCAAGCGGAAACCTGTCCCAACAGCCTGGAAGATGAGGTGATTTGTGGCCGTTTGGCCAGTGCGAAAAGTTTGCATGACTCGTCCACGTCATTGGTCAGGCTGCTGAGTGACTCCGATGATATGGAAGATGGCAAAGCAACCAATAACTATTACACCGTGGTAACACCGTCGACACCCTCACGCACCCCCAAAAGGGTGACATTCGGTGGTGAAATTGTAAAAATGCGCACGCCTGACAGTGATGCCACCTCATCGACCAATAACAATCATCAACAGCATCCGGCAATTGGGGCTGCTGACAATCAACCACCACCATTTATTCTACAATCGCCGCCTTCCGATGTGGACACCAGTAAAACGGGCATATTAACCCTGGACATACCCAATGACAATACCAAACCCTTACATCAAAGACCCAGGTCGGCTCAACCTCAGCCAGAGGTGAAAACGACACCAACTTCCAAAACCCCCTCACCGGCCACCTCATCACACAGTCCATCGCCCAAGTCACCCCTGAAATCACCGACAAAATCGCCCACTTCGCCCAAGTCACCCTTCAATCGTTTAAGTGTTAGTCCGGCTGAGACCATAATAAGTCCACGCACCGCTCACAAGGCCATTGAGGTGCTGCATAATCTTCAGCGTGACCCATCGCCGAATCGAGCTTTGACCGCTCGCCGGGCGAGTCTGAAAGCAGAGGAATTGAATACACCATCACCGGCGGATGTTCAGCCAAATGAATGGACGGGCACGAATCAAAAGATGCTGGGCATGCAAAGTCCAACACCACCAGTGGCGCCACCACGCTCTTGGGAGGAATTGGGCATTGTGGATGAGACAACATTGCTGCAATTACGATCGGGGGTAAGTAGTATAATGACATTTGTTTCACGGGCTAATAAGTACGGGATAATGGACAGCTTTCATAAGTGTGATATTTTTGATAGACGTATGCAAATAGTAATATTAATTGAGCCTCAGGTCTACGGAATAAAAATCAAATGTCAGCAGACATTTAAGCTAATGTATTACATGTGTCAGAGCATATACCAGGCACTTATAAATATATTTACTTTGTGGCAAATACAAATAAAATACAAAACCATTGTCATGGTGGAGTCATATAAACTGCATCTCTACTATATTTAATTTCATACACGAGTGTGTGTGTGTGTGTGTGTGTGTGTGTGTAAGTTATGCATATGGGAGAAGTAACGTCGAACCATTTTGGTACGTGGGGAGTATTTTTTTTTTAATATTTTTATGATTCGTGAACAGCCAATTAAAAAACAACAGATTATAGCCAAAATGAAAGACACCGTGTGTGTAAGGCGGAACCAATGTTGCCTCGGAAAGGCCTATCATTGGTTTCTTTAAATGCTCTATCACGTCACTGTGGAAAATTCTGAGTTTTACTGGCATCTTGACTATCACATAACATATTTATCCCTCTGTGATGTGGACTAGGATGACGACTTTTTGATTTTTTTTTCTCAAAAATTATTTCCTCTTCCCTATTAATGACTAAAATAACGTTTATCCCACTTAAATATTGAAAGTACAAAGTACTTTGAAAATGCTGATAAATACAAATTTTAAAATAAATTTGTGCGTAAGGTTTTTTTATCAAATCACTTTATATGTAAGATTTTGTCTACTCTTAAATAAAAACTTATCAAAACATGATACAGGGAAACGAAGTTGCATAATCCATATATGTGAATTGAAAAATATAAATTTATTTAAAAAAAATATCATAAAGGCGTTTTTTTAATGGTGACTTCACATAATCCCCATTTTCGATATGGGGATTATAACCGTCACCCCTGACCGACATCCCTGCCGTCATAATCCCCACACAAAACCGCAAATAATGCAAAGGGTTTATAGACTATTTTCTCTAGTTATTTTCATATCGATCTAAATTTTTTCCATTTCTAAATTTTTTTTCGTTGGCCCACCCACGTATTTAGTCAACATGGTACTCATGTGAAAAAAAATGTCCTTATGAGTTCAAAAATTCATTTTTTTTTTCACTTCCAGTATGTGGAACATCCAATACTGTCTATGGACTGGACTGACGAGACATTTTATAGTTTCGCACTATAAGCTAAATTCGTACGATGTTGAACATGCCTATAAATGCCGATATTGCTGACCATTGTTCCTCCGAACCAATTACTTCGAGATTTATTATACAACATTTTCCGAATGAGAAAAAATTTTATAACTAATTCCATAACACAAAGTCTCCGTAATTCGAATTTTTCTGCGGGATAATGGTGGTTTGTGTTATGGAAGTTTGGCTGTATTCGAACTTTCGAGGGCATTCCCATTCATTTGAGTACCACATTGTCCAAATAACCCTTGACCAATGTCACGCCCACATGGGCCCAGTTCTAAGTTTCATTTACGTCTTTTTGAGGTCATTTCGAAGGGAACATCACAAAAATTTGCGTTAGGTCCCAATTTCATTAATTTTTATTGAATGAATGAAAATACACCCCAAGACAGGTAATTAGGCCCTAATGTTTCCCTTACTTGTTCCCTGTGTAAAATTAGCGCCTATTTTCTTTTTAGAGTTTGGGGTGTAATTTCCATATGGATATCGCAATTCATATCTAAAAACCAAAAAATAACAAATCATAAAACTTTTAATATAATTTTTAGGATCTAATTTCAGAGTATTTTAGTAAAAATTACCACCACCACCTCGCACATCTGTTCTTGTCAAACAGTCTATCCATTAGTTGGATCTAATCTAATATCCTACAGTATGTGGACCTCTGCCGAACCATCTGCCACATATTTCATACTCCAGTCTGGACCATTTTTTGCATTTCTGGCAATTAATTTGAAATGTTGGGATATTTATTGGTTTTGGGGCCATTTTGCAAACTGAAAAATTGCCCCAAAATATGTTTGTTTTTTTTTACTCTGGGATAACTTATCATATTGAAAATTCTACTGTTTTGAGGACTTATTTCATTCTTATAACATCTTTTTTTTTTGCATTACTGACAATAAATTAGGAGGTTTGGGATATTTTTGGTTTTGAAGCCATTTTCCAAACTAAAAAATTGCCCCAAAAGTACTTTTTCTTTACTGTGGGATCACTTTTTATATTGGAAATTCTACAGTTTAATTTTTATAAAATCTTTTTTTTTTTTTGCATTACTGGCAATTAATTTGAAATGTTGGGATATTTTTTGGTTTTGGGGCCATTTTGCAAACTGAAAAATTGCCTCAAAATACGTTTGTTTTTTTTTACTATATGATTAAGTTTCATTTTGTAAATTCTACTGTTTTGAGGACTTATTTTATTTATCTATTTTTGGGTAATTTTTCACTTTTTATTGGGGCTTTATTTTATATTTTACAGTGGGTCCATTTTTTCATTATAAAAACTACCACAAAATGAGGGACATGAGTCATTTCTGGCGTTGGGATTCAACGAAATTACCATTTCGTCCACTTCAGGAATTCGAATAATAAACTTAATAACTTCTACACAATTCAGCAGTTAAGAAAATCCTTAATAGATAAACTCTACATTTAATAAACGCTACCTTAATCACACCTGTTCTGGTCCTCCCTGGTTCGAAATATGACACTTTAAACACACCCCTTCTGGCTCTCTTCTCTATGTGTTTGCACGCTCACTTAAACTTTGAGTGTAACAAAGGAATGGCGAAGTGTGACTGGTATGGCCAGACCAAATGAATGAATAATTTAATTTGAATGGCCCAATTCACACGGGAATAATTTTTAGTCCGAACAACTTTTGTTTTTTCCAAAACACACGAGACTAATTAATCTGACTAAAATTGTATACGTATACACAGCTTTGTGTGTGTTAGTAGTAAAACACAGAACCTGTGTTTTCATAAGTGTGCATGTATTAGTTTTGTTCTGGTAATGCGGGGTTGTAGCTGGATGAAAAATTAATCCAACCAAAAACGACTCTCCTCACCGAAAATGCCTACAAGCTGCCATGTTAGACCAGAACAATTAATCCCGTGTGAATTGGGCCAATGGGTGTTGAGCACAAAATTGAAATGCCATTTGAAGGGTTAAAGAAGTAAATATGTTGCTCTGGCAGACTCGTTCCAAACAAACCAACATACTCGTACAACTGATAAGCCAACCAAACATTAAATGGAAAACGAAATACATGAAATAGAATTCAAATCATGTTGCACCGAAAAAGCAACAATTATCCTGTAATAAATTTCAATGAAATTCAAACAAATTTAAAATTAAATGGAAACATACGTACATAAGACTGGGTCGCGACTCGTCCAGAGAAAAGGGCTTTTAATGAGAAAAAACAAGTTTTGTTAAAATAAAATTTAAAAAATATATCGTTGACGTTTGGGAATAAGGTCTTAAGTCAAAAAAATGCATTTTGAGTTTTTGATTGGGTTTAACTACATTTTCGTTTTTTTGGTATCAATAACTTAATTCTAGCACAACTGCATCCAATCGTAATCATTTGCTCTTTAGGCTATAAGTCAGAAAAATTCATATTTTGTTTGGTATTAAGGTCTTAAGTTGACTTAAGTCTTTGTGACCGAAACCTTTGAAATATTTAATATTCTTCTAAGGGCATAAGTTGACTTAAGTCTTTGTGTCAACAAACGAAACAACAAAGAAAAGAAATCGGTTATTTCATCGCCTGTCTAATCTAGTTACCTAGCGTTTATACTTCATATGAATCGCAATACTCAATTGAGCGAATGAATTTGCATTTCTCTGAATTGGGTTCACATTATTTAATAACAGTTTACAACAGGTCCATCGCTATTTTCGGCTATGCCAAACATTTTTGATTCCGAAGATAGCGTTATGGATAAGGATTTTTTCCCAGAAGAAGAAGCCAGTGAAAGCGAAAAAAATGGAGTTGCAACTAGTCCATCAGCTCAAGTAAGTGAGGACGTAGTAGTTGATAACATTGGAAATAATGGTAAGAAGTATTCGAGGCGCATAAGGAAAGAAAGAACTAAAAATATTCATAGCGGCAAAAGTTATGTAAGTGTCAGCGGAAAAGTAATTAAGGCAAGGCAATTACAACATTTAAAACAATGCAGGAAAAAATGCAATTCTTTTTTTAAAGAAGAAATTATGAAAACGATTTTTGACGAATACTGGTCTCTTGGGAATCACGATAAAAGGGTAACTTTCATTGCAAACCTCATAAATGTTAAAGAAAAAGAGGTTTCTCGCAAAAGAAAAGCTGACAGTTTAAAAACTAGGGAAGTAACCTACGAATATTCCCTAGAAGTAAATGGCACAAGAGTTTCTGTGTGCAAGGGTTGTTTCAGTAGAACTTTAGACGAAAGAGAAAAGTTTATATCAAATGCCATTAAAAATAAAATGCTTGAAACATCCGGCATCCGATGATCAAAGAGGAAAAAAGTCTCCGAAAAACAAAAAGTCTCAGGAGGAAATTAATGAGGTACGGGCTCACATAACATCATTTCCAAGCTATGAAAGTCATTACACCAGACGTACAAATAACAAGAACTTTTTACCTTCCTATTTAAATTTGCGCATTATGTACGACTTATACAAAGAAGGACGAACAAAATTTGTTAGCCGTTCAATCTATGAGAGGGAATTTCACAATTTAAAACTCGCCTTTAAAAAACCAAAAGTGGACACCTGTTATAAGTGCGACACCCTTCAAATTCGCGTTGAAGTTGCTGCCACTCAAGAAAAAAAACAAGAAGCAGAAAATGACCTCCAAATCCACCAAGAGCAGGCTACTGCAGCGTATGCTGCCAAAAAAGCAGATAAGCTTGCAACACAAGATAATGCTCTAAAGAAATGCTTCAGTTTTGATCTACAGCAATGCCTGCCAACCCCATTTTATAAAAGGCAGTTGTGGACCTTTAACTTAATAGTTCACGATAATGCTACAGGAGAGTCAACACACTATATGTGGCATGAAGCTCTAGCAGCTAGAGGGGGAAACGAAATAGCGTCCTGCTTACACGCTCATTTGAAGAAGCTACCTGGTAGCGTTTCTGAGGTGACATTTTACTCAGACACATGTGGGGGACAAAACAAAAACAGTCACGTGGCGGCAATGTTTTTAATGGCTCAGGCTAAGTTCCCCAATTTAACCATAAACCACAAGTTCCTTGTTCCGGGACATACGCATATGGAATGCGACGTGGATCATTCCATGATTGAAAAACAAATAAAGAAAACAAAAACGCCAGTTTATCACCCCCATGATTGGTACCAGTTGGTAAGAACAACAGGCCTTAAAAAGAAGTTCCACGTACACGAAATGCAGCAAGAAGAATTTTTAGATTTTGCAGCTTTGTTGAAGACAGTTTTTGTATGCAGGAAAAAAAATACTTTAAATGAACACTTCTCTTGGCATAGTGCACAATGGCTTCAATACAAGCAGAACGGCTTAGTGAGTTACAAAAACAGTTTGAACGATTCCGAAGATTTCAAGATTTTAAGCTTCCTTAGGAGAGGAAAAAATAAAAATCTAAAAAATTATACACTCCAAAGAAAATAAAAAACTTTTTTTTTGATATCTGAGGAGAAAAAAAGGGATTTGTGTTCTCTTTTAAGCTTGATACCACCTGTATTCCACAGTTTTTATATAAATTTACCTACTTCCTACACCGCTGTAAATGATGATCCTGATTTGGTACATGAAGAGGAGGAAGCAGAGACAACTTAAATTTTTTTTCTTGGTTTTTATTATTAACTTTGTAATTATTAATTACTAGTAAGTTGTAATGCGCCTATGGCGCCCGTTAATTTGCTTGAGAAAGTATTTGTTACTTAATTTTAAAAATTTTGTAAAAAATATTTTGTAAAAAAAAATTTCGAAAAAAAATAAAATTTGTGGAAACAAAATTTTTGCTGAAAAAAAAAAATTTTGTTGAAAAAAAAAAATTTTGTGGAAAAAAAAAATTTTGTTGAAAAAAAAATTTTGTTGAAAAAAAAAATTTTGTTGAAAAAAAAAAAATTTGGTGGAAAAAAAAATGTTGTGGAAAAAAAAAATTTTTTGAAAAAAAAAAATTCTTGAAAAAAAAAATTTGGAAAAAAAATTTATGCAAAAAAAATTTATGCAAAAAAAAAAATTTGTAAGAAAAAAAAATTTTGGAAAAAAAAAATTTTGGTAAAAAAAAAATTGGGGAAAACACAATTTCTGTACAAAAAAAATATTATTTAAATTCCTACGTACTGCGTGACAGAGTCAGTGAATCAGTGAATCAGGGAATCAGGGAATCAGGGAATCAGTGTATCAGTGAATCAGTGTCGAGGGTAAATATATATTAAGATTAAATTACTTTTATTGTTTATTATAATAATTTTTCAAGCTTTTGAATAAATGAGTTAATCAATTCCTATTTTATACTAAATAACAACGTTTTATTTCCAGACTTAATTCTTACAAAAAAGCAAAACTTTTAGAAATGATACAAAATTTGTGGATCCTAAGGACTTAACCCTTTCGACACTGACGGGACACATGTGTCTCATTGAGTTTTCTAATCGAACTGAAACGCAATTACTCCCAACTATTTCTATAAATATTTGTCCCAACAGTAATATGATCGTTTTCGCATGCTTTGGTTCCGTTATTCGTAGAATTTGTTTACAAACAAGCTGGCAATTATTGGAACTATAACTAACCAATACCCATCAAAAAAGAGTTCGTATTTTTAAAAAATAAATCCGTTTCGAAAGGGTTAAGTCATCTAAAAAACGGTAAATACTAACAAATTTTAAAAAATGTGTTAATATTACTATAGGTTATCATATCCATGCTTGTTTCCGATCAGTTCCTTTTCAAACAAATTGTATCCTGATTTGCAAACAATTAAATAAATTTCAATTTAACATTACGAAAAACTACAATTTCTGACTTAAGACCTTATTCCCAAACGTCAAAGATATATGAAACGAGAGATTCCACAAAAAGTTATATTAGAGACGAGCGCGTGATTATTTTTTTTTTGCCCCGCGATTACCAAGTAGTATAATTTATTATAAAAAAATAACGTTTTGTTTAACATCAATTTGTTTAAAAGCTAATTTTGAGAAAAACTATGCAAATTAGATTTTTTTCCAATTCATGCAGAGACTTTGAAAAAACAGTTTGTAAAAGAATTAAAAAAGTCCCGTTCAATTGGGAGGGTGGCAATTTGTTTTTATTTAAAAAATATGGCAAACTTTTATTTTTTGAGACATAATTTGTCATAATTCTAATATCGAAATCTGAACGACAGAATTAAAAGAAAAATTTTCTTTTTTCGTAATTTTTTCATACTGGGCAGAAATTGTTCGAAAAACTAAACACACTCACGCGTTTTTACCAATACACACACATTATTGCTACTGGCCGGCCGATTGGCAACGAAAATTCAATGGCAGTCAAATTTTGGCACATGCAGCAGAGACGAATGTTAGAGTTCCCCAATTTATGGGATAATTTTATTGTGTAATTATGTTCTGACCGTTTTGTCGTAATTAAAACAGTTTAAATTTGTTAATTATTGTCAACGAAGTATTCTTCAGACTTGTTTGAAGTACAAAAAACAAAATGTAGACGTATTTATGAAAACAAATTTGCTTGTCCATACTTTTCCCCAAATGCTTAGACAATTTGTGGTGTGGGGCAACATTGTGCCTTTGTTTGCTGCTGCGGACGGCAACAACAACAAGAGAACATACTCTTGTGACGACGTTTTTGAAATGATTTTTTCAGATAATTTTCGATATTTTTCTTCGGTTTTGAAGAGAATATGTGTACACAATTGGCAACAAATTAGATGTAGGTGTAATGACAGGGTTAATCATATAAATTCGAAAATAAAAAACGGTAATCGCTTTCATTTACAATTCGGTAAAGGACCCTTCTGGTACGTCCCACACAAATGGGTATGATTTATGAGACGACGTAATGGATTTCAACCGGCTTGTTTATTGTCCATTTTAAATATATTGCGACCGCTTTGGTTACTTAGATGACTTCTAGAGAAACAGTATCTCAATGTGAGTTGACTGCATTTAAACGATCCACCCTAATATTTAGTTCTACAACCCTGGAGCATTCTTTAATCAACAATTAAGACACGCTTACACAAAATCCTGCTTACATGCATGTCCGTCCCATTACACAATTGGACTCCATCACGTGTATGCCACAAACAACCCGTTCATTGTTCTTTTTTATCCATAAACACCAAAGTTCAACACGTTAAAGTTTATCTAAGCACAAGATAAGAATAGCAATAATAATAATAACAATAAAAGAAACTACTAGGCGCTACACCAGCAACAGCAATAATAGCAAACCCCAAACCGCCGAAAACTTTGTCTATATTTAAATAATTGCTCACGGTGTGCCTTTTGTCGGTGCTCACAATTCGCATCGTGGCTGGGGGTATACCGACCCTTTGGCCGGCCTTAGCTACCCCAGAATTGTTGCTGTTCTTTTAGACAATAAACTATATAATAGAAATATGTAATATGTAATACCATACAATACTTTTATCAGATGAAATATAGGTCTATGTACAACTGCAGCAACAACAGCAAGTACAACAATAGCAACAGCAAAAGGAACATGTCGATATTATTAAATATTACCGGCATTTTAATTTTATTCATACACATCCTTATGACCCAGTTCACAGCACTGTTGTGCTGAGTACTGTAATGTTAGTTTTACTCCTATGTGTGCATGTGTTTCATACAGTGGCAGATCGGGGTATTATGGACGTAATTAAAATGAGAAATGATGGTTATAAACTGTTGTCGCAAATTGGTGAATATAATGAGAATGGTACGGCAATTGTCCTTTAAATAAAAACAATTCAAATAGATCGTTTGCGCCGAATGTAAGACATCAAGAGGCTTTTGTCTGTCGCTGAAAAAATCTTGCCATATGTTCTGTGTCACCCGATTTACCCTTGGACCCAAAAGTAAAATATAAATGTACTTTGTCTTGTAATTAAATAAAAATTTAAAAAAAAAAATCGATAAAGAACCCAGTGTTGATTGTGTTCGCCAGGGCAAATTCAGGGAAGGTGGCTTATGGACTAGCAGAAGCTAGGGTTGTGTCGAGTTTTCGAACTTTCGACTTTTCCATAAAGTGAAACAGTTGATTTTTCCGACTTTTTGGCATTTAAGTCTTCTTTTCGACTTTTTCTTTGAAAATAAAAACAAAATAAAATACTATGTATTTATGAACAAAATACAAAAAAACACGTTTAAGTTTAAAACTAAAAAAAAGAGTTCAAATGAGATTAATTCAATACATTTACAGAAAGACTTTCCTAGTTTCATAAAAGAATACATTTTTGTATGACCAGTATAAATGATGTAATGAAATATCTTAAACGATTTAGACAAAAAAAAATCCCTAGTCGGCCTTTAAGCGGAGTTCGGAGGGCAATATGACGCAAAATAGCCGAAGCTGAATATTTCAGACAAGTTTTTTCATAAATAATTTCTAAGAACGAATTGTAGACGAACTTTAGATATTGAATTTTAATGTTTTATTTTTATTTAATTCTGTGTTTATTTTCTTTGTTTACTAATTAGTAAACTTCCTATGTTTTTTGGCTGTAATTAAAAAAAAATGAAAAACTTTGATTCTTCTTGTGGATTATTTTTATTCGAGAAGTCGAGAATATGATGTCATGTAAATGGCCGCCGCCAGAGTTGCCACTGACATTAGGGGCCAATCGCAAAATTTATAGCATTTTCTGATAGGAGGATTACTTTTGCGCCACCCGTTATAAGTGCTAATATATTAATATTCATCGGCATAGTTAATTCCCTTTAGAAACTCAAAACTGTCGTCGGCGGATTAATTTTCAGCCAATGGCAATGGTGGGGACGTAACATTGCAAAAAAGCCCCGATTTGTTTTATGGGGGGCGTTGTGATGAAATTGGCGATGACCGTAATTTGAACAAGCAGGACGATTGTCTAAAGATCGACGATGTACAGGACATAGTAAAATTAATGTTTGCAATATTTTATTTGTAACTAAAAAGGTCAAAAGATCGACTTTATAAAAAGTCAACTTAATTTTTCACAATTTTTTTTTTTTTTTTTTTTTTTTGGAAAAAAAATAGATTTGTCGACTTTTTGTGAGTAGAGTTCTACAATCCCAGCAGAAGCATAGCCACGCCAGACTTTATGCTGCTGTTCGTCTCATAATTCTTCTCACACTCAGTGTTATGATGTCGTCAGTGTTTTGTGGATCTACTTTGCCATTCATAGTATGTCGTTTACTTTTTTAATGAAATTATTCACGGCATCTCAAATATTTGTCTCAAATTGTAAAGAGTTTCTTTGCCCCAATTGCATTAAAGTCTACTCTGTTTAACACTCATAAATCGTCGCCAAATCGCGGTTGATTGAGTCATTCATCGTTTGCCTTTTGTCCTCGACTTCCAGAGGACTTGGCCGATGCTCAAATGAGTATGAATGTCAAAAGTTGCTGTCATCCACAAAAGAGTAGATTGGGTTCACCGTCTGACACAACAGGTCGTCATCGAAAATAAGAAATATAGAATGCCAACGACCAGTCCGCATCGCCACTATCGTCGTAGCGTCGATTTTTTTATCGGGAAATTATTTGGGGTATGTTTCAGTATTTTTGGGGAATTTTTCATTTTGGGCTTTTTTGGCGAATTTTCCAAAAATTTTTGGGAATTCTTCATTACGGACATTTTTAATTTTTTTTTTGTGACATTTTTCATATGATCATTACCGACAATAGAGTTTCGAAATTAATGCACCGTACCAGACCTTAAATATCCAGACCTAGCTTTTACCAACGCCGTGAATGGCTCGACTTTATCGTTCCGAAGGCGATGGACATTGACATATTCCAGCACGGTGCATGTTGAAAGGTTAAGCAAAAGGTCGAAAAGCACTTGCATAGGACTAGTGCTGAAATACCATCCAGACTCGGAGTTTTATTTACGTTGAGATCTGTAAAAACACTCTACATGTTCGAAAACATATCGCAGGCATTGGACTGCATACGGTTTCGATAACAGTGAGTCACTGCTTTCAGGTAAAGACGAATTGTTTACAAATATTTCAGCCAGAAGATTAGTGAATATCCGATCATCATTGGTATATAAAGAGAAGAAGTGCCTCTTAACCTTTTGGGAGAAAAAAAGAACTTTAGAACGAAGGCGATGTTCGTGAAGGAGTTTTTGACAAACTCTGATGTTGCCTGCTTTAGCAACAACTCAGTATGGACATATCTATTTAAACGCCAATGTCGAAATGCGTCTCCTTTGGAAATGTCATTGGAATATAACGGAATTAATAAAACGTATTTCCCTTAACATTCCATCAAGACGGAGAACCACTTCAAAACTCACTGAGCTGTGCACGATATAATTTGTGTACTCTCTTTGACCGGTTAAAATCTGGCTCCGAACTGATTATTTTCTAGAGAAATTTTTCATAAATTCGGTGGCAATCACACTACCGCCGCCCATAAATAAATCGAATATTAACTGTTAAATTAGGAAAAATCCCACCACTAGCATTAATTGACACTTTTATAATTTGTCGGTCAGAGACTGTTTTCACGCAAGTGTGCGTGTATCAATGTCTGTGTAGGCTTGCGTGTGTGTGTGTATGTCGGATCTACGTAAGTCAGCTGTAGTTCAATATTCTATATTTCGAATAATTGTGTAACGGATACTGAGTAGTTGGGTTTCTTTGATGGCATATTATTTGTTTAATACTCTTGGAGTAGGACATGTTACAACAACAACGAAACCTCAGGCTAAGCAATACGAACACACACATACATACATATAGATTCGCCTAAAGAAGGAATTAACAATTATCCTTCATTCCACTTATTTCTTTCACATTTTGTTTTTGATTTCTGGTTTGCCTTTACCTTGCCTGCGGTTTCCTCAGACTCAGACATTGAGTAAATGTGTGGCACTCTACAAAATGATATTCTCCATCCGTCTTACAACTCTGATTTAGAATTATATAAAAAAAAAAATACGTACAGTGCGTGTCTGAAATTATGATTGTGGCTGTTGCCGAGTTCGTTACATGAAATTAAAATTTATGATAAATACGAGTATCAGGCTTTTTTAAGTAAAGAACATGTAACTGGGGTATTCTTGAAGCATTCGATTTAAGGTGGTTTTATTATTGACACAGTTTCGTTGTGGAATCACAACTAAAACAATTGAATGTGTTGACACGTATACCTTTTTTTTATAAAAGAAGAGGTTAATGATTGTATTTAAAATTGATTTAGTAGGTCAATGGCAATACCTCAATTGGGATACCTAAACAGGACACCGTGTGACATCTCGATTAGGGAGACTCGAACTATGTAAAGGTCAGCTAATTAAAACGACTTACTTATTTCCTTTAACATTCCACGAAGGAACAGACAAAAACTTCTCTCGAATCAGTGAGCTATGCATGATATAATTTGTATACCCAGTAACCGGGAACTATTTGATTTTTATAAAGAACTCTCTTACTCGTAAATATGCCGGCATTTACGAGGTAGAATCGACCACTGCAAAGTGATTTTTGGATTTCTCTGCGTTTGTTGTGTGATACTCGCTTAATTGGAATAATCGTGATAAAGAAAAACCCCAATTACACAAGTAATAGGCTGGTCTAAATCATTCAGCAGTGAAGCCTTGCCAACAACAAAATTATAAAACAATGACACGTATATAAACAAACTAGTAAGTTGTAATGCGCCTATGGCGCCCGTTGAAGTATGGACAACAAATTTTGTGGAAAAAAAAAAATTCTGTGGAAAAAAAAAAATTTTAGTTTAAAAAAAAAATTTTGTAAAAAAAAAAAAATTGGTTGAAAAAAAAAATTTTTTCTTGAAAAAAAAATTTTTGTTGAAAAAAAAATTTTTGCTGAAAAAACAATTTTTGTTGAAAAAAAATTTTTGTTGAAAAACAAAAAATTTTGTTGGAAAAAAAAATTTTTGTGGAAAAAAAAAATTTTGTTGAAAAAAAAATTTTTGTTGAAAAAAAAATTTTGTTGAAAAAAAAAATGTTTGTGGAAAAAAAAAATTTTTGTTGAAAAAAAAAATTTTGTTGGAAAAAAAATTTTTGTGGAAAAAAAAAATTTTTGTTGAAAAAAAAATTTTTGTTGAAAAAAAAAAATTTTGTTTGAAAAAAAAAATTTTTCTTGAAAAAAAAAATTTTGTTGAAAAAAAAAATTTTGTTGAAAAAAAAAAATTGGAAAAAAAAAATTTGGAAAAAAAAAAATTTGTAAGAAAAAAAAATTTTGGTAAAAAAAAAATTTGGGGAAAACACAATTTGGGGAAAACACAATTTCTTTACAAAAAAAATATTATTTTTTTTATTATTATTATTTATAGAATTATTATAGAATGCCTATTTAAATTCCTACGTACTGCGTGACAGAGTCAGTGAATCAGTGAATCAGGGAATCAGTGAATCAGGGAATCAGTGAATCAGGGAATCAGTGAATCAGTGAATCAGTGTCGAGGGTAAATATATATTAAGATCAATAGTAATACGATCAACACGATCTTGCACAAATTTTGTATTGAGTAAAGCTATAGCTAGGTAAAGTTTTGGACAAAAACTTGGAAGTCTGGCAACTCCCCTTCTGGTACCTCCCATACAAATGTACCATCCAATATTTTTTTTTCTATAGCATTCGGTATTTTAGGTTGTTATTATGACTTTTCATCAGATGTTACATCAAATGATAGCTATGGTCACTTTTGACTTTCCGATACTTAGGAATATGAGACTTGTATAGTTTTACTGAGGGTGAGGGTATATATAAGTCGGTTTACCCGACTACAACTTTTTCACTGGTTCACATAGCTAATTTTATAGTTAGATGATTAGTATTTCATTTCAATTAAATAGAAATTAACTAAATTTGAAGTGAGATAATTAATTTTTTAATTGACATGGCCAATTTTTTTATTTAGATAAATAATTTCTCAATCCATTTATAAAAGAAATTAATAATTTTTAATTGACATAGTTCATTATACACTCCATCATAGGATGGAGTATATACTAAGTTTGTCATTCCGTTTGCAAAACCTCGAAAGAGTGATCTGCGACCCTATAAAGTATATATATTATCGGTCAGTGTAACATTCTAAGACATTCTAGCGATGTCCGTCCGTCTGTTGTCTGTTGAAATCACGATAGTGCGAACGACCAACGCTAAAAAGCTGAAATTTTGTAGGAAGATGTTTTTTGCCCATAAGCAGGGAAAAAGTTCCCCTTTACGGGACTAAATATATTCCGGCCATAATCAAATTTTTCAAATATTTTTTTTCACTACATCTAAGTTCTAAGTTTATATAATTTATAGATGGGGAAAAAAATCCCAAAAATGGGCGTGCTCATGGGTTCCGTGGACCCTTGGGGCCCAAAAAAGGGCCCATGATAAACATGCGCATATGGGTATCGAAGTGCAACGAAATTTACTCACGAACCCAAATATGCCTTTATTTTCACGATTTTCCTAAATTTTTTGATCCGGTTTCTGGGACTATCGGGTCACCAGCGGCCCAAAAACCGTCCCTTGACAAACATGGACATATGAGTATCGAAATGCAACGAAATTTTCTCGCGAACCCAAGTATGCATTTATTTTCATGATTTGGATAAAATTTGTGATCGGGTTCCTGGGACTATCGGGTCACGAGCGGCCCAAAAACTCAGTTAGTTTTCTTATTTATTGACTTTTTAAGGATCCATGATGGAGGGTATATAAGATTCGGCCCGGCCGAACTTACTATTTGTCCACTTGTTTTTAATTGGGATAACCAATTTTTTAAATACGTTTTTCATTGAGATATTTTTATTTTTAATTCAGACTCTTATTCAGTTGACCAATATTGTTACACCCTCTGCGCCATCTGTACAAAAAACGTCCATGGTCCGCATATCGATGCGAAATGCATTATAATGGTATGAGTGAACATTTGTGTAGTAAAAAACTTTTGATTTTGGACAAAATTACTATTTGTTGCATCGAGTTATTTGTTTCCGACTTTAGAAATAAAAAATATATATTAGTTGTTCAGATGATAAAACCTTCAAGAGATAAAAACTTAAAAAATCATATTTAAAAAATTTCCTTTAAAAATATTTAAATTGGTCAACTCAAAGTCGACTCTGTATCGAACAGCAAAATATTGATAAAAATGCCCGTTGTTAAGAAAACGACTTCGGCATAAATATTTAAGAAAGGACTACTGGATTAAAACATAAAACACCACGGCTTAATAATGTCCGATCTGTTGGCTATATCCTTCATGCTAGGAGCTGAACAACTCAAAGAATTATTAAAATCTAAAACTGAATTTAATACAAATTATATTGGTCGCCAACATTGATTAAAACGAATTGGTTAGTAATAAAAAAAACAACACTTACTTACTTATTTCCCCTTAACATTCCCTGAAGGAACAGATGGAGTTTTACATGGCTTAGAGATTACTCTCTTAGACGTAAAGTCGCAACCGCTGAAAAATGTTTGAAGATCTTACCCGGTTTTAAACCTGGGTTCTTATACAAAACACTACATTCCACTCCACGGCCGTCCACACTCCTTATTGAAAAAGTAGTAATGCTACACAAACTGTTCACACAGTCAATGATACAAAGTATAGGGTTATCCATTTCGTGGTTTCAAAAGTATAAGGCTTGAATTCGACATCTGTCAAACTATGTTGTTAAACCAATTTTTTTTTTCTTCTCAGTTGGAAGTCTGACATTGACGAAAATGGATCGCTTAACTATCACACAAAGCTTAAAAATTATTAAAACCTACTACAGAAATGATGATTCTGGCACATCCTCATATCGTGCTTTAAGAGGAGATTATGGTTTATGATAATGAAGCACATTTCTCACTCGGTGGGCATGTTAATAAACAAAATTGTCGTATTTGGGGTTCTGAGATATATCCTTGTCTCACAACGTCTCCTTTAAAGTATTTTCTATTGCTTATACCGAAATTATGTTACACTTAAAGTAAGTGACCCCAATTGTTTCGCCGTCATCACTGTCATCATGCAAATCTCACACGCATTTCATTTGTTCCGTTTTTTTTTCGGCGGTTTTGGCCACCAATACACTACGGCTGCGGCCGGATGTCCTCGGTGGTGAATGAATTAAAGCCATACTTCAACTTTTCGAGTAGAGTAGAGTCGGGAGTGCAAGGGTAAGGCAAGGGTGGCACACACATGAAAAACCATTTAATTACGCACAATTTATTTTAATGTTACTGCTGCCGCCGTTTGTTGTTGCTGTTGTCGTCGCCGTCGTCGCGAAGAAATGAATTGGGTTAATTCGGTTACAACATGTAAAATATCGGCAATAATATTTGACTTTGTTTAAATGAACGAGATGTTAATCTTGCTGCGATATGCAACCATTTGCTGTTTCTTGTCGGTATTTACAACATAAAGTTAAAGGTTTTATGGGCATTATGACCCAAATTTCTTGGTATAGATTTAAATGTTGGTTATTTTGCTTTTTTATAGAAATTTTCTAACAACAACAGCAAGTGTTACCATGTATTTATGGCAATGTTAATTGAAATTGTTTTTGTACCATTTGAAATGAATCGATTATTGTCTGGCCGCCTACGTCAATTGAATAAACTAAATTATTTATCAAAAAGGATTGTTCATGTTAGAGTATTCAAGATATTCCATGGTTAACTTAAAGTTTGATAATTTGCAAACACGCAAAGAGTGCTCTATCTACATGTACACCAAAGGAAAATTGTTAGCTAATTTAACTAAAAATCGGTCGACAAGAATTCATTGATGACAATGGGGATTATGTTCTTCAGCAATATAACAGACTGATTGATATTGCTGATACCAGTGCTGTTCATATTTACGCCAGCCCGATCAATATTACGGAACTCCTTTCAAAGTCGCCAGGTAATTTTTGATTAGCGAAACTTTTTTCCTTTTGAGCCTGTAGTCTTCATAGTAAATTATCAGACAAATTACATTAAACGAAAAAGATTACTTAAAGATATTACCACTGATGAATAGGTATTTGAAAATTAAATAAACATTAAGATAAGTAAATGTATTACGAGCATAAAATAATGAGTGACTACATCGGCTGGTTATACACCTGGATTATCAGATCACATCACCACAATGACCCGAAATCTCCGTGATATTTTGATGGTCAAACACATCCACGGTTCCTCATTACAGACTGTGATGAGACTACTTAACATTACAACATCCAGCCCAGAACACACTGACTGGATCATACGATAGATCATTTTTTAAAATGTTTATGTATTGCTTGATGTCTAACGTGCAGACTACCGGATGGTCTATCCGGAGATGAATTTAAGACAGTGTGAGTAGATTGAGATGTTTGGAAATAGAAACGATGCCAACAAATTGAATATTGAAAATGGAAGTCCGACTATGCTGAGAACCACATTTCTCCAGATTACTAGAAGCCGTTAGATCCAGCCGGTAATAGTAACCAAAGCAGCAATAAGCCGCAGATGTCTATCGGCAATGCTGTGTACAGTGTACTCTCTCATGAGAGGACACCTAAGGGACTGAGAATTTTGTTCGCTTATGAGAGAAGTACACAAGAGTACACATAAAGGGGAATGATACTGAAAAAAGTGACCGTTTATGAGAGGTGTCCGCAAGGAGAGAGTACACTATATATCTATTTTTGTTAATAAAATTCGCATATATCGTAATTTTTATGCTTTTTTGGTAAGGAATTATTTGATTTTATTTTACAGGAGCGTAGAGTGTTTTTTATGCGGTTTTTATGACCTCATAAAAAGAGACCTGAGGGTATTTGGGTTATTTTAACTCAAGTTGGCTCTACAACCTGTTGTTGGTCTTGGCCTGTTTGGGTTATTTTACTTTTTACAATTTTCCGACCATAAGAAATTTTTTTTTAATAAGCGGATATTGTTGGTATTAAAATTTGTGGACATTTTTTGACCAGAAACTCGTAAAATAAAAAAAAAATTAAATCACCACCAAAATTGCGAAAATTTTAAAAATTCATGGGCGAGGCGCGACCTCTAAAATGTTTTTTTGAAAATGTCTTCCTTATTAGTGATCTCATTGCGAGTATTACTTTATTTCATTTCACTACACTGCTGGAAGAGACTGAGCTGTTAAAATGCATGTACAGTCGAGTCCGGTTATAACGAACATTCGTCTATGAGGAACACTTTTTTAAGTCCCAGGAGTTTTGTTTCTACCCTATTTTACCCTGGATATAAGGAACTTCGCTTATAACGAACAAAATTTGTCGAGTCCCTAGGAGTTGGTTATAACCGGACTCGACTGTATTTGCTAGTCAGCACAATCTGAGTAACGAAAGCATTGCTGCGCTTGCTGTCCAATTCACAAAAAAGGAGGCAAGGCCGAAGGCGCCATCTATCGCGGAATAAGTCTCCTATTAGCACATAAGATACTTTCAAGTACATATCTCCCCCTAAATACAAAACGGTCACAACTCAACATTTTCTAAAACTGAGTTATTTCCATACATTAATTCTGAGAACACATCTCTAACTACTGCAAACATTTCTTTCACATCCCTATTTTCTTTAACTGGAAAAATACAGTTATGTATATTTTTATGTTAATTACGTTGCTTCTGCACGATTATCTTAAGATAATTATTTTTTGCACCGTTCATGCATTAGATTTTTGTGTTGTGACCCTTTTGTATTTAGGGTGCGATATATTGTATGAAAGATTAAAGCCAAAACTCGAGGAACTGATTCAATCCTATCGGAGAGTCTTCAGGCTGAATAAATCGACGTTTACTTTCAACAAGACGGCGCTACGCAACGAAACCATTGTTCTTTTGCGGGAAAAGTTTCCGGACCGTGTTATCTCTCGAAGAGGCGATCACACTTGGCCACCGATATTTTGTGAATTAACACCATGTGACTTCATCCTTTGGGGTCACATAAAAGATAAGGTCTTCGCCAACAGCCCAGGGTCGATTCAAGACCTCAAAGATAGAATTCGTGAGGCCATCGAAGACATTGGACAGCCACTTTGCGGTTTGGTTATGGAACATTTCATGAAAAGGCTGTGGTCCTGTAAGCGTGTTCGTGGTGGCCATTTGGCTAATGTGGTTTTTCTTTATTCCACTTTCTTATGAAAAATCCGATCATTTATCTCAAAAAATGCCAAAAAAAACACCTCTTGTTGGAAAACCCGTACAATGGTCATGCACAAATGAGATCTGTAATTGAATGGCGTTCTAAACGTTGACTTGATCTGATACGATTTAGAGATGTCTGACGTCTAACTATGTAGTGTATGTATATCCAATAAAAAATATCCAAAAAAACCAAATATAAAATTTTAAAGACCTTAATTTTGTCTAACTAAATAGGCAATTCTTTGCAATATTGTTGCTGCCATTAAAACCATCCTTTATGAAAACTACTAGTCACAATTTAGTATGAGATCTCAGTTAGAACCCCTTTAAAAGCTAAATTAGAGCAACGACACCAAATCTCAGAATCTATAACAACAACAGCAAAACACTACAATTAACCATTAAATGTTTAAGAAAACAAAATGTCAACAAAAATGTCGTTTCCTTCAGCAAATTTCCATAAAACAAGATTCTAACGGGAGAGAACAACAACAACAAAAATAGCCACAAACAAACACTTAATGCATATTAAAGTATGTAATTATAATTACTTCAAAATGTACTCGAACACACAGAAGAAAATACTCTCAACCAATTCATAAAAACAGAACAGTACGACTTTAACTTAACCTACTTTTGTGGTGGACACAAGTGAAAGTCATACGAGTACATGTCAAATAAAAATAAAACATAATTCATAAAAAGAAAACGAAAATGAAACCACGAAAAAGAAAGACCACAACCACAAAAAAAGAAAACGAAAAATCAACAAGAAAATACACTAAATCCGTACAATGTGTCCCTGTAGCAATTTTCGTTCATTAGGATCCCTTTCGGGGAGCTCTCTTTTCAACGTAATTTCCGGCAGTAAAAATTGCCGGCACACACTCACACAGAGCACACCTGAGACGTGTTGATGTCCCCGCCATTGCAAGGAGGTTATTGGTCGGACAACGCTTCCCGGCTGGGGCGACGAGCGTACAACAACCCCGGAATGCCAGTAATGGACATGCAGTAATTTGGTTAATGTTTCATTATGTTGGTCCGTTTGTGTTCTCGCTCTTCTGGCCATTCTTTGATTTTTCTACATTTTTTTTTTATTTTAGTTATTTTTTCTTTTTTTTTGTATATGACCCACTTTTTTGCAACCATAAACCGACAGGTTACTTTCATAAATACATTTTTGTGATAGCCACCGAAAAGCAGCAACAACTCCGGCTACAGCCGGCTTTTATCGCGTGCACCAACTACAACTCCCCGGTCAGAAAGAATTATTATTTTATTGTGTGAACGTAATGTGGCCATTTTTGAGTAAATTAAGGCAACAACCACAAAATCTGAAAATATCTGAGATGAGAACAATGGAAACAAATCAAAATGTAAGTACTTTATGTCAAAGAAGAAGAAAAATAGTATGAAGACAACATCAGGTTCCCATTCTTACAGTGACCCACTCAGTCGCGTTGTGGTTATGCGATTGTTAAAGCAATTAAGTGAATCAAGTGAGACATAAAAAGCTGTGACCTGGATTCTGAACATTTCGGTTCACGCATACGTCTTTATGGTACAATCCCTCATCACTTTCTGAAGTATGAATTTATATGGATTTCGGACACGGTTATAATTTCACAGAGCCAGGACGTATGAGTAATAGTTGGTGGCATTACCCATACGCTCCAGTGTATTTTATTTGTCAAGTACCTCAACTGAAAAGACATCGTAGTCGCATTTTTAATTAATAACAATTTTACTTTTGAGAAATATGTGGGTATGTTAAGTTCGGTAGATTTGAAAAATTCTGGTTATAAAAAGAATTTGTCAAATTTGCTTAGTATTTTTGTAGAAAATAAATTGCAAATAAATGAAAAAAACATTTTTAATTAAACAGGGGACTGGGGAAAAAGTGTAGGGGTAACCCTAGATTTTTTTTGTTGTGTTTAAGAAAATTATAACTATTTTTCATGGTCGTAGAAAAAAAAACGTTTTTGTTCGTTCGTTACAAATCGTCAATATTGGAAGAGTTATAAAATGGGCTTTAGACATTATTCAACTCTAGTTTTCGGATATATGTTAGATATGGACATCTGGAACACAATCTCAAGAGAATGAGCTCTCACTACTGACAAACATCCATTTTATTGCGCCTTCAATTTTAACAATTTGTAACGAACGAACAAATTCGTTTTCTGGAAACAGGCAGTTAATTTTTGAATAATTACAAAATTTTTTTTTTTTAAGCACTACAATTTTTTTTCATTCATGATCATTTTGAGTGATACAACTCCAAAGTGAAAATATATTTTCATAAGTCTTAACCACCTTGCTCACTTTAATAAATTAGAAGTATTGGATTATATATTGTACCCTTATCCTCATCTCTGATTATACCGGCTTCCATCTTCCAGAGTTAAAGCATAACAGACGACAACGTTCATTCGCATTAATAACTCTATAAAGAAAATTAAAATTGTACCTTCATAGACCACAGTTTTTGCATTTAGTAAACAGCTGTTTGTTTGTAAAAAATTGTTTGTCAACAAATTTCTTTGGCATTCACATCGAGATAAAATGGATAGACGGAAGAAATTACGATTATCAGCTATGTTGTCGGTAAAATAATATCTATTTATTTGAAAGAAAGCCGAAATTACTAAAAATAACTCTACTTTGCTTCACAATAGCAAACAATTTGACAACAGTCGTTTCTTGTGAGTAGTTATACCGCTGTACTCACTGTCAACAGTCGTTTCTTGTGAGTATAACAACCGCTGTACTCACAATCAACGGCTGTTGTTACATCAGCTGTTGTCAAATTGTTTGCTTTTGCGAAATAATATCAGCAAAGAAGAGTTATTTTAGAAATTTCGGCTTTCTTTCAAATAAATAGTGATTTTTCACCAACAGCATGTCTGCTAATCGAAATTCCTTCCTTCAATCCATTTTATCTCGATGTAATGCCAAAAAAAATTAGTTGTTGTAAACAAATAGCTGTTTACCAAATGCATGAACTGTCCTCTGTCAGGATAAATTTTAAATTTGCATTAGTGTTCGTTTAGTGCAACGTAACGCTATCGTCTGTCTACACTATAAGACAGCTAATGCAAATTAAGGCTATCGTCTGTATAGGCTATTATGGTCAACCACACCTTACCAAGGTACAAGGCACTTTGCAATTGAATGATTTATGTCCAAAAATGTATTTGGCAACAAATATGAGCTTTTAATAAGCAACCGCATAAGTCGTATAATCAAATTTAACAGGAGTTGAAATTTTTTTTTTTTTAATTTTTTATGTTAATGAACACGTAGAAAAAGATACGAACACGATTTTTAGAAACATAACACTTTGCTTAAAAAAATTAGAAACGCTACATTATTTTCAATAAAAGTTTAGGCAAATGGAACCAGCATTAAAAATTTAGCAATTTTGTGTCAAAACCTCAAAAATGATCGAATAGTTAGGTTAGGTTGAAACGGAGGATCGGTCATGTACAAATGACCGTCTCATGTCTTTGACATACACCAAAGCCAGCAATTCTGCCTGTTGTGCGCTTCTGATTTTCTTCTTCAGATTCCCTGCCGTTATCTCTCCTTACAGTGCATGATGAAAAAATGAAAAATATAAGCGAATGTAATGATATGACTGGTGTACAAATAATCAATAGCGATCCCATATCAAATTACTACACGTACAACAAAGTCCAGAACAAATTGTACCCCTTTTGCACATTCAAACATCATTATTCGTTTACATTCATTGTGATATGGTAGACTACAAAAATGAATATTTCCAGTCTTTCGATAAATAATTTTGTGTCCAAGTTGGACAATAATGAGGTTTGCTCCGGATTGTCGCTAAAGCTGAACACTATAAAAATTGACTTCTGAAACTTCTGAAATAGTCGTTTGCTATAACCTTAAACTTAAACGCGTACTCATTGAAGTTCACTTAAGGCCTATCCACAGTCTCACGGTCCATTCCCTAATGCAGGGGTCATTTTTAATTTAATATTGGAATTTTTTAATTCTTTTAGAATAATTTGGAAAGAGATTTTTCTCTGCATCTTACTTTGGTGTATCCTTACACTTATCGTCAGTTGTTTTATTTCAATGCCCCGACATTAAATCTGGAAACCAAATGAGTGGAAAAAGTCAAAATCAAATACAAACGAGGTGGGTTTGTCTCGATATTGATGTAATTTACAATACGAGAATACATAAGTAAAAGTAAAACCTATCCCAATATCTTTTAAATCGTATTATTTCATTACGGTTTTAACTGCAATTACATTCACTTTGTAAAATTTCTTAGACATGCCGAAAGATTTCCTGCCAACCTTAAAATCTAACCAGTACATAAACAAAACTCTAAACAATTCGTCTCCGGTGACCTCCAAACTAAATTTCTACAAATATTAAATTTCTATTAAGCGAAAACGAGAGAACACAACAGAAGGCAATTAGTACTGACCATTAGAAAAGCAAAAACCAAATTAAATGAAAAATGTTTGCTCTGAATAAATATAAACGGCACAGTGGTGAGAGGTTGGCCAAAAAAAGTAAAAACAGGAATTGGATAATATTTGTTCAGCGATAAAGATTATTTTTGGTTGAATGAGAAATGTCACATTTAAAGTGAAAATAATCCGTAGAATTATCCGAAATTACTGTTCGGTGTACTCGGTAATGCAAAGTACAACTGCTGCTGCAGGAGATGAGACCTACCACATCCCTATCTTATCCGTGAATGAGCCTGAGAAAGGCTAGAAGAAAATCAACTGTGTTAATGGAAAAGCTTTCTACAGCGATGAGTATCGTGTTTAGCTCAATCGGACGACAATTTGCTGAAGTTTGCGCAACCCCCACTTCAATAAGGAGACCGGTCCTATTTTTAAGGAAGTACCTCTTCCCCGACATTGATTTCTTCATATTCTTCATCCTGATATATTTTTCTAAAGTTTTACTACCCACACGATTTGAGGCCCTTTTTAGGGAGCCGCCTCCCAGGGACATTTCCCCCCTTTCCCATATCGATTATCTTAATTTCAGCATAAATTCAGCATTGGTAAAGTCTTTCAAAAGTTATTAATTAATTCCAGCTTAATTTGGAAAATCGTTCACTGTGCAGCGGGATCATCGGAACAGTCGTCTTCAAAAACGATGGTAGCCGCAACGATACGGTCAATGGAGCAACATTTTGTTGTCCAAAATGGTAGAAGTTGACTTAGTTGACATGTGGATTCAATACGGCGTGGCCACATTGCGATAGCACTGAGAGGCGAGCTTGTCATTGTAAATTTGCCGACTCTATTGTGCGATTGTACCTCGTGGGGCACGTCAAGTCTGTCTCTTAAAAGTTTATTAATTCACATGAGCCAATTTTTGGAGCGTGTGAGTAATCCTAGCACTCATACGTACAGGTGGTCAATTAAATTGAACTGATGTAATTTGTATGCCTTCACCCTACGGGTAGGAGGCTATATATCATTTGATACGACCCAAAAGTGTAACACATAGATCAATTCACAATTGACCCTAGGTGTCTTTAAACCAAATACAATTCATAACGTTTAAAGTCGTTTGAAATTCTGTATTTAGTAAAGCTTTAACTAGATAGAGTTTTCGAGAAAAAACTATGTGAAACTTGGCACTTTTTTCTATATAAAAAATCGAAAACTCAAGATTTTTCAAAGATTTGCTCACTGAGCAGAACAAACGTATACTTAACAATTTTAATGTAGCTTTTGTAGTAAACGAAAAAATCTCAATATTGTAATATTGGTGATTTTTGAAAATAGCTTTATTATCTTGAAAACGTCGAATTCTTTAAACAAATCACCGTTGCATACTTTTTTAAAAAAAACGCTCTAACTTTGAGAAAATTCAAAAACTTCGAAATCTGAAAACAAACATTAAAATCTTGAAATCGGAAATATCTAGCACAATCCCAAACGCATCACAACTACCACTGGTCAACCAACCATCTTATCATAATCAGACTAAACTTATCTTAATATATATTTACCCTCGACTTCTATAATAATTCTATAAATAATAATAATAAAAAAAAAATATTTTTTTTTTGTACAGAAATTGTGTTTTCCCCAATTTTTTTTTTACCAAAATTTTTTTTCCAAATTTTTTTTTTTTACAAAATTTTTTTTTCCAAATTTTTTTTTTCAACAAAATTTTTTTTTGCAACAAACATTTTTTTTTTCAACAAACATTTTTTTTTTCAACAAACTTTTTTTTTCAACAAATTTTTTGTTTTTCCACAAAAATTTTTTTTTTTCAACAAAATTTTTTTTTTTCAACGAAAATTTTTTTTTCAACAAAAATTTGTTTTCACAATTTTTTTTTTTCACAAATTTTTTTTCCACAAATTTTATTTTTTTTCGAAAGTTTTTTTTACAAAATAGTTTTCTCAAAATATTTTTTAAAAAATTTTTAAAATTAAGTAACAAATACTTTCTCAAGCAAATTAACGGGCGCCATAGGCGCATTACAACTTACTAGTTTGAATATATTCACCACTTTATTCTCAGTCAACAATTTTAAGGAACCGCCACACAGTGCGCCCTAACATTGCTTACAAAAAGCAATACCAACACATACAAAACACGGACGCACGCACACACACACACAGAGACAACACCAAGAGCCACTGAGCGCTCTCGAAATGTAAAAGAGTGTGAAAAGTAATGCGGAATTTGTCTGCTATAAAAGAATGAACACAATAAAGGTCATTCGATAATTCGCCATGAATTCTTTTAGTTTTGTGCGCCAACGAACCTCAAGGTTTCCAAGGAGTGTGTGGTGATGAGAAGTTTGCATGTTCGACAAAGGAAGTCCTAAATAGAGATAATTTAATTTATGGCCTTTTAAAATGAAAACATTAAAAGACAATAAACAGTATGATTTCCTATAATTTGAGAATATTTCATTGGTATTACATGTAATTCTTGTTTTAACTCACCCCCCTATTTATATGTGTTGTCTGGTCTGTCATTTGCAGAATTGGCGCCATCGTCTACAGGGTGTTGCACAATTGGAACAATCATTGCGGTCTTCGGATAATCTGGCCCGTGTCCAACCCTGTTTGGATTCCCTGCTGCGCACGCTCCTCTCGTCCGAATGCAAGGCGGAAGTGGCCGAGGAAAAGCGAAAGCTATTAATCAATCTGATAACACGTCTACCACTCGATAATCTGGAAGACCGCACCATACAAATTATGAGCGGCCTGTGTCGTCAGGGCGGTGCGGGCCCGAATCGTGTGTGCAAAGCGTTAATGCAGAGATTACCACCGGCCGCCATTATTCTGAAATTGATATCACAGGACTTTCTCCACGCCAAAAGCTCAAGGGTAAATTCCTTTTTTTTCTATGTATGTGTTTTTTCTTTCTTTCTTTAGGTTTAGCAAATATTGTCACTTGGAGAACAGCGACGCAGGAGTACAAAAACAAAACAAACGCCCGAAAGGAAGGGGCAAATTACATTCTTACCGCTTTATAGATATTTTCAGTGTTGCCAGATCGACAGCGAATGTATGTATGTACTGAGAACGCTGTCTTCGCCCATTTGTTTGGAACATTAATTTCCTGTTTTTTTTGTTGTTGTTACTTCTCTATCATGTTTACTTCAATTCTGGCCTGGACAGTCAGTGGACACATTTTGATTTGCATGATGTTGATGGTGCTTCCAAATGAACTGTGCACCTTGTGCTCAATGCATTTCATTTGCATGTCGGTGAACTTCCGACGTCGTCACTACACATACCAATGAATATTAATAATTGAAAGTGATGTGGTCAACAATGTGTGGACAATCGACCAGGGAAGGACGCTAGAAAATCCACAAGGGAAAGAAGCTTTAGAGTTGGATGAGTGTCAACATAAGTTGCCTATACAGCCTGTTGTTGGTCTTGTCCTACCTAGTAAATGATGGCCAAGCACTTCGGTTTTGTGCGAGCTTCTCCAGTTCGTGATAGCCGGGATTTTCAGAAGACATGAAAATCTACTTTTTTTTCTTCCACCAGAGTCTTGTCTTCTATGTGTATGCCTTCTGTGGGACATTGCACCATTTCAGCATCATTTCGATTCTCCGATCTGTGTGACCCTTCTAAACCAGTAACGAAAAGGCATGTTGGGCCAAGATCAATATTTTGTTATCAGTATTTCAACTGGAAGTTATGTTTCGTAGACAATATTGTCGATGCAGTTGCTAAAATGAGGGAGAGAATAATTTTTTGTGGAATAAACACGTTTATCAAATACTACGAACAAACCTTTAAAGAATGAAGCTGTCAGATCCAAAGAGGAAGCATTCACAAATTGACGGTAAAATAAAAACGTCTTTACGGAGCTGCCAGATCCAAAGAGGAAGCGTTCAGACATTGACGTTTAAGTAAAAACGCCTCTACTGAGCTGCTACGCAAGCAGGGTAAAAGTGTACCAGAGTACTTAGGCACCAACAACTTCTTCACGAACAGCGCCTTCCCCACCCAGCTGAAGCAGGAGCTTTAGATCATTTGCATAAAGGCCAAAGGACAATTGTAAGATAAACAATTCCTGATGATGGAGAACATAGTGAACCACCTTCTGGTAAAGTATACAGAGTAGGGTGGAGTGGAAACATGCATTTTTTTTAATTTGAAAAAGTTAACCTCGGAAAGAGATGTAGTCTGGGGTCCTAATTAGGGGAAAAATAAAGAAAAAAATTTAAAAAAATTTTAGGGGTCGCGCCACTCCCTCGAAATTTGGAAATTATCGCTATTTTGGCGTTGATTTTAGAAAAATCCTAAAAATTAACGACTAAACTTATTCGAAATTTAAAAGTTTGAGCTTGTTCAGTGCCCAAACAAAAGTATTTGAGGCAAATATGAGGATAATCGACTAATATTTGTAGCTTTGGTGGCGATTTCATTGTTCAGTCAATTTTCTGAAGAAGGGACGATTTGACTTATTTTACTTTTTGAAATTTTTGAACAATGAGAAAATTTTTTTTTAAATTTTTTCATGCCCTTATTTCATTGTTTACGCTATTGCAAACATTTATTGACATAAAACTTTTTAGGATTTTTCTAAAATCAACGCCAAAATAGCTATAATTTCCAAATTTCGAGGGAGTGGCGCGACCCCTAAATTTTTTTTAAAATTTTTTTCCTTATTTTTCCCCTCATTAGGACCCCAGACTACATCTCTTTCCGAGGTTAACTTTTTTTTTGGAATTTCACTCCACCCTAATACAGAGTCTAACGGGGCCTTCTGAATGATCGACAATTTGATCTACTAGAGACCTGATGGCGTTCCCTTTGGAACGATGGAGTCAAGCCATTCTCCGAATTGTTTAAAGCAAGGTCATAGCGTTAGATAGGGTCTAATACGATGCACTCATATCGAAACTGAGATCGCTCTAAACGATTTGTTACAGATTGGCTTATAGTGACCACCGGAGTGCCACAAGATTCTGGTCTCTCTTCTTCTCTATTTCTTATTTTCATAAGGGACCTGTTGGGTCCGACTGGACAAGACCCAGTGCTGTTTGTGGTCTCACAAATATTCCACTGCTCCGGCATTGTCGTCAATCTCTATGGGTGCTGTGCATATCGACGAATCAAACTCTCTTGGTGTTCTGGATGTTCATGAAGATACTGGATGATGCTCGCTAGCCTTCCAAGTGTTGATAGAAGCGTTCAAGTGTTTAGGCTTCTAGAAGCAGCACATCCACAGCTTGACCTGTTGAATCCACATATCAACTAAGTGGAAGTTCTTAATTTTGGTAAAAAAAAAGGCGGTGATCGTCAAACGTTGCCTTGTGAAATGAAACATAACTCATCGTCTTTGAAGAAGTACAGTCCGATGATGTCGCCGGCCCATAAGGCCAGAATATTGTGCAGGTTACACTGTCAGCTCTTAAACAGCCACTGCCTGCTCTTGGGGTCTCATTGGGCAATTCTGTCGAGTTTTGTACCCATTGAGCCACAAATGACTCGTTATAATAAAACTAGTAAGTTGTAATGCGCCTATGGCGCCCGTTAATTTGCTTGAGAAAGTATTTGTTACTTAATTTTAAAAATTTTGTAAAAAATATTTTGAGAAAACTATATTGTAAAAAAAAAAAAAATTTGTTGAAAAAAAAAATTTTTGTGGAAAAAAAAATTTTTGCTGAAAAACAAATTTTTGTTGAAAAAAAAATTTTTGTTGAAAAAAAAAAATTTTGTGGAAAAAAAAAAATTTTGTGGGAAAAAAAAATTTCTTGAAAAAAAAAATTTGGAAAAAAAAAATTTCTTGAAAAAAAAAATTTGGAAAAAAAAAAATTTGTAAAAAAAAAAATTTGTAAGAAAAAAAAATTTTGGAAAAAAAAAAATTTGGTAAAAAAAAATTTGGGGAAACACAATTTCTGTACAAAAAAAATATTATTTTTTTTATTATTATTATTTATAGAATTATTATAGAATGCCTATTTAAATTCCTACGTACTGCGTGACAGAGTCAGTGAATCAGTGAATCAGGGAATCAGGGAATCAGTGTATCAGTGTATCAGTGAATCAGTGTCGAGGGTAAATATATATTAAGATAGAAGATAGATAATAAAACTGAAATGAAAATTGTTGACGAGTCAGATTTACGCGTGATCCCGCTGTAAAACCAAATAGCAAAAAAATAACACTTAATCCCACCCTAGACATCCGACATAGCGCACCTGTTCAACAGAAGGGTATTAACATAAAATTTTGAAATTTTCACAGTTTTTTGTCTTTACTGAAAAATAGAAAATTTTAAGTTACTACCCTTCGGTTGAACAGGTGCGATATGTTTTCTGTATGTTTTGCAATTTGAAAATTACATTACTTGGTTATCCTTCCCCTCAGTGACCTATGAGAACTAATTAGAATCCTGTTTGTTTTTTGTTTTTGTTCTTCAAATCTGTGAATAAAACATCCCCTTCTTTACAACAGAATAGCAATGTGAAACAAACATTTCTTTGTTTGTTAATAAATTTATTGCTTTATGGTAATTTTCATATTTTTCCATACTCCATATTTTTAGTTTCGCGAACATGCCTTGCAAATGGTCATATACGCACTCATGACCTTTCCCAGCACCTGCTTTGATACGGCGACATGCGTCACCAATGCGACATATGCCGCACTTAATCGCAAACGGCGTGTACGCCAGGCCGCTCTGGATGTACTGGCCGTCTTGGGTCAGATTACAAATGCCCGAGAAGTGCTCGATGTGGTGCAGCAAATTGCAAATTCACGTGACGAAGGTGCAGCACTTGTGGCAGCGGTTAAAACACGTTTGTCACGCAAACAGCTGCCGCTGGTGAACAGCGATGGAGCCGTTCAGTACTCGTTACATGTCCCACCCACACAATTAGCGGCCGATATGAATGGCCCACAGGCAAATGAGTGCAGCTCGGCCAAGGAGGAGTTCACCGCAGCCGAGGGTAACGGCCAACAGGGACCGGATATAGATTGGATTACAGCCGGCATAGGATCCGTATCGCCCACCTCATTGAAGCGAAGAGCTCACCGCACCAGAGGTTGTACTCAACAAAGTTTTAGGTGTTTAAAAACGAGGTAAGTGAATAAATGAATATTCCATTAAAATAAAATAATTATGAATTAATTAACACTTAATTGCAGTTCCAACAGCGATGATCCCCTCTATCGTCACTCGTTGCGCAAATCATCGGAACTATCGATTCATACGAGAATCTTTGAAAAAGTACGTATCCGCACGGAAGACACAAGTGTAATTACTGGTTTGATGATGACCTTGCAAGCCTTGTCCAACTAATATCACCCTATGGATTGGGAACAATCGTAGTATGTGTGAAATTGTTATAATTTACAGTTAGTCGCCGCAGTAAACAGTTTAGCTAGAAAAAGGCATTTGGTCGTACTTGTTATAGTGTTGTACAAATGTAGAGTAATCGGTTGAGTGTAATCTGTGCAAATGGTGAGAATACTTTTTAAGAGAAAACTTCTCAGCCAGTTTGTCATTACAAATTTCGTTTGGGTTTGCATACTCTGTGGCCTTTGAAAGACAAAATTAGATTTGTATTTAGTAGAAAAAGATTCCCAATATCAGCCAAGGCATTTATAATTGAAGTTATGTGGAAAATGTTCCTCCATTTCAGTATAATCTTTATTAGAAGCCTGTTTCGTGAATGAAAATGTAACTTTATTTGAGTATCCATATAAGAAGCAGGTTTTTGGGTACCCAGAATTCCCGGTATTACGGAATCCAAAGTAAATAAAAATAAATTTCATTTTGTTTAAGCGTATGATAGCACTCGAATGCAAGCTAATAAGATCAGCGTTTCGTTATATAAATATATATTTATATATACATTTATTTTCACTGTTTTTATGAAATTATAAAAAGACATGCATTTGGGAGAAGTGAAACTGTAGATTCACAACAACAAGTGTTTGTGTTAATTTCAAACAAATCACTTCGTTTAACTAAATATCCGCTTAGCTGAACATTTTCTTATATAGGAAAATGGACTCCTGCGGCAAACCTATGCTCGATGGACGAGGCTCCATTTTTAACAACTCGTATAGAGCGATCTTGGAGAAAACTCGATATGAATCGAGAGAAGGTATTACCGACAGCAAAATAACAAAAAAACGTGTACCCATCAGCCCAAAGTAATTATACCCTCACCCTACGGGTAGGAGGGTATATATCATTTGATACGGCTCAAAAGTGTAACACATGGAAATATCCACATTAGACCCCAGGTATCTTTGAACCAAATTCGATTCATGACTTTCTGAATCATTTGAGCCATGTCCGTCTGTCCTGCTGGTACGCACGATAACTTTCGAAAGAGTTAAACAATCGCTTTGAAATTTTGCATGGGTTAATATTTTCCCAAAACTGCTTATGGGATTGTATATGGGCTATGTGGCCATACCCCTTCGGGTACCTCCCATACAAATCGTCTATTTCGCCCACTTTAGAAATCCTGTAATAATATCAGTATGACCCATGCGATCTTACCCAAATTCTGTATTTAGTAGATCTATTGCTAGACAAAGTTTCGGACAAAAACCTGGAAGTCTGGCAACTCCCCTTTTGGTACCTCCCATACAAATGTACCATCCCGCCCCATTAGAAATCGTGTAATAATATCAATATGCCCAATGCGATTTTCCCAAAATATTGTATTTAGTAAATCTATAGCTAGACAAAGTTTTGGACAAAAACTTGGAAGTCTGGCAACACCCTTTCTGGTACCTCCCATACAAATGTACCATTCCACTCTCTTCAGAAATCGTTAAATTATATAAATTCGCTAATCGAATCTTTCCGAAATTCAATATTTAGTAAAGCTTTAACTACATAAAATTTTTAAGAAAAAACTCTTCTTTATATTCCGTCCTTTTTGTAAAAACGTGTAATACAATATTTTTCTATAACATTCGGTATTTTAGGTTACTATTATGACATTTCATCATATGTTACATTCAGTGGTGGTAGCCACGCTCACTTTTGAATTTCCGATACTTTGGAATATGAGACTTTTTTATGAGAATGTTTTTACTGAGGGTGAGGGTATATATAAGTCGGTTTACCCGACTGCAACTTTTTCACTGGGTTTCTTAATCGATTTAGACATGTAGTTAGGCTGCAGATAGACCTAACACAGCTCAGATGATAAACGTTCTCACACAATTCTGCCGCCAACAAGACCTAATGTGTTTGGCAAGTTTCCCTGTCATCGCAATGGACTAAAGAATCTAAGTAAGTGGTTTTAAAAAAAACTGCCACTGTAACCTGACCATTCAGCTATCTATTCACTAGTGTAATGAAAGAGCCTATATGAACCTAACTCGAAAAACCTTTGCACGTTGTTTTAGTTCGCGATTAGAAAGAAACCTATTGAAAATTTGATTTATAAAGTTTTTGTGCACATTAGACGAAAGTCGTCAAACAAAAGTGGTAGGATTAGACAATGTTTTTAATAGTCCCCATACTTGATAGCTGCCGACGTTAGAGCAGGAAATTGAATCAGATTTTAAATTAAATTCGGTTAAATTCGAGCTTAGAACACAATCGACCTTAGACAGTCAAATTAATAAGAATGCAATGAAGTTTCATCTCCGAATGTTTTTTAGCTCATTGAGTTTCTGAACGAAATCCCCAGTTTATTGACATTACCCTCCAAGGAAATTCTTCAATATTTAAAAATTGTATTTTCTGTACCTTTAATTGTATTCGATTAACCAACAACACTAGCATAAGCGTCAACAACAACCCGAAACCACTTAATAGGGCCGTGTTGAAGAGAGTAGGAGAGCGGGAGTAATGTCCTTTTTGTCTTAAGTTCTCTTCAAATTAAACGACATTAAACGAGAGACAATAGATGTGTTTTATTGTATAAGTTTTTATACTGACAACGAAAACGAACGAATAAAAAACACTTTTCTCAGCAATGATTCCTGAAATGACGAGTAGGAACAGAGGACTCTTTCTATTTTATAGTTTTCGGTAACTCATATCTTTTTAAATCGTACCTTGTACGTTTTTCAAGGAGACCTTAAAATTCAGACCATCCTTTAAAAAATATTCCAAATTATTTACAAAAAAATCCAAATCTCCGGCTCCCCAATGTAAAATGGCCCACTGCAACCCAGTTTCATTTTGTTTTTTTTTTTAAATTTTCAGGTCTTTCTTCGCTTTTAGTTTTAGGGTCATTTGGCAGATTGAAAAATTAGCCCATATTCAAAATTATTAAAAAATAATACTAAATTATTTGAGAACCATTTTTCGTATTGGGTTTTCGGATAAACCGCGTGTGTTTCTATTGTGGTGTCATTTTTCATATTGTAAATTCAACAGTTTTACAGTGGGACCACTTTGTATTATCAAAATTACACCGTTTTCATTTCTTGTGTGAACCAAAAACTTCTCAGAGCGTTATTCTGTTTCGAACCTTTTTTTTGCAAATTATATAATAGGTTTTTAAACGCTCCACATAAAATTTCAGACAATCATCTGTTAAAATTCTATTAGTATATAAACTCGACGACAGTAATTTGGAATCCTAACCACGCCGCTGTTGGTACCTTCACTACAAATGGCTTTATCCAGCTCAAATTATATCACACATAGATTTTTCACTAGTTTCAACAACTTCAACAAATTTTATACACTCCATCATAGGATGGAGTATATACTAAGTTTGTCATTCCGTTTGCAACACCTCGAAAGAGTGATCTGCGACTCTATAAAGTATATATATTATTGGTCAGTGTAACATTCTAAGACATTCTAGTGATGTCCGTCTGTTGTCTGTTGAAATCACGATAGAGTGCGAACGACCAACGCTAAAAAGCTGAAATTTTGTAGGAAGATGTTTTTTTGCCCATAAGCAGGTTAAGTTCGAGAATGGGCAATATCGGACCAAAGGGGAAAAAGTTCCCCTTTACGGGACTAAATATATCCCGGCCATAATCAAATTTTTCAAATATTTTTTTTTGATAAGTTTATATAATTTATAGATGGGGAAAAAATCCCAAAAATGGGCGTGCTCATGGGTTCCGTGGACCCTTTGGGGCCCATGATAAACATGGGTATCGAAGTGCAACGAAATTTACTCACGAACCCAAATATGCCTTTATTTTCATGATTTGCCTAAATTTTTTGATCCGGTTTCTGGGACTATCGGGTCACCAGCGGCCCAAAAACCGTCCCTTGACAAACATGGACATATGGGTATCGAAATGCAACGAAATTTTCTCGCGAACCCAAATATGCATTTATTTTCATGATTTGGATAAAATTTGTGATCGGGTTCCTGGGACTATCGGGTCACGAGCGGCCCAAAAACTCAGTTATTTTTCTTATTTATTGACTTTTTAAGGATCCATGATGGAGGGTATATAAGATTCGGCCCGGCCAAACTTACTATTTGTCCACTTGTTTTTTTTAATTTAGAACAAATTTATAGCCTTTGTGTTTGTCAAATAAAACACACCCAATACCGCTATACACACATGACACCTCATTCCCTTCGTTCGCCTAACATTACCAAGTGTATTTTCCGTGCACAACGGCCGGCTGTTGTTTGGGAAATTACCAATATGCAGCAGTAAATTGTCGGCCAGAAAAATAAAAACAAATCAGCCGCAATAGACGACTGTCATTATTTTACGGCTAAAAGAATAATGAGTCAACATGCAAATGCAACCGTCAGTAGAGTTTCAACTGTGTTGGTGTAAAGAACTACGGGAAAATAAAGAAACTTCAAAGACCACAGCCGAAGAAAACAGTGAATAAAAGAAAAATAATTTCTATTCAATTTGTTTTTGTTTTTGGAGGAAAACCTTTCAAGCGTTTTTAAGTGTACCCATGGTTTTACCATTCGTAACCGATCAATATTTTACCAATAAGCGTAAAATGTTGGAAATTTATAATAATTATCCTTTATATCATTTGGTGCCAGCAAATTTCTTGAAATGGGTAATCGAAATGCATGGAATCGAATGAGACTGACATTTTCAATGTGGCTTAATTTTTGTTTGTGAATTCTCTTGCAGGACGACAATTCCGGTTATAATTTTCATCATGTTTTTGCCTCAAATCCTTACAATTATGGTTTATCATCGAAGAAAACGAATGGTAAGTATTGAAAGAATTTTAAGACTATAGAAATGTGTGTTGTGTTATTTTCTTTTTGAATATGGGGGTGTTTTTTTTTGGGACTGTTTATTTGTATGTACGGTTGACCTAACAACCAACTGCATTGAATGGTTTTCGGGAGCATTCCTTGGCTGTACATGTTGTCTGTATTTTTTTTGTTTTTGCTGTGGGGTGTGGCACAGTGTTTGAGTTAGATATTGGTTTCATTTTAGGTAAATGCCTTAAGAAAATATAAAATATTGATAACAAATTCACAAAATCATTTTTTTTTTTTTAAATTCATTTATTGTTAAAAGTAAAAAATAAAAAAAAATATTATAATCTTATAAACTAAAGAGATCAATTAAGAATTAAATTTTCTGCTTAAATACGAGTGAAATACATAATCCATTGAAACCACAAATTCTATTGAATCAAATTCGTGATAAAAACTGTAAATATACTTCAAATTATAGCACAAGGAGTGCCTACTAAATTGTGCTACAATGAATAACATCTCTTTTAAGCAAAAACCTCTTATATGCGGTTTATATGAAAAAATCGCATATAAGAAAGACATTTGTGATATTTTTTTGACTTTCTTATATCCGTTATCAACTACAATTGTTTTGAGATCCCAGTAACACTAGTCGTACCAGGCAGTGACTGCGGGTCACTATTGAAATTAATACATCTATATGTATTTTATTTTCCAATAGTCATTATCGTCCCATACGTCAAAGAATCTTCCTCTAAATAGTTTACTTTAAAAAAATGTTCATTAGCATTATCTTAATTTTTGTTTTTATAAACCATTTTGCATTTTACTGGCATTACTTTTCGTTACATATTTAGCTTGGTACGAATAGGGTTAAGCTCACTTCAATACAAATGAGTGTGTGTGTTATCCGGAGGGATTCCTTGCAAACTACATCCCTTAACTTACTTATATCCCTTAACATTCCATGAAGGAAGTGAGGGGGAACTTCTCCGGAATCAGTGAGCTGTGCACGATATAATTTGTATGCTCACTGATCGGGACCTAATGTTAAAAGCCCGCTCCGAACGGGGAAGTTTTTTACTCAATTGCGAATTAAAGCGAAACGCGTGCATCGATTTTCATGATCTTTGTCTCATTTTGCTCATAGGTTATGTGACTTTACGTAAAAGTAATAAGATTTGACATTTTTTTTCATTTTTTATGGATTTTTAAAAAAAAAAAAAATTTAAATCTTTAGGCAAAAAATAAGTTTTTTCCTTTATATATTCATTTTTAACTTGGAAACTGTTGCTTGTATAGGAAAACAATATATGAACAGATTAAGGGAATTTTAATTTTAAATTTTTTAAAATTTAATTCAATTAAATCGGGCTAGTGGTTCCCGAGTTATGCCGGACGAAACAAATTAACCAAAAAAAAATTTTTAAAATTTAAAAAAAAAAAAAAAACAAAAACCAAACGAAACAAAAATTTTTTATTGCGTTTTTCGAGCTCATGTCAAGGTTATCTACACAGAAAAAATTATCGCATCCCGAGTACATTTTGACTGTTGACTAGTGTTATTAGCCATTTTCAGACGACTACAAACAGTAGGTCTCTCTCCATGAGTATACCAATTACATGGTGTACACCCACTGTGCACATTTCAAGAAAGTGCTATTTAAACTCTACCTACCACCATATTACCAATATTATTGAATAGTTAACCACTGTGTTCTATAATTACTATCTTCCCCATACGTTAGAGTACAAATGAAAATAAACCGTTGATGGTCTGTCTTTATTTCAGTTGAATATCCCGTCTATACCACTCGACGCATTATGGCCAACTCATGCTCAGATTCTTCTGTCGACGGAAGAAGTTCTGACAGCAATTACACGAGCAGTGGCGGCAGCATTGTTAGCAATGATGTCCCCGGCAAGGGTGGAGGAGGCGCAGTCGCCGGTGAAGATGGCGGAGCTGGAAGTGCTGCTGCTGCTGTTGGGGGCGATGGCATAAGTGGACGCTTTACACGACAAACAGTAAATTCAAGGTGAGAAAAGTATTTAAGCACCAACGGAAATAGCACCAAACAAACAAACACATATCGGACATGTGTGTTTTTCTTTCTTTCTTTTTTTTCAATAAAGAAACAACACAATCAATTTAATTGATTGATTTAGAGAGATACGAGAAGTGACAATCGTCGCAATTTGGGCGGGGGCCATGTTATAAGTATAGTGAAATTTTGATTAACACTGCAGCTGTGAACTTGTGATTAACCAGTGACTGCTGAGACTTCAAATTGAGACGTTATTAATATGACACTTTCGAATAGTCAGTTTTGTGCAAAGTGCTTTGAAGTGGTTCAAATAAGGTGTGTTACTTAGTGTTTTTTTTTTTGAGAGGTGTTTGCTATTGACAGCTGGTATCGAACAAGATACACTTTTATCTTTAACAGATTACTACTTTAATGGTATGAAAGCTTCTTGAAAAACTATCAGATGGTCTTATCCACATTTAAATGGGAATTCTCAGTTGCATTAAACCCGCAGACTACCAACTATCTATTCCAGTCAATTCCGCTAAACTGAAAATTAAAATATTCGATGCAGCAATATGCTCGTCGGAGACTTGTACCACGGGGTTTCAATAACCCACGGAACTTATTTTTGCTTCTCTTGCGGGTGAATTATCACGGCTGTGGTTCTTATCCAAATCGCGGAAAGATCTTCGGCATAGTGTGAAGTTTAATCGCAGCCGGCTATTGTGATCCATAGATCAGCTGTGGTCTTAGTTAGTTGTCGACCTCTTTCCAAGGAGGAAGTAATGCTCAAATTGTCACTGGCGGAATAGGCTCAGATACACTGGCGACCAATGGTACACTAGTGCAACTTGATAAATGCTATCACAACGGGATTTATGTAAAACACATGGACGGTGTTCCCCACTTTATCGATACGGTGGCTAACATTTAAAAAGTTTAGAGTGAAGTCTGTGACACATTCCGGAGAATACCATCACAGTGAAAGAAATTTAATTGTTGAATAACAAACTCCCCGAAATATTACATCCTAACGCCAGTTGCTCGTATACACCTGTCGGATATCCTTGAAGAATAAAATTAATATCAGTGGTCTGTATCTTTTGTGAGAACTTCTCAAACCACTAAAGTATGAAACAAAAGTTCTACTGTATCACGATATCAGTGCAAAACTGGGAACAACTGCTGTTCAGCAACATAGCTCAGATTTTGTTCAAATTTATACCAGTGGCTAATGTTCTTATTCTGAGGCAAAAAAAAACCTATCTATGTTGCTAAACTGCAGTTGAGCCAAAAAACTGTTTCTGTAATTTAATGAGAATTAATTTTTCTTGGAATATTCCAGTCATTTGTCAGAGAAGAAAGTAAATAAACTCACAAGACAAAAAAAACACAAGGACGAAAAGGGACTCAACGTGTAAAATTACACTCATCAACACCATAAACCTCCACGAAATATCTTGGATGTTGGTGATTTCAACCTTATATTTTTCGAGGACATCCGTCAATTAAGTATTCGCACATTCCTGGTACATTTTCGTAAATCCTGTTCGTAACATAATTTGCGAGGGTCATCGACATTCAGGACAGCCTATTTAATTATTCTCTTGTTTTCATTGAGTCATTCTTATCTTTCTGTGTGTCATTACGACACCGGTTGTTGGGGGGCAGCTACCCAGAACCCTATGTTCTATATCGTACAAAAGGTAGAATCGGTGCAGTCAAAATGACGACTAATACAGACCCATGGGGCTGAGACTGACTGAGTCATACATTTGGAACTTTATTATGGAATTACAAATTAAGCCAGTTAATCACAGTCAACCAAGCAAACCAAAGCCAGCCTTTCGGCACACAGAAGTATCCGTTTCGAGTCTATAGTGAATATCCAAGGAGGTGGAACGCTTTGTTGTGGGCTTCATACCAATCGCGCAAAGATACAGACAATATGTGATAGCACGCCGAGAAAACCAGTTGCTTGGAATAATAGCACTGTAAATGGAATTAAAATTCGAAATAGGGTACGATGAACCTTAACCCCAACCCCACAGACCATTGTGATATGGATAATAAAATTATCTGGAGCAGTTCTGGACGTGAACACAACGGACAGACAGATGGATGGTAAACAGGCATATGGATGGATGGATTTGTAGATCGGTCGCTATTAGGGTTTCTAGTTTCCAGAATTGCGTAAAATCATAAATACTTCTTATTTTCGGGAATCCCGACCAATAATCCTTGGAATCGCAAAGTCAAACATCGACTAATTTCTCGGGAACTACGTCCCGGGAATTCCCGGGTTAGAAACCTCAGTCGCTATTCTAAATATCCACCAAAGCGGAAGATGTTTCTTTTTAATGAACACATTTGTTTGCCAAGATCTTCATGGTTGTACTTAAATAAAACCTATTTCCCTAATAAAGTAAAAAAGCAGGTACACGATTATATGAAGTAATGACCCATGAACTGGAATGCGCATGTTCGGAAAACCATGTTTCGGTTAGATGCCTCATACTGAGTAATTGCTCGTATGAATGCAATCAACACGTTTGACCACAGTGAGGACGCAGTTCAGTATCAACGCAAGAAGATTCTAGAGATGTTCTGAAATATTATAAAATGGTATGAATTGGAGGTCTGCACAAATCCATCATATGTATATGAACACTTTATTCAGAACATATTTTTGCTTTCGCTACTTACTCTTCCGTATTTGACGAATGAGAATTCTCTGCACTACACTACTTACGATCTGAGAGAGAGAGAGGGAGGGAATATATACTATATTTAAATTAGAACTTCATATGTGCAACAACAAGTTATTCAATGCAGACCTCTAGTATGAATTGCAGCAGTTTGGTCTTTTCTCAAATTATACCGAAACAAAAACAGGAATTCAATATTGGAACGCTTCGAAAGTTGGCCTACAGTAAATTGAGTGTCGATGCTGATAGAGAACGTCCAGAATATGAAATGAATCTTCTTACTTTTTCTTTTTTGGCCAAATTGAAACGATATCCAAAATCTAAAATAGACCAATTCTAAAGTTCTTCTAAACCAGTGAAAAAGTTGCAGTCGGGTAAACCGACTTATATATACCCTCACCCTCAGTAAAAACATACAAGTCTCATACTCATAAGTATCGGAAAGTCAAAAGTGACCGTAGCTACCATCATTTGATGTAACATCTGCTGAAAAGTCATAATAGCAACCTAAAATACCGAATGCTATAGAAAAATATTGGATGGTACATTTGTATGGGAGGTACCAGAAGGGGAGTTGCCAGACTTCAAAGTTTTTGTCCAAAACTTTGTCTGGCTATAGGTTTACTAAGTACAAAATGTGGGCAAGATATCGTTGGTTATACTGATAGCATTAGACGGTTTATCAAGGGCGGGATGGTACATTTGTATGGGAGGTACCAGAAGGGGTGTGGCCATATAGCCCATATGCAATCCCATAAGCAGTTTTGGGAAAATATTAAGCCATGCCAAATTTCAGAGTGATCGTTTAACTCTTTCGAAAGTTATCGTGCGTACCAGCAGGACAGACAGACGGACATACGGACAGACGGACGGACAGACGGACATGACTCAAACGATTCAGAAAGTCATGAATCGAATTTGGTTCAAAGACACCTGGGGTCTAATGTGAATATTTCTAGGTGTTACATTTTGGGTCGTATCAAATGATATATACCCTCCTACCCGTAGGGTGAGGGTATAAAAATAGACTGTGAATTATGCAAGAACTCGTCCAGGGTATTATTTGCAACAAGCATATTTCCCCCTTAGACACAATTATTCATTCCTCCCTCAAATTATACCAAGCAAAGAAAGGAATCCTAAATAGAAATTTTCTATGGACTTTCTATGCTGAAAGGACAAGGCATGAGGCGACCCCACAGCTACCATCATAGCATACCGGGTAAACCCAGGCAAACAAGTAAACACGTTATTAACAAGAGAGAGATAGATAGACAGAATTCACTATGTGGATGAATCCTCCCTCTTTTTGTCGGTGTTTGAGGCCTTTGGGTCGTAGCAACTCGATGTATCATATACATATGTACATATCGCACCCTAAACACAAAGGGGTCACAACTCAAAATTCGAACGCAACTAAAAATAATTGTCTTTAGTTCATCGTGCAGAAGCAACACAATTAACATAAATGTAGACATAACTGTATTTTTCAATTTAAAGAAGATAGTGATGTGAAAGAAATTGTTGCAGCAGTTAGAGATGTGTACTCTGAATTAATTTATTGAAAAAAGTCAGTTTTGGAAAATAGCTGTGGTCCGATTTACGCGTGCTGGTCCAAGTGCCCACAAATATCTCCCTATTTACTATATATTTGTCTGTATGAAAATCGATTTCAATTATATCTAACATTCAATTACAGATTTCCCGCCATGGACATGAATGGTAGCTATCGTATCCATAAACCACCCACCTACTATCCCGGCATGGGAGCCTACGCTCATCTGCAGCAACAGCAATATAATATGAACTCAACATATCCCAAAGTCAATTATACGCTAAATTCACAGCATCAACAGGCGATGGCGGCGGCGGCGGCCAGAAGGAAATCCCACCAGAATAATTATCCCATGCATCACCACCAACAACAACAGCAGCAACAGTCCCCGCCATACTATTACATCAACAACAATACGAATCGGGCCCAACATTTCAATCATCACAACAACCAGCAAAAGAGCAACATCGGTAATGGCAACAGCAACAACAATAATAACGGCAGCAACAATTGTGGAAATCAAGGTTTCTATAGAAAGTCCTTAAAACTTTTCTCCAAGTCCTTTTTTTAAACTAATTGTTTGTTACCAATCCTTTATTGCAGAGACTTTCAAAAAGTTAGAAAATCTTCAGACCAAGGATTCCAACAACTGTTCCGACAACTTAGATGGCACTTATACAATTTGCATGGGCTCGAAGCTCAGTGCGACGTTACACCAGCAACATCAGCAAATGGCGGCAGCGGCAAATGGTCGCCGTTTTGTGAACGTCGATAAAATTCGAACACAGAGGTATGTTAACAACTATGACTGCTTTCTTTGTAGTTTTTTTTGTTTTTGGTTTGTTTTTATGGTAAAAGTTTGGCCCTCTGCCATTGTCTGGCTGATTGCTGGCGGTGGATAATTAAAAAGTTTAATGCTCAGGGAAACATCGCAAATGTTAGAAGTTCATGGAAAATTAGTTTGTTTCTTGTTTGTGGCAAACAAAGGTTTTACAGTATTTGATTTGTTGTAATTTGTCGGTAAAGACTAGGGCGGAGTTTGTTGAACTGAAACTTGTTGAATTTTTACAATACTGCTATGACCGCATTCCTAACATAAGCGGAACTAGGCCTGTCAGGGGAGGCTGAGCACTCCGAAATCAGCTCTGCCGGTTGCGGAAGAAGTACAATGAACCATCAACGGGGCTATAGCAAATGTGATAGCAGGCAGGACAAACACTTGCTGGAAGATTATTCCACATGCGAACAGTACGGCTGAAGAACGAATTATCTCTATAGTGCGTCGTCCGGTCAACCGGTCATTTGACATCGAACGGATGAGAAAATATCTGAAATCAGTGAGCTGAAAATGAAATCCATTCGATTGTAGCAACAATTAAAAGCCGACTTCGCAGGACTAATATTTTTTAGAAAGACACTTTTAATGGATTTTTAGGTATTAAACTCTTACACATAAAGTAGGCGGCATTGAAAATGGGAATCAGATTGAATTTTCATCAAGCAAAGTTCAATACCTATCAATCTAGTGAACACTTTTGATTTCTATAGAATATTTCGATGTTTTGGTTAGTCTGAACAACCGCAGGTCACCTTATAACACGCAGGTCGAACAATGATGTTGAAAGAAATAAATGAATAAAGCATCCCAATTAGAAGGACTCTGTTCTATCCGGACAAATCAAATCCTGTAAAACAAATCAAATCAGAGTTCCGGATTTGATCTGTTCTATCCGGACCAAATAGGAATAGAACTTCTAAGAACGCCGCCGCGGCTGCAGTTCAACACCCAAATCGCAGAGAGAGTCCGGCTGGGCATAGAGTTGCAATTTCAACCAGGTGCTATGACCAAAGAGTAGCAAAGGTAGTGGTTGGGTGTAAACCCTTATAAGAGAGAGAGGGTTCGACCACACAGCGAATTATTGAATGGGATCTCCGGGTTTACTTGAGTGGTGAGTTGATGGTGGTTTCTCAATGTGTTAGTGCACACATCAGCCAAATGACCACCACGACCACACTTGCAGGACCATATCCTTTTCATGAAACTGTCCATAACCAAATCGCAAAGTCACTGCCCTATGTCCTCGATAGCCTCCCGAATTCTACCTTTGAGAGATTGAATCGACGCTGAGCTGTTGGCGTTGACCTTATCTTTCACCTGGCCCCAAAGGAAGAAGTCGCAAGGTGTTAAATCACAAGATCTCGGTGGCCAATTGTGATCACCTCTTCGAGAGATAAAACGGTCCGGAAACTTTTCCCGTAAAAGTGCAATGGTTTCGTTGCTTGTGTGGCACGTAGCGCCGTCTTGTTGAAAGTAAAAGTTGTCCGTTCAATTTTTAGTAATGGCGTAGTTTCTAGTTGTCAAATGTCAAAAAATAAATGCTTCAATAATGACAGCTACCGAAATACCGGGTGATTCAAAATAACACCTCTTCATGGAAATATACTCTACGAGACTCTGTACGCAAGCATAATGTAGCGGTGGTAAATTTTTTTTTAAGAAAGATTTTCCAGGAAAACATAGATCTAAAATAAATTCTTAAATATCGACTTCAAATTTTTAGCGTCTTCATTACAGATCCGATCATCGTGAATGGTTTTCACAGCAAGTTACTGTCGATCAAGAATAAGTCACAGGCTATATTAGGTGATAATCGTGAAAGCAAATCTTTTCACACTCTCTGCATTTGGGGAACGGAATGTCTGGTAATTGGATACGTTTCGAAAAATTCCTGGAAGATTTGACCACTGCCTTCTTCTTTTTATGGGGTTATTTGCAAAATTAAAGTCACACAAACGTGTGTGTCGCCCGATATGAAAATTGATGAAAAACGCACTTGGTGCTGGTTTCAAAAACGAATCCAAATAAATCGTTAAAGTCCAAATTAAAAAGAAAAAAAAACCCATGTATAGGAATCGGGTGTTTTTTTCAGTTATCAATAGTCTCATATTGACATAAAAAGATACCGGCATGTGGTACAACAAATTCGACAGTTTTTCGAATTTCAAAATTTAATTCGTTTGCCTGACTGTGTTTCATAAAATTGAGGCGCTATTCTGCCGCCCTAAGAAATAAAGTCACGAGAGCCAAAATTTCAAAATTGAGGTAAGGCCAGATTCATAACCCTGAATGAGATTCTGATTTTTGTATTAAGCTTATAAGACCAATTTTCAACAATCATTTTTGAAATTTTTAAAAAAATATTTAATTTTATGATGCGAAGGATATGAGACGTAAAAGCTAAATATTTCCGAAACTACCAAAATGGAGGTGGGACTTTCTCTCGTAGGAGGGCAGTAATGTACTCAAGTTTTTTTTGTCAGAAAGTATCGTTAGTTGGCTTTACAATGACGTATTTTATTTGTGGGAAATCTAATCTATTATAATATTTGACATTGGCCCAACAAACAGGTTACTTTCAAAACTATTTGGCTCCGTCAGCGCCGGAATTTTTTTTTGAATTTGGTTTCTGGATTTGAACTGAAAAATGTATCTTTGATCAAATTTCGTTACTGATTTTTCCCTTGCATTTTCACCGTTTCCCGTACTTTTACATAGACTGTGTCGCCAATGAACTTTATACATTTCACTGACAATTTTTTTAAATTAAAAGTTTATTATATTAAAATATAACAAACTAATTTAAAAATGACATTTCGAATATTTATTCCCAACAAATTATTTTATCTATTTAATGTTCAATAAATGAGATCGTGGTTAAATCACTGATATGTAAAACTCAGTTTCAAATAAATCTGAGTTCAAAATTTAAATAGGGATTAGGCAAAATAACGTTCGGCAATTGTTGTGGCAACTTTATCAGTTGTTTTATAAAACATATGTTTTCGATCAATTGCGTCTTACTGAGCAAGTATAAGAGATTTACAGTTTTTTCTTGAGCAAAAAAATAAAAAGTGAATTTTGACACTATTGAAGTAAATGAGCGATATGTATTCGATGAAAAATATAACAAAAACGCAAGATCAGATTAGTTTTGGAGTAAATCCCCAGGCCTGAACAAATTTTGAGAGGGCAAACACACCGAGTATATCGTTACCTAAAATTAAAAAGGCTCCAACAAATAAAAAAAAGTAACCCACACAAACTCACACATTTTTTTCAAAATACCGAATTTTACAGAAAACAAATTTATTACACATTTTCCAAAGTGGGCGGAGTATACCTTACGAAGGTAACAGAATGGGAGTGGCTAGAGTTCCATTTTTTCAGGAAAACATTATCTAGCTATGGCCTAAATAAAAAGAGATCTTGGGTAAGATTACGTTTGGTATTATATTACCATATCTAAAGTTGGCGGAATGGTGCCCATCGATGGCCGAAGTTGCTCCTAGTTACGCCAATTTTTTCTGGAGACATTTTTATGGTTATATCATTGTTAAATACAGATTTTGGCTAAGATCACATAGGGCTTAGTAATATTATTACACTATTGACCGGTCAAGAAACCCCTGTCCATATAAAGGATGTTTTTTTAGACATCTGGTTTTCAAAACTAAAAAAAGGCATTTAATGTTATCTCCAAGAATTTATCTTTATTATAAAGATAAGGATTTTCCTATATGTTTCAAATATGATTTCGGGCAAGTGACTGCCACGGCTGGCTCGAATAAATTCCAGCCGAGATGCTCAATTTTCGAGCATCTCGAATATTCTCTTCCAAGGCGTCAATCGTGCCGGGCTTATCTGCGAAGACAAGCGACTTTATATAACCCCACAAATAGTCCAGCGGTGTTAAATCGTACGATCTGGGAGGCCAGGACATGTGATAATGCGCTCACCAAAAGTTTCCTTCAATTTATTGGTTGTTTCGTCTTCGAACCAAAGGTCGTCCACATCAACATCCTCCAATACAGGCACGAAAAAGTCATTACTCATTCCCATTGACTGTGACATTATGGCCGGCTTTATTTTTGAAGAAATATCGACCAATGATTCCCTCTGCCCATAGAGCAAACAGTGACTTTTTGAGGATGTAACAGCGTCTCAGCATTGGCTTGTGGATTTTCATTACTTTGAATGTGACAATTTTGTTTATATCATTGTTGTGAAAATCGGAATCGGTGGCCATCTCGTTTTGGGCCCATTCACCGAACTTGCGACGGGCTTAATGGTCGTTCAGCTTCGATTTTATCGCAAAATCTTCCAGAAAATGGGTGGGCACAGCTATAATTGTTGGCAGCGATGGCGGTTGAACTCATTTCGGGTCATCTTCGATACTGTATCGTTCAATTCGATGCAAGTTTGCAGTAGGTTTGCTCATCACATGATTTGCTTTGCCAGTAATAATCGTGTATATGAAAAACGATTATTTAACCCTTGGAAACAAAAAATTCCCTGTTTGACAAATCATGCATACTTTTGACAATTGTCGTTAATTCCCATAGAAATTTCATCATACTCGAAAAACCACACCAGAAATCACCCACATAATTTGCTTAACACTTTGGCCCTCACCCACCAACCTTACCCAACACCAAATAAAATGGAAATTTGTTTCTGAGTCATTGCGAATATGTTTGACCTGCTCATCGAGAATTCCACCAAAACACCAGACTGACTCCAAACTTAATGAAACAGTCATAAATTAAATGACATGCCAGCCAACATAAAAAAACACTTTATGTGGTCAACATGGCACAGACCCAGACTGCTGAAATAAATAAAAAAAAAATAAACACCCACCTTCATCCCTCCAGAAATGCCCCCTTACTTAAGACACGCAATGTTGGACTTAATAGTCGACCTCAATGAAAGAACAACGGGAAACCACAAGAAAAAAGAAACAACAACAGAAACCAACCTAAACAACAAACTTTTATTTCTTAAAAAATAAAAGCACGAATATTTTAAGAGGTAACAAACAACAACACCAGCCGTAGTGCACAATATTTTTGATGACGTGCGTTGCCTTTTGGTTCATTGGTGTTCTTAATTTTTGGTCTTTTTTTCCGGCCTTTCTTGAGATTTAGGTTAATTTTTACATTTGTAATTATTTAATTATTCTGACGAATCTGGTAAATGCATGTTCATACCATAACCATTAGAAAGGGTAAGGTTAGTGGCGTGACGAAAAGTTCAACTCCCATTGATTAATTTTTCAAATTAGTGAAATTCTAACCCCCATACCCATAAAAATGTAAAAAACCTATGTTAAGAAAAATGTGTGAAAATTGTTTTGGTATTTTTATACATTTTTTTTTTAACAAAGTTTTGTTTTAATTTTTATGAATATGGGGCTAAAACTTTCATTTAACTTTTAATTAGAAAAAAAATGGTAATCTAGTGGGCAGACGTAATAAGTCAGATGCAAACTTTGCCTAAAGGTTGCAGGTATGTTTTTTTCTACGATCATACTATTGAATTTCTGTACAAGAATTGGGCTTAGCTGAAGTTTGCAGCCGAGCTAATGCGTCTACAAACAGACTTAAATTGTCTGCCCTTTGCATAGTCTTCGGGGTGATGTCCTTATTAAGTTTGCCGTAGAACTAGTACCGCTGCATACTCTAGATGTCACCAATTTGTTCATAGTAAAAAATAGCTGCCCGTTTTTGGACAAATCCGCATTTGACTTTGGTCATTTGTTCTCAGCATTGCCTGAATGACACACCAAAGTCTATTTGTAGAAGTAGTAGTCAGTCTGGAAACTCTAGATGTCACCAAGACCTGCATTATTCGGCTCAATGAACAACACCCAAACTAAAAAATGCCCCGCAAATAAAAAAAAGAAAAATGGACCAATTGAAGAATTGTCCAAAATAAATAATTAATCCCCAAATGAAAAATGCCTCAAAAAAAGAAAAGAATGCCCAACTGAAGAATTGCCCAAAATAAATTAAAATTCCCCCCAAAGCCAAATATGAAAATTTCTCCAAAATTTTTGAAAAATCCCCCAAACAATTTATGAAAAATTATGCAATGCAAAATCCCACAAAAATACAACAATAGATTTTCGTAATTTGAAAAAAGTGTATATTTTTCACAAAAAAAAAAAAAAAATTAAGATTATGTAATAGGTTGCGGTGACCTAAAATATGAAAAAAGATCCCAAATAAAAATGAAAAATAACCCCAAACAAAAGCGAAAAATCATATTTTTTTTTTGACAAAGCTAATTTTCACCTCATTAGCTATGTTAACAAGCAAAACTGTTGCAACCAGCACGAGGAGCAAAGCATCACCAAAGAGTGTCAGTTCGCTGTCGATTTTGTAGCGGTGACATCATTGTCCATTTTTCAGCGAAACTGCTGCTGCAAAAGCCACACTGTGGGGATTTTTAGGTTTTGGAAATAAATCGTACATGACCTGTCCGATTTCATTGAAATTTCCGGCAGTCCTAGTTGAAGAATGTTCCAGCTTAAGTTTGGATCAAAAATTAGCTTTGAAGGTCCAAAGATGGAAACCTCGGTTCTAAGAACAATTTAAACTTTCTCCATATTTTTATTTAATGTCTGTTTCCATAAAACGAATTTGTTCGTTGATGGCTTTAGATATCGACATATGGAACACAAGCCCAAACGAATAAGCTCTCATTACTGATAAAAATCCTTTTTATTGGGCATTCAATTTTGACAATTTGCAACGAACAAACAAATTCGTTTTATGGAAACAGGCAGTTATAGTCCAAATGACAGATTTTTATTCAAAAAATTCCCCCACTGGACGGCTGGATTTTTGTTAATCTTTGAAACGAAACTTGTATTTGGGACCACCTTTAGCATAATGTTGTCCCACAGGCGTTATCTAAAGATTTATAAGACTTGTCTGTTATAAAGCAAATATGGACGACTTAATTCTTCCTTTCTTGGTTAGCTTTAAAAAACTAGTACCACAGAAATATAAAAACTCGATCACTCCAAAGTAATTTACTTTTAATGAAAAAGTTTCACCCGCCCCTGTCACAATTTGACCATTTACTTTGAAAGTTAAACGTTTAATAGCAAATGTAGGTCAACAATTGCGACTGTAAGGGTGAGTCTATATTTATTAGCTGTAATTTTGTTGTCAATGCACTCGCTGATGTTTGATGTGCTGGTCAGCTATGTGACTTCGCCTAACCGCAAAATAATTGGTGTGTTTGCCATTTAAATTGATGGCATTTGAGACCACGTCTCGTTGATAAATTTTGGCGTTGAACTGAAAAAAAAAAACGAGTAATTGTGTTGAGTTAACATTTAATTGGTAATAAAAAGTAGTTGTATCATAAGACAAACTAAAGGGATTTGATTGATTGTGGTCCCAATTCAAGACATTTTTATTTTGCACCCGTATGTGAGAAGTGAATGAAATTTTTCTCGAGGCCACTTTGCGTTTAAGTTATGGAAAATTTCATGAAAAGGATATGGTCCTGTAAGCGTGGTCGTGGTTGCCATTTGGCTGATGTTATTTATCATTATTATCGGGATACCTTCCTCTTTATTATGAAATAAACATCCAATCATATATCTCAAAAAATTTCATTTTTCTTTCAATACTAAAATAACACCTCTTGTTGGAAAACCCTGTAAAATCATAATAATTTTGTGATTGTCAATAAAATAGAAGATTTTAGAATGATTAAGGAACTCTACGGAAGAGTTATTCCAAAGCAGGTGTTGTCAATTAGTAAACAGCGACGCCGTGGAATAACTCCCAATAAAAAAATGAAATAAATCCGAACAAAAAATAAAGAAATTTTCATGTAAATTGGGAATTTTTTCATTATGAAATAACTTCCAATTTTGTATTCCTTTATTGGGAGTTATTTCATTTTTTAAAGTTGGGAGGTGTTTCACTTTTATTGGGACTTATGTCATTGGGATTAAATTTAAAAAAAAAACCCAAAACCAAAAAAAAAGCTACGAATTTTGGTCGATCATTCTCTTCTTTCAAATACTTGAATGAACAATATGTTTTTTTCAAAATCCATAAGGGCTTGTCCGTTTTTTTTTTAAGTATTTTAGATTTTTTTCTTATGATTTTTTTTAAAGCACAAGTTGGTGAATAGAAAGCATTTTCAGAAGAAAAATGTTCGAGCTTTAACTTGATGTATATAAATCATATGTTTTGTAAGGAAGTAAGTAATTAAAAAGTAAGTAATCTAAGTAATTAAAAAAAATAGTTAATTTTACTTTTGTCGTTTCAAAGTAATCGGTGTCAATCCATTGTAACAAATTATTCGTTGTTTGCTGTATCGGGTACTTCGTGTATCGATTACGAAGTTTCTGCAATACGTTAAATACATTTGGAATTCGCTTATAAGATTTGATCGAAAAAAAACCCCTTATTTCTTGAGAAAAATTTTGTAGTCGTTGGAACTTGAAAATTAAAAAAAAAAAATTTTAGCGAAAACAAAGGTATACGTTTGTTTATATTTTTTTTTTTTGGAAATTCCCACTTTAGGCCACTCTTGAATCTCAAAGCAAAACCTTTCAAAACTTTTTGTTGTGTTGAACAATGTTCACTTATCACCTCAGAGTCTATCCAGAATTACGAAAGCTATAGCAAATTTAGTAAAAATAAAAATTTTGGGTGGTTTTTATTCGAAGCCACGCCCATTATGGACCGAAAAAGTACATATTTCAACTCGTGAAGACATTTCCTGTCATTTGAAGCCACATTGTCCAAATAGGTGGTCCGGGTCGTTATTACAATGTCTCTTCCCCACATTTCATTTTCGTCATTTTCGGGTCATTTCGAAGAGAACTCCATATTTTTTTTGCCTAACTTTCTGTCAAGATTTCAAGAGCTGTAAAAAAGAACCACAAAGGACTAGTTTATTAAATCATTTAAAAACTCCCATTTCCCATTGTATGTAAAAAATAACTATCTCTATATCCAAGTTAGTAACCCTACAAGTCTTTATCATTTTCTACAAATTATTTAAGAATTTCCGTGAAGTTGATTGGTACCGAGAACTTTAGAAAGAAACCCCCCTCTGGACTACGTTCTATCACTTTTGTTTTTATTGTTTTCTTTTGGAGTTGAGGGAAAGCAAAAACATTTCACCAGAACAGACTATACGAGGTTACGTACATACAAGAAAAGTACATAAATGAAAATCAAAGGAAAACACAAACATAAGCAACGAATCAAAAGTCAAGGAGAAACAACAATATTTACATATATTAGTATAAGTATATGAACAAATATTTGACCAAATTAGAGGCAGTCAAAGGCGAACAGTTTATGCGGTATACGTATTGAACATATTTCCCACATAGATAGAGACATTTGGACAGTTTTAATAGAGTAATTAGCATGGACAAACTGCATATTGGTGTTTTTTGAAGCGCTACCTGTCATTTTTTTTCTACTAACGTGCCATTGAATTTGACTAAATGCATTAGTGTTATATTAATTGAGTTAATTGATATGTTAATTAAGGTAATAAATATGTTAATTGAGTTAATTAATATGTTAATTGAGTTAATTAATATGTTAATTGAGTTAATTAATTAATATGTTAATTGAGTTAATTAATTAATATGTTAATTGAGTTAATTAATTAATATGTTAATTGAGTTAATTAATATATTAATTGAGTTAATTGATATATTAATTGAGTTAATTAATATGTTGATTGAGTTAATTAATATGTTAATTGAATTAATATTAATTGAGTTAATTAATATATTTTAATTCACTTAATTAAAATATTAATTGAATTAATATACATATTAATTGAGTTAGTTAATATATTAATCGAGTTAATTAATATTTTAATTAAGTTAATTATATGTATTTATCGAATAAATTATTTTATTAATTGCGTTTACTTCTTTATTAATTGAGGTAACTATTTTTTTTAATTCATTATCGGTTAACATTATTTTCTCTGTGAAGTATCGTCCGAACGGTGAATTTACCTTAAGTCAACACACCATGAATCTTCCAGATAGCGTCCAAATTGTCAAATTCATTTGATAGGAAACAATTTTTCATTTTTTTTTTAAATCATATCAAGATCTTAACAAACACCTTTGAAATATCTCCGTAGAACGAAATGAGTCGCTTAGAACGTTGGCAAATAATGTAAACTCATTTCCAAAGCAAATAATGTAGTCCAAATATACACGCTGAAAAATCTGTCTTTTTTACATGTTTACACACAAGTAAAATGCGTGTTTGGACTTTGTAGCAAGTAAAACTTATTTCCTTGTACAAAAAGCTTATTGCGTATTTGTGTATAAGCAATAGCGTGTTTGGAAAAAACACACAATAAACTTATTAAATTCAACAAAGTACAACATTTGAGTGCGAATAAGTGTGTATTTGCATTTGTACGGTGTGCACCGACGAGAATGAGGCTTCCGTTGCCGCGATTGAGCTTCTCAGTCCTGAAACATCGACTCGTCTTTGATCTCAACATTCCATGCGGAAATTTTTTTGCTCAGCAATTGAGAAAAGGCGACCTTTCGTTTTGCAATAGCATGTCAGTTAGGGCATTAGAACAGCTCGAAATTAAAAATCAGATGAAATGATTTATCGAGCTGTGATATGGAGATCGACAAACCCACGTGATCGACGAGAGGCCAATGCATCCTCAGAGAGAATAACAGTTTGGTGCGGGTTATGTAACGGTGGCATCATTGGTCCATTTCTCTTTGAAAATGCAGTTGAAAATATCATTTCGGTAAACGTGTAACTAAACTGCTGTCAATTGGTCCTCTCTGACTGGCGATTTGATTTTTTTTTGTGGAGTACCGTGAAGGACAGATGAAATGCGGACAATCCACTAACAATTTAGACCCTTAAGGGGATTAAGTCATTTCCGAGATAGAGCCAGAAACCGTCACCAAGGTCTGGGATAATTTGTTTGAAGCTGCTAAATAATTGAAATCTAAAAATGAATGCTCTTTCAAATAAACCGGTTATTGGTAGCATAAAATGGATTCAATGGTGTTCATTTTTAATTTTATTTTTTTTAAAATATACAAAAATTAGGATTAACCGATGAAACAAAAACAATTTCACTAAAACTGAGCCGTTTAAATGGTTAAAACCCCTATCAAATAAAATGTGGACTTACACTCTTAATATGTGTCAAAATCCAGAGTCTATCACTTGGGATGTTCTAAACAATTTGATCCGAATGTCCGAAATCTATAATGTTCGATTATAATTTATATATTATAATTTTCGAAGAATGTGAAATTATAGTGTCAGTATTGACTGTTTTACAGTATTGCCAGCATGCGATAACAAATGAACGAGTCGTGATAGCCCAATTTGTATGCCAGACTCTAATTCAGCGCATCCAGATAGGTTTCAGCAGTTAAATTTGTTTTTCCATATTTTAATCTGACTTAAGTTCAAATTGTACGATCGCTTCCCTTATTTTTTCGCATTTGTATTTGGACTTTATTGAAGTCATATCATTACTTAAATGCAAATAGCTCGCAGGCCAACGCTCATTACTACAGCAGGATCTTCTCTGAGGATCACATTAAATTAAATACCACCTCTGACTGATGTCGGGAAGGTAGAACTGACGGCGGGAAGGTAGAGTATATACTATTCGTAAAAGTCAAAAACACCATAACCCACCAATGATAGCTGTATACAGTGCCTAATATCAAAACGAAACGGAAAAGAGCGGAATTCCTAAGAAAAATAAACAGAAAGTCATTCAGTTTTCCTGACACCACCGAACCCAACAACATCACATCACCTTTAAACGCGACCATTCTTCGCCACAGGAAAACTCACATACATACAAAAAACACATCGCAGTACAGCACAAGAGGTGGAAAATGCCAGTGACCACTGAACGTATGTCCTGCTTATGCGCGTCCCAACCTTACCTTACGAAAAAGGACTCATTGTATGCAAATGAAGGTGGTCGGTTTTCCATGCCACTAATGTACTCTTCCCCGGAATGTCTGTGTGTGTGTGTGTATTGTGTATTGTGCTATTATGGATTATGGTGGCTACCAAAGTTCAGTTAGTATGAGAGTCTAATCGAAACTACGAAAGCAACGAATGTCCAAGCGAATGCCACTCAACGTTTAGTTGTTTAACAAAACTTAACCAACGTGGTCATACTATTAAGACAAAGAAAAAGCTGTAACACAACGAAATCCAAAAAGAACGTTCAACATTTTGCCAATGTTGTTGTATTGTTACACATAGTAAAAGAAAAACACTTTCTGAAATACTCCTCGGTATCATGAATATTTTAAAGATTATACGAATCCAATGTCTTTGTCCTCTAATGAGGACAACGGCCAACAACCGTCACTACGCGAGTCAGTGTGGAACTTTCGAACACCCCTCGATATTCTCAATATCGAACAACTTGCAATAGACCAGAACGCGCGGTGGTTAATTAAAAACAAACAAGTGTTAGTGTGAAGATTTTTGGGGGGTGGAACTTTCGATTCTTTCCTGAATCTCTCACGAAAATGTCCTTAAATTCCGTTGACAATTTATTTCAAACCGTACGCCGTGCATTTACGACAACTAAAAATTATCTATGGGAAAAAATTGTAAATACACGACCGGCTTTTGTGACGGCTATGACAGAATTCTTTCAATGCTGTAGTAGTTGTTGTTGTTGTTGTCCGTGCTGTACGTGTTGTAAGCGTAAAAAATCGATAGAGAGTATTGAAGGAACAATTAATGAAAAGCCAATTATTGATAATCCAAATAACAATGTGATGGTGGTCGAATATGAGTGTGAAAAGGAGCCCGTTAATACGCCGGTCCTGTCTTTGGATATCATCAATGAAGTGTAAGTTTTTCACAATTTTCTTTGGCACTGCGATAAAATATGAGTGTGTGCGTTAGTACGTAGTGAAATGATTTGTTTGGCGGGGCTTTTTGAAATGTTGCACAGAATAATCTTAAAAAGTTTTTATAATGGATTTTTTATTATAAAAATTGGTTAATGAGAAACATCAAAGATACCCATTATTTATGGATCCCGATTTCATTTGATAACGGTTTCTGACTCTACGAATGGAATGGTTGATATTCGCCTAAAAGGCTGAACAGTCGCATAAATAGATCATTCACGGTACGCCGGTCATGGGTCCTTCGAACGGCGTCAAATCGCACTGAGGTGATCAGTTGACACTACTCCCTCTTTCCTCCCTCCAATACCCTCCTTTCCCATCGCTAACATAGTGCATTGCATTTATAGGGGGCATCCCCTGAGTGTTAGTCACAAAAAAAAAAAAAAAAATAGTGGCGTGGCGTGGTTGGGAAGGCGCAATATCCTGCTGACAACCAAAGATCGGCGATATCGCAATGGACGATCTAGCGTCGAGGAATATGGGAGATTCTAGAAGGGCTCTTCAGAAAATTGTGAATAAAATCGAAAGTACTCTATTAATTTCAAATATCCATAACTCAATAAGCTACTGAACATGGACACTGTTTGTCATTTTCGATTTTTAATGAATTTTGTTGGCGGCAAAATAGTTACCCATCCTTTACATCTTGGAAAGCTCCACATCTTGGGCCTGGACGAAATGGAGCTAGTGCAATTAATACTTTATACTCTCTCATCGTAGTTTGGGAATTTTGTATAAACTGCAGCAACGTACGATTGTTGGAGACATTACGCCTAATGGCTTGGCAAAAATTAAACCAAAATAATAATAGGCGCATATTTTCGTCCCCGAAGTTAATACCATATGTTTGTCACCTCGTAAATGCTGGCGACTTTACGAGTAAGAGAGTAATCCCTAAGCCATGTAAAACTTCTCTAGAAAAGTATTAGAAGTTCGAAGCCGTCTTTAAACAGTATTCGATAGAAGTTCCCCGTCAGTCCTTCATGGAATGTTAAGATAAATAAGTTAGATCGATCCTAGTGTGGTCATGAAGACCAAAGAAGTTTCGGACATACCGCCGAATTCGTATAATGCGTTATTTTGTTTTAGTTTAGGATGTTTGATGCTCGCACGTTTTTTTTTTTGAAAATACATTTGATCAATGAATTTACAGGGGTGTTATTTTGGTAATCAAAGAAAAATTAAATTTTTTGAGATAAATGATCGGATGTTTATTTCATAATAAAGAGGAAGGTATGCCGTTAATAATGAAAAACAACATCAGCCAAATGGCCACCACGACCACGCTTACAGGACCATATCCTTTTCATGAAATTGTCCATAACCAAATCTCAAAGTGGCTGCCCTATGTCCTCGATAGCCTCACGAATTATATTTTTGAGGTCTTGCATCGACGCTGGACCCAAAGGTGGCCCCAAAGGAAGAAGTCGCAAGATGTTAAATCACAAGATCTCGGTGGCCAACTGTGATCACCTCTTCGAGAGATAACACGGTCCGGAAACTTTTCCCGTAAAAGAGCAATGGTTTCGTTGCTTGTGTGGCACGTAGCGCCGTCTTGTTGACATAAAACGTGGTCCAGATCAATATCATCCAACTCCGACCATAAAAAATCTTGAATCATATCTCGATACAGCAATCCATTCATCGTAACTGTTGATCCAACCTCATTTTCGAAAAAGTAAGGTCCAATGAACCCAACGGACCATAAATCACACGTTGAGGATGGAGAGGTTTCTCAACAATAGCTCTTTGGTTTTCCGAGCCCCAGATGCGACAATTTTGCTTGTTGGCGTAGACACTGAGGTGGAAATGGTGAGTTTTCAGTCATGATGAGTTTTCGATGGAATTCCGGGTCATTTTCATGCATTTCAAGGACCCAATTAACCGGCTTGAGTTCTTGTGTTAACTGAACTTTATAAGCCTTAAGACCCAAGTCTTTATGCAAAATACGGTGTATTGACGTTTGTGGAATGCCCAATTCCAAAGAACAACGAGGAATGGACAAACCTGAGTTTTCTTCCACACTTAGGGCTACAGCAGCAATATTCTCAGTGGTTCTTGAGCGACGTGCACGGGTTTTATTCTTCACATCACTAACTTGTCCCAACAGCTCGAATTTTTCCACCAATTTCTGTATTGCGGTCCGGCAGGGTGCTTCACGACGAACCAAAAATGCTTTAGTTTAGTTGAAGCGTGTATCGTTCCATTTTTAGTAATGGCGTAGTTTCTACTTGTCAAATGTCAAAGAAAGAAAGCTTCAAAAGTGACTGCTACCGCTTTACTGGGTGTTTCAAAATAACACCTCTTGTTGGAAAATCTTTTATTTTGTTTTGCTTTTCCGATGTAATAAACTATATAAATATATAAAATATAATATGTACTCAGGTGACCGCGGTTCATCAGAATTATATACTGGTTATTCATACAGAAACTTTTGTAATTGGATAGGGTAGGTAAAACTACAGTCCAGTAGTTATTCATTTCACTAAAACTATTTAGTACACTTTTTCCAATTTAACATTTCCAACCCTGTCCCATCCAATTTGATTTTTAAAACTAAATTATGAACTCTAACGAGGCGCGATTTGCAATTTAAGAATGCCAAATTGGTCCAAATGTTGAATGTATCAGAGTGGGCCGCGCAAACCCCACAAAGTATCATCAAAATATCTAATTCGTACTAATGCGCAGTAATATTTGTTAAACTATCACAATGGAATACAAAAAAAACCGCACCTGATACGCAGTGTCCGTTGTGAATATCTATATTAATTAACATTTAATTGGGCCAAAAGTCACGCAACGAAAATAGTCTTCAAACAAAGCCCGATTTCTGTTTTAAATGCTCCCATCACGAACACTTATCGTTAGAGACCAAGCTTTCTGAAAACATAAATCAAGGTACAAAGATCCCAAGGGACAATAACAATTTGTTTGCTCCAGACACACTAATACAGTAGGATACATAGGCAGGATTGTATTGCACAATTGTCACATGACATTTCCTTTAATCCCTCCAATCGTTCGCTACATTGACACAGAACCTATCCCAACAGATGTTGGTTGACACAATTATTTTCACTTGTTTTACATTTGCCACAGGCGTATTAATGAATTTGTAATAAAAATAACTAACATGGAGTTAGTATGTCATAAAATATAACGTAGTCGGCAGAGCGAATGTTACAGGTGACCGCATATGTCCTGTTTTTGTTTTTTTTTTATTTGAATAACATTTGTATTCATAAATCTCCGTCGAAGTAGTCGTTAGTCATAAATCCTTGCAGATTGTGATATTTGACAAGCTCGTATTCACATGCATGGATGTATGTAAACACACGTTACAACGTTTGCCATCATAGTATGTACATAGGCTTATTTGCACTTTACCTTGTATTAGTTGAACTTTCGTTAAATATCGTATATGTGTGTTTGAGTACGTAGGTCCCGTCGGTTGTTGCTTTAATTTGATTTAATAAAAAAAAAAAATGTTAAAGCTTTTTTTTTTGGGATTGCCTTGTATGTGTGCATTCCATTTTGATTGAGACCTAGTCTAACTAATGGCGGACTGAAATCACGTCGCCCATTAAACAATCATATTTGTATGCCAACCATTATAGAATGGCATATATATTTAAATTGGTCAATTCGTTTGAACGCTTGTAAATCATACAGGCTGAAATTATTACGAATACAATTTCTGAGGTCTTTATTACAACTTTTAGCTGAAGTACAGTTTAGAGGGCATTAGAGGACGAAAAATATGCCACCCTGTCGGGAATGAAATGCCGAGAATTTCGACAAAAATCATGATTAAGGGCGCCCGTGTCCAGGGGCAATAAAAAACACGTATACGACCCCTTACATGTAATTGTGGGTACTCAAATGAAAAAATTACGCCAGGGTTCCAAATATGGAGGAAACAGTATAGATATTGAATTTCAGTGCCACTCAGGGCCTGGGTCTATCGTATAAGTGTGCCTACAAAAGCCAACAAAAATTGGATTCCTAAAAACTTCACTTGTTTCCATCCTAATAGGGTCTCGGGTCCGATGGCCCTAACGTCCATTTTGGGCACCCAAATGAAGGGAAATAGCGAAAGGATTCCAAATACGCATGCGGCCCCCAGTTATAAATTTGCAGATAATTCAATCAGAAAAAGTATTGCCAACCGTGATTTTTGTTTCACAAAATTTAATAAACAAACACTTTTGTCAAAAAAAAACAAAATTAAATTTTTTTTAAAAAAAAATTTAGTTCAAAATCAAAATTTAATTTTTAAAAAAAAATTAGTTTAAAAACAGAATTAAATTTTTTAAAAAAAAAATGTTCGTAGTGCCCCTTATCTAACATTTACTGTCAGATATAAATCATAAACATCTATGCAGGGTTTTCGCTTTTATTCAGAATTTAGGGAATTTTTAAAAAAAAAAAATCCGAGGTAGATAAAATTGTGTATCAAAAAATGTTGCAGTGTTATCTATGCATTGAACTTGCCAGGAGTCAAAATATTCCAAATAAAAATTTCCAAACTCATTCAAAACAGAACCCCCGTATTCATTAAAATGTATAAAAGCTTTATAAACCTTTGTTAAGAAAATTTTGCGAAAATACAAAAAAGAAATTGCACATATTTTTCATAACAAAGGTTTATAAAGCTGTTATACATTTTTACGAATACGGGGGTTAAACAAGAACAATAATATTTAAAATATTGGAAATACATGTACATATTTTTTTTTTGTTTGGCTCAACCTGGTTTTAATATTTTTATGAATTTGTTCATGCATTTCATGATAATGTAAAAAACTACGTAATTTCATACCCGACTATCTTAGTAAATTTCTAATTAATTTGGTACCAGACCATCTTAGTAAATATTTGTGGTAAAAAATACTACTCCCTGTCAGAAAGTATATGCAAAATAACTCATCTTTGAATCTAATGAAACGTCATCATTTGACGTTTGAGATTATCATCGGCCAAGTGTAAAACAAATTTGTACTCAATTGATAATTGAAACCCTTCTCCAAAAAATATATGCAGATCTCTTGGAAATTATCCCAAAAAGATGCAAAATTAAATTTGGGGTTGGGGAGGGCGTGGTCGTGGCATCGAAAGAACGGACCTTCCCACTTTTTTGGTCACTATAGTGATCAAGTGCAAGATAATGTTATCAAAAGTTGACATATGACTTTTTGCCCCCCCTAATTTTTTGGTACAGTTGGGCTTCGGGAATTTCCTTACGGGAATTATCTAGAAATTTTCCAGATTTTTCCATCCCGAATCTCGAGAATTGAAATTGTTAACATTTCGAGAAATCCCGAATCTCGAGAATATCTCAAGATTTCTCGAGAAATCCAGTTTCTTTTAAAAAAAATTTTGTTGACAAATATTAAAAGAAAAACAATTCCTTCAAAAGAGAATCTGAAGTTTGCAAGTAAGAGAATACACATACGATTAATCCCTGTAAACACCAAACTGTAACGATCATTCTGTTACACAGAATCGCACACTACATGACATAGTGACAATCTAAGACGATCATACTGTTACGCAGAATCCCATACCAATTCACACCAGGGTTGTACGCGATTGTTAGACGAAGCCATTAACAGTCTATGTTTTTTAAAACACCATTTTGGTAAATAATGTTTTCAATCACTTTTTTCCCACATTTTAATAAGTATAATTTTGAATTATTTTTGTTTTGCTTTTTTTGTAATTATTTTTGTTAAACTATTTTTTTTTTTTTTGAAATTCTTGAAATAGAAATTATTAAATAACAAGTGGACAAATAGTAAGTTCGGCCGGGCCGAATCTTATATACCCTCCATCATGGATCCTTAAAAAGTCAATAAATAAGAAAACTATGAAGAAAGTAAGTGCAGGAACCCGATGCAGGAACCCGATCCCAAATTTTATCCAAATCATGAAAATGGGCGCATATTCGGATTCGCGAGAAAATTTCGTTGCATTTCGATACCCATATGTCCATGTTTGTCAGGGGCCGGTTTTTGGGCCGCTCGTGACCCGATAGTCCCAGGAACCCGATCACAAATTTTATCCAAATCATGAAAATAAATGCATATTTGGGTTCGCGAGAAAATTTCGTTGCATTTCGATACCCATATGTCCATGTTTGTCAAGGGACGGTTTTTGTGCCGCTGGTGACCCGATAGTCCCAGAAACCGGATCAAAAAATGTAGGCAAATCATGAAAATAAAGGCATATTTGGGTTCGTGAGTAAATTTCGTTGCACTTCGATACCCATATGCGCATGTTTATCATGGGCCCTTTTTTGGGCCCCAAGGGTACACGGAACCCATGAGCACGCCCATTTTTGGGATTTTTTCCCCATCTATAAATTATATAAACTTAGAACTTAGATGTAGTGAAAAAAAATATTTGAAAAATTTGATTATGGCCGGAATATATTTAGTCCCGTAAAGGGGAACTTTTTCCCCTTTGGTCCGATATGGCCCATTCTCGAACTTAACCTGCTTATGGGCAAAAAACATCTTCCGACAAAATTTCAGCTTTTTAGCGTTGGTCGTTCGCACTCTATCGTGATTTCAACAGACAACAGACGGACGGACGGACGGACGGACGGACGGAAGGACGGACGGACAGACGGACATCGCTAGAATGTCTTAGAATGTTACACTGACCAATAATATATATACTTTATAGGGTCGCAGATCACTCTTTCGAGGTGTTGCAAACGGAATGACAAACTTAGTATATACTCCATCCTATGATGGAGTGTATAAAAAGAATATTTTATGAAATTCATTGCTTTTACACTGATTTTTCCCGACATTTCGAGATTGGGATTTTTTCGGGAAATACCCAACTCTAGCCACAATCATGACCCTGTCTGGCACACCACTATATTTATCCGAAAAAAAATTTCACATTTGAACTAGTGATGACATCTCTTTTTATTTGAGTACCATATTGTCAAAATATGTGCCCTCTGTCTGGTCATTGGTTTTAGCACAATTCACTTGTTTCCTCACTCTTCACGTTTAGCATTCGAAAATATTTTGAAAACGCTGTAAAGTTCTTGGAAAAGTAGTTCAGAAATAACAAGTAGGGTATGAATCAATCGCATTGGCCCAACATAACTAAATCCGTATATGTGTACGTATTTTCCATTGCGTGCTTATGAGTTCGTTAGTCCTTGGCACTTTTACTTGTTGTTGTGTTCTAGACTGGACAGCACACTACATGTATGTGTTAATGTAGATGTACGGTTGTATGTAACAATCACAAATAATTAAACAATTGGAGCTGTTAGGACAAAAGAGGCTGCTGAAAATAAGTCGCACAAAACCATATTGACCTTAATTTTACAACAAAAAAATCATGCTTTTAAAAATCGTAGTGTAATTAACAGGATGACGTGCAGCTAATACAGAAATTGAAAAAAATTAATGACAGCAATACACATGGTAATGTTTAAAGTAACTTAAGCATAAACAACAAATTGTTGATAACAAATTAGTTTTTTACAAAAATATCGAACCATGCTTGTTTAGAGCGGAGAAGTTAGTCTGGAGTTTAACTCGAACTCGATATGTAACCCAGGATTTTTAAAACTATACGAATTATTTAATGAAAATAGTGATACGCATCATTTTTACAAAACACTGTCTAGACTCTAGAGGGGTCAAATCAATTGGCAATGCCAAAATGTGAGATTTCTCAACCAACTCACCTATAAATTCGTTCATGGTATCGTGTGCTGTTTGGTACATTGTTGTTGAAACCGCACGTCAACCAAGAAACCGTGCACTATTGCGACCATCATCGGTGGACCACAAACCCCACCAAAGAGGATGTGGGAAAACGTTTTAAAAATTATTATAAATGGCGAGAAGTAAACAAGGAAAAAAATGTTTGGAAATTGATCCGGGCTTGACAGTAGCAGTTGCAAGAAAAGTAGAAAAAGTGTTGGCCCCTGGGGAGAATTAAACAAGTGTGAACACATAATTCAAATTAAAATCTATCTCCAAAAATTTTACAAATGTTTTGCATCAGTACAATTTTTTTTTTTTTTGTAGACCAATGCATTTAAAGTAATATTTTGTGTTTTACTGAAAAGGGGCAATTTACTCATACAAACTAGCGTATATTTGCCATTTTATCATAAAGTCACAATGTTACAATTAAAAAACCGCATAGATCATTCAAATCGATGAACAATTTTCGCTATAATTCACAATATAGTTAACCCATTATCGGTATTTAAATACCCAAGGAATCATAAAAATCGTACGAGCCGATGTATTGGGCAGACCGTAATAGGTTAAAGCTAATCGTACCTCGCAGTACGCAGATAACCGAGATGTCTTTCACTGAACTCAATTCAGCAAGCAGAAAAAGCATGAACAAGTTCAAGGAAAATTTCGATAGGACCATACAACGGATTAAGATAGACTCAGACCGTAACCAAGGGGGATCCCACTGTGAGTTTAGACCGGCGAGGCAGGTACTCACGTAAATCCAGCTATTCCTATACACATCTGTGCTATTCCTATACACTTTCCCCCGTATTCATAAAAGTTTTAAACAGTGTTACAAGCTTATGTTAAGATAAATGTGTGAACATTATTTTTGTATTTTCATACATTTTTCTTAACCAATTTTTATGAATATAAAAAACAAAATCGCCAGCAATTGCAAAATAATTTTGTCAACTCTACCAAAATGACCTCATCCATTTATAATACATATAAATGTTAGTTAGTACATATATGTAGCCTATATGACATGCAACTTAACCAGTTAATCATATTCAAAATCACAGTGGAATGACCGCCGGTATGACGTATGTCTCACATATGGTCAAATGCGATTATACCCATACCCATAATGGTGGTTATGCTAATTTTACAATAAACACACAATGATTTATAGCACAACAAAATTACTCCAAAACCATTCAGAGTAATAACATTTTACAACAGTTTCATTTAATGACTCGGGTAATTTATCAGCAACGGAATATAACATGAGAGCATGAGAAGTCCTTAAAATAAAAACGTACTAAAAAAAGTTGTCAAAAAGATGTTTTTTTTCAAGAAAATAGAGACTTCGTGAAGTTTGCAAAACTTTTATTTTCTTCTAAGATACGCACGTGTTTTCTAAATGTAGCTCATAGAAGTAGTCAATCGTCCGTTTCTAGTGTCCTTGAAGCGGACATAACCTAATTGTTTTGTTATTGCCTCCTAGACTTGTATCACTTGGTTTTTTTTAGCAAAGTGAACGAAAATTGACGATTAATAGTTGAATCGTTTTACTTGCCAAATCCATTAAATCAATGGAACAACAAGGCAATAAAATGTATTTAATATGCAATCAAAAGAGAATCGTTTAAGCTCAATTTACATTTAGGGTATACATAAAACCAACTTCTTTTTTTGGAATCATAGTCTCGTTATAATGAATAAATAAAATTCGTTTTTTTTGATTTTTTTCTTGTGAGGTTAAACAGAAATTCATATGGCTGATACTTCTGAGTATTATTTTATCTGAAAGCAAATTCCATAAATTCCTGTTGATTAACTCCGACTGAAGATCTATTTTGAAACATATGGACCTATCGTCTGGTGGAAAGTTTTTGAGAAGTTCCACATACTGTAGGATAATAGATAAGGTTCAATGAATGACTAGTCTGACGGGTGATCAAAGTACATTCTGTCTGATGATATTTAAAATTACACCACACATGATGTAGAATTTGAGAAATGTTGCATTCACACCTTGTGCTAACAAACGAACCAATTTAGGTGTAACACTTAAACTTAAACAATTACGTTTGAGATCAAATTTTGGATATAGACGTTTAATTTCGTTTTGGAAACGATAACACAGTATGTAGACATCCGCTTTTGGCGCGGTGTAACATTCTACACCATCAACTGGAGGGAGTGCAGAACGTGTAAAAAATTTTTCCTTTTCCCAACAGGCAGCACTTTGACAAATGAACTAACAATTTGTGTGTAGGGTTACACTTTTAACAAAAGTCCACAAATATGCAACATGCTAATAAAAAAAACGTAACGCTTTTATGTACAAAATCACCCAAAGCCCTAATCACTGCAGTGTTTATCAGGCTGAGATGTAACGTCCTCACAACATTGGGTCTGTGACAGTCTAGCTTTCATTAAATTTCCAAGTTCAACACAAGACTACAGCAGACCTCTGAACGAGATTGCTAAGTAGTTCCTCATTCACCTTATCTGTATGTCTCTCTAGCCGAACTGAAATCCGTAGGTATGCCTCTAACCACTTATAACCTCCTACTGCGTGATACAATAATAGAGAAACAAACATTGAGAAAAAAGCATTGAATCCAGACATATGTGGCCTCGAGTGGATGAAAAACGCTCGCAATGGGGTCGCAGTCTCAAGAACAGATGTCTCATTGGTTGCGTCTGCCCACGATTGGTGGAGAAACGCTCGCAATGGGGTCGCTGTCTCAAGATCAGATGTCTCATTGGTTGCGTCTGATTGAAAGGCATACAATGGGACTGAAAGTAGCGCCTAGCCACTACGAAACTCTGGGAATGCAGAGATGCAGAAGTCCATTAAACACCGTCTCTTCAGGTGAGGGTTCTTATTTCTTTAGTGAATTAGACTTACATTTTTAGAACGTTTTGGATGGCTCAGCAGGGATACGTTATTTGGACTTTTTCGACGAATTTGCTCTCTCAAACTCCACATAACGCTCAGATAATTTACGGTCTGACCTTTTGTCAAAAATTCCGAATATTCAACATCGCCACAACACTCTGCAAAAACAAAAAAGAAAACATTTTATATACCGTGAGCATATTATAGGCAAAAATTAAAAAAAAAAAAAAAAACTTGTGGTACTTTTACAAAAAGTGACATCATTTCTACCTTTATCCATAGATATCCTTCAACTACGGCTAGTAGTGTTCACACTTGTTTAATTCTCCCCAGGGGCCAACCCTTTTTCTACTTTTCTTGCAACTGCTACTGTCAAGCCCGGATCAATTTCCAAACATTTATTTCCTTGTTTACTTCTCGCCATTTATGATCATTTTTAATAAAAAAGAAGAAATTAGAATTTCCATAACATTTCTAGCGCACATAGTTACCTTTAATGTGCTGTGTTGTTTGATCCGACATGTCCTTCAAAAAATTCCAGTCAAAATAATTAAGCTACATTTAAAAAAAAAAAATATCTATAAAAATTGTTTTAAATATTTTTTTAGGAAGCCAAAACATACCAGACGATATTAAAACAACCCATGGACAAAATAGCTGTTGCATAGTGTAATCAAAGAAAACAGTAACATTACCTTACATTAGATCTTCACCTTGACGTTTATTTCTGTTTCGACTCAGCTGGAAGGCGCCATTCCGACGATTGTTGACGGGCAGGACATGGGTTTGTCTCATTCCCTACTTCAATCAATTATGAATGTGAGTTCGGAACTGATTCGTTCTGTCATGTCATTTCAATGACCTTTACACGATTGACTCTTTGAAGAAAATGCAGATTGTTCGAGCAGAAACGTGTTTCTTTCCCAAACAATCCTTTTAAATGTTACGTATTAATTCGTGAGACACAGAATATGCAGTGGTTAAGTATATCTCTTTCGCACACGGTCTCCCGATATGTGCGATTTTTATGGGGAGCCAGTCGGAGATATCTATAGGATTCAGGTAGATTACCAATAACAATGTTAACTCTACATCGACTGCGACATCTAAACTGAACGTACACTAGCAGGAACACATTCCTAAACAAAACGCTTCTAGACTTAGCTAAGTTATCATTGGATGATAACCTTTTATGTTTCCATCCCCTTTCGTTCATACCCCTACATACAAATCCTTTGTACCTATATTTCGTTGCTACGATATCTAAACTGAACGTACGCAATCTTAAATATAACTAATCTAGACTTAGCTAGGTTATCATTGGATGATAACCTTTTATGTTTTCATCCCCTTTCGTTAATACCCCTACATACAACTACATTGCTTCCACGTACTATCTTTGACGTATAGGTTCATTGAACTGCTGAGTTATAAAGAATGAGTTGTAATTAATTTTTAATTCGTTCCACTTGTATGACAAGCAGTAGCATTACATGTCCAGGTGAACACAAGGTTTTTGGTATTTTTTCAATAATAACTCACTCAAATGGGTGCCGGAAGAGAAAAGGCATTTCGTCCTTCCACCATGACAATCTTAACCAATGGAAAAGTACTGTAAGGACTTTTTTGGGTTGGTTGTTTCATAAATTATTGCCAAATCATTCAAAACAGAAAAAGTAAACGTGTTTCACTCAACATCCTTGATAGTCGCGCACTATAACAGCCATGCTACGACCGGTCACAAGAGGAGGCAAATATGTATATGAGCTAAAAAAAGTGAAAGGTAGTGAAAGTATTTTAGAGGTGGCACAATTCGGATTTTTTGATCGAAAAATGGTATTTTGGTTCGTTACCCTATTGCAGAATAGATTTTAAAAATCATATTCCATACGTAGTGGATAAATCCGTTTAAAAACCGGAAATCTGAAGCGATATTTACACCAGTAATATACTAATGTGCATCAGTATGGTCATCTTCGGCTAAATCTCACATCAAAAAACTCCAGGTCTCACAGAATAAACTACTCAAAATGATATATAAGCTACCATGGTTTTATTCTACAAGAAGACTACACCACCTTGCTGGTTTTGAATTACTCCATGTTAAAATCGCTAGACTGGAACATAAATTTAAGAGAAGATGCGAGGTATCTCAATATCCATATTTGTCCTTCCATATAAACATCAAATGATCTCATACAGATTGTTAAAAAATTATTATAATTATAAAGTAGAAAAGGAATTTAAATTCCTAAGCTCTTATTTTTCACATGCTAACTAAATTAAACTTGAATGTTTTATTTAATAAAGCAAAATTTAAATTGAAAATAACTTTTAAAAAATTTTGGAAAGTTTTAAAAATGCAAAATTATAAATTATTTATTTCTTATCATACCTTTGTAAAAACTAATTCGTAAAAACAGATTTTTTGCCATAAATAAGTTTTTAACTCTGAAACTGACATTCAGATTAAAGGGCACTAAACGCTAAAATTAAACAGTTATTCATAATCACTTTTTTATTTTTATTTTGACAATTAATGTCACAAAAAAATCTATTGAAAAAAAAACTTTAAAATACAAAGTCGTCTTCATATTATGACAATTAATGTCACAACAAATTCCATTTAAAAAATCCAATGGTTAGTCCATTTGTATACTAACCATTGTGCATCAAAAGTAAAAAGTGGTTTAATTCATAAAAACATGTTGATATCTTTTCACCCAATGCTGCACGGGTTAACAGTTAACATTCTGACCGTTGGTCATGAAACATCGGTCCGGCAGTCATTGTAATTTAAACAAATTCCCCCCTACTTTAATACCACCTATAAACAATTTCTATATTTTTAACTATCTGGACGTAAATCACATTTTTTTGTCTAATCCACAAGCTAATGCTTTTTTTATTTTTCCTCTATTTGCTCTGCAGTACTAAATCTTCCCAAACTCTAAATGGTAGTAGCAACAATGTCGTTCAACAGCCGGAAGCGGAAATAGCACCAGATGAAATTGAACGTCTATCACAAAAAACGCCCAGCGGATCCATAAAGTCTGCAGCGTATTCTCAAAAGTCAACAGCGTCTGCCCAATCCAGCAACGGCAGCCGAAGTCTAAAAGATGAGAACACTGAAAAAACCACAGTGCCCGTAGATACCAAAAGCCTGAAAGAAGAACTGCCAATATTAACAACCCCCCTTACTACTGTAGAGGCTACAGTAAGTGGTGCAGCAGAAGGAAAAGAAGTCACTAGTGAATCTCCGACTAAATGGCGAACTGGTGAAGATGTCCTCCATGTTGAGGATGTAGTGGATGCTGCAGCAGAGACGCAAGTTGAAGAGGAAATCGAAGATAAAGAACAAAAACTAGAACGAAATGGTAGTTTGGCTAGTCTGCATAGTAAAACAGAAAGCATAAAGACCCAACTCGGTGATACACCGCCGGTTCTCTCAAGAGCCCAATCAGCAAAGTCCTTGGTTATAGACGAAGAAATTGAAGATACCACAAGTTTTGTGGTGGTTGAGGATGCCGAAGAGTCCCAGGAGGAAGATGAAGATAAGAAATCAACGAAATTTGAAGAAAACACAGAGGATTCGGAGGTTCTGAGTGGCCGCGGCGTTGAAATCTATTCCAAGCCTAATAGCGCTGCATCGAGGCCCCCAACCAGTCGCCCGAGGTCACCCACTATAGAAGAAATCAAAGCTTTATCGCGCCGAAACTCTATGATTAAGTCAATGGAGTCTTTGTATGAACGTCCGCCTTCAAAGCACGAGTTTAATGATAATACCACCGAAACCAGTTCTCAGTCAAGTGCCCAGCTGAACAGTAGCATCGGTTCCACCATCATCCCTCCCATTATCAAGCCCCAGCACACCCCATTGAAACAAAAATCGAAAACTACACATTTCCTCAAGCGGCATCGAAGGATTTCACCCGTTAAACAATCTATCAAAATGGTGCAAGCCGAACTGTATCCGCCCACCCTACAGAGATTTGAAAAGCCACGAGAGGCTTTAATGAAAACATTCGATCAACTGGACTCTACCAATTGGGAGGTCATAATGGTGGGTTTGAAAAATATGGTGCGACTTATGCGATATCACCCGGACAATCTCGATGCACAAATGCACATGGTTTGTATACAATTAACCAGATCGGTGAGAAATCTAAGATCTCAAGTAGCTCGAGCCGCTTGTCAAGCGGCCACAGAAATGTTTACGCTCAAAACACGTTTTCTGGAGCAAGAATGTGACGATTTGGTGTGTGCCCTTTTGCACCGCACCGCCGACACTAACCGTTTTATCAGAGCCGATGCAACACGTGCCCTCGAATCCATGTGCGACAATCTTTCGCCAGGGAAAGTTCTCAATATTTTGACCACGAAGGGCGCTCAACATCAGAACGCCTTGGTTCGTACCACCACAGCGAAACTGCTCAACCGCTTAGTCGAACGCTTGGGATGTGACAAGATCTATGGCATGCCTCGCGAACATCGGGACAAATTCTTTGTGACCGGGGCTAACCTCCTGCTCGAGGGTAGCCTGGAGACGCGCAGCTATGCCAAGTCTTTATTTAGATTGCTGTCCGAACATGTCAACTATCAGCGACTGCTGCTGGAGGTAATACCACAACGGACATTTCGAAATATTGAGAAAACTTTGAAAAGTATACGTTAGAGTTTGAATACATACATACACACTGATGGAGTAATATCCGTGTACTGTATATAAATATATAGCATTTAATGATTGTGTTTCTGATTGACAGTTCATAGAACATTCATATTTTATTATTCATCTTTGGAGTCGATGTTAAAAACATTTATTCATTGAATCATGCTCATCATCCTAGAATATGTGGTCGTTTTAAGATACTTTGTAATGAATTCAAAATAAAAATTAAATATCCTTGTATGTAGCTTAAAAGTTTAGATTCAAATACATACAGTTTTTTTGTTTGTTCTATCCATGATATTCATTGGGCACGACCAGGCCATTGTCGTTTTAGACCATAAGCCTTAAGTTGTTATATTAAGTTGGTGTACGCAACCACAAGACTTGGTAATCCACAACGATTATTAACATTTGTATGCAGGTAGGTATCTGAATCAGAATTTATTTAATAAGTTTTTAGATAAATCATATATCCGCAATCCGTTTGGATCCACTCCCATTTTGTACGTAGCGTTGAACTATGAGAGGTTATGACAATGACGGCTGACTTCAAAAGTGCTGGTTGCTTTATATTTGAACGATGTTTAGTGTTGCATAATGCCGCAGTACAAAACTTTTACAATGCATACCATTTCAAAACGTCGTCATTGAGTATTTCTAACGCAGTTAAAAAGCAATGAGGCATCGGTTTTATAGTTGATGCATTATAAGGGAACTGTAAGATTAGTTTCACAGTCTGACCCCACGGGTCGTCGATGAAAATAAGAAACTGATAAGAAAAGAGATAATTAAATTGAAAATGCTTCCACTCGAAAAGTAATGGGAGTTATATGTTATATACGGACGAAATTAAAACAGCTCAAAATCCGTCCAGAATGAAATGGCAGACGTGTAAGTGCTAAGCCTTAAGATAAAGATGACATTTGGTTTTGAAGAAACTGAGCAATGTATGGTTTAGTACATCACCCGATGATGGAGGTGTTCCTTTACAACTGAGCCATTATATAAACTTGTCTACCTGTCCAGCGACTTCCCTCCCGAATGAGAGAATGTTTTCAAATTTTCTATGTTACCAAATTGCTGAATTTCATAAAACTTAAAATTCTAATAGATTGAACAAATTATATATGTATGTAATAATTATCTTGTTTTTATTTTTAAATAAAAAGTCGAAAGGTCGAAAATCGACGTTTTGTTGCGACTATATAACTCTAATGATGAAGTCACAGTGCGACAAATCATATAGATATCACTGCGTTTAGACCACTACATAAAAAACCATTGCTCCATCAAAGACGTTATTTCAAGTTTGTGTAGAGTATTTGATAGGTGATTATTAGTGGGATTTACAGATCGTTGATTTTTCAACTCTGAAAATAATAAAAAAAAAAACAAGAGAAACAGTATTTTTTATCAGAACTGAGGTCCAATCCAGACTGAAGAAAGTTAGCTGATTTCAGCCCTCTTCACATATAAATTCAAAAAGAGGTTGATTCGCCTCGATAAGTTTTCACAGTCTGAATGACCTATAACATGTTTTGTATTTAGTATGCATACCTTTTATGTTAAATGTTACCTTTAAAGAATATTTTTATTGGATGGGTCACTCCGCTGTTCCATGTTGCTCCATTCCATGCATTCTTATCGAAGAAGTTTTGTAAACAAAATATGCAATATGAAGTATTATGTTATGTTTATTTATACGGGGCGCAATCGCTATCTGCTAGAATTTATTTTATATTTTTAAACAATATAGTTCCAATGGAGCGATGCTTTAATACTGAGCATAACCACAATTTAGAGATGACCAATGAACTAAAAAAAATATTTTTAGCATTTTAGTTGGTGGTCGAAAAATATTCCGTAGTGTTCTTTTTTAATTTAAAATTAAAATACACTTACAATTAAATTAAATATAATTTAACTATTATATTTAAATATTTATCTAAAAATCGTCAATTTTTAAGGAATATTCTTCTTGGGGATTTAATTTATTTCAGAGTTTCACCACTCATCAATTATAAAAAGGTGTATGAACAACCATAAAACGAGTACAACTAAACGGTAAGAGACATAGTTGTCATAAAAAAGACTTTTAAGAATTAAAGCTCAAAAAGTCTCGCCGAAAATATCAATTAGTCTGTTTTTATTATACTTCTTTAACTACATAGTTGGATATTTTTTAATTTATATTGGATATTATTTGTTACCGCCCTAAAATACTGATTTGTTTTTATAAATTTCAAAGAATTAATACTATTTAGAAAAAAAATGTCTGACCGCCCTTTGAAATAATAATAGTGGTAAAACCATACTTGTATAGAATCACTGTGGACCCTATATGTATTTGCGTAATATGCCATGGAAGAATGGTACAATTTGCAGACAAACCCATTATTTCTAACTCCCGTATCAGTTTTGAAAGCCGTCTCCGAGAGGCTAATGCTATTCTGGAGATGGTTTACATGACTCGTAAAGTGGCCTAGATGTGCGAGGTGGAGCGTATCCTTGTCAGTGTACGAACCTGCGTTTGCTGTGTGATAGTCGCACACACCATCTACCACACCAACGGTCTAACTCGAGTTAGAACGAAAATTGTGTTTTTAGTACCGTCGTGTTTAAGTTTTCTATATAAACAAATTATTTTGCATAAGAAGTGAATAAAATAATACTTTTTCTTAAACCAACAAACCCGACAACTGATTTTCAGCGAGGATTTGAAACATTAAAAATGTGAAAAAAAATATATAATTGAAACATGAAAGCAATTTAAATTGGTGTGGACTAAAAAGTATTCAATAGTATACTGATTTGAAGCGAAAATGAAATGTTGATCTCCTTATGATCTCTTAATTCTCAACGATACATATATCAACAGATCGTTTCTGTGATCGAAATGATTTCGATTCTATTTTTGTAATAAATAACCACTATACATATAATTGATGTACTATGGTCCCCCTAGTACAAAACCGTTCAATATTTATTCTATGGATAGATTTTGTTTAAAAAATTTAATTTTTTGAGAAATATATTGTCATAACTCGAAAACCACATGTCCGATTTTCTTGAAATAAGAAATTGACAAAAAAATTATTTGTGATATTTGCCTTTTAATGTTATAAGAGTTATAAACAAATTTAAGAGACACGATTTAATTAGTTTTGTCATTTCAGAAATATAGATTTTTTGTTTAAAAAACAAAAAATTATAACTCATTCAGATTAAAAATAATTAAGTGCTCAATTTTTTATTTGAGAGGACGTTTTCAAATTAAGACCAACCATTGATGTCTCAAAAAATTGTATTTAACAAAAAAATGTAGACATAGAATTTTCTTGGCCAGTGTTCTGTACGCGACCGGATAAAACATATAAAATATTTCTAAAATATGAATATGAAAAAAGTTTATGTTTAGTATTTGTATTCGTTATCAAATCAAATTCATTATTAAAATCGATATAATTTAGAAGCATATAAAACAAAAGAAATATAAAGTAGTAGTGTATGTGTATTTTCGTGATTAATGTTGTGTATAATACTTGTTTTACATTTACTATGGCATCATTCTGCTCTATTCTAACAAAGAAGTCAAAAATACTTTGTGTCAGATGTTGGCACTTACAACTCAGTACCTGTTCCAACCAAACACCCATATGTACAGTCTATACAATGCACACGTACACATGTATGTATCTAGTACTAATGTCAAATGTACTGAAATCCTGACATTCTTTGGTAGATTGTTGGTGAATACGATATTCATAACTTATTGAGAGCAAAAAGAGTCATTTTTGTTGGGGCTAAGCATGCTTTGATCAACAACAAATGAAATAAAAATGATTATTTTTTTTAAAGTAATTTCATAAAAAAGATGTTCTTGCTTAATAAACTGATTGGACAAATTTGGAAATAGATAAAAAACTAAAGCCATGTAAGTGTGATTGGTAGGTAGTAGTTAGATTTAGACATTGCAGAAATGCATGTGTTGCAGCAGATCATTGTTTTCCTCTTCGATAGAAAGAAAGGTGAATGATAGAAGAATTAAATTATTTTGTATAAACTTCAGAAGTCAGTCCTTGTTGTGAATCGAAACACAATAACTAGGACTCTGATGTCTGATCTGAGATTTGAGTGTTGTCCTAACTGTTATCTACGGTATTTTCCACTACGATGATCTGAATAGCGATTATTGCCATTATTGTTGTTATTATTATTATTGTTATTATTATTATGGCGCCTTTTGTCTGTGTTGTAATGATTTGGAGAATCACGACGTTGTTGTTGCTGGTATGGGGCAGTATTCGAATGCGGTCTCATTTGATTCGAGGCATGCTTGGAAATTCGTTCCTGATGCCTGGAAGAACACGAGGGGGAAGAATTGTCCATCATACGCTTATTATCATTATATGATGAAAAGTTACCACTCCTCAGTGAAGAATTGTCGTAACTCTGTCGTGTATTGAGGATTGGAGATTTCAGGGGCGGTGGCAAGAGTTTACCCTTATATTTTATAGTCAAAGACTTACGAAACAGCGACAAGCCCTGCAGCAAATGCATAGCGTACGGTGGTGAACATCGCTGATTGTACGTGACAAAACCAAATGTTCTCTGACGCCCGACATTGTCTCTTGGTATTTTTGTTCGGTCTATGGGTCCAGCCTGTAGAAACACTTCGTACAGCAGTTCTTCCGACACTCGCTCGTCCAAATTAGCCACAAACAGGGTTCTTTGCTCTTCATCATCTTCATCCTCGCTTTCATCCACGACGATTGGCTCCGACATTTCATGCTGCCTTGTCTTTGGTGTTGTCGTTTGCACTTGCAACATCATATTCATGTGGTTGCTGATAACATGATTCTGTAAAAGTTGCTGGTGTATATGATTTTGTATTTGTTTGATTTGCAGATCGTATGGCGAATTCATTTTTTATATTTGTTATGGAAATTCTATTTTCTTATTTTCTTTTCAAAATACAAACACTTCTCACAAGCCGAGCCGAAGCAATGACGACGATGGCGGCGGCTGGTCTTTTTTCCAGTCGGCGGCGGCGGCGTGTTTGCAGTGTACCATAGTTGGCTGAGAAATGGAACGGAACGGAAGGAAACAGGAATATGCTATAGAATCGAACCCCGATCGAATAGGATATAATCGATAGTTTCGTCACCAGCATTGGAATATCTTGCTACATGCATTTAACTAACTTTAATCGCACGCTCGATTTTCGAAAATGGAAGTGACACGAAAAAATGCTGAATGCTATGAAAACTTAGGCAGTATTTCGATTCTGGACACCTAAATTAAAGTATATGCGTGATGGCTAAACCCAAGAATACGTCAACCGTCAATACCACTAACTAACCCTTACTTGATGGAATTAGTTGATATTAACTACGTCTCTTGCTTCAGTTCAAATAGGTCGTAGTTGCGTAGTAGTCAAAAGAAAGAAAGCAAATAACTGCAAGCTGTAGATGAGAAATTTGCGATACACACAAGGCAACCTTTAATCAAGGTGTTTTGTTTGTTTCAAATAAAACTGAGTTTTTATCATCTATATTCTATCTATATTCCATTTAGTGCCACTGCAATTCGACGTCACGCTATCATTACGTTCAACGTACGTGTCAAATCAGTCACTGCAACACTGTCGAAAATACACAACAAGCACGTAGAGGCAAAACGTAGTGTCATGTGCCAAACAGCTGATTTTACACTTTACAGCACGTAATAACTGTACCTAAAATTGATTAGTAGAAACGCTTCATGCTAAGGAGTTGGCGTTCTCCAATAATTCATCTATATTAAAGTAACGAGAATTAAACTTAAATCCAGTTTTAAAATCCTTGCCGTAATCATGAACGATGAGAGATTAATGGAATTAGTAGAGACACATGATGTGATCTACAACAAAAACCATCGCTACAACCACAGCTTTGAACGGAAAAAGCAGGTGTGGGCACAGATAGCACAAGAATTGGATGCACCCGAGGATGAAGTGATGAAACGCTATCGTGTACTGCGAGACCGTTTTGTAAGATACAAGAGAGTGGAAATGCTAACAGGATCAGAAAATAAATATCGTGCTCCCATTGTTGACAAAATGGAATTTTTAACACCACATGTATTTAATAAGAAGTAAGTGTACATCTTCATGCTCGACTCGTCCATTTCACGAAATTATTAATTTCAGTTCCAATGGCGATAAAATTATCTGGACTCCTGGGAAAGAAGAAAATACATCATCAATGCCGTGCATACTGGACGAAACTAACACATTTATGGAGATGCCCTATTCCTCATCTGCAGATTCACCAGAACCCATGCCAGTCAAGGGTGTAAAGAGAAAGACTATGCACTCGCCAGCTGACAATGACGACTCTGCTGATGCTGCCTTTCGCGAGGCTCTACACAGTTTCAAAAAGGTATGCAAATCTCGAGAGGAGCGACAGGAAAATGAAGCATTACATGGTTTCGGTCAAATGATAATGGCAACAATTGCTGGAATGAGTGTAACGAAACAAACTAAAGCCATGTTACGCGTGACGGAGTTGGTGATGCGCATCAGAATGGAAGATGACGATTAAGGAGATCGCTGAACGAAACTATGTTATTCGACGAAACGTAGCCCCAGGAGACATCATTCTTTTTTTATGGAGTTAGGCTGGTCAACGCCTTTGTCTGACGAGTGTCCAGTATAAACTTCTAATTGCTATGTGAAATTTACCAGATATGATCATATCATATGTATATGAATTGAAATTAACCACTGAAAGAAATAAATCGAGTGCTTTGGAAGGTCTCGCTGGAGAATACACGAACGAACAAAGTCAGCTCTAAATTGTTGAACACTGTTCAACAGACAGGGAGTTATGATGTTTAGGTGTATGGAAGAGGAAACCCTCTATGGATTTTCATGATGTATGTCTCATTTTAATTGTAAGGCTATGTTATAAAGTGTAAAAAATGTACACATTCTATTGTTTTAGGTTTTTAGGAAAAAGGATGTTTTGACTAAAATTATAATATAAAAAAATTATACAAAATTTATTTCAACAATGAATTATGCCTCAAAAAAAAATTTTTTTTTTTAATTAATTTATTTATTGAAAAAACTGAATAAATTTGAACAAAGCGATTTACGTTGCCAAAGAAAAACTAACTTAAAATGAGTTTTTGTACGTCAATGTTAGATCATAATATACATGGAGAGTGTAGATTTATGGCACCTAGGTAAAACTCCTCAGATAAATTTAAAAAAAAATAAAAACAATAAATTACAGCAAAATAAAAATAATATAAAAAAACAATTTATATTTTAAATAAAAAAGAGAAATGTATGTGCTACTTTAAGAAAAAAGATTATAAATTTTTTATCATATATTGAGAAGCAGCATGCATGTCTTTTGATTATGACATCATAAAGTATCGGTATTCATTTTGTTTATTTATGTATATGATTTTCCTTGTACATAACACCACTTCAAAAATCTGGTACAATGTTGGATGTCGCGTTGTTTAAGGTAATTGTTACTAACTCTCACGTCAAGTTCCAGTCTTCCTATGAGTTTATAGATGGGTTTATTTATAGTAAATAAACTAACGTCAAAAAACTTATTTCATTGGTTTAAATCACTAAATACTTGCCCAATTCCATTAATAACCCTCGTTTAACTATGTGTGTACACTGATGATGAAAACATATTTTTATTATACTCAGACATTGCTGACTGTCACTAGCTTCAAGACAGATTTAAAGAAGCACACATTGTTTCTCTAGACCTAGAAGGTTACCTAATTTAACCTATTGTGTCTCTGAAATTTTAATTTATGATTGATATCGATTGTATATGGATAGAACATAACTGTGGCACATAAAGCTTATACATTGGCGAAAGAGTCCACTGACTCGCACACAACAAAATTATATCGTACAATATTACGAGCACTTGGTTAACAAAATTACAACTCTTTGGTTGATATTATTTCTGTTCCTCTTCATGAAGTTCTTCCGAAAGTATACGAAAAGCTACACTGAACATTTCACAAAATCCGAAAAATAATAAATTCAGTTACATAGTGGACGTTTATTTGTTTTAAATAATGATATTCCAGAATGATGTCCATTCAAAAGGATACTCTGTATCCCTGGTTTAATATTTCAACATTATTCGAAATTCGTCAAGTTTTTTATTAAATGGACTCCCATATTTCTATATTCGTTTGATTGCCGGGACTCCTTTCTGAAGACGATGTTCGATGAAGGGCAAGTTAAAGCTTGAGTAATTCATTTGATAGTTGGTATTGGAGCTCAATAAAACATTAACTGTTTCACTGGATAAGTACGCGGACTATTATTAAACAGAGATATAACAGTTGGGGTATTCATAAATAGCCGCATATCGATATAAATATGGAGGATGTGACGCGGTTGGAGTATCTCTTGGTGTATTCTGGAATTCATAGATTTTATCAAGCTTTAATGAAATGGAATGTGTAGATTAGGAATACTAAAATTATTCTTATAACGAATAATCAGAATAGAATCAATATATATATATTTTAAGTTGACATTATTTCCTTTCGTGTGATGATGTCATCCTTAATTAACATATCGCATACGTTCTACTTAACAGGCATAACTTAAAATTTATCACTTTCGAGTTTAAAGCTCTTCATTATACACATATGTATATACCAACTCAAAAGAGATCAATTTATTTTTTTCTGTACTTTTGTCAAAAAACAGTTTTATCTTTCTTTATTTTTTGTTAGAAAACACCAGCTGCAGAATAATTTTTTGGGTGCCTCTTTAGTGTGAGATATGTCGATGCGTTAAGATTTTATGCACGGGAACTTTCCGGGGAAAATTTATTCCTCTTAACAAATTGATATTGATAATGTCTAATTAAAACATATATACTTGATTTCTTCACGGAAGCACTAAAATCTGATACCAAATTTAGATACGTATATAGAATCGGCAATAATAATAAAGGGTCCGCCATCTAACGCTTGCTTATTTCGTTATTTTCATTATCGGGCCATGTTGAACGAATTTTTGTTTACAAAAATTGAAGAGGAGGATATTGGCAAAATTTGGTTTCAACAGGACGGCGCTACGTGCCACACAGCCGAAGCTACACTCGATGTTTTGCGCCCTGTTTTTGAAGATCGCATTATCAGCCGCAGAGCTGATGTCGTTAGGCTACTGCATGGCCAGCCGAGGCAGCCACTTCAATGAAATTGTTTTCCATTATTAACCGGAAGGATTGTACTTTCAAATAAAAAAAGAAATTTGAGAAAATATCCAGTAGTTTGTTTTTATAAAATTTTCAAAAAAAAAAAAAAAAGTTATTTGGCGGACCCTGTATAAATATATTTGAAATATCCTGCCGGACATGCCACACGCACCCACAGAGTTTGCCAATTTGATTTTAAATCAAAATTTTTGGATTTTCATGACCATAATCGATTCTCATTGATGTACATTTATTTTTTAATTGATATAATGCAATTACGTTTTATTTCCAATAATTATTACATAAAATGTTTAATACACGTATGTAGTAGATAAAATATAAGACACAAAATTAAACAAAGAAATATATATGTACGAGTATGTGTTAATTTTTTCAATCATCGATTGGTGGCAGAATACAAAATCCCTAAAAAAAAATCCTAGACGATTGTTCGTAAAATAGAGCTATTGTAAAAATAGTAATAAACAGAAAGCACTTGAATTGGAAATTGTTTAGTTTGTTTTTCCTTTTCAATATGGCAAAAATGTATAAAAAATTTCCGTTGCAGCGAAGAAACAAACAAAAAGAATTATATTACTTTCTATAGTTAATATCAAAAAAGTATATGTAAATAAATTGTAGTTTAAAATATATTTAGCACCGAACTAAATTGAACAGTAACACATATTTCGTTACCTGCCGTCTGCTGTATGAATTTACTTGTGCGTTACGAACTCTAGAATACTTTTAAAATTTCGCTACATTAATATTCCTTTTTTGAAAAGGGTTTTAAATAAAAAAAAAAGTGTGTGGCTGTTACATTCTTCTGTTAACAATTGTGAAATGTATAATGATGAAGCTTATAGAAAACATAACTAGCGCTGACAAAGATTTTCCATTCTTTCTTTTATACACCTGGTTCTGCTGGAGTGCATATTAGCACATTTCTATTCTATGTAGTCTCACATTTAATATATGTATGTAAATATATGAAACATGTCCTCTCCTACCAACCACCTTCGCAAAAGGATTTAAAGAAGTTCACACTTGAACTTGCGGTTAATATGTTTATTTGTTTTACGTCCTTTCTTTCCGCCCTTGTGTTCTTTGTCTTTACGTATTTCACGGACCAAAGTGTAAAAAGCATCGTCTACGCCCATACGAGTCTTGGCTGATGTCTCGACAAAGGGTATACCATATTGTTTGGCAACCTACAACAAGAATGGAAATGTAATGTATTCGATTTGAAGTCGGATTTTTGTATTTTTTACCTCTCTAGCTTGATTCATGTTAACAGCCCATGCTTGTAAGTCGCATTTGTTACCAACGAGGACCATGGGCACCTCTTCAGCATCCTTAACTCGTTTAATTTGCTCGCGGTATGTGCCGATATCTTCAAACGATTTAGCACTGTTGACTGCGAATACAAGTAAAAACCCTTCACCTGTCCGCATATATTGATCCCGCATCGCAGAATATTCTTCTTGACCGGCAGTATCCAAAATATCAAGTAGACATGTCTCACCATCTATCACCACTTGCTTACGATAGGAATCTTCAATTGTTGGATCGTACTCATCAACGAAGTGATTTTGTATTAACTGAATAGTTAGGGCTGATTTGCCAACGCCACCAGCGCCCACCACTACAAGTTTGTATTCCGTCATCTTTGTCAAAATGCGTCCAAGTGTCCGCGTTCTCCGTTTCAGAGTTAAATGCACAAAATACAACCAACGTACTTGTTACTGTTTGTTGATTTTGCCAGTTTCTTTTAATTCTCTTTTGTGTAGTAAGTGTGCGTATGAGAAACTCTTTGCTAAAAGAAGCTGAATTATCAGATATTTTACTTCAATAAAATTATATAGAACTTAAATCTGTAGAGGCTTGTTTTGTTTTATATGGGCTAGTCATTAGTAGTGTTGTAGAGGTATAGATTATTTTGCTACCGGGTACCCAGGACTCAAGTAACTACTCAAGTAACCCTGTTGACAGGGCCGGTCACACCATCGGCCATTGGATTTACTTGTGTATTCTATATGTGGCTTATTTGCGATATTCTTTTCTTGGTCGTACTTAAATGTTTGCTTACGATTTAGTTTTGAACAAATACTACTAATAGAATAGTTGTACATACTCAGAACATACATACAGAATGACATTTTGGGTGTGGTGAGTTTCTCTATAAATAAACACAACTAGAGTCGCTAAACTCGGCGTTTTTTTATGATATGCCCCGCAACCGTTCAAAAACGTAGCATTATTTCTCATTATTCATCTGATGTTTAACTGTATCAACACAACAAGCTCATGAATTACTGAAATCCCTTTAATGAATTATATGTAATACTGAGATGGAAACCTTATCACGGTTTACTGAAATTGCCATCCAATTGCCTCCTCGGAGTATTAAGACTAATCGATAATTCGTTCCGTTTGCTTGTGGGTGCCATATAAAAAATGTCCATTATTAGTTCATATATGGTAAAATTTAGGTTACGTTACTCACTGTACTATTTCACTAATTGAGACTTAAACAGACGTGAGTTAGGTAGATACCTGATACGTAGAGGGATAATACTAAAGTGAAAACGTAACAACGCGTATCACCTAGCTGAGCAGTACTTACTCTTCAATAAAAAAAAATGTATCGTTGCGTCAACCAAATTATTGACTACTAAATAACGTTTTATAAAATTTGGCGCATTCCATAAAGATTTAAGTTTGGAAAGGTTAATCGATATACGAAACAGCATTGTGATGGATGATGATAAATTAATAAAATTGGTGGAGACACACGATATCATTTACAACAGACGCCATCACTTTGCTAAAAACCAGGATAAAAAGGAAGAAGCATTTGCGGAAGTAGCTGCAGAGATGGGAATATCTGGTAAGTGTGGGTACTGAAACGAGATGATTTTTTCATACGACCCATAATCAGGAATTGAATATCATTAAGATGTTTTTTCTTGGGGGCAGATGTTCAAATGGTCATACAAAGGTATCGTACTTTGCGAGACCGATTTACGAGATACAAACGCATAAAAATGGCAACTGGTGAAGTGAAATATTATCTTCCTGTTTTGGATAACATGGAGTTTTTAACACCACACATATTCAATAAGAAGTAAGTACATATACATTTGTATCAGATAAATAAATACGCATATTTAAAATTATCAAAAACTCAATCTTCCCATTTTAGGCGAAGCAGCAAATCCACTCACAAGTCAGAAGATGCTACAATTGCTCGCGTTGGCGATGCTTCAAATTCGTTAGACCCACTACATGTATCATTATCTTCCACGCATGATGAATCTGCGGCGGATATGGATATGTCATTTCCATCGCCCGATAATTCATCAGAACATAATCGTAGTAAACGATTTAAAAGAGAATTTGTGTCGTCGAACGATCAAATTATAGCAAGTAAGACCGACTATGATGTCGCCTTCTGTGAAGCCATTACCAATTTTAATAAAATATGCAGAGTAAGAGAAGAGCGGGAAGAAAATAGTGCATTACACGGCTTCCGTCAAATGATAATAGCGACAATTTCAAAAATGAATCCTAAAAAGCAGACCAAAGCCATGTTGCTAGTTACCGAGGCGGTAATGAAAATCAAAATGGAAGAAGGCGACTAGAATGTATTTCTAAACAATGGTCACATTTTGTCAGCAACATGGATTTTCGGATAGCCTAAATATGTATATAAAAACAAATATGGCAGTTTTAATATTTTTGTTTGGTATAGTACTAATTGACGTTTTACAAAATCATTTCAGTTATAAATGTTAAGGATTCTTGTTGTTTCTTGTCACGTATACTGCAAAACATTTACAAGACAAAGTTAACATGTAAGAACCCTTATTTATTTTAGTGGAAGTTGTCTAAAGAATAGACGAGGTATTTTCTAAAATATTTTAGAGAAACCCAAATATGAAAACCAAAATAGAATAAAATATGTACACAGCGAAATTCGATTTATTACGAAGTCACATTTGGTTGATTTATATTTGATGAAACGCTAACGCGAGTCTCTGCTGCTATATTTGGTCCCCTAAAAATACAATACAAAATGTTCGCAATAGTGATCTTACCGAGTCACTTGGTCTAAAATGTTACAGAATTAATTCAATATTGTTTTGTAATCTCCTCAACAATTTAATCTTGACCGTAACACCATTTTATAATTTTTTTATTTATTACAATTTAAAAGAAAACTTTCTTAAATAAGTATATCTTAAACATAAAACTTAACAACACTTTAGTATGAAAAATTCTAATTCTATCTACCGTTAGCTAACCAATAATCACAAGTATATATTCATTTATCTGTTAGTAATGCAGATGCGATCGCAGCTCTTTTCAATAGTCATCTTCCATTTTAATTTGCATCACCGCCTCGGTCACAAGTAACATTGCTTTGGTCTGTTTGTTTGGATTCATTTTGGAAATGGTTGATATAATCATTTGACCAAACCCATCCAGAGCCTCGTTTTCTTTTCGTTTTTGTCCAGAATTACATAGCTTCTTAAAACTATTCACAGCGTCACAAAACTCATCATCTGAATCGATACGATTGACGGAGTGGGTGCTGTCGTATTTGGCGATAGATGATTCAGCTTTGATTTTAACGTTATTGTAACTAGCGGTGCTGTCGTTGCTATCGGTAAATAATTCCACTTTTCTTTTTGGGGGTTTCCTAGCATTGCGCCTTGGCAATTTTGGTGATGAAGGCAATGGCATGGTATCATCCAACGTCATCGACGATGATGATATTTGTAGTGGATCTGAAGAGGGACATACATTTGGTTCGGAACCTTCCCATGTTATTTTGCCACTTTTCGTTCTGGAATTATATAACGTATAATATGGATACACAGTTGTATTGGAGTCTTGCTTACTTGATGAATATATATGGCGTTATAAATTCCATGCTCTCCATAATGACAGGATCATAGTTATTTTCTGGACCTCTCGTCAATAGTGAGCGTTTGTATCTCACAAAACGGTCACGCAAGGTACGGTAACGTGCTATGACCCGTTCAGCTGTTCTGGAGAAAATGTTTGGTTTCTTTAACAGAAGCATATTTCGTCAGCTCGGAATTGTTTGGCTCCTTATGCCATTTTTGGGTCATGGAGTTAAGAGTTGATTATGTATGCTCTCCGATACCGCCATTAGTTCTTCTAAATCTCGTATAAAATCGGAGATATTTAGGTTCAACTAAACTAAGAATTGTTTAGCCGCATACGCTACATTTTGGTTGTATTCAACTCAAACGCAAATAAATCGAGATATAACAGTTTATCGAATTGTGATTGGTTTTTGTTAAATTGTATGTTTGTTTTTTGCTCCATGTGAAAGGTAAAGGGGAAACTCGGACACAAAATGAATGAGATAATGCCGATTCAATAAAAGACAAATCTTTTAATCTATTGTATGCTAGTTTGCATATATGCCACAATCGATGGTGAACGTAAAAAAAATATTATTCGTGTAGATTTTGTGAAAAAGGTTTGAAATTCTTTTCTCGAATCCAATTTGTTGGCATATAAAGCAAAACAATTCTGAGCTGACGATTTGTGAATCTTACCAGGAAATCCCATCTCTGCTGCTACTTCATCCCAAACTTTTTTCTTATATTCTGCGCTCGATAGTGGGTGCATTTTGTTGTAGAGGACATCATTCGCCTTCAGCAGATCAATTAACTTTTCATCATCCATCGCTAAGAAATCTACAACCTTATAATTTGTTTGTTTTTATTTATTGCCGTACAATGCTTAATTTCCAGATCTAATTATTGTTTTGACTTTATTCCGCTTCTAATGTTGGCAAAGTGTCGAGTATCCGATACTCAATCGGACTGGTGTTTGAGTTCATACTTAAAAGTAACTATTCAATAAGTTTGGCCATCTTGGTGTGTATTTTTATGAAATAGTTTTGAATATTTGCAAAGATATTTAGTAAATAAAATTATTCATCTTCATTCAAAATTTTTTAGTGTCAAATACTTGCATAAAGGTGCTATCAGACGGTATGTATTTTCCATATGTACTGTCAAAATTTCCATCTATAAAAGTTGTACACATCGTCTGATACATATGCAACAGTTTCTCCCTTTCGGCCCGATCGCGCAAGAATCGACTACGATTGACAATGCAAACTGGGATACGATTCATAATTTGCCATCACACTTGCACATGTATTTCCATATGACATAACATCTAAACGTAAACAAAAGCTGAATTCTTAAAGTGTATTTTTCAAAAACAGCTATTTTGTCAGATGAAAATAGAGCATGTTTTAATCGAAAAAATTGCATATGTATTTCCACATGTATTTTACATATGCAATGTTTCATATATAGTAGACGATATGTACAACTATTACAGATAGAACATTTTACAGTAAGTAAACAGTAAACTTTTTTATGCCAGAAATCACATTTCGTTACTGATTTCCACCCCATATACGATAATACGTCTGAAAAGGCATGTAGTTGCTATTTAATAATTAACATTGGATTTATTACGACAAAAAAGGGACTGCCGCCGACAACTACATGTTTTCCCGCCGTCAATAATCGTTTGCCATCTCTGTTCTTAGCGCCGCTTATCTTTTCTGGTCGTTATTACACATTTATTGTTGTTAAAAATAAACATCATTCATTCTTTTTCGTTACATTCGTTCATATCGGATTCTTCCATTCCATTCATTTGCCAATATAATGCAATGTTCGCATACTATTCGTCGTTGAGTCAGTCTCGTCCAGTGTTGCCGTTTTGAGCGTTTCCGCCCAAATCTGGACGGATTTGATTAAAAAATTTTACTTTGGGCGGATGGCGGCCCAATTCAGTTTTGGGAGGTTTTGCGATCCAGTTCAGTTTTTGGCATGTAAAGTAAAGTGTTACTTTTTATTTTTAACATACTCTTTACCAATTGTTAATAATCTCAACAAAGAATTTCAATCCGAAAGTTCTCGATTGCCATATTTATATTCCAGTATGAAATCGCATTATATGTTGGTACTGAGCAATTTTATTAAAAAGGAGCTGGGCAATGATTTAAACATTGATTATAAAAATAAAGAAAATCAGATCAAATTTTCGAAAATATTTGTTGGCACAAAAGCTGAAAGTTAGTAGCAAACTTTTTTATTAAAATCATAACAAATTGAAATAAAATCAGATATACTTGAATTATATTTAGAATTTTTAAATCAATTAAAACGGAGAATAGATTTTAACTGTGACAGCATAAAAAAATTTAATATAATTACTCCAAACAATGTACTCTCCGACAAAGATTTGTTAATACTACCACTTATATTAAAATTTCCAAAACTTTACGAATGTGATCCTGATTTATTTGTCACAGAATGGAATTTATTGCGTCTCAGCGACACGAAGCTGTCGTCTGAATTAAGTATTAACTTCTTTTGGGGAAAAGTCGCCACATTAAAAAATGGCCTAAATGAAAAGTGTTTTCCGAACCTTACGAATTTTTTTATTTAATTTATTATCATTACGAAACAGTTCCGCCGCCGCTGAACGCAAATTTTCTACTCTTTCCTTAATAAAAACGAAACTTAGAAATAAGTTAGAGGTAAAAACTGTTTTATGCTTTGGAAGGAAATTATCTATCTTCTATATCTTCTATCTATATATATAAAAATGGATGTGTGTATGTATGTAACGTATGGACTCGAAAACGGCTAGACCGATTTTGATGAAATTTTCAGGGAATCTTCCGAATAACCCCGCGAGTAACAACACATTGTTTGGATTTGTCTACATTTAGGGGGTGAAAATGGCAAAAGGAATAAAAACTCCCCTTTCCTATATAAATATGTGTAATACAACACTAATGTTTGCCAGCAACGCGGACCGGGTCAGCTAGTTACAAATAAAAATCCACACTATGTGTGGTCAGCCAAAAGAGACCTTACTAGAAAAATGTAAGTCTGAAATCCTAAGAAATTGATGTAAAAAAAGTAAAAGACTGAGGTAAAATATTTAAATTTTTAATATTATAAACGTATTTAATACGTGCTTAAGAAACCCTGAATTCCCAAATATAATAAATGTATGTTCTTTTATTTCCTTTCTTAATGTATAATAAATCATACTAACCAACAAACACAACTTTTTTTTTTGGGCGGATGAGGTTGATTTTTGGCGGTTTTTGAAGAAATTTTGGGCGGAAAAAAAATTTCCAAACGGCAACACTGGTCTCGTCTTGTCGTCTTGAGTGACACGATCAAGGAAATTTATTTTGCTGCTTTAAGTTAATTTAACCTGATCAGGTTTTAATTTTCTACTCTAAATGGATACGGATATTGACGATATGTTTACTATCCTGAGCTTTCTAAAAGTTTGCAAAATGTATAAGAAGCTAAAGAGGAAAAGATTGAAAAATGTTCCCAAAACAACGACCGAGAAAACACCAAGTCAAAGACCGGAAATACGTGCCAAACAAAATCCTAATCCTCAACAACCACAACAAGAAACTCGACAATTTTGTTCAGTGACGCAACAAGATGAGCAACACCAAGAAAGTCCTGATAGTGGTGAACAGGAAGAACTCTATCATCATATCGAGCTATCGTCTATCGAAGAAAAACCCAAAGTATTGCTGGACAATTCGCTAGAAGCAGAAACCTTCGCTGACGAAAACTGTCAATATGAAATTTCTTTTGAAGTAAATGGAGAACACCGGCAAGTAGTCTTGGGTAATGTACAAACACGACCGGATAGCAATTATGAATGCATGGAAAGTACTCAGATTTGCTACGAAGTGAATTCCGAACCCCAAGAAGTGTTGTACGACCACGTCGAGGAAATTCCTGCGGATCAATGTCATGAAAACAAAGAAATGTGTTTCGAATTAAGTCATACTGAAATGGTAGAAGAATCACCTAATGAGTCGTTGCCTCTTGTCCCGAAGAAACGTCGCCGTCGTAGACGTCGCGGACAGAATGCAGAACCTGATGAAGAAACTCGTCCTGTACAGAAAAAGCCACGCACGCGAAATTTTAAAGTTCGACCAGAAAATTTGAATCGGAACCAAGAGGGCTACTTTGGAAAGGTGTTCCTTGACATTAAGTCCAACGACGAGACGCAGTTTCTGCTGCTTACGCGAATGAAGCGTAGTATATTTGACAAACTTCTGAAATTGGTGTTCAAACCTATGAGTAAACGTGTACAACATATTTATCCTGAGGAGAGAATTTCCATAACTCTATTGTAAGTAATCAATTAGATTAATGTTAGAATTATGGAGCTAGTGTTTGTAATATTTTGTATTCGCAAATATCTAATTTCTTTTCTGAGTAGCCCGATTGTCGCTCTAGGCCATGGGTTGTCCATGAAATTATTGAAGCTCACTTTATAGTTCTCCCAGTCTTCTAATTTCATCTAATAAGGGCACAGCATACACCCTGTTAAATAACTCGGTGAGTTTCCTCAGTTCTCTATAAACTGTATTCCACAAAATTAGTTGCTTGCACGTCTGGATATATTGTCGGATACGCCCTTTTGTTTATCCATCTCTTCGCTCACATTTCTACCCGGAGACGTGTTCGATAATTTGGATTCTTAAAGCGTGGTGAATTTATTCCAGTTAGTGCGTCTCGGATTCTTGTATGGGGTTCTCTCTGTGCTAGCGAGATTTAGATTGAAGAAAATCCTCTTGTGGTCTGATATGAAACAGACAGACCGCGGACACCTTCCACTTGCTGTTTGTCAGTGTGAAATCTATAACCGTCTACCTTCCCCTAGTCTGAAAGGTCGGCCTATTGCTCGTTTCAGATTGTAAGGTCTTTGTTTGTTACAAAATCAAAAACTGACTCATCTCTCTTGTTGATGTTTTTGTTTCCCCATTGACCAGCTCCAAATTCACCCTTTTGACTTACGCAGCAACTTTTTGCATATCGGGCCAGACTTTCCAAGGTATGTCGTAGAGTCCACACATGTTGGACTTTTTCGCAATGTACCATAAAAACTTTAATTTAGGATAATTTCCTAACAAGCTTAAGTCACATTTTGTTTGCGATTGTGATTGGACAAGATCGTAGTATTTTATTGAATACGTTAGATAATTTTGAATGATTATTCGAATAAATATTTTCCATACAATTTGTTGGAAATACATAGACCTATGACATTAAATTTCTAAACATTACTATTCCTTCTATAGGCATTTAGCTCATGCAACCCCGTTCGACGTAATTGCCAAGAAATATAAACTGGGTAAAACAACTGTGCGAAATATAATTTTGGAAACATGTGAAGTTTTGTATGAAATTCTGGCCCCCATCTATATGCCGGAACCAAATTCAGAAGATTATCTGAAAATTGCCAATGATTTCAAAAGTGTATGTAACTTACCCAATTGCGTCGGTATCGTTGATGGAAAACACATAACACTCAAGAAGCCGAGAAGGACAATACTTGAAGAATATAACTTAACGTCTATATCCAGCTTGGTAATTCTGGGCGCTTGTGATTCCAAACATCTATTTCGGTCGGCTACCGTTACAGGTAATATTCTAATTGTTTGTACATACATATTTTGTATAAGAACTAACTCTCTGAATTTACAGTTGAGGCACATCAGTCAACTTTTGGTAAGGGTATAATGAGCAATACATTGCCTCTCCCGCCCAATAGCCCACTGGAGGCAGACTCAACAATTGACTTCCCATACTATTTTGTTGGCGACAGTACATTTCCGTTGAGATCGAATTTAATGCGACCCTATGATGGGGCAAGTTTAAATGACAAAGAAGTTTTCTACAATTACCGGCTGTCACACGGGCAAGCAGTTATTGAAAATACATTTAGCATACTTTCCTCAACGTGGAAGGTTCTGTTGACGAATTTTGATTTATCACCTTTAAATTGTGAAGCTATAATTATGGGTTGCATTGTTTTGCATAATTTTTTGATAATACACGGCGAAGATCGATGGCACAATACCGATGGGCATTTTAGCAGTGAGCTACCTCATGACATCAACGAGCACACAGAGTGGGTGAATGTTGAGTCGGTACAGTATCAACCATCGTTGCAGTCAATATCAAAGTTTGGAAGTGAATCCAATGGTATTGGACACGAGATAAGAGACGCATTAACAGATTATTTTTACAATGATGGTTCGATTAACACACATAATGATTTGTTCGAAATTTAGAATAAATAAACGATTTTACTGTAAGTATTCAATATATTTTGAGAATGAAACCAAAATAATAGTTTCATATATCCGACTTTATAATGAACTAAACAAAACAAGTTCACGTGTCTGCGAAAAATTTTCAAGAAAAGAAGTTTGTTGGAGTATAACCCCTGTATTCAGAACAATTTTCAAGCATTTTTCTTATCAAAGGTTTATAAAGCTGTTATTAATTTTTCTGAATACTGGGGTAACTCTCGTCAATAACATATAGCATGTTAGATTGGAACCTCTAACTAGATTGGAAATGGAGCTTAAGACGAAAATAAGATCATATAAAATGTGTATATCCCCCACAACTTAATATACCGAGACCCTTGTATGTGTTTCTGTCCACAGTGGGTGTGCATTCTTCATTTTTTTCTGGTTTTAGTTTATAAGTTTTTATAGCACTAAAAATAACATTAAACTTTAAATAAACAAGTATCGATTTTTAAATGTAAAAGGAATTAATCCAAACAGACAATTAATTATGACCATTATTTTTAATGTCGTGGCGGATTTATTGATAATTTTCCACGCAGCAAAAATGATCCTGTTTTAGATTCTTAAACATGCGACTTGAAATGTCATTTTCAAGTTGCAGTACTTTTCCATCGATTGATTTGGGTACCGATTCCTTCGACTATCATTGTTACTAAACGCCATATGGAATATGAGTTTTTTATATTATTTTCACAGGTAAAAACGATATCAATATCGTAGTAGTTGGTGTAGCTCTTACATATCGATTGTTCATACAATACGCTATCTAACTGCCGTCTTCTTCCATTTTGATTTGCATCACCACTTCTGTTGCGCGCAGCATGGCTTTTGTCTGCTTAATTACACTCATACCTTCAATAGTTGCAATAATCATTTGGACAAATCCATATAGAGCTTCATTCTCAGGCCGTTCTTCTTGCGACTTGCATAGTTTATTAAAACTACGTACTGCTTCACAGAAGTCATCGTCATCAGAGTCGGTGTCATTGGCCGTATCGATATCATTGTCACTCATTGCCTTTGCCCTATCGTATATCGACGGCAGTACTTTTCTCTTAGGACTGTTCCCATGTAATATTTCATTCGATTTGGCTGTTGATGAGAAAGGAATTTCAAGGAATGTATTGGAATCATCATATAGGGGCGATAATGATTGTTGTGGTCGTTCCAAGTAAGGTGATAACATTGGTGTATGACCCTCCCACGTTATTTTGACGTCTCGTCTGGAATGGTCAAGATGTAATTTTGATAGCAAATTCATGGCCACGTATATACGTACCTTTTGTTGAAAACGTGCGGTGTTAAAAAATCCATTTTTCTCACTATATACGGAATGTTCCTTCTTTGTATACCCCGTATTAATTCCATACGTTTGGATCTCACAAAACGGTCACGGAGTTCACGATAACGTTTAATTACCTGTTCATCTATTTTCATGTGCGTATAAAGGAGGTTATTTTAGTCTATTGACAAGAAAAAAAGGAAATTTCTTACCAGTAGATTCGAGTTCCTCAGCTATTTTCGACCAAACTTCTTTTTTCCGAGCTACGCTTATGTAGGACAAATTACCACGGTTGTAAAGAACGTCGTTTGCCTGTACAAGATCAATCAACAACTCATCGTCCATCTCTGGAGATTTTAACTCCATCTACTTTCGACCGTTCCAATTTTTCCGTACGAGTCAATCCTATTATTTTTATTTTGTTGCGACAAACATAAATATTTTGTTGAATCAGCTGACTGACTAACAAATGCCATAGTGATGTTTAGTTTTATTTCTATGGATTACTCGATACTTTTAGGAGCGGGTACTTTATTTGCACACACTACTATCACATTCGTCCATTTTGACACTTCGTTGTATTTTGTTTCATTTTTTTATGCAGCAGGAGTTCTTGAAAGTTATTTTGGAATAGTTAGATGGTTCGTACATTTCAATCTTTCTGCTTAGTTCAATCTTTTCATAACACTTTGTACATTTTAGTCTAATCGGTTCTAATCGGAGATATGTCAATTACATTTCGCACACGTTCTAGTAAACAGGCACAACTCGAAATATTCGAGTTTACTTGTTTAATCGATTCGTCATTCACGTATGTATGTATTTCTTGCTGTATTTTTGTCAAAAACAAAAACAGTTAGGGATCTCTTCATGTTGTAATGTAAACCGCCATACGAAAATTGCAAAAGGTTGAGTTGTGAACCTTTAGCAGAATGTGTGCGATTTGAAACAGAAAATTGACACTCCACTTTATTCAAAATTTAATTTTTAATAACACTTTAAACATGTAGTTTTTTTATGGTACATACTTCATATATCGGAAACATTAACAATTGTATACACACATTGAAAACAGAAAATAATAGATAATATTCTTATATGGAAGGCTCGGAATGTTCGAAGTCATCATCATCGTAAGTCTGCAAAGCATTTCTTCCAATTGAGAATGACAGACGACTATCATTGGCATTGGTATCTTCTCCCATAGAATTCATAGCACCCATATTGAATTCCCATGATGAAGTTGAAAGACCTTCATTCACATTACTGATATTTACACCGGAATCATTCATAGGACGGCGGCCGGAGACTGGACCTACAATCACATGACTACTGGACGAGGATAACGAAAGATTCCCATTGCCATTAGAATCGTCTATGGAATTGTCATTGCTTGTCGTTGAGGTAGACTTGTTGCTCTCATTGCCAGAATTTACACCGGAATCATTGATTGAGCGTCGCGCAGACACAGGACCGACGATTTCAATGGTGTTATTGTTTGCGATTCCATTAGAAATATTGTGCGATGATGATAAAGAGTCGGAATGCAAAATGTCATCACTTTCGTTGTTCAAATTCACACCAGGTGCATTGCTTAGAAATGGCTGGCGTATTGACGCTGGATCCTCATATTGATGACTACGCTTAGCATTTGGTTCTATGATATCATTTGAACTATCGGATAATTGCACCGAATCACGGTTGGGTGTTGTTGCCAAACGTTTGCGCTGCAAACGTTCCTCTTCCGTGCACGGTGGACTCCAGTTGAATGGATGGTGTATTTCGGCATGAACAATAATAATTTGTGACGGTATTTCTGGACTGCTGCAGGGTGATGACATTTGTTGCGAGCTAAAAGAAGAATTAAATGGCTGTGGTTACACATATTTCCCTCAGTTTCTTAATGGCATATTAAGGGAAAGAAATAGGTATTCTTTATTCAGCAAACTAATCATATACATACCCCATCATGGTTGAATTTAAAAGTCCACCATTATTGGATGGCATAAAATCCATTTCACTTTCCTGAAAAATATTTAAAAAAAAAATACAATATCATCGAAAACAGGTCTGACCCTTGTGACATCCTACCCTAATAGCTCTTTCCATATCATCATCGTCGAAGAAGTTGGTTTCTGTCTCTGTCACCGATTGATGTAAGGCATCCAATATTTGACGCATCTCCTGCAATTCCATACCCTCTTCATAGAAACCCATACCTTTGAAGAGAACGTTCGGTTGTAATCCAAAAAAAAACTCGATACCAGAGCTTTTCTACTCACCGTTTAGGGTTATTTGTAATTCTTTATATTCGTTACGTTTTCGTGCACTTCGTAATTCCATTTTTTACATGCTTCCATTTATTTTAATAGTTGAAGAAATTAAATACTTATTTGCAAATGCACTTTAAAAACTGATGACACAAAGCACCAACAAGCGATGTTTTGACATTTCTTATTGGCATTTTTGTTTTTAGAGGAACCGTTACATTTTAGAAGATCGTAAATGACAAGTGAGTAAATATTAACCCATGGACTGGATGGTGGGAACTTTATTGATTTCTAATTATTTAAAATAAGGGTACTTGTGGGTCGAGTATGTGCGTTCGTCTGTTAAAAACATGTTGGAGGTTAAATTAAATTGATTGTACTTGTGTGTGTCAATTGTTTCGCTAATTTGTTGTTCTTAATTCGCAGATAGTAAATCATATGTATATTGGAGGGAACATTATTCTTCTTCATCTCTTCAACATGCAATTGTACATTTCGCAGACTTACCTTATTATTTGGAATTGCCTGTGATTAAAGTTTCATAAAGTCTTACCTGAAGTGTGTTCGAACTTAAGTCTGGAAAAGGAACCCGTCTAGCCAGAGATGAACCATAAGGGCCCAAATTTTAAGACTTAGGTTCTTAGAAAAATGCAAACTTTCTTGTTTTTTAGGTGAGTATGTTTTAACTTTGGGGTTGTCTCTCATAGAAAGCGAGTAATAGGCAATTAAAACGAAAAAAATATTTTTTCCCACCCCGGTTTAGTTTATTGCTTGTAACTAAACAATTAAAAGTCCGATTTCACTGACGTAATGACGGTTAGCTTGGGAATGAATTATTATAAAAACACTTGGAACTTGAAATTTATAAATTTGTTTTTGAGAACATAGCAAAAAATGTTTATTTTCTTAAACATAAATAGATGTAGATTTATTTCGAAAAGAATTTAATTGTCGGCAACATTGAGATATTTGCCCAGGGATTGTTTTTTAATGACTAACACTCAGTGGATGCCCCCTATAAATGCAATGCACTGTGTTAGCGATAGGAAGGAAGGTTATTGGAGGGGGGAAAGAGGGAGTAGTGTTTTGTTGACGTTGGCCTTGAATTTGATAATGTCATAGCAGGCAGGAAAAACACTTGCGGAATGATTATTCCACAAACGAACAGTCCGGCTGAAGAACGAATTTTCTCTGTGCGTCGTCCGGTCAACCGGCCATTTGACAATGAACGGCTGAGACTCTCTGGATAGCCGGCTAAATGTTCTAACTTCAGGGACCAGAAAGCATGTCTACAATCTTGGGCTGATGGTTTGGCTTCAGAGTAGCTTTACCTGTAGAGTAGACTGTTTGATTAATTGGAGAATGCCAAGATTGTAAACTCTGACAGTTTCCAATTATTACAGAAGAAAATAAAAACAGAGGTTTTCAGAATAAGTCGTTATAAAGTTTTTATTCTCAGATTTTCGCCCTTACCGCTGTTGATGCTGCTGCCAGAGTGAGAGTGCTTGAGCAGCATAAAAAAGGTGCAACCACAATTGAATCATTTTCCAACCGGAAAACAAGATGGAAAGCCTTTAGCTATTTGAGTAAAAGCTTTTCTTACGAGATGCTGAAATGTAGGGTTTCCATCTTTCAGAAACAGGTATACATATAGGAAATTCAAGAGTAGGTTAGGGATTAAATTCATTGATCTATCTTAAAGCTAGAAAGTTGTTGAACGTTTAATATTTGTTAAAAATTTCGTGAAAGTGTAAAAAGCGTAAATGATGCAGTTTAAAAGATGGTAAAATTCCAAATAAATTGAAAAAATGATGAATTATTGATTTTAGTCTTGGTGTTTGAAAGATATGATCGTCAAACCATTGACAGAATTACTTCTTTTGCATTCCATTTCAATGCATTGAAATCTTAATTTTTATTTGCCATTATCTTCCAAAATATACATCAATAATTTGAATAACTTTTTAATAAGCTAGCTTCGAGGCTAAATGTAAACTGCAACTTATGTTTTCCAAATTTCTTCTACTATTCCCTTTTTTGTTCACAACAAAAGCCAAATTAATTTTCTCTAGTTGTTGGGGATGAAGGTAGTGGCGTTGTTGTTATTTAACCATAATTACTAATATTTTGATACTCAAACTCCACCAACAACACCTCAGTCCCAGTCAATACCAACACCCTCATTCACCGCACTTCCGCTTGTTTTTGTGTGTGTGCAAAAATTAGCATAGAAATCATTGAAAGTTTGCGAGGGAGTGTGTAGTGTATATGTGGGGCCTTGAAGTGTGCAAACCAGAGAACGGAGGATAACTTGTCAAAAACTCAACTCTTGTGGCGATGTTTACATATTTTACATTCTACATATATTAGAGATGATAAATTTGTACTTATTGATAATATTTTAGTCTGAAGAGTGCTGAGATATATTCGGATTCGTATTCGGTGCCATTTACAAAGTTCGAACAACACTTTACCAAACATTGTTAAACCTTAATATTGACAATTGTTTTGCTATATGTATCACAATACCAAGGACATTTCCGATATAACAAATCCCGTTGCCTTTGGATCGTTAAAGTATATGCCCTGATAACGTCCCCTTTTGATGATTCTCATTTCAGATACAGTTTTAGATTCTCAACTGTTGTTTATCATCCCTGACCAATACTTTAACTTGGCCTTCCTTTTGTTCGCTGCTGCCGTTGTTCTATAGTAACGAGTAAGGGGGCAGTTTCCAACAAGACTACAGTTTTCTCTCGCTTTCATTTAGGACGAGTGAGTAAAAAATCCTTAAACCAACAACTATAACAACAAAGGGAAATAACTAAATGTAACTAAACAGTTTTTCAAAAGTTGTGAAATCAAGTGAGTTAAGCCAAGCTGCTCGCTGCTTGTCTTCCCCGACACAGCCTGTGGTGGTTTTTTTCCAGTGCAGTATCGTAATATCACACAGAGAGATGATGATGATGACATGATGTGTATGTGGCGATGAAGATTGCGATGCGATAGCGATGCTGCTAACGACGGTGGTTGTAGGTGGTAATGACGCCACTGAAGAGATGGCACTATGATGACGATGCTGTGGGGTAGGAGTGTGTGATAGCTCCATTAGTAGAACAGGACCGTATCTTAGGATTTTATTTCTTATCGTATCAGTCATAAGGGGGGAACTAGTCCTCCGGCCGTATGGGCCTGAAACCATGAGTTTATAAAAGTACAAGGCCTGATTTTGAGACTGGTACCAGGGGTGGTCAAGATCCCCCGGAATTTTTTAAGGCTGGTTAAGAGTAATGGGGGAGTAGAAGAGCTTCGGTCTCTGTAACAAAATTAGAATATGAACTAACATAAAAATTAGAATATAAACTACAAATATATTTAATATTCAAATCAAACCAAAAAAAAAAAAGCTATACATACGTCCCTGGGAAACGTCAAACACGAATATCTACCAACTGCTACGGCCAAAGGAATCTCAATTATTTTTTCCGTTAGAAAAATATGTTTTCTTCATTTTTTGTATTTTACAAAATTAAAGGTTTTACTCGACACAGTAACTCAAGTACGAGTAGCTCTCATAGTCCAATACGCTTCAAACAAGTTAAGCACGGGTTGCTTTTTTGTGGTGCGTTATCCTGTGTGATGTACGATGACATGTTAATGTCGAGATTAGACTTTAACGCTTACGATAGACAAGGTAGGACTTTTTGCTGTAAACAACATGGAAAATGAATAAAAAGAATAGTTCAAAGTCGTTTGTACTGAGTTTTTTTTAGCTTTCTTCTTCTTCTCTATCCTCAAGGCAACACTACAGGTTATGGGTGGATTCGAAAACATTCCTTTGTGATAGCGTTTTAGGGTAATAACAAAAAACTGTACTAAATACGAATATCTTGTAGACGCCTTTGTGCCTGGGAATAGCAAAGAAGAAACCTTCAGTGTGTTTGGAAAAACCTGTTATTCAATAAATAAATGGATGCTGTTCTATCGTTGACTAGAATCTCCATTCAATGTTTATCTGTTCCAGTTTCAAAGGCTATCTGTATTCATAAACACATGCCGACATCATATATAACATATATTTGTACATCTCTTAAGTATAAAACATATTGGCTTCATACAAATTGTCGTATTTTTACGGTTTTAATATGCAACCATTTGAGTGCGAAAATAACAGAAGAAGTTGAAATAAGTGTACATTTGCGGAGAAAATAATTTATGGAATTTAGAAATACCGGATTTACATTTTCAATATTATTCACTTCTCGTACCACCCACATCGTTTGCTAACAAGATTTGCATACAAATTAATTCAGGTCATACGTACAAAGAGATCTAAGTAAGGGAGTTAAACTTAATTATTTAAAATAAAACACTAAGGACGTTAGTATGTACGAATATCACACAGCAAACCCAGATCCGTATCCTGTTAACAATATCAATCTTTTTGCAGCTGTTGTTTTCAAATGCCGGCTACACAGATCCCTGATTTAACCCTATTCGCACAGGCAGTGACTTTGGGTCATTATTGAAATTAATACTTTTATATTTATTTTATTTTATATTTTTGTTTTTATAATTCCTTAGCGATTTATTGGAGTTACGTTACGTTTAAAATTTAGCTTGCTACGTCTGTTCCTTTATGAAATTTTAAAGGGGATTACGGAAGTACGTGCATAATTTTATTCAAGTCGGACGTAGTGGGTTGCGTCTATAAACAAATAAACTCTTCATCAAAAGAAAGGATGTGGCTTCTCGAGTAGTAGGACCACAAATACGGTGGCTCTTTTAAATTTGTATTTATTTGCAATCTATCGTTCTATAATAAATCTAAAATTCAGGTCCATCATAAATAGTATAAACTATTGTTTGAATCAGGTATTGCAATGGACAACTCAAAATTCATTAAGGATTAATCCATTGAAGACCAAGGCTATTATGTTTGGTACTCAAGTCCCTGAAATGGAAATATTTTTAGGGCAAACCAGAATTGAGTTTGTTGACCGTCATAAATGTCTAGGTATTGTTATTGATAACAAACTTAGCTTTGGACATCACATTGAGTCAGTTCACTGTAGAATTTATGGCATTTTACGCAAATTGTATTCAACTAATATTTATTTGCCACCAAGGGTTAAGTTCAGACTTGCCCACACTCTCTTAATGCCACAAATTCTATATGGTATAGAGGTGGTATCGGGTACAGTTGAATATAACTTTCTTAAATTGAAACGTGTTATGAACACTATTACTAGATTTGTATATAATGTTCATAGACGTGAGCATATATCTCAGTTTGTCAATAGGTTCCTGGGAATTTCATTTAGCAAATATGTTAACTATAGGATCTTGTTCCTGTTTTATAAGGTTATTAAAAGTGGTGTACCTGTTCGACTGTGCAATTCTTTCAGTTTTTCCCACTCCAGTAGAAATACTCAAATCTTTATACCTAGAATTTTTAATTCTGTATTTGAAAGATCTTTTGTTGTTCGTGTTGCTCGATGCTGGAATCAATTGCCAAGTGAATTACGGTGTTTTTCCTACTGCAATAATGTTTTTCGTTTAAAAGTCTTTAATTATTTCCTATAAGTTATTCATTAACAGATTTTGCTAATAGCATAACATTGCATGGGTTCGTACTAATCTGGACTAATAGTGACTACTAAATTTTTTATTATTATAATAATATTTTAATGTGAATATGGCTGGGGAGCCAACTGTGTATGATTGCAAGTGTATGTAAATTTTTTATATATACTTTATTGTATTAATTTTAAGTTCTATTTGGGATTTTAAAACTGTGTAATACGTTTTTTTGGCCCTGAGGGCTTCTGTATTACTGAATGAATAAATAAATAAATAAATAGGATATTGACTTCATTAAGTAAAACCTCTAATAAAGCTACATAAATAGTATGCTACTAAATAGTCTATGATTCTCGCCTGACATCTTGTTTCATTGCTGTCATCGAAGGGAACACTTGGAAGAGGTTTACATATATCCAAACAGTGTTTGAATTCTCCATAGTTGGGTTGATGATGATCGGATGCAACGATCGGATGCTTATAAGTAAATAAGGGATTAAGGAAAGAGGGAGTAGTGTTTTTTCACACCCTTGCCTTGAATTTACAAATGTATCACCTGGCAGCAAAGACACTTGTTGAAAGAGTACACCACATATGAACAGTTTCACTTGAAAAACCCTATACACTTGAATGCTTCTTACGACACTTCGAAAGTACAGCTAGCCTAACGAGCATCACCCTGTATCTTCATGATCAGAATAACAAGAGTGTCTGATTCGTCAACACCAATCACCACTCATAGATATTGAGGACGATGCAGGATCAGTGTAACGTTTCTGTGACAACAAACAGCACTGGGTCTTGCGTGCATTAAAATCTGCTCTGTTCAGCTGACCCAACTCATAAATCGTCCAGATAAATCGAACCCATTCAAGGTTTGCCTTTTTTCCTCGACCTCCAGAAAACTTGGCCGGTGGTCAAATGAATATGAATGAAAGAGGTTGCAGTCACTCCCAAACTAGTTTCAGCGTCTGACCCCGCATTATAGGAAATATAAAAGGAGAGTGAACTGAAACTTGTGGCACTCCAGCGGTCATCCCATCATCGTTGGATGAGACCTCATTATAACAACTCGTATAGACCGATGTCTAGTAAAGCTTGATATGAATCGAGAAAAGGTATTATCGACACCAAATGCAATAAGTTTTAGTATGAGTGCACCAGATCCTATTGAACACCTTGGAAATGTCCAGAGCTAAGATCTTGCTTTCACCTTTCCGTTCCGAATGGTCTCCAATAAATTGTTTTTTTTACGGAAGCCCGTTAGATACTCTAGATACTTAACCAGATGATGGTTAACCATATGCTTCATAACCTTCGACCAAAAGCTCTTACTTCCATTGGGACCACAAGCATCATGTGAGAAAATAAATAATTTTTGTGGCGGAAGAGCCTTAAATAGTGAAAAGCCTTCTTTAAAAAATATAGCAAAACATGGGCTACTATCGCCTTACTATTCTAGTTTTAGATAGTGGTCAATATTGTCTCGAATTATATTTCGGCTTGAGAGCCACAGGACCAAAATAAATGGACAGACAAACGGTCAGACATCGCCAGATCGACCCAAGAGGGAGTCGAATATAACAAACCTGAGTTGTATATCTCTTAATTGTAGGTATTACAAACAGCGACATCTGTTATAAAGTCTAATAACATTATGAAATTAACAATCATAAAAATGATGTTATGTTTATCAATCTATAAAATTCAACATTAATTTAATGAAGATCAATTGGTAACGCTTTTACATTGATTTAATGTAAAGTTTTTCTTTTAATCTAGGAAGTCTGGGAGGGAATTCTGGAGGGAAACGAGGACAGCGTGCGTGCAGACTTTTAAATTATAGCTCATACAGCTGACCGAAGTCTCGTGCTTCCCTGTCTGTGCCTTCGGTTGTAGTTGTAGGTGTACTAGTTGTAGGTCCACTGCTTTCTAGCTGGAGCATTTAGATTTATTTCACCAACATGGCCCAGCAAGAGAAATAGCTGTATTTTGATGCACTTAACATCAGCTTATCTCGAAAATATCCAGTATCGCTTCATCAGCTTTCTCAAATGTGGGTAGTTTTAGCTTTGACCGCAGATGAATCGTTTTCTATATTTAGATGCTATTTTTTTTGGGATGTAACGAAGTTCATTTTGAACATTCGAATTCGCAAACAATTTTTTTTGAAATATTAGCTTTTCAAAAAAAAAAATTAAATATTCGCTTTGTCATGCGAAAACATAATAAGAATGCTTATGTTACGCCTAAGACATTGAGGTTGGTTCATTTTATAATATAAACTAGGAATACAACGATGTTTCGCATATGCGAACTATTCGCTTTCGCAAAAACCCATATCCGTGACATCCCTACTACTCTAGGTGGATTAATTTTCTGTTGTCGCAACGTTTGTCTAGCAATTGTAAACTTCTACATATATCCAATATTTTCTCCATCGTAGTGTTGGAAAAATTGTGCCGATTAGCTGGTGCATGAACCTTATAAGCTCGACTCCGCCGGTCTTGTACAGTTCTGTCGGTATTCCGTCGACACCAGTTGACTTGCTGTTCTCAAGCGTTGACCTCATCTTGGTTACAAAACCTTTGTCCTATGATGGTTTTTGGATGTCTTTCTTCAGATGCTTCTTCAGTCGCTAATGAGCTAGTGAAATGTCATCGAGTCTGCATCCAAATTTTGAATATCAACACAACACAAATTTATGCCCGTAGACGTGTCTTTGGCTTGGCGTTTTACTTTTTGATAGAATTTTCTGGCTTTAGTTTAATTCCAATACAACGCAATATTCCCACATTGCCGCTATTCCATTTTCAAAAACAAACAAAAGCATGTTGATGCCTTAATGGAATTAATTATATCTCCCCTCATTGCACATCAGTATAGGAAAAGGTAAGCTAAAAAAAAACGTTTAGTTTCCACAAATTATTTTCAATTTATATTATTACCAACTTCTTTGGTGATTTGCCAAGTTAATAACTGTTTATGGTATGTATGCATTTCTTATCAAAACCTGCCAAGGTCCTTAACAAGGATATTTCTGTGACATTCTATGCCAATTATCGATGCTTGTTTGAAATCCTTAAATTTACTTAATATAATTTTCATTTACATCCGGTGTTTAAACAGAATGTTCACCTATCCATGATAAGCTTGTTTGCCCAACACATTCGCACACACTCCAAAAAAAAAAGTGCTAAAAATCATTTTAGGCTAAAAGGGCAACAGTTTTTTTCCCCCGTCATGATGACAATATGTACAACAAAAAACTTTAAAACTTACGTTTTTCGTAACTCTTCTTTTACAGGACACATCATCACAGTGCATGGCTCTCTCAAACAGACAACAACAGCAACACCAGCACACACTCAAACGCCCTCGACTAAAGTCACACTCATCTTTCGCAAAGTACAAGATAAGCTCACAAACAATTTAGCTTGAAAAAAAAAACGAGAAGAGGAATTCAGGTCAAATGTCATCTTTGTAAAGCGCACAAAAAGTGTATTTGTGGGTGTGTGTGCATGTGACTCTATGACCAAAAGAATCAAATAAAAGGAAACTTGTTTCTCAGGGAGATAAAGCGAGAGAGAGAGTGCAAAAAAAATGTCCTTATTTTTTTTTGTTTCTTCGGGTTTTTCGGAAATTTTTGTTAGTGCTGGGATTGTCGCAAAGTTGCAATGGACAATGAGTTAGGAGTTTGCAATACGGGTGCATAGTATTTGGAACTCAGACAGTTGCACCAAGAACGAAATATCGTTCCTTTGGAAATTGGTTTGGCTTTTTTTTTTTTGGTTGATCCAATGTGAATGAAATTTCACACAGAACTAGCTAGTGTTTTGGGGCGAAGAAAGAGGGAGCTGTGTTGACGTTTGACTTGAATTTGAGAATGTCATAGCTGGTAAGAAAAACACCTGCTGGAAGATTATTCCACATACGAACAGTTCGGCTGAAGAACGGATTTTCAATAGTGTGCCGTCCGGTGAATCGGGCATTCGACAAAAAACGGGTGAGAGTCCCTGGATAGCGAAGTATTCCGGCTAAATGTTGTAATGTCAGGAACCACTATCCTACTATCCCCTATCATCACCACCGCTCATCATCTGTATCCGGTCCAAAAGCTACAAAGATGTCTTTGGAGCCCCTTCCCATATATGGGAGTTATATTCCATTCTAGGCCGAATGTAGGTGGTGTAAACGCTTACCGTATCAGATGGGGTGAACTATTTCTTGCACCGCTTAAATAACCTAAATACTTGAATGCTTCTTTCGACACTTCGAAAATATGGCTAGCCCAGCAAGCATCACCCTGTATCCTTATGTCCGGAACATAAAGAGTGTTCGATTCGTCAATATCTACATAGAGATTGAGGACGATGCTGGATCAGTGGAACGTTTGTGTGGCAACAAACAGCACGGGGTCTTTCCTGCCCTAAAATCGACTCTGTTCAGTTGACTCCACTCATAAATCGTCGCCAAATTGCAGTTGATTGAGTCAGTCGGGGTAGTTTAAAAATTAGAAAAATTTAAAACGAAATTATCGCAATCTCACTTATTTTTACATGTTTTTTTTCGAAAGTCGACGAATTTTCTTCAAATATCACTGGTTGTATTTGAGAAAAGAAAATTACTAAAAAAAATGTTGGTAAACGATTTTGTGAAAACTGTATTTCTTTAGGCTGTTTGAAGATGAAGAATCGCTCTGTTTTTTTTTCTTACAATGATTGTCTTGGCATATTATAATTATGGACACAAGTCGGGGATGGTGACCCGATCTCGATTGATAGTTCATCCATAATGAAAGCAATGGTTCTCGGACACTGTGCCATTGGTTTGAACGAAACCTTGATGACTTGTAAGTTTGTATGGGGGCATTAAAGAAAGAACCGAAGGCTAAGTAGAGAATAAAGACTAAAGTAGTTGTATTAGACTACTCCATTCAAAGAGTCCTTTCGTCCGTTTCTCGGGTGGTTTTTTTTTGCTATTCCTCTCCTTTTCATTTTTAAGTACTTTGTTTGGCAAACGACAAAAAAACGAAAGCTAATACAAATACACAATCCAAAGGTTTGTTGCAATACCACAAAAAAGCAAACAAAATGCATTTATTCATACCAAAAAAAAGGAACAAAACACAAATAAAATACTGCAAAAAAACCAACATATTTTCTAACTAGATTTTTTTGTGTGGGACTTTTTACCTCGAGATGACTTGAAAGTACATGCTGACAGTTTTTGAACTGGATGTTTCCCCCCACCCACCTCTTTTAAGCTAACTTTGCCTGATTGCAGGTGCCTTTACCCTGGATTTTTCTGTTCTTCTTCTGTTGCTTGTGGTTGGGCTGGGTTCTTTCGGAGCGGAAACTGACTTCCGTTGCAATCCATGACCATTTTTATATGGTGGCAATTTTAATAAAAGGTGTTGTCCACATAGTTTTTCCTTTTGGTTTTGTGTGTGTGTGTGTGTCAATTGTTTTAGAAAATTGCTAAAATTAAATAAACTTTTATAATTACGCGGGGAGAAAGAAAGAAAGAGAGAGAGAAAAAACGTCAACCAAAAAGTGCCACTTAATGAATTCGTTCGTGTTTTCCACACCCAAAAAAAAGCCCGACGAAACAAGAAACATTCCACCGTCGAAAATAAAGGACAACAGTTCGTTGAAAGCTTAACTTCCGTTAAAATTGTTTTGAATATGAAACTGCAACGACAACGACGACAACAGAAAAAACCGCACAAAAATTAAAAACTTTTGCTTTTCAAAAGGATTGTTTTTCAGTGCGGTGGAATTTGACGTGACTTTGTCGGGAAAGAAATGTTAAGTACTAGTATTTTATTACGTAAAGTATGCAATTGTTTTTGGGAGCACAAAAACATCAAAACTATGAGACAGGGGGAGATTTTTGTTAAAAGTAGTTTTGGTTTTGTTAAATACTGGAAAATAACTAAAATTAAAAACAAATAAAACTTGCTCTTGTGCGAGCCGCACAACGAACCATTTAGAATTTTTCGGGCCAACCAAGGTGAAGCATATTTTTTTTAAGGTGCTTTTCTTTTACTTTGCGGTTAAATTTGTCGACATGTTTGGAAGTATGATTTTCATACACGAGTATCTTTTGTTCAGTTTTAGTACAACGAAATTACACATTTGTTTAGCGGAGATTTTTGGATGCAGTTTGTTCTCCAGCAAAACAGAATTGCGCAGTTTGGCATTAAAATGTCTATGAAAATTCTGTTGTTTCTGTTTATAAAAACTTTAAGCTGATAATTCAAAAACTTCTAAAGTTGGCAGAAACTAGAGAACTGAATGTGAACCAATTTCAATATCATAATCTTTATATGACATTGGGTTATTCACGTGCTCTTCTTGAAAACTTGAATATGACTTTAGCAATTAATCCATTATCACTGTATGAACCTGGGTTTGACACTATATTAGTTTACACCATGAGTTTTTTATCTGAGATACTATAAAGTATACAGGGTGCGACATAGTTTATATGGAGAGATAGAAATTGAATAACTTAAAAAAACAACCGAATTAATTTCGTCCTTTAAATTTTTTTCAAAATCAGAACATTAAATAATTTCCTTTAATGACTGAGACGGAATGTGTCATTTTATCTGCATTTCCATCAGTTTTCCAGCATCTCGGGCCGAATGTTTGCCTTGAGCACGTGTTGCTTTTCAATTAACTCAATAAAAAAAGTCAAATTTCTGTATTTCACATCAAACGCTACTTTGAATTTTCATTGCAGAAACTGCATTGTTTGTATTGAAGTGTGGCAAGGAAACCGCGTTTCATGCATTTTCCGAAGATATCCACCGATACCGATTTTCATCGACTGTTTCGCCAGCTCTGAAGATGGTTTTTCTGCAAAATCCATTTGTTCGTCCAATGTTGTTTGATGGACATCGTGTAGATTTTCCGTTCTCAAAATTATTCTTTAAAACAACTGATGCAAATTCCATTTCGGTTAACGATAGGGGCAACAAAGACACCGAGTCCACGCCACAGTCTATCTTTTGCTCACCAATTTCGGAAATTGTCTTATCAGCGGTCTTGGCGATCTCAATTGACCGAAATGGAGTTTCGATTAGAACCCTTTAGATATTTTTTGTATAGAGTCAACGTTTTGCGAAATATCAATTAACGCCGTTTAGGAGAACTTTAAGCAAGCCATTTGTGAGATATAGCCAGATATCACCAATGTTTTGGAAAATCGTGTCGTCAGTATAAACTACTGCGAAGACAGAGTTTTTCTATCTTGTCAGATTTTTCACTGTCGCCAAAATCGGTACTTAAATTCCATAAAAATCGCAAAAAAAAATCGAATACCAGAAAACTATTATGTTGGGGAATAATGCTAGATTTTATTATGTAAATAGCAGCAAAAATGTTTAACTCTTCCTAAGGAGTAATTCGTAAATTACTGTACTTTGTATGTGACTTTATACAAACATCTATTTGTTTTCTTGTTTTGATTAAGATACATTGTGTTGGTGTTAAATCTTTTCAACGCCATATGCATTGATGTAAACCCAGATTTGACTATAAATTGACTGTGAATAATTTATAGGTGTGAGAAAAATCTGTGCTGAACATTTCTATAAAATTTATGGAAACGGTTGGAAAAAAGTCTTCTAAAATTAAAAATGACTTGATCAGATTCATTCAAAAAGAATGGGAAAAAATACTTGATTAAAATAATTCTGTGGATTCTGCAAGCAGTAGTTGATGCTCGATATGGAGACACCCAGTATTGGTACTGAAAATCCTATTTCAGCTAATAAATGGGTTATTCATTTTGCCTTTTAAAAGTAAACGTAAATAAAACACATAAAAAATCTTTTTTTCATGACTGACGAATGTTGGTTCTTAAGTGCTCAAAAGTTAAAGGTTTATCTGCATAAACACGATCTTTCGCGTAGCCCCACAAAAAAAAGTCTAATGGTATCAAATCGCAAGATCTTGGTGGCCAGTTGATGTCGCCACGACGAGAAATTACGCGTCCAGAAAATGTCTCTTGCAATAAAGCCATATTCGCTCGAGTTGTGTGGCATGTGGCACCGTCTTGTTCAAACCACATATTCTCCAAGTCGTGTTCTTCAATAGCAGGCCAAAAAAATTCGGTTATCTTACGACCATAACGCTCCGTATTGACGGTAATAGTCGTTCCCTCGTCGTTTTCGAAGAAGTAAGGTCCAATCACGCTTTCGGACTAAAGAGCGCTCCAAAAAGTGACTTTTTGTGGATGTAATGGCCTCTCTTCAATTACTTGAGGATTCTCAGAACACCAAATATGACAATTTTGTTTATTAACATACCCACCGAGTGAGAAATGTGCTTCATTATCATAAACCATAATCTCCTCTTAAATCACGTTATGTGGCTGGGCCAGAAACACCATTTCTGTAGTAGGTTTTAATAATTTTTAAGCTTTGTGTGATAGTTGGGCTTCCATTTTCGTTAATGTCAGACATCCAACTGAAAAGAAAAGAAATTGGTTTAACAACTTAGTTTGACAGATGTCGAATGCCAGCTCTATACTTTTGAAACAACGAAATAGATAACCCTATTTAATCAGTATATTCCAAATTTTCTACACATTTTTTTGACACAATGTAACATAAGTGTTTCTTAATTTCATTCGATTCTTTTTCTTCGCCTTTTAGTTAATTTTTTTAAAATATATTTCAGTTCTAGGGATATGTATCAATCGAAACTATGCAAACAATTTAACAAATATATTGTATTTGGATTTGAAGTAATTGCAAATTTTTCAATATTTGGGGTATTTTTCATTTTCCAAACATTTTCTTCACAAACTGTACATCCGTTTTCTGTCCGACTTCTTTTCGAAAGACGTGTGAAAGGGTTGACGTGAATGAAACCTGAACTTTTATTTTCTTAAATTCATGCAGATGTCTAAAAGAAATAGGTTAAAAATATCTAATACTTTTTGCCGAAATGTCGTAGCGTATTCTGTAAGAATGTTTTTTAATATTTGCAAATACATTACTATCCTACTCGTAATGTTATTTCAATTTACTTAGTCCAAACAGCAGCTAAAAAATGTGTGGTCTTACCGGGTTTCAAACCTGCGTTTACTGACTCTAACTGCCACACCATGATTGTTCACAACATAAACAATATAAACAGAAAGATCCCTAACCTTATATTTGATAGGTTTTTCTATCAGAAATCTTACAGAATTCGTACATAAGTGTCTGCACAAGCAGAATGAAAAAAATACCTCAGACTTTACGTTACGAAATCTCACAGACTTCCTGCAGAAATTTCTGCATACACATAATTTAAAATTTAATTAAATTTAGATAAAAAATTGTTGAGAAATCTTGCCGACATGTTTGCACAATCTATTCATTCAATTCCTAGACAGTTTGTAGCGAATTTTTAAAAAATATGTTAGTTTACAAATGATTTCTGTAGTTGGTTATACGTAGCATTGTTATCAGAGAATATGTCATTTCTATGAAAGAATCGAAGGGAAACACCACTAGTCAATGATGCATTTATTTGGTTCTATCAAAAATAACAGAAATGCAAAAAAAAAAATAAAAAATCCCAAAATGAAAAATGAAAAATTCCCAACACGAAAACTTCTACAAAAGCCAGAAAAATCCCCCAAATAATTTATGAAAAATTCTCCAAATTTTCATTTGGCCCTACGATAAACGCGGAGGCGCGGGTCCATCACGCCACAGCCGTAGTCTCAAAGTTAGGTGGCACGATTTACATTATTTTTTCCAGTCTCGTATACATATTGCCCGGCTATCTTTAAAGCTCATTCAATAAATACAAAAATTAAGTATTATAAAAAGAAGAAGAATCCTTCTCTGCTGATAAACCATCTTGTTTAAAAGTTTAGAAGCAATTAAATCTGATCTCTGTGCCAGTCAGAGCAACAATACTTCGAATATGCATGTGACTTTGTAAAATGAAATGGTAATGCCTGTCGGTCTAACAAAAACCTACTGCGAACTAGGTTCGCAAATCTCTCCCGGCGGCTGCTATTTACTGAACATAAACGTAGGAAAAAAAAACTCCTCCATTGTTGGCAAAACTTGAGTTCTGCAACATGCCGAAATTATAAACTTTACTCGAAAAGAAATTATTTCATATTCAAATTATGTTCGAATACTCTTTTGTTACTCTAACTACATTGTAGATCTGATAGACAAAACTTTGGGTGAGATTTCTTTTTGTGTGTGCATTTTTCAAACGAAAAACTTAGCGACATTTGGCAGCAATGAACAAAAAAAAAGTCTCAAATAGACTGACTGACATTTACTTCAGTCAAATAAAACAATAACGAGTACAACGAAAGCAACAAAACACCATGGACGCCTCTTTGTTCGATGGCCAAAGACAGACAACTCACAAACTATTGGACTGACAGTCTGTGACACTCTCCAGTTTAAGGGGACAACAAAGGCAGCGACAGTTTCAACGGCAGCCCAGCAGAAACGTTGCTCCAAAACAGAACTTGACTTGTGAGTCCTACGAAATAGTCCTTCATAAACTGTTTTTTTTTTACAACAGATGTTTGTGTGTGTATGTTTAAATGCCAGTTTGGGTATCTACAGTAGCCTATCCCAACAATTATGGTGACACATGGTAATTAATGAAATTGATGGCGAAGTTGGTGGATATTTTGGAAGATAAAGGCGACTTCTGCGTAAGCCTAAAAACTGACGAGGAGAAGAAGTCCATAAAAAACTGTTTCCGTACTTGCTCTGCCCGGATGAAGTAGTGACAAGCAACATTGGGTTCTTATTAGAGTTGAGCGATTTTTAAGGAACGCGACTAAATTTTGGTTTTCCAAGTACATATTACATATTCCAGAAGTCTTGAAAAACTGCCACATTTATCTTGTTTTCATCTTCTTTAAGTGTGAAGTCATTGTGTACGGTGTCTGGGTCGGCGTTTTGGAAATATCGCTCATCTCTAGTACGATCAACGAGAGACTAGAGTTACATTTGTTGCTAGTTTCCGTGGCATCACTTTGGACTACACCGTCTAAGAGAGTCTGACCCCCCAAGCTATTCGTATTTGGGTCTCATGTCCCACACAACTCCCTTCTTCACATCTAGGTGGCGCTACTAAGAACTACTCCTTTACCCTCACGCACCAGATGCCAGAATATAAATAACTTATTCTACTTACTTATTCTTTAAAATAGCCTGTGTCCGAAAATTCTTAACCGTTAACCAGTGAAATCAAACCCTTTAACCAGTAGCAATGGACGTCTGTGGTCAATCGGTTAATAATCTTCTTAGGTGTTTACATCCTTATCATATTCATCGTTTCACTGACTTCACGCACGAACTGTAAATATTAAGTTTAGTGTGATTAGAGTTTGCTGGTGATCTCCACCCTGTTGGTCGTATGCATGCCGAGCTCTCATCTATGGTTGAAGACATCATCAGAAGACCCTCCAGTCGAGTTTGCATTTCTTTATAACTCATAAATAAACTCTATTATTTTCCTCGGTACTCCTTTTTTGTGCTTTCCAAATGGCAACTAGTCAGGGCAAGTGTATCGAAAGCTATTTCGAAGTCGCAGAAGATCAGATATTGTGGGGATCTCCATTGTACTGTTTGTTCAAATATTATGCGGCTCTTTATGTGATCTGAATCCTGCCTGTGAGCAACAAATCTCTTTGTCGAGAAAGTCAATAAGTCTCCTGTTGATATTGTTAGCGATGACTTTATTTGTCATGTTCATAGACGTAACTAGATAATTTTCCTGGGGTCAGGGGTTCTGGTTTCTGTAGCCCCCGTTGCATTATACTTCTTTCGTAACCGGGTACAGGGTTTTTAATTTCCCGACGTTTTTCGTCGTCTTTCCGGGACCCGATTTTCTTTAGAAAATGTAATGAAAAATGTTTCCAAAAAAAATTGTAAAATGTTATTTTTTGTTAACCAAAATTTAAACTGAATTAAAACTGTTTATGAGCATTTATATTTCATCCAGAATGGTATACCCATCAAGATCTAAAAAGTGTAAATCTTTTTCAGTTTTTTTTTTCTTCAAGTTTTTGGAGACTTATTTAAGCTGCTGTACAACAGATTTCAAGTATTGTCTATTACTTTACATCCACAGCCTACACAATTTGTTGACAAACGTCTGTTTTATAAATACTGATGTACATAGATACAAATGTGTGTGTGTTTGTGTGTAGATGTGTTTTTAGCCTTTGGCCATAAAAAAGATGTGCTAAACAAACAACAGCTGGCTCAAGCTGTCTACCAGCTTCAGCATAGCCAGCGCATCACCACACAGGACTTGTTATGAAGTAAGTGTTACTGCCACACTTACACATACAGAGATACAAATATGTACTCATTCACATACACATAGCCCAAGTTAGGGCTACAAATTGTTGTTGCATACTCTAAGGCGTTAAAACTTGATATTTTCGTTTTATGAATTTTTCAGTTTAAACATTTGTGCTCTGTTAATTTTTTATGTGCCAAACAACAAAAATGTTGATGTTTGTCCGTAATTTCATGTTCTTCGGCGTCATCATCATCATCAGATCTCTCAACCGACACCAGAGAAGCACCCGACGACCAGTCAAGAATGTGCAAAAAAAAAAAAGTTCATTTTATAAGTGAATATAAATCGAAAGAGTTTTGTCAAGATGTAAGTTTAAAGATAACTACAAATGCAAATGACAACAGTTTAGTAATGCGGGGCAAGATAACAGCCGTCATGTTATAGTCCCCCAGCCCACGTTACGTGGCAGACAAGACGACAGGCAACCAGACGAGTCACACACAATGTTGATGGTGGTCGCTTCCATTTGAGTACAGAGCAGCACTGATGTGATGGTTGGCAGGATATTTTTTTGTTCCAAAGTCATTGTTTTCTCTTCAAGTGTAGTCTTTGCTCTTGGTAGAGAGAGAGAGAGAGAGAAACAAACAAAAAAACACCTACGAAATGCCAACGAAACCAGTATTGACTCCTGGTCATTGTTCAACAATGTTTGTCCTGGAATCAAAGGGAGGCCGGACTGATATTTAGCAGAAAATTTTACTATTCTTTGAAGTTCTATTTCAAACTGAAATAATAAATAACCTATACACACAAAAACTTAGGAAATATTCAATAAACTGTTTCCTGTACGGTGTCGTTCAGTTACCTTTAAAAAATAATATATCCCCGATTATATATCGGCCGAGCTGTCAAGGCCGGATGTTATATGACAGGGAGAAACCATGGCTGATGATTGCAACCTCAGTGTTCTGTGTCCTGTTCAGAAAAAGGGAGACCACACGGTTTGAGAAGGACTAAAGCCACATGTTGACAAAATATTTGTTCATACCAGTGTGACTTTAGACCTGGCAAATCAACAACTGACCAGATCTCCGCGTCAAATCCTGGAAATGTCCCGCCAAAAAAATTCACACATATAATTTTTTGACAAATACCATTCTTGACTGTCTAAGATAAAAGATAATTCGATAAAATGTGTTCAAAACCTTGTGTGGCATTCGTAAACTAAGTCAGTGCTTGATAACTCTGACTAATACGACGATCTGCTGACAAAATTGGGAAGGACCTCTCCGATCATCACATCGCAGAATATGCTCTGACGAAATTTGGTATTTTCGGGCGAAACAGACGTGCTCCTTTTGTAAGCAAAGTTAGGGAATCGGCGATGGTAGGACTGGTGGTCAAAGACGATAAACCACAGCTAATGTTTGCAATATGCAAGTGTATTTCATGCTAGCCGTGACATTCGCAACTACTCACTCTTCCCTCCCTCCAATAGACCCTCATTTCCTATGGCTAACTATTTAAAAAAATATATATCCCCGATGAAAATTCAGGCCAATTTGTTTCAAATCATTTCAAATCAGCAGATGCCTAACAATGTCCACACCAGCCAACATTGAGAACATCGCTAAATAGTCATTTTCAAAAAAGTCTAGGAAACAAGGGCATTCAAAGGGGGCATCGCCTGAATGTAGTAAAAAAATTTAATAAAAAAAATTTATATAAAAAGTATTTTTGATTTATTTTTTAATTTAAAAAATTATGTTTGTACCAGTGAATTCAGATTTAGTTTTTAATGTCAATTCGTCTTCTAATTTTCAATTACAAGTTTATATCTCTATTTTTCAGAAAATGAACATCAAATTGAATATTCTCTAACTCTGATCCAATTTTTTACAAATTCTGTCAATTTTTCTTCAAAATATTTGTCTTTCAAGTGCCCTGTAGGCGATTTGGTAGCGTGCTTTCCTATCAGCGTGGGGCTCTATGAAAGAAGTCCGAAATGGAAAATGAGGAAAATTGGAGAGTTTTGAACAAAACAAAATTTGGGGAAATTTTTCGTTTTTTGGGGATATTTTAATAACAGATGTCAATCAGAAGTCAATCAACAACCAATGAAGTCAATGGCCACCAGGCAGTCCACAGCGGGCTGGATGATTTTCGGCGATACTGCCGTTACATTGGACACCATTCGTGGCACAGTCTGTAGCGACTTTAATTTTACAAAAATTTTGTTATTTACAATTAGTTCCTGAAATACAAATTCGATAGGTTAGTTTCCTAAGGCCTGTGTATTTGTTTCTTCTATACACTGGGACCCTCCTCATTTTTTTCAATGCCATGTCCCAGCCCTAAATTTCATTTCCATTTTCTTAATTTTAGGGTCATTTGTAGAGAAAATAGCAGAGAAAGCTTTCGTTTTATTTATGGTTTACGTTATTTTTGTTTGCAATTTGTTGGTACTGTGCACAGGTGTCATTGGTAGGCCATTACTGCCTAGGAACATTCAAACGAATGGACAAGGTCGTGCCCAACATGTAGAGTTCCTAATTTTGCATTTTCTTCGATGACTTCAAAATAAACCCCGAATATTAAATTTTTAGCTCAATTTCATGACGCTTAGAGTTTTGTCCAGTATTTTTCTCAAACAAATTCCCCATAATTTGTAGTGACTATTCTGCCATTGCTGTCCTTTGGTGGTTTGATAAAATTGAATTTCTGCGTATAGAGTTTGCAGTCTTTTTTCCATGTCTACAGGTCTGCAGTCTGTTCGGCCACTGTAATAAGATTAACAGTAAATTCATGTTTGAGTCGTTGGCGGGGGGATTGAAGTGTTGTTGTTTTATTAAACGTCTTCCCTCAAGTAGGTGTTGGCCATATTTTAGCCTGGCATTTCAATGTCATTCCATTCGTGCATTATTGGAAGTGTTATTCTTTCGTTGAAGGCTGAGTGTTTATACACCATCGTAGGTTGTGAAAATCTAAAATAAAGGAATGTTGTTCTTCATCAAGGAGCGACATAGCTCCATCCTTGCGAAATCGTTCATTTCAGGGCATACCAACAACATCGACGTCGGCACAGAGACAATGTTCATGACCTGCCTGGTGTGGTTGCTGGCTTTGCTGAAAATAAGCCTCGCTTCCATTCTATTCTGCAAGTAAGTATGCTGGAGTATGTAGCAGCATGAGTGCTTGAGTCTGCTCTGATGGAGTCTGTGTAAGTGGCAAGTGCCTTGTGTTGTCGCATGTTCTATGTCTAAAGTTGGGTGTGTCATGTCAAAAGTGGTTGCATTAACTTAAATCTGATGTCAATCAAAAATTTAAAATGCAAAGTACACAAAAGACGCACATACACAGACTAACACACACACATACACATATACAAAGTCTTGACAATATGGCAAAGTAACTTCCTCTCCTTATCCGTCACCATCCATACCCAGCATCCATACTTCGCATTGAGCCTCTTTCTATTTTGTATCAAAAGAGTTTCACTCTGTTTTTTTTTGGGCCCAGAAAAAAAAGAACATTAAAATTATTTTATTTACCCCTCCGTACTTTTTGGTGCGACGATGTCGTGTGTGTTGCTGTTTTTGTTCCGTTCCATTCTGTGCTCTCTCAACAGGATGTTGAAAATTCATTTAAATAACACCAAAAAAAAAAGATGGTGAAATGTGTTTAAAACAGAATGTGTACACAGGGGCGGAAGGACGGTATGTGAACGGCTGGCATTTATACAGTCAATGCAGAAAGGTTTCCATCCGGTGTGTGCTGTAACGAATATTCAGAATATACGAAGATATTTTAAGACACCCAATAAATTCATGTGTACCCTTTTCCACATTTCCTGGCATTAACCAATACAGCCGGCACTCTCAAAACAAGAAGGCTGTTTCGTGAATTTTTAAAAATATTATGTGCTTGTGGACGCTGATTTTTTGAATTTCTCAGCACTTTCGCCAATGAACGAGAATATCATGATTTTGTCATGAAATCAATTCAGTTCTACCGATCGACGGTGTTGTGGTTGGTGATGGTAACGAAGCATAGCGAGGGCAAGTTTGAGAAAAAAAATCGCCCATGTCCTGACAATCGTGCGATTGTAAAATCTCATTAGATTTGCGAATCGCTAATAAATTGTCGTCCTTTCATACACTTTACACGTTTTACGCCTTTACCAAATTTTAGAGAAAGAAGAAGAACGTTTGCACTAGAAGACCTAATGAAAACATTAAACAATGTTTAAATACAAGTTTTCAATAAAAAATTATTTAGAAAAAACATTTTTTTTGTGAACTTATGGGGAGAAATTTTATTAAATATTGTGCGATTGCGATCTCTGTGATACCATTTTTCCGATTTCAAATCAAAACCGCAAATTTTAACAAAATGTGATTGTCAGGAGGTGGGCGGATGAGAACGGCGGCCATTATGATAACTGGTGGCCGCAGTTAACTGGTGGGCAGTTAGGTGGCCTTAGGAGGACTACTGGCAAGACAAGTGGTTACGCACACCGTGATGCCACTTGGGAATAGGGAGATGCATCCGCCTCCAAACAGGTCCAAATAGCTTAAAGGAGTTGATTGTGGAATTTTCTTGGATCAGTTGAATTTGAAACTGTTCCTCAAACTGCCCGAAAAACTCTGACCTATTATAGACGAGGCGAGGACGATGACCGCGATTAATTGCCAATATTTTATCACATTGCGGTCATCGCTGGTAACTGGCCTCAAGGCTTCTGTAGAAGTCGCAACGATAAAGCGGAAGAGGAGACTACATAACACATTCTCCGTCTTTCTTCTGATTTTGTGGACCTAATACCGAAGATGCCAGGTTTACAAATTGCAGTAGCCAAAAACTGTCTCTCCAAAGATTATGTGATTTGACAACATTAGACTTTTTTGTGGGGCTACGAAAGGCCGTGTTCATGCCGATAAATCTTTAACTCTTGAGCACTTAAGAACCAACATTCGTCAAGTTATTTCTGAGATACCGCCCAAAAGTAAATGTGCCAAAAAGTGGTTCAAAATTACTTCAAAAGAATCAATGCTTGCAATACTTCGCGTTGTGGTCATTTAAATGATGTAGTGTTTCACACATAATGTTAACGTTCAAACTTTATAATAAAAAGGAAATATCATGACGGGTCTGAGCCAGATTCCCATTTTCATCCCGAAGTTATGCCAGCAGAATGGGCAGAGATTGTTGCTTTACGATTTGGTAGCATTTTCTAGCGTCATTTGTATTCCCATAAACCTTCGTCCGCTTTTGACATGGAGTTGTGTTCTTCGGCCGCTAAAAAGCCTGAGAAATTTTAACTCCAAATCGTAAGCTCTCTCTACGAATCCGTCTCCAGATTCCCACTTTCATCTCCACATGAAGTTATGCCTCTAGGGATGTCTCAGTAATGAGGTTTTACAGGTTGGCAGAATTTTCTGATCTGATCAATCTCTTCAGACTGCCCTCATTCTGTTTCGCTTTTTTCTTCAGAATGGACAATTTACTTTCCTCCAGAACTTTCGGTATCGCTATAACACAATTTCTAAGCTTCAGTGGCGGCTGAAATCGCAGATCTAATTCCGTTAGTGTGGTCGCGGAGTCGGAACTTTTCCACGGTCGGGCCGAATGTTGTCTCCTTGCCTCGTTTCCCATTAAAATTTCCATGTCAAGGATTCAACAATGAAAAAATCCCCTTCATTGACATCAAGGTGTCCTCCACTGAGCACCTTTTCATAGAGAACGTCTGTTAGAAGGCCTCTTTCAAGGTGGCCTCTTTGAAGATGGCCTACAGAATACCGCCTTTGGGGGACTGTATTGTACACCAGTGTTGCCTTTTGTTCTATTTTGACTAAGGGAACAGAAGGATACACACACACACACAAAACAACGTTTTAAAAATGCAAGTTTATCTTTGCTCATATTGTGGAAGTAGAAGTATTGTACAACGCCATAAGTAAACGCCTTCACAATGTTTCTAACTAAAATTGCATTAGTTTCCTTTTTTCGTTGGTGTTCCTTTTGTCCGGTCTCCTACTTTTTCTGCTGCTGCTCCCGATGCCGTTGATATGTAACACTGTTTGGTATGGCACGGAAAAAGCGAATAGTTTTTTTTTTGTTGTTTGCGTTTTTCGTTGGAAGAAAACGAGTGAGAAAAGGAAAAACTATTAAGAAAACTGCTGACCTATGCGTGTTCGGAAATCCACAAATAGCTCCATCACTTTGTACTTGTACACTTGCTTTCTTTGTGTTCCATTTGTGGCTCATATATATATACACACATATATATATATCCACTCGTACGCTCGCATGACAGCAGGGAAGGACTAACCTAATATGATGGATCATTTTAGGGCTGGCAAAATCTTGGAACTTTTGAAAATGGTGACTTCGATCTGGAAAAAAACCCAAAGATGTGGTAAAAATCGCTGACGTCAAGAACATGCTGTGTGGTCTAGGGCGACGAGAGCTATATTTGGAGCGATACCGAGAGTTGGGAGGGAGAAACATCGTCTATTCCGACAAAAGAAAGGGAAATGGCAAGGCGCCAATGTAAGCTGATTGAGGTCTATGGAAATAGATATGACGCCAGTCAATTCTACCAACGAGTAAAACACTAGCCAACAGACTTTACTGCTGACATAATTTCGTATAGAGATGAAAACGGGGCATGTCGAGTATGCTGAGGATTTGGATGTTTGTTAACGACCAAAGTACCATGTGAAGAAAGCAACATGCCACCAATCATATTCGAAGTGTCGAAAGAAACATTCAAGTGTTTAGGCTTTTTAAAGCGGTACAAAAAATACTTCACCTCATCTGATCTCGTAAATAATCGGCGGAGATGGGTCTGATGGTGAATGAAATGCTTGCCACTGCTGATGAATTTCATGTAAAAATCGAGATGCATTGAACCCGACCCCCTCAGATATCGGTGAAATTTTGTTCATAGCTAAATTTGATCAATACAAACAAACTCTCATTTTTAGAAATGACTGTTTTGGGATTTTTTAGGCGTGGCACAGTGGGAAAGTTTTGGAAAAAACGCGAAAATGGTCGAAAAGAGCTCCATTTAGACTACAATAACTCAGAATGGGCTGAACCGATTTGCATGATCTTGGTACCATTAAAAAGATATTTAAAATGTATGTAAAGATATGTAAAAAATTTTATAAAAAAAAAAGAATTTGAACTAACGAAAAAACCAAAAAGATCAAGGGTTTTTTTACAGTGTATTATTTTTTTAGAAAGTTTTATCCTTCACCTATAGCATATCCAAAAAGTAAAATGGGTTCTTTTTTAGTTTTTTTTATATAATTTTTTAAGTAGTGTCACTTCTAGTCATTGCCCTTATATTTTATAACAAAAAAAATGTTTTATATTTTATATTTTTTATTTTTTGTATATTTTATATTTTATATTTACAGGTAAAATAAGTAAACATTGTCCCAGGAAAATTATGAATATGTTTCAACCCCAAAAAGTTTTTGCTTGCCTTAAAAATTGCTATATAAATGCACCTGATGAACGTACCGAAATTCATAATTATAAACAGTTTTTAACGTTTCATAAAGCCTTTTAAAATATCTTTTTAATGGTACCAATATCATGCAAATCGGTTCAGCCCATTCTGAGTTATTGTAGTCTAAATGAAGCTCTTTTCGACCATTTTCGCGTTTTTTCCAAAACTTTCTCACTGTGCCACGCCTGAAAAATCCCAAAACAGTCATTTCTAAAAATGAGAGTTTGTTTGTATTGATCAAATTTAGCTATGAACAAAATTTCATCGATATCTGAGGGGGTCGGGTTCAAAATTTCAGTTTTATCTCGATTTTTAAATGAAATTCATCTGCTAGGAAAATTATGATTCAGTAGGCGAATAAAAGCCGGCATATCGAGGTAGTGGAAGAATTTATATAACTCGGCTGCGCCATCAATAGAAATAGTAATGTCAGCACCGAAACATAGCGAAGGATCAAAGGAGCAGACAGTGTTACCGTTGTGCGACTAAAGGTGCAATTTGAAATTTTTTGGACGGCCTGCGACTTTATGTGCGACCTTTTTTTTTTTACCAAAAACTATGTGTCGGGGATAAACTTTATAAACTTTTTATATTTAAGAAAAACTAAATACATTTTTATGTGCATTCAAAAAATTTAGAAACATTGGTAAAATTTATTTAGCAAAGTTCGATTTTTTTTTAAATTGTTTCAGTTATAAGTATGGTTTTTAACCCGACAATTCCCTAGACGTATTTCCCGATTTTTTACTTCCCGATTGGAGTTTACAAAAATGAAACTATGTACCGGGAAATTACACGATTTTGTAGTTGATCTTATTACATTTAAATTGTACAGGATTTTTTTTCAATAGCAATTGTTTAGTTAGTTTAACTAAAGTTTTATTATTTTATGTTTTTAAAATGAATTTTTAATAATGTCAATGCGTTGTTGAAGCGTGTATCGTTGCATTTTTCGTAATGGCGAAGTTCCTACTTGTCAAATGTTAAAGAATAAAAGCTTCATAAGTGAACGCTGCCGAAATACCGGATGATTCAAAATAACACCTCTTGTTGGAGAACCCTGTATAATAATAACGGTAAAGAAAGTTTTTTAAATATATGTATGTATATGTATGTATTAACCTTTAACTGTGGAAGTGGTGGTAAATTGTACACATTTCTAGGTCACATACTATGTCGATTCAGTTAAAGGTTAAATTGCATCATTGAAACATGTTTGAAATATTTCTCATAACAAGCAATATTTCGTAGTATACGTACGTTTGACGTTAATGAACTCTTTGGAAATTCATATTAATTACAAAAGTGATGAAAATACTTTTAAATAAATGTACTTCCTTTAAAATGTTAATTAAGTACATAAATACAAAGACAAAACAGTTGTCTTTAAGTTGTCTTAATATTGGAGTCGTTATAAAATCAGTTTTACACCATTATTCAATTCTCATTTTAAGACAAATGTTAAATATTGACATATGGAACACAACTACTAAAGAATAAGCTCTCATTGCTGATAGAAATTCATTTTATTGCGCCTTCAATCTTGACAATTTGTAACGTTTTAGGAAAACAGGCAGTAAAACAAAAATAATTGGCTTACTCGTTTTTCTCTGTAAGATTTTTTTTTTTATTAAAAACTTCCCATTAACCTTATTACATGTGGCCCTCCACTGTCAAATGTTTGGTTAGACCTTCCCGGTGTATTAAGTCCGTGTAGCGCTGTATGATTTCTAAGTAGCCTTTAGGTGCTGTCTACTACGTGTAACTGTATATAATACGCCCAAAGGTTAAGTATTCGTAAGAAGAAAAAAATATGTGTAGTATATGTAAAAAATGAACAGGAAAGTTTTTAAAACGAAATATTCTTGTTAAATGCAATAGAATAAGAAAAGGGACTTTAGCGCTAAAATGCTTTACATCCACACAAACACACACATACATGTATGTATACAATACGTTGTGTTAATGTGTCCAAAGTTCTGAGCCGGATATGGCCAAAGGCGGCAATGAGTGTAGAGTATAGAGATAAACTGTCCAATAAATTCCTGGAATTATTGTGTTAATAAAATCGTTAGAGATCTGCGGATGTACGTTAAACTTGACATTGTCACGAGCTTACTTTTAACAGTTATACGTTAACTCTTGAAATAAGAAGACATTTTTGGCAGAATTTTCTAAACGGGTATTACTTGAAGGTTGTTAGTGGCGATATTCATAATACAAATTATTGTTTTGGGTCGTATTCTACCGACTCTGCCGAAGAATATGTCGAATAAGTCTCACAGTTCAAATAAAGTTTTACCGTATATATGATTTATATTATTTATGAATTGCTAAATTGCAAAAGGCGGCAAAAATAAAAATTGTTTCTCAAAATAATTTTTTTTGTCGATTTTGAAACTTTCATTTGGAAAAAATGTAAAATACTTGTGATGTTCTTAACCCTAGAACGGTAAACATTCGTTAAAATGGCGAACGTAACGAAATCAAATTTCATGTCACTTTTTAACCTCGAATACATAAAACTAAAAAAATTCAAAAACGAAGAGGAACTTCTAGATTATTTTAGAGAAAATTTAAAAAAATATAATTAATTATTGAGCTTGCACTCGAGTATAACACTCGTAATATAACGCAATAACAAAAACTCATGATCATAACAAAAACTAAACAACTTCAAACAACTTATTAATTTGTATTTATTAACAAAACTTCTATATATTTGGTTATATTTTGGATTTCGACTATGTTTACCGTTAAGGGGATTAATTTAGGTGTACCGTTATAGGGTTAAAGAACTATAACGTACTTACTCTACTCTTGTTGGTCGTGGTCTGTATTCGGTCTTGTGTTTGTCATCTTTCCCACTTAGACCTTCCACCTGGGTCTTCCTTCTATACACTTTCCGTCGCTGCAACTGTCCGACAATTTATATATCGGCCGTAGTTGCGAAGTTTTAAAACTGTTTTTGCAAATATTCTGCTAATCTTTCCCATCATCAGAATGTTTATAAAATAGTCTTTACCTTGTTGAAGACGCGTAGTAGAGTTGAATTGTAATTCCTATTTTTATCATAGTATTCTTTGACATTAGACAAGTAGAAACTACGCCATTACTAAAAATGGAACGATACACGCTTCAACAACGCATTACAATTATTAAAGTTCACTACAAAAACGGACTGCTATACAGAAATTGGAGGGAAAATTCGAGCGGTTGGGATACGTAAGTGATGTGAAGAATAAAGCCCGTGCACGTCGTCGCTCAAGAACAACTGAGAATATTGCTGCTGTAGCCCAAAGTGTTGAAGAAAATCCAGGTTTTTCCATTCCTCGTCGTTCTTCGGAATTGGGAATTCCACAAATGTCATTACAACGTATTTTGCATAAAGACTTGGGCCTTAAGACTTATAAAGTTCAGTTAAAACAAGAACTTAAGCCGGACGATCATCAACAACGTCGTGTCTTTGCTGGTTGGGTCCTTGAAATGCATGAAAATTATCCGGAATTCCATTGAAAAATCATTTTGACTGATGAGGCCCATTTCCACGACGGTTGCTACGCCAACAAGTAAAATTGTCTCATATGGGGCGAAGAAAACCCAAGAGTTATTGTTGAGCAGCTTCTCCATCCTCAACGTGTGACTGTTTGGTGCGGTTTATGGTCCGGAGGTTGGATCAACAGTTACGGTGGATCGATCGAGAGATGATTAATGATTTTTTATGGTCGGAAGTGGATAATATTGATCTGGACAACGTTTACTTTCAACAAGACGGCGCTACGTGCCACAAAAGCAACGAAACCATTGATCTTTTGGGGGAAATGCTTCCGGACCATGTTATCCCTCAAAGAGGTGATCACAATTGGCCACCGAGATCTTGTGATTTAACAACTGGCGACTTCCTTCTTTCTAGCCATGTGAAATATAAGGTCTACGCAAATAGCCCATCGTCGATTCAAGACCTCAAAGATAGAATTCGTGAGGCTATCGAGGACATAGGGCAGCCACTTTGCCGATTTGGTTATGGAAAATTTCATGAAAAGGATATGGTCCTGTAAGCGTGGTGGCCATTTGGCTGATGTTGTTTTTCATTATTAAAGGCATATCTTCCTCTTTATTACGAAATTAAAATCCGATCATTTATTTCTAAAAATTTCCTTTTTCTTTGAATACCAAAATAACACCTCTTGTTGGAAAACTCTGTATTATGTGATTATAAAAGACGTCTTTACAATCGACTAAAGTATATAGGTGTATACTTCCCACTGGTATTTTCCAGGATTTGATGGAGAGATAATTTGGTCGACAGTTGACTAAAAATTGCATAAAAGGGTAGTTTGTTTTTAAATTTTTTTGAAAACACTACAAATGAAAGGGAGTTGTGTATTTATTTGAATCGATAAATGAATTCCATCTCTTTACTTTAATTTCATGCAAATTAAATTAAAATTTTTTCACATATTTTCCAACATTTCGAAAGGTTTCTCACTAATGACACATGTAATATTGTTCTCCAAGGCAGCAATAGAGGTCCGTTGTCTCCAAAGACGAGAGACTTCACATGCTCAAGATTAATTGCTCAACAACCTGGCCTCCAGTTGGTTTATGGTATCGGGCGTTCTAAACATATGTCAGTCGAATCAAATTCGTCAATTTTGAACAGACCGACATGACTTAGAAAGTCCTGAATCGAATTTGGTTCAAGGACACCTGTGGTCTAAAGTACATTTTCATTTTGTGTTACTCTTGTGGGTCGTATCAAATGACATATGAGGTATTCAAAATGTGATCTTCTTCCAGCTTCTCAGAGGCCCATTCAGCGAAAAATAGTCGGCATTGTGGTAGGTCATTAAGGCTTAAGCTCCTTCCTGAAAAATCGTAAAATGTTTTTTTTTTTTGGGAAAACTTTCCTCTCTCGCCGCTTATTCAATTTCATGATTTACATCGACCGAAAAGGGGTTCCCCGCAGGGGTAATTCAATTATAAGATAAATTGAGTAATATTTTTCAACTGATTATTAAAAAATATCCCCAATACAATATCGCCGTTCAATCAAGCGCAAATCAACTCTAAACTCTCTCGCTCTGCTGCGACGGCATAAGGGGGCGAGCTTTCTTTGGGCGAATGAATAAGCAACATGAACATGAAAAATGTGTACAATGAACGAATGGCGTATAATTGCTAAAAACGAAAATTGCATTATGCGAAGGAGTTACCATCCGTTGCAACCTTACTTTTTATCCGTATGCTTGGTTTTTTTTTCTTTCTCGATAAACAGCAAAAGAGGGTATGAGAAATACAACACGAAAACTGGAAATCATGTGATATGGTATTAAGTTGAAATTTTTCATTATTACAAAGTATTTTGCAGATTTTGTTCTCGGTTGCTTTTTAGATTGCTACCACATACAAACCGACATACAGACGGACGTAAGATTGGCTCGGACGATTAATGGATATTGATTTGAGAAACTTTTAAAGGCTCTGAAATGGTGTGGAATCTAAAAAAAGGTCGATTGAAACTAAATTGTAACTCCCGTAGAAAAAAAGTTCGACTTACGGAGACTTTGAGTTAAAGAATTACTTATAAAAATGTTTAAGGGAATTTGTGAACTTCAAATGAAAAATGTCCACAAAAAAAAATGAAGAATTCACCAAACTAATAAAAAATCCGCCCAATATGAAAATTTCCTCAAAAATTCTGAAAAATACCCCAAACAATTTATGAAAAATTACCCAATGCAAAATCTCCCAAATTGTATGATAAATACCCCAAAGAATACAACGATAGAAAAAGTGTATTTTTTTAACAAAAAAAAAAAGAATCTCCCCAAATTTGTGTGTAAACCTGTCAAAAATACGAGAAACAACCCCAAACAAAAGTGTGGTCGTAACACCAACACATTATAGAAAACGCGCGCGGGCGCGATATATGATTCACATTTGTTTTGAAAATATCCCCAAAAAAAACCGAAAACTTCCCCAAATTCCCCATATGAAAAATGCCCCAAAACGAATGAAATATAACCTAAAAAATATTATAAAAAATATTATTAAAAATATTATTAAAAATAATATTATAAAAGAACCTTCGAATATTATGTACCCGTCTAATATACACATGTCTGTATGTTTATAAACATTAGTACGTTTCGTTGCAACTTAAATTCAAAATGCAGAATAGATTACGTTACGTTACGAAGGATTTGAGTTACGTCATTGGGTGTGCCTGCCTTCGGCGAGAATAATTACAACAGTTAAAAAGATTTAGCATAACATTTCCAATGATTTCACATTTAATCTTTGGAGAATTCGTTGGGCGGTGGGCGAAATTGCCACCAAATATCGCAACGGTTTGGAACAGTAACAATCCCTTATCGTGTGAGATTTATGTTCAAGTACAAAATGTTGAGTAATTGGAATACTCTGAGGAGAGCTAATTTCGCTTTTGGGAAGTTAACGTTTATCCCGTGATTGAAATGAGATTTTACCGCAAAGTAACGGTAGTGGTTTGTTTTTGCATTTTGTGCCTTTTTATATTGGGCTAATCAGGATCATTGTCTATCAATTTAGATGAGGTGTCGTAGACATTATTGCTGTAGTTTATACTTTTACTGATAAAATGAAAACAGAAATAATATTTTTTTTTTTTTTTGAAAAGTGACCGGAAAATAAATGGTTTTCCTGAAACAATACCACAATGCGAAATGGAAAATTCCCCGAAATTTTGGGGTAATTTTTGTAATGAAAAATCGATAGAAAATATGTCATTTCGAGACAATCCAAGAAAATAAAAAAAAAAAACAAATATGCCCCAATTCACTTGAATTTAAACAATGAAAACTGACCCCACAACAAAATATAGAGACGAATTAGAAACAATTTTTTAAAAAAAAAATAATTTTTTAAAGGCCCCGAAATTGAGCAATTTGAAAAATAAAAATCACCCCAGAATAAAAAAAAGAAAGTGAAAAAGACACCAAAATTTAAAAAATGTTGATAAAATTTAAAAAAAAAAATTTTAAAATTTAAAAAAAAAATGATAAAATTTAAAAAAAAAAAATGATAAAATTTAAAATAAAATTGATAAAATTTAAAATTTTTTGATAAAATTTAAAATTTTTTGACAAAAATTTAAAAAAAAAATTGATAAAATTTAAGAAAAAAATTGATAAAATTTAAAAAAAAAATTGATAAAATTTAAAAAAAATTGATATAATGTATAAAAAAATGGCCCATATAGAAAATAAAATTTAATAATTTTTATAAAAAACTGGTCCATTTTCGAATAGGAAAAATGTTCGCCAATTAAACTGGAAAAACAATTAAATTTTAATTTTCGCGTTGACACCGTCCTAATCACCCTAAAACGTGATTTGCCACCATTTTTTTTTTTAGACCAGCAGTCCATTCCCCTCAGTGTATTCCCCCTATAAATGCAATACCTTGTGTTAGGGGAAGGAAATTAGGCCATCGGAAGGAGGAAAGAGGGAGTAGGGTTTGCTGACATTTGTTTTGATTTTCAGAATGTAACAACTGGCAGGTAACACGCTTGTTGGACGAATATTCCTCATGCGAATGGTTTATTCATGGTTTATTAGGGTTGTATTAGAGTTGATAAGATAGATCGCTAAATCGCGGGAGCATTTGATTTATGCAGCGACGTTTTAATAATTCTACAGTCAATAACTCCGATCAAACAAAACCATATATCAAATTAAAGGTAATTATCCGATCTATAATTATTGTGAATGTGGTTTAAATATAAAAATAAAGGCTACAGAGCAATTAAAATAATAATACTAACAAATGGGAGAATTCTGATTATATTCCTAAATTTTGATTTATTTTTCGATTTTTAAAACCAAGATTTCAATACTATTAAAGAAAGTAAACAACGGTTTTCTACATCTGTTCATCCCTTCAAGTTGCAAGTGCTTGCAGGTATTCCAAAAACAAACTTAGTACAGTCCAATTTCATGTGTTTGGATTGAGTCATGCTAATTGAGTATTAACAATGTACATGCGTACAAATTTTTCGAATTCTCCCACTGTGCAGTACCTGTGTGCTTTGTCAGCTCATCTATTGATATGACTTTTCTATCTCAGTTTCATATCCACGATTCATCCAGATATTTACATTTTTCCTATATCTTAGTTGTTATTGAAAAATCCCTGTGAATAAGTTAATTTTGGTTTTGTTCAAGTTCACAGTCATGGTTCTTAGATGATGTCTTAGGACCGTTTGAGAGACCTTGACAAAGTTGGTTAGCATGATTTTCCTTAAAAAGTATTGGTAAATACTTTTACTTATCCTGTAAAGGGCTTCATAATATCCGGATACCCATACCTGCAGTGTCGGTTTGTAGGCTGTACTATGTTGTCTGCGACTGAGGCCTCGTCTTGCGAAGTGGTAGCGCTAGGCTCAACTAGTCGACATACTACTAGTGCGCTAAACCCTATATCGACTAAGCCGATTGGCGTTCGAAATCCAACCAAAACCTCCTAAGGTCCCGATGGGATAGTATACTATCAAAACCCCTGTTTTAGGGGCTGAGTATGTCATCTAGATCCAAACTACCGCTAAATTAGCTTTCCCAGTTCCGAAAATTGTGTAGGAAGACCACACAAAAATATACGATTTTCATAGCACCTTCCTTGGCCTCAAACGGTCACTGCCAAAAAAACACCCAAGGCACAAAAAAAAAACTTTGCAAAAGGACATTCACCTCCAGCCGTTCCGCCCAGAAAATCGTCCATCGGATAGGTGCAAAACCTACCAATTACTCTTGAAGTCGCCGTCATTTACGAGGTGGAAACAGTGAGTGATAGTCACACTGAAGATAGCATCGTTTACAATTTCTGACTCGAGCATGTAGGCCGACTCTTGATGGGTATGCCATTAATTTTGTCATACTATACTGACTGTCGCCTTTTAACTATTGGAATTAATTATTCTGGATATTTGGAGACTATTTTCTCCATTCCTTTCAAATACACACCTCTTCCTATTCCGCAATACACTCGTATACAGAAATTGCCTTATAAATAATCCGTCTTCGGGTGAGTGTATGCGAACTTCGGTTGACCAGGCATGAACATTCGCAATGGTTTTTTTTTCTGTTGGCATCAGATGAACGCAATTGAAAATGCGCTTAAACATGGCCAGACACACAATCAAAAGCAACTCTGACTGCGTCTATCCCCAATTGACATCCGAACTGAAAGTAAATATAAGCGGTATTATGGCAAAAAAAACACACATTGAGGATGAGGCGTAAAGACACGCACACATAAAAACGAGTACATGAGAAACACGTTCACATGAAATGGCTATGGAAAAAGGATTTTTGTTTATTGCTCCAATGCACTCACTCCCCCCTCGGTGGGCCTAAGTAGGCACGTGGTGTCCAGCACGGGGATTTGATTGAGAGACGGACTGATCAAGGCTGGCTGGTTATCCTTTTGGTGTATTTGTGTCATGTGTCCAGAGTGTCAGAGTCGCTGTCGGTGCACATGTGCATGTGAGCGAAGCTGACATTGTTGTCGTTTTTCCGCAAAAGTGATTACTTTCCGACCCCTAGTGAGGGTGTACAAATATCGATATATTCACACCCTCTGTCTCACGCCACGCTATTTGTTTGTATGCGTACTTTTGTGCATTTAAATGAATGTTAAGGCAGTTTTTGCTGGCAATTTTCCTTTTTGTTTGACTTTGGTGTTGTATTGACACTGGTGTTGTCGGTATTGACATTCAAATGGTTCTGTGTGTGTGTGCAACTCTAAATGCAGGGCCGGAGTATCCATTAGGCAATTTGCTGGCACCAAAAACGTTGGTAAGATAATGAAAACGAAGGGCAGGGGTGGGAATTTAAAGTGCCTTTGGAAATGTTGATGGCAGACAGACAAAGAACACTTGGATGATTATGTGGCGGTGGTGGTATACTTAAATTTTGTTTGCAGTTTGATTAAAATGCATAAGGATACAATTTTTTTTTATAATTTTTTTTTTATATAGATGAATTTCATGTAAAAATCGAGATGCATTGAACCCGACCCCCTCAGATATCGGTGAAATTTTGTTCATAGCTAAATTTGATCAATACAAACAAACTCTCATTTTTAGAAATGACTGTTTTGGGATTTTTTGGGCGTGGCACAGTAGGAAAGTTTTGGAAAAATCGCGAAAATGGTCGAAAAGAGCTCCATTTAAACTATAATAACTCAGAATGGGCTGAACCGATTTGCATGATCTTGGTATCATTAAAAAGATATTTTAAAAGGCTTTATGACAAGTTATAATATATCGAAAAAGTAAAATGGGTTCTTTTTTAGTTTTTTTTATATAATTTTTTAAGTAGTGTCACTTCTAGTAATTGCCCTTATATTTTATAACAAAAAAAATGTTTTATATTTTTTTTATATTTTATATTTTTTTTATATTTTATATTTTATATTTACAGGTAAAATAAAAAAATAATACACTGTAAAAAAACCCTTGATCTTTTTGGTTTTTTCGTTAGTTAAAATTCTTTTTTTTTATAAAATTTTTTACAGTGTATTTTTTTCGACCATTTTCGCGTTTTTTCCAAAACTTTCCCACTGTGCCACGCCCAAAAAATCCCAAAACAGTCATTTCTAAAAATGAGAGTTTGTTTGTATTGATCAAATTTAGCTATGAACAAAATTTCATCGATATCTGAGGGGGTCGGGTTCAAAATTTCAGTTTTATCTCGATTTTTAAATGAAATTCATCTATATACGATTACTACATTTAATAGTACTCTTGGAAGTTATGACTTGATAATTTGTATCGCTCGTGTGAAATTTCTATCATATATCTGAGAAATGTCACTAGAAGTTTATGTAACAGTACAAGCGCCTCGGTAGGCGAGTTGGTGGCGTGCTTGCCCATCAGCTTGGGGGTTGTGGGTTTGATTCCCACCAGAGGCGTTTGTCTGTCGCTGCAAAAATCTAGCCATGTGGTCTGTGTCACCCGGTTTACCCTTGGACCCAAAATTAGAATATAAATTTACTTTGTATTGCAATTAATAACACCGTGTTACACACATTCTGTCCTATGAACCAAATTTACTTTTTCGGAAAGGGGATAAAAAATAAAAATACACGTGTATCGGCGATTTTCATGTACACGTCAAAAAAAAAAATATTTGGGAAAATCTGAGAATTGATAAAATCTATTTTTTAAAAAATTTGACGTGATACAGACATTTCCCCGAGTCTGCCTGCCAAAAATCAGCTCGATTGGATCACTGAAAAAGGGTTAACAAGTGGACAAATAGTAAGTTCGGCCGGGCCGAATCTTATATACCCTCCATCATGGATCCTTAAAAAGTCAATAAATAAGAAAACTAACTGAGTTTTTGGGCCGCTCGTGACTCGATAGTCCCAGGAACCCGATCACAAATTTTATCCAAATCATGAAAATAAATGCATATTTGGGTTCGCGAGAAAATTTCGTTGCATTTCGATACCCATATGTCCATGTTTGTCAAGGGACGGTTTTTGGGCCGCTGGTGACCCGATAGTCCCAGAAACCGGATCAAAAAATTTAGGCAAATCATGAAAATAAAGGCATATTTGGGTTCGTGAGTAAATTTCGTTGCACTTCGATACCCATATGCGCATGTTTATCATGGGCCCTTTTTTGGGCCCCAAGGGTCCACGGAACCCATGAGCACGCCCATTTTTGGGATTTTTGTCCCCATCTATAAATTATATAAACTTAGAACTTAGATGTAGTGAAAAAAAATATTTGAAAAATTTGATTATGGCCGGAATATATTTAGTCCCGTAAAGGAGAACTTTTCCCCCTTTGGTCCGATATGGCCCATTCTCGAACTTAACCTGCTTATGGGCAAAAAACATCTTCCTACAATTTCAGCTTTTTAGCTTTGGTCGTTCGCACTCTATCGTGATTTCAACAGACAACAGACGGACGGACGGACGGACAGACGGACAGACGGACATCGCTAGAATGTCTTAGAATGTTACACTGACCAATAACACTACTCAACAAAATGAAAAAAATTTCATGTACTCCGGATGCGATAATTTTTTCTGTGTAGATAACCTTGACATGAGCTCGAAAAACGATTTAATTGAATTAAATTTTAAAAAATTTAAAATTACAATTCCCTTAATCTGTTCATATATTGTTTTCCTATACAAGCAACAGTTTCCAAGTTTAAAATGAATATATAAAGGAAAAAACTTATTTTTTTCCTAAAGATTTAAATTTTTTTTTTTTAAAAAATCCATAAAAAATCCAAAATGAAAAAAATGTCAAATTACTTTTACGTAAAGTCACATAACCTATGAGCAAAATGAGACAAAGATCATGAAAATCGATGCACGCGTTTCGCTTTTATTCGCAATTGAGTAAAGGTATGAATTTCAAAAATTTGCTCGACATATGCACAACTTTGTCTATTGTAAGGTTTTTTCTTTTTTATTACAAAAAAAATTAAAATTTGTTGGGTGACAAAAATATATGAAAATTTGAAATTCATACCTTTACTCAATTGCGAATAAAAGCGAAACGCGTGCATCGATTTTCATGATCTTTGTCTCATTTTGCTCATAGGTTATGTGACTTTACGTAAAAGTAATAAGATTTGACATTTTTTTTCATTTTGGATTTTTTATGGATTTTTTTAAAAAAAAAAATTTAAATCTTTAGGCAAAAAATAAGTTTAACCAAATTAACCAAAAAAAATTTTTTAAAATTTAAAAAAAAAAAAATAAAACAAAAACCAAACAAAAAAAAATTTTTTTATTGCGTTTTTCGAGCTCATGTCAAGGTTATCTACACAGAAAAAATTATCGCATCCCGAGTACATTTTGACTGTTGACTAGTGTAATATATATACTTTATAGGGTCGCAGATCACTCTTTCGAGGTGTTGCAAACGGAATGACAAACTTAGTATATACTCCATCCTATGATGGAGTGTATAAAAATCGGTCCAAAGGCTTTCACACAGGCCACAACGAGCTTTATACTTCAAACTAAAAAAAAAAATTCTTACGTGTACATGAAAATCGCCGATACACGTGTATTTTAATTTTTTCCCCACTTTCCGAATATGTGCATTTGGTTCATAGGACAGAAAAAAATCTATTTTTTGTAACACGGTGTAATAAATAAATATGTAGAATAAAATTATTAAAAAGTGCGGAATAAAATTGTTTAAATGGAAGCAATTGAAGACACTGACAATCAATTGTTTACCTCCACTTTGGGACTACTACATAGTGTTTTATTTACAAGGGAATATAAAATACCACTTATGGCAGAGAGATGGATAATTGAATGATTTCGAATCAATCATATATGAGGATCCCTAAACCAGTTGGATTTCACAACTCTGTTAAAATTAGAGCAAATTTTAACTTGTTTGTAGTACGTAGGATGTGGGCAAATTGAATGTGCGTTGTATATGCATATATGTTTATGTGAAGCCTTTAGTTGCCGCCTTTTATTATTTTAGCCTCAAACTAAAACTCCAATTCCATGATGTTTATGTTTTGCAGCGAATTTTCTTGACATATAAATTCCACTCCTACTGCACTCCCATTGCAATCACACTTAAGTGCATTCCAAATGGAATTATTATAATACTACCAAATCCAAGCCGTATATTTTTTGGGGAATGCAAAACAGAAAAACGGAAGCCACATGACCCACATTTCAGCGAAGGCGTAATATTTCCATGCACACATACATACTCGTTCATTTGTGTGTATTCATATCTGTAAACGCCATGGCAGAGCAACAAAATGCTAGCATATTTTATAGATTTGTATAACGCCAGCTAATAATGCGGAAAATGTAAAGATTTTTTTTATGCACGTTTGCACCCCACACACACTCTCTCTCTCACACACACTTTTAAATGAAATCAGACAGCTGAATATGTAAAGTGAGGAAAGCGAAAAAAGCACGAATCGCAATGCATATAAATCGGAATCGGCACACACACCGTCGTCTATGGACACGAGTACATAACAAATGTTAACATGAAATTTGATATATACTTTTACCATGTTGTGCTATTTTTCAACTTTTACAAATCTATAAAATTTATTGCATTTCATTGCGAAAAAACGATGCCGTTTTCGCCCACTCACACACACACACACACACACATAGAAATATTCAATCGCTGACACTGGCAACCGAAAAGAGGATTGTATTGCAAATGATTTTCGTAAGATTTGCCGGGGAAAAAGAAGACGGCGAGGTCGGTACTTGTGCCTTTAGGATGTCAAACCGGATGTCTAACATCTGTTTGTGCCATTGCAACAAATGTTGTAAGTGCAAATCGTACAACAGTTTTATGATTTCTATTTTGTTTTTTTTTCGTTTATATTGTTTGAGTTGGAAGTGTTTTTGGCATGATTAATATTTGAATTTGTTGAATGGTTGACGCATTTACACCTGTTTAATTTTGATTTAGTACAAAATGTAGAATTGTGGTTTCAAGAGGATGCTCACACCCTGTTTCAATTGAGACTCTAGTTTGGTGAACAATTAGTCTACCGCTTTGTTATTGCAAATTACTCTCCTCTTTCCTCGTTAAAATTGTAAGAAAACATTTTAAGAAATATATAATTATTTTTTGTATAATACTAGCTGACCGGGTAGACTTCACCCTACCTAGACAGATGTTGACTTAGCTGAAACGTCCCGCGTTGCTGATCCTCGCGTAGCTGTACATTTAAGTCTGTAGCTGTGGATATATCCACATACATGTTTACATACGAAAAATATCGATAACAAAAGAAATAAACTGGAATTTCTTATTTTGAAAAAAATTTGCTTATGATATTTCACAAAACTTGCTGCATCCTTTTTTGTCTTTCCTGATTTCCTGATAACATGACTCTTACCGATTCTACTTTGAAATGCAAATTCTGCTGCGGCATTCCTGGCGAAATCCGTGAGTTAAAGAATTCAGTTGTATAGTTGACTACTTCATTTGGATCTGTAATAGAATCGATCGACTGAAATAAATACAATTGGCCACCGATTTGAATTTAAATTGATATTGAAGTGTGGCAACTCTCCTTCTGGTACTTACATATAATTTTCGAGAAAAAACTCTACAATATTTTTCTATAACATGCGATATTTTGAGGTTCGAATGTGAGACTTGTATGTTTTTACTCAGGGTGAGAGTATATATAAGTCGGTTTTCACTGGTTTTGTTAATAATTTGCTTCAATACACCGAAAATCTCGCTATTAAATCTTCTTTTGACGTTGTTAATTGACCAAAATTCTCGACATTATTTCCTAGCGGTGAAACGTTATGAATCCTAGATGTGGATTTGCACGACTTATTTGTGATGTGTGTGAGAGTGGCAGAAATAAGTTACTTAAAGAGTGGAATTAAAACCCCGTGCTTAGACAACTGAGCACAGCAAAGCATGAGCATTTGTTGTCGAAATTTTAAGGCACTGTACTGTGGATTCTTCTTTGTTCTGGAGTCATAATGGATTGCGGCCGAAAAATATGCATGCACCGGATAAAGTTTACGATGTTTATTCACGTTTGTTAAACATCATTCATTTTTTGAGTTGTCTGAGTTGTTCACTACGATTTTCTCATTTTTCTCTTTGAAATGTCATTCAGAAATGAAATTCAATACAAAAATAACATAAAAAATTTTATTTTGCATTTTTTGAATTATCGCGCTTTTCCGATGATGTTTGTCAAAATTTTATTTCATACACACCTTGTCCTGGAAACTACGAATACAACAGTAAAGAAATTAGCCAAATCTGTTCAGCCACTCTCAAGTGATGAAGTAACATACATGCGTCAATTCATTTCTATTTATATAGACTTACTTGTTTGTTTGGTCCTTACACTGGGGTCTCGGCCTTGCGACTTCACACCACTAGCCCATTTCTTGTGAAGTCTATCGTCTATAGGGACAAGCCACCTAGAATTGCTGTCTGGGAAGACAATATTACACCTGTAATTGGTCGACACCGGGCGAAATGTTGAAACAAGTTTTCAAAATATTTTATTTTTTTTCTTTCGAGAAGGCTTATACGTTCGCAAAGGATTTACTAAAAACTAGAGGAAACAACATTTTTTTTAAAATTAAGATTTTAGAAAGTATATATAAATTTTTAAAAAATACTTACTTTTTTGGTCCTTGCACCGTTGTCCACTCATATAGCTCATATGTCTATACAGCACAGATAGGTCCATGATTTTTCGAAGATTTTTCTCCCAAAAACTCCCAACACAGCTTAATCGGCTTTTGCAAGTAACCATGTTTCGACGCCATAAAGTAGCACAGGTAGAATAAGCGGATTGCACAGTGTTATTTTAGTTCGGCCAGATAGGGATCTGTTCTTGAATTGTTTGTTAAATCATTATTTCTGTTAATGGCGGCTCCGCCATTGCAGGCTTTCACTATGTCGCCTTTCTTTCGACGCCACGTTTGCCTAACAGTGGCCAGCAACATTTTTGTTTTGTTCTCGTTCACCATTAGACCCATCATCGCGGATTCCTTCTCGATTCTGGAAGACAGCGCCATTTACACCCCGCTCTGTCTTTCCGACGAAATGCGAGAAGGATGTGTCTTCTGGTTTTTTCCAACACGTTAAAGATGTTGCACCACAGGCTGTCACCTTGTCGACGACCTCTTGTAATGGTGAATGGGTTGGGAGAGGTCGCTTCCTATTTTTACGTAGTCATTCGAGAAAGGCGTATTAGATTATAAACTATAAAATTACATAGAATGTTATGTTCTCTTTAATATGAAACAAATTTCGTAAAATTGCGGTAACACGGCAGTGAAATTTTTTAAAAACGCCCAAAAGTCTCTTTTTTGTGCTCATTGTATTTTGTTTAGCCCTAAAAAAATACAAAAAGTTGGAAAAGTTTTATAAAAAAAAAAAAAAAAAAAAAAAAGGTTCTTTTGGTATTAAATATTTTGACCCACTTACAAATATCCTCAGATGAGTTTCTCTGCGGTGTTTAATGTGCAGTTGTGCAGTGTTTAATTATGCAGTTCTCTTCGAAATGACCGCAAAATGACGAAAATTTAAATGAAAATTGGGGCTATATCCCAAAGGGGCGTGACATCGAAAACTTTTCTGAAAATATGGTACTCAAATGAAAGGTAATGTCCTCACGAGTTAAACTATTCCCTTATATCGCTCATTTACTTGAATAGTGGCATAAGTCAAAATAGGATTTTTTCCGGAGAGCCGTTTAAAATAGTCAATTTCGTCGTACTTTCCAAATATAGAAAAAGAACTGCAGGCTATTTCAATAATATGGAGACCTGTCATATGAATCCATAATACTCAGTAGAACAAAAGCCCATTTTAAATTAGAGATTTACAGCTTTTCCAAGAGCAAAAATATATAAAGTGAATTTTGAATTATGCCACTATTCAAGTAAATGAGCGATATGTAGTTGGGTGCAACGTAATGCCATCCATTAACACGTTGGACTAATTTTCGTGGGACTTTTTTTGTTAAATTCTTCGCATATAGATTATTTTTATATGGTTTTATTTTGGTATAATTCAGAATGTATCGAATCAATTTTATCTTTGGTGCTCAGAAGGTTAACATGGTGCGAAGCTTAAAGTGTCTGCTGCAGAATTACATTGTGAAATTTCCTTAGATTTTTATGTTGGTAAAAAAAACTGGGTGGGTGTTTTTCGATACCACGTCCGTTATGGACCGAAAAAAAGTACATGTTTTAACTCGTGAGGACATCACCTTTCATTTGAGTACCATATTGTCAGAAAAACTGGGCGGGTCCATTTTGTCGATGCCACACGAAGAGACTTGGGGACATTTTTTAAAAAAAAATTATGTCGAAGCCGGCTGTTTTATAAAGGCTGTACCTGTTTGTGTTAAAAACATAAACATAATGGAAAAAACTGCCGTTGTTTGAAACTGTATGTGAGCGACTTGTGATTTTATTAACAGATCGTACAAAGTGTTTGCCTTAAAACTGTGCATACATTTTTTGCATGTCCCGATATTCGCTACCACAAGACCCCGTTCTACTCAGCGTTCCACATTATCACTGGCACTGATAGTTTCCGCTGTTAACTTTGTTGATTTCCACCAAAATTTCAAACAATACGCCCTTTTTGTGTATCATCATACTTTTCAGAAAATACTTTCTTCTGCTGTTGTCATTCTCGTGGTACTGCGAATGTAATCTATGACAGTGGAACTGGGTATTGATGCTTTTGGTAGAAAAAGAAAACCCTTAAGGCGAAAATGATTTAGCATTGAATCGAGCAAAATGCACATTTTATCGTTAGCAAATAAGGATGATTTCATTTCGTATATTTCTTTTTTGTGCTCTTCCCACATTTCCCCAAGACATACACCAAACGGGGCCCATATCTTACGAAAGCCATCGTTTTTTTTATGTCTACCCCGCCTTCAACATTAGTTGGGGTGGTGGTGTGTGTGCAAGTGCCCCCGGTTTGGTGCAGCTTTTACTAACGTCATTTTCATATTTCCATGTTGCAACAAATGTTTTGAATGTACAACGTTTGCAGCGCTACTTTTGTTGCCATTTGTGTTGCTGCTGCTGGTGAAACATGGACAAATACTGAAATTTTCTAAGAGTAATTTTCTTTCGTATACATGATTTTAATGTTGACGTTTTATCCCCTACGTGAAACTGAATAACTTAGTGATGTCTCTTCTCCGTCCATGTCTGTGTAAGTTTCACATTTTAATATACACAGAAAAAAAAAATTCTTGGATTCAAGTAAAAAATTCAAAAAAAAAAAAATAAATCATAAACTACAAAAACTTTGTGAATGTTTCCTATGAATTTTTTTGTTGGTTTCATTCATAAAATTTTATTCCAACATATAATGCATTTTTTAGCATATTTACGAAATATTTAATTTAATGGTGATAACTTTCGCATACCAATAGTTTTGTGAAATTTAAGGGTTGTCTTTTTTTTCTGTGTAGACCACATACACACATACCACCAGCCGGGTTCATTAGTATGTTTTATATAAATAAAATCCACTTTTTACAAAACCTGGTGAACAAATTTACTATTTAAACGTTTCTTTCTGAACCAGAAGTTTAACTAGAATCCATACACTCAATAACAGTGTCACGTTCTTACTCGTTTCCCTTAATATTCTATGAAGAAACAGATCCCTCCAATTAAAGAGCTGATGTAATTTGTTGTACTCACTGACCGGGATACTTTTCTAACGAAGTGTTATATGGCTTAGAGAAAAATCTCTCCTTACTCGTAAATTTGGCGGAAAGTGCAACTGAAAAATGTTTTTGATGGTCTTACCAGGATGCGTATCTGGTTTTGTTTAGTGATATTCACACACTATATTCTCTAGGGAAGCCAACCTGCAACACTGCTACCGTCTGCCGAATGACTCCAGTATCTTTCAGGCAGAAGTTTTTGCCATAAAGGAAGCCTGCGAGCTATTAATGAATCTACACATTTCTGGACGCATCTGTATTTGCGTTGACAACCAAGCCGCCCTACTCTCTTTAAAATCCTTGGTGAGCTCCTCGGCTTTGGTGAAGGAATGCAAGGAGGTACTGGCAAGACTTAGTCTCTTGTCAGCGGTAACCTTAGTGTGGATACCTGGGAATTTCGACGGGAACGAACGGGCTGACGAACTAGCAAGGACCGGATCTACCAACTCCAGGCCAACTCCAGATAGAGAGTTCTAGATTCATGTCGAATCTCCTCTATACAACCTTTCCTCACATTTTGCCAAATGGACGAAAATGTATACAATCCATTAAAACCGATTCCTTACATTTCGAAAAAGGTCTTTTATACATGTGAGCGATTCCTAAAAGGAATCTAGATTCATAATTTCCAAGGGAACTAAACATTAAGAAAGCCTCATTGAAAGAAAAAGGAATTTACATTCGAAAATCCGTCCGAATTATATCAACTACTTGAATGGCAAAGTAACTTAAAATAGGCTACGTTCTACGAGAGGAAGATGAATTAAAAAACCACTCGTTGCGATAGAGGTAACAATTTTTTAAAAAGCTTCCCGGGTTTTGAACTATCGCCATCACTCATTTTCTTGAGGTTTCTTTTAGTAACTTTTTTTTCCTAAAAATAATTACACTTACAAAAAAACTAAAAAAGTTTAAATAATGAAAATTAGTTTTCCTATTTTCTATTATTTTTCTAAAAATAAACTAAAAACGTATAATAAAAAATTGAGTTTTCTTGTTCTTTAATCATTTTTATAAAGTTTCGAGTACTGACGCTGGTCCAAAATGTGAGTGGATTACATTTTTTGGGTAGTTCAAAGGTGTCCTGGAACCACAACATTTGTCCTTCCAGTAGTTTGAGAACCCATACGATTTTCAAGATTTTAAGTTTTTTCTCATATTAATTTTCGTAATTTCTGTATGATTTTAAGGGGAATCTCGATCCGTCAGAGTGAATTTTTGCACGTATTTCATTTATTGTGCGTTGGAAACAAATAAGCGGCCAATCTAACCAGGACTGAATCTACTTTGGATAACCTTTTGCTAGAGTTGTCGCAAAGCCGATGATTGCAGCATATATGAAGTGAATGTAACGGCAAATCCACTAGATCCCTGGTTAGCCACAGCAGTAGATGCGATGAGAGAAGACTGGTCATTGAATATCCAGACTCGAACAACGATTCACTGACAACATTCAGGCGTTTCAGGCTGCCTGTTTATGTGAATCTGAGGTTATAAGACTCTTTGTCAACAACTAATGTGCAATTTGGCCGTAATATCTCATATAATTGGAAATGGAACTTCCCCTTTTAGATAAATGATCTTTTTTTTTGAAAAAAAAAAATCAGCTTTGTTGGATGTTGGAGGCATACATTTTCACCTTATAAATGTGGCTATTTACATATAAAGCGGTCAGAAACAAATAATGACATACTTACTTATTTCCCTTAACATTACATGAAGAAACAGACGGGGAACTTCCCTGGAATCAGTTAGCTGTGTATGATATAATTTGTGTACTCACTGACCGGGACCTACTGTTTTAAAGCCGGTTCCGAACGGCTAATGTTTTTCTAGAGAAGTTTTACATGGCTTAGAGATTGCTCTCTTACTCGTAAAGTCGCCAACATTTACGAGGTGGAAACAGCTGCTGAAAAATGTTTGATGGTTTTACACGGTTTCGAACTCGGGTTCTTCTGTGTGATAGTCGCACACACTATCTACCACACCACAGATAATGACATATGAACATTAAATTCCTATTTTTAGTTTTTATTATAATTTAGACACATTTACGAAACGCTGGCAGAGTATTCCGCTTCTTTGATACATTCAAAGAACATAACAATCCAATCCTGTCCTGCCCGCTCACTGAGTAATTAGTTAATACAAATTACAATATGGAATCATTTAACAAGTAGTTAATAAAAATAACAATATGGTTTTAATTAGTGTATTACTGGATTAACGATGCGCTACCGACAAATGTCGTCCATGCCGTAGTTGAGCCGGAAAGATGAAGCCCAATTGTTTCAATGGGAACATATACCGAATCCACTTCGTAATGGTCATTAATATGTTTGGAATGTCTTGCAGTCACAGTCCACAGTGTGCAGATGCAAATGTTTACAAACTAGTCAACTAGCATTTAACTTTGTGCTTTGTAGTGCATAAAGTTTGTCTGGACAATTTAATTTCCGCCTGACCTTTTACATCACTGGTCATGTATGGACTTGTATACGAATGTCACTACTCGTATGTGTCATATGGTTTACATGTGTGCGTGCGTGAGTGTGTGTTGGGCAATGGTGTTTTCATATGATACTGTCATTAAGCACTCCGGACATATTTTCATAATATGTCATTTTAATTATAAAACAATAAAATTACAACGAAATAAACTGTCCCAACAGAATATGGAAACACACACACACATACCCAGTCAGACACATGCATGAACAAATAAAAATACATACATACATACATTCTTATGTGATTATATGACCGGTCATATTTCAAAATGTAACGAAACTCGCTGTGACATATCGTGCGACAGCCGACGTAAACAAATTTAAGCAATGAAATGGATGGCAGATGTTACACCGCCTCCCAGTTTATATAACGAAAGGTTTCTTATTTTTTTTTTTTTTTTAATACAACTCGCATGACATTGAGGAAACTGAAGGCTGTAGGTTGGGTTCGAAATGCAGATATCTCTTTTATCGCTAACTTTAGATGTGTTTATGCAGGGAAGAAGTCTTGGGGTTTTTAATGTTTAATGTTTGGAGCCAATGGCAGAAATTCGTTTTTTTCTTTCAAAAATATTCTAGAAAATGAAACAGTAACACATTTTAACTCTTTAACATGAACACGGTTTCTTGGCATTACCCATATACACAGACTTATGCGCAAGTGTATGAATTCACATTTGCTTTCCAGAATAGCAATAGCCAATTTTGGAGCGTATGGGTGATATAAATTTGAAAGCCTAGCACTCATACGTATATGCGCAGAAAAATTCGCATGCGATTTTCCTACAAAAAGTGACTACGCTCATCGTCAGCCTCATTTGCTTTCCGATTATATCGTAGGATTGTTGAGCGTGTACGCCGACCAATATTTCTACGCCTCACTAGTGACATTTTTACAAAAAAAAAAGAGCTAAATATCGCGTTTGAAACAATCATGTTTGACACAGTGTAGTGTTGTGTTGTTATTTAATAAAGTTGTCCGAAACTGTTAAACCTAATCCTAAACACATTGTCATTTGTTAACTCAAGACTCAAATTTTTCAAAAATTTTCAAAAACCGCATAAAGTTTGCGAAGTTTATTCGGGTAACTTGCAAACCGTTTGGAATTTTGATTTACACTCTGAGGCAAAGCTGTAGCTCTTGTCATAAAGAACAATATCCATGTTCAATTATTATTTGTCTTAATAAAATTTCAAGACATTTTTGTATGGTTCGAGCTATTTAGAAACAATTACATTTATTCAATTTAATTAACCACCTGTATGTATGAGTGCTAGTCTTTCAAATTAATGTCACTCATACGCTCCAAAATTGGCTATTGCTATTCTGGAAAGCAAATGTGAATTCATATACTTTTAGGAAACATTCCTTGGAAGTTCATATGTTCGAGAAAGTTGTTTATTGCTATCAAATATTTTAAAGTTTTTTTTTGCAATTTTGACCTTGAAGAATCATTATTTTTTTTATTTTATATGTTCACAATTTCTGTTCTTTATGACAAGAGAATAAATCAAGATTCGAAACGGATTACAAGATAGGAGCCTGAGAAAATTATCACTTTTTTGACACCGAGGCCGCACCAAGTAGTCACACATTGAGGATGGAGAGGCTTCTCAGCAAGAACTATTGGGTTTTCCGAGCCCGAGATGCGACAATTTTGCTTGTTGACGTAGCTACCGAGGTGGAAGTGGTCCTTATCAGTCAAGATGATTTTTCGATGGAATTCCGGATAATTTTCATGCATTTCAAGGACCCCCTCAGCAAAGACACGGCGTTGTTGATGATCGGCCGGCTTGAGTTCTTGTGTTAAGACCCAAGTGTTTATGCAAAATTCGGTGTAATGTCGTTTGTGGAATGCCCAATTCCAAAGAACGACGAGGAATGGACAAGCCTGGGGTTTCTTCAATACCACGTCGCTCAAGAACAATATTCTCATTTGTTCTTGAGCGAGATGCACGGGTTTGATTCTTCACATCACTAACTTGTCCCAACAGCTCGAATTTGTCCACCAATTTCCGACAAGGTGCTTCACGACGACCGAAAAATGCTTTAGTTTTGCGGACTGTGACTGCAAGATTAATCACAATTTTTGTAGTGAATTTCAATCATTTCAATGCATTGTTGAAGCGTGTATCGTTTCATTTTTAGTAATTGCGTAGTTTCTACTTGTCAAATGTCAAAGAATAAAAGCTTCAAAAGTTACAGCTATCGAAATACAGGGTGATTCAAAATAACACCTCTTGTTGTATAACCCTGTATTTCAATTTCAAATATTTTCTCAAACAATTTACTATTTTTTCACTCCTGCAATGTGCTCGTGGAAGGCCGTGGTGTGGTAGGTAGTGTGTGCGACTATCACACAGAAGAACCCGAGTTCGAAACCGAGTAAGACCATCAAACATTTTGCAGCGGCTGTTTCCACCTCGAGTAAGAGAGCAATCTCTAAGCCATGTAAAACTTCTCTAGAAAAGCATTAGCCGTTCGGAGCCGGCTTTAAACAGGTGGTCCCGGTCAGCGAGTATACAAATTATATCGTACACAGCTCACTGATTCGAGAAAAGTTCCCCGTCTGTTCCTTCCTTCTGTTTCCCTACCTCACAATTTTTTTACTCCTACATTGTTGTATCTCATCTGATTGTAACCGGCGCGCCTGTCATATTCTCATTTTAAACATGCTAATTGAATTGCAATCTTTCTCTGGATGAATCAGGAAAATCCACATATTTTTAATCATCTGATGATTTTTTTTCCGAACACCTAGTGATTTACACCAGTTAGGGGAATCTTTACCTTTGAGTTCTCAAATGATTTGTACTAGGTGTTTCTTTCCCATTTGTTCAGATACAAATAGGACGTGTGTAGTTATATATTTATACTGCTATTCTAGTTTGCAACTTAATTATTATTCCTCCTGGCCTTTACTGTAATATGGTTTCCTTTTTTAAATTTCGGGCAAACTTTGCGATCATAATTTTTGCATGAGCACTGATTTGAAATTCAAAATAAAACGATTAATTATTGTTGATAAGTTGAAAGCATTCTTATGATTCTAAGTTATCTTTGTAACCCTCTATTCTCTAGAAGTATTTTATTCCAACAATAATAGAAGAAATAGTAAAGGAATGTCAACGACGGACATCGTGAATAAAGCAAACTTATAGTTTTGAATATATTTTGTAATAAGAATAAAGAAGAAACACACCTCCTCTGTCCTCTGCTCATGGAGTCCTTTGCCTACAATGTCATTTCGATATAAACACATATTGTCTATATATGTATGTGCACACACATATTTACAAAATATATAATAATTAAAAACGATGATGATGAAGTGGACTGCATGTCATGCAATTGCATGTTTTTCTTTGTCCTGTAATAACTTTTCAATTTTCATCTCATTTTACATTACACAGTCCCGTGCACGCATAAAGACATCACCGGGCAATCACATGTGTATTCCTTCGGATATTTACTCTTTTTTTATGGCATTCACTCGAGTACATTGTAATGAAATGACCCACGGAGACAGTGGTCTGTCTGGTAGAAACGTGGGCTATTTCACTCGGAAAGCGTATTCAAAAAATATCAAAAAAAAGTTAAATATCTGCACTTGACAGATGTTGTAGATCTTGTCATAACGAAAAAAAAACAACCTTTTTTCCCCTGTTCAGGTCCATAGTTAGCAAACCGTACAAAATTCAAAGAAACAATCAACTACAAAAATTTACCTTAGATCTCAATAAACAACTTTCTAAAATGTCTAAGCAATGGTTCTTACAAGCGTATCAATTCACATTTGCTTTCTAGAATAGTATTAGCCAATTTGTGAAGCGTATGAGTAATATGAATTTGAAAGCCTAGCACTCATACGTAAAGATGGTTAATTAAAGTGAAGTGATGTATTTGTTTTTAAATAGCTCGATCATTATAAAAACTAATTGGAATTTTATTAGCTATCAATGAGAATTGAATCATTCTAGGAAGTTAATACGTTCCGGGAAGTTGTTTATTAAGATCTTAGGTACATTTTTGTAGTTGAATGTTTCCTTGAATTTTGAACGGTTTGTTACCTATGTACCTGAACAGGGGGAAACAGTTTATGATCTTGAAGATGATGTTTTTTTGGCAGAAGCCAAGTGCAGAAAGACCCCTACTCGCAACATTCACTCCCATATCACTCCTTCTAATCAACTACCTACTGTCATGACGGACAAAACCCTGAACAGGGGGAAAAAGTTTTGATTTTGACTATGAAGATGATGATCTTTTGATTTTACAATTTCGCCTCAGTGAATAAATCGAAATTACACCGGCCCCATAAAAAAGTGCATGACTTTGGGCAAAACTGGCAGACACAAGTCTTTTTTTTTGTCTTTTATCAGGTAGTGTTGTCCGTATACGGTTATATTTGTACGTGTTGCACAAAGCAATATATTTGCCATGGATTGACACTGGTTAGTCTTTTCCAACAGAGGTTGCTGACGTCATGACGTTAATTGGTTAGGAAAGTGTTCTCTCACTTGCCTGTTAGCGTATTTCTTTTGTAATGGAGAGAGTGTATTTACTTCGTTATTATACTCACAATAAAATTGGCTCTTTTAAAAATTCCCCAAACAAAGATGAAGAATATCCCAAAAAAAAAAAAATCTCATATTAGCAATGAAAAATTGGGGAGATTTTCATAACTTTTAGTTAACATTTAATTTTTTGTAATGGAAAATGACAAAAAAAAATGGCCAATGAATATTTCCCCATTCCTATATGACATATTTTTTAGTTATAATGTTTTTTTTTGGGGTATTTTTCATAATATTTGGGGGATTTTTCATTTTTTTTGGGGAATTCTTAATTTTGGGGGATTTTCCAGAATTGTTGGACAAATTTTCATATTGGGTTTTTCATTTATTTTAGAGTATTCTTTATTTGGTGGATTTTTCAGAATTTTTGGCCAAATTTTCATATTGGGCTTTCGGGTGGATTTTTCATTTATTTTAGGGAATTCTTCATTTTGGAGGATTTTTTAGTTATAATGTGGTTTTTTGGGGGTATTTTTCATAATATTTGGTGGATGTTTCATATATTTTAGGGAATTCTTCATTTTGGAGGATTTTTCAGAATTTTTGGACAAATTTTCATATTGGGTTTTTCATTTATTTTAGAGTATTCTTTATTTGGTGGATTTTTTCCGAATTTTTGGCCAAATTTTCATATTGGGCTTTTGGGGGGATTTTTAATTTATTTTAGGGTATTCTTCATTTGGGGGATTTTCAATATTTCTTGGCCAAATTTTCATATTGGGCTTTTGGAGGGATTTTCCATTTAGTTTAGGGAATTCTTCATTTTGGAGGATTTTTTAGTTATAATGTGGTTTTTTGGGGGTATTTTTCATAATATTTGGTGGATGTTTCATATATTTTGGGGAATTCGTCATTTTGGAGGATTTTTCAGAATTTTTGGACAAATTTTCATATTGGGTTTTTCATTTATTTTAGAGTATTCTTTATTTGGTGGATTTTTTCCGAATTTTTGGCCAAATTTTCATATTGGGCTTTTGGGGGGATTTTTCATTTATTTTAGGGAATTCTTCATTTTGGAGGATTTTTTAGTTATAATGTGGTTTTTTGGGGGTATTTTTCATAATATTTGGTGGATGTTTCATATATTTTGGGGAATTCTTCATTTTGGAGGATTTTTCAGAATTTTTGGACAAATTTTCATATTGGATTTTTCATTTATTTTAGAGTATTCTTTATTTGGTGGATTTTTTCCGAATTTTTGGCCAAATTTTCATATTGGGCTTTTGGGGGGATTTTTAATTTATTTTAGGGTATTCTTCATTTGGGGGATTTTCAATATTTCTTGGCCAAATTTTCATATTGGGCTTTTGGAGGGATTTTCCATTTAGTTTAGGGAATTCTTCATTTTGGGTGATTTTCCAGAATTTTTGGCCAAATTTTCATATTGGGATTTTGGGGGGATTTTTCATTTATGTTGGGGAATTCTTTAATATTTTTTTTTAGACATTTTTCATCTGGGTCATTTTTCATAGAGCCAATAAAATCAATGATTTCAGTTTTAGATGAACAGTTCACCATAAGTGGGAAAAACTAATCGTTGGTGCCCGCCATGACATCTTTGAGTTCTAACACACTTCAACACCTGTTTGGCAAGTTTCTAGGGCCTCTGGATGATAAGTTCAGATAGCTTTTTTTGATTTCATCAGTGTAGCAACTTTGATTTCCCGAATATTACCAACCTCGAAGACAAAACCGAGCCATGTGGAAGAAGGAACACTCACAGTTTATATCTCAAGCAGTGAGTGCAATTAAACCACTACATTTATTAAAATTATTGAAAAATAGAGAATCACAAACCACTGTGCCGTATCCAATGGCATTTGTTGCTTATCGGCCGTGTCCGGAACACATGTAATATTGAAAAAAAATATACTCACTTGTTTATGTCGCACAACAAAGTAAAGACGAACAAATAAGTATAAAGTTGAATTTAGGTCGAATCGTAGATACCTTCGAACATGGAACGTAACCCAGTGGATCGTAGCCACTAAGACCAAAAATTATAGTCCAACTTATAGAGCTAAACCAGACAAGGCATAACTTTCAATATCATGCCCATTTAAAAATGATATTTGTAAACTTATTGAAACTCATCTGCCAAAGGTAAAGACTTGGCCAGAATAAGCACCAGGGCCACGTATTTTTGTGATCTAGATGAATATTGTGCAATATACATATATTTTCGATCAGAACTTTAGTAATCACGGTAGAGTGATTCTTTTGACCAAACAAAACACCAAATGTCCTTTACCGGATTTCTGAGGGAAGAGAGTGACAAACGGAATATCTCTCGCAACCTATGGTGAAATGTATAACAACAGGACATGTAAACGAATATTGTCAACAGTTTGACTGTTCAAAGAGGATATTTTCCAATAATAAATATACATAAAAGAAAGGGCGACTCGCCTCATTCTGCATCTGCAATCGTTTAATGGAAGTAAAAGTCAAATGGATGAAATGTACAAAGTGGATGCGACAACGCATGCAATGTGACAGGATTCGCAATAAGTACAATGGGTACACTGAACTCTTACGGCGAATACAGTTTAACAGTACGGGAGTTTACAAATTACATTTTACTCTACAATGAAATAAGCAGTTTCGTATAAAACACAAGTGGAAATTACGAAATATTACATATACACAGTCTCAGATCCTGGTAAGACTTTCACAAAGATTTTGCTGTTTGCAGCAAAACATTTTAAATTAAAATTGTACTGTGGGGCGTATGTTTAATATTGATCTAAATCATATTCATCATACGCACCAAAGACCATTAAATTAACAGGGACTTTGTAAATCCATAACTATTGGATGTAGAAACAGTGTTGTCAGAAAAGTATGTCCATAAATTGTCATATGGGTTAGTAAAAATCGTCAAAATCATTTTTTTAAATCGTGAAAATTAAAAACCCTCGTTACTTTGCAGAATTTAAATTTTAATAGAAAAAAAATTTAATTGTTGGTCTATTTTGACAGTTTTTGCATTTGACAATATTTGTTATTGTTTTCTAAAATATGCTGTTGATCAATTACAACGAAATTCCCGTAAAAATTCCAATTTTTTTTATTTAATTAGTTTTAAATATTCTTTTCAATTGAAAATTCCTTTCTTAGTCTCTCTCTCTCCCTCCATTTAATATCTAAGTATATTCTTTGAATAATTTGTTAAAATTAAAACTGTTGTAATAAATTCCGTCAAAACAGGGAAAGAAACTAAATTTGTTGTTCATTGGAGTTGCCATACATTAAATGATAGGGTATTTAGGTGACGAAGCTCTCATATTTTAAAATCGCCAGTTAAGTTGCTGCAATTATCGTTTTCTTATTTTGAGCCAGAAAATCGTCTGACAACACTGTGTAGAAATTGTGCCATTAAACACTTTGAAATATGAAATAATTTTTTGGAACGTAGCAATTAGATGGGTCAAAAGTCTTTAACATTTGATCTGATAAACATAGTTGAGTTCTAACAAAAAATATGTTGTAGGCAAGGAGTGACGGATTATTTTAAGCAACTAACATTCAATATTGGATATATTTTACAAATATTGCAAAAGCTGTCTGCTTTTGGTGTTTTTCGATATTAGGGAGGAACAATATACTTAAAATAATCTTTCCAACTGTATCTCCAAATTTGGTTTTTACCAAATATTTTCAAAATATCCATTTTGAAAAAAAAAGTTGACTTCGGATCATCATGACTTTTTGCATTTGAGAGACTTTTAAAAAAGCAATATCGATTTGGAAAGGTGAAACGGTTGCCCATTTTTGATAGTCAACTTTTTCCCGTTCGAAATTGCACACTTGGTCACATATTTGAGTACCAAAACGAGACATAATTTCTTATTACCCCTTTAAAAAATATACGCAGTTGAAAACATTTGCAAATATCTTTCTCCTAATGTCAAATTTTATCACAATCGCAGTTCATTTGTCGGCGGTTTGGCCAAAATTTTATTTATTTATTTATTTATTTATTAATTACAATACAAAGTAAATTTATATTCTAATTTTGGGTCCAAGGGTAAACCGGGTGACACAGACCATTTGGCTAAATTTTTGCAGCGACAGACCAAAGCCTCTGGTGGGAATCGAACCCACAACCCCCACGCTGATAGACAAGCACGCTACCAACTCGACTACCGGGGCGCCTTTGTCCAAAATATTCAAATATTTTTGTCGGTGCTACGAAATGAACCTCAAACGAAAAGAAAAAGTAAACCGCCAAAAAAATTGCGAAAAATTATTTGGACATTATTTCAGGCTCTATGAAAAATACCCCAAATGAAGAATTCCCCAACAATTCATAAAAAATCCCCACCTTCAAAAGCCCAAAATTTTTAAAAATCCGCCCACCAATTTATGAAAAATTACCCAATGCAAAATCCGCAAAATATTATGAAAAATAAAAGAATAAAATTTGCTTATTTGGAAAAAGTGTATTTTTAAAAAAAATCCAATGAAGATTTGGGCTGATTTATCAGTATACAATATGACCCCAAAATAAAATGTGAAAAACCGAAAATAAATATGAAAAACAACCCCAAACAAAAGTGAAAAATTCATGTACAGTGCGGCCTCGTTTATACGTGATTCGATTAACCGGCAACATCAATCATCCGGAAAAGAAAAAGACAATTTTTTTGTTTAACCGTGATTGCCTCTGCTATCCGGGAATATTGTGAACAAAACGAAAAGGGGGAATTTTCCCGTATGCATACGATGAGTCAGATTTAGTTTAACTGAGAAATTTGAGAAGTGCAGATGGTTGGTGTTCATTTTTACAATGACTTCCTTATCAGCGGCAAAAAGATAACGACAAGTTTGAACTATTGATGGCAATGTTAAGATAATTAATGAGCATTCTCCCACACAAATATGAAGTGGGGACACAAACAGTTTATGACATAATAAAAAACAAAGACAGGCAGAAAGTGATTCTGTTATTGGAGAGTCCTGGCTAATCCGGCATTTCAGAGCAATATAAAATCCAAGTTTACCGCATCCAAGAAAAGCTTGTAAACGAAAATATGAAATTAAAAATCAGTGAAACAGATGCAGTCGGGTAAACCGACTTATTTATAGCCTGACCCTCAGTAAAAATATACAAGTCTCATATTCCATAATAGCAACCTCAAAATACCGCAAGGGGTATTTGTGTTGGTTGTGTTGAATCCAGAGTCACGCTACAGTTCGCTATATTTACAAGAAAGAACATATTGAATGAAATCGGAAAGTAATTTTCAATCTCCTTGAACGATCACATAAAATAACCCACATGTACTTACTTCATACTATTTGAAACGAGCCTATTCTCCACTGAACTTACGCGACAGTCATCCTCTTCGCAGGAACTGACTCGTAAAGAAAATGCAGTCACATTAAAACGATGTTCATCAGAATAATCAGCAGAAATACGCTTCGAATAACACAGCACTGAAATATCGCATCATTAAGCGAATAAATTCATGTTGGCTGAATGAATGTCCGTTGCTGAGCGTTGTTGCATCGATCCAAACAACAAAGAGGAAACTTCCAACATAAGTGTCCTTTTTTTTTTGAAAAATGTTTGCAGTTGGTGCTGGAGATGATGTCCGTTTACGGCGTAAGCTTGTTACGTTTATGCACTTGTATATTTTATATATATATATATATTTTGTATATATACATGTCAATTAATGTACTTTGTACATAAATATTTAAAAACCATACGATAAATGTAAATTTAATGAAATTAAATTATGATACCAGGGCCATAATTATATTTACATTCTCATCGTATCTCAAACGTTCATTAATAAGTAGTTTTTCATTGATATCCTTGCCAGGATATCATTTCCCGTTGACTGCGTTAAACAACATCGGGGTAGATTTAATGACACACTCGCATTCAATAACTTTGGCTTACATGAGTTATTGCAACATATTGACTACAATCAGTGTACATTTCGGATATGATTAATATTATTATTTTCTGCGGATGCAGTCGTTTCCAGCCGCAGAGGCTTTTTTTCATCAAAAGCCCTTCAATGTGTGTGTGTGTACCACAAAATCAAATTCGGTGATAGGAAGGACTGCCTATGAAGAGTGTATGACAACGCGCTCTTAATTATACCCTACACCACATTGTGGTTCGCGGTACGTTGACTAAGTGCTGATGTGTACAACAAAGACTAGGTAATATTTCCATTGAAACAATTCCATGAACGATATCAGCATTATCGTGCAAATTAGCAAATATTTAAACCGCAATCGTAAACTGCAAAAAATGTATTTATTAAAGATAATAGAAAGCTCTACTTGCAGTTCTTCTTACTAAAATAATATCGAGATTATATGTTGCCATTCTCAATTATTAGTTGACAAAAAAAAATGGAAGCGTTTTTTTTAAAACACATTTTTGAAATTTCGTTTTCGTCGGAGATCAACTATTAGTAGTCAAAAATAAAGAGATCAGAAAAAAAAATTGTGAAATTTTTTTTTCCATAAAAAATTATGAAATTTTTTTTCCATAAAATATTATGAAATTTTTTTTTTTTTAAAAAAAAATTATGAAAACTTTTTTTAAATTCATCTTTGAAATTTCGTTTTCGTCGGAGACTTCAACTATTAGTAGTCAAAAATAACGAGATCAGAAAAAAAAATTATGAAATTTTTTTTCCATAAAATATTACGAAATTTTTTTTTTTTAAAGAATTATGAAAACTTTTTTTTTTAAAATACATCCTTGAAATTTCGTTTTCGTCGAAGACATCAACTATTAGTAGTCAAAAATAAAGAGATCAGAAAAAAAAAATTGTGAAATTTTTTTTCCCATAAAAAATTATGAAATTTTTTTTTTTTTTGAAAAATTATGATTTTTTTTTTTTTTTTTTAAATTTTCTTTGATATAAAGTTTAAGGCGGAGAGGTTTTTAATGTATAACATTTAAGGTAATTATGAGCGTTAAAAATATTGTGAACTTGTAGATCAAGGGTTTTCCAACAAAAGGGTGCTATTTTGAATCACCCAGTATTTCGGTAGCTTTCACTTCTGAAGATTTAATTCTTTGACAAGTAGAAACTACGACATTACTAAAAATGAAACGATACACGCTTCAACAACGCATTGAAATGATTAAAATTCACTACAAAAATGGTGACAATCTTGCAGTCACAGTTCGCAAAACTAAATCATTTTTGGGTCGTCTGGACCGCAATACAGAAATTCTTGGAAAAATTCGAGCAGTTGGGACAAGTTAGTGATGTGAAGAATACAACACGTGCACATCGCTCAAGAACAACTGAGAATATTGTGTTGAAGAAAACCCAGATTTGTCCATTCCTCGTCGTTCTTTGGAATTGGGCATTCCACAAAAGTCATTACAACGTATTTTGCATTACGACTTGGGTCTTAAAGCTTATAAAGTTCAGTTAACACAAAAACCCAAGCCGGACGATCATTAACAACATCGTGTCTTTGCCAATTGGAGCCTTGAAATGCATGAAAATAATACGAAATTCCATCCAAAAATCATCTTGACTGATGAGGCCCACTTCCACCTCGGTGGCTACGTCAACAAGCAAAATTGTCGCATCTTGGGCTTGGATAACCCAAGAGTTGTTGTTGAGAAGCCTCTACATCCTCAACGTGTGACTGTTTGGTGCGGATCAACAGTTACGGTGAATGGATTGCACTATCGAGAGATGACTAATGATTTTTTATGGTCGGAGTTGGATGATATTGATCAGGACAACGTTTACTTTCAACAAGACACGCGCTACGTGCCACACAAACAACCAAACCATTGCTCTTTTACGGGAAAAGTTTCCGGACCGTGTTATCTCTCGAAGAAGTGATCACAGTTGGCTACCGAGATCTTGTGATTTAACACCTTGCGAGTTCTTTCTTTCGGGCCACGTGAAAGATAAGGTCTACGCCAATAGCCCAGCGTCGATTCAAGACCTCAAATATAGAACGCGTGAGGCTATCGGGAACATAGGGCAGCCACTTTGCCGATTTGGTTTTGGACAATTTCATGAAAAGGATATGATCTTGTAAGCGTGGTCGTGGTGGCCATTTTCCTTTGAATACCAAAATAATACCTCTTGTTGGAAAACCCTGTACAATGATTAGTTCACTTATCACTTAGTTCGTATCCCTGAACATTTTTATATGTAATTTAAGTTGCTGTTTTTGTAATTTTTTTTGTTCTCCTATTAGTTCTAAGAAATAAGAATTTTAGTTTGAAGGAGACAATCAACTTTTGTCTCAAAAATATAGATTTTTAAATAAACATATAAGCAGAAATTGAAAAAATTTGAAAACGGACAGGCGTACGAATTTATTGTAGTATTCTTAAAGCAATAATTTCTTTTAAATGCACACAAAAATGGTATATGCACTGATTTTACGGGATTTCACTCTTACATCAAAACATTGTGGGTTATTTAAACAAAAACACGGCGAATAGAATGACTTTAGTCTACCAGCAATAATTTGTTGACTTATCACACTAGACTGGTAGATGAAACTTTTTTTTACTCTTACAAAAATATTATCAACCAAACGGGGAAATCCCATGTCCGGAGCTGTCGACTACATAATACTCTACACTATTCTCTTAAAACTTTTCCAGATAGCACAATTAACAGGTACTTTTTGACACTTCGAACGGTAGGTGAAGATAATCCGAAGGGATCTTAGTGTGGAACTTGGTATTATTTATTCTAAAGTACATAATGCTGGACTTTATTTACCGCTGTAATAGTTAAATATCCACATTCAAACATAAGTTTGTGCATATTAAAAAAATATTTCTATAAGAAACCCCCTCCTGTAGAAAAAGACTGTATCCTAGACAAACATTCACATTCACATTCATTTCATTGTGTTTGATTTAATTTCCCTCTTTGACTTTATGTCAATCGGAGCAGATGAAAAATTGTGTAAATATGTACCCAGTACATACACACACACACGTATACGTATATATTTCAACAATTCTTTAAATAAATTCAACACACAACTTTTCTTAATCTCTGAAGTTGTGTCTTGTGTTTAAAGAATGCAAAAGGAGAGGAGCACAGAAAAAATATCTTAACAACATATAAATCCTTTTCTTTAGCCAAGCTTTTGTCATGCGATTTTCATTTGAGTTTTTCCCTGTGAACACACAGACACACGCACACACACACCAATGCACACAGCAGTAAAGTCACTTGTAAAGATGATAATTAAGATAAAAATAAAAGTTGATATAAATTGTACAACCACCCGAACAAGACGAAGAACGCCGGATATATCCTCATTCCTGTCGTTGGCGTATAGATGAATCTTTCGGTTTGTACCCAGCTGGGAGGAACGGTTGGATGGACGTACAATTTTTATAAATACAAACGGAAAGACACATTAATATCTGTTGAAATAGTTTGCAAATTCAAGACAAATTTTTGAAGAAAAAAAAAAACAACAAGTAAAACGTAAAATAAGCTCAAGAAAGCAGCACAGCACAGGAGACTGGAGAGAGAAATGGAACGCAGTAATGACCATTAACAGAAATTGAAGACAAAGAAAACGCAAAAGATGTTGGTAATGTTTGCCTGATGAAGAGAGGTGCCGCCGCATCGGTGTGATGGGTATTTTTTGAGGGTAACTGAATGTTTCATATAGGGAACAAAGGGCTTGAACAAGATATTTCCCACTTAATCTATTGTTTGCAATTATTTTTGCTCCTTCCCATGATATATTAATTTGATCGCCTTTTTTCCTAAAGTTATCTAGAATTTCATAATAAGTCAGAGTCATGTCAGAGCCACATTGCTTAAGGTAAGTGTCGATGAGTATCTCCAGTGTTTGGTCTCTATGGGACAGTTTTTCAGCTTTGCGAATAAAGAATAGCGGGGACTCCTTCCATATAGTGAAGATATGCGTCAGGTCGATTGTGCAAAAATAAAGCTCTTCGAGTCATGGGGTCACACCACTGAATACGACTCTGGAACTAGCCTGCATCACTGCAGGTGAGGAAGTACACTGGAGGAAAAGCGCTTTTAATGTGTCTTCACCTACACTGTCGCCTGCTGCAGCTGACAATCTATGAAACCTCAACATATGATCATGGATAAATGTTATCACTAATAATCAATTCAATTTAAAACCCGGCATGTCAACTGGCGATTGCATCCTTTTTCCTGACTTCTTTGAAACTCTTGCAAATGAGGCACCCTGTTGATGAGAAATACCAAGTGCTACTTTCAGAAAAGTCTCTCTGCTATGCGGATGGTGGAATCGAAATGGCCTTAGCAAATATCAGAAGAATTGTGAGAGAGATATAGAATGAGGGAGGGATAGAGATAATGACGGAGAGATAGAGGTCGGATCTCTGGACATGTTGACAGATCCTGTTTTCGCCTCACAGCCATGGCGAAAGAGGTCGGATCTCTGGACATTAGGGTGGAGTGAAAACATGCTTTTTTTTTTAATTTGAAAAAGTTAACCTCGGAAAGAGATGTAGTCTGGTGTCCTAATGAGGGGAAAAATAAATAAAAAAATTTTAAAAAATTTTTAGGGGTCGCGCCACTCCCTCGAAATTTGGAAATTATCGCTATTTTGGCGTTGATTTTAGAAAAATCTTAAAAATTAACGACTTAACTTATTCGAAATTTAAAAGTTTGAGCTTGTTGAGTGCCCAAACAAAAGTATTTGAGGCAAATATGAGGATAATCGACTAATAGTTGTAGCTTTGGTGGCGATTTCATTGTTCAGTCAATTTTCTGAAGAAGGGACGATTTGACTTATTTTACTTTTTGACATTTTTGAACAATGAGAAATTTTTTTTTTAAATTTTTTCATGCCCTTATTTCATTGTTTACGCTATTGCAAACATTTATTGACATAAAACTTTTTAGGATTTTTCTAAAATCAACGCCAAAATAGCGATAATTTCCAAATTTCGAAAGAGTGGCGCGACCCCTAAAAATTTTTTAAAATTGTTTTCTTTATTTTCCCCCTCATTAGGACCCCAGACTACATCTCTTTCCGAGGTTAACTTTTTTTTTTTGAATTTCACTCCACCCTACTGGACATGTTGACAGGTCCTGTTTCGGGCTCACTGTTGTCTGCTGTTTTGGACAAACCCGAAGTGTAAAATCATCGGGAAGGTAAAGGCATATGGAGAAATGTGCTAAATCAATTGGAAGGACATTCCTAAGTATATGGAGGAGCTACTGCAAAGGTATGTGCGTGTAACTTTTCAACGTGATGTGAAAACTGCTAGTATCGTTAACTTCCGGATGTCATAGACTTCGGTGTATCAGTCTATCGGTGTATCAGTCTATTTCGGGCACTTGGAAAGTATTGAAAACAGAGCCAACATAAGTAACAGTAGAGTAAGGGAAATGTGGAGATTCCTCTAAACCTGACCCTGTTTTTTTTTACAATCGCCCATTTATTAAAGTGGCAGATCCCTGTTGGTATTACTGAGCATTCCTCCCCTTGTAGGCGCCATGTCCCACTCACGTTCTATCGATGCAAATTTCATACACCCTTTTGCGAACTTTTATTGTACAAATTAGTTTGACCAGTGATTTTCTTTATTATACCATTCCGCTTTTGTTTTTTTTTTTTGTCATTGAAGATTTTATTCATTTTTGTGTGTTGTTGTTGGTATAATTGTGGGACAGAAAGAAAAGAATATGATGTTTCCACTTATTATGCGAATAATATACAGACCGAGACACCCACAGTCAAATATTCATACGCACACACTGCGTATTTTTTGTTTTTTTCGTTTATTTAACGCTAATGAGCTTCAGGCAAATAAGATTGTATTGTCTCGAAAATTATATGAAACCGAATAAAAAAAAAAACACACACACACACAGAGAAACAGAAAGGAGAGAAAATATGTGACCGTTCCGTTCGTTGTTGGCTCAAAAGGGAAATCTGACAATCTTTTTAACCCACAAACACTTCTTTTTTATGAGATACGTCACCAAATCTTAGATCCGGGAGACCGTGTCGTTGGCCGCATTTGCTCGTTTGTGAGTCTAAGAGTACATTTGCAAGGGATGCCAAATGAGTTCATCAGTTTGGGATTTTAGAATTTTTAAAATTTAAAATCTGCTTATATACGTGATATTAAAAGTTACAGATTGCATATGAATTATTTTTTTTTAAATGTGATATTTCTAGGGCGCACAATGTTTATTTGTCATAAACAATTTCAAAATTTGAAGGGGAACAATTTCAGTTTATGGGGTACAACACAATCGAAATGTGCATTTTGTATTGAAATTGAAATAATCCCAAAATGACGATGTTGAGTTGGGGTTTGATCCGGGGGGGCTTGGTATCGAAACAACACCACGACAATATCATACTCAAATGAAAGGAAATTATCTCATGAATTCATGTTAGGCGGGGAGGCGACACAACCGCCTGCCCAGTGGAACTACTGCTCTTTAGCGACATATGTCTAGTTTTATTGTTGGTTGCCATTAGTGATGCACAGGACCGAAGGCCCGGATCCGGATACCCGGGTCTTTACAAGAACCAACCGGACCGGTTCTTACAAGAACCGAAAAACGGGTCCAAATACCCGAACGGGTCCAAATACCCGAACGGGTCCAAATACCCGAGAACGAGTCCAAAAAGCGAAATCAGCTAAATAGCGATAACATTGAAAAAATAATGTTTCTAAATGGAAACATGAAGTTGTTTTAAAATAACACAAAACAAAAAAAATATCAAAAGATTTATTTTAATATTATTTAATATTTAAGCTTTATCAGTAATGGATCTTTCATTTTATTTGTATACATATTTTATAAACACTGAATTACATTTTTTTTATTTATTTTCTTTATTTTTATGCTAATAAAAAAGTTAAAAAAAATATTTGTTAAAGCTCTTGGGTTAACCCTTTATTGAGAACCGGTCCAAATACCCGGGTCTTGTGGGAACCGGACCCGAAAGACCCGGGTCTTAAAATACGAGGAACCGCACATCACTAGTTGCCATTAACCCGTTGGGCGTTGGTTTGTTCATGGCCTTTTTCTATATACAGGGTTCTCCAACAAGAAGTGTTATTTTGGTATTCAAAATTGAATTTTTTGTGATAAATGATCGGATGTTTATTTTATAATAAATTGGAAGGTGGCATAATGAAAAACAACATCAGCCAAAAGGCCACCACGATCACGCTTACAGGACCATATCCTATTCATGAAATTTTCCATAACCAAATCGCAAAGTAGCTGCCTTATGTTCTCGAATTCTATCTTTGAGGTCTTGAATCGACGCTGGGCTGTTGGCGTCACGTGGCCCCAATGAAAGAAGTCGCAAGGTGTTAAATCACAAGATCTCGTTGGCCAATTGTGATCACCTCTTCGAGAGATAACACGGTCCGGATTTCACCATTTTTGTAATGAATTTTAATAATTTCAATGCGTCGCTGAAGAGTGTATCGTTCGATTTTTAGTAATGGCGTAGTTTCTACTTGTCAAATATCAAAGAATAAAAGCTTCAAAAATGACAGCTACCGAAATACCGGGTGATTCAAAATAACACCTCTTGCTGGAAAACCCTGTATTTTTTTTGTTGGTAGGGTAGATCTATAATTGCGTGACTTTTCCAACTTCCCTCGTAGTTATAGGAAATGCAATCAAGTATCATCTGTTAATAGACTATTGTCAACTTTGGAGAGAGTTCCGCCATTTAGTTTGTATTTAAAAGCTGTTCAAAACACACAACCTTGTGAATTTTTTTAAAAAGAGAAAAGTGCTCACTAGACATTATTTTATGCGGAAGTAAATCATCAAACCAAGGAATAGCTTTATAAATACTATGGGGACTCTGTAACATTGTTTTCAATAGTAAACAAGTGGTTTACTGACTTTATTTGTGGTCGCACAAGAATAAATGACTCCAATTGAGGTCAATGTACCCGAAAATGTCGAAATTCACGATATGGTGTTAGCCGATCGAAGAGTAAAAGTGGATGAGATTGTTGATGCCATACGCATTTCATATTGCAGTGTGATTTCGATTTTACATGATCGAATGGGTTTAAGAAAGCTGTCTGCAAGATGGATGCCGCGTTTGCTTTCAATTGACCATAAAAGTAATCGTGGGACAACTTAAAAATGTGCATGAATTGGGTTACGAATTCGTACCTTATCCGCCATAATCTCCGGATGTTGACCCCACTGACTGTTTCCTATTTCCAAACCTAAAGAAATGGTTCCGTAATAATAGTGATTCAGAGATTATTGAATAAACAAATGCCTATTTTATGGACCTCGAAATTGGAGAAACGTTGGACTAAGGTTAGTAAGCTAAAAGAAGATTATGTTGAAAAATATTTGTTCGCAAAAAAACGGTGTTTTATTCGAATAGTCACGGAATTATTGAACTGCCCTCGTTGTAGTTATGATGTTAATATAAGTTAAGATGTTTGAAATCACTCATATCTCTGGTGCTCAAGGAGTCTATGAGCCGACAAAAAGTTTATACAAGAACAGATCTTTGAAAATTCTATAAAAAAAAACTACTGGATATTTTCCCAAATTTCTTTTTTTATTTAAATGTACAATCCTTCCGGTTAATAATGGAAAATAATTTCATTCGAATGGCTGCCTCGGCTGGCCATGCAGTAGCCTAACGACATCAGCTCTGCGGCTGATAATGCGATCTTCAAAAACAGACCGCAAAACATCGAGTGTTGCTTCGGCTGTGTGGTACGCAGCGCCGTCCTGTTGAAACCAAATGTTGCCAATATCCTCTTCAATTTTTGCAAACAAAAATTCGTTCAACATGGCCCGATAATGAAAATAACAAAAACGAAATAAGCACTAGTTGAAAAAAAAACGTTAGATGGCGAAGATGGGCGGGGGAATTTTTCCGATGCAACGCCTCCCTGGAACCCAACCTAATTTTTCATTTTCCTTTTCGGGTCATTTTGAAGGAAACTGGATATTTTGTTGTTGTTTGTGTATTGAGACCCATAAATTGAAGTTTAGCCTTTGAAGGAAATATTTCATGTCCTAAATAAGTGTCTGCAAGAACAGATCTTGCGCCGCCTCTAAGTTATGTCAATTGATCTGCAAAGTATCCATTGATGAGTATTTCGTAGAGTGTCTGTATACACGGACTTCTGCTACTCCCCGTAATATGACTTTTCTCCGTTTTTCATCTAACCTCGCCAGACATGTACAATGGCCACTCAATTCTATTACGCTCCTTCTGCACTTTGCCAAAACGAGCAACATTTTTTGCAAAAGGTCTGTTCAGATGTTTTTATTCCAAAAATTTGTCAATCTAATTGGTTCGGTGTTTGATAAATCCCATTGGACATCCCTATTCCATACAAATGAAGGTTTATGTTTCAGCTAAAATGAAACCACAACAAAACAAACAAAAGTGAAATTATAAACCTTTTCCTTTGTTTTCCCCACACCAGAAAATAAAAAATATAAAATGTGAAAAAAAGAAATCTAAATTGCCACTAAAATGGCAGAACGAAAGGATTACACAAAAACATTAGAATATTCATTCCTTTGGTTTCGTTTTTTTTGGATTTTTTATTCTGCGTTCTCTGGCAATGCGTTAAAAATACAGAAAAAAAAACAAAAAAAAAAAAAACGACGAATTCATCTACAAAGAATCCTCGTTTTTTGTTGTTAGTTGGCCGTTTTTAAAAAAGTGCCCTTCTTAAAAAGTACCACAGAAAATCTCTAACAAACATAAAGTTGTCACAGAATTACAATGGGAGTGTCGAGGATGCGAGTGTCGTGTGTTGTGGGCTCCGAATGACCTTGTGGCCCCCTATCACATGCGGCCATATTGCGGAAGGCATTGGTGGTTTAGGTCGCAGGCAAAGTTTATGGCTTGCAAATTAGCTGTAAGTTCATAATGGTCCACCGGATTGACTGAGGTCATAGTTGATGCCAGTCTGATTTATTATCCTTTAGTTTTTTTTCCGTTATTAACTTTAATTAATTTCGAGAATGTAGACGTTAGGTGTCTTAACTTGTTGCCTGTCACGTGTTGGCTTAGACAGTTCAGAGTTGGTGATAGTGATCAGTTGTGAGGATCACTGGGTTCGCATCGTAACACCATCAAAAAAATGTTGTCGGCGACTTTCAGAGTAAGAGAGTTCTCTATGGGCCATGCACGACTTCTGTAAAAAACGATATTTTATTTTTTTGTGGGTGAAATATACAGGCGATATTTTATAGACTATAAATCGAGCGTTATTGCTTCCTTATTACAATTATTTGCTCCCAGTGGAGTCTACCCTTTTATCAAACTGATCGACTTTGAATTTCCTACCCTAAGAAACCAAAAATTATTTTCTCATATTCATTATATTTATTTCCTTATATGCTTCGCTTGGAATATCCTGTCAAACGTATTCATCTTAACTGTAAGACTTAGTTACAATCCGAACATGTGGAACAAATCTTTAATTTAAATAATTTAAAGCCAGGATAAAATCATCTATCAGTTGATCAGTTTTTGGAAAACAGGGGAATGACCCAAAAAACACTCAACACCGCACTATGGTTTCAAATCCGAATTCTGTGGCCAAAAGTAATTTTTTTTATGTTCTTGAATTTTGATTTTGTTATGCAAATCTAAAAATAGACACTCCAAAACAATAGAAAACAAGTTTTGTTGTTGTAATATATAATTTACCGTTAGGCAGTAAGTCGTCAAAGTTGCATTTTTTTCAGTCAGTTGCAAACCGAAGTGCGTGTAGTGTTTATTGCGCTTATTTCAAGTTCCGAATTCGTTACAAGAAAACAAAATTATAAAAAAGTGTTAAATGGAAAAGATAGATGATGGTAAGTACTTTTAACTTAAAAAACAATAAAAAAAAAGAAACTTCGTTTGCTAAAATCAAAAAAAAGACGCTTTTCTTAAAGCCCTATTTTTTTATTTTATTTTTATTTTTCGATTTGCCTTAAGCTTTACAAATTTTGTCTAAGAGTGTCCAGTCTAACGTTAAAAATTATAATTACTTTGAAGTGTGTAGTTTTAGAAAATATGTGTGCCAAGTTGCGATTTTTTGCGATTTTTGAGATAATTTCCCTTTTTTTGGTTACAAAATTCGCAACTGTTTGATATTTGGCTCGAGAATCAGAAGAGTGAGGAAAACAATCAGTCGCTTTTGGAATATTTTCTTCAAAAAAGTGGTTCCGACACAATTTCAGATAATTACCTAAAATATTTATCCGAAAAAGCTCGCATAATTAGCGTTAAATTGTCTGGAAAATGGGGAAAATGTCACAGAAGGTTGGATATATATATGAATATCATTTTATTTTAACATAACTCCATTATATAACAACTCTAAATAAAAATTGTTGTTCAGAAAATAATAATTTTGCAATAAAACATCAAAAAAGTAATAAAAATTAAAAGTTAAAAAAAAAAATACTTTTGGCCAAAGAATTCGCATTTGGAACCATAGTGCACCGTCGAGAATACGCTTCGTTCAAGCAGTTGCGGAATTTTGTAAAGTTGGTTAAATGTAAACAACAATTTATTTAGTTCTCCTTTAGGAGTAGTATGATTATAGAAGGATTGAATTAAAAATATCCGATTACATGCCAACCACCTCTAGCCCTTAGAAAACGGGTATATTAGGTCTTGAATCGACGTTGGGCTGTTGGGGTAGACCTTATCTTTCACGTAGACCTTATCTTTCAGAGGAAGAAGTCGCAAGGAGTTAAATCACAAGATTTCGGTGGCCCATTGTGATAACCTCTTCGAGAGATAACACGGTCCTGGAAACTTTTCCCGTAAAAGAGCCATGGTTTCGTTAATTGTGTGGCACGTAGCGCCGTCTTGTTGAAAGTAAACGTTGTCCAGATCAATATCATCCAACTCCGACCATAAAAAATCATTAATCATCTCTCGTTAGCGCAATCCATTCACCGTAACTGTTGATCCAACCTCATTTTCAAAAAATTAAGGTCCAATGACCCCACCGGACCATAAGCCGCACCAAACAGTCACACGTCTACGACGGAGAGGCTTCTTGGGTGCAACAATTTTGATTGTTGACGTAGCCACCGAGGTGGAAATGGGCCTCATCAGTCAAGATGATTTTAGTTTTGCCAACTGTGACTCACTATTTTTGTAGTGCATTTTAATAATTTCAATGCGTTCTTGAAGTGTGTATCGTTCCATTCTTGGTAATGACGTAGTTTCTACTTCTCAAATATCAAAGAATAAAAGCTTCAAAAGTGACAGCTACCGAAATACCGGGTGATTTGAAATAACCCCCCTATACAATGCCTGTGAAAGCAACGTTCTTTATGGACAGCCCTGTTGCACATGCATATCTCGTTCTAATTAATCTGTCTGGAAGAAGTATTCCGTCCACAGCTACAGCGTCCTGGCGTCTCTACGTGCGTATGTGTTCTTTGCAAGCCTAATTAGAATTTTGTGGCTCGCCCCAATCCAAAACGTAAAATCCCCGGTCCTTATCGGTTTGCCAGAAACACACTCGTAAATTGGATGCATTGTAGTCGAAATTAGTATTTATTGTAATTTATAAATCGTACTCACTCCAGTATGGCTAAACATCTGCGGTGTTGTGTTATTTTCTGAATTTTTGTTGTTGTTGTGCTGGTGTGTTGTGTCTTTTGTTGTCCTGACTTTATAAAACATGAACATATTTCGAGTATTTCCATATTTGCCCTGAAGACATTTCAGTTAATTGGAGCGGAGAGCCCGACCAGCAGCCGGATACAGTTTTCATATCACCATGTATCGGTATCATGTGTTTGGGTTACATACTAGGGTGGAGTGAAATTCAAAAAAAAAAATTAACCTCGGAAAGAGATGTAGTCTGGGGTCCTAATGAGGGGAAAAATAAAGAAAAAAATTTTAAAAACATTTTAGGGGTCGCGCCACTCCCTCGAAATTTGGAAATTATCGCTATTTTGGCGTTGATTTTAGAAAAATCCTAAAAAGTTTTATGTCAATAAATGTTTGCAATAGCATAAACAATGAAATAAGGGCATGAAAAAATCTAAAAAAAATTTTCTCATTGTTCAAAAATTTCAAAAAGTAAAATAAGTCAAATCGTCCCTTCTTCAGAAAATTGACTGAACAATGAAATCGCCACCAAAGCTACAAATATTAGTCGATTATCCTCATATTTGCCTCAAATACTTTTGTTTGGGCACTGAACAAGCTCAAACTTTTACATTTCGAATAAGTTAAGTCGTTAATTTTAAGGATTTTTCTAAAATCAACGCCAAAATAGCGATAATTTCCAAATTTCGAGGGAGGGGCGCGACCCCTAAAAATTTTTTAAAATTTTTTTCTTTATTTTTCCCCTCATTAGGACCCCAGACTACATCTCTTTCCGAGGTTAACTTTTTCAAATTAAAAAAAAGCATGTTTTCACTCCACCCTATTACATACCTTGGAAAAGGATCACATTTTTTTTTTGTCTGGCTCTTGTTGTGTTTCTTTTCCAATAATGATGACTTTTGGGTATGCGTTGGCTCATTTCATGCCGAATCTGTGTTCTTGTACTGTTTTGTTGTCCTTGCGGTTAAAAGTTCATAACACAGGGATGTACTTGGCAGACATGTGTGATTTGTCCTCTTTGGGCAGGGAGAAATGTTTTTAGGTTTGAAATTTTTTTTTTTTTTATTATTTATCTTGTTTGAGAAATTTGATTTTTTGTTTGGTAGATTGAGCTTGAGAGCAGAAATTAAGACATGTTTAGCAATACAAAACGACTTTTTTTCTTCGTAGCTGTGACGGTTTTTAAAATGTTGGATGATCTTTAAAATCACCCCCATGAATATCCAGCCATAGCAAAGAGTCACTGTTGAATACTGCATTAGTCTGTTACTTTTTTCAACCGCAACTTTTATACGTATATTTCCCGGTGCATTTTCCTTCTTCGACCTCCTGCATTCACGAAGCAAACTCTGTTTATGCAGACACTCCAACTGCCAGTGTCCTGTCACAGCGCCCAGCCGGTCATCAGTGTATACAAATTAAAAATAAATATACATTGTGTAATTACGATTTTCTCCTCTTTTTTTTTTTTTTGGTGTGCAACATTTCCCATAAAATAATGTTGATTTTGTTTCCCTCTCAAAACAAACATTTCTGATTTCAATAATCGCTGAAATAAACGGCAAAAATCTTCCGGCTGTTTTTTGTGCATAATGAATGAATGTTGGCCGTGGCGGCGGGGTAGTAAGTGGCGGCGATGCACAGTGGTACATTTTTTAAATATATATTTTTTTTTCAAATGTATATTGATAATCGTTTGGAAGGATAGGCTGAAGGACGGTATGGAAGCTCCCAATAAAGCCACTGTAAAATTTCCTGGTGTAAAGGGTGATTCACATATATATCACGAATGAACTACTTACATCCCCACATGAAAGTAGTTAAGCGCATCAAACTACAGCGATTGCGCTAACTGGGACATGTCGGTCGAATGAACACAAACGCTCCAGGCAGAAGGGCGGTGGACGACAACTACCACGGAAGGGGCAGATAGGGAAGACCGAGACTCCGGTGGAGGGACCAAGTGGAAGAAGACATGTAAATGCTTGGTATCACGAACTGGCGAAGCCAAGCAGTAGACCGAAATGCTTGGAAATCATTTATTAAGCAGACCAAAAACAGGTTGTAGAGCCAACTTAAGTTGGTTAATAGGTAAGTAGGTATTACTATAAATAAACAACAAGAATAAAAAGTAATTAGAAAATAATCAGACTAATTTTTCAGAGATTACTTTTGATTCTTTCCGGTTATTTTTAAGACTATTGCATTCATACTTCTGTGATGTCATTAACAAATATGGCGGAGCAAATTTTTGTCCACATCAAATTGAATATGGTATGAGTAATATTTTTCTTGATCGGTATAAGTTGTATAAGATTTTGTTTGTTGCTGCAGAAAAAAATTGCTTGTGGAATTCATTGGTTTTTTTTTATCTTTATTCAAGATGTCATGGTGGTTGGTTTTTTGCTTCCGTCCATACGTGGCATTTTTTATGTGCATACATAAAATATTGGACTTTTTTTCAGCAAGTTCGATTTTTTTTAAATATGACTAAACAATTTTCTCAGTAAAGATATTGTTTTGTTACTGCAATTTTTAATAATTTTCCAAACTAATCATATTTTGACTTAAATCGGACTTAAGCAAGTTTAGTTACAGAAAATAACCTCAACTGTGATATAGAAAAATATTTTTTTTCGTTTAAAATGATTTTCTGAGCCCCACATATCCTATATTAGTGATTGCATTTTATTTGATCCCATTTACAGAAAATGTACCACCGCACTTCGGGGCATTGGACAGCAGACACGATTGTACAATTCCAAAATGCGTATTGAATATTTTTTATGATGTTTTTTCTGGCACAAAATATATCTCCGCGGGGGAAATAAAAAATCAGTAATGTCAACATTTTGCGATGGAGGGGTGGGGGAGCATATAAGCAGAATAGCGAATCACATACAAATTACGAGCACATCCGCAGTCTGAGTTGTAACCGCAGCACATATTTTCCTTACATTTAGCATAAGGTTGTTACAAATATTTACAGTATTGATACTGATTACTCATTCATTCGCCTGCGTTGTTTTCTTGTGTGTGTTTCAGATTAAAATTACTCGTATAACAATAACAATGATAATGATGCTGATGATGAGGACAATGATGATGATGATGATGATGCTGTTTACTGTGCCATTGCTGATGAACAAGGGCTCTCTGGACACGGATTTTATAGTGGGGGCTCTGTGTAGTGGGGCGGTTTTAAAGGATTTTGTTTCAAGTGAACAAAATATATATTAAACAATTGTGAATTTGGAATGGTAGTAGATTGATAGGGGCCTATTACCAATCGATTGAGAAAATATTAAATTTCTGTTATCTTTTCTAGGTCTTTAAAGTTGTTGACTGATGTTTTTGAATGTCTGGAAATACGAACGGGAAACCGTTGGAACACAAACATAAAAGTTGGATTATGTGCCTCGTAAAATGTATAAATAGTACTGGTTATTATCAAAAATGTATAGCATCAATCCATGTCTAGCCTACTGTTGTTTTGAGAATGCGGGCAATAAGTTCGAAATACAATAAACCGAATTATATGTACCCTCACCCTCAGTAAAAATATACAAGTCTCATATATAGCAATCCATAATAGCAACCTCAAAATACCGAATGTTATTGAAAACCACAAGGGGAGTTGCCAGACTTTCAAGTTTTTGGTTCGAAACATTGTCTGTCTATAGCTTCACTAAATACAGAATTTGAGCAAGATCGCGTTGGTCATATTGATAATATTACAAGATTTCTAAGGTAGGCGGGATGGTACATTTGTATGGGAGGTACCAGAAGAGGAGTTGCCAGACTTCCAAGTTTTGTACAAAACTTTGTCTAGCTATAGGTTTACTAAATACAAAATTTGGGCACGATCGCGTTGGTCATATTGATAATATTACACGGTTTCTAAGGTAGACGATATGGTACATTTGTATGGGAGGTACCAGAAGGGGAGTTGCCAGTCTTCCAAGTTTTTGTCGGAAACTTTGTCTGGCAATAGATTTATCAAATACATAATTTGGTCAAGATCGTGTATGTCATATTGATATTATTACACGATTTCTAAAGTGGGCGAAATAGCAGATTTGTATGGTAGGTACCCGAAGGGGAGTTGCCAGACTTCCACGTTTTTGTCCGAATGTTTGTCGCCCTATAGCTTTACTAAATACAGAATTTGGGCACGATCGCGTTGGTCATATTGATAATATTACACGGTTTCTAAGGTAGACGATATGGTACATTTGTATGGGAGGTACCAGAAGGCGAGTTGCCAGACTTCCAAGTTTTTGTCCGAAACTTTCTACCTTTACTAAATACAGAATTTGGGCAAGATCGCGTTGGTCTTATTGATATTATTACACGATTTCTAAAGTGGGCGAAATAGCAGATTTGTATGGGATGTACCCGAAGGGGTGTGGCCATATATCCCATATGCAATCCCAGAAGCAGTTTTGGAAAAATATTAAGCCATGCCAAATTTCAGAGTGTTTGTTTAACTCGTTCGAAAGTTATCGTGCGTACCAGCAGGACAGACAGTCGGACATGGCTCAAACGATTCAGAAAGTCATGAATCGAATTTGGTTCAAAGACACCTGGGGTCTAATGTGGATATTTCTATGTGTTACACTTTTGAGCCGTATCAAATGGTATATACCCTCCTACCCGTAGGGTGAGGGTATAAAAAAAAACAGTAATTGACATCAAAGACCACGCTAAATTCTTTAAAAATGTGTGCCTTACAATTTAATTTAAATCCATGTTGTTGCTTTCTTAGTTCGACAAGAAACAGCCCTAGCATTCCGTCTCATTTGTATTAACATAATGAGATATGTAGACGTATGAGTTATTTCTGCACCAAGAGTTCATAACATTCATACGCCCCAATGGTCAGAGAATGCAAACCAGGAATTTTATGAAAGCTAACTATTCTGGCCATGCAAACTTATAAATCTCTCTTTTTAACAAAATTGTTCGCAGAAAAGGAATTCTTTTTACACAGAGAGGGGTGGGGTGGGGGAAAAATGCTAAAAGAATAAAATAAAAATAAAATTGTTGTAATTTTTGTGATAAAAATATTTACGTTCTTTTACCTGCGACAACTATGGCTCACATACTGCACAGCAAAATACTTTTATTTAAGTTGACATTTTCTGGAAGGAAATTCTTGGCACACACACAAAAAAAAAAAGAAAGAAACATGAACAAGCGCATGTTACTCATACAGTGTTCAATTCCTGAGTTGTGTTCCCTGTTTGTCGTACTGCTTTGTGCCTTATGGCAGCATAAATGAACTTACAACATTGAGAGCAAACTACAAAGAAAAATATTAAATAACGACAACGCCAACAACATCAATAACACTGAGAACAATAACAATAAAAACAATGAATGTGGTGGTATAACGAAATTATTAAGAAGATTGGGCGGTAGAGGGGGTGGTTACAGACTTGAAGACTGTGTGGCGGACGGAAAAACAAATACGAAAAAGTACGCCAAAAGAAAAATAACAACAATAATCATAATGATAAACACAAATATTTGAAATAACTCTACACACTCACTGACATGTACAGTGGCACTGTTAAATATAGAGACACATACATGCCGGAGAAGCAACTACTCTAAATGAGAGAGAGGGAGAGTGAGAGAAAAAGGTATGAGTGCAAACATCAGTTGAAATAAGTTTTTCCCAACACAAAAAAAAAACAAACACACACATAAACATATACGAACACTCTCACATGAACAAGTACACTGACGTGAAAATGAAGTGGAATATTTTTTTTTTGTTATTTTCATGCACATCAAACACCTCTCTTCCAGCCATCTCTCTCTCCCTACCTTTGTTTCCTCATTAAGATGATGTATGATGGAAAGACTGATGACTGAGAAACGGGGCAGCATTGCTGCTGGTGCTCACAATGAATAATGTACAGTGTGTTACAAAAAATGCCGACGCCTGGCAAATAGAATAGAGTTGGATGATGAATTGTATTTGGGGGGCAAGCAGATATGAAAGTGACGATCATAATACTCATACATTGGTTTCAACATGGGCTACACGGTGGCCACACACACATACTGGAGAGGTATAAAATCTCAATAATAATATTCTCAACAATAATTTGTTTGCCGTTCAACATCATCTTAAATAATGTTGGCATTTCACAATTGTCTTGGAGTTTACGATTGTGCGGCCCAAAAAAAGGTCCGAAGTGGAAAACATATTTTTTAGCTGCTGCTTATACGCATTTATAGGGGGCAAAAATCGTTCGTTGTGTTTGTTGATTCAGCTAAAGATTAGACTTAAAACCAGTTTCTGTGTCTTTATTTTTGAAAATAAAAGGTTGAGTAGCTAAAGCCTGAAATTGATTAGGAACACTGCTTCGTAAACACTGGTCCTGAATGTTATCCTGAGTTCACTCACTTAATACAGGCGGTGAGGACAACTAACGAACTGAGTGCTTCAGAAATGTGTCCATTACTGTAAATTCCGAAAATTTTCTCCTAATGACGCTTATTAAGCTTTATAATTAATTTCAGGTGATTATCTTACGATATGACTTTGACATCCAATTATGGCCATCATTTCTCGTCTATTTGTTTCTAAATACAGTCTAATTCGGTTAAGCGGAAATGAAAAAAATCGAGAAATTGCTGCTGTAGCCCAAAGTGTTGAACAAACCCAAGGTTTGTACAGGAAAAGTTTCCGGACCGTGTTATGTCTCGAAGAGGTGATCACAATTGGCCACCGAGATCTTGTGATTTAACATCTTGCGATTTCTTCCTTTGTGGCCACGTGAAAGATAAGGTCTACGCCAACAGCCCAGCGCCGATTCAAGACCTCAATGATAGAATTCGTGATTTGGTTAAGAAAAAAAAAGAAAAGAAAAAAAATTTTGAAAAAAAAATTTGAAAAAAAAATTTTAGAAAAAAAAATTTGGTAAAAAAAAAAATTTGGAGAAAACACAATTTCTGTACAAAAAAAAAATATTATTTTTTATATTATTATTATTTATAGAATTATTATAGAATGCCTATTTAAATTCCTACGTACTGCGTGACAGAGTCAGTGAATCAGTGAATCAGGGAATCAGGGAATCAGTGAATCAGGGAATCAGTGAATCAGGGAATCAGTGAATCAGTGAATCAGTGTCGAGGGTAAATATATATTAAGATAAACATCCGATCATTTATCTCAAAAAATTCCATTTTTCTTTGAATACCAAAATAACACCTCTTATTGGAAAATCATGTACAATGCATTAAAAATCAACCAGAAAAATCATTACTAATATTTATTTTCAATTAAAAGACGTGCGCTTATCCGAATTCGACTGTATATAAGGTAAAGATAAAAAATGGGAATGTGAAAGAATAGCTATTCAATTTCCTTAAAATTATTGTCGTGGCAAACCAAAAATACAATCGTAATATGTTATAATTTTAATATTTATATTTATATTAGATATTATCTTCAACTGACGCATCGCTTGTGCCTTTACGTTCTTCTGCCACCGACTGTCTCATTGTCAAAATGAGACATAACAATATATAAAAGAAAAGAAAAAAAAAAACAACAGCAAAACAACTTTGAAATTATTAACGAAGTTGTAGATTGTAAATATTGTTAGTGTTCAGTTTGTTTTTATGTTTTGTTTTTTCGTTTTTCTGAACACACACACACACGCATACACATTCTTTTTCCAAAAACTGTATAATTTGGTAAATACTTCTGTAGAAAGCGTAGAAAAACCCAAGGAAAAAAAAAACAACACCAGCAAAAATGAAGAAGAAATTATGATGAGCTAAGGTATGAGTTGCCGAAGGCCATGCTGCAATCAGAGTTGATAAATATATCACATACGTTCTTAAGTACATGCACGTTAGAGTGGGTCGGGAAATTAGATGGTTGTTGTTAGCAGCCAATAAGAGATTCCTAGAATCTCTCTATAAAGAATGTATCTAATCAAATTTGCGAAAACATGTAACAACATATAGAAATTTGACAATATTCGGCCCTATGACTTTCCCGAAACTATTGATTAATATCACGAGATGCTTTGGGTATTTAAATACATTTTTCTTAGCTGTAGAAATTTATTGACTAGACACCAGGCCAAGTCACTGTATTGTATCTTCAGGGTGGGGTGTGTATAAGATTCGACCTGGCTGAACTATGTGACATTTCCCCTTTTAGCTTCTAATTTTTCAATTAGCAAAAAATAAGGGAATAATGTCAAATTTTTACAAATTTACGAATATCAATGAAATCCAAAATGTCGCAGCAACTTTGATAATACTCCACCCACTTTAATGTTTACAAATATACAAGTATGCAGAAATATGTGCGTGTACTTTAATATGAGTACGCGTATGTGTGTGCGATTTAGTTGAGATCAGAGAGCAGCAGTATAAACACAACTTTCCAACAACAAAAATGTGTCAAGGAATTTTCGGAATGCAAATACTCTCACACTCGCATGTGGCAGCAATTAATGGCGGTGCTTGATAAATTCGAAAGGTTTAAATTTGTGGAAAATGTATTTTTAAATATTTAAGAATATAGTAAAATTATCTTTAAACGAGTTTTACGAATAACTTATTAATTATTTGTATTAAGCAGAAAATGAATTAATTAATTAATATTTGTCAGCCATCAAGGTGTTCTGTGAACATTTTGTTTGTACGGAGATGTGTGGTTTCGCTGAAAGCAATCATCATCTTTAAATAGGCAGGATGTGCATAATGAGTTTACCATTTCGTTTGTATCAACCGATGTGTATATGTATTTTTTTGCAATATCGTAACAATTCGAATACTGCCGGTCTGTCTGAGGAAAGGATGTTGGTGTCCTCAGTACTGCAGCTTCATAGCGCAGATTTTTCCAAAGTATGTCCTATGAGGAAATGTACAGGGATAGGACACTTTCTCAGATGTCGAACAGAAGAAATTGCTGGGACGGCGCTTGACTGGAATCCACAAGGTTAAAGATGATGTGTCAAATAACATGGAACCAAATCAAATCCCCAGCCTCAGATAGAAATCGATGGAGAGAATTCATTGACGCCCTATGTTCCTCGTGAATATTTTATTTATATACTAATACGTATCTTATAATCAGTATTTTTATTATCATATAGAGCCCGAAACGCGAAAATGAAAATTTTACAGGAGAGAGTTTTCCGGGATGAGTTTTCCACACATAAAGACGTGTCGTGCTTACGATACAATTGAATTCGCTATATCTTTGTTAATATAAATTTCTAATTAATTTAATTTTCTATGAAATTTCATTAACAAACAAGTTTTGAAAAAAATGTCGCTCGATAAATAGACGCACATTAGGGTGAAACATTTTTTTTTTAGTTTTTTCCTGATTTTTTGGAACAATTTTAGAGGTGCCACAAACAGATTGTTTTTATAAAAAATTTGGGTTTTCTGAGTTTATCGTATTTCAAGCACAAGTTGGTCAATAAAAAAAAAACATTTTCAAAGTCGTATAGTCATTATTTCAAAAGACAAATGTTCGAGATTTAATTTGATGTATATAAATCATAAGCTTTGTGATTTTTGTTGGCTCGTTTAACTGTCACATATACAATTTTTTTGGTAAATTTTACATAAACAACAAAACAAACATAACATAACTTTTAAAAATTTCATGAAAGTGTAGAAAACTAATAATGCCGTTTGAAAGACGGCAAAATTCCAAGTAATTTAAAAACAAGTGGACAAATAGTAAGTTCGGCCGGGCCGAATCTTATATACCATCCATCATGGATCCTTAAAAAGTCAATAAATACGAAAACTAACTGAGTTTTTGGGCCGCTCGTGACCCGATAGTCCCAGGAACCCGATCACAAATTTTATCCAAATCATGAAAATGCATATTTGGGTTCGCTAGAAAATTTCGTTGCATTTCGATACCCATATGCCCATGTTTGTCAAGGGACGATTTTTGGGCCGCTGGTGACCCGATAGTCCCAGAAACCGGATCAAAAAATTTAGGAAAATCGTGAAAATAAAGGCATATTTGGGTTCGTGAGTAAATTTGGTTGCACTTCGATACCCATATGCGCATGTTTATCATGGACCCTTTTTTGGGCCCCAAGGGTCCACGGAACCCATGAGCACGCCCATTTTTGGGATTTTTTTCCCCATCTATAAATTATATAAACTTAGAACTTAGATGTAGTGAAAAACAATATTTGAAAAATTTGATTATGGCCGGAATATATTTAGTCCCGTAAAGGGGAACTTTTTCCCCTTTGGTCCGATATGGCCCATTCTCGAACTTAACCTGCTTATGGGCAAAAAACATCTTCCTACAAAATTTCATCTTCCTTTTTAGCGTTGGTCGTTCGCACTCTATCGTGATTTCAACAGACAACAGACGGACGGACGGACAGACGGACATCGCTAGAATGTCTTAGAATGTTACACTGACCAATAATATATATACTTTATAGGGTCGCAGATCACTCTTTCGAGGTGTTGCAAACGGAATGACAAACTTAGTATATACTCCATCCTATGATGGAGTGTATAAAAATTTTTAGTTTTAATCTTATCGTTTAATAATTTAATTTAATAATTCGTTGCACTTATGTCACTCTAATCTACACAACTATGTCCTAATAAGGTCATATGTTCTGGGGGAGTCCATCTAGTTTTTTTCTTATTCAATTATTTGCTATTTTGACAGTGACCGCTCTTTCCCTCCCGAATTATAGCTAGAAAGTCAGTATCGAATTTCCTTGTAGTGAGTCGTTTTGCGCTTGAACAACGTTGGGAAATAATGCAAACATATTTCCAAAGTCAATACTGTGTAACCCAAACAGTTCATTTATGGCCCAAAAAAGTTTTATTAAACTGTTTCGTAAGACTGGCATGTTAGAGCTCAAAGCTCATTGTTCCCGTCATCGCACAGTATCCTAGAATCCAATTCCATGGACCAAATGTTTATAACTCTTAATCTAGTGATCACTAGTTCTGTAGTTTTTTAACAAATATATTGTAGGAAAAGAGCGGGTGATTATTTGATAGAAATTTATTCATATTTCAACATCTGAAAAATTGGATTCAAATTTTTAACATGAAAAAAATAAATTTTTCTTATGCGCAATATGAAAAATTACGCAAAATGTGTAAAATCCATAAAAACTAAAAACAAGAAAATACGAAACGTAGCCAACTTTCTGAAATATCTGAAATTATATGATTTTTAGAGTGAGCCCTTACAAAAATCCGCAAGAATGTGTCAAGCAGTCCTGGACCATTGACGCGCCATCGATCGCAACCTTTCACACACCAGCCTGATGCGAATTCTTCACATAGACCTGACATTATTTGCTTACTAGTAAGTTGTAATGCGCCTATGGCGCCCGTTAATTTGCTTGAGAAAGTATTTGTTACTTAATTTTAAAAATTTTGTAAAAAATATTTTGAGAAAACTATTTTGTAAAAAAAAATTTCGAAAAAACTAAAATTGGAAAAAAAAAATTTGTGGACAAAAAATTTTTGCTGAAAAAAAAATTTTTGTTGAAAAAAAAAATTTTTGTTGAAAAAAAAAATTTTGTTGAAAAAAAAAAATTTTGTGGAAAAAAAAATTTTTGTTGAAAAAAAAAATTTTGTGGAAAAAAAAAATTTTGTGGAAAAAAAAATTGTTGTTGAAAAAAAAAAATTTTGTGGAAAAAAAAATGTTTGTTGAAAAAAAAAATTTTTGTTGAAAAATTTGTTGAAAAAAAAAATTGGTAAAAAAAAAAATTTTGGTAAAAAAAAAATTTGGGGAAAACACAATTTCTGTACAAAAAAAAAATATTATTTTTTTTATTATTATTATTTATAGAATTATTATAGAATGCCTATTTAAATTCCTACGTACTGCGTGACAGAGTCAGTGAATCAGTGAATCAGGGAATCAGTGTATCAGTGAATCAGTGAATCAGTGTCGAGGGTAAATATATATTAAGATAAGGTCTCATTGACTTAGCAATTGAAGACACAGTTTGTTCCTTAGAGCAGCTCGAAATGGACAACGATTTTGCTTACAAATTTGACTTTTCCAAGGGATCACATGATCCTCGAGAAGCCAATGCATCCTCAGAGAATGACAGCTTGATGTGAATTTTGTAGCGTTGTCATCAGTGGCACAGTTTTTATTGAAACATCAGTTGGATTTAACAAATTAATGAAATAATCCCCAATGAAGTATAGCCAAAAAGAAAAACAATAAAATAGTGAAATAATCCCCAAATAACAAAAATGAAATAACCTTCAAAACCAAATAAAATATCATTGGGTGTTGTTTCATAATGAAAAACTCCCCATATGTTTAATGAAATAAACCTCCAAAATATATAAAGTAAAGCTCAAATGATTTTTCGCCATTTTTTTGGGGATTATTGAATTTGTTCGTTTGGGGGTTATTTCGTATTAATTTCGATTAATCGACGTTTGGCTACATAAATTGTGAAAAATGAAGTCGACTTTTGATTACGACTTTTTTTTCGACTTTTTTGCTGTAATTGAAAATAACTTTTGTCGGCCAGTGGAGCTAATATTATGGCAGCAATAAGCGAAGAATTGGGGCAGTGTAATTATAATTCAAAATTCGGACACACCATTGTCAAAATTGACCAAATAGAAATAAAATATCCCAGAAACTGCTGGATATAAATTTTTTACCACTACCTTATGATTCTGATGAAAAGATTTGTTGTAATGAGCAGCAGACAATATCGAGGCTAAACCATTGCTGTAACTCCATCTGAAGGGGGGAAAATATGGTTCGCTTCCTTAGGAGCAGTGAAGTGCCTACTAAAGAACTCAAGGATCTTCAAAGATAATCAGCGATTAACAGCCGTTATGGCTTAAACTAAGCGTGTTGAACAGTGACAGCTACCGAAATACCGGGTGATTCAAAATAACACCTCTTGAGAACCCAACATAAAACGGATTTTTTATTATATTTTTTAAAAATAGTCCCACCCACTACACCCGATTTGCAACTGCTGCATAGTTTTTTCATCGTACATATACACTCCCCCCCCACATGAGCAGGACAACCATCCATTCGTTTTTTAACTGCGATGCGGTCAAGTGTTTGTGAACAGTCGCGGATTTTATTTGGTTGTTTGTTCGACCTTTACATATACTCTTTCTGAGATCCATTTTGTGTACGGAAAATGTATTGTTATTATTTTTTAGTTTCTTTTATCATCGGTCAAAAATAATGGATTGTTTTTGCGATTTGAAAAAAAAAATGATTTTTTAAACAATTTAAGCAATTTCAATTCATTTAAAGTGCTTCATGGAAACTCATTAACAGACAAGGAAAGACGAACTTATGGAAGCGATCATGTTAGCTTGGTCTTCAATTTCACTTGATTACAATAAATCATAGTATGATGCGATTCCCACAAGGATCTACGAAGTTATCCCTAACAAGGGAGGCTCAACACAGTATTTAAACTTAAATATAATTTATACTTAAATATAATTATGATTAATCCACCCCATAGGAAATACTAAAACTACTATTTCTCAGTATTTTAGTTTGTTTCTACCTGCCTTAGAAATTACACTTTTAAATCATCAATAATGTTAAATGTTTGAATAAAATATTCATTTTTGCCAAAAATATTATATTTTTTAGGTGAGCCACTTGTTTTCTGTAAGAGGAAAATGTTTTTCATTCAAATAAATTTAATGAAAAGCAAATCATTCATTAAGAATGATTCAGAAATAACCATGATAGTATCGTAACCCGAAATGATTTCCAACTAATTTCTTATCCAGAGAAATTAAACAAAAATATCGCATGGACTGGGGCAGTGTTACCATTCAAATGTTTCCAGGCTAAAATTATTCGTTGAATCATGTCTGCGGCTTGGTATCCATGGTACCAGTACATTTTTACTGTGTCCCCTCACCCCTCAATACTTGAGAAGGACTGTTACATTGCAAATGTTCTACCGAACAAACACTTCCTTGTTTACAACGGCAATAATCATAATAACTAATTGTAAAGGTGTGTATAGAAATTTCTTAATGCCATTTAAGGTATTTTCCATAGAAATCATTAAGATTTTCATATAATCAATCCTTTTAACATAATGAGTAGATGGCTTCAAAGAAGAATAGCTGATTCCTGTTAATCCTGAAGTTGCATGTTTTGCTTTCATTTCTCAATAGCTTACAATCAATACTTACATATACATACAACATAATTAATTACGTATCGTGCAGATTCGCGTGGCGTTTATTCATAAGGATCGTCGCAAGGAATACAAGTTTAAGACAATGTTGTGGTGGCTGAAACACACCTTATCAGTCAATATGACGCCGTCGGTAGTGATGATATGCTGGCATTTGGATTTGTTTCTTTGTTCCCAAGTCGTTACTTTGTTCCCCGACTACGGAAGGAAGCATTGTTCGGAATCTAATTTATGTTTTTTTTTGTTTGGTATAAAAAATATGCAAAGAATATTTTTTTTCTCACTGACAAGGGTGTGTGCGTTTGCTTAAGGAGTGTTCAAAGGTGATTACACTTTGCGTGCGTGTGAAAAGAGTTGTAAATATGCACTACCGAAAAGGTTTTTTATTTTGATGTGACAGAAGTAGCATAACTTGTATATTAGTTTGTCATAAGGTAGGCAGTTCAACAAACGCAGGTTGGTAAACTGGTGGGACATTGGCAAGTTATGTTTAACATCTATAAATTCTATATCACTAAACAGATGAAAGATTTCCATTAAAAATCTGTATTCAATTTGCTCATAGAAAATAACCACACACTTTGAAAATGACACTTCGATCACCCCAAAAAGTGACACCTTCCTTTCCATTAAAAAAAAAAACACCTGGTAATAAAATCAAAGTGAAGCAACCGTAAGATAAGGTTAATCCATTTATCATATCATAGCACATGACACACACTGACGGCATAGAAAGAAAAAAAAGAAGGAAACAAGGTGTGAACTGAGCTCTGTCAATTTCAATCAAACGTGAACCCTTCCATTTGTCACTGGCAATGAAACAGGCACAGCATATCTCCGCCCTAAAATCGCATGTACGACGCACGTCGAACAAAGCGATAAGCGATACATCCATACGTACCTACTTCAAAAGGATATACGAGGACTAACATAAATAGAATCAAATGTATGTAAATTATCTTGGCATCGTATAATTTTATCACAACGGTGCGCTGTGGTGCTGTGGGGCTTGTGGTGAAATTGAATTATTTCAATACAAATTATTATTTTAATTAATAATTAATAGGTTTATAGGCCACACACACACACACCACATACACATTAAATACATATACTATGAGTGTGTGAGTGTTTGTGTGCGAACAAGGAATCGTGTGTACACGCACTCTCGGAGACAAAGAAGTAATTGACATTTAAACATATACGCAGACAGACATCTACGGTATAATGCGAGTTTAAGGCATTTCCGACATCCGTAATGCCATCAGATGAAGCGTGTGTACGTATCTGTGTTGAGCCAGGAGCGGGTGGCGTTACGTGTGGTTTTTGTATTAGCAAAATGTCTATTCCTTTTGATGAGGTATTCATTTTGTATACACATCACGTTACAACAAAACTGTCATTCTGATTAGAATATAACAGAAAGTCCTATGATTTTGTTATATATTCATGTAGCCGACAATGTATCTATCTATAAATGTGTGTATGTATATAATGTCGATTAAAACTGAATATTATGATGGGAATATATATGAATCGGTCATTTGAGAAACACCTCATATCCAAAAAAGTAAACTTTCGGGAAATCAAAAAAAACCCATTTGGTGCAGAATTTACCATTATATATTTTTGAAATTTTTTTGTATGATTCTACAGGTGTTTGATTAATTAATTCTACGAAATAAAATTTTATAGTTCTTATTTTGATATTTAAAAAAATTATAAAAGTTTTTGGAGATGTGTTGTTTCTCAAGTGACTGACTAAACGATATGTTATCAGGTACGAAAGAATATGTAAAAAATTGAAATAATTAATAAAAATCAGTATTTTATTTTTCAAGTAATATATACATACACATTTTTCAAATTATTTTGTTTCTTAAAAGTGTTCAATGTCATCCGTATCGGTATATGGCCAGTAGGGTGGAGTGAAAACATGCTTTTTTTTTAATTTGAAAAAGTTAACCTCGGAAAGAGATGTAGTCTGGGGTCCTAATGAGGGGAAAAATAAAGAAAAAAATTTTAAAAATTTTTTAGGGTCGCGCCACTCCCTCGAAATTTGGAAATTATCGCTATTTTGGCGTTGATTTTAGAAAAATCCTAAAAATTAACGACTTAACTTATTCGAAATTTAAAAGTTTGAGCTTGTTCAGTGCCCAAACAAACGTATTTGAGGCAAATATGAGGATAATCGACTAATATTTGTAGCTTTGGTGGCGATTTCATTGTTCAGTCAATTTTCTGAAGAAGGGACGATTTGACTTATTTTACTTTTTGAAATTTTTGAACAATGAGAAAATTTTTTTTAAATTTGTTCATGCACTTATTTCATTGTTTACGCTATTGCAAACATTTATTGACATAAAACTTTTTAGGATTTTTCTAAAATCAACGCCAAAATAGCGATAATTTCCAAATTTCGAGGGAGTGGCGCGACGCCTAAAAAATTTTTAAAATTGTTTTCTTTATTTTTCCCCTCATTAGGACCCCAGACTACATCTCTTTCCGAGGTTAACTTTTTTTTTTTGAATTTCACTCCACCCTACCGTGCACGTCGCTCAAGAATAACTGAGAATATTGATGCTGTAGCCCAAAGTGTTGAAGAAAACCCAGGTTTGTCAATTCTTCGTCGTTCTTTGGAATTGGACATTCCACAAACGTCATTACACCGTATTTTGCATAAAGACTTGGGTCTTAAGGCGTATAAAGTTCAGTTAACACAAGATGTCAAGCCGGCCAATCATCAAAAACGTTGTGTCTTTGCTGATTGGTTCCTTGAAAAGAAAATGATCCGGAATTCCATCGAAATATCATCTTGAGTGATGAGGTCCATTTCCACCTCGGTGGCTATGTCAACAAGCAAAATTGTCGCATCTGGGGCTCGGAAAACCCAAGAGTTATTGTTGAGAAGTCTCTCCATCCTCAATGTGTGACTTTTTGGTGTTTTTCGAAAATGAGGTTGGATCAACAGCTACTGTGAATGGATTGCGTTATCGAGAGATGAATAATGATTTTTTATGGTCGGAGTTGGATGATATTGATCTGGACAATGTTTACTTTCAACAAGACGGCGCTACGTGCCACACTACACAGAAAAAACATATTTTTTAAATCAATTACGAAGTTTGTATGGAATTCGTCAATTCAATTACTTTTTTAATTGATTTTCTTCCAATTACAAAAGTTGTGAATTCAATTACTCAAATTTTAAATAAGTAATCGATTTTTTTACTATTTTTTACATTGATTTCACCAAGAATTTCTAAGTTCAATTACAACATTAATTGATATCCAAGCTTAATTTCAATTACGACAGTAATTGAATATTTTTGGCCCGTATTTTTTTCTGTGTAGCAACGAAACCATTGCTCTTTTACGGGAAAAGTTTCCGGACCATGTTATGTCTCGAAGAGATGATCACAATTGGCCACCGAGATCTTGTGATTTGACACCTTGCGACTTCTTCCTTTGGGGCCACGTGAAAGATAAGGTCTACGCCAACAGCCCAGCGTCGATTCAAGACCTCAAAGATAGAATTCGTGAGGCTATCGAAGACATAGGGCAAACACTTTGCTATTTGGTTATGGACAATTTCATGAAAAGGATATGGTCCTGTAAGCGTGGTCGTGGTCGTGGCTGATGTTGTTTTTATTATTAACGGCTTACCTTCCTCTTTATTATGAAATAAACATCCGATCATTTATCTTTAAAAAAAGAGTAACTTTTCTTTGAATACCAAAATAACACATGTTGTTGGAAAACCCTGTATGTAGAACCTCCAAGGCGCCAGAGCAAGAGAAAGACGAAAACACATGTGTAGGCGAACGATAGAAAAAGATATACAAAGTTTCAAAGTAGTGAAGAATTTACGTAAAAATTCCAAAAAAAGATGACCAAGGACAAACGCAGAAGAAGAGTCACCAAGGTTTTGAAAAATAGTGTGGATAGGATGCGCCTTTGCCTAGCCAGCCTAGTGTTTTCTAAATATGGGGAATGTTTGCTCTGCTGAAAAAAACCATAAAATAGCATGAATGAATTTTTGTTAATTTTTTGGTTTCAAAAACAAAACTTTTATTTGGACCAACATTTTTGTCAGTAGTGAGGCTCCAAACCCAAAAAAAAAAAATTCAAACATCTACAAATTTATACCATGACAAATCTTGTAAAAGTTCAGAGTTAAAAATCACATGCATTATATAACATTCTCCGATTCTCTGAAGAAAAATATATGTATTTGAATACAGATTCTAATAAGATCTCACAAAGTTCACTGTGCAAATTCAACCAACTTTTTTGGTGGTTGGTTCATTTTTAACTTTGGGCGGAAGCGCCCCGGTAGGCGAGTTGGTAGCGTGCTTGCCTATCAGCGTGGGGGTTGTGGGTTCGATTCCCACCAGAGGCTTTGGTCTGTCGCTGCAAAAATCAAGCCAAATGGTCTTTGTCACCCGGTTTACCCTTGGACCCAAAATTATAATATAAATTTACTTTGTATTGTAATTAATAAATAAATAAATAAATAACTTTGGGCGAGTATTCGTATAGCGTAATTTGTCACACAAAGCCCCTGGTTTAAATAGGGGTGAACATATCAGATCGTTTACCTCCTAAAAACCAAAGGTCCCAGCTAATATGTATCAAACTTGTACAGACGACGAATTTTGGAAAAAGGAAATTGTATACATTGTCCCCAAAAAACGTTTGTTTTTTAACTTTTTGTAAATTTTTTTGGTGACTTATTCAATTTTTTTAGGAATAATTTCTAGGGGACATATTTCATGGCGCCAACTGAAGTATACAATAAAATTCAAATTTAATTAAGGTTATATTTAGAAATATGTGCAACTACAACATGTCTACCATTACTCCACCGTTCTTCCCTAATGGTCTCATCTCATCCTCCCCCCCCCCACAAATCATCGTTGCCAGTATTCACCCATATTCTATGATAAAATCTACAAAATTCCTGGCATACAGGAGAGGCAATTTTTGTGGGTAAGCTTTTATATCGTAATATTATGTCAATAACATGTTTGTTCACCTGCGTAAGCGTGCATTTACAGTTTAGAGACGATAAACATGCTCGCAATTATTACCGAAATTCGACGCCTCTAAAAACAAAGGCCAAAAACGCGACACATCCGCAACATTGACAGCGACATTATCCAGCTTGTTTGCTCAAAAACCGATTGCAAACAGTCCTTACTACGACCCCTCTTGCTCCAGGTTTTGGTGGTGTTTTCGTACGCAACATTATGCGCTATCGTTATTATGAGTGAAATAATTGAACAACACATTTTACAAATACGTACCGACATGCCTGTACGTACATTTACCGGAAATGTCTTCATCAAAGTGATTTTACTTCTGGCGTTTAAAACGCACATGTTATGGGTTTAGGGTGAATGAATGCCCACCATGATATACATATTGACATTTTGATAAATATCCATGGCATTAACTGTCACTAGAGTTGTAGAATGGAATATTGAGTTGATGCGGACATCCCCCTATTGTGTAGCTTATCCAAAGAGGATTTCAGAACACCAAAATTCTGTTTTGATTCGTGGACATCAAATGACAATAGAGAACAAAAAAATGTTTGGGAAGTATAGGGTGACGTACTGATTTTTAAAATCTTTATAAATTTTTTGCTTATGAAAAGCTAAAGTTTCATATTTTCCGGAGGTCTATACAGACGTTATTAGAAATAAAAAAAAAATAAATGTCTAAATTGATGACGAAGTCACAAATTGGTCAATGTCTGAAAGTAGCCCTTGATCAACCATGAACAACGATATGTGTACTTCGATCGAACTTAAAATAACGACACAGCGTAATCCATACTATTTCGGTGTCGTCGTGGGGTGCACGGTGTTCTGAAATAGTCTTCAAATGAGCCACATAACGGAGAAGTGTCCGCGTGAAGTTTTTTTTTCTTTATGCCGATTTTTTACTTCCCCATTTCCGGGATTTTTGGTCGGGATTCCCAGGAATAAAATACTTTCGAAAATATTAAACTATTTACGATTTTACGGCCTTTTTACAACTTTTAACCGGGAAATTGTATGATTATTTAGTTGCTGAAACATTCCTGAACTAGTCGATCTTATTACATTTAAATTGTACAGGATGTTTTTTTCCAAGATTAATTTCGTATGAATTTTTATTAAAGTTTTATTGTATAAAGGGTCCGCCATCTAACGTTTTTTTTCAACTAGTGTTTATTTCGTTTTCGTTATTTTCGTTATCGGGCCATGTTGAACGAATTTTTGTTTGCAAAAATTGAAGAGGAGGATATTGACAACATTTGGTTTCAACAGGATGGCGCTACGTGCCACACAGCCGAAGCTACACTCGATGAAGATCGCATTATTAGCCCCACAGCTGATGTGGTTAGGCTTCTGCATGGCCAACCGAGGCAGCCATTTGAATGAAATTAGTTTCCATTATTAACCGGAAGGATTGTACTTTCAAATAAATAATTAATTTGGAAAAAAATATCCAGTATTTTTTTTTACAGAATTTGCAAAGAAAAAAGTTATTTGGCGGTTACAGGGTTAGTTGTATTAATCATTTCAAATTTTTAACATTCCCGAATTATTTATATTTAAGTTTTGGTTAAAAAACAAAAAAATATCAACGATTTGTTTTTGGCCAAATATTCGCGCACAAGCAACAATGTGCGTGCAGGGGAGTTATCATTGAGCAAAAGCCAGTTTTTGTTCTTCCACAAATCCGTACGTTTTTGGCGGATTGCTTCGGGAAACTGGCGCATAACTTCCAGGTAATATTCTCTATTGACCGTACTACTGCAGTCAAAGAAAACTGTGAGCAAAACCTTTATGTTCGACCGAACTTGGCGCGCTTTTTTCGGTCTTGGTTCATGCGGCAGCTTCCATTGTGATGATTGAACTTTAGTTTCCTCGTCGTAACCATAAACCCATGATTCGTCACCAGTTATGACACTCTAGAGAAAAATTTGGGTCGTCACGGACCGAGTTCAACATCTCCTGAGCAATTTTATCGCAATGCTGTTTTTGGTCCAAATTGAGCAATTTTGGCTCGAATTTAGCGGTGATGCGACTCATGCCCACATCAATGGTTAAAATTGAATGGGACGAGCCAATCGATATGTTTAGATCCTCAGCAACTTCTCCAATTGTAATTCATCGATTGGCCAATATTATTTTATTCACTTTATCAATGCTTTCGTCTGTTGTTGACTTGCTCGGGCATCTGGCACGCTGTTCGTCCCTCGCATCTTCTCGGCCCTCTAAGAACATTTTGTACCAACTATAAACGTTGCTTTGGTCTAAGGTAGCTTCACCATATGCCACAGTCAACATTCGGAATGCATCAGCGTCACTTTATTCTGTTTTTCACACAAAATTTGATGCAGATTCTTTGATCTATTTTCTGAAAGAGATAAAAATCGAAGACAAGTTGAAACACATCCAAACACTATAAATGTCAAAAATTAACTAAACATTCAAAATGTTCGACCTTGTCAGCATAAGTAAGGGACATGAGTACCAACATAATGTTACAAAACTATCAAAAATCAAATACACGTAGGCCGCGTAAATTAAAAATTCGCGATATTTTTTGAACATAACTCGTATATATTTTACATTTAATCATATATATGTTTGGGAACATAATATGTTTCGGACCTGCTCCAAACATATATTTTGACTGCAAAATATATTTGAGACAATATGTTACAGAGTCTGTTTTTTTCCTCCGTGTATGATTGGTAATGCGTTGCTTTTTTCACATGATTCACATGATTAAAAATGGGTTGCTTTTTTCACATGATTCACATAGAGCGAAATTAGAATGAAATTACCCAAAAAATATCGTTATGTAACTTATTTAACACCATTATATTATTGGTTTATTATTCAGAAAATTCAGTCTTTATTTATGACAATAAAGAAAATGGACAGAATTTAATATTTACAAAATATGTTGCTCATGAATCCTTTTAAAATCTAATGAACGATTTCAAAATTTTGAATTCAATCATTAAATGTTTTAAATCCTTTTTCTTCATAAAATAAAATAAAATAAAATAAAATAAGTGTGGTATTCAATTGAACAGGACTCCAGTTTGTGCTTGATTACCCTTGCAAATAAAATGTAAATTTTTCACAATATTGAGTACCTACAATATTGTTCCCATACAAGCATTTGATTTGGCCCGACCTCTTAAAAAAAACGTAGTTTTCCAAGTCTTGCAATTTCCATTTTTATTGCACTTGCCGTAAGTGGGTTTCTAGAATGTTGGTCTTATGTGCTTTTATTTTTTTTTCCCAATCAATATGTATTTTTCTCGTATCTTCATACGAGTACTTTACACTGCCCTGTTTTCTTTTTGCACACTTTTCTCTATTAAAGTCGGATAAAGTCGTTGCAAGCACTTTTTTTTTATGCTTCTGGTAATTAAAATGCAAATATTCTCCGAACAAAAGAAAATAAAATCCTATTAATTTGTTAAATTTATGCACTTCTGTTGTCTGTTACTACGGCGTTTGCGAATATTGGGTTTGGTTTATCTCTTGTTTTCGGTTACATCTTTGTAGTCGTACAATGTGTAATTTCCAGAGAAATGCTTTATGGCCAAATTAAAATACGTCCCAGACCAGACGTGGTGTGATGTAGTGCATGCACGTATACGCGGATTGCAAATCCCACAAATATTTTCAAGTTGTTTGTATGTATGTGTAGTCACACGAACACACACACACACGTATGTGTGTGTGTGTTATAAGTACTTGCTCTGCTCGTTATATTGAAGAAATTAAATTATACACAATTTCTTTATGTTTTAAATTTTAATTAAAGCGCTGCAAGAGAAAAAAAAGGGTTCGGCTATAAAAAAAAAAGCCAAATAAAAATGAAAATGAAGAAAATCACAGGCGCATACATTCATACACACCAAGAAAGATCTACATCCGCCAGCCCAGCACAGTGGTAAGAAAGTAAACAATTTAAAGAAAGACAAAAATCCTCTGCAACGAAGTGAAATTCTGTATTGTTAGGTTTCCCAAAAATAAGTTTGAAATAACAAGAGTCAAATTAACAATTTCAAATTACTGAGAATTTTTTCAGCTTTAAACTGGCATTATTAGCTTTTTACACTTTTATTAAATGTTTAAAACTTGTAAAATGTCTTTTTACAATGTGTAAAGACCGCAACTTTAAAACGCCAACAGTAAAATCGATAATTTTTTTTTGTAAATAAAACTGCATCATTAGTTTTTGACACGTTCAAAATTTTTTTAAAAGTTATGGCTTATGTAAAACTTCCCAAAAGATTGTATGTGTGACAGCGAAACGAACAAAAAAAATTACAAAACATATGATTTATGTAAATTAAATTAAAGCTCGAACATTTTTCTTTTAAAATGAAATACGAAAAACTCAGATGTTGGCTGATCTTCCGACCCGCCTCCGACCCTGAGGATTCTAATCCTTGGCCGTTCTGTTGATGTCGTCCGGTATTTTCGTCAGTGGGTGCCCGATCTAACGTCATTCCCTGGGATGGGTGTTTGGTGTGGAGTATGCCATAGGTCGGCCTTTCCGTGTTGGGGCTGTGTTGGATTTTTGAACCATGATGGCTCTCGCGATTTCTGGTAGGTCTGGGCATAGGATGGACGAGTCATTGCTCATATTGTATGCGTGACAGTGCTCGGGTGTAGGGGGAGTTTGCAACAATGCCGTGTAGAAGTTGGTCCACATTTCTAGCTGCTCTTCTTTAGAAGTAGTTTAAACGATTTGTACAATGAGCCCAATGTTTTTGGGTATAAATCGTTTGGTTGCTTTCAGACGCGATGGGTTTTGGCGGCCGCTTGTGTATTAGATTCCAGTTTTGCCCAAAGTCCTGCACTTTGTTTTTATGGGCCCCTAAAGATAGGCCACAAATCATTTTTGCAAAAAAGGGATTATTTTCTGAGTCTCATATCTTGCAATCGGGATTTTTGATTTACTCTCTGAGGAAAAGTAGCTCTTGTCATGAAGAACAATAATTGTGAACATATAAAATCAAACAAGTGGACAAATAGTAAGTTCGGCCGGGCCGAATCTTATATACCCTCCATCATGGATCCTTAAAAAGTCAATAAATAATAAAACTAACTGAGTTTTTGGGCCGCTCGTGACCCGATAGTCCCAGGAACCCGATCACAAATTTTATCCAAATCATGAAAATAAATGCATATTTGGGTTCGCGAGAAAATTTCGTTGCATTTCGATACCCATATGTCCATGTTTGTCAAGGGACGGTTTTTGGGCCGCTGGTGACCCGATAGTCCCAGAAACCGGATCAAAAAATTTAGGCAAATCATGAAAATAAAGGCATATTTGGGTTCGTGAGTAAATTTCGTTGCACTTCGATACCCATATGCGCATGTTTATCATGGGCCCTTTTTTGGGCCCCAAGGGTCCACGGAACCCATGAGCACGCCCATTTTTGGGATTTTTTTCCCATCTATAAATTATATAAACTTAGAACTTAGATGTAGTGAAAAAAAATATTTGAAAAATTTTATTATGGCCGGAATATATTTAGTCCCGTAAAGGGGAACTTTTTCCCCTTTGGTCCGATATGGCCCATTCTCGAACTTAACCTGCTTATGGGCAAAAAACATCTTCCTACAAAATTTCAGCTTTTTAGCGTTGGTCGTTCGCACTCTATCGTGATTTCAACAGACAACAGACGGACGGACGGACAGACGGACAGACGGACATCGCTAGAATGTCTTAGAATGTTACACTGACCAATAATATATATACTTTATAGGGTCGCAGATCACTCTTTCGAGGTGTTGCAAACGGAATGACAAACTTAGTATATACTCCATCCTATGATGGAGTGTATAAAAATCTTCATCTTCAGGTCAAACCTTTTTAAACCTGTTCCCCATGTTCAGGACCACAGATAGCAAACCGTTCAAAATTCAAGAAAACAATCAACTACAAAAATTTACCTAAGATCTCAGTAAATAGTTTTGTAGAACATATCAACTTTCTAAGAATGATTCTTAAATGTGTATAAACTCACATTTGTTTTCTAGAATATCATTAGCCAATTTTTGGAGCGTATGAGTAATAATTATTTGAAAGTTGAATTGATCTAATTTTTTTTTAAATGCCTTGAACCATTTAAAAACGCATTGGAATTTTATTAGCTGTCACCTTTTCGAAGACCTCTGGTAGTGGTGAATGGTTCGGAAAGGTCATCCCTTGACTTGTGGACTGAAATAACGTTCAGTTAATTCGGGGATAGCTAATAATCTACCGGAAATCGCCACAAAGATATTATAAAAGTGTATTGAAAAACATTGCATAATTATAGATTTTACTTCCCCTTAGAAGCCACTGTGCACTGTGATACAGTTGCACGCACACTCACACACAAATTGGTTGGGTAATTAAATTTGGAGGTATAACAGCGACGTTCAGATTTTAATTTCGAACCCAGTGTTGGCTGTTGGAGAGGAGCTTAAGCATAAAAGTATTTTAATTTAAATGCGCAAAAAGAACCGAAAGTAAAAACGAAAATATATGTATATAAAACATAACAGCGCAGCAACATGAAGACGGGATTTAAATTTGTTTTGCAATTACCTTTATTGGCCTAAAGGCTGTTGCACTCCCTGGCCACTACGGCTGTTGATATTTGCCGGTGCTGCCTGCCAGCTGGCCTCACCCTTATCCAACTACATGACTGTTAAAATCCATTACTATTTTTATGACCATCTATAAATTTTCTTTGTTGTTCCTTCTCTGTATGTGGGTGTATATGTGTGTGTGTTTGTGTTTGAGCGTTGATACAATGTTTCATATGATTTTTAGCAACGGTTTTGTTTGAGCTTTGCCTTTGGTAGTTTTGTGATTTTTGCCATTTCTTTTCTATTAATTTTTCGTCCTTTTAGCAGGATTTCAAGCAATTTGGTGTAGGAAATAAAACATTTTGTTTCCGATGTATTTTATTGTTGTTGCTTTGGTATTTTTGGTTTAGATTACATAGTTCGATTTTATTTATTAGTACTGTCCTCATCTTATATGAAGAAAAATTCCTCATGGTACACTCAAAGAAAAAAGTTTGTAGATTAAATATTGTTGGGTCTATCCAGTGGAGAGGAACTACACATGCGATTCTCAAGAAACACATTGTGATTGAGAACATGTGTTCCGTATCCTAGGAAGAGTAAAAAGTACACTCTGGGTCTAATGATCAGCTGGATGAAGGTGTGCAAGTGCATGAAGTGAGAGAAAAATTAACCGGGGACAGTAAGTGAAGAAGGTGGAAAAATTCAAGCTTTTGGGACAAGTAAGTGATGTGAAGAATAAAACCCGTGCACGTCGCTCAAGAAAAACTGAGAATATTGGTCCTGTAGCCCAAAGTGTTGAAGAAAACCATTGTCCATTCCTCATCGTTCTTTGGAAGCAAAATTGTAGCATGTGGGGCTCGGAAAACCCAAGAGTTATTGTTATATGATATCCCATGTAAATTTCAGCTTATTTTTTGGTTCTTCGCAAATTAATTTATGACTGACTAATAAATCACAATTTCTTGTGAGCCCTAAATAAATCGGTCCGAAAATATAAAAGTTTTCTAAAGATTTCCTTAAATGTACATTAAAAATTCAAATCATTAAATAATAATGTCCGATTGGACTCTGTAAGACGGATCGTCTTGCATTTTCAGAGATCTGTACTTGTTTTAAATAAAAACCTGATGTATTGAGGTTATGTTGAAGGGGTCCAGCTCAAAAAGGGCATATTCATAAAACGAATCCAACTTTTATTTGAACTGAGAAAATAGATTTCCCTCCCTATCCAATTGTAGCCAGCACAAAAGTCCAGCTCAAAAGTGATTGTGAACTGAGAAAATAGATTTCCCCTTCCCCTATAATTGTAGCCAGCTTGGTGTACATATACTCGTATGTATATAAAATATTGATCAGCTAGATATACTTTCATCTTTGACATTTTACCATCGCAACTACATATGTACAAACATTAGTATGCCTTTAAATGGGGTTCTTCACTGCGAGTAATGTATGGCCCATCTGGACATATCCGTATCGCTCATTTACTTCAATAGTGTCACAACTCAAAATACGATTTTTTCAGATTCAATTGCGTCTTACTTGCCAAATATAAGAAGAAAAAAACTCATATGGTTCCCGAATAAGCTAGTGGCCTGACATATGTTTTTATCATACACTGCATAACAAAAGTCAACTTTAATTAGAGATTTAAAGCTTTTTTTCATGAGCAGAAAAATAAACAATGAATTTTGAATTGTGACACTATTGAAGTAAATCAGCAATATGTGGAATAGCAGCAGTGGAGTGACTTAAAGCTAACTGCCATTTTATGGCATTTTAAGTCAATTTCTCGTATGTGTTGGGACAACGTCTGTGTGTGTGTGTGTGCACGTGGGTGTATTACTTCCTAAGGCGCTAGTGGATCACATTGAGGGCACATTTGGATAGTAAGGATTACTGCTGTGAAACAGCAAATGAAACATTTTCCAAAATTACGAGTTATGTTCAATAAATATCGCGAAATTTTAATATCCGCGAGCTACGTGTATTTGATTTTTGATAGTTTTCTAGCATTATGTTGGTACTCATGTCCCTTACTTATGCTGACAAGGTCGGACATTTTGAATGTTAAGTTAATTTTTGACATTTATAGTGTTTGGATGTGTTTTAACTTGTCTTCGATTTTTATCTATTTCAGAAAATGGATCAAAGAACCTGCATCAAATTTTGTGTGAAAAACAAAATAAAGTGCGCTGATGAATTCCTAATGTTGACTGCAGTATATGGTGAAGCTACCTTGGACCAAATCAACGTCAATCATTGGTACAAAATGTTCTTAGAGGGCCGAGAAGATGTGAAGGACGAACAGCGTGCCGGACGCCCGAGCACGTCAACAACAGACGAAAGCATTGATAAAGTGAATAAAATAATATTGGCCAATCGATGAATTACAATTAGAAAAGTTGCTGAGGATCTAAACATATCGATTGGCTCGTGCCATTCCATTTTAACCAATGATTTGGGCATGAGTCGGATCACCGCTTAATTCGTGCCAAAATTGCTCAATTTGAACCAAAAACAGCATCGCGTTAAAATTGCTCAGGAGATGTTGAACTCGGTCCGTGACGACCCAAATTTTTCTCCAGAATGTCATAACTGGTGACGAATCATGGGTTTATGGTTAGGATGTGAAAACAAAAGCTCAATCATCCCAATGGAAGCTGCCGCATGAACCAAGACCGAAGAAAGCGCGCCAAGTTCGGTCGAACATAAAGGTTTTGCTCACAGTTTTCGTTGACTGCAGGGGCGTGAGTTCTTGCCACACGGTAGTACGGTCAATAGAGAATATTACCTGGACGTTATGCGCAAATTTCCCGAAGCAATCCGCCAAAAACGTACGGATTTGTGGAAGAACCAAAACTGGCTTTTGCTCCATGATGACGCCCCTGCACACATATCGTTGCTTGTGCGCAAATATTTGACCAAAAACAAAAAAAACACTGTAATGCTGCCGCAGCCACCGTATTCCCCTAATCTAGACTATTTTTAGTTCCCAAAACTGAAAAGGTCCATGACGCTATGCCACGATTGAGGAGATAAAGACAGCATCAAAGGCGGAGCAGAACAAGATCACAAAAAATGATTATTTGAAGTGCTTCGAAGATTGGAAAAAATGTTGGCAGAAGTGTATTTTATCCGAGGGGACAAAATAGATATTCCTGAATAAATAAATACTTTTTGAAAAAAATACACAATTCGCGATATTTTTTGTACATACTCGTATTGTGTACCAATGACTGCGAACATTATTTAATTTTTTATTCATTTTTTTTGAAAAACTATAATGAAGTGTTTGAGGAATGCAAAAGGTTGAACAAATTTCTGTCCTCGTCACACTTTGGCTCTTTATTTTGTACTAGTAAGTTGTAATGCGTCTATGGCGCCCGTTAATTTGCTTGAGAAAGTATTTGTTACTTAATTTTAAAAATTTTGTAAAAAATATTTTGAGAAAACTATTTTGTAAAAAAAAATTTCGGAAAAAAATAAAATTGGAAAAAAAAAATTTGTGGAAAAAAAATTTTTTCTGAAAAAAAAATTTTTGTCGAAAAAAAAAATTTTGTTGAAAAAAAAATATTTTGTTGAAAAAAAAAATGTTTGTAGAAAAAAAAAATTTTTGTTGAAAAAAAAAATGTTTGCTAAAAAAAAAATTTTTGTTGAAAAAAAGAAATTTTGTTGAAAAAAAAATTTTTGTGGAAAAAAAAATTTTGTTGAAAAAAACAATTTTGTAAAAACAAAAAAAAATTGTAAAAAAAAATTTTGGAAAAAAAAAATTTTGGTAAAAAAAAAATTTGGGGAAAACACAATTTCTGTCCAAAAAAAAATATTATTTTTTTATTATTATTATTTATAGAATTATTATAGAATGCCTATTTAAATTCCTACGTACTGCGTGACAGAGTCAGTGAATCAGTGAATCAGGGAATCAGTGTATCAGTGAATCAGTGTCGAGGGTAAATATATATTTTGTATACTTAGGATGCGATTGTTGTTACAAGCCATTCCATCGTTGCACTAAACTGCGGGTGCTGCTTGGAAGCTCGAAGTCTAAACTGGTGGTATATGCCAAGTCAAATCAGTGCCGACTAATTGTAAATGAACAGACCCAGTGCTGTTTGTTGTTACACAAAAGTTCCACTGATCCAGTGACGTCCTCAATCTCTATGGATCGTGCGTATATTGACGATTAAAAAACGCTAGATGTTGTGGGTATGATGATACAGGGTGATGCTCGTCGGGCTAGCCAAATTTTTGTCTCATCTCGTAAATATTTACACCACCTACAACCGTCCTAAAATGGAATATAACTCCCGTATATGGGCAGGAGCTCCAAAGACATCTTTGCAGCTTGTTGACCGTTTACAGAAGAGAGCGGTGTTGATGATAGGGGATATCGGGGTAACTTAATCTATTGTCGCCCTTCATCATTGCCAGAATGTGGGTTGCCATATCGCTGTTCTGTAGATATGTTAATGGTATTTGCTCTGTAAATATCCGTCGTCTAGACCCTGATGTTAAGACTTTCAGACGGACGATGCACTATAGAGAAAATTCGTTATTTTGCTGAGGCCCACAAAACCCTCAACTCCCCTCCTTTGTTCTAAAATTGTTCGACGATGGTGATCACAAAACAAAATGTATGTTTTTACTGTCCTTTTTAAAAACTTCTGGTATTTAATGTTGTTTTATTACTCTGACGGTCTGTATAAATATCTAGACGGGCCCTATCGTTCAATTCTCCTCCCATTCATCGCCCACCATTAGTCTCGGCCATATTGTAAATGTTTGGTTATTGTTATTGGCCATAAAAATACGGTTACTTAACCGTTTACTACTAACTCCACTGTGCTGGCGAAACATGGCTCTGTCTTCTGCACTTAAATGTCCAATGAAAAAAAAAACAGAAATCCTAAATTGATTACATTATTCCAAGAGCATGTTTCGGGATGGGTTAAGGCAAAAACGCAATGCTAATAAAGCAATAAATAACATCGTTGTGCCAATAAAATATTTGATTTGTGCGTTGGCCGAGAATGAATGTGCCAACGAGCAAAAATCAATTATTTTATTAGATTTCGAAAAATTCTACAATTTTCGCAGGAAAGATCAATAAACTGGAAAATGTGTTGACTGTTGAGTTTTTATTTTCCATCTGCTGAACTATGTGTTTGTGCCTCAGTAATGCATTTGCCACAGTATGATGTTGTCAGTGTTTGTTGTGAAATGTGACACTCGGGGCGAACGTATCGGCTCAATGTCTAGACTGTCGTCTATGTGAAATGTTCAGCATTCCCTTCTAATGAAGACAAATTATTGAGGAAATTTTTGAACAGTAGGTTACTGTTGGCCAATTGAGCTAATAAGAAAAAACAAAAGGGAAACGATATCGTATCGGACTACAAACTCCTAACAACAGAAACCAAACTATACTCAGAAATGCTTGGGTAAATTTATTTTCTTGACTCACATTCTGCATAAGTGCATATTTGTGCTCAGCAAGGTGCCATATAAGCAGTTATAGGAAGACCCCACTGTTGCTTGAAATAAACTTTATCTTAGAGCACGTAAACAAACGCTTATTTTTGCTATTGCATTATTGATGGTTTTTTTTTTACTTTTGCTTTGTATCCTTTTTTTTTCTCTTAACGACATCAACTATCCACCGTTGTTTCGATGCTGTTGTCAACTTTTCTGTGTTTTTGTCATCTGCAACAAGAGAATATTCTTTTGTTTTCGATATTGACCTTGAACTTTGGTCCTTTGGTTGCCATTCCACTGAGAGATATGTAGTTGCACTCACCCACAAACTAGCTCATGCACTTGGACACGAGCAACCGTCAGCTATACTTTTTGGACACTTTATACGGAGTGGGGTGGGGTCTGTAATTGAATTCCATTTAATTGAATTCCTTTGATGTCACTTCTCAGTGAAAAGTTCTTTTCTTGGGCACTGGGATGGTCACACGCATATTTTGCCTGTCGCTGCAAAGATTTATTCTTGTGTTTTTTTTTTTTGTGAAAATAGAAAAATATGTCACAAGAACAGATTTAAGAACGGATATATTTGTACAAAACATGTGCTGATGTCTATACTCGTTCCTTTTTTTGTTTTTGGTCTCATCGATCCCAACATTATGGAATTGTTAAAAAGAATTTCGCAAAACATAGAGAAGGTCATTTTGCGAAAGGACACAAATTTCCCGGAAATAATATCGAAGCGAAATCAAAATATCAAAATGTAAACACACACATTCTTTTCTTGTCCCACATATGCAATAATTGAAAAAGGATATTTATAAATTATGCCAACTTTCAATTTAAAATGCAATGCCTGCTAAAAGTATTTTGGATAAATTCCAAGTCTGTGATGTCAATGCATTGTACAATTGCTCAGTTAGGTGGTAGTTGAAGAATTCAATTGAGTTTATGTTGGCAACTCTTGATGTTGTTTGCATGAAAGACAATCCGGAGGACAAACGACCTAAGTCACTTTTTTAACAGAGGGCGAAAATGGACACACACAAATATTATATTAAAACTAGTAAGTTGCAATGCGCCTATGGCGCCCGTTGAAATATGGAAAAAAAAAAATTTTTGAAAAAAAAAATTTTGTGGAAAAAAAAAATTTTTGTTGATAAAAAAATGTTGTTGAAAAAAAAAATTTTTGTTAATAAAAAAATGTTGTTAAAAAAAAAAATTTTTGTTGATAAAAAAATGTAGTTGAAAAAAAAATTTTTTGTTGAAAAAAAAAAAATTTGGAAAAAAAAATTTAGTAAAAAAAATTTTTGTTGAAAAAAAAAATTTGTAGAAAAAAAAATTTGTAAAAAAAAAATTTTGGAAAAAAAAATTTTTGGTAAAAAAAAAATTTGGGGAAAACACAATTTCTGTACAAAAAAAAAATATTATTTTTTTATTATTATTATTTATAGAAAATTATAGAATGCCTATTTAAATTCCTACGTACTGCGTGACAGAGTCAGTGAATCAGTGTCGATGGTAAATATATATTAAGATAATCGTACCAACTAAAAAAATTTAGTTCGTTAGTCCGTTAATTTGAGTTAGTCGTAAAAAATCATATCCACAGATACAGGTTTAAATGTGTAGCTACGCGAGGATAAGCAAAGCGTGCCGGGTCAGCTACGCAACATTTGTCTAGGTAGGGCAAAGTCTACCGGGTCAGCTAGTTTCCCATACAATAAATGAAATGTATTAAAAATAAGTTAATCATTTTATAATTTTTTATGGGAAAATAGGACGGAAATATAATTTTCAAAACTTTGTTGTTAAACAGAAATCGACTCTAAAGTCGGAGTCGAGCTATTTTAAAATGCTGGGGTCGGAATCGAGCATTTTGGGCATAACTCCACAGCCCTGTGTACATATGGAGTCGTCCTAAGCGCACCCTTTGTCATAATCGCCACCGACACGAAGCGAGCTGTGTGAGAGCGATACCAAGAGTTGAGGAGAGAGGAAAATCGTCTCAGGTCTAGAGGAACAGAAATCACTGAAAAAAATTCTACCAACGAGTAAAACATCGATCCAAAGATTCTCTCACTGGCATAACTTTGTGTATAGATGAAAATAGGAATCTAGGCAAACCCCCTTGAGGGGTTTACCCCCAGATTCCTATTTTATGGAAGCAATATTTCCCCAGCGTGTTAGAGGCCAAAGAATAATATGAAGAAAGCAACCGGAAAACATTCAGAGGGTGTTGTATGTGCACCTCCCAAACATAACGAGGTCAAAGCTGCAATAGCCCGGCTTAAGAGCAACAAGGCTACTGGTGGATACTGAATCTGTCTGAAATGTATACGTTTGGAGAAGATGAGTTAGATAGCTGCATCGTGTTGAAGAACGAACGTTTTTTGGGGATGCCCCCTGTTAATGCAATATAAATGATGGGTATTGGAGGGAGGAAAGAAAGAGTAGTAATTGTTGCCTTAAAAAAAACACCTGCTGGAAGATTAACGACTTTTCTCTACAGTGAGTCGTTCGGTCAACCGGCCAAATGTGTTACGAAGCTCCAGCGCAGACAGCGAAGGCCGAAACCTTGGTGGAAGGACCAGGTGGCAAATGCAAATCCTTGGTAAAACGAAGTGCAGAAAGCATTTACATGACCAAAGTGGTTGGAAAACATTTATTAAGCAGGCCCAGACCAACCACAGGTTGTAGAGCTAACTTATGTTAATAAGTGTTTTGTGGAATAGAATCTGACAGGGATACTTCATGAGTTTCTGCCCATATGTGGAAATATATGTACTAGAACATGTGGTAAATTCTTGACCAGATAAATGTGGTACTGCGAAAATAAAGGCCAAGCAATTGTTTATGGTGTACAGAAAATACTTGGTCTCCGACAACGGATACCTTCATTCAAGAAATTTCCGTCTGCACTGGCGAATGGCATTGCATGTCCAATAATAATAACCGCTTAGTGGTACGTGTTCTTTATTTTGTTACACATTTATTTATTTTATGTTTATTTTCCTTATTTTCCACCAACTTTTCTCTTTGCCAGCTCTTCTTACACAATAAACCGAAGCCACGTTTTACCTTTTTTCTGTTCCTTTCACTTTAAGTCAATTATTTTTGTGCGAACCACACCACGTGAATGGAGCGACTGGATGGCATTGAAAGGGAACATGAGTCGAGATTTTAGTTTGTTTATCCGATTATGCTGTTATATTCAGACTTATCTTGATAAATCATAAAAATACTTTTGCTGCTACTTCTTTTTGGCAGCCATCCGTAAGCGTACGTTTTTTCTCCTTTCTTGCAGGCCAATAATATAATTTGCAACAGGAGGCGGGTTGGTCGGATTTGTGGAGAAGAATGTGGGTGTAGAAGTTGATTTGGGTGGTTTTTTTTTGTTTGTTTGTTGGCCTTGACGCTTGACTTGATTTTAATGGGCTCCTTTAGTTTCCAACTTATTTTTGTGGGTCTCTTTGTTGCAAAAGACGACGGCCTTTTCTGGTCTGTGCATTTTCAAACTTAAATTGTCCCCGAGCGTGTTTTTGTTTTCAGCTGTCGCTTTTTCGTTTGCATTCGTCTATAGATATTTTGATTTGACTGCGCCTTGTTCGTATGACAAATTGTTAAAGCACGTGAAGTCCATTAAGTTTTGAATTTTAAATGAAGTTGCCATTTGCAGTCATACATATAAAATATACGTATGTACATGTGATTAGAGCGTGTCGTAACCATGTGATGTATGTATTTTTAAGCCATAAAATAGTCAGCCATTAAATAATATCTCTCTATCGTCTAATATTTAAGTGTACACATCCACTAGGACATAGAGAACAATTCTTTAGATAAACTGTGGAAGTCCGTGGAGTGGTAGGTAGATTTCAGTGACTGCAACCAGAGAGTAATATTCAAGCCATGGCAAACTTCTCCAGAAAAACACTAGCCGGTGAGTAAGGACCGATCTCAACTGACGTTAGGCGACAAGTACTAACCGATGGAAGACCGAAACGCTGGTGGAAGGCATGTTAATCCTTGGTATTACGAACTGCAAAGAAAGTATGGGATATTTGTTCTATTCCATCACAAAGTCATGATAACATTGAATAATGCCTTAACACAAATCTTTGGTAATAAAATCGTGGCTAATGGTTTAACAAACTACATTGCTTACATAGTTTTAAATAATTTTTTTAATTTTATCGGGACTCAATAGTACAATACGTTACCTTGTTCGCGCATGTCGTCCACATTCTGCGTTCAAACCTTTTTTTGGGTTGTATTTAAACACCTTTTAACCAGATGACTTTTATACAACCTCGTTTTCCTGTATCATATTTTGATGAGTTTTCCTTTAAGATTAGATAAAATCTTACATATAAGGTGATTCGATAAAAAGAAACCTCATGCACAGAATGAATTTTTTTATTTATCAGAATTTTCGTAGTGGATTGTGCAGGACCTTTTTCAATATTTAAAAGGAATAAACGTTATTTTAGCCAATAATAGGCACAAGTTCATTCATTCCTTCAACAGAAAATAATTTTTGAGAAAAAAATCAAAATGTTATCACCTTAGTGGACACGTCATGTTGTTTTAAAAATGGAAGATGTCGCCTTTGTAGGCATAACTTTGCCAGAACAAAAACATTTTGGAATCTTTGATTTTGTTAACTCGATATTCTTCTGCAGCATTTCCTCTGCTAACTGCAACATAGAATTCCTGGCCGGTTAGCACGTATGTGTCATCATCCATTACACAGCACTCACATTTTTGTATGAAATTCTTGTGCAAATTTCTAGAACGCATTCTTTTTAGAATTTCTATCGGGCACTTTTTGGACTTTTCACGTCTTCAAACCTGTCTTTTTTTTATGTTCCGCACCAAAGATTGGGACCACTGAAACACTTTTCTTCCAGATATGTTGGGGTACTCCTTGAAAGTGTTTATTGATTTCTTGGCCTTTTTGGAATCGGAAGCCCCCTTTTTCTGCTGCTCCCAGACTTTCTTTTGAAGGTTAGGTAATCTGTGATTATATTCTCAGAATTCCTGAGGAGTATTCTTTTTAAAACAGTCGTTAAAAATGGAGATCTGGCACCCTTCATAAATGTCTTGCCTCAGTCATCTCCAGATGTTATGGAGACTTTGAAGGTTCAAACGGTGTAAGGTATCACAATTTTGCTTTGGCTTCTGTCGACATTAGTGGGTCCAAAGACATCTTTGCAGCTTCTGGACCGAGTACAGAGGAGAGCGATGGTGTTGATAGTTGATAGAAGGGTATCCAAATCTATAGCCCGGACGACTGACTTACTATAGACAAAATTCTCATTCTTCAGCCGAACTGTTCGTATGTGGAATAAGTGTTTTTCTTCTCTGCTATGACATTAACAAAGTCAATGCAAATATCAACCAACACTACTCCCTCTTTCTTTCTACCAATACCCGTCTTTCCTATCGCTAACACAGTGCTGTGCATTTTTAGGGGGCATCCCCTGAAGGTTAGTGCCCTGCTTGTATCAACACAAATCCAAACCCAAATTCGTCCTTGATATTTCTTTTGAGTATGCTTGTATTGTCCATATTGTATATGCTAGGTGTCGATGTGTTGGATATCCGTAAATTATGGTTCTTAAAAGGTATTTTGGAGAGTCCATTGACTTCGTGCCTTGCGGGGCGACGCTTCCATAATTTGAAATGTTTTTTGTTCAACGGAGGTTGAAGTTACCGCCACAGATGACAGCTGAACTAATTGTCGCGTTCTATATCCACTTAGGGTGTACATGGGGTTTCCCAGTTAAAACGAATCAGACCATAAATTTAAAAGCATTTTAATATTTTCGGTTTGCTGATTTGAGGGCATTGTGATCAGTTTTATTAAAAACCACATTCCTGGGATATAATTTTTTCGGATTTGTTTAATGGCAACTGAGAAATATATTTTTGTTTTCATTACTCATAAACATGACTGGCTATTTTTTGTTGCACAATTTCACGATGCTATCTCTGTTTTTGTGAGAAATTGTGTAGAAATTTAAATGAATGACAGTCATATTATTTGCCCTTAGGAAATCGATTCCGTATATATATTTTTTATTACAATAAATTAAGAGCATATCACACCCCAGTGGAGTCTCGCAAAAGTGTGTTAATTCATTTCTGCTTCCTAAACACTTTTAATTGTCACAAATCTCTTATTTCGCATGAAAACATTGACGGCTCAGTAATAAAAAAAAAATAAACAAATCTTAAGTTCTTAAATTCACACTCAAACATACATTAATTGGAAAATCTATTAATTTTCCTACTTCTCCCCAAGAAAAAAAAAAACAAATCATTTTTTTTCTTATGTGATGCTGCTGCCGCTTGAAAATCCTAGTTAATCCTTAAAAATTTTAACAGTTAATTTATCTTATTCATGTTACTTTAATGCTCACATTTATTTGACTTTTATTGATGCTTACAATTAATGGTTTCTTATTTCAAAGGACAAAAAGAATGAGAAGAAAAAAAAAACAAATGACAAAACCCCAACCAACATTTTCTTTGCATCACAATTTTAAACTCTGTGCTCGATGATAATGAAGACGGCTGAACTGAGCAAGAAAGAGAGGTGACAATTTCAAATATCAAACCCTTACAACACAAGTGTCACATAGTTTTGTTTCTTTTTTTTATCGTCATAACACAGAGCAAAAGTAATACTAATTTTTTATTTTTTTCCTGACAATTTAAGCTGTTGTAATTTTTTTTTTCATTTATACAATTGTCGTTTTCCTGAAGCGTGATACAATTTGAATCTTACATTTCCTTTTACCATCTTAACTGGAGTAAAGTTCATGTACATACAATGTTCTTTGAAGTTCATACGAAGTTACGTAGGAGAGATCATTTAAACATTTCTCTAATTAGTAAGAAATCAAAGTGATTTTGTTTGTTTAGGTTATGAATACTGCAATTATGTTTGTGGAAAATATATTTAATTTGAGAAAAATATTAAAGAAACTGAAAAATGTCAAATATTAGATAAGGTGCTGCCTTAATTTGCTTTGGTCCTTTAAATGTATTTTGAGTTCTTAGTATTCAACTAATGTATTATATGGGATTGGAAATTAATCCCCTTGCTTAGGTTTAAAAATATATTCTTATACAGGTTGGTATTCAAAGAAAAATGGAATTTTTTGAGATAAATGATCGCATGTTTTGTTTCATAGTAAAGAGGAAGGTATGCCGTTAATATTGAAAAACAGGACCATATCCTTTTCATGAAATTTACCATAGCCAAATTGCAAAGAGGCTGCCTTATGTCCTCGATAGCTTTACGAATTCTATTTGAGGTCTTGAATCGTCGCTGGGCTGTTGGCGTAGACCTTAACTTTCACGTGGCGAGAGAGATAGAAGTCGCAAGGTGTTAAACTTTTCCCGTAAAAGAACAATGGTTTCGTTGCTTGTGTGGCACGTAGAGTCGTCTTGCTGAAAGTAAACGTTGTCCAGATCAATGTCATCCAACTCCGACCATAAAAAATCATTAATCATCTCTCGATAGCGCAATCCATTCACCATAAATGTCATTTTCGAAAAAGTAAGTACGCCGCACCATAAACCGCACCAAATAGTCACACGTTGAGGATGTAGAGGCTTCTCAACAATATCTCTTGGGTTTTACGAGCCCCAGATGCGACAATTTTGCTTGTTGACGTAGTCACCGAGGTGGAAATGCGCCTCATCAGTCAAGATGATTTTTCGATGGAATTCCGGATCATTTTCATGCATTTCAAGGACTCAATCAGCAAAGACACGACGTTATTGCTGATCAGTCGGCTTGAGTTATTGTGATAACTGAACTTTATAAGCCTTAAGACCCAAGTCTTTATGCAAAATACGGTGTAATGACGTTTGTGGAGTGCCCAATTCCAAAGAACGAAGAGGAAGGGACAAACCTGGGGTTTCTACAACACTTTGGGCTACAGCAGCAATACTCTCACTTGTTCTTGAGTTTTGAAAAAGTAATTTGATTCACAGACATGTCTTTACTTGTTTTCACATAGATCAGTGAGTGTGAACCCATCCCTGCTGGTATCTCCCATACAAATGCACCATTCCGCCTACTTTAGAGATCGTGTAACAATATTACTTCGCCCAATTCGATCTTACCCAAAGTCCGTATTTAATAAAGCTATAAACATGTAAAGTTCTCTAGAAAAAATTGGGCCCCTAGTCGATCGCCTTCTAGTACCTCACATACAAATGTACCATTCTCGCTTTAGACTTTCCAAATCTTTGGAATATGAGAAATAGCAGAAAAGTAAGATTGAAAAATTATTTTCTCATTCAATTTTGAAAAATAATGCCAGTCTTTATACAAATTTAAGTTCAGTTGCCGTTGCTATGGCCAACATAAAGATTGGGGCAGTTAGGGTGCACATTTTAAATTAAGTTTAATTTTTTTTCAGCAATTGGCAACTCTGAAATGTGGCTGCTGTCATATATGTTTACTCCGATTTATTCCCATAAAATTAAAAAACAAAAATTGAATTTATTTGTGGATATTATGACAATTCTTCTCTAATATATAAGAGCATCACACGGCAAGTTTTTAAGATCCATTTCATTTTTATTTTAAACATTTTCCAATTGTTCGTTTGCCTCGCAATTATTCAAATATCGTTTTCCTGTGAATGCTTTTAACCTCCGAGAAAGGTGTACTTAAATGGAAAACTTCATTTCGTTTATAGAAGGGTAGGTAAATAAATAACTTCATATGTAAATATGTATGTGTGATTACTGTAGGATAGGTCGATAAATTCAATTTCGCATTTGAAAATGTGTTGACTGTCAATTCAGCACCGATTACACCGTGTTACACACATTCTGTCCTATGAACCAAATTTACTTTTTCGGAAAGGGGATAAAAGTATAGCATACAATAATTTACCAAATGAATTAAAAACCATTAGTAGAGTTTCTTTATTTAGGTCGTCTTGTAAAGCGTACTTATGCGATAAGGTTGAAATGTTTCTACCGTAAAATAAATTCTTTCTTTATCATTGACTTACTTAAAATAATATGTTTTATATTGTAGAATACAAGTAACACATTTATTTTTTGAATATGTTCTATTGTCATTTTGTTTGTACCAAATGAATATATTTGCCAACTTGCCTCAATAATGCCTTTAGGGCGCTGGGGTACAAATAAATACAAAATAAAAAAAAAAAATACATGTTTATCGGCGATTTTCATGTACACGTCAGAAAAAAACGATAACCATTTAAAAAAAAATTAGGAAAATCTGAGAATTGATAAAAATCTATTTTTTAAAAAATTTGACGTGATACAGACATTTTCACTAGTCTGCCTGCCAAAAATCAGATCGATTGGATTACTGAAAAAGGGTTAAAAATCTGTTGAAAGGCTTTCACACAGGCCACTACGAGCTTTATACTTCAAACTTATAAAAAAAAAATTCTGACGTGTACATGAAAATCGCCGATACACGTGTATTTTTATTTTTTCCCCTCTTTCCGAATATGTGCATTTGGTTCATAGGACAGAAAAAATCAATTTTTTGTAACACGGTGTTATGAAAAAAATTAAAATTTGTGGAATATTGAAAATATACAAATGTATAGAACATTGAAAGGGTTATAATTCTCTAAGAAAAATTGTCCTCCAATCTATTAAACATTTATAGGCCATTTTAGACGACATTTACCAATGACGTGCGATTTCTGTTAATTTCAAATGGAGTGCAACGTTCGACTCACCCTAATTTTCAAGCATAAATAAAATATGTACATGTGGATATCAAGAAGAAAATTTGTCGTCGCAACGGAACAAATACTCCTTTAACTCAAATCGCAAAAGTAAAAGAAAGAAAAAGAAAACATTTTATTCGATTTCTCGGTGAATGTGTCATATTCTTTCAGCGTCAATTTTATTTATTGTCATTTATGCGAGGTTTCGTCTTCGTGTCTGTGTATTTTCAACGTTTTCCGAAAAAATCATCTTCTTTGCAATTCCGTTAAAGGAGGGAAATTCGAACGGAACAACGAAGAAAAATAAAATCAATTTGACATTATCATGATGGCAATTTGACATTAGATATCGTAAAACAATTTCAACTGAGATACACACACATATACATACAGCCAGTCACATACCCAAACCCATACACAGGCATACATGTGGATACGGATTCAAGGACACATATGTTGTAGATGTAACAATTTTGTGGAAAATAGGGATCTTGTCAACAAAAGTACAATCGCTTAAATGACAATTTCTTGTTTTGAGCATTTAATGTGTCACATTTGTATTATCGACGAAATTGGAAACTCAAATGCAAAGGACACAAAAAGTAATGGCACAATGTTGTACTAAAATTTCCATTATGCGGCTGTGGCGCTCCAATTGAAACTGAATAACACCGCTCTTGGAGTACTGCTCCAAGGAAAATATATACATAGATTGCTGAATTTGTCATTTGATTTGTAGAATTTCAAATATTAATCGGCGACCAGATCTGGAACGGAATAAATTTCTAAGGCAATCAAACTTGCAAACACGATATACAATAGAATCCTGTAAGGTCGCTCGAAAGTGTCCTTTACTTCTTTGAGGTGTACGAGAGCATTTTGACACCTACATGACTTTTTGAAGTTCCCTCATCGCTTTTTATCGAATCGGATTGAAGCTCCAATTATTGCTAAATCTCGTGATTAAACGAGAACTACTGTGTTGTAGCGCATATCCCCAGAAAAAGGTAAGCAGTAAACCAAAACCAAACAAAAAAAATTCATAAAAATGTACACAGTGTTTTTTTTTGGTGCCATTGCAAAAGGGTACCGATGAAGTAGCTTCCCAAACGGATCCTTATACCTTGCAATCAAAACAAACACATAACAAGAAACCTTGTAGACATTTCTAATTGGAAAGAAATAAAACAAAAATTGTGAAAGAATTAAAGATTAAAAAACAAAAAAAACGACCAAATCTATAAAATCTAAACAAGAGCAAGATCTTCTCGCGTTCAGCCAGGACCCGGGAACCAGCCTCGCTAGCCATTTGGGTACCGGTCAAAGGACCCCCCATGCCAAACAAACCCGGCAACCACCACAAAAGGTCTGAGTGTTGTAGCTGGCACACGCCCATAGAACAGCAAACGTACCTAGCAGAAGTTCGGAAGATACAATACCCGAAGGTTAAATTCATCCTCGTCAAGACTGTCAATAATAAGGCAGAAGGTATTGTACATGAACGTGATGTGATCTGACAGATCGTTTAAAATACCTGAACATCATTGGCGTAGAAATAGGGGTGCTGGGAGGTGCTTAGAAATCAGCTCAGCTATAGCCACACCAGGCAAATTGCCTAGTTACGCCAATGCTGACGATCCACCTTCCTGAAATTTCTCAGGCTAGCGTAAATAGTCTCAGGCGGATGACGACAAGCCGTTCGCCCTGATCTTCCTCTGCTAAGCGGCCCTTCAAGGAATTCGTTAAGGACGACCTGTATGTGACCATCGCAAACAATAATTCCGGCACTCTATCGCCTGTGTCCACGGAGTGGATCAGTACTACTGGCCATCTCTGAAAGCGGACAAGGGCCCTGAATGCTATGATGCTTATGATATACAAGCTTCTGGAAGAAATACAGCTGGAGGGACCCTTCACTCTATCAACAGACTCGCAATGATACTGAAAGTGGTGCAGGTAAATCTGAGGCACTCTCAGATAATCTCTGCATCTTGTTAGCTGGTGAGGATCTGGACCTTGGCACCAGATACCTTTCGTGAGTGTTGATAATGTAAAAGAGATCCATGAAAGCAGTTACCAGATGGTTTACATTAAAGGCGGAGGTAGACCTAGATCGTCCCATGTAGTGAAAAAGTGAATACACATTTCATCTGTCCCCAATATAGTATAGCAGACGTCACAGTAGCCAGGATGGAGATGCACGATGACAAGTCATCCTTCCTCGCCTCCTGCCACATGGCACACACCGAAAAAGAACCACCTAGAATGGTCGCACTCAAAAATGTGCACATGCTCACCTGCATGTTCATTTGAAAGATGTCGTCGCAAGACAAACTTCTCTCAAGAATTGTTGCCGCCCGCAGCAGTAGACAAAAACACAATGTTGCCCTACACCACAAATTGTCAAAGCATTTGGGGAAAAGTATAGACAAACAAATTGGTTTTCATAAATATGTCAACATTTGGTTTTTTTGTACTTCAAATACGTCCGACCAAGGCACATTTACAAGGTAATCTTGACAATCAGCTGATATTTTATTTTTTTCATTTGGTCTGTAATCGAATGTGTCATTTAGAAATGACGTTTTATTTCTATTTTGAATATGACGTTTGAAAATTCAAATTCATTCGTTATTGGTTTTTTAGTTTGAATTGAATTATAAAAATTCAATTTGTGATATTTTGTAAGTTGAAATTTGTGGAAAAATAAAATATTTGTCAACAATCAATCAACAATATAGAATTTGTTGACATTTTCATAACAACTTCAATCAGATGTCTCTGACAGTTTCGTTGTCTAATCAAAAACAAATTGCATGTTGTTATTGTAGTGTTGTATTTGTTGTACCTGATGCGATTACCTTGTAAATGTGCCTTGCGTCCGACGAATTCTTTATTGACAATAATGGACAACATTTTTTTAATACGTCAAAACACAATAATTAACACTATAAAATTATCCCATAAATTGAAACAAAAAAATTTGTTGCAGAACTCTAACATTCGTCAATCATTTTATTGAAGGACATTTTTGGTGGGCGTGTGTCCTCCAAGATCGTGCGATGTAGGGTTACGAGCTATGAGCTTATCTCGACTCGACTGATGCATTCGAAGAGATAATTCAGCGAGTTATTGCGGATATACGACCCCAAATGCTGCAAAAAACTTTCGAAAATTGGGACTCTCGGCTGAAATTTATTGAAGCCAGCCGTGGTCGCTATTTGCCAGAAATCATATTTTAAATTCTTGCCCATTACATGCGTTTTATTTCTTCCTGAAAATCACACGTCTAAAAAAAACCCTTTACAACTAACGCCAGGTAAATATCTCCCAAGGGAAAAATCGGCTAAGTGAAAACATAGTGGCTAATGAAGTTTCCTTATGTATACCGCAAATGTTACTCTTTTTTTTCCCTTAATAAGTTCCAAATTGTTCTTTAAACAATATCTTCCAATCACGTTGAAAGCACTCAATCAATGTCGACGGCTGCTATTCCACGTCCAGACATTCATTCCCATACACACACACACACACCAATTCGCGTTCGGCCAACTGTACACATTTCCATTCGCTGGCAATGGAGGCAGGAAAAAGTCAAATATTGGTTTTGTAGTAGTTTCGGAGTCACCAAAGTGGTAAATGATGATATGGTTAAAAGCGATAGTAACATGATATATTGGACGCTTTCGAAAGATTTATATTTCGGGGAGGCAGCAACATCTAATCAAGTGACATGGCTTAGGGTGTTATTGTCTCTGCTGTTGGCGACGAGTCTGCGGTTAACATGGCACATGGAGTTGCAGCTCCTGACACTGGCCGTGGCACGGACATTCATATTCCATATACCCTGTTTTTTTTTGTTTTGTTTTTTGGCGCAGAGGAATGTGTGCGGGCATGAATGCAGCTGCTTGCTAGAGTTGGACAACGAGAAAATCCAAATGACATCAAACATGTTAAAATATGCCAATAGCATGCATTCGATGCTGGGCAAAAATTGCAGATTGTTATGGAGTAGTGGCAACAAACAGAGGCTAAAGAATGTACAGATGTTTGTGAACAAAACAGCGACGAAAATGGAAACTGAAATTGCTGCTGCGGAAACTAAAACGATTGGATTGGATTGAACTCGCTGATGATGGGAGATGCCGATGGTGGTGCTGGTGTTTGGTCATGCTGATGTTGATGGTGACGGGGACGGAGACGGGGACGATGGCGTATGTGGAGTTTTTGTGCAAAATTTTTGTTGCAAGCAAACACCGATACGTAGCTAATAAAATAGGGTTAACAAATCATGATAATATTGTGCGCGTTAACATTTTCAAGCTTAAAGTTTTAATTATAATGAGGTCTTGCAAAAAGATTGCTCACAAATCTTTTTATGGGGGTCCAATATGGATGATAACATGAGCTTCAGTATCCATATGACGGCAGCGAATTAATATATCATGTCAATGTTTATGACAAGCATGGACATGATATGGCGAAAATTGATAAGTGATAATTGCACCCATTGGAAGAAAAGGATCTGCTATAAGAGCAACGGCGCGCAAACGCCAGCACTATGAATTTTAATGCAATGTAGAATGGTAGTACTCATATACAGGCATGTCACAGAAACCCAAATCGACAAATTTTGAAACCAAAACGTTTTTAGCTTCTCCAGAAAAAGGAAATCGAAAAAAATTATTGATTTGAAACCCATGACAAAATCTGAAGTGAAATTGATATCAATTTCAACTTAAACTCCAAATTGAAATGAAATTCTGTTCAAAATTAATTATGAATATTGCTTTTATTAAAAAATATACTAAATACGTTGAGTATGATAATTTTAAAATCTTTTTTAATGTATAAAGTATCAGGCATGTCAACGAATTGCTATCGCCTCAATTGTGTGATCTTGTCACATATGAAATTTGAAACCCATGACAAAATCTGAAGTGAAATTGATATCAATTTCAACTTAAACTCCAAATTGAAATGAAATTCTGTTCAAAATTAATTATGAATATTGCTTTTATTAAAAAATATACTAAATACGTTGAGTATGATAATTTTAAAATCTTTTTTAATGTATAAAGTATCAGGCATGTCAAAGAATTGCCATCGCCTCAATTGTGTGATCTTGTCACATATAAAATTGGGAGCTTTAACCAAAAACAACACTTAAACCCAAAAAAAAAAAAAAATATATCTGAAGGAAACTCCGCAAAGAAACGTAAGTATTTGTTTTAATATTAAAATTAATAGCTAATTTTTACATATGTTTGTTTTTACATATATTGTTTGTTTGTTAACTTTTTTAATTAAAATCACAGTCAAAGTGTGGAGACGTATCGAAATTTTTGACGGCGGTGGGTAAACCAGCTGTTTCTAATTTCAATGCTACCATATTTTTAATAGAAATATTCGATTTCCATTTTTTCTTGATTTCATCAAACCCAGGAATTTTTGAAGAAGCAAAATTAAAATGTTAGGTTTTGGAAACACGAATTCAAATCGATTTCGTAACATTTCTGTGACATGCCTGATAATCGAATTGTTAAGATTGGTATAAATAGTCCGTAGCAATTCTATGTTGCTTTAGTATTATACAGATACTCAGTCAGTAATAAATACTCACTCTAATGAAGCAAACCAATGGTAGGTCTAAGACAACATTAACTCAATAGTTGTCATTGTGGAATTCTGTGAATTCCAAGAGCAAATATTAGAGCGCCACCTGTCATCAAGTAAGCGTTTATTGGATCGTCTGATGTGTTTGTAGTTTGGTGTATTCTAGTTAGATTTCGTAGTTTTTTCTTTTCTTTGGATTGTCTGTGTACATCTTAAACCCTTTCCCCTGTAGTTACCCTGTATTTTAAATGTCCATTTCTCACAATTAAAGGGTGTTTTTTATTGGGGTATAGAACTTTAAGTTGACATCACTTTTTTAACTGGCGGCCATTTTGTCAGCTGTCAACTGATTAATATTTAGTTTGGTTTGCCATTTCATCATGAACAGGTTGACAAAAGAACAACTCTTGCAAATCGTGCAAATTTATTTCGAAAGTAATGGTTCAGTTCGCGAAGTTCACCGCAAGCTCCGTCTGACTGTTTGGTGTGCGCTATGGGCTGGTGGACACATTGGGCCATACTTCTTCCGAAATAATGCTGGAGAGTCAGTTACCGTTAATGGAGACCGTTAAATTGCCATGATAACCGACTATTTTGTTCCCGAATTGGATGGCATGAATGTGGATGAGTTGTGGTTCCAACAAGTGGTTGAAAATTGGACCTGTAGAATTGGCTTTATCCGAGCCAGCCGCGGCGGCCACATGCCCGAAATCATATTTAAACATTAATGGCATAAAATTATCCTTCCAATAAAGCCAAATTGATGGACATTAAAACGATTTTCTTGTGTTTTATTTCAATTCGAAGTTCTATACCTCAATAAAAAACACCCTTTATAATATCTTCCAATTAAAATGAGGTCATATAGGTCATTAAAACCTATGGACGATTTTCGCTTTTATTCATAATTTTGTGAAAATCCCCTCTGTGCCTTCTTTGAACAATTTGCTTTAAATTTACGGAATTTAGAGTACATGAGTGGGAACCATAATATTGTTTCACATTCGGATTAATTTGGGTTTCCACTTAACCTTTAACATTTCACATTAGAATTTAATGTCGATTATTGTTATTTGTGGGTGATTTACAAGGGTATTGCTATTTTATTTCCTTTTAATGGGCTTTGGTCATAGAAACACAGGCACAGTAGATAGACGGAGCTACATCGCTAAATTGAATTAGCTCTTGGCCAGCCAGCGTTATTGTCATTGCAAAATAAAAGCGAGCAACATCAAACTAGAAATTGAAATAACTCAAAATCCAGAATGATAGAATCTGTCAACTACAATCAACACAATATCGTGTACTCTGAAATTTGAAATACTTAAAACGCAATAAACAAATACTCGAGTATTGAACACTTGGCAATCCTAATTTCGCATGCAAATGCATACAATAGGCAAGTTTGAAGTTTGGAGGTAATCTGAATTCTAATCACAACAGCAATGAAAGCAACAGCAATAAATGTCCGTGCCGCACACACGCCCGCACACATATATTGAAGACACGCGCTCAAAGCAACTTGCACCGCATATACGCAACATGGAGTGACGACAAAAACTTTCGGAGAGCGTATAATTGCCACGGCAACAAAATCATAAACGCATCGTTTGACAATGTCGTTGTGAACACACGTTAAGTGTTTGTTGCAGCCATCCTTAACGCGGAGGAGATGCAAGTCCACCGCACACACACACACACACACACACGAATGCAACTGGATTGAAACGTTTTACGGGCGAGCAACTGTTCCGGCTATAGTTGGCATTATTATTGTCGGCTATGGCAGTGGCAACAACAACAAAGAATACGTTACGTTATAGTTGGTGTCAGGACGGTTCACGCAGACATACCTAAGGGAAGAGAATCGCTTAAGTGTCGCGGTCTAAACTGAAAGTGGTCCAACTTTAGTAAATGTTTCGAAAGATTTAAGGACATGTGTAGGTTGTTCAAATGATAATATCAGCTGTGGAGGATTTTTGCATCTTTCCCAGTCTATAAAACATGAGTCGGCAGAATTGTTTCTCTTATCATATACAACCAAACAACCAACCATTGGGTTGTTTTATTCTTAAAAATATTAAATGACAACACAACTAACACTAGTTCCCTACTGTACAGTCCAGAATCCACCACTTAATAAAAACTGTCAATGAAAAAGAAATTTTTTGAAAATTAAACAAAAAAAAAAACACAAAAGTAGTCTTCAATTGGATGTCCTCGCTGACGGATGAATGTGCTTATTCGTAGTCACATTTCATTATTTCTAAAGGGTGTTTTTTATTGGGGTATAGAACTTTAAGTTGGCATCACTTTTTTAACTGGCGGCCATTTTGCCAGCTGTCAAGTGATTAATATTTTGTTTGGTTTGCCATTTTATCATGAACAGGTTGACTAAAGAACAACGCTTGCAAATCGTGCAAATTTATTTCGAAAGTAATGGTTTAGTTCGCGAAGTTCACCGCAAGCTCCGTCCATTTTATGGTCGACATAATCGTCCATCAGAGCAATTAATTCGGTTAACCATGGATCTTGTCTTGCGACCTTACAAGATCCAGCTTGTGCATGAATTAAAGCCGCGAGACCATGCAATGCGTCGTGATTTTGGTGTATGGGCCGAAAATGAGATTCATCTCGATGCTGATTTTCATCACAAAATTTTGTTCAGTGATGAGGCTCATTTTTGGTTGAATGGCTACGTCAACCAGCAAACGGCGGCCACATGCCCGAAATCATATTTAAACATTAATGGCATAAAATTATCCTTCCAATAAAGCCAAATTGATGGACATTAAAACGATTTTCTTGTGTTTTATTTCAATTCGAAGTTCTATACCTCAATAAAAAAACACCCTTTATGTTGTCCGAAGCTTTGGGCCTCTTCCTGTTGGATTATTCTTGTAGACTCGGCCATAGAACACCTTAACTCGTTGCTCATTAAGTTCAGGCAGGTAGTCACTATTTAAAACAACCTTGACCTTGACTACTTTCCCGTCCTATATGGCTAGCTGGGGAAACCGTATCTGTACAATTTCCAGAATCTCCTTTGGGTCAGATGGTATGGCGTCAATCTTGGCAATAGATCTCGGCCTATGCATAACATCAGCGATAGTTGTCATTCGACCACACTCTTGAACAGCATCGCTAAACGCACAAGCACATAATTTTATGTGGCCTTGATAGTAGCCGATATCTTGACATTGGGGCGGGGGTCCAGAGTGTTCCAGGACGAATTTCAGCAACGCTGCACTCGGAGATATGACAGCCATTTTCTAGTTTCCTAGGGAGATGGTGACATCGCTGTTGTTGTGGCCAATGATCTCCAAGATGAGATGGTCGCTCAGTCCGATTTTACCTGTGGCTCTGTAGGCGTATTCTTTGGTCGTTGTGTTACCGCTGGAGTATCCTCATCAGATCTCTACCATCTAGGATGTGTAGGTTTTGCAAAGGCATTGCAGAGTGTTATTCTCGTGTAGGTGTTGCAAAGACAGAACCTTAAATGGTGACTGGCCTTTTTGGATGGGGCTTGTTGCGTTGTGTTTACCTTGATAGAAGCTTTGGTGTCGAATCCTACTTTGTATTGGTATTGATACCACCACAAAAGCACCTGACAGGATTGGATCCCATCTGGAGCCTTTGAGGTACCAGTCCCTTTAAACTTTCCGCGAACTTAACGTGGACAGTTCAGAAATGTCTACCCACATGCATGTAACTACATGAGTATGTGCTGGCGTGGCTTTTTTTCATCTTTAGTCCTACGTGTGGGTGAGTGTGAAAATAAACAAATTCAAGAAATATTTCGTTTATTTTCCCAATTAAGAACATTTTGTGTGTTGGCTGCTTGAATTGCCCTCGGGGTGTTTTTTCTTCGAAAGGCGGCAGAACAACAGTTGAACAGCAGCTGGAAGGCGTTCATCTTCTCCTCACTGTTTAGCCCACAACTTTACATAAATAACAAGAGGCAATAAATGCAGCCATGTGGAAAAACATTTACTTGTCCTCGGTACATGTTTGTCATGGCCGAATCGTGAATGCATTTGTTGAAGTTTGCCAAGGTTTCATGGTGGTTCACAGTGGTTCGCCAAAGAAAATGTGGGTAACGCTTGTCTATGAGGGACGGACGGATATAGTCGATGTCGGTTGAGAAAGTAATGTTCAGTGGTTCGTAAATGCCCAGAAATTTTGGGAAGGGTCAGCAAGACATCGAATCATAGTTCTATAACATGGATTTCAATAGCCACCATCTTTATAAAAGTCTATATGTTTTTTTTTTATCTGTCCTATCCCATTTCCGTTATCTAATGGATCATAGCATGGATCATTTTGAGTTTTCTATATTTGATTCGTGACCAATGAAATTGATTTCATGTCATTCTTGCTGGTCTGTCCATTTTATTAGGTGGGACAATTATTGTAGAATCATGTCCCAATATCATTAGACTGGTTTAACTGGTCAAGACATTGTAAAGCGCCCTTACCCACCAGAATGTAAGATTCTGTTCGCAGTATAGGTACAGCGATCTGGAAGGAAACGACACGACAGTTGGTCCAAAAAGTCTGGTCTCGTCTCAGTAAGTTGCTGATGCTGACAAATCTGAAATTCGCCCTCAACATTCTTCTGTAATCATGGATACGTGATTCTATAGATATTTCATACACCTTGAATACGCGGCTATCCAGAGTCTCTCATCCGTCGGGTTGACCGGACGACACACTATATAAAAAATTCGTCCTTCAACCGAACTGCTCGTATGTGCAATTATCTTCCTGCTAGAGTTTTTCATGCCTGCGATAACATTACAAAATTCAAGGCTATGTTGTTTTTATTTTTATTTCACTCCACCCCACTGTCCATCTCTAACAAGACGACCGAGTTGATATCTGGGAGAATACTTTATTGAGGGCTAGAAGAAGTTGACCTCTTGTCATTTAATCATTTAATTTTTCCTACATGTCAGTGAACTTGTGGGGCAGATATCACCTGCAAAGTTGAGGTATTCAAGGCGTCTATGTAGATTTCAGACAATTCATATTGTCTTCTTGGACAATTTTAGAGTCCAGAGTAGTTTCGAACAAAAGCAATTACAAGGGACGTCCCTGTTTTACTCCAGCATTCTTCTCAGAACCGTCACTGGTCATACCGCCCATGCAATTTTGTATTGCTTACATTTCATGTATGAGGCTTACTATTTTCGGAGGTAGATCTATTTTCCTTAATGTCGGTTCATATCGCGCTACGCCGTATAGATTCGTAGGATTTTTTTTATAGTTGATGAATACCATGTACAGAGTATATCGTTATTCCAACGACTGCTTTATAATTATGAGCAGGGTATTTGTTATGTGATCCGAGTTGTGCGACTAAAGTTGCAATATGCCACTTTATTGACGATCTGCAACTCTATGTGCGATTTTTGTGCCACCAAAAAAACCATGTGACGAAGTATAGTATTTTTTTTTAAAAAAAATTTTTACTGAGAAAAAAAGTTGGATCTTGAAATTTTTTAAAAAAAAATCGATCTTTACAAAAAAGTTTGATTTTTTTTTTAAATTTTCAAGTTTCAACGACTATAATTTTGTACTCAGTTAAGATATTGTTCTGTTGTCTTTTTTTTTAAATAATTTTCGAAACTAACCATCTTTACTTAACTTAAATCGAACAGCAATGAGTTATTATAGAAAAAATAATCTTTTATTCGTTTAAATGAGTACACTCAAATATATTTTGATAAGTCTTAAATAACCTAATCACGCAAAAAGTGGACTACAAATAAAATTTTTGGCGTATGTAAATTTTTCTGATAACCAAGGACCTTATAGCTCCTCTTAGGTTAGGCCGACTAGTTTCATCGTCCAGGCCAAAGCTAGAACACACTACCGCTCTGCTTATGTCATTCAAATCGGACAAGGACAATTGCAAATGTATTAACTGTATTAACTTTATCTCGATCTTTTTTTTTTAAATAGGATTAATGAGTATTAGATTAAAAGTAAAACTTCCGAGTCTATTTAATTTGCACTAAATTAGCTAGATAACAAAACGTTCTCGTGAATAACGTTGTAAGCGACATTTTTTGACAACTATTTTTTTTTGATGAATTTCCGTTACTATTTCTAACTCACCAAAAAAAAACACATAGATTCTGAAGATAGTTGATGCTGGATTGAGGGCGATGGCGTTTGCGTTCAGTATTCAGATTTCGTGAAGGCGTGTCATCTGTGAGAATCATGGATGCAACTGTTGTAAGTGAAATTAACAGTCTGGTTCCCATGACGTCCTTTTGAGGACGTTTAGGACAAAACCAATTCCGACATTTCATTGAGTTTGCACCACATGCTGAAATTGGAAATTTGTCAAATAAAAACAACTACCTATTTGGTAACTAAGGGCTTCAGCCGGCTCTGTAAAGAATGAAAGTTGGTCTAAACAAACACATACCAAAAAATTAGATTTTTTCATAATTTTTCGATTATATTAAATTTTTTGATTTTGGCTCATTTGTCACAATTCATAATTTAAACAATAAAAAATTCTCCGATTTTGTTGGAGAATTTTTCATACATTTTTTATTATAACTTAGAGTTTGTTTCTAGTTCTAAAATGGACGGAATTTATGTGGTGGAAACGGTCGCTGAAAGATGTTTGATGTTCCAGGCTACAAACCTGGCTTTGGTATATGTTGGTCGCACACACAATCTCTAAAACCACAGTCGCTTACAGAACTACACGACTGCCCTAAAAAGTGTCGTCACTCCGATTCATTTGGTGCACATATTTCATTTCAAAAACGGAAAACAACGCCAACTACTTTACGACTCTATTTAAATTTTTGACATTTCGGTGACTTTCTCTTGCCAAGAAAATATCATTGCAATTAGAGCAATCGGAATTTGTCCTCTGTGAAACGAACATATTGAGTTCTCTTGACACTACTCTGAGTTTACTGAGATTTCCGGAATCCATTCATTTCGATTCAATTCGATTTCAACGGAATTTGTGAACGAAATTTCCACCAAACCAATCGAATCACAGTGTTATGGTAATTGAAAGCTGCGTTTTTGCCTGATTGCAGATACGAACTACTTCGCTCTGGTACAGTACAGTACAAGGCCTGCATGTTGCATGCAACAGACAAGAAAAATCACACCGCCATCAAGGATGTTCGAGGCTGGATGGGAAAATACCATCGACAGCGCATCATCATCGGTTCTTTTTTGTCTGTGTGTTGTTTTCCAACTTTTATGGCTCGAGAGGAATAGCGGAGATGACGCTTATTCTGATCATAACACAATTATGGTTGTTTGCAACCGAACAACCAGTCATGCAACAATAAACGTATAGAGCAAAGACGGAGTCCAGGGGGCCCTATCTAATCGTAGGCCTTTCCATGGCTAAAAGGCTTTCTCTGTAGTTCAGGCATTTTAACAAAATGTCCTCACCTCTTGTAGTGCATGTTCTGGATAAATGCTGGTCGGGAAGTTGTTTAAAATAAAGTCCGTGTGATATCCAGCGAAGGCCTTACATGCACCTATTTGCTCCTCGCACCCAAATGCTTACCATGCATACCTGCTCATACGAGAACACATACATACATGCACGGAATTCAAGCATATAACGCCTTACTAGCTCGGCCATTTTGTATCGAAACATGATGATTGAGGCAATATCAGGGCAGTGAGAGAATACAAACAAATAATTGACTCGCTTGCAGCACAGACGGACAGGCAGCCGTCATCATCACCTTCCCCAGACATGCAGATAGCGATGAGGTTGGCGATGGCAACGATGATGGATATGCTTTTAGCCACTCGTTAAAATATTGCTGTTGTTGTTGGCAAATGTATGTATGTATGTATTAATAAGTCTTGATCAGAACGTATGTGCATATGTATGTATGTGGTTATCTGTGTTATGTTTGGTTGGTTGCTGAAATTATTGAAGTTTTTATTTTTCTAATTCTCTCAAATGTTGTTTTGATTGAAAAACTAACAAATTGTCAGAAAACATACATACATACACATGTACATTGGCATAGAGTTATAGATTACAAGCAAACTCATAAACAATGACGCAAATGGTTGATTGGACGGACCCACTTCATGGTGCATTGGCATTTGTTTTTTGGTTCAAACATTTTCAAACGTATCCATAGGTACCACTTGGAAAGTACTTTCTGTTGTTGTTGTGTCCAGCAAGAATGATATGAAGCATGCAATGGATGTACACTGTTTCTGGCGCACTGTAAGTTCCTCGCACTAATTGGATGTGTTATTTGTATTAGGATGTACTGAATAACGCGAGATTTTTTTAAACAGCGTACATTGTACTGTTTGCGACAGACGGAGTCGCTAAGTAAGAACCCTGTGCATTTTGGGAGTTTTATGAAATATTTTCTAAAAAAATAATTCATTATTATATTATGGCCTGCTTTGCTGTGTGGAATGCGTTTGATAATTTCAGTTAACAACATACTACTCAGTTTTTTTTTTGGAACAATGCGGTTCCTTTATGATTTTGACAGTGAGAGCTCTTTTCCGCTCGAAATCTGGCCAACAAAATGCATTTGGACATAAATAGTAAAAAAGGTAAACAAATATTGAATATTTTGTTTATTTTATTTTATTGCTTGTTTCCATAAAACGAATTTGTTCGCTCGTTACAAATCGTCAATATTGGAAGCGTTATAAAATGTATTGTGATTTTTAGATATATTTCAGATATCGACATACGGAACACAATCTCAAACGGATATGTTCTCATCACTGATAGAAATCCATTTTATTGGGCATTCAATTTTGACAATTTGCAATGAACGAACCAATTCGTTTTATGGAAACATGCAGTAAGTTATTATTCATTACAATACAAAGTGTATTTGTATTCTAATTTTGGGTCCAAGGGTAAACCGGGTTACTAAGAACATATGGCTAGATTTTAGCGGTGACTGGCCACAGCCTCTGGTGGGAATCGAACCCACAACCCCCACGCTGAGGCTCTATGAAAAATGCCTCCAAACAAATGAAGAATGCCCGAAATGAAGAATTTCCCATAATAAATGAAATGTCCCCCTAAAAGCCCCATATGGAAATTACTCCCAACGCTGATAGGCAAGCATGCTACCAACTCGTCTACCGAGGAGCTTTATTTTTAATTCAAATACTGGTCTCAATATAAAACATGCTTAATTTTTTAAATATGTATTATTACTTTTTTGGCATAAGTACATAAAATTAGCCCAAAAAAATTATTTTTTTATCAAAGAATTTTTTTTTAAAGATTTTCATCTTGTCAAACCTTTACATATTTTGTCGGTATGCAGCACAAACATCTCAAGTCACATAATTAAACTTCTGAGTTATTGAAGATTCAAAGTTTATCGCCCCTTGAAGAATCATTGAGTAGTTTCTTTTTGAAAATTGATATTAACATTTGATAGTTAAACCACTTATAAATCAAATGAATTAAAAAAATGTAATTCAATGAAATTAATTTTTTCAACATTTTTCTGTACTAAAATAAAATAATTCTTGGACATAGGATTTTTTGTTTTAAATAATTATTTTTTTATGGTCATGATGTTCTTTTTATGAAAATGTTTGGTTTATATTTATATTATTAATGTTCATAAAAATCGAGCTTGAGGTCAAACGATGTATATTTATTTCCATTTCCCTATATTTCACAATTCTTTGAATTGCATGTGGTTGTACTCAATTTGTATTTTAATTCCCTGAAGATGCAATTCAAAGAATTGCTAAATATCGGGAAATCAAAATAAATATACACACATAAGACCTCGAGCTCGATTTTTATTATTTTTTTTTTTAAATTTTATTAACATTGATCTGATTCTATAGGGTTATCCATTTCGTGATTTCAAAAGTATAGGGCTGGAATTCGACATCTGTCAAACTAAGTTGTTAAACCAATTTTTTTTTCTTTTCAGCTGGAAGTCTGACATTGACGAAAATAGATCGCTTAACTATCACACAACGCGTCAAAATTATTAAAACCTACTACAAAAATGGTGATTGTGGCACAGCCACATATCGTGCTTTAAGATGAGATTATGGTTTATGGTTATGAAGCACATTTCCTACTCGGTGGGTATGTTAATTAACAAAATTGTCGTATTTGGGGTTCTGAGAATCCTCAAGTAATTGAAGAGAGGCCATTACATCCACAAAAAAGTCACTGTTTGGTCCGAAGGTGTGATTGGACCTTACTTCTTCGAAAATGACGAGGGAACGACGGTCAACGTCAATTCGGGGCGTTATGTTCGTATGATAACCGACTTTATTTTGCCTGCTATTGAAGAATACGACTTGGAGAATATGTGGTGTCAACAAGATGGTGCCACATGCCACACAACTCGAGCGAATATGGCTTTATTGCAAGAGACATTTCCTGGCCGCGTAATTTCTAGTCGTGGCGACATCAACTGGCCACCAAGATCATGCCATCTAACACCCTTAGACTTTTTTGTGGGACTACGTGAAAGACCGTGTTTATGCAGATAAACCTTTAACTCTTGAGCGCTTAAGAACCAACATTCGTCAGGTTATGGCTGAGATACCGCCCAATATGTGCCCGAATTGGTGGTCCAAAATTACCTCAACAGAATCAATGCTTGCAACACTTCGCGTGGTGGTCAAAATTTATAATAAAAAAGAAATATCATGAAAAAAAGTATTTTATATGTGTTTTATTTACGTTTACTTTTAAAAAGCAAAGTGGATAACCCTTTTTGAATCATATATATCTTTGGGGACATAAAATGTTTGGGACCTGCTCCAAACATATATATATTGCCTGAAAAATATGTTTGGGACAATATGTTACAGAGGCCTTTTTTGCCCTCCGTGTATGTAGGAGATTACCCGATCACCCGGAGATTCCGAGCCCTCCCTAGAACATACTTAGGTCTGCCATCGCTATGATTAAGAACCCAGGTAAGTGTTACCTTATGCTGAAGGATTTTGGTAAAACTCACCCGAAAATGCAGCAGAAGAGAAAAAATGTGATTTTAACCAAAATGTTATTAGTATCTTCTGATCGAGAAATTATTTCACTTCCACGTAAATGGAGGAAACGGATTAGAAAAACAAAACACAGCCGATACTGATAAACAACAATCGGCAATCTTCACAGGAATCTGTAGGCAGTACACGATAGAATTTCTTTCCTCCACAACCGAGAACTGCAGTTTAAACCTGATAGTTTTTTGAAGAAAGTTTTACGTGACTAAAACTACATATCTCACCAGAATACTTACTAAATCATAAGGGCACTTATTTACTGCAACCCAGTGTTATTGTTCGAAGATTCTGTTTGTGTAAACTACTTCACGAGCAAATATTGCAACTCCAAGTAAAACTTTATTTAGTTCTACCTTTCGCCACACCATTCCTGATTACATTACCAAAAAACAATCTTTTTTTTCTCATTTCTTTGAAGGACCCAAACTTACGCAAAACAAATATCCACACATATGTCGGTATTTTCGCATAAATATAACTTTGCTTTATTTATTCATTTATTTGTGTGAAATATGTGCGATTTCATTTATCAGTCAGTCACCAACGCAGTCATTGTCAATGTCACAGCCAATTTATCGGGGGGGTATGTTTGACGGGTGGTATTACGGCTGGTGCTAGTGTGGATGATGTCATGGGGGTGGGATGGAATGGGATCACTCGGAATACCTTTTGATTGATTATTGTTTCACACAAAGTTTATGCGTTACATTTATTTAATGAATTATTTACAAGAAATCTTAATTTTTGAAAAAGGAAAGCAAATGCAAACACGCACCGAGCGTAACGACAGCCGCCAACAACAGCACAAATACTTCGGGCCACATATTTCAATACGCTACACTGTGTATCCACTCACACTCACACACACAGCCACACTTCTACACCTCGGTACGTGTGTCTACGACGACATAGTCATAAATGTACGATTTATGTGCAGATTATGTGGTGGTAGTAGTGGTGTGTTCCCTGTGGTGTCTGAGATTCTTTTTAGCGTGATAGAAGATCGCATTGCAAACGGAAACGGAAGCGGAAATGGTTTTTGTGGCCATTTCCATTTGCCATAACTAACGCGTGTATGGTTTTGTTGCCATTTGTGGGCATAGACAAGTTTTAAACAACTACAGTCTACTTGGCAAATCTTCACAGTTGTGTGTGCATTTATAGCACAACTGAAGGAAAGAGGTGGAATGTCGAATGTGTAATGAGATGTGACATTTAATGAATTCATGCGAAACGAAGAATCAATTATAATGAATTCCTTATTTGGCTGAAAGATACATTTTGTCCATATAAGTTTGCCAAAGAATAGATTAGATGTCGTGACATGAGTCTGTGTTGTTCTATAAATTCAGAACAGCGAGAGGGTGATGTCTAAGCCAAGTATACAAGTATAAAGCTTCCTGATTTGAGAAAAGGTCAGTGTCCTCGTGGAATGTGAAGGCATAGTCGAATCACGAAAGTTGTCTCAATTGCAGCGAGTAGGGAAGCTTCCATTTACTTCTCCCTCAAATGACATCAAAAGCTGCCGAAGAATTGGTTGCCGATTGTTAAAACAACATCCAATGTTATGAAGTCGCCACCGAAGCTATTCAAGGCAATATTTGCGCCGAAAGCTACACAAGCTGTGTTGAACTAATATCCTTGCGTAAGATGGAAAGACTATCCCGAAAAAAGAAGAGTAGCGGAAAAATTACAATATTAGCAGATCTGGAAATATAGACAAAATTGTATCAACTATTTAAACTCGAAACTAAAGACACGGTTGGAAATCTAATAAAGTACACATGATAAAGCTAAGGATCTGGAAATTTATTAGCCAGCCAATATCCAGTTTCACTTGTTACCAATTGCCTATCGGATCAGTTATCCATATTAAAAATGAACGATTACCGAAACCACAATGTATAATACAAATCATGACGACATTCGGCATGAATCATTAGGACTGTGTGAAACAATATGATCAGAACCTGACGAATTAAACACCTCGGACAACCTTATCCTTTTATAATTTGGAAAAACGACCGACATCTTAAGATTGAACGGGATCGACATACTACTTTCCAGAGAAGCCCGAAATTCTCTCAATATTTGGAAAGCTTGAATATTCCTTTAAAACTTCCGGCAATAGATGGAAGGAACCTTACATGTGTGCACCTACAGAGACATCTAACATTGTAGTAAAGGACCATTTTAACAGCTACCTATACCGAATGGTATCCTCCATATGTAGTGGGCGATTTAAATACTCAGGATAAATATAAAGACCGCGATAGGATCATGGGTATGCCTGACCTAGATCGAATGACCCAAAATGGAAATCTGTTCTCTAAAATATGAAACAATTCCAAACTTGTGATTATAGGTACTCGATTTCCCCACATTTACGCCCACAAGGCAAACAGGACATCGCCAAACAGAAAAACAAATCAATCACATTACGAGTATCCGAACTTGGCGTAGAAGTCTCTTGGATATTGGAGAGTTAAAAGAGTTACTGAAAAGAGTTACATCGAGGAACAGAAGAAAGGCAAGCTTGATCACTCTGCTATCGAATGGATTACCATCAAAGCTTATTTTGAAGATGCTGCCAGAGAACACCTTGGATACAGAATAAAAAGCAGTGGATTTTCAAAAACACATGACAACTAATACTGGAAAATAGCGAAGTCAAATCGACTCTGAATACAGGATGAATACGGGATGGGATATGAGAAATCTATTCTAGAAGAAGAGCACAATGTCAAGGATAAGCAAATTCCGTAAAAGAACACTTTGCAAGCAACTTGTACGTGATGCACAAAAGGCCGCGGAAGGACAAAGATCTCTAAGCCCCCACGAAAAAAACGCACCGGAAAGGGAACCACCAAACCATTTACAAACATCGGGGGAGTAGAAAGCAACTTCTAGATCAGAGCAGCTCTAAGTTTGTCGACAGCATGCTGTCCACTCCTTCGGATTCGGCTGGGACAACTTTACCAGCAGCATTTCGATACCAAATCGGTATACCCTGTAATGGACCAAATGGTTGATTTGTTGAATCATTAATAAAATATTTTTGGTTACATATGTAGGCATGATTATTCACCTACATATGTATGTATGTATTCATATTTATTCTGTTCCACATCCGACGCCTCCACTCACCTAAAATGAAAACGCAAACAAATAAATAAACGTAATTCGTAATTTGCCTTCATCCTCCATGAAAGTGGGCACATAAAAGCCAATAGAATTAATAAAAATCCCCTACCATAAGAAGATGAATGGGGAGAAAACAAAATAGAACGAAAGCAAGAATAAAATTACTTGTTGTTGTTTTGTTGTTTTTTTTTATCAAAGAATTTCAATTAAATAAACGTATAATTTTGTTTCATCCTCAGCAGCATCATCCTTCGGTTGTTCACATACTTAGTTCGCCCTCTGCATCTCCTTCGGTGTCATTTCGTCATCATCCGTTCTATTCAAGCTGTGTTTTCTATAATGCAGAGTACTTAAAATAATCCGATTTTTCTTCGGTTGTTGTTGGAATTTTGGTGTATTTTGTAATGATGTTGGTGACTATTGTATTGCATACGTTTGTGTGTGTGTGTCGGTGTGAGTGCCAGCAAGTGTATTTGTATAGAGTTATTTTGGTTTCCTTTGTATTCGTGTGTATAGGAAATGAATGCTAAACTTTTCTTTGGGAATATTTGTAAATATCTGTGTGTGTGTGTTAGTGTGCATGAATGAATTTTGTTTCTTCGTTTGTTTCGTTCAGCCGTTGATTCGTTTTTGCAGTTTTAATACCTTTTCCCAGCAGTGATTGGATTATGTGGCATTTATTAAAGCGGAATTAATGATTGTTGCCACGATTTCATTTTGGTTCATTAAACGCATGTGTTGTTTTGTGTTTATGTTGACATAAATGTTAGCAAAAATACACACACACACCCATAGTCACGAGGATAAAGAAAAACAGAAACAATACAACGAAAATCTCTCGCGTTGAGTAGAAGCAGAAATGGGAAATCTAAGTTTGAGATTGATTTACAATTTCACTCTCAGGTGTAGGGATTGCATTTGGTGTCTGTGAAAGCTGGTCGAAACCTTTCCAAAACCTTGTTTAGTGGCCTTGAAGAATAAGTGTTTTAAGGGTCCTTTTAAATCTCAATAACGTGGCTTTTCAATGATCTCCTAACACTTGGATTTAACAAAAGGTCATCGTTTGTATGCATAAGACAGTTCAGACATTAGACTCTCTCACGACTGGGATGCATTTTATTGTTTCTTTTTCGGTTCATCGGCCTCTAAAAAATTAAATTTTTCTTTGAATACTAAAATAACACCTCTTGTTGGAAAAGCCTGTATTATAGTCACAATGACATCTCTATACTGCTCAATTCCAGAAAGTCAGAAAGTATCATATCTCAATGAATGAAATGTATCGCTTTTCACTTGAACAATGTGTGGGGTAAATAGTGGTGTTATTGAAAAAAAAATGTCTGAAACTGTCTGGCTAATGGACAACAATTACGTCAACGTACATGAGCGCGGACGATAAAGCGGCAGCCGAGATTATGCGACCCAGTCTTGGAATATCGATTTCACTAATTCATCATTTCACACATCAGTCTGATCTGAATTTTGCGCAAAGACCTCCCTTTATTCGCTTATAAGATGCAATTGAGGGCACACGATTCTCAGTTCGCGTATAACAATGATTTTGATTGAAAAATCGTTTTCTGACGAAGCAGAAATGCATCTCGGCGTCTAAAAAAAACCCCACACATGAAGGACTAACAGTTTGGTGACCATTTTACTTTGAAAATGCTGCTGGAAAGGCGATTTCGGTTAACAGTGAGCGCTGCAGAGAAACAGCTGGACCGATATTATAATCCATTAACGATTCAGATCTTGAAGGCGAATATCCAGAAAGACATTCGTGAGATGAAGCCAGAAACCAAAACAAGGTCTTGGAAACGTGGATTGATAGATTGCGCAACTTGCCGAGGCAACAATATGAATGAAATCGTATTTCATAAATAATGGGTATATATTTTAATATATATTTACCCTCGACACTGATTCACTGACTCTGTCACGCAGTACGTAGGAATTTAATAGCCAATAATAATAATAAAAAAAATAATATTTTTTTTTGTACAGAAATTGTGTTTTCCCCAAATTTTTTTTCCAAATTTTTTTTTTAAAAAAATTTTTTTTTTACAAAATTTTTTTTTTCCAAAAAATTTTTTTTTTTTACAAAATTTTTTTTCCATTTTTTTTTTTTTCAACAAAAATTTTTTTTTTCAAGAAAACATTTTTTTTTCAACAAAATTTTTTTTTTCAACAAAAATTTTTTTTTTCAAGAAAAATTTTTTTTTTCAACAAATTTTTTTTTCTCCACAAATTTTTTTTTTTTCAACTAAATTTTTTTTCCATATTACAACTTACTAGTAATAATATAATACCGAAAAAATTTAATTGTTGTTATTTTTTTTTTAATTAAAAGAAAATTGTTTTGGACTAGATATGTAGTGGTTACCAAAGTGTGTTCCGCGGAACCCACTTAACAAAAAATATATTCACATTATCAGCCGATTTTAAACCAAGTACGTAATATACTTGATGCTGCACCAGATATGCGAGTGCAGTTTGTCTCATTGATTGTCTCATTAAAAATTAGAAAAACAAAAATAATAATACTTTGGGAACCACTGATATTGATTGTTAAAAAGATAAATGTGGACAGTCCTCTGAAAATGTTATTGCTTTTTCTGGAAGACATGTATCTGCGCTGATGAAAACAAAATCAACACATACTGTTTAAATGGAAAATAAACAGAACTGGTTTAGACAAACGAAGACAAACAACTACACAAATTTACAAATTCCCGTCAACATTTGGATCAGAGCCGATGAGAACAAATCATAATGTTATTAGAGAATTTGAATCCGAGTTTCGTTTTTCACGATTGGATCTCCACATGCTGGCAAAATGTGAACCAGATTTGGGCGAGTCGTTATAGTAATGAACCAAGAAACAAAAATAAATCTTTTACATCACATGAGATCTGAAAGAAAGTTTTTCCGGCCACCTCTCCACATAAAACTTTGCCTTATCAAAAACATCGCCAACGCACTCAAGGGCTGGCTTTAAAGTACTTGACCAAATTGTTTCCCACATTGTCATACGACAAAATCAGAGAGAGTGTATTGGTCGATCATATATTCGAAAATGAATTGCCGGGAAAATTTGTTTAAATGTGTAACGCTCAAGGAAACAGCAGCATGGACATCGTTTCAAGATCTTGTTCACAAATTTCCCTCAAATTCTGGGATTTCCAACAAAATCCAGTTTGTTTGAAAATTATCGCTAGATGGATCTTGAATGTATTTCAAAATATATTTTCTTCATACACATCTTATTTTTTTCTGAAAACAGAGTTGATACCGGCGACATACAAGGAGAACGAATACACCAAGATTAGGCGAAAATCGATTGAGGATATCGAGGACTTTGGGACGAGGGCATGATGAGCGACTACTGTTGGACCCTAATATTTGAAACAAATCTCAAACAATACATATGACACAGTTCGACTGCTGTTCATTTCTAAATTATGACTTTTTGTTGAATATAATGGACATTACTTGTCAAATATTGTCAAATATTATCTCGAAAACCAGAAAATATCTTAAAAACGGATTATATACTTGAGTTCAGGCTCTCCGGTAGGTGAGTTGTTAGCATGCTTGCCTATAAGCGTGGGGGTTGTGGGTTCGATTCCTACCAAAGGCTTTGGCTTGTCGCTGCAAAAATCTAGCCACAAGGTCTGGCCCTTGGTCCCAAAATTAGAATATAAATTAATTTTGTATTGTAATTAAATAAAATAAAATAAATAATAAACTTGAGTTCAGCGCCTTCAAAATGTTTAGAATTCACTTTTAATACCTCTATGTCTTGAGTTATTGAAAGAACCCATACAAACATATTTTGTCATGTATTCCCCAGGTTCTTATCAACATAATATTATTATGCTTCTATAATTGGCTAAGGGCCCTCGTTTGTACAGCACAGTGTTAATGTTGTGTTTTCTTTTTCTTTGCATACAAAAGAAAACGAAAAAAAAAACATTGTTGTGAAATTAATTGCAAAGACCGAAATGTATCGGAATTATAATAAGATTTTCATTTTCAATAGAAGTTTTTGTGTAATTTTGCTTTCAATGAATTCGCCGTCCATACTTATAGGCTACAATAGTGAATACAAATCTAAATGCGATTACATATCCAAAGACTTCTTCAACATACATACACACCTACATACGAACAAACACAAACAAACAATAACTATGAATTTAATTGCTAATTGACATACGCTAAAAACACATAAATGTTTATGACTTTCTTAAGACGGCACAAGAAACTGGCCCAATGGCAGCAATGCCGTCTTGACACACATCTCTCGTTCTCTACCCCTCCGTCGTCATTCTGTTGTGTTTGGTTACTTTTTGTTCGGTGAGAGTTGGGGGGGGGCAAAAGCGCTAAAGTGGCATTTAATAAACATTAGTTTGGATTGTATTAACATAATTTATACCAAACAAAGGGATTTCAATTTCATTGCAAACACCCGATGAAAAGTCCACAAACGAACGACAACATCCACAGCGAGAGAGAATAAAATACTCAAACAGAAATGGAAACAATTGAAAAGTAATAGAAATCTTTTAATTTATATGGAAATATTTGGGTAATAAGTATTGAGGGTATTGAATTAAAAGTTAATCATACGCACCATGTGCCAGCAACACCCTGACACAATTTGACTTCGAATTTCTTTGTAAGGCATTTTGCATTTTCGGTGGCAATTCTTATACATACATTATTCGGGTGTGTTCGGTGTTGCATTTTTGTTTTGTTTATATTTTAGTCATGGCTTCAAAGTAAAGGATGCATTGAAAGTTGTCGGTGTTCATTCATGCCCCCTATAAATGCAATGCACTGTGTTGGCGATAGGAAGTAAGGTTATTGGAGGGGGGAAAGAGGGAGTAGTGTTTGTTGACGTTGGCCTTGAATTTGATAATGTCATAGCAGGCAGGACAAACACTTGATGGAAGATTATTCCACATGCGAACAGTACGGCTGAAGAACGAATTTTCTCTATAGTGCGTCGTCCGGTCAACCGGCCATTTGACAATGAACGGATGAGAGACCGTTCCAACTTCAGGGACAAGACGACGGATATCTGACGAACAGATACCATTGAAATATCTATAGAACAGCGATATACAACCCACATTCCGGCGATGATGTAGGGAGACAATAGAGTTGGATACCCTACCATCCCCTATCATCACCACCGCTCTCCTCTGTACACGGTCCAGAAGCTGAAACAATGATATAGGAGCCCCTACCCATATATAGGAGTTATTTTCCATTTTAGGCCGGATATAGGTGGTGTAAATATTTACGAGATCATATGGGGTGAAGTATTTCTTGCACCGCTTAAAAAAGCCTAAACAATTGAATGCTTCTTTCGACACTTCGAATGCATGGCTAGCCCAGCGAGCATCACCCTGTATCTTCATGCCCAGAACATCAAGAATGTCTGATTCGTCGATATCCACACCATCCATAGAGATTGACGACGATGCTGGACCAGTAGAACGATTGTGTGACAACAAACAGCACTGGCTCTTCATTTGGCCCCACTCACAAATCGTCTCCAAATCGGGGTTAAGTGAGTCATTGGACTTTGTCAATGAGTATGAATGACAGAGGTTGCTGTCATCCGCAAAGGAGTAGATTGTGTTCACAGTCTGACCCAACAGGTCGTCAATGAAATTAAGAGACAGAGAAGAAGAGAGGACAGAGCCTTGTGGCACTCCTGCGGTCAACCTATGCTCTTTGAATGAGACCCCATCGATAACAACTCGTATAGAGCGATCTCTGAGAATACTCGATATGAATCGAGAGAAGATATTACCGACACCAAATGCAATAAGTTTTGATATGAGTGCTCCGTGCCAGACCCTATCGAATGCCCTGGAAATATACAGAGCCACGACCTTACTTTCACCAAGGGCGTGAATAGATCGACTCCATCATTCCGAAAGCAGCGCCATCAGGTCTCCAGTAGATCGATTTCTACGGAATCCATACTGTCGATCATTTAGAAAGCCGTTAGACTCTAAATACTTAAGAATATGGTGGTTAGCCATGCTCTCCATAACCTTCGATACATTAGAAATTTTCTAATACATTTTGGAAGTTATTTTACTACAATTGATTTTATTTTCTTAGAAAATCACCCATGATCATAATATGATTCTGTACCAAGAAAGAATTAACTAAAGTAATACAGGTTCGGTCAAGATTTCAATGTTTTTCTGGATAACTTTTGGCTTCATTAAATTCGTTCGGATAAGGTTGTAATTAAATTTCTATACCCATTGACTGGGGCCTACTATTTACTGCCGGCTTCGAACCACTAATATATTTTCTTGAGAAGTTTTTACATGGCTTAGAGAATATGCTCTTATTTCTAAATTCGCCAGCATGTACTAGGTGACAGTATATAATTCAGTTCTTCTTCTCCACGTGGTAGCATGGCATAAAGTATACGGGTACTTCCATGTCAATTCAACAAATAAAATGCAATTTTTGACCTCACCCCTTTCGATTTTTCTGCAATTTGGTGAGAATATTCTACCATATAAGACAACTATTTATGTCAAGTTTTAGACCTGTAGCCCTGTTAGTTTGGGATATATAACATCGTGAAAATGGAGAAAAATCCAAAAAATAGTCGAAAGTGTTTATATATAAAAATGTATATCTCTGGGGTTATTTGTAGTGCCGAGCTGAAAGATATGTTATTTTGAAGGTATTGAAAATACCTTTAGAACTGTATGAGAAAAAAAATATTTGTCGAAAGGTCAAAGATAATTTTTCTTGACCTATTACTCTTTAACGCATATCTCAGAAAGTGACCTTTTTAAAATTCCGAAAAAAATATATTTTAGACCCCACATACTTTTGTCCCTATGTGCCAGTCTCAAGATGGCGTTTTTTCCCTATCTCGAGAAATAAACGAATTGGTGACCCAAGATACAAATTTTGAATAAAATTTTTCACTGAAGCCTACAATGTTTTGTTATACAATCCAGCATTAATGTTGTATATCTTTTAAGTCAATTGGACAATGGACTAAAAGTGTTTTTGAATACGTTTTGGGGTTATCCAGCTTAGAAAAGGAAGCGTATCTTCGCTAATTTCCGAAAAGATCGTCATATCTTAACTTTACAAATTTAGACCAGAGTATATTCGCAGAGTGAGAGTTTTTTCTTTTGGTTTTTCTTTTGCACATCATAGAAATAAAAAAATGCAAGCTATGTTTCACGATATGATATGTATGTATGGCTTTTTTCATTTCTTAAAAAAAAATATAAAACGACGACAAATTTAAGGAGTGTTACAGTAGTACCGATATTTATTAAACATAAAAAATGTTATTATTCAACATATAATAAACTTTAAGTAACGACAAAAACATATTAAGTTAATAACAATATATTAAGTTTTAATAACAAACAATTATATTACTAATTTTTTAATAATACCTTCACTTTCAGCTGAGTAACGTTTAACTTTAATTGCTGTTTTTCCATCTGGAATAAAGCCATGTAGTTTTTGTGTCCCATAGATATGTTTTAAGCCTAAAAATCGCATTCCTAAAAAGTTCTCCTCTTCTTTGTAATCATCTTCTGTAAGGTATGTGAAGTTACAATTCGGAAGATGTTTTTGGCACCAATTGTACAGTAGCTGTGGGGTAGTAATCTGTATTGTTATATTCAATTTACACTGAGAGTACATTGACATTTTTAATTTTTTCTCAGAAACTAAACAAAACGCCATCTGGAAACTTTCACAAATTTTTTTACTAGTTCCAATGAATAATATATATTTTTTTAATTTTTTTAAAAAGGTCACTTTTTGAGATATGGCTTTTAGAAATTTCTTTGGGTTTATAATGACCTTTGACCTCGAGAAAAGATTTCAAATTTTGTATGCGGTTTTATTGGTGCTGTGATTACCTTCAAAATGATACATAAACGAAAATACTGATATGAGTACTTTGGAAGATACAGTCTATTTTATTAAGGCACTTTACCTAATTTGTGTGTCTTTTTCCAATATTGAAAGGGCCGTTACAAGCGATCCATAAGACCGATCGCTTTAATATTACACAAATTGATGTTTCTTACCAATATGAATATCTGTGCAAATTTTGGTATAAATCGGAGAAGGTGAGGTAAATCCATTTGTCGAATTGACATGGACGTACCCATACGCCATTGTATCTGATTTAGCAGCGTTTTTCATTTAATATCGTCGAGTCCTTGTCACCAATTGACTGTTTGACTCAAAAATGTTTATTAGATTGAAATTTATTAAATTTTGGCCAATGGAAATCGGTTGTAAACCGCTGACTTATTACCCGCACTGAATACGTGTAGTTTGTAAATTTTGCTTTTCTAACTTAAGACAAGTGAGTCTGGCAGTCCCGAAGGATGACCTGACTTTCCTTTAGACGACGAAAAACATTTTTTTTTTTTTTTGGTTTTCAAGGTTCTTATTATGGTCTTATATATTCCTATTCTTCATACTGCTAGTCCATTGGTTGTAAAAAGTCTGACGGCTTACGTATGTGCTACCTGCAGCTGAATTTATACGAATTCAGGTGTACCGGAATGAATGTTAAACTCATCGCATCCATCATTCATTTAATCATGACATAATGCCAGCAACATTGCTTACATATCAATTACACACTATTTTTCGTTTAATTTCATTTCATGGTCAAAACAAGTTGATTCTAAAATCAAATTAAACTTTTGCTGCTTTTGGCTGGCGTGTGATGTGTGTTTGTTGAATGCTCGCATGCTCGTTTTCGCCTCAATTGATGGCTGTCTTTTAACTTGATTCTTTTTTGTTGTTGTTGTGTGTTTGCATTTTTGTTAAATTAGTTTAACAGTAGTACAATTTTACATTCCGGGCTGCTGCCCTCGTGAACGATACAACACAGCAGCAAAAGAACAAAGTTTCATCTTCTGGCCGAACATGTTCAATTATCCCATTCCCTGTCGTAACCGTGCCCAGACTGACGGACGGGCGGTCGGTTTAATAAGAGCACTTATCATATTCATTGTAAGGGGAGTTTTTCAATTTTTTTTTTTTTTTTTGGGGGGTCCGATTTCCATATGGTTGTGTTGATTTTCATCATGTAGAGTGTTTGTGTAAATGTGTGTGCTCATGTAAATAATTGAATAAAACCAATTCACATGGTTACATTGTGTACCACTACACAGACACGCACACATGCATACATAGTGATAAATCTAAAATGGACGTGTCTGATAGATTTTCGTTAACAACCAGTTTCAATGTGTCTATGTCTATGCGCTCGTGTAAATGTTTGAACATATGTGTGGTGTGGTGTTCATGTATGTATGGGTATGTTTCTACACACACGCACACACACACTCACACATCCATTTGTATGTATTCACTTTAACATGCATTGGTAAAAGCTCCTTTCCATTAAATAAGTGGCAAACAGATTTTCAATTCTTCTCCTCTTCCTGAGAGTGTACATGCTGGCCTGTGTATGTATGTTTGGGAGTGTGTGTGTGTGTCAATTCTTGCGAATGTATGTGGAAAAATATCCGTTTTACCCTCTTTGCTTTTACATTTGAGTGTATGTCGTATTTGCCAGAAGGCAATCAAATATATTTTGGAATTTATAGTTTAACTATTCCGATTGCCTGCAGAAATACATCCATTCTTGTACTCGTAGAGTACACAGCGATGTTCACACACACACATGCTGACATACTTACAGCATGCCCACATATTAGGCCGGGTTGAGTTTCTGCCAATCGTAGTGGGTTTAGTATCGACTGGAATGAATCCTAAGTACCCTCCATCTAGGGCTAGGTTAGATTGTAGTGGTGTTCTTTATAAGAAGACTCTGCGGTCCACGGAGTCTAGTCTGTTCCTTCATGGAATGTTAAGGGAAATAAGTAAGTAATCGTTGAATTTTCCACCATGTCTAATATATAGATTTATATACATAGGTATATGTTTGTCCTTATCAAATGTATTACTACATGAATTAACTTGTGGATATTCGTGTTTTGGATATTAAATTTTTACGCAATAAATTTTATACGCTTTTTTTTATTGTATTCCCCTTCCAGTGGTCGGTGGTACTTTATTTTTTTTTTCTATTACGAAAGCATTTTGTAGATGTTCTTTATGCGGTTGGTTGCGAAGAAATTGAAATGTTATTGCTTCAAATCTTAATGCTATTAAAAGTTCACTTTTGATAACTAAGCGCTGAATGAAAATGGAAACGAAAACATTTTATAATTTTTGAATTTATTTGTAAGGTGAGTTCGTTAGAGTATTTTTGTTGTTGTCCATTGTATGTATGTATGTATGTATTGCCAAGAGAATGCGGTAAAGTACATTTCGATACTATACATAAGTCTTATGCCGGCCAATTTACGTATATTAAAATTGATTGAGGATTTTAACCTTCTGTTAGCTGCCAGCAAAAGTGGCCAATGAAAATCGCCAAGTACTTAAAGTTTCGTAGATATTTTTGTTAAATGTATAACAATAGGAGGAAAACGCCTTTTTAAGAATTTTAAAAGGTAGTTTACTGTGCCGACAATTCTGATACCTTATTAGTGCCTACATTACCATTATACATATAAATACCTGCCCCCGATAGCCTCACGAATTCTATCATTGAGGTCTTGAATCGACGCTGGGCTGTTAGCGTAGACCTTATCTTTCACGTGGCCCCAAAGGAAGAACTCGCAAGGTGTTAAATCACATGATATCGGTGGCCAATTGTGATCACCTCTTCGAGAGATAACACGGTCCGGAATCTTTTTAGTTTTGCGAACTGTGACTGCAAGATTTTCACCATTTTTATACCCTCACCCTACGGGTAGGAGGGTATATATCATTTGATACGACCCAAAAGTGTAACACCTAGAAATATTCACATTAGACCCCAGGTGTCTTTGAACCAAATTCGATTCATGATTTTCTGAATCGTTTGAGCCATGTCCGTCTGTCCGTCCGTCCGTCTGTCTGTCCTGCTGGTACGCACGATAACTTTCGAAAGAGTTAAACGATCACTCTGAAATTTGGCATGGCTTAATATTTTCCCAAAACTGCTTATGGGATTGCATATGGGCTATATGGCCACACCGCTTCGGGTACCTCCCATACAAATCTGCTATTTCGCCCACTTTAGTAAACGTGTAATAATATCAATATGCCCACTCCGATCTTGGCAAAAATCCGTATTTAGTAAAAGTATAACTGAACAAAGTTTCTGACAAAAACTTGGAAGTCTGGCAACTCCCATTCTGGTACCTCCCATACAAATGTACCATCCCGCCTACCTTAGAAATCGTGTAGTAACACCAATATGACCACTGCGATCATGCCCAAATTCTGTATTTAGTAAATCTATAGCTAGGCAAAGTTTTGGACAAAAACTTGGAAGTCTGGCAACTCCCCTTCTGGTACCTCCCATACAAATGTACCATCCCTCCCCTGACAAACCGTCTAATACTATCAGTATGACCAACGCTATCTTGCCCAAATTTTGTATTTACTAAAGTTATAGCTAGACAAAATTTTTGACAAAAACTTGGAAGTCTGGCAACTCCCCTTCTGGTACCTCCCATACAAATGTACCATCCCGCCCCTGATAAACCGTCTAATACTATCAGTATGAAAAACGCTATCTTGCCCAAATTTTGTACTTAGTAAACCTATAGCTATACAAAGTTTTGGACAAAAACTTGGAAGTCTGGCAACTCCCCTTCTGGAACCTCCCATACAAATGTACCATCCCGCCCCTGATAAACCGTCTAATACTATCAGTATGACCAAAGCTATCTTGCCCAAATTTTGTATTTACTAAAGTTGTAGCTAGACAAAATTTTTGACAAAAACTTGGAAGTCTGGCAACTCCCCTTCTGGTACCTCCCATACAAATGTACCATCCCGCCTACCTTAGAAATCGTGTAGTAACACCAATATGACCAACGCCATCTTGCCCAAATTCTGTATTTAGTAAATCTATAGCTAGACAAAGTTTTGGACAAAAACTTGGAAGTCTGGCAACTCCCCTTCTGGTACCTCCCATACAAATGTACCGTCCCGCCTACCTTAGAAATCGTGTAGTAACACCAATATGACCAACGCGATCTTGCCCAAATTCTGTATTTAGTAAATCTATAGCTATACAAAGTTTTGGACAAAAACTTGGAAGTCTGGCAACTCCCCTTCTGGTACCTCCCATACAAATGTACCATCCCGCCCCTGATAAACCGTCTAATACTATCAGTATGACCAAAGCTATCTTGCCCAAATTTTGTATTTACTAAAGTTGTAGCTAGACAACATTTTTGACAAAAACTTGGAAGTCTGGCAACTCCCCTTCTGGTACCTCCCATACAAATGTACCGTCCCGCCTACCTTAGAAATCGTGTAGTAACACCAATATGACCAACGCGATCTTGCCCAAATTCTGTATTTAGTAAATCTATAGCTATACAAAATTTTTGACAAAAACTTGGAAGTCTGGCAACTCCCCTTCTGGTACCTCCCATACAAATGTACCATCCCGCCTACCTTAGAAATCGTGTAGTAACACCAATATGACCAACGCGATCTTGCCCAAATTCTGTATTTAGTAAATCTATAGCTATACAAAGTTTTGGACAAAAACTTGGAAGTCTGGCAACTCCCCTTCTGGTACCTCCCATACAAATGTACCATCCCGCCCCTGATAAACCGTCTAATACTATCAGTATGACCAAAGCTATCTTGCCCAAATTTTGTATTTACTAAAGTTATAGCTAGACAAAATTTTTGACAAAAACTTGGAAGTCTGGCAACTCCCCTTCTGGTACCTCCCATACAAATGTACCATCCCGCCTACCTTAGAAATCGTGTAGTAACACCAATATGACCAACGCCATCTTGCCCAAATTCTGTATTTAGTAAATCTATAGCTAGACAAAGTTTTGGACAAAAACTTGGAAGTCTGGCAACTCCCCTTCTGGTACCTCCCATACAAATGTACCATCCAATATTTTTTTCTATAGCATTCGGTATTTTAGGTTGCTATTATGACTTTTCATCAGATGTTACATCAAATGATGGTAGCTACGGTCACTTTTGACTTTCCGATACTTTGGAATATGAGACTTGTATGTTTTTACTGAGGGTGAGGGTATATATAAGTCGGTTTACCCGACTGCAACTTTTCCACTGGTTTTTAGTGAATTTTAATAATTTCAATGGGTTGTTGAATCGTGTATCGTTCCATTTTTAGCAATGGCGTAGTTTCTACTTGTCATATGTCAAAGAATAAAAGCTTCAAAAGTGACAGCTACCGAAATACCGGGTGATTCAAAATAACACCTCTTGTTGGAATTCTCTTTACATACGGTTTTCGTGGAAAAAATTGAAGTCTAGCTTCCATAGAATTGTATTATTGCGCCCACAGTGGAAATCTCTATGAGACATTTCGCCAGATGTAAAATCCGAAGATGGCGGCTTAACCCTTCTGGGTAACAACAAACCGCCCACCGCTCCCATACAAACACACCATTATTGGATTATGAAAATATTTTGGACTAGTAAGTTGTAATGCGCCTATGGCGCCCGTTGAAATTTCTTGAAAAAAAAAATTTTTGTGGAAAAAAAAAAATTTTGTTGAAAAAAAAATTATTGTGGAAAAAAAAATTTTATTGAAAAAAAAAAATTTGGAAAAAAAAATTTTGTAAAAAAAAAAATTTGTAAAAAAAAAAATTTTGGAAAAAAAAAATATTGGTAAAAAAAAATTTGGGGAAAACAGAATTTCTGTACAAAAAAAAAATATTATTTTTTTATTATTTATTATAGAATTATAGAATGCCTATTTAAATTCCTACGTACTGCGTGACAGAGTCAGTGAATCAGTGAATCAGTGAATCAGGGAATCAGTGAATCAGGAAATCAGTGTCGAGGGTAAATATATATTAAGATTATGAAAATTTTATATTTTTATTTATTTATATTTTTATTTTATTCAGGGTGACGGTTTACACGACTAAAAAATTCTCATTTGTTTCATTTATCTTTGTACCACTTGTTTTACTGTTATTTATATAAGAATCAGTGCTCGCAAAATATGCTCAACCAAATTTTGCTGTGCGGTCTCCTCACTGAAAATACCAAAAACAAAAATGAAACGAAATCGGTCAATGTCTGAACAGTAATCCTCTTCTTCTGTTCGTTTGTGTTGTCGGTCTCGGCTTGCGGATTGAGCATAACACCCGAAGCGGTATCTTACAGACCGCTCGATACGAACAGAACGTCGCTCAGCTACTTAAGGTCTGTAAGTGAGTACAGGAAGCATATAGTCCGCAAAATGCCTTTATATTCGCTGTTGCGTTTGCCTTTTGTTGTTATGTGGTATTTCGTCACAGATAAAGCATTTAAGGGAGGACAGTGCGCTCATTTGTGTGCATATGCGGACTCTGTAAATGTTTGCCTATCCACACGCGAGTTATGATTGGTGGTCATCCGGGATGGAAAATAAGACACCACTTCTTCTTTTCACTGCTTATATGATCTGCCATTTATTTTTGATGATGATCTTAAACTAACTCAGCTTAACAAAGAAAAAGTATACTTAAAGTAAGAAATACAATTTAGAATTCTCAAGAATCAATATAAACACAAATTTGTTGACCCAAAATTAAATGCTTACTAAATGTCGCTATAGTTTATGTCCTATGTAAGTGGAATTACAGATTTCCTAGGAAAATACGAATGCGGATATAAAAATATATTAAATATAATAGGAAATGAATTTGGTATTTCTTGGAATTGCTTAGTTCATACTTATTAATATGATGTATCTATTAATATGGGTTAGTACCTGTGAGTTAAAATGTATGTTTAAAGTATGGTTTAGTACTTATGAGTAAGAAAATGAAAAAACAAATGTAATGACAAATTCTTCGCGTAGTTAGTGCAAGAAACCATCTGTATTTAAATAAAATGTATCTATCGTTGGAGCTACGACATAAGTCCCAAACAAAAGGAGTCACCAAAAACAATTATTTCCCAGGAAATAAATAAAGCCCCAACTTTAAAATTTAAAATAAATTTCATAAATTACAGAGATATACAATAATGACCATAAGACGGGCAATAATATTTTAAAATGTTTTAATCTGGGGTTTACGAACGTTTTTATTTGTAGATAATGTCTCCTTAACAACCAAATAAAAACGGTCGAAACATTATAAAAAAACACTTATGTTTTTTGTTTATAATACTGTACCATTATTTCCTATAATTTGTGAATTTTAGGTCCACAAAAATTAGGGAATTATTCCATTTTGTTTTAGGGCGTTATTTCATTTCGTTGGGAGTTTTTTATATTTTAAAAATTGGGGAGGTATTTCATATGAATTTGGATTCCAAATTAGATTTATTGATTTTCCCTTAACATTCCATGCAATATTTCAAATTAAATACAAAATTTTAAAAATCTTATTAGTAATTGTATGGGAAATGTAAGAGCAAATATCTCAACTCCTGACTCCGAAATTTTAAAAATCATTTATTTTTGCTCCATGAAAACCACAGTAATTAGTATTAATTTTTGTAATAAAACATATTGAACATGACATTTGAACTACGCAACACATTACTTTGAGCTCTTAATCGTTACTCCCTTTAGATTCTCCTACGTTGGAAAGAGTTAAACATTTCATAGACATACGAATCTCTTAATTTTCATATCTTTTTTATTTTAAATAAGAACTGAAATTGTTGTTGGTTGAATTACATGTAAGGGTTGGATAGCCGGCTCCAGAGTAACGTAGTGAATTGTGGTGGGTAGAGGGGGGTGTGGTGTCCAGTTCAATGACCACGGCTAAACGATGTTTCACTCGCCGTAACATCAGAACAAATAGACGCGAGCAAATACTTTTCTTTTTCTACTTCATGTAAATTCGAACGTTATATTCATATAGAAATAACTCATCGCTTCTCTGACGAACTGTCGTATTTGCGTTTTTGACTGTTTTTTGCCCCAGTAGAAACTTTTGTCCGACGTACCATATTTTTACTCACCTTGTGTAATTTTTTTTTTTTTTATAAAACCAGCCTTGAATGAGACTAATCTCGTAAAGCGTTTTGTTAGTCACTTCCAAAATATGAAAGAAAATATTGACGATTGATGAGTTTAAATGAATATCGGATAAAGTGTCAGTTACGACTGTTAGTCAAAAAGTATCCTATTTGTAAAACAATATTCATACGTGTTAATGGTTCATGCTTACAGTGTTGCATATAATTATTCGGATTCATTAAAAATGTTTGGGAATTAGTGCACGGAAACAAGACAAACATTTTATTGAATAAACAAAATTTTAGGTGAAATGTACCACTTTTATATCCTCCACCAAAGGATCGACCTTGAATTAAAATTGAGTTTTTAATTTGTAGAGTGAGATTTTTATGCTATTTGGCACATAATAAACCATTAATAAGGGAAGAAAACATTGAAAATGGGTGCCGATTTATTTAAGTGTAGTTAAATATTTATTAGGGAAAGTAAGTCAAATTTTAATAGAGGTCTGAGAGAAAAATTCGTATTAACTCTTTTTGAGAGAGATTACTTAGAGCGACTAGAAATAAAGTCTCTTTAAATCCATTTTGAACTCATCCTTTTTTTTGGACTAACACTCAGGGGATGTTTCCTATGAATGCAATGCACTGTGTTAGCGATAGGACAACTGTGTTAGAAACAGGAAAAACATATGCAGGAAGATTTTTCCACAAACGAACAGTCCGGCTGAAAAACGAATTTTCTCTATAGTGCGTCGTCCGGTCAACCGGTCATTTGTCAATGAACGGATGACATATGTTTGCTACTTGCCGGCCGACTGGCAAGGAAAATTCAATGCCAGTGAAATTTTGGCACAATCAGCTGACACAAATGTTAGAGTTACCCAACACATTTTTTGTAATTTGAACTTCTTATTTTGAAAAAATACAAATTCTATAACCGATCCTATTTTGAACTGCAAATTGTGCGTTGGCATTCCTAGAAAACCCGTGAGTCAAGGAATTCAGTTGGGTAGTAGACGGCTTCATTTGGATCTCTAGTAGAATCGATCGATTGAAATAAATACAATTGGATATAGATTTGACTTTGAATTGATTTTTTTATATATTTTTTTATATAAGAAGCGGGATATCTCGCTAATAAATCTTCCTTTCACGTTGTGAATTGACAAAAATTAGATAAAAGCGAAATGAGACCATTGGAAGCGTCAATGGGAATTTCCTCATTGTCAATGTCTAACAGATTCGATGACTAAGCATGTGATCCATCAAATGAATGGCATACAAATTCTTATAGCTTACCTTTTTTGCTAGTTTCTTGACCTTTACATAAATATTGAACTTAGGAATTGCAATGAAAGACGATACCGGCCAATGGATTAATCATTTTAATCAGACATTGATACCCATCATCTCTTTTGCAAAATAGCTGCGGGTATTGTAATCGCTCGCTTCACTGCTCGATTGGTGACACAGCGCTGATTGATTTTATCATTAGAATGACCAAGGGAAAAACAATAGTTTTTTTATTTAACGTGGACAGCGACACCACAAATGGAACATAATTGATTGATAGCAGATGGCGTTCGACTGTGATACGATATGTTACATTCAAATTTGATTCTTGTTTTGATTGTTGTCAAAATAAATAAATACCAAATGAAAAAAAAAATTAAAAAAAATTCGAAATAAAACCTGTCGTTTCAAGTAACCCATACCGAGAAAATACCTTTCCAACACAGTACAAATCATCAAACTCGGTTCGGCCAATCTCGAGTTATGAGATTATATCGCTTCGGACACTTTCCTTTATATATGTATATAGATTTTGCTCACGGACTTTGCTTTGGGCCAAAATTGAAGAATTGGACTTGATAAGCATGTGATTTTAACCAGATGGTATCACATGCCAAAATATCATTAAACAATTGAGAGAAGAGTTTGCTGAGCAAGTAATGTTGCACTGCCATTTGGCAGCCTGATTCGTGCGATTTGAACCCACTAGACTATTTTTTGTGGCGGTTCGTGTAGTCCCTCGTCTTTAGGGACAATTTTACGTAAAAGACAATATTACACATGTCATTGGTGAGATATTTGTCGAATACCATAGACATATGGATATCACATCTCGAACATATTCTGTAGATTTGGCCATAATTTTGTCACTGAAGGGCTTTGGCCTCTGTAAGTATAAATAAATACGAATATAGGTAAGCATTTTAAAGAAAGGCATGTTCTTATAAACCAGTATATTTATTTATTTTAAGAGTTAATGGAATGGTGGCTGAAAACCATCACCTATGTTTAAGAGTGATAGCCGCTGACTTTTCTGTGTCCCACGAATCAATACGCTCAATTTTAAAGAATTATTTGGACAACATCAATCCAGAAGACAAACGACCTTAGGATATTTGTAAAAATAGTAGTATGTCTGCAAATTCTTGATGTCATTATGTTTCTTATAGAAAATATGTAACTCGTTCGTAGAAAAAATTATAGTAGCCCTCGTGTGAATTGGGTCGTCTGCTTTCCAGATTATCTTTGAATTTATAAAGGATTATCCATTTTGCTTTTTTAAAGGGAAACACATATAAAATATTTTTTTTTCATGATATTTCTTTTTTATTATAAAGTTTAAACGTTGACATTATGTATGAAACTCTACATCACTTAAATGACCACCACGCGAAGTGTTGCAAGATTCTTTTGAGGTAATTTTGGACAACTTTTTGGCACATATTGGGCGGTATCTCAGCCATAACTTGACGACTGTTGGTTCTTAAGTGCACAAGAGTTAAAGGTTTATCTGCATAAACATGGTCTTTCGCGTAGCCCCACAAAAAAAGTCTAATGGTGTGAAATCGCATGATCTTGGTGGCCAGTTAATGTCGCCACGACGAGAAATTACGCGGCCAGGAAATGTCTCTTGCAATAAAGCCATATTCGCTCGAGTTTTGTAGCATGTGGCACCGTCTTGTTGAAACCACATATTCTCCAAATCGTATTCTTCAAGAGCAGAAAAAAAAAGTCGGTTATCATACGACCATAACGCCCCGAATTGACCGTGACAGTCGTTCCTTCGTCATTTTCGAAGAAGTAAGGTCCTATCACACCTTCGGACCAAACAGTGACTTTTTGTGGATGTAATGGCCTCTCTTCAATTACTTGAGGATTCACAGAACCCCAAATACGAGCATTTTGTTTATTAACATACCCACCGAGTGAGAAATGTGCTTCTTAACCATAAACCATAATCTCCTCTTAAAGTATGAAATGTGGCTGTGCCAGAATCACCATTTTAGTAGTAGGTTTTAATAATTTTTAATCATTGTGTGATAGTTAAGCGATCTATTTTCGTCAATATCAGACTTCCAACAGAAAAGAAAAAAAATGGTTTAACAACTTAGTTTGACAGATGTCGAATTCCAGCCCTATACTTTTGAAATCACGAAATGGATAACCCTATATAAATACCGATCAAAAGACAAGGTAAATAAAGAATATTATATGAAAGTTATTAAGAGGGGAGATTTATGGAGAAAGGATAAATTGATAGAGAAAGAACTCACGAATATTCCAACAACATAAGGCACCGCCTCTAAGCATCGTTTTCACTCGATGGATTGTAACACAATACAGTTTGATGACTAATAACTATTTTGTGTTTTAATGACCAATTTCTTGTATTTTTTCATTACATTACAAACCCTAACAGGTGTCCACATTTTCCTCATCATATTTTCCGTCAATTTAAATGTAAGGTACGATTTTTGTAAAATGCATTGCCAATTATTTTAGTTATGTCCGGCACTGTGTATGTGCTATTTTTTTTTCTGTTATACATCGTTGAACTAAAGCGCTGAAAGTCAAATTATCACCGTGTGTTTGGATGTTTTTAATTAAACAGAATTTTTTTTTCTGAGCATCTCTTTCGGTATTCTGGTCTGGCTTTTTTTTGTTCCGTTCTTCATTTTTTCCTGTACGAATATGAATATGAACCATAACTAACAATAAAAAAATATGTAGTGATATTCATGGTTTCTATGGGTAGGGTTTTGTTGATTTCAAGCAATTGTTGTTGCTGTTTTTTCTCCCTGTTATTCGGTTGCGCGTTTATTTATTGTAATACGAGTACAACCAAAAACAAGTGGTAAGTGAAATATTCTCGCTGATTTCAACCGAAAAAAAATAAATTGCTCAGAATTAAATGTGAAATGGTTTTTTTTAGCATGTGCATCTGTACAGACGAGTTTTTATGGTGGCATTTTTTTGTCTTCTTCATGAACGTATAAGTGATACGAGTGGCATTTAACGGCGGACATTCGGTACAATGAAAGTAAATTCGACTGACAATGCCCCCCGAAATATTCAGATAGTTTTCCCGCAAAAGAGCAATGGTTTCGTTGCTTGTGTGGCACGTAGCGCCGTATTGTTGCAAGTAAATGTTGTTCAGATCAATATCAGAAACAAGACCAGAAAAAAATGGTCTCATCAGTCAAGATGATTTTGGAATTACGGACTATTTTCATGCATTTCAACAGCAACTACACAACGTAGTTGATGCTCGGCCGGCTTGAGTTCTTGTTTTAACTGAACTTTATAAAACTTAAGACCCAAGTCTTTGTACAAAATACGGTGTAATGACGTTTGTGGAATGCCTAATTCCAAAGAACGACGAGGGAAGAACAAACCTGGGTTTTCTTCAACACTTTGTCGAACTTGTCGAATTTTTCAACCAATTTCACGACGACCCAAAAATGCTTTAGTTTTGCGAACTGTGACTGCATGACTTTCACCATTTTTGTAGTGAATTTTAATAACTACTTGTCAAAGAATAAAAGCTGAATAAAAGCTGACGATTCCTGCAGAATGTAAAAAACCTTCAAAACTAAAATTATAAAATATGTCACCCCCTAAAATTGAAAAATACGAAAAGTAGTCAACTTTGGAAATATTTCTAAAATATATCCAATTGTCCGGTTTTCGATGTTTTTACCTTAAAATAATCCTTCACTTCTGGCCTACAACTACTATCACTGGATCAAAAGTTATAAACTAGTTTCTGGACTACTCTGTAGTGGCGTTTGTACGTTTCGCCTTTTTAATGAATTCTTTATTTTTACAATGACAGAGTTACACACATATATTTATATGTAAAGGGTGGTCCAAATACAAGTTTTTTCAACAAATATTTTTCTGGCATACACATGGTTTATTCGAATGAGCAAATATTCCCATTTCAGTCATGTGCCAGCTACAGCTGCCAAACCAATTTATCAAGACCTTGGTGTTGGGTTTTTGTAATAACCGAATTTGGTGCACCAAAAATTCCACATCCAAGTCTTCAATCGCCGGCAAAAAACAGGGATTACGGGGCCTCTGTAGTGCTCATCGTCAACTGAAATGGCATTTGCAGCATTTTCCAAGAAAAATAGGCCCATAATACCACCACTGTAAAATCTCTGAAAACTTGCATTCTTTAAGGATTCATTGGCTTCGCGACGATCATTTGCGGGTTTCCCGATCCCCAGATGCGAAAAATTCATCTGTTAACATAGACGCCAAAACTAAAATGCTCTTCGTCAGAAAATATGATCGATTTACGTTTCCAGCTGGTCTAATATGCTGTTTCCATTAGCCTGCGTTTGGTTATCGCGTTAACGATTTATCGAAACTGAACGCATGGTGTTTCCATTGTGTTTTGCATCCGCGTTCACATCCAAACAGCTGATTGAATTTATTTTTTTCTTGGCCGCGAAAAGTTTGATATTTTTGTGTAGTTACAAAATAACGGAGTTGGACGATATTCTTTTGCTTACCGCAGTCGAAGCTGAGGATGAAAAGGTGTTGCGCCTAATGGATATGTGCAGAGCAAGCAGCGCTGCATATTTCATGGCTAATGCACGAAGCGTCTGGAGTTTTGTAAGTGAGGAACAATATTCATTGATTTCAAGTAATTGTTTTTAACTTTTATTTAATAGGAACGTTATGGTACCTTTTATGAGAGAGACGTGCCTCTGAATTCGGACGAGGTGTTTAAAGAAAGCTTCCGTGTAGAGAGGAGCATATTTCAATGTTGGTACAGCGCCTTCATGCACTGACCAAGGAAGACACTTCGTTTTGGCTCGCTATCCCGCTGGAAAAGCGAATCGCTGTTTCGCTCTACACACTTGGCTCCTCAGCGGAATACCGAACGATTGGAAGGCTGTTTGGCATTTCCACATCGATGGTGTGTAAAATATTGCATGAATTCTGCAATGAAATCATTATTCAACTAGGTCCTGAGTATTTGCCACCAGATTTTTTAACAGATCAAAAGATAAAAGAGTGTGTGGAAGGGTTTGAGAAGATTGGATTTCCCCAGTGTTTTGGAGCAATGGGTAAACAAATTTCCATGCATTGTTAAGTTACAATTTACAGTTTGTGTGAATTTATTTCAGATGGGTGCCACATAGAAGTGCGGCCAAAAGCAGAAGACGCTATTGACTACCACAACTATAACGGCTGGAACTCATCAGTGCTGTTTGCTTTGGTCGACCACCGGAAAGTGATCGTTTATTTGCTACGTTTATGATAGTAAACAAATCTTTTTAATTGTAGATACAAGTTCATGTATATCAACGTCGGCTGCCCAGGACGTTGCCATGACTCGCAGATATAATCTGGCAGCAAGCTCAAGTCATCAATATGTTCTTCCCACAAATCGATGAGACCGGACGTAGCTTCTGTTGTCCATTCTGCTTTTGGCACACCTAAAATAATAGAAAACTTTTACAATTAATTTAAACTATTCCAAATATAAACGTACCTTTTGTTTTCTCCATTTTCGCGGCTTTTTTTATTAATGTTTATGCTGATAAACAGCTGTTTTAGTAGGGGTGGGCAATTTGCAGTGTTGCCATTAACAGGTATGGGTGGGTTTCGATTGCAAAAATAGTCGAATTTATAGTAAACGCAACTTATCGAAAATTGCGTCCAATATGAACGCAACTTTTTCCCATACCTACCTGCCTATGCTTTTTGTATACGCTTTAACGCGCGTTCGTTGATTTTTGGATGTGGATGCAAGCGTAGTGGAAACAGGGTATAAGGCTCTATGAAAAATACCCCCCAAAAAAATCGCATACAAAATTGGGGAATTTTTCATTATGAAAAATTAAAAAAAAATTGGGAAGTTTTTCATAATTTTAAGGAAATGTTTAATTTTTCGTTAATGAAAAATTCTTAATTTTTTTATTTTCTGGAATTTTTTTTTGATGTTTTCAAAAGAAATGTAATTATTTTTTAATGTGTTATAATTTTTTACATTTTAAAAATGGCCCCAATTTAAAAATGAAAAATCAGCCAAAATGTTACATTGACCACAACAACACGTAAAATGGGGTTTTGTCACATTTTTCAAATATGATAATTGGGGTCGTAACCCCAACACATTAGAAAAAAAAGGCACGAAGACGCGAGCGATATTTGAATTTGTAGGGCTTGTTTTTCATTTTTATTTGAACTTTTTTATATTTTAGGTTACATTTCTCCATGAATTTTTTTTAAAAAAAAATATTTTTTAGGCTTATATTATATTAGGCTTATATTAGGCTAAATTTTACGTTGATATTTTTTTTTTTTAAAAAAATATTTTTCCAAACTTTTATTAGTGAAATTTATTGTTGTATTTTTGGGGTAGTTTTCATAATATTTGGGGACATTTTTCAGAATTTTTGAAATTTTCAGATAGAGATTTAGGAGTTGGATTTTTCATTCTTCATTTTTTTGCGCGTTTTTCATTTGGGGTATTATTCCTAGAGCCCTAATCTAATGCCCTAACTTCGAAGCTACAGCGATGCGGATGATCCTGTGTCAATTGACACATATCAACGAATATCAGTTGAGTTGTTGATCGATGGCTATTCAATATTCCCCAAATTGAAGATTAAATTACGGTCCAAATTTTCGATTATATCTGCATTATGAACCCAGAACCCAGAAAATTACACAACAAAATGATAACAACGTAAATTGAAAATACGCAACAACAATTTGCGGTGGGGCCTACTTTCATTAATTTTATCGAAGTTATGAAAATACACATCAAAAACGTGCTCCGGAAAAAATTATAAAACGACCAAACTTCAAATAGAAAAGACTGGACACATTTACTAATATACTAATGTCATATGGACTTATTTCACTTCACATTGAGGAACATGGTCATATCGTATTTAATCCAATTAATTAATTTGGCAATACATCGACTTTTGTTCTTATATAGTTTTGGGATTACGACCGTTATTTGGGGTTTACGACGGTTTTTATTTAGCGACAATGTCCTCATAACTCTGTTTAAAAAAATTTATTTAAAATTGGGTATTATTTCCATTTTTGGGTTTTGGGGTGTAATTTCTAAAGAGAAAGAGCAATTCGTGTGTAAGCCCCAATAATTAAATGTGTTTTAATTTCACGCTAATATAATTTCATAATAAAAATAAACCTCAGTAAAATATGAAATTAAGCTCCACAAAAATCTTAAAATGGGTCCTAACTACATTACGCCGAGTCGAACACACTCCTCCTTCAGAATAACATATGATTCAAAAAGAAGCCATCACATGGATCACCCGGTATGTGCATATTTCACATACAATGCCGTGTAAACTACACAGTTGCGAATGTTCACCCGTATCGCCCAAAACCAATTCATTAGTTTACTTATATTGCGTCAGTTATAATATTTAAACGTATGTATTTTTTTTCAGGAAATATCGAAAACAAAATGTTAAAAGAGCATAAATAAATATCATGAAATGAAATGAAATCTCGTAACCATAACGATTTGGTGAATGCTCTCACGGGTCAATGTTGTTGTTGTTGTTGTTTTTTTTGTTGTCCCCATGAAAATAATGGAAAAAGGAAAATGCAACAAATTATAATGAAATATTTCAGCAATGGGAAACAGAATAAATGTGTCAAAGGGCAAACGTGATGCTGGCAAGGAAACATTTTAAAACGAATTCAATGAATTGTATATGTACGTACAATATTCTCTCAAAATGTTATTAATTACCAAACGGAGAACTTTCTTCAAATCAGTGAGATGTGCAGGATTTAATTGGGTGTCCACTGACTACGACCTGTTGCTTAAAATCAAGAATCTCGTCAATAATAGTTATTTTTTATGTTTTGGCGGGTGTTTACAAAACGGAACTTACTTAGTTATTTCCCTTAACATTTCGAATCGGTCATTTTTGCACGAGATAATTTGTATATTCACTGACTGAATGACTAGGTACGTTTCTACGTAGCTCCAACTTGAAAAGTCGCCATCGTTTACGAGGGGAAACACGTAGACGAATTGTAGCCACCATTGAAAAATGTCTGATGCCCTTACCCGGCCCTCGCTCTTTTGAGCGTTTGTCGCATACTCTACGTATCACCCCAGTAATCAAACCAAGTAATATTGGTGCGAATGACAATGACTTTAGTAGACCAAATCCTTCCTCTTGGCAGACCTACCTAACGCTTTTGCTACTCTTTGGGTAGTTGCAACTCCATGCTGAGCTGAACTCTCCCTGCAGTTTAGGTGGAAACCACAGCCAGCGCAAAAGTTTCCGAAATGCCCCAACCAATTGATCAGTCCAAGACAATATTTTAGGGGTTCATGGCCACATGTACTAGACAGAGTATTAAGAAGACCTCATAGCATTTATTCATCAAGTTCGAGCCCAAAACACTCTGACTGGTGGCACGAAGAAGTTATACAAATAAAATTTCCTTGAAGTACACATGAATCGTATTAACTCCAGATTGGCTTAAATAATTTCTATTTTAACTTTAAGTTCCAGGAAACAGAGTGTACAAAAACCTTTCGAAAAACGGACAGAATCAAAAATATCCAATTCTTTATTTTTATTCGTTCAACTAATGATGATGCCGGTCTCTACCAAATCGTATTCACTGAGAAGGTTTGTCCGAAATGGATAAGGTTCCATTCTAGCAACGGACAGTTGTGGAATATTTACTACACAAAGATTCTGTTTTATTTTAGGCCTACGCAGTTTAAAATACAAACACCAAACTACATGAGATATTTCATTGTTACTTCCTGTTCCTGTTTGGAAGCTGACGAACACACAAATAGAACGTGAGTTCAACAACTATCCTAACCATTTCCATGAAAAAGCAAGGGATATAACAACATTTTTATTTGTCTGCCAACACACAGCAATTGTATTTACAATAAACTTGAGCAACATCCGTCTTAGACATATTTACAAACAACAGTAGATACATTTGATGATGCTTGGGGCAAAGCCATTCGGTCTCATGTGGCCATTTGCGCCATTGATGTGAAGCCATTTGTTAAACAGGACAGGGGGAGCATTAGTATTTCATATAATTAATTTATGGCTGATATTAAGACCCATCTACTTTTTAATCCGTAATCATTTATATTAACAAACATGATCATTTATTATACGGGGCGATGAAAAAAGGCCTAACAGATTTCACAAACAGGAAACCCACAAAAAACTCCCCACTCCCCTTGGTGTTGTTGTCATTGTGTTAATGATACCAACTGTCAGCCGAGCGTTTAACACAAACACAAATGAAAGAATAACACTTATTATTTCCGGTTTACATCTTCATCATCTCTGAATGTTGAACCCCACACATTTTGGCCGACTGTCCGCCGTCTTTGTTGTTGTGCGTTGCTGGGTGTATTGTTTGGAAAATAGTATTACTCTGTCGAAAGCGTGTAGCAAACAAGCAGACAAACGTATAAACGAGCGAAGACCAGAAGGAATGAACACAGAAATATGTCTCTAAAGGCAAATAAAAAATTACTTTTAATATCTGAAATAAATATAAAACACATTTTATTTTGTCATTTTCAATGGACAACCACTGAATGGAACCAGGGACTGGAATTGAACCAGCATCCAACAAATACAACTAACTACAAACTTCCATAGGCACAGTGTTTTCTAATAAGAATTGTACTACTGTGAGGTAAATCCAAGAGCGTTGTGTTGGAAAATTAATTAGAACGTTGGGTCTGATTTAAAGAAAATGCTAAGCTGAAGTCTGGAAGATGGATGTTTAAACTGGGAACCGAGGTTAACAAAGTGGTCCCTCTTAGATCAATTTGGTATATGAATTTTTACATGTAAGGTTTTTAGCCTACTATTACTTAGTTTTTAACATACCTGAATTATTTATGTTTAAGTTCTGCTTAAGAAACAATAACATTTCAAAGTTTTTTTTTGTGGAAAATTTTTAGAAAATCATGTCGGTCCGTGACGTATATTTTTTTAAAAGTTAATAAGAAAAAAAAAAATAAATCGGATTTTAGGACTTTTTGCACTAAAATTACCCCATCTTGAATGTGTTCAATGTGTGTAGGAAAATCGCAAGCAAATTTTTACAGCGCGATCCATTATGACTCCAGAACAAAAAATTCCACAAAATGCAATGCTTTAAAATGTCGACACCAAATGCTCCTGCTGTGCTGATGGAAAGGTCGTATTACCACAATTTCCACCGCCACCAAAGCTATTGGAATTATATCTTTCGGGACGAGATCCTTGATTTAGGCATTTCATGGCTAATATTCAGAAGAACGAGGACAATCAAATATTGAAATGTCGCAAATCATTTCATCAATCAATATTGAATTTATATATATTTTAAATATATATGTATATTTAAAAATCGAAGTGGAAAGTCTAAAAAATTGCATTCTGCAGAAGAAAATGCAAACAGTGTCGGCCGAATTACCATTTTGCCAGAAACGTATGTTGGAAGCCCTAGGCAATGAAAGATTTACGCCATACTACTTTTAAGGAAATAACTTCGCTTATGTGAAAAGTCAACCAGCCAAGAATTTGTAATGGAACAAGAGAAGCTGCTAAAATCAGATAAAGCACCTGATTCCAAAAAATGTTGATACAGATAAAGTCGAAAAATAAATTACATTTTTCCAAATTTTCGAAAGCTGAAAATGGGTAAAAAAATTTTAATATGAAAAAGTTCATTTTTTTTATCAACAATGGGAACAATTATGTCAAAATGTGTAAAAAACCGCATAACTAAAACGCGAAAAATGCAATTTGTGAAACATTTCTCAAGTATATCCAATTCTCAGGCTCGCACATCAGCGTGCGAGTTTTTGTGGGTTCGATTCCCAACATAGGCTATGGTCTGCAAAAATCTATCCTATGGTCTGTGTCACCCGGTTTACCCTTGGACCCAAATTTAGAATATAAAACTACTTTGTAATGTCATTAAAAACATAAATCAACTCTCCAATTTTCTGTAGTTAGATAACAATGTGTGGAATTTGAAATATAACCATATCCGGAAACCACTACGAGATAAAAGACCAAAAAAAAAAGAAAAATGTCTCCCAGTTTTGCCCAACATCATGGATTTTTTTATGGTCCCCCAGAGATTTGTAGCCTCGGAGTCATTCTTTCAAAAAAAGAGACTATTTTCTCATGCTCACATCTTGCGAATAAAAATTGTGAATATATACATATATTCAAAAAAAAAAACTTCATCTTGAAAGTCAAAATTGCAAAAAAACTTAACAAAAATTGTTTAACATGTTTTCCCCTTTGCAGGTCCATATGTATCAAACCATTCAAAATTTAAGGAAATAATAAATTATATAAATGGACTTATTGTCTAAATAAACAACTATCTAGAACGTATGAATTTCCAAGGAATAATTCTTGGAAGTGTATCAATTCACAATTGCGTTCTTGAATAGCAGTAGCCAATTTTTGGAACGTATGAGTAATATTAATTTGAAAGCCTAGCACTCTTACGTACAGGTGGTTAATTAAATTTAATTGATGTAATTGTTTTTAAAATAGCTCGAATCATGTAAACAAGACTTCGAATTTTATTAGCTGTCATTATTTGCCAGGTTTCCTCGTTCAAATAAATACTTTAATTCATGTACTTAAAATTTATTATTTATATTAGCTGTCATTATTTGCCAGGTTTCCTCGTTCAAATAGATACTTTAATTCATGTTCTTAAAAGTCGTTCCTGATCTAGTCTAGATCTAGATCAAGTCTATGCCACCACTGACTTCGTTCCGAACCACTGTGCAACGACACATTACAAAACTCCAACAATGTCAAAATTTATATAGAAATGCTTTCTGGATATGCTAGCATTAGAACGAGTTCTACTTAAACTTGTATGAGTGTGTTAGTGCGTCAATGCGTATGTCAAGGAGAATGAGTGAGTGGTGGTATTAGTGGGACATAAAAGAGCTCCAAATTTATACAGTCAAGAGGGGAAGAGGTCATCATGTGATGTCTCACTGGGGACCAATAAACAATGATTGTATATGAGTGTTGGTGCGTGTGGTACGTAAGTATGTGCCTGTTTGTCCTGACAGTAGAGGTGAGTAGGTGTGTGTGTGTGTTTTTTTTTGTAGGCGGATGTGTGAAAATGTAAAACTATGTACTTAAATTGTCAACAAATACAATACAATACATTGTTTTTATGTTAAATTAATTACGTTTTTGGGGTTTTGTTTGGTTTGTTGTCATTGCCAGCCGTTGTCCTTGGGATAACATCGAAAGCCCATAAAAACAAAAGTGTATTTAACTCCATTTCGATACAACCAAACATGTTGAGATGTTTAGGTTGCACGCCTGAAAAAAACAAACACATTTAGCGCTCGTGTTGTTACTGTCCTCAAATCTCATGGGAGCATTTAGTTGTTATTAGTATCACATTTACACGCGTATATTTGGTGGATTTTTGTTAATAACATATGAACAGTAATGGTGGCACTTCGACACAATAAGTGGCAACGAATAATGGTTGGCCAAAAGTGGCCACAAATTGTTTTCGAATATGTATCGATGTCATTTTCATAAAAAAAAAACGAAAACAAATATAATGGCTTCGAGGACATTAACACTATTGACAATACTTTTTTTGTTTTCTTATGAAAATTACAGGTTTTATGAAAGTATTGATTCAACATCTTGAGGAACTCGCTCCCAAAACTGTTCTGTAGACATATCACTACATTAATACATGCCCTTCAGCCCGATCGAAACGTCTCCTGAGTCCCACCACCCGACATCTACAGTTCTCAACCTAGTCCAACTGTAGTAATCAGCAGCACTTCAGACTCTTAGTAAAACATCGATTAACCCTCATTCGTGTAATCTTCCACAATAAGACTCTGATTTCAAAAATCCCCCCAAAAGCCCAAAAATTCTAAAAAATTACCCAAACAATTTATGAAAAATTATCAAATGCAAAATCCTCCAAATATTATGAAAAATATCCAAAAAAAAACAGTGAAAAAGTTGCAGTCGGGTAAACCGACTTATATATACCCTCACCCCCAGTAAAAACATACAAGTCTCATACTCATAAGTATCGGAAAGTCAAAAGTGAGCGTGGCTACCATCATTTGATGTAACATCTGATGAAAAGTCATAATAGCAACCTAAAATACCGAATTCTATAGAAAAAAATATTGGATGGTACATTTGTATGGGAGGTACCAGAAGGGGAGTTGCCAGACTTCCAAGTTTTTGTCCAAAACTTTGTCTAGCTATAACTTTAGTAAATACAAAATTTGGGCAAGATAGCGTTGGTCATACTGATAGTATTAGACGGTTTATCAGGGGCGGGATGGTACATTTGTATGGGAGGTACCAGAAGGGGAGTTGCCAGACTTCCAAGTTTTTGTCCAAAACTTTGTCTAGCTATAGCTTTACTAAATTCAAAATTTGGGCAAGATAGCGTTGGCCATACTGATAGTGTTAGACGGTTTATCAGGGGCGGGATGGTACATTTGTATGGGAGGTACCAGAAGGGGAGTTGCCAGACTTCCAAGTTTTTGTCCAAAACTTTGTCTAGCTATAGGTTTACTAAGTACAAAATTTGGGCAGGATCGCGTTGGGCATATTGATATTGATACACGATTTCTAATGTAGGCGATATGGTACATTTGTATGGGAGGTACCAGAAGGGGAGTTGCCAGACTTCCAAATTTTTGTCCGAAACTTTATCCAGTTGTACTTTTACCAAATACGTAATTTGGCCAAGATGGGTGTGGGCGTATTGATATTATTACACGATTACTAAAGTGGGCGAAATAGTAGATTTGTATGGGAGGTACCCGAAGGGGTGTGGCCATATAGTCCATATGCAATCCCATAAGCAGTTTTGGGAAAATATTAACCCATGCCAAATTTCAGAGCGATTGTTTAACTCTTTCGAAAGTTATCGTGTGTACCAGCAGGACAGACTGACGGACATGGCTCAAACGATTTAGAAAGTCATGAATCGAATTTGGTTCAAAGACACCTGGGGTCTAATGTGAATATTTCTAGGTGTTACACTTTTCAGCCGTATCAAATGATATATACCCTCCTACCCGTAGGGTGAGGGTATACAAATACAAAACGATATTTTCGTAGTTTGGAAAAAGTTTTCTGTGATTTTCATTATGCAATATCACCGCAACCGAAAGTGCAAAAAAGAACCCAAATATAAATCTAAACCAGTGGAAAAGTTGCAGTCGGGTAAACCGACTTATATATACCCTCACCCTCAGTAAAAACATACAAGTCTTATACTTATAAGTATCGGAAAGTCAAAAGTGACCGTAGCTACCATCATTTGATGTAACATCTGATGAAAAGTCATAATAGCAACCTAAAATACTATAGAAATGCTATAGAAAAAAATATTGGATGGTACATTTGTATGGGAGGTACCAGAAGGGGAGTTGCCAGACTTCCAAGTTTTTGTCCAAAACTTTGTCTAGCGATAACTGTACTAAATACAAAATTTGGGCAAGATAGCGTTGGTCATACTGATAGTATTAGATGGTTTATCAGGGGCGGGATGGTACATTTGTATGGGAGGTACCAGAAGGGGAGTTGCCAGACTTCCAAGTTTTTGTCCAAAACTTTGTCTAGCGATAACTGTACTAAATACAAAATGTGGGCAAGATAGCGTTGGTCATACTGATAGTATTAGACGGTTTATCAGGGGCGGGATGGTACATTTGTATGGGAGGTACCAGAAGGGGAGTTGCCAGACTTCCAAGTTTTTGTCCAAAACTTTGTCTAGCGATAACTGTACTAAATACAAAATGTGGGCAAGATAGCGTTGGTCATACTGATAGTATTAGACGGTTTATCAGGGGCGGGATGGTACATTTGTATGGGAGGTACCAGAAGGGGAGTTGCCAGACTTCCAAGTTTTTGTCCAAAACTTTGTCTAGCTATAGCTTTACTAAATTCAAAATTTGGGCAAGATAGCGTTGGCCATACTGATAGTTTTAGACGGTTTATCAGGGGCGGGATGGTACATTTGTATGGGAGGTACCAGAAGGGGAGTTGCCAGACTTCCAAGTTTTTGTCCAAAACTTTGTCTAGCTATAGGTTTACTAAGTACAAAATTTGGGCAGGATCGCGTTGGGCATATTGATATTGATACACGATTTCTAATGTAGGCGATATGGTACATTTGTATGGGAGGTACCAGAAGGGGAGTTGCCAGACTTCCAAGTTTTTGTCCGAAACTTTATCCAGTTGTACTTTTACCAAATACGTAATTTGGCGAAGATGGGTGTGGGCGTATTGATATTATTACACGATTACTAAAGTGGGCGAAATAGTAGATTTGTATGGGAGGTACCCGAAGGGGTGTGGCCATATAGCTCATATGCAATCCCATAAGCAGTTTTGGGAAAATATTAACCCATGCCAAATTTCAGAGCGATTGTTTAACTCTTTCGAAAGTTATCGTGCGTACCAGCAGGACAGACGGACGGACAGACGGACAGACGGACATGGCTCAAACGATTTAGAAAGTCATGAATCGAATTTGGTTCAAAGAGACTTGGGTTCTAATGTGAATATTTCTAGGTGTTACACTTTTCAGCCGTATCAAATGATATATACCCTCCTACCCGTAGGGTGAGGGTATAAATATTGGATGGTACATTTGTATGGGATGTACCAGAAGGGGAGTTGCCAGACTTTCAAGTTTTTGTCCAAAACTTTGTCTAGCTATAACTTTACTAAATACAAAATTTTGGCAAGATAGCGTTGGTCATACTGATAGTATTAGACGGTTTATCAGGGGCGGGATGGTACATTTGTATGGGAGGTACCAGAAGGGGAGTTGCCAGACTTCCAAGTTTTTGTCCAAAACTTTGTCTAGCTATAGATTTACTAAATACAGAATTTGGGCAAGATCGCGTTGGTCATATTGGTGTTACTACACGATTTCTAAGGTAGGCGGGATGGTACATTTGTATGGGAGGTACCAGAAGGGGAGTTGCCAGACTTCCAAGTTTTTGTCAGAAACTTTGTTCAGTTATACTTTTACTAAATACGGATCGGAGTGGGCATATTGATATTATTACACGATTACTAAAGTGGGCGAAATAGCAGATTTGTATGGGAGGTACCCGAAGAGGTGTGGCCATATAGCCCATATGCAATCCCATAAGCAGTTTTGGGAAAATATTAACCCATGCCAAATTTCAGAGCGATTGTTTAACTCTTTCGAAAGTTATCGTGCGTACCAGCAGGACAGACAGACGGACAGACGGACGGACAGACGGACAGACGGACAGACGGACAGACGGACAGACGGACATGGCTCAAACGATTTAGAAAGTCATGAATCGAATTTGGTTCAAAGACACATGGGGTCTAATGTGAATATTTCTAGGTTTTACACTTTTGGGTCGTATCAAATGATATATACCCTCCTACCCGTAGGGTGAGGGTATAAAAAACCTCAAACAAATGTGAAAAATGCTCCAAAACTAAAATAATGAAAAATTACCCAATTTTTTTAATTTGGGTAAAACCCCCCAATTATTATGAAAAATATCCAAAAAAATACAAAAATATATTTTTGTAATTTAAAAAAAGAGTATTTTTGTAATTTAAAAAAAGAGTATTTTTGTAATTTAAAAAAAGAGTATTTTTGTACAAAAAAAAAAAATATTATGAAGAATCGCCCCAAATTTGGGTTAATTTTTCATTATGAAATATCACCCCAACCGAAAGTGCAAAAAACAACCCAAATTTAAATCTAAAAAAAACCAAAAACAAATGTGAAAAATGCTCCAAAACTAAAATAATGAAAAATTACCCAAGTTTTTTAATTTGGGCAAAACCTCCCCAAATATTATGAAAAATATCCAAAAAATTCAAAAATATATTTTTGTAATTTTAAAAAAAGAGTATTTTTGTACAAAAAAAAAAAAAAAAAAATATTATGAAGAATCAAAATTTGGGTTGACTTTTCATTATGAAATATCACCCCAACCGAAAGTGCAAAAAAAAACCAAATATAAATCTAAAAAAACCCTCAAACAAACATGAAAAATTCTCCAAAAATAAAATAATGAAAAATTACCCAATTTCTTAATTTTTTTTTTTTTTTTTATATTTTCCAAACTGATTTGAATCATATATCGTCCACGAGAGATTTTCTTTTTATAATGTGTTGGGGTTACGACCCTAATTTTCTCAATAAAAAATGGACCCAATTGATACCAAAAATGACATACAAATTATGAAAAACTCCCCAATTTTTGTGTGAGATTTTTGTATGAGATATTTATTTGGGGCATTTTTTTTATAGAGCCAGGGGATACCATGTCAAATAGATGATTTCGAATTAGTACTCACGTACAGTGTTGCTGTATGTGGGGTCATTGGTAGATGCATTGTATTCACCCGTTGCTAAGACCACCGTGAGAGACAGGCACTCAAGTTAATCAAGAGCACATTTGTCTTATTAGACAACATCCTCAGTATTCCAATATTCCAAACGACTGTAATCATTACTCGACGGATCCATACCATATGACTTACAGCTCTTATCAATTGCAGTGCCAAACAATTGTTGGTTTTAAAAGCGAAAAAAGATCAACAAATTATTTTTGGTTTTCTTGCCCGACATAGTTCAGAATGCATGAAGAAACAAGTAAAATTTCAAACATATTTGACATTATCCAAATTCAGTGGGGGCTAACAAATTCGGAAATCTTCTATTAGTGGTCCTTTTTGTCCTCTTTTGAAACTGCTGCAAAATGAAAAGGTATGAAACACATTTCTACATTTTATTTAATAATTTATTCTTTATTCTTCTTATATAGGGTGTTTTTTTAGGCTGCACTATCGTGGTTAGACAGCTGATAATGATAATGTCAAACTGTGTTGAGATTTCTATTCAGTAAGGTTTGACAATTCATCATGAATCGTTTAACGTCAGAACAACGCTTCTAAACTGTGGAAATTGACTTTGAAAAAAAAAAATCTCTTCGTTCACTTCGTCCATACGGTCCAAGAGGTAATCCTTATGACCTCAATTCCATTTATTTCCGCAGATAAGCATGCATTTTTCAAAAATTGTTATCAATTAGCCCATTTTTACACGAATTTGGATTTGAACATTTATTTTCCTTGTCTAGAATTGAGCTATCGCTTCTGATGACCAATTTTCACATATTTTTAATTCTACTCTATACGACACATGAAGGAAATTCTCACGAAATCGGATATATGCGTGTGGAAGTGACAATCCAAATTCATAGAGATCTGTTTGAACTTTTTTTTTAACATTTTTAAATATTGTTCATTTCAGAGCAAATATATAACATTTTTAAGTTGATGTTTGAGTTAAGGCATTACATACTTTACCATCCGCCATTGTAAGTTGCAAATTGTGTTCCGTGTGTTATTTTCAGAGCTGTATCGATTTTAGTAGGAGTCTAAATGAATATTTTCCTCTTGGAATACATCTCTTCATCGAAACTAAAAGAGGCAAACAAATCAAAAATTCACAGTGGCAGCTAAAGTAAAAACTAACGAGCTCACTTAAATCTGCGGGACATAATGAAAAGGGGGGCACTTGGTGGCAGCTGATATTAAAAGTGTAGAATCTTAAAATTATTCCTAATATTATGAGAAAAAATCCCAATGGAAAATTCATTTCAACGACATTTCTGTCTTGTTTTACCATTATAATTTCTCAGGCTCAGAAAAAACACCCAATAGATACAGGAATAACCAACAGGCCGCTAGGCAATCTCTAAATCAGGGCTTAAGTGTAATCTAAAATAGCCTGTCAATAAATACACACACCCGCAGCATAACCATATTTAGTAGAGGTACACATTTCAATGATATTTTCGTTCGATTTCAACAGATTTATTTTCTATTTCCAATTTTAATTATGAGCAACCACTCTAAGTGTGTATGTAAGAAATTATTTGAAATTTTGATTACCCCGCCTATTTTCATGGATGCAAGGATGAAGTTTGTACTTCAATCAATATTATTTAAGAATAATAAATATGAGATATTGTCTTTCTTGTGGACGCTTTCCAATAAATTGTATTCGAAACAACATGTTTGTGTGTACAAGTTGACAATATTTATGCAAATACTCTGGCGATTATGTCAAATACAATTTTAAAGTCCACATTCAAATTCGTTCCGAGCCATGACGGAGAGGGACAACGATTGGCTTCACATTTCTCTGTCACATCATTAGCATATTTCTTATTATATAACCTGTGGTACCGAATGTGGCCAGAATGTGCAGATCTGTTGGGGGGACAATACAAATACAAATTTGTTTTAATTGTGTGTGTGTGTGTTTTTTTTGTTGCATAATTTTAAATGTGAACGAAAAATATCTTTCGTTGTTTTAAAGAATTTTTCAATTAGCACAACATTTTCGTTCTAAATTCAAATTACCTGTGTTAAATTGTTTATTGTTTGTCGTTCTGCTCTGGCTTTGTTGTTGTTAAATGTTGTTGCTGCTGTTGTTTGCTTGTTATTATGATAATCACATTTTGTTTATTAAAGTGTCACAGCACTAAACATGGTCTTAAAATGTTAACGGAAATTATGTTTGATGTGTATCACTTCTTAACTGTCGTCATCTTTTGATGTTATTATTTGGAGCGTCCAACGTTTAGGGTTGCCAATGCTCAGCACCTTTAAATGGTTGAACGGTAATTTATTTAAATAGTTCAAAGGCGGCAATAGTCATTTGCAGTGACTATGAAATTAGTCAGGTATAGGGAAGTTCAAAAGCAAAGGTTATGCATTGTGGATCCAAAAATGTTGTCAATTAAAAAACAACCACCGATAATTTTGTATCGAATGCATTTTTTTTCCAAACATCAATGTAATTTAGTTTCAACAAGACGGCACAATGTGCCAAATCAATTTGAAGACAACTTTATTTCCAGAAGGGGTGCTTTTACTGTTCGTGCGATTCAAAGCCTGTGGATAAGTTTTTATGGGGCAATGTGAAGTCATTGGTTTATGCCGACAAACCAGTACCTCTGAAACAATTGGAAGCCAATATTCAAGCCACCATTGATGCCAGATTTATTAGATGGCCAGATTTATTAGAAAATGTTCTCCAAAATGGGACTGATCGAATGGACCATGTAACTCGTAGCCGCGGCGAACATATACCGAAAATCGTGTATAAAAAATGCCCAACAATTATGTACCAGACTGTAATAAAAACAAGTGGACAAATAGTAAGTTCGGCCGGGCCGAATCTTATATACCCTCCATCATGGATTCGTTGCATTTCGATACCCATATGTCCATGTTTGTCAGGGGTCGGTTTTTGGGCCGCTCGTGACCCGATAGTCCCAGGAACCCGATCACAAATTATATCCAAATCATGAAAATAAATGCATATTTGGGTTCGCGAGAAAATTTCGTTGCATTTCGATACCCATATGTCCATGTTTATCATGGGCTCTTTTTTGGGCCCCAAGGGTCCACGGAACCCATGAGCACGCCCATTTTTGGGATTTTTTCCCCCATCTATAAATTATATAAACTTAGAACAATTTTACCAAAAAAAAATCAGATGTAGTGAAAAAAAATATTTGAAAAATTTGATTATGGCCGGGATATATTTAGTCCCGTAAAGGGGAACTTTTTCCCCTTTGGTCCGATATTGCCCATTCTCGAACTTAACCTGCTTCTTAGCGTTGGTCGTTCGCACTCTATCGTGATTTCAACAGACGGACGGACGGATGGACAGACGGACATCGCTAGAATGTCTTAGAATGTTACACTGACCGCTAATAAAGGGTGTTTTTTATTGGGGTATAGAACTTTAAGTTGGCATCACTTTTTTAACTGGCGGCCATTTTGTCAGCTGTCAAGTGATTAATACAGTGCTGTCTGGGTAGAGTGAACTAATTTTTGCCGGGCGATTTCATAATACCCAGGTTGTTCACTAAATCAAGGTTGATTTTTTTGTATTTAAAATGATTTTTTTATTTATTTTAAATGCATTTATATATTGATGTTTAAATTTAAGACTGAAAAAAAATGTGTAAAAGTTGTTTTTTCTTCGGTTTGTTTAACGATATTTGCACTGCTTGATCGCGAAGGCACTGTAGAGCTTGTATATTCGCGAAATTTTTAGTATTAGCTTCAGCCCATTCGATACCCTTATCAAACACCTTAATGGCTACATCAGCTGATATCGGATTTCAGTATTCTGATGTTTCGCCATTGTCCTCATCATTCTGTACCAACACAAACCTCAATGAGCGCAACTCCTATATTATTAAAATAGCCAAATTATTTACATGGCACACCATCGACGCAATTTTTCCATAAATACGACATTTTAATATGTGCATTGATCGAATTAATGCCCTAACACCACTCAAGATATTTTTTCTTTGTTACTGCAGCTCCACGGTTTCTGCAACTTTCTGGATTTCTATCAGTTGTATTGATCGAGGGTTACCGTTATTTTATGTTCTCTTTAATTTTTGTACTCTTTTTTATTATTTCTCTCTTTCGGCAAACCTAAAAACTTACTATAAAGTATGTTCACTCTATTCAGGTCCATGACTGTTCACTCTACAGAGTAGTCAATGTAAAAATTATGGTGTTCACTCTAACGCGGTGTTCATTGCATCGGGTGTTCACTCTACCCAGATAGCACTGTATTTAGTTTGGTTTGCCATTTCATCATGAACAGGTTGACAAAAGAACAACGCTTGCAAATCGTGCAAATTTATTTCGAAAGTAATGGTTCAGTTCGCGAAGTTCACCGCAAGCTCCGTCCATTTTATGCCATTACATCCACATTTGTCATTGGTGGAGTCATTGGGCCATACTTCTTCCGAAATAATGCTGGAGAGTCAGTTACCGTTAATGGAGACCGGTATAGAGCCATGATAACCGACTATTTTGGTCCCGAATTAAATGGCATGAATGTGGATGAGTTGTGGTTCCAACAAGTGGTTGAAAATTGGACCTGTAGAATTGGCTTTATTCGAGCCAGCCGCGGCGGCCACATGCCCGAAATCATATTTAAACATTAATGGCATAAAATTATCCTTCCAATAAAGCCAAATTGATGGACATTAAAACGATTTTCTTGTGTTTTATTTCAATTCGAAGTTCTATACCTCAATAAAAACCACCCTTTATATATACTTTATAGGGTCGCAGATCGCCCTTTCGAGGTGTTGCAAACGGAATGACAAACTTAGTATATACTCCATCCTATGATGGAGTGTATAAAAAAGACATTCCAACGACATTTCTGTCTTGTATGATAATTTTAAATTCTCAAGCTCATAAAAAACATCCGATATTTTCTACGGAGTAACAAATATTTGTCCATATTAGTTTAGGTTTTGCTTATGAAGAGTGGTCTGTCTTAGACCATAACGCTCCGTATTGACGGTGACAGTCGTTTCCTCGTCGTTTTCGAAGAAGTAAGGTCCAATCACACCTTCGGACCAAAGAGCGCACCAAACAGTGACTTTTTGTGGATGTAATGGCCTCTCTTCCATTACTTGAGGATTCTCAGAACCCCAAATACGACAATTTTGTTTATTAACATACCCACCGAGTGAGAAATATACGTCATAACCATAAACCATAATCTCCTCTTAAAGCACGATATGTGGCTGTGCCAGAATCACCATTTTTGTAGTAGGTTTTAATAATTTGTACGCGTTGTGTGATAGTTAAGCGATACATTTTCGTCAATGTCAGACTTCCAACTGAAAAGAAAAAAATTGGTTTAACAACTTAGTTTGACAGATGTCGAATTCCAGCCCTATACTTTTGAAACCACGAAATTGATAACCCTATACTCGCTTCCATTGTGGAGGAAAATTGGAAAAACTCATAAGCAGACACAAATTAATAATTGTTTTAATTAAATTTGTTTGGATGTTATTGCACATGAAATATATCTCCAATTTGTTGGGAACTTTATTTCTGAACAATGTTGGCATATAAAGCGAAGTTAATATTGTGTAGTCCAAACAGTGGGTTTATTGATATTTTTTGTGCCGAAATCTGCCTGTGGACTTTTTGGTGGTTCAATAATGTCTTAGTCCATTTAGGCTAATATCGAGCATGTCATTCGTAAGATCAAGCCAGAAACCGTCACCAAGGTCTTGGATAATTGAATTGGCAGGATGCATCGAGTAACCGAGCAACATGAATAAAATTGTGTGCCGTAAAAATTAAGAATGATTGCTCTTCGAGTTTATCCAATTTTTAGTTTATCCAATATTCAAAAAGATTTCCAACCACTTTGCGTTGGATATTGTTTTTTTTTATATCCTATAGTTGGCTTTTATTTCGTTATGTTTTTGATTTTACTTAATATTTTTAATCTTTATTATTATTTACTTTAATTCATTGGTGGTATTTCTAGGATCTGTACATGCAGTGAAGGGTGGTAAAATTTCGATATTTTAAATGTTTTACATTTTTAAAAACGATTTCAGGGTTCTCCAGGGTTCGCCAAATCGCTGTTGATTGAGTCATTCATCGCCCGCCTTTTGTCCACGATCTCCAAAGGACTTGGCCGATGGTGAAATGAATGACAACTTTTACATACGGGCATTCATTTGTTTCCACACACATGGGGATCTGTTTAGTTTAAACCCACTCACAGATGTTCTCCAAATCGCGGTTAAGTGATTCATTCATCGTTTGACATTGGTACACGATTTTCAGGGGACTTGGCCGATGGTCAAATGAACGACAACCCATTGTTTCCACACACATGGTTGTCTGTCTGTTAGTTCACTTTTGGCAGTCCAGCTGTTTGTAGAATTTTAAAATTACGATCCTCTATCAATCGTGTGGCTACTGTCACCTTAAACTGTGATAATTACATATTCCCCATTGAAATTAGTCACTCGATGGCAATCATATCACTCTGTCATTACGTACAGGCACTTAACACCGAATGACATAAAGCCAACCAACCAACATCAGACCCACTCTCATGCTTCCCAGCCATGGCCCCATTGCTCGAACGACGAACTGCCTTTCTTGCTGTCAAAGATTTCAGTCTTTGTTGGAAGTCAGCAGCTCCTCATCTTCCACTGCTGGCAGTTTTTACTTTTTTCACTTTTATTTTTTTTAATTACAATTTTGCATTTTAAAAATATGCTATAAACGGCATAAAGAATTTAATTAACCGCGTTCGGTAAATTATGAGTGAAGTTTATATAGAAACGAAAGCAAGGGAAAGAAAAGTGCCAACCCACCAACCAACCGACGACGACCATCAACGAAAGCGAGGGCGAATAGAAAAAGCTGATTGTTGTTGGATACAACGGGAAAAAAAATCTATAAAAAATTACTTTATGACTGTGAAGTTAAGAAGGAACCGTGGAAAATAACTCAGCCACCGACATTAAAATGTTAATATCAAAAACAAATGTTGCTCTTCTAAGGAAATTAAATAATTTCAGTTTTTTTTTTTTTTGGTTTGTTTTTGGTATCGCCCACTAATGGCAGTATTTCAATGCATTACAACATTGAATGTAAGCACTGCGGAGAAGACTGTACTATGGTCGTCTGTGGCCTTCATTCAACAGCCACAAAATGCGAAATTATTCTCATGAAATTGCATAATTTTTGTTAAATTTATCGCAATATTTTTAATAAGTTTCCTTTTGGCAGGCAATAAAATGAATTCTCCGGGTTTACACATTCATTCTATTACGTAGAATATCTGCCTCTGGTGTGTATGTGTGTCTGCATTTTAGTTTTTTTTTTGGTTTTTTTGAAAAATACGCTGTGTGCTTATGCCGCATATTTACGAAAACATCAAATGGTTCTCGGCGTTTGTGCACTTACTTTGGATTCATTTTTTTTTGTAAATGTTTTTTTGTGAAACAGTTTTACTTATACTACTCCTACTTTGAGTTTCAAGAGTGCATTATGGAATGATGAGTTGTTTTTTAGGCGTGACAAAGTTTAGAAATGACAATATTTCATGAGCCTTTTATGTGCTCAATCAACTCAAAAAGTGTTCCACCAACAAAGTACTGAAGAGTGCTTGATCAAACATATGGGTAGTGTTTTTTTTTGTCAAAAAGATGGATGGATTTTTTGAGATGTTGAATTGTTGTGGTGCAAAAGTCAAGAGTTGTTTTGTCAACATTTCTGTAAACTTTTCAGAATAGCCTCCTATAATCAATCCATTATAATACTGATTAATAACAGAAGAAAATTCCTATAAAACTGCGCCATGAGTATTAATGAAATCAAAATATTGTGCAAACCTTGACTTTTGAGTGATTTTGAGATGTTTTCATGTGAGAGGAATTCTGTAACATATGTCGAATCAGTCCATGAATACGGTATCAAACTAACTTCTATTGATTAGTCTGTATTCTGATTTATTGACTTCAGACAGCACCATTAAAAAAGTCTGACTAGATGAAGTCACGTCTCCTCTGCGAATGAAAAATTCTCTAGAACCACTGTGTATGCTGAGAGGTCGTTAAAGTTAACCTAAAAACTCACAAACGTTAGATGAAGAGGGATTTTGGTTAATACTATAAAATTTGTCCGGACTCTGGAAAACGGAATAACGAGGAACGAATGACGAAAACTCTATGTGCCTTCAATACTCAATTACATGGCGATTGTCAGACCCATACTCACATTCGGAGCCCTGGTATGGTGGAGTGCAGTAGTAGGGATTTATTATCTGTCTAATCCACAGTCAATCACATCTAACGAAAGTCCAAACACAAGTCTGTGTGTGCATTACGGAAGCACTAAGATCATCACCGCAAACATCATAACCATTGATGTCCATCTCAGGAATTGTGCAGCTAAAGTTGATCTCTGACTCAAAAATAGAGTCCTGTGACCATAGGACTCAATACTATAAGCAAATGTAAACAAAAGACTGACTATATGTCACAGATAATTACTTCGAGAAAACCACGAAAGTCGTCATACCATCTAGAGAGGAATAGACCAGAACATCAGCCATGGAAGGAATCAAATTTTAATCTTTACATACGGTTCATAAATGAAAACGGAACCGGCTAGAGATATCATGCAGACTACCTAACATTTGTAATATGTTCCACGTAGAGATAGTCGCAATCGATATGAAAGACAAACGATTTACCTCCACTTGAAGGTAAAAATCTATGTGTATAGCCTTGCTGCCCTCAAAAGGGGTAACATTTTTTTTACGTCAGAATTAGGGTTTTAACCTGGGACATTTCCGAGACATATTTCCCGAGAAAAGACCCTAGTCACAATATATTTTAATCCTAAACCCTAATCCAACAGTACCACGTAAGACTTACCATAGTTCCCGGTCATAAAGACATAACCCTTTTTCAGTGATCCAATCGAGCTGATTTTTTTTGCAGGCAGACTCATGGAAATGTCTGTATCACGACAAATTTTTTAAAAACAATTTTTATCAATTCTCAGATTTTCCAAAAATTTTTTTTTTTGGTTATCGTTTTTTTAAGGTTTCAGTTCAAAAAAACATTTTTTTTCGTAACGCTTAAGTAGTTTACAAATTTAGAGTCTCTTCAAGTTATGCTAAGAAAAGTGAAAAAAATATTTTTTATTTCAAAAATAATAAAAATTGGGGAAAATCTGAGAATTGATAAAAATTGTTTTTAAAAAATTTGTCGTGATACAGACATTTCCACGAGTCTGCCTGCCAAAAATCAGCTCGATTGGATCACTGAAAAAGGGTTAAAAATCGGTCGAAAGGCTTTCACACAGGCCACTAATTGCTTTATACTTCAAACTTAAAAAAAAATTCTAACGTGTACATGAAAATCGCCGATACACGTGTATTTTATTTTTTATCCCCTTTCCGAAAAAGTAAATTTGGTTCATAGGACAGGAAAAAAATATATTTTTTGTAACACGGTGTATTGGGAGCAGGTTCCTTGACAACCTTGAACAGTTGGCAAGGGCACCTCTGCCGAATGTTTTCGGGTGACTGATGGTGATGACTTAGGCTCTTTACCTCTTCTCAATACTTCTCTACGATCGATCATATTTTTGTTATTTCGTTTTGCTTTCACTTGCATTAGTTAACTTGTAGTTACTTCGTTGGCAAGTGAGGCAAGCGTCTGTGACTGAGAAAGTAGAGGAAGCCCTGCTATTTATACAATATGACAACCTTGTTCGATTAATAAATTTAACGTAATCATATAGTAAGTGAGTGGCTTGTAAACCAATATTCCACGAACTGTTGCTGTGCTTTATTGCTCAACAATGAATTCGACTTCTCCTAGTAGAGCCAGCTTTTTTTATATTGTTTTATATCGTTGTGATCAAATGAGAATTATTTCATTTTTGTTGCTACCCCAAAAGCAAGTTGTCCAGTGTGCGACTAAATGGTGTGTGTTGTTGTCAACGGCCGAACAAATCTCTCTCGCCAGAAAACTCTCCAGCCAGAAAGGCGTTCGACGACAACTACCACGGATGGCGCAGACAGGGAAGACCGAGACTCCGGTGGAAGGACCAATTAGAAGAAGTCACACAAATTCGTGGTAACAAATGATTTCCTTGCACTTTGGTCTTGTACATTCTTTCTCCTGTTCGTCAGAAAGAATGTACAAGACCAATGTTCTAGGAAATCATTTGTTAATCAGGCCAAGACCAACAACAGGTTGTAGAGCCAACCTAAGGAAGTAAGTAAGGGTACGATTGTGTTTTTGTTGTCCATTGTTATGTATTTAAATTGTATTTATTCTACAAGAATAAAAATGAAAGGTCGAATATGAAATATTTAGGGTCGAATTATGATAGTAAAGACTTATAATGTGACCTGCGAGCAATCCAAATCCGACAACTTTTAGATAATAAACATATTTTTTTTGCTGAAATGGGAGATTGTTTGCTCTAGATCCTAGTTTAGAAGAATTTTGCCTAGATCGAGCTAATATTTTCAACCGCATTTTCTCAAACATGTTGGTTTAATGAAAGCGGTTAGCTGAAATGTGTCCTTCAAACCTGAATATACATGGTCAATATCGTTATCAGAAAATATATATTTTTACTAGAATGTTCTATCATGTGTATTTGCTGTTCAGCGCTGTACCTTGGCTTGTGTGATCCATTGTGTAACCATTGTCCAAAAATTTGGAAAATTACAAATTCCGACATAAACTGACAAAATCCTCTCGTCCTTATGAAAACTGTATGGACGATTTTCCATTACACATTTCTTAAATGAATGACTTATGACTTTTAACTATGTCATTCCAAACTGGCAACCACCTTTATTTCGGTTAGTCAAACTGCTATTTCCCATGTTACTGCTATTGAGTTGCTGATTATGCTTTATGTTGATGGTATGTACTTAATTATGCATATTCCGTCTTTTTTTTTTAAACAGAGCTCATTTTATATGGACGTATGTTCCACACAAGAAAGTAAAAAACAAAAAACAAAATTCAAAACGAACTTCAACTGCAAATACTTTGCAGAACGCTGTCGTCATTTTGTTTTCGTGTAGAGAAAACGAACGAATGTGAAAAAGGCTTGTTCACATTAAGGACCATTTTGTTTAAACACGTATTCAGCTTAAAAGTTCAGTGAACCATTTGTTGTCGGTTCCTAAATAAAATACCTACATGCTTACAGGAACTTCTGTATGTATATGTGTTGTTTGTGTATGTGGTTATATTAATATGTGTGCGTGTGATATTATGGTCTAGACTGAAAGATGTAAAAAATTGAAGAGTACAATTATTTTAGGCGCATATGAACGTCGTGGCAATAATTCGTTCGATGTTCATCGACCGTTGCCATGGCTAGATACAAAGATAAGGTCAGATCTGCACATATACGCGTATGTGCACATTAGGGTAATGACAATATTGATAGAATAGATAAAAGGTTCCGATGTGGAACCGGGTGTTTTTTTTAAATGTGTGGTTTTCAATCTGGCCACACTTCTTCGCAGGCGATTAGTAATTCCATGATGCTGTGGAACACAATTCAATTCCCTGTTGCTTATCCATTTATTTTTTATTTATTACAAGAAGTTATAACCCCAATGTACATGACATAGAGTCATATTATATTAAGATTTTGTTTTAAGATTAGAAAACGTGTAAAGTAATTTGAAGTCACGTTACACTCCCTTTCCAAGTTCCCTATATCTTTTCTTTTGCCCAAAAGAATTTCTGTGTATTTACGTATGTGTACGAACAAGGATACAGACATATTAGTCATTTTAAAGACAGAATAAGTAAACAAATTCTATATCTTTATATAGAACGTTTGTTTGTCATTAAATTTTCAGGGTATAGCAATGGAAATTAGCCTTCTCGGTTTTTATTACTCATGACCGGTGCAGGTGCATTTTAAATGAAATGTTCACAGTTGGAAACTACAGGACACCCTGTTTCAAAATAATAAAACGTTGAAATCTAGACTCTACTTTTAGATTGATTTTAAATCATTATTTTCAAGATTGTAGGCGAACAGTGTAGAGAATATTTCGGAATAGAAAGAAAGTCAGAAATTACTAATTTGAGGTTTTTTTCTTTCGAAAAAAGAAAATTCAAGTATAAAAATAAAAAAAATCAAACGCAGTCACAAGCAACAAGTCTACTTATAAATGAATCTTGGAAGCAAATCCAAAAGAGAATTAAAAAAAAAGTCGTGTCAAAAAGTCATCGTTTAAATTGTGACTTAGTAATCGTTGTCATAAACTTTGTACTAATTTACACGATGGCTTTTTCCCCAGAGTTTGTCTTCACATTTTCTATTGAAATCCCTTCGTAAAATCATAACCATTTACACGATGACTATGTAAAAACAAACATGCTTGTCTATTCTTTTGTATAAACAATGTAAAATTGAAAATGTAAAAAAAAAAAATATTTCTGTTTGGAAATTTTCAATTTAAAAGCCAGATTTCCCCCTAATTTTCATTTCATGACTGTTTTGCTAGACCACAACATTGTCAAACGTCTTGCCTGTTAAAGCTGTGTGAAAAGTCATCACAAACATTTCATAAGGTCGATTAATCAAAAATATTCGTTTGAATCCCTCAAAAATCACAAATGAATAATTAATATTATCAGGCGTATGATTGATATTAAATGGAAAATATTCCACATACGCACTTTATGGAAGTTATAAATTAGACATTTTTGGAAACTCGAAGGAGTTTAATCGAATATGACAATTTCCAGTCGAAAGGCTTTCCATTAAACCTGACTACGTATGTCTGGTACAGAACCAAAAGTCGTACACAAGTTAAGTTGTGGCTAAAAATCAAAATATTTTCTACCGAAAATGTTGTCATATTGTTGCAAAAATACTGCAAGAAAGAAAATTTGTCAAATTCTGTAAAAAAAAAACATTCACACTAGGCAATTTTTATGATTCCCTTTTGAACTTGCCTCTTGTGTTCAAAGAAGGAAATTATTTTTCGCCAATTTTTGTTTTCATTATTGCTTTATTAAAATACAAATGACTTTGAAAATAACAAAATACGAAAAACACAAAAGGAATTGCCAGTACGAGCAAGTTTTTACCTTTTCCATTCCCCTTACCTCTCTTTCCCACAAACTTTGAGTTGCGGCCATTAAACTTGGCTGGTGTGGAATTCGACAAACTGAAATAACTTAAATAAAAAGTATGTATTTGTCAGAGTCTAGAAAAATTCTTAATAAAGTCCCAATTTACACAAGACTTTTTCTCCAGAGTTTTTCGTGATATTTTCTTAAGCATTAGACTATGGCTGTTGAAAAACAAACATGGGTGCCTGTTTCAGAAGTGTATTCGCCTTTGGTATAAAGAATATAAAATTGACAATGTCAAAGAAAAGTATTTTTTGTTGACATTTTCCATTAAAAAGCAAAATTTGGTCAAACGTCGTGTCGTTCATCCGGGGTGGAAAATCATTGTTGTATTAGATTGTCCCAATTTACCAGATTACTTTTTGGCTTGACTTTTGTTTATTTTTATTTATTGTTATTTAATTACAATACAAAGTCAATTTATATTCCAATTTTGGGTCCAAGTGGAAACCGGGTGACACAGACCATGTGGCTATATTTTTGCAGCGACAGACCAAAGCCTCTGGTGGAATCGAACCGATAACACCCACGCTACAAACTCACATACCGAAGCGCCTGGCTTGACTTTTTTTTATATTTATACACTCCATCATAGGATGGAGTATATACTAAGTTTGTCATTCCGTTTGCAACACCTCGAAAGAGTGATCTGCGACCCTATAAAGTATATATATTATCGGTCAGTGTAACATTCTAAGACATTCTAACGATGTCCGTCTGTCCGTCTGTTGTCTGTTGAAATCACGATAGAGTGCGAACGACCAACGCTAAGAAGCTGAAATTTTGTAGGAAGATGTTTTTTGCCCATAAGCAGGTTAAGTTCGAGAATGGGCAATATCGGACCAAAGGGAAAAAAGTTCCCCTTTACGGGACTAAATATATCCCGGCCATAATCAAATTTTTCAAATATTTTTTTTCACCACATCTGATTTTTTTTGGTAAAATTGTTCTAAGTTTATATAATTTATAGATGGGGAAAAAAATCCCAAAAATGGGCGTGCTCATGGGTTCCGTGGACCCTTGGGGCCCAAAAAAGGGCCCATGATAAACATGCGCATATGGGTATCGAAGTGCAACGAAATTTACTCACGAACCCAAATATGCCTTTATTTTCATGATTTGCCTAAATTTTTTGATCCGGTTTCTGGGACTATCGGGTCACCAGCGGCCCAAAAACCGTCCCTTGACAAACATGGACATATGGGTATCGAAATGCAACGAAATTTGCTCGCGAACCCAAATATGCATTTATTTTCATGATTTGGATAAAATTTGTGATCGGGTTCCTGGGACTATCGGGTCAAGAGGGGCCCAAAAACCGGCCCCTGACAAACATGGACATATGGGTATCGAAATGCAACGAATCCATGATGGAGGGTATATAAGATTCGTCCCGGCCGAACTTACTATTTGTCCACTTGTTTCTTTTGTATTTGCTCCCAAGCGTCACATGAATTTTTACTCCGTTGGATTTTTCTGACAGTTTTACTTGAATCTTGAATCAAAAAGAAATTTAAAAAAAAACTCCAAATGTGGGTAATAAAAAAACAATGAAAAAAAAAATCAAATCGGTAAAAATATATGTGACAGCTGTCAAATTTCAGAGTTGCCACTTGCACAAAAACAAATGACAGTAACAGCCTTAGCCACAATATCGAAAGAAAACCTAATCGATAGAAAGCAATGCGCTCACTCTTTTTTGAAATCGGTAGCCAGTATTTTTCGACTTATCGCTCGCAAAGCAATTTAAGCATTGTCAAATGATGAAGCTGACAGAAAAACCAAACCAAAAAAAAAGAAGCCTAATTCCAAAAAAAAAACGCTTGATTTGTGAAAAAAATTGTAAAATTTGAAAAATAGTTACATAAAAAATACAACACTACGCTATTCAGGTCGAAACAATTGACAACTGAAAGTGGAGCAAACAAATCAACTGCAGCAAACATTCAATAATTACTGCCTGTTTTCATAAAACGAATTTGTTCGTTATTTACAAATTGTTAAAATTGTTCGGTCAATTGACTGCTCCACCGCCGAAAGAGTGTGTGAGCGCTACAGACCGCCATCCGTCTGCAACAAACTTTTCCTATTCTCCGCAATCTTCATTTTTGGTGTTCGATTTTAAGTCGTAAATAAATAGTTCTATTTTATTTAGTTTTCAATAGAAGCGTTCGTTCCAAATCGAGCTCTTAAATTAAATTCCTTTAAGGGACCAAGATATAGAGATGATATAATATTCAAATCTGAAAATTTAAGATGGAATGACTATCATCCCCTTTAAATAATAAACTAATATCCGAATTGTAGATAATGATTTTATCCGATTATCATTATTCTCATCCATGTTCCTAGATGGAACATAGGGCCACAATGACATTTTTCAATCACTTCTTCTTCATGCTAGAGAAGTATATTCCATTGCGTGGAAATGCATCAAATTTTAGGAATTTCCGTTTGAGAATATTTCCTTTGTGTTAAAATCACGTTACGGGTGGGATATTTAAGAAAGTGTACTCACTGATTTTATGCTCGTTTTCTTCCAAACGTATTAATAACGCCAAGGTTTTGCTATTATTTCTATTGTTAACGATCGCCATTGTGTCTGCGGTTCATTGAAATTCAATACTCTCCTGCATTTTGTCTCATAATGTCCAAGACATTCTCTTAATTCAAATCACATTCTTCTCCACGCAATATTTGAGATGTTAGTGTGAAAATCACTTTACTTAATGTTTCGTCTCCATTTAATCAGTATCAGTATCAGTATCAAATTCACATGTATGTATGTACCGAATAAAAACGGCACCCGCATACACAACAAGCTGGGTAAGCACCGCATTAGCAACCGTATGACATGCGATTTAACATGAAACCTTATCTGTGAATTGTCCAAAATGGAGCTCTTTGCATTGTCATTACAACCCGTTGCAGTCACTTCTCGGTGGCAGTTGAAACAGAATACCCAGCTCGAGTCAATATAGCTGCAAGTACAAAATAAAAATGGTTTCTGTTGGCGGTTATTCCATTTTCGGGTCGCTTCAAATTCAGCACAATTGCATTCGGTTTCATAACCACCTCATCTAATACGAATAACAGGGAGGGAGGGCGTTGAGTGAGTGGGGCCTGCTGTGGCAGAGCGACGGGCGAGAATACCACATAAATGCACAAAAGATTATGTTTCTGGCTTTGTGTGACAGCCAGTCGGGAAGTTAACGAAGAGCAAGAGGAAAGGAAAGGACATCAAATGAAATAAATAGAAATGCATTGTCTTTATCCTGACACATTGATAGCGCAGCGCTCTGCCACATTCATTCATTTACCCATTCCAACGTTGAAGGGCAATTCACGGACATTTGAAAGCAAACAGAGTGTGAACATTATCATTTTTGATTATTGAGTAAATAAAAGTTTGTTAAAGCAAAATAATACTCTACGGTACATTTACTGGGGGTCAATACTCTTGAGGTGATACTTTCGTTTGTTATAGTTTGGACAAAATAAAATGCACGAAAAAAAAACTGTACTCAAGTCAGTGTCTTTATGTCGTAGTAAACAAAGGTTTTGATATTGTGGAGATAGAAGCAAAATAAGTCAATATGAGTATGTGAAGGTGCAGTTGAAATTGTATTAATGATGCAATGTGTGGAACTTAATGGAATTTCAATATTATTAATTTTTTCGGTTTATTTCCGAAAAATTAAAAAAAAAAAATTACATTTTTCCAAATTACAAAATCTGAAGAAGAGGAAAATTTCTAAAAAATATTTTGTTTTTTGGTGGACAACTATGCAAATTGTGTAAAAAAAACACCACCGCCAGAAAAATTCGAAAAGTAGTACACTTTTGCAGATATAGTGAAATGTCAATATTAATACCTTTAAATAATCGCTCACTTCTTGCCTACTAACAATTTTTAACAGGACTCAACAGTGTTTACCTGGTCAATAGTTAAAGATTTTGGCCGAGGAAAATGGATTCCATGTAGCCCACTGTGCACCGTTACCAAGCAAAACGCTGAATCGGCGATTTAGAAACTTGATATACTAAAGATTGTTGAGTTTGGTGAAAAATCGAGGACGTTACCTGACCACTCACTAACAGTTGGGACCGTCTAGTCCGCCTTATATATTTCTATATATTGTGCTATCATTCAGAGTGTGCTGGGATCGAACTGGAAGTAGTGTTTTCATAGGAGTCTGTAATCTTATATAGTGAGTGGTAAGTTGTCCCTAGAATTTTTGTTCTAGCCTGACCAACTGGTAACGGCCCTTCGGAGAGTTTCGTTATTGCATGTCTCCTGAATCGCAGAGTGACAGACATGTTAGGTATGCCCAGATTTACAGTTTTTTAAAGCGCTAAATATTACAAAACAGTTTTTTATGCCAAAAAATTATAAATATTTGGAGACATACATATATGTGATCCGCGAAGCGACAAAATGTAGTTTCTGGTATTATAAAACATAATATAAAAATGGATGTGTGTATGTATGTAACGTATGGACTCGAAAACGGCTAGACCGATTTTAATGAAATTTTCAGGGAATCTTCCGAATAACCCCGCGAGTAACATAGGCTACACATTGTTTGGATTTATCTACATTTAGGGGTTGAAGATGGCAAAAGGGATAAAAACTCCCCTTTCCTATATAAATATGTGTAATACAACACTAATGTTTGCTTAGGGCCAGCAACGCGGACCGGGTCAGCTAGTAAAACATAAAAAAGAACAAGAATGCTAAACATTACTAACAGTCTTTTGCAGGTTGTCGAATAGATCGAACATTACGTTTTTCCAAATTGTTATGGTCTTTAGAAAAACAGTTTTTTAAACCAAGAAATAGTTTTCTGTTGTGAAATTTACAGATTTCTGAAAAGTATGTATGACAACGCTGGCCCCAACCCATACCATGGGGTAAGATTCGTAGTGCCCACTTTTTCATTGAGGAATTTTTAATAAATTATTTGGGGGAATTATCAGATTGTTTTTTGGTAAATTTTCATGTTGGAAATTCTTCATTTGGGCATTCGTCCTAGGGCCAGCAAGGGCTGAGGCATTAACATGGAATAATTTATATCAAATAATGCAGTTTCTGCAATGAAAATTCCCGGGAAATATATTCGTTAGTTACATCTATGCGTAATTCGATTACACCAAAAAAATAGGAAACATCCTTTCTGAAAACGAAAACATTTTGCGATATTACATGAATGTTTTAATACTTGATTAAATTTAAGTATTTACAGACATGTCTCCGCTGACGATGATGATGTCAATAATCGCCAATCAGTTCGATGATGGTGGCTGTGTTGCTTGCTATCGCATTTTTCACCTTATCATCGTGTATTGTGTCTGTGATTCGGATGTGTTTTACACAAATTTCTCCTTCATTCTCGGCGTTAAGTTTGCTTTTATATGCCCATGAACGTGTGTCTGCTTAAAACTCCTTTTGCGATTTTTCAAATTAAAAATTCAATTAAAAGAATCGATAATTGGTTTTAACCTTTTAAGAGATAAAACAAAAATGGATTCATCGAATGAAATTCAAACGTGTGTAAATGTCAAATGTTTTTTTTCCGTTTTTTTTTTGTTTGTTCACTGTATTGTTCAGATAAACTGCAGGCAGGTTCAGTTCAGTTATTCTATTTTTTCCCGTGTTGGAAAATCTGACATCCTTTGCTTCCGCAGGAAAAACATGGTTTGAAATTCATTCCAGAGTACTTTATGGTTTGATGTTGTTAATGTATCGTTTGATGTTGTATTTTGATTTCGTTATGTGAAATTGAACGGAGAACATGTACAAATATTTTGGACAAAGACAATGTCATGGTCGACTTGTAAGGGCAATCTACATGCCTCTAAGTAACTAGCTAAAATATAGATATTTCACAAATTATTTAATAATGAGTTCAAAATTATGGCCAGTTGTTTAAAAAAATGGGCGATCAGCATAAGGTATGGAAGTAGGGAGTTACGATGCACGAAATCATGAATGGTCAACGGAGCGTGAATTACACATATATTTGTATATATTTGTCAAGTCTTTAGTTTAGATAAGGGAAACCTAAGAGTTTTTCCTGTGGTGTGCGACTATAACACAAGTAAAACGTGATTCGAAATCAGGACCACCAAACATTTACAGTGCTGTTGAATCTATTAAAAGGTGACGACTTTACCAGTGAGAGAGTAATATAAGTCATATAAGAATTCTCTTGAAATTCTTTAGCTGATCGGAGCCGACAGTAGGTACATAAGTATAGAAATTATATCACACACAGCTCTTTGATTCGAGAGAAGTTCCCTGTCTGTTTCTTCTTGGAATGTTAAGGGAAAAAAGTGGGACTAGTTAATGCACTTGGCTTTTAAAATTTTTGAATTGTTTTCCTCAATTTTAATTGACAATGCGTGACAGCCTCAGGGTAATACACAAATTTCGTAACATTTTGTTTGTTACAGGTGAGATCAAAAATTTAAAGTTCCCAAGATTCACTATACCTGAACTAGAAATAAATTAACCACAGACATGTGTGCGTGTGTGTGTGAGTGTACGTTTGTATTATATTCAAAATGACACATACATGCGCCTCGCAAATATTTGCATATTTTCCAATTCAAGAAAAAAGGAAACAACTCATACTCACACAGACACACTTGTATACACATATGTATTAACTTTAATTCCACAAAATATATGCGAAATATCTCTAACATTTCATAAATTTATGTTTGTTTTTTTTATGAAATGTTCACCGAATGGCGAATGTCGATTTGCATGAATCGCCATAAATGCTCTAAGTGGGCAAATATGCATGAACGTATGCCGCTGGTATCCCTGCTACGCAGTACGTTGTCGGGCGAAATAAATCAACCTTGAAATCAAATATTTGAATAAACAAAGGGCTTAACGTTTCGCCCAGATGGATGGTGGTGTGTGCATGTTCTTTCGCTCGTCGTTTCCTATTTTAATTTTCCCAAAAAATTATTTCGTTTTCTTTTTTTTCCCTGTGTGCGTTTCTATGACATCTGAAATGAAATGTGTGAGTTTTCACAGTTCACGATGCATGGCGAATGGAATTGGATGAGGGCATTTTGAATTAATAAAAATTTCCTTTTCAATGATTTGCATTTGAATCAAATTTGACCACATCTGTGTAAACCATTCAAAACAATCAAAGGTATTTTATTGTATTGCGGGTGTGTTCCAAATGGAAATTCATACAATCATGCTGCATAATGAAAGGAAATTATACAATTATCCGTAATAATGGTTTTTCATTAGCAAAGAAGCGGCAGCTAAATCTATTTTGAGTCAAAAATTACATTTTAATTTAGGAAATGTGAAAATTATTTTTTAAGTGGCTACTTAAGTGGAAACTTTTACCTAGGATGTATTCATTGAAATTCGGTCTGACTGAAATTACTGCAAATGATTTTTTAAGGCTGGGAAAAAATATAATTAATAAAAATGATTTTTTGGCGTCCACTACTCTGAAATGTGTTGGCCCAAACTTGTGGCATGTTAAAGAGAACATAGCCAAGTAATTTGATTAATTTCCATTCTTTAGAAAATTGTAATGCATTTTTTTAAATGTGTGGAAACTTTAAGTACAATGGGAGGGTAAACAATTTTTTTTAATAAAAATCATTTCTACGTTCATCTAGAAAAGATTTGAACTTATCGAGCAAAAAAAACTCAGGTAGATAATAAATATTTTGACAATTTGAAGCTAAGTTTGCTTGAGTTCTTGTGTTAACTGAACTTTATAAGCCCTAAGACCCAAGTCTTTATGCAAAATACGGTGTACTGACGTTTGTGGAATGATCAATTCCAAAGAACAACAAGGAATGGACAAACATGGGTTTTCTTCAACACTTTGGGCTATATTCTCCGTAGTTCTTGAGCCATGTTCAAGGTAAGTTTTAATTTTTTATATTTTTTTCGTTGCGGTTGTTCAAATAAAAACGTTAAAAAAATGTATGACTTTTTTTGACAGAAAGATTTTTATGTATAACTTTTTTTTTGAAAAAATCTACTTTTTGAGCGACTTTTTCAAAATTCTCAGCGGTAACACTGTGTTGGGTATAGTGTATCCTCCACTGTATCCCCATCATTGCTCTACCATTTGCCATTAATAAAATCCTGATCATGTCAGTAACAAAAAAACTCTTAACAAAAGTATAATATTTATTTAATAATATTTAGGTCCATATCTTGAAGAATTTCGCATCGTGTACTGTGTAAATCCAATTATAATTTTTAATACATTTTCCACATTGCACTGGACAAACTGCACTGCCATACAATTGTAATAGTTCGTATGAGTGATTTGAATACGTAATGTTAATCATACGCTCCCGGGTATTCATAATTTTCATTTATCCAATAAGAGCAGTGAGAACACTATCATATAAGATTAATATTAAACCTTATTTGCTGAATATCGTTGCCTTATACCTTGTAAAATATCACAGTCCAACCACTTGAACATCATCATCATCATTCCAACATCGACAAAGAAAAAGTGCCTCTATAACACCTCATCATTCATGTTCACATTCAATTTCCTACTGCCGTTCAACATTGAGCAACACCATCAATATTTCAGCTCTTCGACGGCGACATGTTCGTGTATATGGGTGTAGGGTTGTATGGAGGCATGTGCCTGATTCTGTGTTTGTGTGGTGGAACAATTGCAATTCTAGTTTCGGTGGAAGGGACGACTCTGCTGGCAACTCCATTTCGGCAAAAGTTACGTTTTGCAAGAAACAACAGCAACAGCAATTCCAACGATATCAACACCAAAAAATACAATTTCCTATTGTTTGCTGTGGTTTGGACTTATTGTTGTTGTAGGCAGTGGTAGTGGTTGCAGTGGGAAAGTTTGCCCACGGTTTCACACTGCGAACACATATTGGAAGTCACTTCAAGAGAAAAGAGAGGGAGAGAGAGAGGTGTGTGTGTTGTTAAAACAAAACGAAATTGGGAAATAAACAGAATTACAAAGCGGAACGAAAAAAAAGGAAAAACGCTAGCATAGAAAATTATTAGCATATGTTATGGGCATCAGCTTGTCTTTTGCATTCATGCTTTATTGAGGGTCTTAACTTTAGGGTGATTAGGAAGAAAATCAAAGCCTAAATTCTTAGCCATATGGGTGGAAGTAGTAGAATTGTATTTCTAGATTCAAGTCATATCAAACACTCATATAGACTTGGTTATAACCGGAAATAGGATGGACGTTGACAAAGGCAATTTGAGTTTCAGTTACATGTCAGAACTAGCCGTCTGCTTTGGCATAAAATATCCCCAAAGTATTTGTGTACGTATACTAAGAGGAAAATATAATATGTAATAATAAGTGAAGAAAAAGTCTACATCATGAATGACAACGAAACAGAGTTTCTGGAGCTAGACTTAGTTTGGCTGAATCAACTAAAAAGTTGTCAAGGACAAACTTTATTGCAAGTCTTACTAAAGCAGCTGCTATAACGTTTTCCTTATAGGGAAATAATTCAAAACGTGAAATCTACCACAGAGGTAAACTTGTCTATACTCAGTGATGAGTGGTCAAGGTCATAAGACGACAGAGTCAATGTATGCCGACATCATCTAGATCGCGTATTTTACAGAAACGTTACTGTGTAGGTATATCCCTCAACCAGCAGACGATAAAGAATCTGCCGATTTGACCTTGTTACACCAAAAATGAGGAACTTTATGCTCGTCGACACTTACTTATTCATTTCCCTTAACATTCCATGTAGGAATAGACTGGAATTTCTCTCAAATTAATAAGCTAACTGGGACCTACTGTATAAAGCTGGCTCCGAACGGCTAATCTCTCACGTACTCGTAAAGTCGCCAACATTTACGTGGTGGAAGCAGCCCCGCTGAGAAATATTCGATGGTCTTACCCGGTTTCGATCCTGGGTTCTTCTATCTACCACACCACGGTTTGCACATTTATTTAACTTAATTCTGAGATTATATTACTTCCACCAAATGTGGAAAATTCCTTTAATTCAAATGATTTTAAAGACCACCTTTCATCCACTTTTGCGACAATTCTACTATTTTTAGGACACTTAATCTGTCAAATTATCTAGATGACCACTGCAACCTTGAGCATGATGTATTGGCTAGACAATTATTAAGTTCACGAAAAACTTAAAGAATTTTTTATGAAATAATCCACAGATTTTCTTAATTATGAATAAAAAACCCAACAAACCAAATACTTTTTTGGTGTATTCGATAGACAAACTTAAATGTAAAATATATTCAAAAAATTCTGAAACACGAATTTATTAATGTGCATGCTTCGGCTAGCTTCGAAATTGCGCATCATGTCAAGCCAATTTTCCATGACTGTTTCGGACACTCACGGATGGCTTGAATAAGCTGCCCGCTTGTGAGAGCGAGTTTCTTGTTACATTTTAAGAATGACATTCCATTTCGGTCATATGACCACCACGATCCTGTCTACTGTGATCTAAATAGTTTTCCAACAAGAGGTGTTATTTTGAATCAACCGGAAAATGGAAAAAAATCTTGCAGCCACAGTTCGCAAAACTATAGCATTTTAGGGTCGTCGTAAAACACCTTGTCGGACCGCAATAAAACTCATTGCGAATTTTCTCCGGTCCGGTCAACCGGCCATTTGATAACGAACGGATGAGTACAATTATTTGCTATTCTAGAGTTTCTGAGAAAGCGTCGTTTCCAGTCTATATCTTAGTTTTCGAGTCCCTCTTCCTTTTTTTTGGTTTTATGGACATTATGTATGTTTTGTTGAAGTCAGTCGTATGTGTGTGTATTTTTTTAAACTTTCCGGCCTATTATGATCCTTAAAAAAAACTATGTCTACGATACTTATTGTTACCTTAGCTGTATGATTTATTAGATAAAGTATGTGTGGGATATCGGGCAATATTTCTAGAGCTGGAAGAGCTGAGCCTGCGCTGTCGTCATGGACGTGGGTTATAATGAAAAGATGTGATTTTATATTTACTGCACTCACTTGTGTTATATCCGTTTCCAGCAACTTTTGTAGACCAGAATTATGACCAAGTAGTTGGCTTACATTTAAGGTTCCATATTTTCTTAATTATCTTATGTTGCTGGGAGTTTAAAAGCCTAAATCTGATCCTAAATCTGTCTCCGATAGACTTGACTCCTTAAAAATTTTTCGTTGCACAATTAGAGAAGGATTTTTGTAAATTTTCCATTATTAAGCTGATTGTTTGACAGATTGCCTTAGAAGACATTAATGTTGCCGGGCGCATCAAGGAATACTCCGGCTTTAGGAATATTCCACGTTGAATTTAAGGGACCACGAAAAACCAAAGGAAAAAGTCATTGAAGAAACCACGTCCGATAATACTCCATGATCCTTGTTGTATTTAACTGTAGGTCGCGCTTCATATACTGGTCCGGTTGAGTTCAACTGACATTCTTCAGCTGCGTTTTAAACTCATAATTTTATCATCATATGGATTTTAAATACCTAAATACTTAATAAATACTTTTGTAAATGGGGTAAATAAACACCAACACAAATTTCAGGATCTGTTAAAGCTAGCAAGGACTACTAAAGCCTTTTAGGAAAAAATAGTGCTGTGAATTTCGTCATTCGCAACCCACAGGAAATCTGTCACACCAAGAAAATGTCCTCTCGTTTGTATTTCTGCCCAATTGAAAATTGACTTGTATTGTCGTAGTTTATAAAGCGTTTTCATTACTATTTTACTTCGTTTTTTTTTTTGTGCTTGTCCTTTACAGCTTTTCTTGTTAGCAGTTGGCATAAATGCCTCATATGTGCGGCACATACACTTTGACCGACTACCCCGAGCATGGCAAGGCAAGCCGTACGGCACCACATCATGCCCGTAGTTCAATTGAATTTCTTACAATATGACCTCATTGCGGTTGTCATTGTTACAATTTATTATAAGATGTGAAGGAAGAAGCAGAAACTCTATAAAGATGCAGGGAAAACAGTCAAGCGAGCACGAGAGAATTATATTAATAGCCTTTGGCTTCATAAAAGCGGCTACAGGAAGAAATTGTATGGACCGCATCATAGTTTATGTTTGAGCACTACTACATATAAAGCCGAGGTATATTTTAAGAGTTTGCTGTTGCTGTTGCTGTGTTTTTTCTTTTTTTTATGTCATTTTGCTATTCACATATGTGGACGAGTTGGTGTTTAACCAATGCAGTGGCGGGATGGTTAATGGCAAATACATTTTCGAAGGGATGTGCTGAATTGTTTCTGCTTTGGGCAAAACATTTCAAGTGAATTAGGCAAACAAAAGTTGTTGTCGATCAATCAAATATGTATTTGAAATGTGGGTGGAAGGTCGCCATGTGATACACAAGATATTGTGGTCTGAGACTTTTACAATGGTGAGTTCACTTAGTAGATGCCTTCGATTTAATGTGCAAAACGTTCTACAGGGCAATGTTCTCTAATAATTTTTAAATCTTTAATTTCAGCTGATGAAACTGCTTTAGTATAGAAACCACCTACTTTTTACTTCGGAACAACCGGTAATCCGGCTTGAACCCATCACAAAAGAAAAACAAACAGGAGGTTTAAGCCAAGCAGACAATTCACCACGTACGAAAGGATAGCTTATTATTGAGTTTAACTTGATTGTAATTTTTCGATTCAATTCAAACAAAAATAGGGGAAAACTGGATAATACGTACAAGAAATAACCACTTACATTATATTGGTCCCACGACGAAAGATCTTTTGTCGAAAAGCTGATTTTGACTCGCCATTAGTATGTGTTAATTTATGTGAATTGGTTCGAGACGGTGGAAGATGAAACAGCTCCCAAAGTTCAGGACTATGACAACAAAGGTTTTGTTAAGTTCATCAAACGTTTCTTCGATAAAATTAACCATTAATTTAATGTAATATGGTTGTTATTAGTATGATTTATGCATCTGGTGACAACTATTCCCTTGTCTCTCAGCTTTAATCGGCACAATATATCATAACTAGTAAGTTGTAATGCGCCTATGACGCCCGTTGAAATATGGAAAAAAAATTTTGTTGAAAAAAAAAATTTTGTTAAAAAAAAAAATTTTTGTTGAAAAAAAAAATTTTGTTAAAAAAAAAATTTTTGTTGAAAAAAAAAATTTTGTTAAAAAAAAAATTTTTTGTGGAAAAAAAAAATTTTTTGTGGAAAAAAAAATTTTGTTGAAAAAAAAAATATTGTGGAAAAAAAATTTTGTTGAAAAAAAAAATTTTGTTGAAAAAAAAATTTTGTAAAAAAAAAAATTTTAAAAAAAAAATTTTGGAAAAAAAAAATTTGGTAAAAAAAAAAAATTGGGGAAAACACAATTTCTGTACAAAAAAAAAATATTATTTTTTTTATTATTATTATTTATAGAAAATTATAGAATGCCTATTTAAATTCCTACGTACTGCGTGACAGAGTCAGTGTATCAGTGAATCAGTGAATCAGTGTCGAGGGTAAATATATATTAAGATGGACCAAGAAACACACCTGACTAAATTGTCATTTAAAGATCTGCCCGGATTTGAGATACTGCCATTCCTTCCGATATTATTCAAAATTTGATGTGGCCCCCATATAATGCTCCATACTGATTTGCTGTTCGACAGTTGACCTCTGCTACATTTTTAACATACTTCAGTATGCCTTCAATTGTGGGAAACAAAACCACTATTGGGGCGACGTCTCTGCTATACGACCCCCACGTGACTGTACCCGTACGAATATTGACTAACGTCAACAGCAGCAACACCATAACTTTCCATTGTTATGGCCATGTCCTCGGTTCTCCTTCAGAGTTCAGAGTTAATATAAAAGGAAATTAATTTTCTGGTTCCACTCCATCACCGCATGCTTCTCACAAAACTTAAGCAATTATAAACAATTTTTATAATTTAAAACCTGTGCTCCGTATGACACGGCTTTGAAATGTTTAAATGCCTGAAAATAAAAAGCATTGCTCGTTTTTTTTTTTTTTTTTTGTTAATGATAAGTACTCATCATTAAACTTTTGAGATATGTTTTGCGAATTTTCGTTCTCTTATTCTCGTTCTTGGGAAATTTTTAAGTAGTTCGAGAATAAATGAATGAAAATGAAACGCAATTTTCTTGGAAATTTCTGCTTGGTTAAACTAAGCTGATATTAATCAGTTTCCGAAACAAATTACTAAACAAAAACGTTCAGTATGGATGTGAGAGTAGAGCAAAGGAAATAACTTCAATCATCCCGTCCAAGTTGCAGCAATTATTGTTGCAACCTTACGGTCTTTGTCTTGGGCAAGAACTGCTGCCGCTGGATGGTTGCTGGTAAAAAAGACAACAAGAACATTTCTACAAATAATTTACTTGTAAAGTTTTAAAAGGAGAAAAAATTACAAAAATTCATTATGTTTCAGAATATTTTCTTTGAAAAGGTGTGCAACGCGGTATGGAAATAGGGAATAGGGCCATTGCACTCCCAGAGCAAAGTGCCAGTGAAGCAACCGTTTTGAAGTTTATGTTCACGAGACGTGTATCTTGATGTCAGAAAGATATTTGCCAAATTTAAAGTTATTATCTTTACGGTTGAGGTAGAGTTTGAGGCCCCCTCATGCTTGACCACTGCAATCCATCAATGTGTTCTATCCTCTAAAAGCATATTCATCGTTTTCACATTTTTGTAAATGTTGAAAGGTGCTGAACTTTGTGTTTTTCTTCTCTCTTTTTTGAACTAAAATATAGCTGCAACAATGAAATACACTGTACAGAGTACAGTTTTTTTTATAATTAAGCGTTGACAGCCAACAGAAACTATAATACGTTTCACTCTCTACTTATATTTCAGTTGGTCTGGGCAAGTATGGAAAGTTTAGTTAAAAATGTAATGCAGCGAAGTATTCCTGTGTTTGAAACTATTTGAAAGTTTTAGTTTGAGAAGCACCAAACCGAGAAGCGAAATGAGGGATGTATAAAAAAGTTGGTGAAAAAGGTTTCTATTTCTTGTATTTATTGTCAGTGGTCAGATTTAATTTTCCTATACTCTGCGTAAGTACTTTGTATTTTAATTATATCTCTATAGAAAATTGTTTTAATATTTATATAAAAATTCAAAAAAAAAAAACCTTTGTTAAGAAATAAGTGCGAAAATTGTTTTTGTATTTTCAAAAAATTTTAGTTGATAATTCTATTAGACCTTAAATCGGAATCTGCTATTGCTATAAAATTAAAAAAAAAAAAAAACAATATGAATTAGGTCTGGATTTTGGGTGACGAAGAAAATGGCTGGACCGCAGAAACTCTGAGTGGTTCTTATCTCCATGTCCCGATCTATCGAATAAAGCATTTCTCGAAGACGGCAGTGATATCAATGGGAGAAGTAAAACCAAAGCTGTTATTAAAACGATTAAGCACATGTGTCTGCGTTTTCTGGTTACCATGACATTAAAACGTTATGGAGAAACAACGGGTTGCTAGGTGATATTTCGTCATCAGATGCCAGCGATGATGTCGATGAATTGAATATGACATTCATTAAAAAATATCTGAATATCTCGACTGATGGTAAGTTTTTGAATTTATTAAATGCCGATTATGGCTTCTGCCGATTATGGCTTAGATGATCAGTCGGTCGTCAATGGAATGGACTTAAGGAATTTGAGGCACAGAATTCCTAACGTAGAAATCGGACAGGGAATCTGGAGAAGAACCTCAGGAGCGCAGAACATGAGACGGTCATTCGTACATGACCGATCCTCCGTTTCAACCTAACCTAACCTAAGCTAATACACAAAATCAAACATAACACCGTGTTACACACATTCTGTCCTATGAACCAAATTTACTTTTTCGGAAAGGGGAAAAAAATAAAAATACACGTGTATCGGCGATTTTCATGTACACGTCAACATTTTTTTGAACGCTGTGTGAAAGCCTTTGGACCGGTTTTTAACCCTTTTTCAGTGATCCAATCGTCAAATTTTTTAAAAATAGATATTTATCAGTTCTCAGATTTTCCTAAATTTTTTTTTTTAAGTGTTTATCGTTTTTTTTAAGGTTTCAGTCAAAAAACATTTTTTTTTCGTAACGATAAAAAAGTGAAAAAAATATTTTTTTTTCAAAAATAATAAAAATTGGGGTAAAGTCTGCCTGCCAAAAATCAGCTCGATTGGATCACTGAAAAAGGGTTAAAAATCGGTCGAAAGGCTTTCACACAGGCCACAACGAGCTTTACAATTCAAACTTAAAAAAAAAAAATTCTGACGTGTACATGAAAATCGCCGATACACGTGTATTTTTATTTTTTCCCCTCTTTCCGAGTATGTGCATTTGGTTCATAGGACAGAAAAAATCTATTTTTTGTAACAGACTTATAAATAATCAATGTGATGAAGTCGAAAATATTGATCACATGCTCATTCATCGACAAACACACTAAGTGAATTTTTGGTGATAACCAAGTCGTTTGAAACTAGAAAGGTTTCCAAAGACAGTCTTCGTAGAAAAACACACACAGACGTCCTCACTTGGTAATATTCAGCAACCGTCGGCGGCGGTCAGATAGTCTTTGACCCACTGTTTGTTTGCATTTACAAAATTTACACAATTTCCATACCATCCTCCATAGTCGTTACGTTTATTTTGCCACCTTTGATGTCCGGAATAATAGTAATGTTCAAATGTTCGTTACGCATTTCTGTTTTGTTTCTTCATGATTTTGTACTGTTCCATATACTGTACACACACACATACACATATAACATTGGTGTTATTTTTGTTGTTGTTGTGGGTGTATATTTTGCAAAAATAAATAGTTTGCAGGTGTTGTTAATTGAAAAACTTTCCAACACTAATTAAAAGTTTTTTCCTCCAGCGTATTTCTCGCATCTCATCTCTCTAAACAGTTTGTATGTATGTATGTCTGTATGTTTGATACGGCAATAACATCATCAACAACAACAACAGCAGCAACAACGCCCTCAAAATTTCTCTGCTCAACTGATTGTTGATGAAGGAAACGACAACGATTGTTTTATTCCTAAGCATTCCACACCCTCACCATCGCTCACCACCTCTGACATACTACTGAAATTCGACTGTATCTAAATCACCGCAATGTATCTTGTATTTGTATTATGGTGATATTTTTGTTGTAGTTGTTGTTTTGAAGTTATGATTAATACGAGCATAAAATTGCACTGGAATATCCAGGAGTGTGTATCTTTTTTTTAGTTTTCTCATTGTCGCACACTGGCTTAAATGCTACCAAAAGTTCTTTTAGAGTTGAAAATTGAATGATGTTGTTGACATGAACCATAGGATGGCATGTACATTCAGTTTGTCGTTCCTCTTGCAACTCCTCGAATCAGAGCAGGGATCAGAGCAAAATTCTGAGACGATTTAGCTATGACGGTCTGTCTGCGAAATTGGACCATAAGCTAGGCGCAATTATGATATTATTCCTCTGAACAGCAAATTTTTACCTTGATCGTGCTGATTTTTCCGAGATTGGTTGAATCTTCGAGTAGCCGTTTTATGCTTCGGTTCATTTTCATCATTGTGACACATTGTTGATCCAATCACATTTGAGATATTTCATGAAACCGTCGGTGTGTTATATGGAGTATCCAATCATTCTGCCAATCTCTGATTTTTCCAAAATGATCTCCAGTTTTGATGCAGTTTAGTCCCCATGTGCGAGTGACGTTGTCACTGCCGATGCCGTTCTGGTTGTAGCAGCAGTTGCTGTTGTGTTCTTCCGGTTTTTTTTTTTGTATTTTGCTTTCGTATTAAAAAGCAAACTAAGTTTTGCTCCAGAGACATCATCAATATTATTAATGAGATGAAGTTATGGTAGAATAATATTCTTTGGATATGATAATAAATCATTAATAGACTTTGGTTTATTTTTGTATCTTAATTTCATTCATATGTATTTTGGTTTCCGTATTTTATACGGTCATATTTAGCACATACTTGTACCGGAGGCATAATTCTGATATGCATGCCTGTAGTAGGACAAATATCACAGCTGCCATTGGCTGCAATATACAGGGTTTTCCAACAACAGGTGTTATTTTGGTATTCAAAGAAAAATTGCATCTTTTGAGATAAATGATCGATTGGAAGGTATTTAAAGAGGAAGGTACGCCGTTAATAATAAAAAACGCCACGCCTTTTCATAAAATTGTCCATAACCAAATCGCAAAGTGGCTGCCCTATGTCCTCGATAGCCTCACGAATTCTAAACGTTGTCCAGATCAATATCATCGTTCCATTTTTAGTAATAGCGTAGTTTCTACTTGTCAAATGTCAAAGAATGAAAGCTTCAAAAGTGACAGCTGCCGAAATGTCGATTGATTCAAAATTACATCTCTTGTTGGAAACCCCTTTATTCGTTTTCATAATAGTTTTTTGCGTAGAGGCTGCCGCGTCAAGTCACTAAATTTAAAAGTATCCCAATCTGGTATTATAAATATTTGGCCATGTGAATGCTCAAATTCCTAATATGTCTTAAATTAGGAAGATGATCTCTCACTGTCAATATTTCTCCCATTTAGTCCCAATAAATCAGATCGTACTTAAACCTCGACTAAAACTCTGTTTTCAATAAAACTGAGTTTATACTTCAAATACGTTTTTGAGTGGTCAGTCAAAATATTCCACAATTTCGACTGTTGAACACTTTTATCAAAAAAAAAAAACATATATTTCAGGTAAATAATTAAATTATTATTAAACTTTTGTAATGGATTTTGGTCATACAAGATTTTTAGAAAAAACTCTGCTAAAAGAACTTTTGCAAAATATACATGTATGGAACTGGTGGTGGTCGAAAACCAATTCCAGCATCAACAAAATTACACAGCAGCATTATTTATGTAATTTATTTTATTTGTTAACAACATAATTTTGATTCTTCTTCTAATTTCGTTGAGTGTTGTTAAAATCATATGGCTATCATACTGTAGTTTAAACGCCCAATAAACTTTAAACTTTGCCTGAAAAAATTAATTTAAAGTTTATCTTTAGTTGAAACGAAAGACAAAGATCAACATCGACTCATTTATTGGGCATAAAGTGTTTAGTAAAACGTACGAGTTTAGTGAGTTATACTCATATGCGTTATAGTAATTTTGGAAAAAAAAAAACTATTTCTAATAGAGATGGTATCTGAGACTGACGGTCTTACATTGTAATTGACGAAGTTTAGACTGTTGCTTGATGTGTTGTTGGCTTGTAGTCCAATAACACTTTCGATAGTTAAGCTTCTGTGGTCAGTGTATTTTTCTGCACTGAACTGACTGCAGTGGTCATTTACAAAAATACATATTTAGAATGCTGAAATGTCCGTGCATATTGTGTCGGACATTGGCTATAATAGCTTCAATAGCTTCATCACATATTAATCCAATATGACTCAACATAACCGAAATGAACTCTTTCAAAGGGTTTAGTGGGTGTTATATTTATGGAGCCAGGTCATCTACAACAGCAAGCTAAATGATTAGTAATAAACAAATGCACAAAGGCTTACTACCCATGTACCGTAGTGTGGTATACTTACTTATTTCCCTTAACATTTCATGAAGGCTGGGAACTGGCTGGAAACTTCCCTCGACTCAGTGTGTTGTGCATGATGTAATTTGTATAAATTCCATTTCTGTCTATGAAGAGCTGACAATTTTATTAATTTCGTCATCGCGTTTTCCTCTCCGGGTGTGGACTGAAATTACTCTTCTTCGCCTACCATTTTGAAAAATTTAAGGTCATCCGGTTGTTTTTCGCAACATATATCCTAGCCAGTTCCATTTGCGTTTAAGGATTTCTGTTGCTATGGCGATTGGTTTGTCGTAGATCAGATGTCGATGTTTGAGATGGTTGGTGGCCAGAAAACCTCGACTATTCATATTAAACATCAGTTGGACTGTACAACAAATTTAACTAAACTTTGGAGGTGAAAAATTGAGATCTTAACCTGTCTCGAGATATGTGTGGAGCTCGAAGCAGGGCAAATGTTTGATAAAAACAAAAATTAAAAAAAAATCGAATGAAAATTGTTTGAAGTAAACTATATGCCTAAACTAAAATAGTGACACGAAGTCACTGCCTGGCACGAATTGGGTTTAAGCGTATCTCTTAACTAGCATGTCGCATATCCTGTATGAGACCGATGATTTTTTGGAGTTGTCGTTTTATAGTCGAAAAACTGGGTTCCTCCATTCAACAGACTGCTCCACTACAGAGTCATAGTGGAACAGTTGGAACTTGGTCGAAGAACGATTTAATAGGGAGGCAACACTTTGACCAACGAAATTTGTTCAAAATTTGTTCGCAGTGTTACACATTTTTAACAAAAGAACGCCAAAATGCGGGTTCAACATTTAATATTTTTTTGTACAAACGAAAACTCCGTAAGATGCAGTCAATTAGGTTGTATAAGGTGGACCATTCTGTATTTTTACCTAATCATAAACACCCTCCATGAACCACTAAAAACCTCCTTAAAGACTATCTATGCAATTTGGCTTTAAGTTGCCTTAATTAGGCAATTGTCCTTTAATATTTTTCAAAGGTGAACATTTCATTTTTTTTTTTCTTGAAGTGTGAGACATAATTCTCTTGTCATGAAAAGTTTTTGTTTCCCCTCCATCGGGCAATTAATGAGGATGAACCTATTCAAATATTATCTATTTATATTTTGTAGAAATTTAGACGATTTTAATGCGCGTTATAATTGACGCTTGGAAAAGTAAACTTTTCACGCTCTCTCTCTCGCTCGCGCGCTTTTCCTCGGTGGACCATAATGAGGCCTATATTTTGCTATACATTTTAGAGCTGATAAAAAACAGCAAGAACAAAGAAAAAACAACAACTTATCGCATGTTAATCAACATTTAAAGTTTCTTTCACTTCTAGTTGTCTAATGGTTTCTTTTCTTTTTTTTTCCTTTGTTTTTTATGTTTTACTTGTGGGCTTTTGCAGCAAACGTTCGCCATGCTGATGTTGTTAAGGACGCGTGTGTCTCTTGGATGCGTAGGAGGGGTGTACATGCGTTCGGTTCATTTAAAGGCAACAGCCACAACAAAAAAGTGCCGCCAGCGTAATTTTCCATCATTTGAACATGAGCCCATTGAGGATTAATAAAGAGGTTTTTTTTTTCGCTCGCTCCTTCGTCTTATCATTGCAGTCCAAGAAGGAATTCACCCTCCTCTTCTGGTGGAGTGAAATGTGAAGTGTTGTCTTTTGGGCTGGGGGAGAGTTTTGCTTTTGGTGGACCAGAAGGTGGGATAGTGGGCGGAGTATAGACGTGGAGTTGGCAGGAGTTTATTGTTTGCTGTTGTTGTTGTCGTTAAAATTGTGTCAGTTTTGTTGGCACAACAGAGTGGGTGTATGCACGTACGGCTGCTTTTGGTTTTGTTGGTGTAATTGTTGTTGTTTGTTCAGTGATTGGTAATTGTGTTGTTGTTACTGTTATTGTATTGGTGTTTGTTTACACATACACATATTTATTTGTTTGTTTACCTCAGTGTTACAAAAAGGAATCAAGAAAATTGTTGTAGTTCAGTGCCGACCAAATTATCTCCAACACCTACATTGGGGTCGAAAAAAGGTCCGAATTGTGAATGATATCATATGGAAAGGTTAGCAACAAGGGGATCTGATTTATAGACGCTGAGTTGAGTCATTGTTTAAGGTATGTTAGTGTGTTGATAATAAATTAACAGTTAAATGAAATACATGTTTTGGAGGCAGTTCTACAATATTTCGATAGCGGTGTCTAAAATATATCCACATATTTAAATATTTTTAATAAACATAATAGTCCCACTGTGCGCGCTGGTGGTTATGTAAAATGAATAAACTGTATTTCTTGAGTTTTTATTTGTAACTCAATTGTTATTTTTATTGAAAAATCTTCACTACTTAATCTACTTAAAATAAAGTGTACTGAATCTTCTTATTTTCCTCCCTTATATGCGTTGAAAGATAAGTAAAGAAAATACTTTGGAAAATACACGACATTAGCTAGAACTCATATGTGTTTAAAAAATGTTGTTTCGATATCAGTGTATGCTACGTGACCACCCGCATGCGCATTGTTTATCAGCACTTATAATCGATCGATAACGAAAGACCGTCATAAAACTATTGTAAACAAAAACTCAAACATAATAAAAATATTAAAAAATAATCCATGTTGGTTGTCGAAGACCAACATTTCGCAATAGAACCAGACAACAGGTTGTAGTATCGAACTGGATGATATTCCATGAGTGTGGCTAATCCAACAGCAGATAGAGTTAATAACAGACCCATATGCTCATAAGGGCTCTGAATTATGAAATTGCGTTAACCAAAAGCTAGTATGTTGTAATGCGCCTATGGCGCCCGTTAATTCGCTTAAGAAAGTATTTGTTACTTAATTTTAAAAATTTTGTAAAAAATATTTTGAGAAAACTATTTTGTAAAAAAAAATTTCGAAAAAAAATAAAATTGGAAAAAAAAAATTTGTGAAAAAAAAATTTTTGTTGAAAAAAAAATTTTTGCTGAAAAAAAAAATGTTTGTAGGAAAAAAAAAATTTTGTTGAAAAAAAAACATTTCGTTGAAAAAAAAATTTGGAAAAAAAAAATTTTTGTAAAAAAAAAAATTTGTAAAAAAAAAATTTGTAAAAAAAAAATTTTTGGAAAAAAAAAATTTTGGGGAAAGCACAATTTCTGTACAAAAAAAATATATTATTTTTTTTTATTATTATTATTTATAGAATTATTATAGAATGCCTATTTAAATTCCTACGTACTGCGTGACAGAGTCAGTGAATCAGGGAATCAGTGTATCAGTGAATCAGTGAATCAGTGTCGAGGGTAAATATATATTAAGATGTATTGTCGTGTGTTGCCAAATGTCCAAATAAGAATACTAGTTCGTCCAAATAGTTTTTTTTATTTGTCAGAAAATTTTATTTACAGTCTGTTTTTATAAAACGAATGGGTTTTTCGTTTCGTTGAAATAACGAACAGAAATTCTGTTTCGTCAGTTTGGTTTTTTGTAACACAAAAGTCTCAGTTAAATTCTAATTGCGATTTGTTTCTTATGTATTTTTGTGTGTATTGTCTAATTGGATTCGTTGGAGTTATAGAAACACAATTCAGTTTCGTTTGGGAAACAGACGTTTCTGTTCGTCTCTGACGTATACGTTTTATTTATTTATTTATTTATTAATTACAATACAAAGTAAATTTATATTATAATTTTGGGTCCAAGGGTAAACCGGGTGACAAAGACCATTTGGCTTGATTTTTGCAGCGACAGACCAAAGCCTCTGGTGGGAATCGAACCCACAACCCCCACGCTGATAGGCAAGCACGCTACCAACTCGCCTACCGGGGCGCTTATATACGTTTTATAAAAACATAAAAATCCAATGTTTCTGGAAATTGTTTCTAGTGCTCAATGTTTGCATGTCAATGTATTTGCGAGATTTACATTTTTAATGGTAAACTAGAGTTGCTTAAAAAATTCGTCGTATGTAATGGCATTCTGACTGAAAAATAGATAATCGCCGTTTTGGTGGAGTCTTGCAAAAAAAAAAAAAAAAAACCGCCAAATTGCCGAAAAATCAACACATCTGGCAACACTAAAATCAACACATCCAGATATCATTTATCATTCAAGCGCCCCGGTAGGCAAGTTCGTACCGCGCTTGCCTATCAACGTGGGTGTTGTCGGTTCGATTCCCACAAGATGCTTTGGTCTGCAGAAATTCCTTTTGGTATCCTCGTAGCTATTCCATATTATTGCTTAACTTTCTTTGCAGATGCTGATGTTACTAGTATTTGTTGTTTTGCTGTTTCATTTCCTTCGTAATTTTCTCTGACTTTTTTTTCCCAATTTTTGATTTTTCAACAATAGTCAATGTTCGATGTTGTTTTCAATGAATACCCTAAAGTTTCTTCTGGAATCTTTGACATTTTACTTGTAGCTGTTGTTATTTTCAACAAATTGACATTTTGACGTTTTGTTGTAGACATTTTGCATTGATTGGTATTTATTTTCTTTGCCTCAGTCACAATCATTGTTTTCGATCATTTGCGACTCTTTCATTCATCCGCACGCTGGGTTCTCATCATAAGGGGGTACAATGAAATATTTTCGTCTTATTTAATGTTTCTATTTATAGCTGTGGAAAAGCAGGACCCTAAGTCAGAAAGAAATAGAAAATTATTAAGTAAAAATAGAACCGTTATTCAATGTTGCAATAAAGTTTTAGCAAGGACGCCGAAAACAGACATCTCTGTCAACGCTGCCATGGAAGTCGAAGGAATTGTATGAGTGTGAAATGTGTTGATGAATCAATATTTGTGTAAATTTGTTTGTTTAACACATTTACTAACATTGAGGATTTGTGAAATTCAAAAGATAAACAAAAGCCTGGCGTGAACAGCAGCAGGGACACGACAAGTAATAGCCGTCAATATCAATATGGTATAATGGAGAACATTGTATTGTTTTCGTCTTAAAGACAAACAATGATGGCAATATTTCAATATTTTTTGTTTTGTTTAGTTTAAATTTTAACAGCGATTCTTGTAGCAAAGTGCTTTGAATGTTGACAGGAAATAAACAATCTTCAATTATGATAAAGCGACAATATTTATGAATGTATATATCGGCTTTTGTAGAATCAAATTTGAAAACGGCGAACATTACGTCTGGGTCGGTTATTTGTAAAAACTCTCAATCAACTGTGCATGTATTGTGAGACGATGTTATATTGCCAAAGGGAAGTCTGGCATTTGAAGCGCTATGGATACACCCTCGTAAATGCTGACGACTTTACGAGTAAGAGAGTAACCTCTGGGTCATGTAAAATAGTAGGTCCCTGCCAGTTAGTACACCAATTATATTTGATTATTCCTTCATGGAATATTGTGGGAAATAAGAATGTGCTACACGGCATTTAAATTACGGTTGTGCGTTGTTTGCTGGTCGGTACAGGAAAATCCAATTATCTCAGAATTTTTACAAAAGTCTAGAGATATGCAATAATATGTATTACGATGGCTCTGAGAGCTACCCGTACCGCGTATTTAGAGACTATTCTTCATGTGATACCGCTGGTCAAGCAAATGGCGATAGCGGCTGCAAATCCCATTAAGACATTCTGCATACCTTCCTCTTTATTATGAAATAAACATCCGATCATTTATCTCAAAAAATTCCATTTTTCTTTGAATACCAAAATAACAACTCTTGTTGGAAATCCGTGTATTATTTATATCTGCCGATTCTCGGGCACACGGCATTGGGGAATTATCTAGGCTGACAGAACAGTTCTCTATAAGTTCTACAGAAGGGTTGAAACACAGCTTCCTATGTCATCCCAATGGTGCTTAATGGACTAAGTGTGTCTAAAAGGAAATACTCTTACCTAAATATGACACTACCTTGCTGAAACCGCAACTCATCCACTTCAAATATTATCCAATTCATGAAAAAATCTTTCAGATATTATCAAAATGCATTTGTTCTCTGGGTTCTTTAAACCCCTAATAGGACAATTATGAGCAATCTCCATCACTTAATATGATTTTACACAAAAAATTCAGTTACTGATGTTCAATAATCCATTCATCGAATTCATGCTATTGTGTTGTGATCCATTTGTACGAATCCTTAACCGTTGTTCCATTTATATTTTCTTGGTTGACAATACTTGAAGCGACAAATTCTACTCCTGCACCTTTAAATGATTAAATAACGTTTACATTAAATTCTCAACAAATGTTGGTTTCTGATAAATATTTTCCGAACCCTTAAATATGAAATGCGACCTATAACTCTTGACAATAAAAACCTTTGGTGTGTAATTTTTTGTCATATTCCTACCCGAAACTGATAATTGGTGTCCACTAATCTATGCCTCTGGTAGACGTATGTATATTTTAAAGCTCTGTTAAGAAACAACAATTGCTTTAAGTGGCTAAAATGTAAATTCGAATTTAACTTTGCCGCCAGAGGCGAATAAATCACCTATAAGCCGAGCATATGCATTATTAATATAAATGTACAAGGTCCATAATATGCATTAATTATATTTAATTATAAATGACTCAAATGTCCAATAATGACATCAAAGATATTTTCGATTGCCCGGTCTCCCCGTCGTTCTCCACAAACGCTACAAATTAACAAACAAAACACTTTTCACAAGAGAACTCCGATACACACAGACACACACACATATACATAGATATACAAACACATACATATTCAAAGGCAATTAGAATGCGGCCCCAGGACATAAAATGAAATAAGCCGAGAAAATAAATGTTAACTTGGCCAGAAACTGAACGCCAAGTGAGAATGGGTACGAACGACACCGGCAACGGCAAACAAAGATAAGTTCTTAACAGAAAAATGTTTTCTGTCTGAAGTTTTGACACAATCTGAAGGCAGCTTGTCGCTGATTTGAAAATATCTTAAAAGTAAATTGACAATTACAAATAAAAACGACGCAGCGAAGAACAAGAACTTAACAAAGTTTACGTAGGAAAAAAACGAAATAAAAACACACACAAAAAAAGGTCGAACAAGGTCGACCAAGTTATGTCATTAATCACAGGTAATTATATTAATTTCTACTGAAATTTTAGTTAAAGAAATATTCTCCAGCCCAAGACGAGAAAAATAACAAGTAATTCGGTTCAGTATTTTATCACAGATAATAGAAAAGTATTTACCAAGCTTCAATTTACCGCAGTGTATACGCCAGCTGTAGGGTACGAGGCCAAAATTTAACGCCATCGATTGTTGATAAAATTAGCGGGCCTTAATTTTGTGGTGACGGTAATGTTGGCGCTATTGATGAGTGGAGTTATAAATATTTAATTATAAACTTTATGCGTATGGAAAGAGGGCTTTGCCTTTCCGGGCAGGGGGAATATCGGCAGGAGGGTGACTGCAAAATGTGTTGTAATGCTGCGCACCGAGACCCAATGAAAGTGTTCATTTATTTCACAGTTTAATGCCTGTCAATCATCGATATTCATGTTATTTTCCTTTCAAGCATTTAAGGAAGAGTGACAGCATTTGATTTGATTTCGAAACTTTGCAATTACGTTTTCAAAAAGGACACAAAATGGTGATACAGCAAAACCACCCTCCCCAATTAGAGATTTATCAATTATTGATAAAATTGTGAAGAAAAGGAAATTGAAAATGTAAAATGAAACTGGTAACATCATCTAAGGAATAAGGCACATTAGAAACAACAGTAATAAGTTTAACACTTTGAAGAAATGAGATATTTACATATTAAATCAACTACGAGCCAATAAACTAATTGTAGGCCAAATGTGAGGTAAGACTTTTTTTCCCTAGATATAAATTGAAATTTCGATGGAAATTAAAGAGAATTGCTCAGCTTACTGATTACAATTGAATTTTGTATTAAACTATGATAATATTGATTTAGATCATTATGTTCAATAAGGGAAGAATAATATTTGTAATCCATTATGGTTGATTACTCGATGTGAGAGAAATCTTTTTTTTGTTATCATAAAATAAAATCTAAATGTCAATGGGTATTAAATAGATTACAATAGAATTTTGGATTAATAATGGGTTATCCATTTTGCTTTTTAAAAGTAAACGTAAATAAAACACATATAAAATATTTTTTTTAATTTCGTTTTTATTATAAAGTTTGAATGTTGACATTATGTGTGAAACACTACATCATGTAAATGACCACCACGCGAAGTGTTGCAAGCATTGATTCTTTTAAGGTAATTTTGAACCACTTTTTGGCACTTTTACTTTTGGGTGGTATCTTAGCCATAACTTGGCGAATGTTGGTTCTTAAGTGCTCCAGAGTTAAAGGTTTATCTGCATAAACACGGTCTTTCGCCATATTCGCTCGAGTGGTGTGGCATATGGCACCGTCTTGTTGAAACCACAACGTATTCTTCAATAGCAGGCTAACAAAAGTCGGTTATCATATGACCATAACGCTCCGTATTGACGGTGACAGTCGTTCCCTCGTCGTTTTCGAAGAAGTGAGGTCCAATCACACCTTCGTGTATCTCAAAAAATTCGATTTTTCTTTGAATACCAAAATAAAACCTCTTGTTGGAAAACCCTGTAGTATTCACAAATTATTAATGTGGAGGTCGGCGTATTTAGAATTCCATGCAGCCGTTTGAATCTGCTTAACAGGCTCTCTATATTTAACTAGTAAGTTGTAATGCGCCTATGGCGCCCGTTGAAACACGGAAAAAAAATTTTGTTGAAAAAAAAAAAAATTTTGTGGAAAAAAAAAATTTTGTTGAAAAAAAAAAAATTTGTGGAAAAAAAAAATTTTTGTTGAAAAAAAAAATTTTGTGAAAAAAAAAGTTTTTGTTGAAAAAAAAAATTTTTGTTGAAAAAAAAATGTTTGCTGAAAAAAAAATTTTTGTTGAAAAAAAAAAAATTTTGTTAAAAAAAAAAATTTTGTGGAAAAAAAAAAATTTGTTGGAAAAAAAAATTTTTCTGGAAAAAAAATTTTGTTGAAAAAAAAAATGTTTGTGAAAAAAAAAGTTTTTGATGAAAAAAAAATGTTTGCCGAAAAAAAAAATTGTTGTTGAAAAAAAAAATTTTTGGAAAAAAAAAAATTTTGTTGAAAAAAAAAATTTTGTGAAAAAAAAAGTTTTTGTTGAAAAAAATATTTTTTGTTGAAAAAAAAATGTCTGCTGAAAAAAAAATTTTTGTTGAAAAAAAAAAAAATTTGTTAAAAAAAAAAATTTTGTGGAAAAAAAAAATTTGTTGGAAAAAAAAATTTTTCTGGAAAAAAAAATTTTGTTGAAAAAAAAAATGTTTGTGAAAAAAAAAGTTTTTGATGAAAAAAAAAAATGTTTGCCGAAAAAAAAAAATTGTTGTTGAAAAAAAAAAAATTTTGTTGAAAAAAAAAATTTTTGTGGAAAAAAAAAATTTTGTTGAAAAAAAAAAATGTTTGTGAAAAAAAAATTTTGTTGAAAAAAAAATATTTTGTTGAAAAAAAAATTTTTTTGGAAAAAAAAAATTTTGTAGAAAAAAAAAATTTTGGAAAAAAAAAAATTTGGTAAAAAAAAAAAATTTGGGGAAAACACAATTTCTGTACAAAAAAAATATTATTTTTTTTATTATTATTATTTATAGAATTATTATTGAATGCATATTTTAATTCCTACGTACTGCGTGACAGAGTCAGTGAATCAGGGAATCAGTGTATCAGTGTATCAGTGTATCAGTGTATCAGTGAATCAGTGTCGAGGGTAAATATATATTAAGATAACCCTGATATTATAGCCTTAATATTCATATCTTGGAGTTCATACATCATATTTGTGCTTGTTAGTGACATTTGAAGTAGGAATCGATTTTTTTATACTAATACATATTTGGCATAGCAATTTGTTTTTTTTGGCCACTTGAATACTTTTTAATACCAGCCAAATCGAAAACTTGGCCTTTACCTCTTACTTCGCCATCTTTTGCAAACGTTCAACCTTCACGTTGTCCTTAAGCCATCGCTTGTGTCTGAATGTTACTGTTGCGGCATCCTTCGGTTTGAGAGGATTTCTTAAATTGACCTTAATTGATGCCAAAAAATCATTTTCCACACTAATTGGCTGCTAAATAGACACTTGAATGTAGTTTTTTTTTCTTCTTCCCCGATCCTCCATACGTTTGTTCAAAACAGCCACATACATTTGATGGAATTGCACAACTTTGTGCTGCAGACAAGTGAAGGCAATTTCGAAGTGAACATTTTGCCAAAACAATTTGTAGCTGGTTGTTTTTCGTTTTATTTGCCAATTACCCAGCACAATAGTTTGAGGTTCGTTCTCAGTTTGACGCGTTTTGGATAGAAATGTAGTTGTAAGCAGTTAAGGGAATGGGGGAAACTTTATGATGAAATGTGGACCGTTAAATATAATAACGTATATCAGAAATGTTCTTATGTTTTCAATTGGAAACATTGGAACAATTGGGATTCATAATCTCAAAACAAACAATTTTTTTTTTTTTTTTTTTAATTTTTCCCAATGAAGCCATTTTTTTTTGAAAGATTGCAATTCCGTCTCAGATCGGTTATCTGTTTCTTATATTAATGGAGACTCTGCAATTCTTAAACCGGAAAGTTGTGACCGAATTAAAGACAGACATCTGTATTTGTCCTGTTCGGAATTCCTCCACAATGATTTATTTTCAGCGGTAAAGAAATTAGATTAGATCAGAATATGAATCTGTAAATCCGGATAAAACTAATTGTAAGTTAAACTGACACAAAATCACAAAAATACCTACATACATACATACAAATAACAGAAAACTAATTTTGTCGACAGGATTTTCAAAAATTAATAAAGCTAACAAAATGTCGGGAAAAATTGAAATAAAATAATTTTATTTAATTCATAAAACAGGAATCTGACTAATCAGCCCAGTCAAATAAAACAAAAAATAAATAAGAATAACAACTTGGTTAAATATGAAGAATATGAAACTGTTGTTATTTATAAAAAAAGGAACGGGTTCATAATCAAGCAATCACGTGCCGGTGGTCAACTAAACGTTTCAGAAGAGTTAAAACAATTGGCTCTTCGTCTGGACACTAAGCTTCAGTGGAGGCTCAATATTGAAATTAGATCGAGGAAACCTCTGCGAGCTATCAAACGGTAGAAAGAAGAGTCGAAGAAATATGTAAGCTGCTACACAAACATGCAAGATCATCGTGTGACAGGATACTTAGGCGCGAACAACTTCTTAGCGTTTTCGTACTAAAGTTCTTTCTTCTCCCAGGGGAAGTAAGAGCTTTTGGGCATTTGTTAAAAGAGTAAGGGACAATACATCATCTTCTATTCCAATTCTCGTTGACAATGACAAAGCTCAGTTTCTGGCTGAAATATTTGCAAAGAATTCATCTTTGCCAGACAGCAGTCAACCACTCACCGTGATCGAAAACGTATCTAGTTCGATGCCTCAGATAATTTTTCGAACACGTGGAGTTAAAAGATTTCTTGCAGATCTCAATGCAAATAAAACTCCGGGCCCGGATGGTATTTCAGCATTTGTCCTATGTAAGTGCTCTTCGATGCTAGCTCGTCCATTGGGCAATCTTTTCAACATGTCGTACAGTGCTGGTATTTACCCGTCACGCTCTCGAAGGTTATGGAGAGCATGTTTAATTACCATCTTGTCAGGTATCAGATACTCTTGATGTTCTGGGCATGAAGAAACAGGGTGATGCTCGCTGGGCAAGCCATATATTCGAAGTGTCGAAAGAAGCATTCAAGTGTTTAGGCTTTTTAAAGCGGTGCAAGAAATACTTCATTTCATCTTGTCTCGTAAATATTGACACCACCCACGTCCGGCCCAAAATGGAATATAACTCCCATATATGGGCAGGGACTCCAATGATATCTTTGCAGTTACCGGGCCATGTACAGAGGAGAGCGGTGGTGATGATTGGAACAGTAGGGTATCCAACTCTATTGTCTCCCTTCAGCATCGCCGGAATGTGGGTTGTATATCGCAGTTGTATAGATATTTTAACAGTATCTGTTCGTCCGATATCCGTTGTATGGTTCCTGACGTTAGAACATTTAGCCGGAATACGCGGCTATCCGGGGACTTTCACCAGTTCTTTGTCGAATGCCCGATTGACCGGGCGAGAAATTAGAGAAAATTCGTTCTTCAGTTGGACTGTTCGTTTGTGGAGAATCTTCCTGCAAGTGTTTTTCCTGCCTGCTATGACATTATTAAATTCATATTCAACGTCAACAAACACTATTACCTCTTTCCCCTCTCCAATAGCGTTCCTTCCTATCGCTAACACAGTACATTGCATTTATAGGGGGCAAACCCTGAGTGAGTGTCAATTCAAAAAAAAAAAATTATAAAAGAAGATAACCCTTCTTCAAAAAAACATTTAAAACGATATCATAGCTACGAATATTGGTTGATCATCCTCTTCTTTGCCTCAAATACTTTTATTTGAGTACTTAACAAGCTTAAACTTGTAAAAGTTGATTCATTAATTTTTCCGATTTTTTTTTCAAATCAATAGCGCAAACTTCAAAATTTAAAACTTCATCTCTATCCGAGTATGAAATTTTAAAATTATAAAAAATGATGTTTTCTTTCAACCCTGACTGGCGCTACCCTCGGTACAGCTGAACGCAGTTATGACATTGGAATCCCTCTCATTGAGAGTAAAACAGCTGATATCACTGAAACTTCATGTCATTGCAGAAGATAGGGGAAGAAAATAACCAATCAGCTTGGAAACCAGTACGAAGAATTCATCTGAGAAACCATCACTGGTCACAGGCGTCTGTGCCCAAACGCAGGCACCTACTCTCAAATGCTGTCACCGAACACCTACTATGTCATTGCTCGGCTTTTGTGGATTTAAGTCGGAATATATACGGTCTTCAATATGTTGGCCTATCTCTACAATCCACTTCTTCAAATAAATGATTCTGAATTGGCACACATATGCAAGGCCGTTTGGCAGACCCGCTGCTAAGACCGGTTTAGGCCGGCGAGGCATCTGTCTCCTTAATCAAGAGTACATCTGTGGTGAGCATGAAATGTCTCAGGCAATAATATTAATTTTCAATGGCCCGAATGCTAAGACCCGTTTAGGCCGACGTGGCATCTGCCTCTGCGGTGAGCATAACATATCTCAGACAATCTTGTTCATTTTCAATGGCCCGAATTTTTGCTTGATAAGCACTTCAATGATCAGGAAGTTTCTAGGTCTTCGGAGTAGACCTCTACCAAACCTACTTTAAAGCAGTGAGCTATATAAACATGTACTCTTGTACCAGGTTCTTCATACTGTGAAGCGCCTTTTTTCAGGCTTTCCTTAATCTGTCTTAATCTACTAAATCATCACTCAACAATAATGAACTTATGTATCGTAATCTATAGTGCGGGTGTGATGTGCTCATTCTGCTTCCCATAGTTTTCGCTGGGAGTCCAAAATATAAAGTGACATAGCCTTTAGGTTTATGGATCTAAAGTTTTATTTTAACGAAGAAAATACATTCACATACAGACATTCACACCAAACATATGAAAACACTTAATGTTCGAATATAGATACATTAGTGTAAGATAACATTGAAATTGCCATTGTTGGCAGCAAGTGCCCGGGTATGCAAAAAATAAATAAAACAAAACCAACAAATGTCTATGTGCAAAAAATAAGAAGACGACACCGTGCAAAAAAAAAACAGTTTGATTATACTTACATTATACAAATTACTGTGCACTGAAGAACGCCCCATACGTACAATTCGATTCCAACACGAAGGATGACATTAAGAAAAGTGTGGAGGACATACACGATTGCATATATTTAAGCATACACAGATCGAAAAGAAGAAAACATCATTGAAAATTGCACCAAATTGGCTTGAATTGCACACATGCATGCGACGATAGGATGACTACGAACACATACTGTTTAGGGGACATGAAGCGGGCACTGTGGGGTATCTCTGTGTTTAAATATGTTAAACATTGATGATTGGCATCCATAGATGGAAAAAGGAATAGAGAGACCGAGAGAGAGATAAAAGAAAGCAGAAACAAATTGAAAATATTCACAATACGATGGAACAAAGGATAATATCCCTACACCAATACAAATGTTGAATTGCAATGTAATTGTACTCAATTGTTGTGAATTGAAAAGTTTTTCCTTCAATCACCCTACACAAGGATTGGTAGAAGGAATTTATTTATTAAATGAAATACACAAAAATAACCATCACTTCTTTGCAATCCACTTCACACGAGTTATGGTATTTTCTAAGTTTTCTTTTCTAATTCCGTTAAAAGATTCGTTGTCAAAATAAATAATTGTACTGAAACCTTCTGAAATGTAACGTAAACTTTTTCCAATTATTTGACATAATAATGAAAATTTTTTTTTTGTATGCAAGGAAAAAAAAAATTAAAAGTATTTATTCATCGATCAGATAAGGAAAACATATGAAACATGTACAAATGGTTACTTGGCCGTAATCGTAACGTAACGTAACGGATGAACCTGTAGAAAATAGATTTTTTATCCGGCAAGTGACATTTAACAAACAGCTGATTTGTTTCTAGCAAAAAAAAAAAAAAAAAAACAGCAAGAAAGTAAAAGAAACAACTTTGTTAGAAAAATAATAGAATATAAACTATAAAAATGGATAAATTGTTTCTTCTCAACACTTTCTTTCAACGTTCCGGCAACTGTCAAGTAATTAGGCCTTCAGACTACCCCAGCTTTTCACAAAACCAATGTCTTGCTCGACCTTCGCCTTTAGAGCTTGAATAGTTAATGTATTGTTAGCATAAAACCGGGTCTTCATCAAACTGCTGAATCTAAAAATCTTCAAAATTCATGTCTTCAATCTAACGCATAGGAAATGATTTATCATGCCTATGAAGGGCTCGCCATTTTCCGTATTGGCGTTAGCAGAAGCATTTCCCAAGGAAAATGGCCCGCTCTCCCATACTGTCCCTTGCTGCATTGGCTCTTCTACAGTTTTGCTTGCTAATTTATATGCGCTTCGTCAGAAAATACGATTGCTTGACTTAAATCGTTGTCCATTCTCGGTGCAAAATTGTGATCGATGGCGAGTAGTTGTTCCCGGACTGAGTCCCAGTCCCTCGGCTACGGCAGCCACATTCTCGTCATTTTCTCGATTGTTGTACGTTGTCATGCCGGTCTAATGAATGTTAAGCCTGACAGTTAAATGTAGTATGTTATCGATACCACCAATACCGTGTCATTTCATGTAAGTGTACATTTAAATAAATTTATATTAGGATAATATCTACTATAGTTACTTAAATATTTGAACTAATGTTATAAAATTACATTGACATGTTCTTTCATATTGTAGCTATCGCAAGGAGGAATTTTGTTTATTTTTCCAAAATTCCATTTGTATTGTGTTGCATGTTCAACTCACAAACACACACATAAATATATATATGTAATGCTTCAAATATATACGTATGTGCATATGAGTTACATTTAAATTCAGTTCATCAGATGTATATACATATGAGAAAAAATATGCTTTTCGTTTAAGGGTAAGTAGTATGTGTAGTAGTAGTTGTCTCCACTTCTTTAGATTGTGTGAATTTCGTCTCAATTTTCTGCATTGCATAAATTGCCATAGAAGAAGAAGAACAACAACAATAACGCAAATTCAATCAATATGTTTTGATCGAGAAATTTTGTAAAGAAAAAACCGTAACTACCATGGAATGTACAATGGGAAGGCTATTGACACCTCTTAGCTAACGTTGAATAAATATGTAGGTACATATAAAACAACAAATATTAAAGTAAATACAATAATCCGAAAATAGATAAAAATGATTATAATCGTATGTGTGGGCACTGTAAAATGATTGTTCAATAGTATAGGGTTTTCCAACAAGAGGTGTTATTTTGGTATTCAAAGAAAAATGGAATATTTTGATATAAATGATCGGTTGATGATGTTGATGTTAATTTCATAATAAAGAGGAAGGAATTCTGTTAATAATGAAAAACAACATCAGCCCAATGGCCAACACGACCACGATTATAGTACCATGTCCTTTTCAAGAAATTTTCCATAACCAAATTGCAAAGTGGCTGCCCTCTTGAATCGACGCTGGGCTGTTGTCGTAGAACTTATATTTCACGATGCACTAAAGAAAGAAGTCGCAATGTGTTCAATCACAAGATCTCGGTGGCCCATTGGGATCACCTCTTCGAGAGTTAAGACGGTCCGGAAACTTTTACGAGAATAAAAAATCGTAAATCATCTCCCGATAGCGCCAATCCATTTACCGTAACTACTGTTCCAACCTCATTTTCGAAAAAGTAAGGTCCGACTCCGCCATAAACCGCACCAAACAGTTACACGTTGAGGATGGAGAGGCTTCTTAGCAATAACTTTTGGGTTTTCCGAGCCCCAGATGCGACAATTTTGCTTGTTGATGTAGCGACCGAGGTGAAAATGGGCCTCATTAGTAAAGATGATTTTTCGTTGGAATTCCGGGTCATTTTCATGCATTTGAAGGACCCAATCAGCAAAGATACGACGTTTTCGATTATCGGCCGGCTTGAATTATTGTGTTAACTGAACTTTATAAGCCTTAAGATTCAAGTCGTTATGCAAAATACGTTGTAATGACGTTTGTGGAATGCCCAATTCCGAAAAACGACGAGGAATGGACAAACCTGGGTTTTCTTCAACACTTTAGGTTACAGCAGCAATATTCTCAGTTGTTCTTGAACGACGCACTGTGGGATCGCTTCATAAATTTTTGTGCAAAAAATAGAAGGAGTAGTCCGAGATCATTGAAAATTGGCACCGAGCATTATATTGACTAAATTAAGAAAAAAAAATGGAATTTCATCAAAATCGGCCACGCCCACCGCCCACCGCCCATACAATCCAAATGGATTTTTCGCATAAAATTTGTCCTATCCGGTCAAAAGTGTTCAAATTTGGTACATACAGTTTCTAGAATTAAGAAAAGATGCGTGCCAAGTTTCATCAAAATCGGCCACGCCCACCGCCCATACAGATTATAGATAAGAATTTTTTTTTAATATTTTGTTTATTATTCCACAAAAAACTTTATTTATTCTTCATCTATCATTTCTTTGACTACATCATCACATTCCAAATCCTGTTTGGATGGCTTATGTCTTAGGCTGGTTATAAAAGGGTCTGATGAAACCAGTAAGCGATGAAAAATATCAGTGTTTGTCGCAACTCTACTGCATTTCCTAGAAAACATTAACCTATACTTCCTGTAGTCCTTATTTCTTGCTTCTTCCGCTTCTTCACTTAGCATACCAATAGGAAGAATTGCTGCATCCATGATGTCTTTTCCATGTATAAGTATTTTATGCACGGTGATCGGCATGAAATACCAACCATATTTTTCAACGAAAAGTTTTGCCGTATCCCAAGTATAGTTTTTGAACTTTTATAATTTATAATTTTATATTTTATAATTTTTCTAAGCAGTGATTATGTTGTGTTGCTTTCCTATTACAAATTGTATGTCGTTCCCAACCTACCTTTCAGCCATGTTTCATATTTCTTAAAAAAATCTTGCCTATTTACTTGACATTTATGCCATCTATCGCGATGTGCCCGTGTTTTATTCTTTACTTCACTAAGTCCCAAGAGTTCGAATTTTGTAACCAATTTCTGTATTGCGGTTCGTTTTTTTGGGTCATCGAACGAGACTTTGTAGCTGGGATCGGTCTATGTTTTCATATAGTCGCCGTACCAGTATATTAACTGATTTCCGAATGATTAAACCAATTACAGTGATTTCAGTGCATTGTAATAATATTTGAAATCTTCATCAATTTCACCAACAAAATTAAAAAAAATGTCCTTATAATTGATTGATTTTAAAGATCTTGCCTTATTTTGTAGCGAAACATCGTCAATGCTGTATCCTTTTAGTGGAAAATAAAAAAATAAACTCATATATGAATCGCATGTTTTCTTATGTCATAAGAGTACACTTTAATTTCCAAAACCATCAGATCCAGCTCAGCAAACCAATATTGTATCAAGTTGCCCACACATACACGCATACTCACAGTCTCTATGTCATACGACGAAAGCGGACCATAAAATGTTTACTCTGTAGTCATGAAAATATGTACTCTGAAAATAAAATAACGCCCACATACACATAACGACCCGAAAGACCGGAAACTCCCGCTCTTGCAGTGAAAATAACACAAATAACCACAAATACATTTGGTAGCCGAAAAACGCTGAGAGGCAGATGCCAACACCAACATGGCCATCGCCAGCAGCCAATACTTGGTAGTTGCAACCGATGTGTTAGTGTTATTGTGGCAGTTGTCACAAGTGCATAAATTGCAACGCCATCTAACTTACAAGGCAAGCACACTCGAGTCTCCACACCATCGCTAAGATGAACAGAAAAAAGGACAAAACCCAACAACGCTAAATAGTTTGGTTTAGACAAGCAGTAGTAAGAATGTAAGAAACGACTCGCGCTCATAAGTTTCGATACAACCCAAACTCGAAACTATATAATATCGTACTAACAATTTCATCTTCTTCTTATATTTGCTTTTTTGTGGCCATTTTGTGGTTGTATATGAGTGTGTGTGTTTGATTTCATATTTTTCCAAAAATGTTTGCCATTTTGATTGTATTGTGTGTCCTCGACTTAAGTGTAGATGTTCTCGAATGTTTATCTTTGGCGGTATTGGGAGGTGGATTTCCCCAAATACCGATACGGTTGATTATGGTGTTCTTTGTTGGAATTGCTCATGTGGCAGCTGGTTGGCTGTCATCATGGGAAATTTCACGCCAATAAGTTCCATATGATTGTAGTAACACATTAATTGCCTTACAGTACCGATGAACACAGGGGACACTCCTTGGATCCGATCCTGATGATTGGGAATAATACCGATGTTTGAATGTACGTTACTATGTAATAGCTTGTATTATTAGTTAAATTCGAACTGCATATAGACTTTCAGTGAAAGACGTGAGCTCAGGCCACCTGTCGGTTGTAACTACAGACATTTGTATCAGGTGGTCCATTTATTTTTGGGACGAAATGGATTGGTTAAAGCTTGAACAACTTTGTCACGACGTTGTCTATGATTGATTGACCTTCGGATCCTAGGTAATGTGGTTTGGATATAGGATAATAGGAAAATAAAAAAATGCTACACAGCGGTAACGTAGTCGACCATTCTTTCATTTTGTTGACTTGCGGGGCAACACGAACTAATACAGGGTTCTCCCACAAGTGGTGTTACTTTGAATCACCCGGTATTTCGGTAGCTGCCACTTTTGAAGCTTTTATTCTATGACATTTGACAAGTAGAATCTACGCCATTACTAAAAATGGAAAGATACACGCTTCAACTACGCATTGAAATTATTAAAATTCACCACAAAAATGGTGAATGGTTGTCACAGTTCGCAAAACTAAAAAGTTTCCGGACCGTGTTATCTCTCGAAGAGGTGATCACAATTGACCACCGAGATCTTGTGATTTAACACCTTGCGACTTGCCCAGCGTCGATTCAAGACCTCAAAGTTAGAATTCGTGAGGCTATCGAGGACATAGGGCAGCCACTTTGCGATTTGGTTATGAACAATTTCATGAAAAGGATATGGTCCTGTAAGCGTGGTTATTAACGGCATACCCTCATCTTTATTATGAAATAAAGATCCTATCAAATGTCATTTTTTCTTTGAATACCAAAATAACACCTCTTGTTGTAAAACCCTGTACCTAAGATCTCAATAAACCACTTTCTAGAACATATGAACTTCCTAGGAATGTTCAATTCATATTTACTTTATAGAATAGCATTCGCCAATTTTTGGAGCGTATGAGTAATATTATTTAGAAAGCCTAGCACTCATACGTACAGGCCGTAAATTAAATTGAATTTATGTAATTTATTTAAAACTAGTAAGTTGTAATGCGCCTATGGCGCCCGTTGAAATATAGGAAAAACAATTTTGTGGAAAAAAAAAAAATTTATTGAAAAAAAAAATGTTTCTTGAAAAAGACAATTTTTGTTGAAAAAAAAATATGTAAAAAATTTGTAAAAAAAAAATTTTTGTAAAAAAAAATTTCTGTTGAAACAAAATTTTGTAAAAAAAAAAATTGTTGTAAAAAAAAAAACTTTGGTAAAAAAAAATTTTGGTAAAAAAAAAATTTGGGGAAAACACAATTTCTGTACAAAAAAAAAATATATTTTTTATTATTATTATTTATAGAAAATTATAGAATGCCTATTTAAATTCCTACGTACTGCGTGACCAAGGCACATTTACAAGGTAGTCTTGACAATCAGCTGATATTTTATTTTTTTCATTTGGTCTGTAAGCGAATGTGTCATTTAGAAATGACGTTTTATTTCTATTTTGAATATGACGTTTGAAAATTCAAATTCATTCGTTATTGGTTTTTTATTTTGAATTGAATTATAAAAATTCAATTTGTGATATAAGCCATGTACAAACTTCTCTATATAAATACATTAGCCGTTCGGAGCCGGCGTTAAACAGTGGGTCCCGGTCAGTGAGTAACAAAAGTAATCACCGGAATGTTATATTCCACTCCTACTTGAGAATGAGATAATATCTACGGGAAAATTCTCCTAAATCAGTGAGTTCTAAGCGTTATTCGGCTTTATATATACTCCCTGACCGGGGCATACCATTTAACGCTAGCTGCGAGCAACAAATAAATTTAGTAAGATAAACATACTCGTAAACTCGCTAGCATGTAAAAAATTGTTGAATGATCTGAACTGGACTGGGAACTGGGTAGTTTCGTGTGTTTCAACGCAGTACTACCTCTAATTAATCACTTTAACAACGTCTCTAGATGAAATGCCTATTTTCGTCCAAGGGCTTAAGTGAGTCATATGTATCGACCCAGGTCATCTCTATCCAATCTAACCTTCTGTCCCAGAGACTGTCGGAGGAACTTGAATGATATTCAATTTGTATTCCATATTTTTAAATGTGTTTTTTCATTTCTTTTTATTCGTTTTATCAACAATATCAATCAACAATATAGAATTTGTTGACATTTTCATAACAACTTCAATCAGATGTCTCTGACAGTTTCGTTGTCTAATCAAAAACAAATTGCATGTTGTTATTGTAGTGTTGTATTTGTTGTACCTGATGCGACTACCTTGTAAATGTGCCTTGTGCGTGACAGAGTCAGTGAATCAGTATATCAGTGAATCAGTGTCGAGGGTAAATGTATATTAAGATAGCTCGAACCATTTATTAGGTGCCACCTCGTCACTATAGTTCAGTGTAACAATCGTCTCGTATTTGGCCATAAGCCATGGAATTCCAGCATTTAAAGTGTTTTAAGCTTTATTGTTGCCAGAAAGGGAACACATTTCGATAATAATGTATCAGTGCTCGGCGCTCTAGCTTACCTTGAAGATTTGTCATAATTTTCCGAGAATAAGAAAAATGATAAATTATGAAAACGCAAAACAACCGCTTTTGAAAAGATATTGTCCTCAATCAAAAAAAAAAATATTGAAAAACACTAATATTTACAGAATGCCCCGGTAGACGAGTTGTTAGCCTACTTGTCCATCAGCGTGGCGGTTATCGGTTCCGTTCACACCAGAAGCTTTGGTCTGTCACTGAAATCTAACTATATGGTCTGTGTCACCCGGTTTACCCTTGGACCCAAAATTTGATTATAAATGTACTTTCTATTGTAATTAAATAAAATAAAAAAATAAAAATATATTTACTGAAATTCCTTCAAAAAAGTCAAAAAAGAAAGAAAAACAGCCAACCATATTAAATTCACTGCAATGGTAAGGCATCTGAAATCGCTTCAACAAAAGATGGGGGGGTGAAAAATGCCAACATCCACACATGCTCCAGGAAACAATGAAATATTATAAATGTATTTTTAAGTGCTGGCTGATGTTCAATTAACGACTGTCACAACGTTTAAGACGAGAAGTCACAACCATATAAAAGCTAAATGCGCAGACACATAAATACAAATATGTGCATGTGTCGCTCATTAACGTGTCTGGTCGTACACACGTACGAATGTGTTCATAGATGTGGTTTGAATTTTCAATATGGAAATTTTCAAGTGTGAACAACTCATCATAATGAAATTATGTTAGCAAATAGGATGTTGTGAAAAATGTTGATAGACATCCGTTATGGATAAAGTCTGCCGACTCTAGGAATAAACTGAATAGGATTAGGTGGCCAATAAGATACCAAGTTTAAATACCTCTGCAGGTATCCAACTTTGATATACATCTTTATTTGAAGACATATTGTGAACATTTAAAACCACAATAACTCTTTAAGTAAGCTTCATAGACTAAAATCAGAAATATAATATTTTTTTCAAAGGTTATAACTTCAATAATTCTTTTAATAACACTTCTCGATTGAAGGCAAATTTGTAACTTTGACTTTTCTCATGTTTCTGTGGAAAATTTAAAACCCCAATAAATCTTTTACAAAGCTTCCTAAAGTGAAATGAGGTGAAAATAAAAATTCAATATTTCTTTTGCGAAGGTAATAATTAATTACAATACAAAATAAATTTATATTCCAATTTTAGGTCCAAGAGTAAACCTACGACAAGCACGTTACCGACTCGTCTACAAGGGCGCTTTCCAATAAAAGCATTAAAATTTTTTGTCTGCCAAAAAATCCATATTTCTTTGGAATATATACCCCAGTAAACGTTTAATTAAGCCTAGAACGAAAGCATGAAATCCGTAAGGGACCTTTCAAATCAATTCATATTTTTCCCAAAGAAATTAAATTTTTTTTTAAAATGAAGACATACGAGCAGAATAAGCATTTCAACTGAAATCCCTAATAACTCGTAAAGAAATTACAGTTTATTTTAAAAAGGAGTTAAAATAAGCTTATTAAAAAAGAAGACATACGAGCCAAAAATGAATTTCAACTGGAAACTCTAATAATTCGTAAATTTTTGGCCAGAAAAAAGTGATCACAAAATACACTCCTTTTTTTAATAAACTATAAATTACTTATTGACAAATCATGATATGCTATTTATAGGCCCCTTGATCATTTTATGCTTTATACAGAAATATACAATTTTCTTTGGAAAACCACTTTTTTAAAATTAATAGCTACTTAAATGTTTTATATCGCGTTCGTCTGTTTTAATATTTAAAACACTTTCGCAACAACTCATTTTATAAAATTGTTAAATGACAGCCTATCACTAAATATAATTAAAAACTCTTATTCGGTAATCAACAGGGATAACAGTGCACACACTCACACAGACACGTACATCCCACACATTCTGTCATTTATACACACGCACACATCTGTCGTTTTGATTACTGAGCATTCACTCGTTCATCCAATAACATTGTCAAAATCACTTCATTTACAAAACAAAAATTGCGTGTGTTGTCTCCATCTCGTATCAGGAAGTTTGTAGATCTGCAGGCTAATATAATTTTCATTAAGGCCTTCTTTATGAGATCATTTTGAGGGCGTTGCTTCGAAAATTGTCTTAATGGAACCAAAAGTTGGCCGAATTTTGTCTTTCGGTGTCGTCTTAGAAGTTTATATAGAACAAGGATATATACAATTTATTCGACACTGGCCATTACTTTCCGTCCATATAAAAATACTCTAATGTACCAGTTGTTGGGGAGGGTCGGCAAACCCATAGTCTAATCATTTCATTGATTATATAGAAGTTCCCCGTTTCTTTAAACTTACTTACATTACCTTCTTAAATACTTCTGCTGTCGTTGACGGCATTTACGAAATGGGTACAAAATATTTAAATGTTCCCATTAGGAGGCGAATCAGACATTTTTCTACGATTTACTTTTAAAATGGCAACGATTTTACAAAAATCAAATATTCAATGAAGTCAGATATCCTGACCATAAATCCAAAATGACTTAACAAGTATTTTCATAAATTCAGAGGAGAAGCCAAGTACTGTTGTCAAATCTAAACACTCTTCTTGTTACGTCCTTTAGGAATTCCCCTATAAAATTATAAATTTTGGATATTAAAGTGTAGAATTTTGCAGAGACATGTATTTTAGGCCATTTTACAAGAATCAGTAAAAAATACGATTTTTTTTGATTTCAGGTGGCAATGTACTAACTTAGGTGCTTAGCTTAAAAACTTTTACGAAGTATCGTTTACAATCTTAATAAGAACTAACATTTTTTCAAATCATTTCAAAAACTGAATTTCTAAATACACGTTTCTTACAAAAAGGTATTTAACCGTTCTGATCAGTAGTACCGCCGAGGATTTTCAAAAAGTATCACAATTCTTAATAAAAGTTGCACAATGTAGCACAGAAAGTCGTACACTTTCCTGGCCTGTTTTTCCAGATAACAACAGCATAAAAATACAGAGTTAACAAAGTTTTAGACAATTTCATAAAGCAATTCAAGACTTTTTCAGAGATTAAATTAATAATTCTTGTTTTATTTTTATTATTTTTAAATTTATTGCAGCAGAACTTCTCGAGTTATGCAAAACTATTTATTTTGACAATACAAATAAAAATAGGGGAGAAACGTCATGACAAGGAAGAAAAGTTAAAGGTTATAAAAGGTCATGTGCCATAACGCCAACCCTGGTTCTGCTAAAACCAAATATGATCCAAGACCATGTCTTCAAGTGCGGGTCTGTGATCAGCAAATGCCACAGTTTTGCCTGGGAATGTAGCATTCAGATCATAAAAGATGATGTCTCGAGCAAAATCGTTTTCTAACCCCGCAGTTACACATAATAGTTATTTTTCGAAAAACTCAACACACTCACAATTTTTTTTTTAATAATACACACACATTTTTGCTACTGGTAGGCCGACTGCCAACGAAAATTCCTTGACAATGAAATTTTGACACATGCAGACAGTTTTGACACAAGAATGTCTGATTTTCAATATTTTTCTTTTGTTTCAAACACAATAGCTCAACTTGTTGTTCATTTAATTGTTCCGTTAATTGTTGGTGTAACAGAAGGTGAACGGATAATCATGTTCCTTTAATTGTTGACTTTGTAAATGAAAAATTTAAGGCTCGTGCGTGAAATGTTCAATTCTTGAGATCAATGACCAGTCGATTATAAATTAGGGCTGATGTTTTGTAGCACCAAAAAGTAAAGGAGCTAAATTGTTTGTTTCAGATTATTTTTTTGGGTCAATGGATCAGTTCCTTCGGTCTTAAGCTGCTTCAATCTCGATTTGACCTTATCTTTGTTAGGGGCTGTCCTTAGTAAGATCTTTGGGCGCTAACAAAAAAGGAAAAGTGTTGTTTCCACATCATCATCGTAGCCTGATCACAGTGTTAATCTCTCCACGAAGCAATGCCAGTGCTTCGAGTTTCTTGTCTGATATTTAAATGATGGGACAGTGGTTTAAAAGTCAAGGAACTGTAATCGGAGATCATTTGCCGGCTATTGCTTAATTTATTTTCGTTGCCATTCACGAAATACGGTATCTTCAAAAGAAGGCCCGATATTGAGCCCTTTCTTTCCGCTGCTGGATTATGTGGAATTTATTGTTGAACATGCACGCATTGATATCTTGTCAGACGGAAAGTGTGCGGTTAATTCATTTCACACACATACACACAAACACTTCTGCGTTAATTTAAAACCACAAACAAAATTTAATACCCTCCCGAAAGGGGTTTGGGGCAAAAAAAAAATCGTATTAATTTCATAATTAATAAAATCAAATGTACAAGTATGTGTGTGTGTGTAGATGCACAAAAGTAAGCTGAACTCATTTAAGTACAGTGGAAACTAAATGTGTTGGAAATCCTATGGGTCAAATCAAACACAGATTTAAAGTATTTGTTAAAGCTAAAATTAAGCGAGATGTGATTTGTCAGTGCTTAGATCGTTATGGTTGATTTTCCTAATCGCTAAAATATACGACATCAACTTTTTACTTTTTATTGTAAGTCCGAGCAACAATTTGTTTTATTTGTTATCTCGTTTAATATCTTCAAGTGTACTCTGGCAATAGCTTCAATATCAATAACCTCTGTATACTTTGGACCACCATGAACGGTTATATTTGTTTCCATAGACTTCGTATATGTTTAATTAATAGCATTTCCCACTGTATGGATTTGAAAGTATATTAATTTTAATTGTCCTTACACCATGTTCATCGAATTAAACATTAATAATGTTGTTTTTTAATAAAGTATTCATTGTGTTTCTTGGAAATTCCCATTAACACAATATTTTGAATTAATTTCCATATATTTAAATGTATGTAGTGTGACTTTATTTACTTTTGTGTTAAATGTTTGTTGCAAACATCGCAAACGATTTATTGTTACTACCTATAATTTACGCAAATATATAAATAATCATTACAAAGGGAGACTTTTGTGTCAATATCCAGATTATCAATAAAAATAATTATTATTGTATATCATGTGTAATGATTTTAAATTAAAACATATTAAAACATTATTTACAGACATATTAATAGAAAACATGTTAAATTGTAGAAAAACCTAGATGATGTAGAGAATTTATCACGAAAGCCATCGAAAAGTTCCCTAGAAAACCCCTTTTGCGTCGTTCGGAGTTAACTGTAAGCAGTTTCTTCCGATAAGTTAAAATTCAAATTGTTCCCTTATATCAGAAGAATCCTAATATACGGTTGCATCGGTTCTAAAAAGTAGTGGGTGATCTGCGTTCAGAATCATCACTTTGAGTCGCATGGTTCCGCTTGAATGAGGTACAAGATAAGGTTATACAGGGTTATCAACAAGAGGTGTTATTTTGGTATTCAAAGAAAAATTTATTTTTTTGAGATAAATGACCGGATGTTTAATTCTGCCTTTAATAACGGAAAACATCATCAGCCAAATGACCATCACGAGCATATCCTTTTCATGAAATTTTCCATAACCAAAGCACAAAGTGGCTGCCCTATGTCCTCGATAGCCTCACGAATTCTATCTTTGAGATCTTGAATTGACGCTGGGCTGTTGGTGTAGACCTTATCTTGCACGTGGCCCCAAAGTAAGAAGTCGCTAGATTCTAAATCACAAGATCTCGATGGCCAATTGTGATCACTTCTTCGAGAGAAACTATGGTCCGGAAACTTTTACCGTCAAAGATCAATAGTCTCGTTGCTTGTTTGGCACGTAGCGCCGTCTTGTTGAAAGTAAACGTTGTCCAGATCAATATCATCCAACTCCGACCATAAAAAATCATTAATCATCTCTCGATAGCGCAATCCATTCACCGTAACTGTTGATCGAACCCCATTTTCGAAAAAGTAAGGTCCAATGACCCCGCCGGACCATAAATCGCGCCAACAATAGCTCTTGGGTTTTCTGAGCCCCAGATGCGACAATTTTGCTTGTTGACGTAGCCCCCGTGGTGAAATGGGCCTCATTAGTCAAGATGATTTTTCGATGGAATTACGCATATTTTTCATGCATTTCAAGCAACCAATCATGATCGGCCGGCTTGAGTTCTTGTGTTAACTGAACTTTATAAGCCTTAAGACCCAAGTCTTTTTGCAAAATACGATGTAATGACGTTTGTGGAATGCCCAATTCCAAAGAACGACGAGGAATGGACAAGCCAGGATTTTCTTCAACACTTTGGGCTACAGCAGCAATATTCTCAGTGGTTCTTGAGCAGCGTGCACGGGCTTTATTCTTTAAATCACTTACTTGTCCCAACAGATCGAATTTGTCCACTAATTTCTGTATTGGGGTCCGACAAGGTGCTTCACGACGACCACAAAAGTGGTTTAGTCTTGCGAACTGTGACTACTAGATTTTCACGTTGTTGAAACGTGTATCGTCCCATTCTTAGAAATGGCGTAGTTTCTACTTGTCAAATGTCAAAGAATAAAAGCTTTAAAAGTGACAGCTACCGAAATACCGGGAAATTGTAGTTTTCAAGAAGAAATAAAACGCATATCATTTAGTGTTATGTCCATCATTTTATCTTTATTATAAAAGGGTTTGCCATTATGTTTTACATATGATTTCGGGTAAGTGGCCGGCACTGCTGACACGAATAAATTCCAGCCGAGAGGCCCAATTTTCGAACACTTTTTGCAACATATGGGGCCGTATGTCAGCAATAACGCGCTGAATATTCTCTTCCAAGACGTCAATCGTGTCGGTCTTATCTGCGTAGATAAGCAACGTCACAGAAACCCCACAAATAGTCCAACGGTGTTAAATCACACGATCTTGGAGGCAACATAAATCAAGTGACACCTGTCAAATAGACTAACCACAGAGAAAGTGTAGCCAGATTGAAAAACACAAGTCTAAAAAAAACACCGATTTAAGAAGACTTTTTATTTGAAAATAAACACAAAATAATTACTATGTATTTATGGACAAAATACTATACAATATTAAGTTGAAAACTTAACAAAAAAAAGTTAAAATGATGTCAATTCAGTGTCATTTTATGATATACAAAAACAGTTTCCTATTTGCAAATTTATTAATGCTCCTAATTTTGCATTAAAATTTTCGTTTTGTCGAAGGTTTGCCCTTCGTCTAATCTTGATTCCAAACAGTCTGCGCATATCTCTAGGCTGACCTTTTATAATCATAAATTTTGTAATATTTTCATTTAAACTACAAAAGTCTATTTTTTCGTAATCAAAAGATAACTTCATTATTTACCATACGACTTTTCGTGAGTCGAATCATAGAACCCTAGTACGTGATTCCAACCGAATTAGGCTGGAAGACAATATTCCAAGACCTCAGTGGAATTTTATCCCAAAATACAGCGCATGTACTTGTAGAACTTATCCGTCGTATGTTCTATCCTCAAAGTGTCATATCGTTAAGTTGATTTTGTTGTTACAAAAAATCAGAACTAGTGTGATAGTCGTTTTTAGTATAAATTTCTCAAAATCCTCACAAAACTAAAGTTGCAATATGCAAACGCCCACCACGACTTTTGGGCTACTGTTACCATAGAAGTTCCACTTCTATACACTATTAATTTCCCATGGTGTGAATCATTCGAGATTAATAATAACATTTTGGTTTTGCATACACATACCTCTCGAATGATTTCACACAGCGAATGCCGCATGCTTTAACATTTATTTTCGGATGTGATTTCCTGAATACCGGTGTTCTAAGAATCCCAAAATGATTGCTGGCAAAAAGTTCTTCCAATGAATTGCCCCAACCAAACGTTATCAGCTAATGACGCAACTGTGGGTAGATGTGCACCAGATGATAAGTGAAGCGAACAAAACCACATCACAGAGTTGCTGCAATCTCTCAACCGGTCCGGGCCCAACCCAGCCAGCCATCCAGCTAACGAACGAACTGTGTATTTAAGTAGCGAACTGCGAATACAGGAAGTGGATTTATCCTGTCGAGAATGAAAAGGACATACAGGCATATGCATGTGTCTGTTGTCATTGTTGTTGTTCGTGTGTTAGTTGTGGCATTGATGGCAACACATAGAGACACACAGCCCGCCCAGCATCGTGCTGCTAATAAGATAAATATTGAAATGAGTGAACACGACTCAACTGGATGCCATTCGACACAAAAACAGATGACAGTTTGGAAATGTGGTATGACGTGGTGGTAGCGACTACATCATTAGACACTTTGGTTTCGATGCTGATGATGACTTTATGTCGCAAACAAATCGAAGCCACAACATCAAAAACTATACCACAACAGACCAATCTGGTATTTTCGGAGGTATTAACGATGCCGTGCTTCGGGAAGGTGTGCGCACGGGATAATACTAACAAATGACGTTGAGGTAATGTTAATATGTGCAACGAAGAATTGACAGGGGAAATTCTTTGGGCAATTCCAAAAATATTCCACTTCGTCTGAGGTTAAATGAGGAAATTGCCCTCCATGTGGATCACTAATAAATCACTGTGATTTTCCCTAACTAATGATCGATGTAGTCAAGTCTCTAGGCCAGCAAATTAAAAACAAAACAGTAAACTAAATATTATGGGAGTCATTTTCTGGTGAAGTTTTCCAGGCTGCTCATGGTGAAGCTTAATATCCGATCGCTTTAGCGTGCTTCTGAGACTATTGGTTGCCAACAAAATGTGAATTTTCCATGAAATAAATTATAAGGAAAAAAAAAACGCAGTTAATGATAGTTTAGGTGATAAGGACATGGGGCGGCTCAAAGTGGCCGTTGACTACTTTTCCTGGTTCTAGATATTTTCACACAAGCGCGATGTCCTGTATAGTTGGGGCTCTTGTGAATTCGTGAAATCTGCTCTATTTGTAAAAACAAATGGATGTGCTGAAGAAAGTGTCTACTATGTAAAATTTTCTAATGGATATATTACGCTTTCAAATATGCTGCAGTACGTATTGCGGTTAGACCCAAGGAATGCAAGAAACATTTCAACGATTTATGGATCACCAACAGTCGAGATGCCAATGGATGTGCTTTTCCAGGTTGTCACCATCAAAGCTCACGTCTGTGTTGGATCATGACGCTGAAGGTGATGCGTGCAATATATCCGATATTCGAATGAAGCGAGACGGCATACTATAGGAGGTGTTTTATTCCAGCGAATATATCACTGACACATTAATGCCATGGCTATTGATAATTTTCCTAGCCTGCTTACGGCATACAAGATAGACAATATTTGCTGATTTTTAACTTCTTGAATCCCGACCAATGGATTCCCGGAAACAAAAAACTACAAAAAAATGAAACAATGTACGATTTTAAGCAGTTTTTACAACTGTCATTGTGGTTTTTACAGGGAAATATACGATTTTTTTAATTTCTGAAACATTCAGAACTACCTATACGGCTGATGCACTTGCAAGAGCTGTCGCCTCCCTCAAGTGAGTTCAGTTCTGATATTGTCATCCCTCTCACTGACAGTAAAAGCAGGTATCACGGAAGCTTGATCTCATTGCGGACGATATGTGAAAAAAGGAGCCAACCTGAAACCTCATTGCGACCATCACTGACCTGTCTCAGACGCTTGAAAAGTTTGTATCCAACACAACAACTTCTGTAGAGGTTGCAAAGTTTTAGAGGAGCAGCAAATTGTTGTAGGTTCTGTAAAACTGTGCCATGGCCAATGGTGCAGTGTGAAGAGTGTCTAAGGCGAATTGCAGACTCTGTGGCCATTTGCCTTCCCTTATAGAATAATGGCCTCTAGACTCGCGGTATATATAGAGCATACAGACCCCCGTAATATCATTGCCAATCGCTGAACTTTCGTTAAAAGTCTCAGATAAGTGGATTATTCTAATAACGACCATCAAAAAACGATGCCGAAAAGCATTATGCGACGGACAACTGTAGTATAAATCCAGTAGATTACTTTCGGGGATAGACTCCCGATCTTGGCTTTGAAAGTACATTTATATCAAGAATAAACTGAAGATACTTTGCCCTTTGTTTGGGGCATATTCTCTTCCCGCCAAGTGGCTAAATTTCCCGAATTCTATGGTTCCTAGTAAAGACAATGAGTTCGGTTTTGTTCTGGGTTCATTTACAGCCCGTTCTCTGATGCCTACGTTCAGAGTCTCTAAAATTGGCAATATTAAAAATTTGCAAAGTTTTATAAAATTCAAGGCCGACAACGACTGAAGGTATTAGGATACAAAACTTCGTTTGGATCAAAATGGGCCGAAAAATATTGAATATACCATATATAATATGTTTTCTATATATAAATTGATTTAGCTTGACTAACTGACATTCCGACTGACATACATGGGGGAATGGATTGCTGGGCTGATGCAGTTTTTATTTCACATCATCGTGCAACATCAATTTCATTGACTTTTACCCATCGTTACACTCGATTGAGTGCACAATTTCATTAAGCATGCCCCAGAGGTTAAATGTCATTCAACACTCACACATACATACGACATAGAGATATGAATGCAACTATCTGTATACTCACACATACGTACATACGTATGTATATACGGCATAATAGTTTCTATGGATTTTCTGTCACCATTAGAACGAGGGAGATTACCTAATGCGGTTGATATTATTTGGCTAATTGTATTGAGGTGTATCTGGCCAATGTACGGGTGTTCAATTTAGTAATATTGGACTTGACCCAGAATCACAAGCTTCCAAAGAGAAACATTGAATTTTAATATTTTTTTTCGTCCATTATGTAGTCACCACTGACATCTATCCGGATGCAGAATGTGATATTGCTGAGACCGACTACCAAGCAACAATAATTCTGCGGCCGACCATACCACCATCTTAAAAAAACTGCAGCGCTGACATTAAAGATAGCACATACAGTAATCATCATCCATGGCAGTATTGAGACTTTTTTTCTTCTACCGGGAAACCATTTTAATGTGCTTCAACACCAAAAGAACAGATATTTTAACCAAAAGTCTTTGAAAGGCCAACTTACAAAAGGAAGATGAAAGGAAAACGAGCGAATGCCACAGAAAATAAAAACGAACGAAAGAAAAAACCACAAAATAACACATCCAAACGTATAAAGTCCCTCCACAAGAGAGTGACAATATTTGCAGCATTTTTGCCATTTGCAGCATATGGCTCTATGTACATACTAACAAATGAATGTACATGTACGTGTGTGTGTCAAACCATTATTATAGTGTGGGAAAGTCGGAGTACATATATATGTGTACGTGTGTAGTTGCATTTGTCATTGAACATATGAAAGAACGAATGAAAGAAGAACCATTTAATATTACACCATAATTCATGGAACAATTCTTCCTTTGTATGTACGCGACGATGTGTGTTCGTGTGTGTAAGTTTACATGTGTGTGTGTGTGTTTGAATTTCATGGTTATGGCGTTATCTTTAACACACTATCAATTGAAATTTCTCTCTTGAGTCTTTTCTCTTTGTAGTTCTTTTTTCTATCTAACACCGAAATGCATTCTCGTGTCTGTGTAAATGTACTATTCATGTATGTAGTATGTGATACTGCACATTAGGTTAATCCACATTTGGATTTTGACATCTTCATGAACTCAAGGTCTTTAAAGTTTGAGTATCATGATCAGTATTTTTTATTTGCCTTGTTAGAAATTTGTTGTTTTGTTTCACATTTAAACTTGCCAAATTTTGTAATTGCAGGTCTAGAGCGTCTACCTCCAGGAAAAGTCAATCATTCATGGTGGACACAGGAGTTTAATCCGCTGAGGAACGAATGCAGAATAAGCTCCCAGAATGGCCAAGAAACACTACAAAACATGAGGATATTAATCCATTGTACTTAAGACACTTAAAAAATCCACTAGAAAGGGGAAAAGTAAATCCGGCTGTAAACAAAAGATGCCGCTGGACTTCGTAAAGTATTATCTATGACCCGAGTACACCAGGACACCTTCTGAAACCCGTTGACTGTTCAACGAGAGCAGCCGCACTTAAAATATATTCACACCTTCCATGTTGCAGCGAGGTGACGGACATAGAGAAACGTCCTAGTAAAATCCCACTCACAACAAGTACAAGTGAGATCATGAAATCCATCGTTAAATAAGAAAAAAATCACGCGGACAGTGCAATCATTGAAGCCGTAAAAATCAGCAGGACCATATGACATATACAAGAATCTATAGAGACCATAATGCCATGGCTTCGTTTAGTCCGGTCTGGTCTTATATACAGCGAAACAATATAGATAAATCAGAGTGGTCTTTATCGCCAAGGCGGAAAAAATGATCCAGAACACGGCAAAAGGTCTATTGTTTTTATTGAAAAAATGGAAAGACTCTTACATGAGGGAAAATCTAAGCCGAGACAAGAAAATTAACTCAACCATGGACAACGAAGCAGTAAGAACATGGATCACTAAAGGCATCCAGTAAGGGAGTGTAATATCTCCCATTCTGTGGAATTGAGTGACAAATCAGATACTAAATGAACTCATGCAAACGGCCTATGCCGGCGACGTTGTGCTACAGGTAAAAGGCAAGTTTTTGCCAAAAATCAGCGGTATAATGGAACGTCCACTGAAAGCCTTCTAGCAGTGAGCAGAGAAAAATGACATAGGGATTATCCCCTACCAAAGCAGAACTAATCCATTTCATGAATAAGTATAAGATACCGGACTTCAAGACTACTCCCAAGAGTAGCCCTTGCAGCTATCAAAGTATTCGAAATATATGGGCATAATTCTGGAGCCTAAACTTTCCTGGGTAAGGAATATCGACATCCTGCGTGAGCAGAATGGGAGCACTGCGATAGCATCGCTCAATATTCCATAATCACATGAATGTTGTAGCTACTCTACTCTACTACTACTCTACTCTTACTCTCCGTATAAGAGAAACAAACAAGCTGAAACAATACCTTTATTGAGATGCTCCATTGTAGGCCGGATGGAACGGAAAATTAAAACAAAAACCTGATCACAAAGTCTCTATACCGCCAACGACATGGTATCCAATAGGACAATTCCCATCTCGAAGATAAAAATTTATTCGGACATCCTTGCGGCCCTGAAAGTAAAATCCGGATGTACATGTGAATGGATTAAATCCCCCGCCCTAATCCAACAACACAGGGTAAGTCTTACCAGTGTGCCTGTTCATAACGATAACATGGTAAACGAGATGGCATACCGATCTGCTAGGAGGGAATCGCTTGTATTACCCTTAGTTAAATTATTAAGCGGACGATGGTGGGGTAAGATAAGTCGTTCGTTATATCCAGACATAGCTCGGGATTACACCTCTAGAGCCTGCTATGACGCTGCAGAGGAACACGCAGTAGAACATTTGTTATGCCTTTGTCCTGGTCTCCAGTTACTATGAGTCACTCACCTTGACAACCTTGAACCGATGGCCAGTGCGCCTTTGACATTCCTAGCAAAATTCATGGAATTCAGAAAATTGTTCTAGCCAGTACACAACATACTCCACAATATTCTCAAACAATCCAATACGTTTAGTGTATAATTTAAAAAAAAAAAGTCTGCAGATTATAATCTTAAATAATGTTTCAAATAGTTAACCGTTATGGTTAGTGTGCCACTCCAATGTACAAATACATTTTCCAACAAATGTATGTGTTTTGAATTTGGTCATTTCACACTCACACATACACACGCACCCACAAGTAAACCATTGCCGTCACTCATGCAATTTTCCGTATCCATTGTTGGGAATTTATTATGAGTTAAAGGATTTTCTATGATGAAACCTAAGTGTAAAACCGATTACAGTTCGTTGCAGCGAATATTATTTATACATTCACGCCGAAGATGGGGTATGATTGGGAAAAATCGTCACACAATCACTAAATATCATTTATTTTGAAGGGATTTTCTTCAGGAATCGAAATATATGTTGTATTTTAAATCTCGTTGTAATGTGGTGTCCAGAACTTTCAGACCAATGGGGTAAATATGTCAACTTATGGTTGTTATATGAGCACTCAAATTAAAAACAGACCCGCCACAAATCTTGACAATGGGTATCAAAATCTAAACAGGCATTTCATTTTAAGATTTGGCAACATTTTTGGTTAGGACTCACAGGCATATGCTTATCGAAGTGAAATAGAATTTGAATGGGTTTCTTTTTAAGGCTTGGTCATGTTTGTGGCTCGTAACTAAGAGATTTAATAGTTTCCCACCATGTCTCTCCTATGTTCACAGCCACACCCTTATGTCCGTATAAAGGATTCGGGCTGGACAAACTGAACTATGTTTTACTGACGAATTGTGCACTTAAATCAAATGGACTTTTTTTCTAACTAAAGCCCAGCACGAAATAGAATTTTCGTTTTGATTTGCTGCGTAAAATTGTCATTTGGTTTTTGTTCCCAGATTTCTGTATTCACACATACAATCGTGGGTATCTCTTAAGGGCATGAAAATGTTGCTTTATGTTTTGCTCATACCAAAGACAAACAATTTGCAAATCAAAACTTGTCAAATGTTTTGCAAACAGACAGACACAAATGTGTGTATTTCTCATGGAGAATGAAATTTAAAGTTTTTACGGTGAAGTAAATCAATATTTTTTTTTGATTGTGTCACAACAAATTCTGGCACGATGTCTATTGAAAACAAAGATATTCAATGTGTCCATGGCACAATATTGTTAGTAAATATTCGGTCGTTTTAAAAGCATTTTACCAGTAAACTTATGTTAGTTTTCATAACGACTATATCATAATTTGAATAAGGTTTCATTCAGATCGAATTATTTTTAAAGCGATCATACGTATTACATTTCATAAAAAGTCTGATATAGTGGCAGTGAAAATGTGAAACATGATCTCAGAAAAATCGGTAGTTTGTGATTTTCCTAATTGCACACATGGCGAAACTACCCCCTATGGTGAGGCGAGTTGTGGTAGAGTGATACTGAGATCTGAAGATAGAGACAAATCGTCCTTCGAAAGAATTTGGACGCGTTGTCTATGAAAATAGAAATGATGCCAGAAAATTCTAAGAACGAGTAGAACATCAATGTAAAGACTGGCGTAACTTCGTGTAGAGATGAAACTGGAAATTTGGTGGCAAACACTTCGAGTGTGCTTAGAAGAAACATTATTTCAGCTTGTTAGAGGCCAAATAACAACGTGAAGAAAGCAATGGACAATCAATCATTGCTGATGGTTTTTGTATGTACTTAGAGGATGTACATTGCACGCCATTATACCCAGGTAAGGTAAAAATAGCAATAACCCGGCTTAAGAATAATAATGCCGCAGGTGTCGACGGAATATCGGCAGGCCGCAGGAGACGAGCTGCATGCCTCTGATAGTTTTCACAATCTGGGTTAATGAAAGCATGACTATTAATATCTCAATGTACTATTTCCGATTCACAAAAAAGGATACAAGACCGTTTGCACCATCTATCGTGGAATAAGTCTATTATCCATTATCCATCCATAAGATACTGTCAACTAAAGGGTTTTCCAACAAGAGGTGTTACTTTGGTATTCAAAGAAAAATGGAATTTTTTGAGATAAATGATCGGATGTTTATTACATAATAAAGAAGAAGGCATGCCGTTAATAACGAAAAACAACATCAGCCCAATGGCCAACACGACCACGATTATAGGACCATGTCCTTTTCATGAATTTTTCCATAACCAAATTGCAAAGTGGCTGCCCTCTTGAATCGACGCTGGTCTGTTGGAGTGGAACTTATATTTCACGTGGCACTAAAGAAAGAAGTCGCAATGTGTTCAATCACAAGATCTCGGTGGCCAATTGTGATCACGTCTTCGAGAGATAACACGGTCCGGAAACTTTTCCCATAAAAGAGCAATGGTTTTGTTGCTTGTGTGGCACGTAGCGCCGTCTTGTTGAAAGTAAACGTTGTCCAGATCAATATTATCCAATTCCGAGAATAAAAAATCATAAATCGTCTCTCGATAGCGCCAATCCATTCACCGTAACTGTTGATCCAACCACATTTTTGAAAAGTAAGGTCCAATGAATCCGCCGGACCATAAACCGCACCAAACAGCCACACGTTGAGATTGGAGAGGCTTCTCAACAATAACACTTGGGTTTTCCGAGCCCCAGATGCGACAATTTTGCTTGTTGACGTAGCCACCGAGGTGGAAGTGGGCCTCATCAGTCAAGATGATTTTTGGATGGAATTTCGGATTATTTTCATGCATTTCAAGGACCCCATCAGCAAAGACACGACGTTGTTGATGATCGGCCGGCTTGATTTCTTGTGTTAACTGAACTTTATAAGCCTTAACACCCAAGTCTTTATGCAAAATACGATGTAATGACGTTTGTGGAATGTCCAATTCCAAAGAACGACGAGGAATGGACAAACTTAAGTTTTCTTCAACACTTTGGGCTACAGCATCAATATTCTCAGTTGTTCTTGTACGACGTGCACGGGTTCTATTCTTCACATCACTAACTTGTCCGAACAGCTCGAATTTTTCCACCAATTTCTGTATTTCGGCTCTAGTTTTACAAAATGTGACTGCAAGATTTTCACCATTTTTGTAGTGAATTTTAATAATTTCAAAGCGTTGTTCCATTTATAGTAATGGCGTAGTTTCTACGCCAAAGTCAAAGAATAACAGCTGCAAAAGTGACAGCTTCCGAAATACCGGATTCAAAATAACACCTCTTGTTGGAAAACTCTTTATGTGGTGTGAAAGATTCACGTCACAACTTGACGAATTGGGTGTGGCTTCAGACCGATTGAAACGACTGGGCAATAGTCGCGATGACAAAAAGACGACATAGTAAAGGCTGGCAGTTGGATAAATTTATATACATCGATTCCGCCATTAATAGAAAGAATGATGTCAGCACCGAAATAAAGTTAAGGATCGTGCTATCAAATAGACAAATATTTCGGGATTAGGCTCTGTGAAAGTTGCCCCAGAAATAAAAACGATAGATTGCCAAAAAAATCTCATACAAAATTGGGTCATTTTTCAAAAATTTTAGATAACATTTCATTCTAAATTTCATTCATTAAATTTGTTCAATTAAAAATTCCCCAATTTTTTATAGCGTTAAATCTCCAAAGGGAATTTTTCATAAATTATTTGGAGGACTTTTCAGATTGTTTTGGAAAATGTTCAAGTGTTCTTTTTTTGGAGAATTTTTTTTAATTATTTTGGAGAATTGTTTAATTATTTTGGAGAATTGTTCAGTTGTGGCATTTTTCATTTTGGTTTTTCTTTCATTTGGGAGATTTTTCATGGAGCCACTGTACTATACGCCTGATCTGTGTTAACGAGGTGTATAGACGTCGAAGGAACTTTGAGCCATATGAGCCATCTCCCGACCGTATTATAATACAGCGACTTCGCTGGCTGGGTTATGTCGATCGAATGAATCTAAACGCTGCAGCCAAAAAGGTGACGAAAACCACGAAAGGCGTAGACGAGAAAGGCCGAGACCCCGGTGGAAGGACCAATTGGAAGAAGACATGCAGATACTTGGTGTACTTGAAAATCAATTATTATGCAATATTTGTGTATTTGAAGTTTCTAAGGCTATTTAAATATTAAAAACTTTCGAAAGCAAGTTAATATTATAAACACAACACCGTGGTGAATTTTCTTTCAATATCATACAATATTCGAATTTATTAGAATTACTCCTTCAACACTATCCTTTGAGTTATGTGGGCGGAGTAATAAACTGATGTCTATCCTGTTGTGACATTAAAAGCTGATTATATAAAACTAGTTAATACGAATCGAGACAATAACGATTTTCTAAGCCAAAAAAACTTCTAAAATCTACGATTTTACACCACTTTGTTGGCATTATTAAGGCCAGTATGAATATGTTCTTCCATAAGCATGTAGAACTCAATATTCTCTGAAACCGGTGAAAATACCCATTCATACAGACACATACGCACACACACACACACACACACATACATATGGTTGGGCAATGTGCATAAACATTATTTTCCCCCAAAAGAATGACAAAAGGAATTTTTATTATTTTGGCATTATACGCCGTAATTTTACTATTGCGATTCACAGTGTAGTCCTAGATGTGTGTGTGTGTCTATGTTGGGCTGTGTATATGCAATGTTTATATGGAACAAATATTAATACGAAAAGTTTTGTAATAAAGGAAACCGAAATGCAAAAATGCGCGGTGGCCTTATGCCAATGGCCGTAAATGGGACACACCACATACACTTTCACGTCGTAGATGTTTCTGCAATAGTTGTTGTTGGTTATATTACTTTATTTTTTTTTTGATCGGACAGACACGCTACATATATACCACCTTTATATCGGTCTGGTAAATACGAGTAGATATATATATAAATGTATACTTTTATGCGTTATTACTATGTGCATTTATATTATTTTTGTTGTTGTTGGCGGAAATGTGCACAGTAGCGGCTGCATCGGCTTACAAGAGCTGGGCGGTTGACATGTTTATGGTGTCAGTGGATGCCGGCTAAATGCAATAGATTCATTAGACTTTTATCCTGCTATTTGTGTGTACATCGGCGTTATTAAACATTTAGGTGAATATCTTAAATTTCCAAGTAATGGATTTTCCAACAAGAGGTGTTATTTTCAATCAGCCGGTATTTCGGTAGCTGTCACTTTTGCAGCTTTTATTCTTTGACATTTGGCAAGTAGAAATTATGCCATTACTAAAAATGGAAGGATACACGCTTCAACAACGAATTGATATTATTAAAATTCACTACAAACATTTTGAAAATCTTTAAATCCTGTGCGGTCGCCTAACTAAAGCATTTTTGGGTCGTCATGAAGCACCATCTCGGGCCGCAATACAGGAATTGGTGAACAAATTCGAGCTGTTGGGACATGTTAGGGATGTGAAGAATAAAACCCGTGCATGGCGCTGAAGAACAACTGAGAATATTGCTGCTGTAGTCCAAAGTGTTGAAGAACTGCCAGGTTTGTCCATTCGTCGTCGTTCTTTGGAATTGGCACTCCACAAATGTCACTACACCGTATTTTGCATAAAGACTTGGGTCTTAAAGCTTATAAAGTTCAGTTAACACAAAAACTCAAGCCGGCCGATCATTAACAACATCGTGTCTTTGCAAATTGGGTCCTTGAAATGCATGAAAATGATCTGGAAAACGAAAAATCATCTTGACTGATAAGGCCCATTTCCACGTCGGTGGCTACGTCAACAAGCAAAATTGTTGCATCTTGGGCTCGGATAATCCTAGAGTTATTGTTGAGAAGCCTCTAAATCCTCAACGTGTGACTGTTTGGTGCGGTTTATAGTCCGGCGGGGTCATTGGACCTTACTTTTTCGAAAATGCGGTTGGATCAACAGTTACGGTGAATGGATTGCTGTATCGAAGGATGATTAATGATTTTTTAAGGATGGAGTTGGATGATATTGATCTGGACAACGTTTACTTTCAACATGACGGCGCTACGTGCCACACAAGCAACAAAACCATTGCTCTTTTATGGGAAAAGTTTCTGGGTGGTATATTTTTGGAAGAGGTGATCACAATTGGCCACCGAGATTTTGTGATTTAACACCTTGCGATTTCTTCCTTTGGGGCCACGTGAAATATAAGGTCTACGCCAACAGCCCAGCGTCGACTCAAGACCTCAAAGAAAAAAAATTCGTGAGGCTATCGAGGACATATGACAGTCACTTTGCGATTAGGTTATGGACAATTTCATAAAAAGGATATGGTGTTGTGAGCCTGGTCGTGGTGGCCATTTGGCTGATGTTGTTTTTCATTATTAATGGCAAACCTTCCACCTTATTATGAAATAAACAACCAATCATTTATCTCCAAAAATGTAATTTTTCTTTAAATACCAAGATAACACCTCTTGGTGGAAAACCCTGTTGTTAATGACTAAAACCAGAATTCGCTGCCTTTTATATCCGTGTCTCTCCGGTTAAGGACCAGCTCTGGGTTATTTTCTTGCCAACTTTATAATTTTTGGTAATAAAGAAATTTTCTTGAAATTCCTTAACGATTACACATGTGCCTCCAATTTCTATTGATACACGATTGGCCATCAACTAAATCATAAGTCATCCAATTTCAGTTGTTTCAATAGGAACAGGAAGACAACAATCTCAGCGTCAACGACTTCGAGGAGAGCATAGAATGTCCTTGTTGTGATATATGTACTTGCAAACAAAAACAACATCAGATTTATAATAAATTGCATTCTAATAAAAAACAGATTGAAAAATTCTGACAAAACTGACCCTTTTCAAGGCATTTACCCAAATCCGCCACTGTAAAAAAAAACAAATGTTGAAATAGGGACATTTTTTTCAAAATGTTTTCCTTTTTGTTTTGCCAATATGTTCTTTAAGTGTATATTGTTTTAGTTTTTTTGGTTTTATTTTAGTTGTTGCTGTCGTTGTGAGTATTATTTCCCCTTTTTGCCATAGACAAACAATATGCAAAATGTTCTGTACATTGTGTGTTGGTGTGTGTAAATGTGCAGTGTAAGGATTTGTATACACACGCCTACACAAACACACTCAAATATTTACAAATACAGATAAATATTTTAATACTTATACGTACATTGAACCTCTTCATTGCTGTAATGCCTGCGACTGTTGACGTTGAGGCTGTTATTTGTGTTGGCGTTTTTGTTTTACACTACACATTGAGTGTGTGTGTGTGTGTGTGCGATTCATATCATTTCAAATAAACCGACAAAGGAGCCATTAAGCTAAAGGATCTGTAGAGATTTAAAAAAAAAAATCTCCAAAGAGGATTATTGCAAACACAGAATCCTACAAAAAGACCGAGTGATAAACGTGTTCTTCTTTTATCGGATATGTGATGGATTCTTTATTTTCTGCACAGCACAAAAAAGGTTTCGGAAAAATATAACAACAAAAAATTAAAAAAAAATAGTAATTCATATTTCGTAGGCGTAAGAATGATAGAATGGATAATATTAACATATTTCTGTTGTTGTTAGCATTCCAGTGAAGGAGTTGTCATGAGATTAGAATAATGGCACAGTGGTATCCAACGTATAATAATCATTGATTCCAGATCCAGTTTGAACAAGAATGGGTTGGCAGTTTGTAGTGTGTGAAAGAAAAATAACTACAGTTCAGATAAAACTTCCTGGGTCATTAAAACCTAAATTGCTACCAAAAGTCAATTTTCTACTAAAATTTTGTACTATGATTAAGCCAGTTTCTGAATTGTGGTGGACGAATCATGGATTGCTTGACAACGTGTGCAATTTTTTTTCTGGCAATGAGTTTTTATATTTATAGATAAGTAAACCGACGATATGATCGGTAACATCTTCTTTCATTATAACTATTTGACGTTGAGAGTATGATAGTAGACAGAAATTGTAGCTGAAAAAACACGCATGGGCGAATAAAAGTGAACCTTTGATATGTTTAACAATGGACCGATATTGTATTTCAAGAATAATCGAAAAATTAAAAAAAAAAACAATTATAAAATTAGTTTAAGCGCCCCGGTAGGCGAGTTGGTAGCGTGCTTGCCTATCAGCGTGGGGGTTGTGGGTTCGATTCCCACCAGAGGCTTTGGTCTGTCGCTGCAAAAATCTAAACATATGGTCTGTGTCACCCGGTTTACCCTTGGACCCAAAAATTAGAATATAAATTTACTTTGTATTGTAATTAATAATAAATAAATAAATAAATAAAATAAAATTAGTTTGTTTTATTGGAAGACCTAAGACGACAGCATTAAACGGTCGTTTTTGACCACCCTCTACTTATAAGATCGGTATCACTTTCTGGGTTGATCGTCAATTTGTCTGACCGTCAAAGGATCTTTACACAATTCGAAAAATATATATGTTTGTTTTTTGTTAATTTATGTTGACAGTTTTCAAGTAGGAAGTACAAAATGTACTAAAATGAATTCCAGTTTACTAAACTAAAATCTGCTAAGTATATGGTGGATCTGTTTAGAAGATATATCGAAATGTCCCTTATATTGTAGAACAGAGGTTTGAATTTGAAAACCAAACGGAAGTTTTGAGTCGACTGGTCCGGTATAACACATAAAAGTGCAATACATATTCGTTCTTGTCATTCAATAGGAAATGTCGCTGCTTTATATGAAAACTTTGGAGAATATCAAAATTTGTCCATTGGAAATATTTCTAAAATATATTCAATTGTCCGATATTAAATGATTACTCCTTGCTCAACTTAAATATAATATAATAGGATTGTGTACTACTGTTCCGCGTTCACAGCAACTGGTCTTATCCGCTACCTAAAGATGGAAAATTTGAATCTTTGTAGTGGTGGTATCATTTGTTACATGTTTCTTTGAAAAATGCTTGCCAGAAACGCTTTTAGGAGGCCAATAGCTGATTTGCGTCCCATCTTTAGTTACCATGTGGAACAAAAATCAATACGATGGATAACGAAGACATTTCATCGTAAAATTGGGGTTCTCTAGTATTTTTCTATCATCTGTGCGAACACAAATAGCAGAAGCAGTCACTTGTGTTTTGGTTTTCGTGTACAGAAATCCACCAATAATTCTGCTGATCAAATGTGCCGGTAGGAGATTTGCAAGCGTGCTTGTCTATCAGCGATATGGTCTGTGTCGCCCTTGGACCCAAAATTATAATATAAATTTACTTTGTATTGTATTTTTATAAAAATAAAATAATAAAAAAATAATACAAATAAAAATAAAAATAATATTTAAATAAATATATGCTGACCGATGAATTTCCTGTTGGAAGGAAATTTCGCTAGGCGTTCAAATCAAAAATCATTTCGTGTTTCCATAATGGGGTCTGTAGGAAATTTGAAAACCCTGTACATGCGGAAATTCAATGGCCGTGTTATCGTTCTACGGAAAACATTGATGTTGTTTGCCGTAGTGTGGGAGAAGAGTCGTTTACTTCGACTCGCCGTTGTGCCCAACAATTGAACATCTCACTGATTCGAATACTCAATGAAGATTTTAATTTAAAGGCTTAAAAATAATAATTGACTCAAGAGCTGAAACCCACTGACCTACGTCGTCAATACACCGAATGATTAATTGAAAAGACAGACGTGAATGGTGACTTTACAAAGAAAATCATCTTAAGCGACGAGGCACACTTACACCTCAGTGGATTTGTTAACAAGAAGAATTAACGCATTTGGGCAAATGAGAATCTACGAGTGATTGTTGCAAATTCAATGCATCCACAACAAGTGACGGTTTGGTGAGGTTTATGGTCTGGCGGCGTCATCGGGCCATATCCATTGTGGATATGGAATTGGACGATATTTCCATACATATTTTTTCCGTGGGCCTTTTAATATAACGATTTGTTCTTCATTGTATGTAATAAAGGACTAATCGTTTTTGCTTTATCAAAATTTTACTGTATTTAAGCCTTTGCTTGCGTTCGAAGAATTTCTTTACTTGTTGCTTAATTGTTACATTGATTGCAATCATTTTCAAAAGAATTGAGTGATCGTCTTTGGCTTTTACTAATCTTAGTATACATCATTGTATAGCCAAGCTATACAAAACTTTGCCTGCATTATTTTGTCAGGCGACACCTTCCCATGGTACGTTGACTGTAGAACCTACTGTACCTAGTGGAATAGATTTTTTCTTTCGAACCGAAACAGTAATTGTTCTCCATAATGTTGATGTAAATAAATAACTTTTTGGCAAAAATTATTTTGTACTCAGCATAAAAGTTTTCGTTTTTTTTTTTGCAAACTGTTTCCCCCCCCTAGAACTTTGTAGTTCTGCTTTGTATGTGTCGGTGTGTGTTGTGTGCAAATATTCGAACATACAGACGAGCATATTGTTCATATAATTTTGCATATTGTGTTAATTGTTATTTGCTTTTTGTGTTGTTGCTGTTGATTTTATTTTTCTTTGTGTATTGTTTATACTTTGTCTTCCGTTTGCTGTTTATGTTGCAAAAACATTTTTATTTTGCCATCATCATCACCATCGGCATCAGCCATAGTCACAGCAGCAGCAGCAACATTGTAGTCGTTGCCATCGTCAGCATTGTTTCTTTTTATCGAGAATTGTTGCCAAAAAAATGCCCATTTCGAACATAAAGGAGGAAGCAAAATGTGTTCGAGAGTGGAAATTTCTATATTTTGATTTACCATAAAATGTTATTTGAGGTTAAAGTTTTTCAATTATTTACATTTTGCCTGATGTTATGCTGGCTGGCGATTGTTGTAATATTTGATTGCAGCACTCCAGTCGTTTCCAGTGCCATTTGGAATATTATTATTGTCGAATGGTACATACGTCTGCCTATGTACTTATGGGCCTCTCAACAAGCCATCCGCCTTCGTTTTCATGTCGTCGCAAATTTTTCATGTTTTTTTTTTTTTTTTGTGGACCTCTATTATAATGGAAATTGTTCTATGCCATCATATTATTCATAGTCGTGGGTGAATTATGATCAATAATTTATAATATTGTTAAGCGAAACAAAAATAAATATTTTATTTATGAGTGCCTCGAAATGCCTGGTTTTGCTCTTCACCCATAAGAGAAATCATTACTTTTATCGGGCCTGTACTAAATGTAAATTCATTGCGATGAGAAAGAAATAAACATGGCCAAATGTTATTGCTGGTAATAGTCGGCTGGCTATAGGCAAATTGTGTATGGGCAATTGCCTAAGATATTCCAAATTCAATGAAGCGAATTTTATAGCCTCGACAGCCTTGAACGTTCGGCGGATAGGCAGACATATGGTCTCCGCCAAAGTGATTACCTTTATGGCATAACTGGGTACGATGTGGACTATTCGCGTGTACGCAAGTGGAATTAGCAACATTTCCGTTATTACACCAAATAGTGATATGTTTTTAAATCAGTTCGTCAGTACCTTAACCTAGTTTCAGAATATGTATGGCCAAACATTTACATGGTTATTAAAGTTGTTCGCCATAATCCTTGTGTATAAATTACTTTGAATAGAAATTGGAAATTTTCATAGCAAAATCATGTGTATGAATGTCATTTGAAAACCCCTAAAAAGGATTCAGTAGTGAGACCGATTTAGCTAGTTATACTTCTTCTCTAATGAAGATTTCTTTCACAGCATATTAATGACTCTATCACATTTAAATGTGACAGTGTCTGACTATAATGATTACTAAGCAACAAAAGGAACAAACTTAAAATTAAGTCCGAGCAAAACTTACCTGAGTTTTCATATTAGCTCTGATATGGTCATCTGTATAAAAGGGTGTGTGGAGAGTATTTAGATTTCCAATTTTCTAAATTTAAGTACAACTGCAAATGATATTAGGTAAGATTTCCTAATCCATGTTGCAGATACTATGACAATATCAATGAGTCGAAGTGGATGATTTGTATGAGAATTACCAGAAATGGCTGGACTACCAGATATACCTCTGAATCGTGAATAACTGTTAATACATTACGAAGTAATAAATGATTTATTTCCTTGATTTAATCATGTGTTGAGTCATTAGTGTCGGAAACAGGATAAACATTTTTAAAAATTTCCATCGTCGTTCTTAACTAACAATAGTGAGAGTGTTTCCCCCACTTGCCGTGTCCTCTAAGACGGAACTAAAAAATTTACAAAAAAATTTACCGGGTTCTCCAACAAGAGGTTAAGAAAAATGGGATTTTTTTGAGATAAATGATCGGGTTTTTATTTTATAATAAAGAGAAAGATATGAAAAACAACATCAGTTAAATGGGCACCACGACTACGCATACAGGACCATATCCTTTTAGTGAAATTTTCCATTACCAAATCGCAAAGTGGCTGTCCTATGTCCTAGATAGCCTCATGTATTCTATTTTCGAGGTCTTGAGGTGTTAAATCACAAGATCTCGGTGGCCAATTGTGGAATTTTCATTAAGTAATTTTCATATTTTGAAATTACTAAATTTATTAATTATTTGTCGAACCTTAACTCTAACTCTAATCTGATAATTTGATCTGATCACGGCATCCGTTAACGACTATTTTCGAACGTAAATTTATTACAGAAAACGCTTATTCCCACTTTTTCCGAGAATTTTTGCGGACGTCCTGCTGTCATCGAAACCAAAATTGTCTTTCTTCTATGCGGAAGTTTGGTTTTTTGTAGGCATACACATTTTTTCCGATTTCCTGAGTGAACACCAGGCTAAAAGTTACATGGGATCCATTAAATATTTTTAATTTATTTGCTTCAAAATATATATTTAGTCTTTTTTTATTTTATTAACACTCAGGGAATGGTCAGGGGAACCAAGTGATGCGTCAATTTTTCTTCTCCAAAAATCACCACTCAAATGACCAAATAAATTTCACACGAAAATTTGTTATGCTTTCATCTTAAATAGGTTTAAGATTAAATGTCCTTCGGTTATTTTTTCCATAGAAATTAATAATAGGAATATTTTCAAAAATAAAGAAAACGAAATGTTAACTATTTCGTAAACCAATTACAGTTCAAATTTTCCAACACAAAAAATGAAAACTTCAAGCCAGTAATTGTTGTTTCTTCGAAACACGAGAATAACATCAAACAGTATACAATTGCGTGATTCTTTCATCGCTTGAGAGCCTTTGTCAAAGTTTATTTTTTCAATTACGAATCAAACTTTCTTAGCCACGAGGGCTGATTGGGAAATTGCAAGCTGAGCATTTTTCTCAAGGCAAACTCAAGCTAATTGCAAACAGGGGGTTAATTGGTGAATGTGACATAATTTATGAAATATATGAAAGTGAGTCGTTGCCCACATACACAGAGTCGATTTAAAGCGTTTTTGTGTCGCACATCTTCCTCTGATCCGCCCTCGTTTAGTTCTTTTGAGCATTGTATTACTGTAATTTACTTTTCAATTGGCACGTTTTAAAATAAATTGCTCACCGCCCTCTTCATCTATCAAAACCGTGGGTTGTCCTTCGTTCAACTGAAAAGTTAGCTGACAACAGGGTGACATAAACTCATTTGATATGTGCTCGGTTAGAGCTGAAACATATCAAATAATAATTGGTATTAGAGCAACTTCATATAATTACATGGACATGCTTCTGGGGGTGATATATTTAATGACAAACATATTGGGCGTACAACAATTTCTTCCTGTGGTGACAGTACCAACATTCCCATAAACCGTACACATTTTATTCATGGTCTTTGTTATGGTCTTCCACAAAGCCACGGGGTATGAAATAAGGCAATGATGAAATGTAATGTCAAAATCTATTTATTGTTGGCACCGGACTGGTATCTATATAAAAGTAGATGCATTCAGGTGAGCACTCAACCTAAAAAATAAAAACGTACAAATCGCTAGAAAGACGTCAATTCAGTGATCGTAAAACTATCTTAAAGCCAGAAAGTTGTTGAACGTAGTTCAACAGGCGTCATTCAACATGGTAATGAAGGAGGGAAGAGTTTTTATACGGGGAAAGAGCTCAAGAAATCGAGTACGATTGACAAAGGAACTTTCCAGTATGAAAGATACTTCAGCAATACTGAATATATTATCTAAATTGTCCCGCTTGATATGGGAAACAATATTTGATGAACATATCAGTAATAAGTTTGAAAAACTACACGCTGAAATGTCAGCTAACAAATTATGCATTAAACATATGTGTTTTTAGCCGTACCACAACATTAACATGTTTGTGGGTTATATGTACAGTGTTGCGCAAAACAAATTCAACAAGCTGAGTACTTAAGATTAACTAGATTTTATGTGGTTCGTATATTCTTTTAACTGGTACTATTTGTACACAGTTTGTGCTTCTAATAAGTTTCTCTCGTAGTTGGAAGAAGGGTAGGGTTACAAAAACAATTATATACAATTCAACAATTTTGTATTACTTTTTTATTACGTATGAGTGTTATGCTATTAAATGAGTATTACTCATACGCTCCAAAAATGAGCTAATGCAATTCTAGGAAGCAAATGTGAATTGATACACTTTTAAGAATCATTCATAGAAAGTTCATATGTTCTAGAAAGTTGTTTATTGAGAGCTTATGTACGCTTTTGTGGTTGATTGTTTCCTTGAATTTTGAACTGTTTCCTACCTATGGACCTGAAAGGTTACACAAATCGTATTTTTCAACCTCGAAGATGATTTTTTTTGATGATTCAGAGAGTAAATCAAAATTCCAAAAGTCCTATGAAAATAATCACTTTTTTTTTGTTGCAAAATTGACGCCGAGACCCCTTGGCCCATAAAAAAGGTGCATGACTTTGAGCAAAACTAGTAGACACGGGTCTTTTTTTGTTGTTTATTAAGAGCCTAGGTACGTTTTTGTCGTTTATTGATTCCTTGAATTTTGAACTGTTTCCTACCTGTGGACCTGAACAGGAGAAAAAGGTAAAAAACGTATTTTCTTAACCATGAAGATGAGTTTTTTTTGATGATTCAGAGAGTAAATCAAAATTCCTAAAGCCTTTTGAACGGCCCGAGAATAATCACTTTTTTTTTTGCAAAAAATTTCCAAAAAGTGACATTGGGCAATACTGGAAGACACGGGTCTTTTATCACTTAGTGTCCCCCGTATATGGTTATATTTCCATGACTTAAAAATTTACACACAGTATTATAAAACAGTGATTCTACACACAATATTATTAACACGTCTTCCAATAATCGGCCATGGAGACGTTATATCTGAGATATAACTTGTATGTTCGTTTCTTCGACTACTTGTCAACCCGAAAATAACATTTAAAAACGATATTAAAGCGAAATAGTCGCCCCTTTAGTTGTGTCGACATCATCGCATTCCCACGAATACCCTTTACCACCACAATATTAGTTTGGGTTCTAAAAATCACAACAAAACAAATGTTCAATATAGAAAATGTCGGATATACATTTCCACAAATTCGCCGAGATGTGTCTGTGTGTGTGTATAATCATACTATACATATACATAACAAAAGGATCCACAAATACACGTACAATGTGTGAATGGTATCTAATAACAATTTTCGGGTGTCATGGACAAATTTACAGCAGCAGCGGAGTTCGCTAGGCCTTCCGATAAGTTGTCTTGATGAACGAAGACAACTGAAATCCAAAATGAGCAATCATCGAAAAACCCAAAATCTAACTCTAGTAAAATTACCTTAAATGCATTTTACACTTCAACGTAATAATAAGAGTGTTTATGTTATACAATAGTGTTTTCCTTTTCCTGTGAAGTTATTAAAAGGTCTGTTAAGTCATTTTGGATTTCTTGTGACGATATATTGAATGTATTTATTTGTGTATACTCATATTAATTGTTAGTGCTGGGATGTTAGGTTCAATGGTTTGTCTAGTCGTGAGATTGTCTCTAATAAAATGTCAAGATAGGAGAGGCCAGAGAAACATGATGATTTGAATAAATATACCCTTTCGATATATATTTAGATAAGGAAGTCCGACGCTCATCAAATAGCTGTACGAGGTCATCAATGAACCTACTTCAAAGGTAATAGAATCAACATTCCTGTGGACTAGGACTATGGCATCTTCCTCATCTTTGCCCTCATGAGAGGCTACCCATTGAAAATGATTTTCTGATACCACCTAAGTCTAGTTTTGATAGAAACCCAATATTGTCTTTGTTCGTTTTGTTTGTTTATTATTTATTTCTGTTCATAAACTTCCAGTAGTCAGGCGGTACCATTGTGTTGTTAACTTTTCACCATCTGAGAAGTTCATAACCTTCGCATTCAAGAGACTTAGTGTAGCACCAAAGCGGACTATCCTCGTCTTGCTGCATTTGGTAAGGGATTTAATGCATTCTAAAGTGTATCTGAATTTTAACGTTTTATAGTGTAAATCTTTCACACCTCAGTCAGTCTTTATTTGGGAGCCATTCTTGTAGTCAGAAAACGTTAGTTATTTGGTAAATGATAAGTAGCGCTAATATATTAAATTGCAATAACTTAACAACAGAAATAAAGAGACAAACTAGAGACTATCATGGGGTGACTACAACTACTTTCACCCCCAAGTAAACCCAGTAAACCAATCAAGCAAACCCGGAACGCTTGAGGAGCCAATTCGAGAATTAGGGATGTGGGCAAATTCTCCCTCTTTGTTTGGAGTTTAGGCTTACCTAACCTCAGTGACAATGTACAGTATGAATATAAATTAGTCAACAAAAAAATATATAGGTTTATTTTAGGGAGCAGCGAAGAAAGACAAATTGTCAACAATAGAAAAAGATAGATTCGTACATCTACAGGAAGGCCTGCTCTAAGGCCTTCATCTGGCCGTTTTCCCCTATTGACTATACATATACATATGGACAACAAATTAATAGTAATACACACTACATAAAAAATATACATTGATTTCTCTCCGTCTATGTACGGGTGATGGAAAAAGTTTTACTAGACGTTTGCTATTTGCTTGGGGTAAGCTTTCATATTCATAGCATTTTTCTTCGGACATGAGTGGAAAACATTCCCAGTTGGAACTATAACCAACTGTTTGTTATAACACGATGATTTTACAAAATCGAATACATAAAATATGAACAACAATAGTCTGAGTTAATTTCTTCTACGATTGATTCTTATAGCCAAAGGTCAGTGTTAAGTAAAAATAGTAAAGGTCATGGAGAGCAACGTTAGTTGCTCCTGTCATTGATGGATTCATAGCTGTAAAAGCAATTAGATTACTTTTAAAAATAATTGTATGGAGTATATAATCCTCTACTAAACAATTGGTGGCAATACAAAATATTTTATAACTATATATTGTCCAGATCAATATCATCCAACTAGATTACTTCAAATTACTATTTATACGAATCATATATGATCACACGTTAAAAGACATGATCGCTAGTAATTTGTCGCTCTTGTCACGGAGGCGTGTATGAACGCAAAAGGATACCCACAATGCCATCTCGAATAAAGATAATAAAATCAAATAATTCCACCAGCACATACAGAGTTTTCCAACAAGAGATGTTATTTTGGTATTCAAAGAAAAAATTAATTTTTAGAAATGATCGGCTTTCATACTAAAGAGAAAGATATGCCGGTGATAATGAAAAACAACATCAGCCAACTGGCCACCACGACCACGCTTACATGACCATATCCTCATCATGAGATTTTCCATAACCAAATCGCAAAGTGGCTGTCCTATGTACTCGATATCCTCACGAATTCTATCTTTGAGGTCTTGAATCGACGCTGGGCTGTTGGTGTAGACCTTATATTTCACGTGGCCCCAAAGGAAGAAGTCGCAAGGTGTTAAATCACAAGATCTCGGTGGCCAATTGTGATCACCTCTACGAGAGATAAAGCTTTTCCCGTAAAAGAGCAATGCTTTCGATGCTTGTGTGGCACGTAGCGCCTTCATGTTGAAAGTAAACGTTGTCCAGACCAATATCATCCAACTCCGATCATAAAAAATCATTAATCATCTCTCGATAGCTCAATCCATTCACCGTAACTGTTGATCCAACCTCATTTTCGAAAAATTAAGGTCCAATGACCCCGCCGGATTATCACACGTTAAGGATGAAGAGGCCTCTCAACAATTACTTTTTCGAACCCCAATTTTGCTTGTTGACGTAGCCACCGAGGTAGAAATGGGCCTCATCAGTCAACATGATTTTTGATGGAATTCATGATCATTTTAATGCATTTCAAAGACCCAATCATCATGACGTTGTTGATGATCGGCCGGCCCGAATTTTTGTATTAACTGAAAACTCAAGTCTTTATGGAAAATATTGTGTAATGCCGATTGTGGAATGGCCAATTCCAAAGAACTATCTAATTACGAACTATGTTTTAGATAGATCCCTTGTGATTATTACAAAAACAGATAATCAGACGGACGGAAGAACGTCTCTTAATCTATTCTGAAAGTAGTTCTGGGTTAGTCGATATCGGTCTGGCCCTGTCAAAATCTGTTACTGGTGCACTATGGGCCAAATGACCGATTTTTGAGGCAAAACAAAATCCATATTTAATGGCGTTCGATAAAAATTCCGAACACAGCGTATTGTTATACAAACCACCCTCTGGCAATTGTTTATCCTACGGGAATCTTAAAGATACAAATTACGCATACATGTGTGAGTATGTCTAGTTTTCTTTCTGGCCATATTTTGTACATTTATTTCTTTTGTTTGTATTATTTTTCATCTTTTCCTTTTATTTTGTTTTGTTGATTTGATAGCCTACATGCAAGCGTATGTAAGCATGTATGTGTTTATGCTTTTATTTACCAAGTATACATAAGTATGTGTGTGTGTTTGTGGACCCCATTGACAACGATGTTGTTATTGTTCGCCAAATATACATCACACAGATGTGTTTTTGTTTAAGTATTTGTTAGTGTTTGTGATCCACTGTATGCGTGTGTGAGTGTATGAGGGAGCGGGTAAATTTATTAAATTGAATTCTGCTTAATATGAAATAAGTAATACCTTCTGTCATTACAAAAATAAAAACAAACAAACGGATACTCTGTCATTGAGGTTTCGATTTTCCTGAAATTGATCCTTTCCTTACTCTCCTTGGACCATGTGCATTACAGCCTAACGCTTCATATTCACCATTTATCCGTATTTTCGGCATTAAATGGGAAATTTCGCATGAACAACTGTTCAAACACGTGCTGTTTGAAGTGATTCCAATCGTTGTCTTACATTGTGAAGTCTTGTTTTGGATACATGGAGAAATTTATTGATAAAAGGAAATTAATTTGGAAATGTTATGACCTTGATACAGTTAGGAATACAAGATAAAAGAAAAACAAATATTAATGGCTAGAGGGAGTCTTGAAAATATTTGAGAAAAAAGGAATCAGCCAGCTCCTCCCAGTTAATACAGTTAAATAATACAATTAATTAACTAAGCATCATTATCGGCTTGAACAAATATAAGATAACTAGTTTGTGATTCAGAAGCAGCTGGAACAAATATAGGACTACTAGATGTTTCATTGAAAATCGTTCTTGATTTCTTGCACCTTTTTTGAATGACCTCGACCATAAATAGATGAACCGCAGACAATTTTTGTTTGTGGATTTATTTAGACAGTTGCAGCATGGTCACATGTGAGTCCATTATTAGAACTGAAACAGGTTTTAATAGAATACGATCTGATTTTTCTCCACAGTACATAGAAAACTAAAAAATAATCGTGTCGCCAAGGTAGGCGAGTTGGTAGCGTGCTTGCCCATCAAGGTGGACTCAAAATTAGAATATAAATCTACTTTGTATAATAATTAAATAAAAATAAAATAAAAAATAAATTCGTCAAAATAAAATTGCTGATATTGGCATAATCACAATTATCCATAATCAATTTTAAAATATTGTTTGTCTATGGCAAAATAGCAAGAATGTGATTGATAATAACAATTTCTTAATAATTTGTCGTCAAAAATTAGTTGAAGTCGTCACATTAGCAAAGTAACACACATTTCTTTTTTTTAAATTGTCAGTCAGCCTTTAAGATATTATCGGTAACATACCCATTTCTTTTTAAATCTTAGCAGTGGTCTCCGTTGAATCTGGAAAAGTTTCCAAACCAAATATGAATCCACTTATCCAATCTGTCATTGTATGCATTTGTACACAAGTATTTTGATATCTGAACAGTACGGATTAAAAATGTAATTGGTTGCAACATTATTATGAACTGTCGGTTCTTTGGAGCTTAGTTGTAATAAAGAAAAATTATTGAACAATTTTTTCACAAGTGACAAATTCGTTGAACATCCTCATCTGAAGTGGGAATTCCTCTCTGTCCTCTAGCCTTGCCAAAAAAATAGATCAAACCATTTTAAACCATTTTTTATTGCGTAAAAAATGGAAAACAAATAGTTCAAACATGAATTTTATTGTTCAATCGATACAAAACCTTTTTCAATTATATTCAATTTAGAATTTTTTTAAGGTCAAGAATTTGTTATTTTTATAATTTTTTTTATAATTTTTTTTTTAATTTATTTTTCCAATATTTCGTTTAGAAGAACATCATCAGGAGGTACAACAACAAATAAGAAATAAATAAAACACACACAATAGAACGTAGGTGTTTCTTCTTCATCAGAGGTTGTATGAAATGAGTATTTATTCAAAAGAGCAAACATTTCCATTCTTTATGGAACACTGTTTCATTAATGTGGCTGGATAATATTAATCCCTCGAGTAAAAAACTCCGACTCTTTCAAGTTTTCATTTAATACAAAATTATTGATAATTCTTGTGAGACCTGTGCGACCAACCCAGACTGGCTATCGGTCCGCGAGGCATGACACACAGAGGAAAGAGAACCTATTCATGTTTCAAGAGATGATTCAACAGTGACTGTCTCAACACCATTTTTCAAGACTTTGTTGATGGTTTATGACTTTATCTCACAAATGACTAGCCTAAATTCGAAAAATCGGCGCTCCTAGGTATTCAATTGACATTGCCGAGACATGGAAAGCAAAAGATCGATTGTGGCAGTGGGCTGTGTAGCAGGACGCGCTGTCCTGACATCCAAAGATCTTCCAAGTGAATGTGTTCAATCTCCGACCAACAAAACATATTTCACTATCATGTGTTATATCTGCCGATATTGGATCCATATTCAGGGCCCCTCAACCACAATATAAAGAACAGTTTGGTCTCAGCAGAAGTTGTATAACTTGACTGCTACGATTAGCGATGGTTTGCGTTACTTTTTATTTTTAATCTTCCAAGTTCAGCAATATGCCGCCTTAATGTGTTTGTACATATGTACATGTGAACATGCTACGATGGACTTTGAAGTTTTAAGCCAAATTTTGGCTGGCTTTGCGAAACAAACCAAACCACAATTGTATTGTCATGGCCAAATCTATAAATACAAACCACACAAGTACACAAACCCTCTAGACAGACAGACTGACATTCAAACTAACAGCTACCAAAACCTCAAACTGCAATTCATTTTGCTCTTCATACGCACATACATACATATGTACATATAGACATATCACATGTACACACATGTTTGTCTATATGGACACATTGATAAACATGATAACACTTGAGACTTTGGTTAAAATAAAACGACAGAACACGCACACACACACACAAACGTTCAACCGAAACTACAATGCCAAAATGTGAAATAGAACAAAAAACAAACATTATTTTTGCTCGCTTTCAACTGTTTAGAGGACGCTTTATTTATGTGAGCACCATAAATTTATTGTTAAACAAGCTCAGAACTTAGGAAAACTCTGCGAACGAAAACGGAACGGAACGGAACAGAACAAAAGAAATACTACTCTGACTTTTGACTTTATTCTGTTAAGTTTCGTATAAATTTCTCAACATGTATTTCAGCTGAAACATTTTTCCACTAAAACATTGCAAACTCTTCACCCACACAGCATACAAATCTAAGAGTTGAGCAACAGCAGTGGCTGCCGCATCACAAGATCAGAAATCATTTTATGTTTAGATTTATGTGGTCCTCGGTGCATTCTACCATTCAGCAAAAGGGCAGTATTAGCTTGTGGTTAGGTTGGAGAAGATTTCCAGATACTGAAAGGTTAGACGTAGGGGCTACTCAAAATATGGGCTATTCAATTTGGAGAACCAACTCGGAGGGTGACAGGTTTGCGTGCTATCGCCTCTATTATAATCGCCTATAATCATTTCACATCGACCTTGACGATATTATGCAAAGGGAAAGCACTCGAACATAGTCATTGGATAAGGCCCTTCAGACGATCTAGATTACGTGGCAAACTTTTGCCTATTTCCCCAATACATTCAACGGCATGCAACATAACATACATATGGGTAAATCCAGCGTGACAAACTCTACATTCATACGAGTTTTCGGATTGAAATATAACAATTTTGTTATGTTTTTGATTATTAACGGCATACCTTCCTCATTATTATGAAATAAACATCCGATCATTTATCTCAAAAAATATAATTTTTCTTTGAATACCAAAATAACTCAAATTTTGACAATAGGCAATTTAAGAACAGTTAGGAAAGGTAAAGAGCTCCTATGTCTACCCTAGCTCGGAATTCAACTCCACTGATCTCTCTACTGGAACGAAGGTTGGAATTTCAACAGGAATGCGAATCTCAAGAATGGAACGCCACTCTCAATAGTATACAAAGTATGTTCGCAAATTTTTAATTTCCGCCGTCTTGTTTATATTTTTGTAGCGTTATGTTGGTACTGTTGTGCATGGATGTGTTTTAACATGTCTTCGATTTTTATCTATTTCAGAAAATGGATCAAAGAATCTGCATCAAATTTACGGCACGATTGAGGAGATAAAGACGGCATTGAACGGGGAGCTGATCAAGATCACAAAAAAATTGTATTTGAAGTGCTTTGAGAATTGAAAAAAAACGTTGGCCGAAGTGTATTATATCCGAGGGGAATTACTTTGAAGGGGACAAAATAGATATTCATGAATAAATAAATACTTTTTGAAAACATACAAAATTCGCGATATTTTTTTAACATACCTCGTACAAACATTTTTCAAACGCTACCAATGTAGAATATTACGAATATTCTGGCCCGTACACAATACTAACCAAACGCCCATCAAAATCGATGGAAGCTAAGGAAGCTACCAGACGACATCACCAGAATTTACTTAGATTTGTACCGCCAAGGCAAGAGACGTACTGGCAGACTTGGAAAAGGTAGTTTGAGGCTTAAATAAAACCTATGTTTAGCAACGAAATGGCTTTGTAATGGTCTTATGTCTCTTATAGGAATTGGTAGGAATATATCTATACACCCTTTACATCAAAACTGTGAACACATTTTCCGGCAGACAATAATTTATTCTCGTGTGGTAAACTCTTTAATTTTCCAATGATCCTAATTTCCTCCAAACACTTTCGGTGCATACCGATTATGAGTTTCCACACTTTTCTTTATGTCTCTACTTTGTTTCACAGTTCTCTTGGTGTTATGCGTTTTTTTCTGTGGGAATAAAAATTCATGGTAACATAAAGGAAAAGCGCAACAAAAGTTTATTTGACTTGCGAAAGGTTTGATTGGGCTGCTGAAGTCTCAATGTGTGTGTGTGTGTGCGATTGTGTCTGTTGAAATAAATATTTTTCAGAAGTTCTAACAACAAATGAATATTTACGTTGTTTGGCTTCTTTTTTGCACGGCAAGCCAAAGAGAAAGAAATATGCTTAGTATGGAGCGAGTTTTACAACAACTACAAAAAAAGCATACGAACTGTTTAGTTGCCAACAATGTGCAAATGTTGCATATGAAAGGATGCAATAGCCCCGGCAGAAGCTAAGCATAATTTATATCAAACATTAAACAGCGGGGGGAAATATTCCTCGGTAATGCTACAAATAGGGGGCTGCTTGGACAGACAACAAAAAGTTTACTAATTTAATTTTTGAGGTTTTAGAGTCTAGACATGTGCATCATGAAAATAAGTACCGGTCGTTTTGAATTGCAAACTTTTTAAATTCAAATGTGCATTATTAAATAAACAAAAATAATATTTCCATGGGATGCACGAGGGTAGAAGGTATTTTAACAAAGTACTAAATAGATAAAGCTGTGGTTTGTTGTATTTCCCACTGAAGAAAAGTAACGGATAGAAAGCAGTATATTTTTTTAAATTATTTTTGAATCCGTCAACACTGACGTATGTTCCATTAGGATGAACCTCTCAGCCATGAAGTAACCCTAATGTAATCGATTCGAAGAATTTTTATATCTTGGATCCATCACAAATGAACAGATTTAAGGATGGGCTACAGTGATCTTATGGCTTTTCGAATAATCGCCCAAAAATAAAAATGAACAAACGCCCAAAAAAGGAAAATTTCCAAAAAAAATCGGTTCACTGATAGACTTTTTTGTGGGGATATGCGCTCCTAAGCAGTAGTTCTCGTTAACAAGAACTATGGCACTTATTAGACCACTAATTTCAGAAGAATTCATTCACTAATTGCAGAAGAATTCATTACAAATGGGTACCGACGAAGAAGTATGGTAGCTTTCGAAATGGATGCGAATAATTCACCAGCAAACAAAAGCCTTTTTTTGAAAATTTCTGTGTTTGCCAAGAAATATAAATAATCAATGTTCCCAAACTTGACCAACAGAAACAAAACTTACAGATAACTTTAATATTACGAAGACAATTCAGCCAATAGAATGGGATCTTCTTATGGCTAGCATATGACTAGCATATGAATACATATGATATGATATGATTAACATTCCAATACAATTTGTTATTTGTCTATTACAATGCACTGTGCAGCATTATATAAATATGGTAACACCTCCAAAAAAACGCCAATAACTAAAAAATCTACAAATAATAGTGAGAATTTGGGATTTATGGGGCTACATTTCGCGCAATCGGTGTTACAATTGTCCCACAGCCGAAAATGGAACAGTTTTTGCGGGTGGTATTTAAAAAGAATATTTTTAATATAGGGTTCTTGAGCAGTTGCAATAGAAATGTATAGCGCAACCCAGTTACCTAAAACCTTGTGGCGAATCGTTCAAGAGTTGATGGCATAAAATCGATCCTTAATGGTACCCAAAAAAAGACGAACGCAACACAGTCAAAACATTTTGGAAACAATTCTGAATCATTGGCTCGGCAAGACCTGGTTCTTTTTAAACGCAAAATATTTTTTTTTTGAAAAAAAAAAAAGAATAAAAAATGAGAGAACATATCTCAATTTCCAACAGATGTAACTGTTGACTCGATTATAATTTATATTATCTAGAATTTTAATAGAAATGAAATTATCATATCCTTGGACCTCTAGAAATAACTAATATGACAAAAATAAACTAAAATACTAAATCAAAATAACCTACACATTTAAGCAAGTATTTTGGAGGTACTGATAAGGCCTTTTTAACAAGTCAAAGATCATTCATTAGCTTTGGAGAGTTTTTGAAGTTTTTTTCATATCCGTGGTAGCCAACATAGGCGCCGTGTTAAATTTCATTGCGCTAGATCGACCCGAACTTAAGTTTCAGAATTATTTCCAAAACATTTCGTTTCCGAACCACTTCGCATCTCCGAAGATCTAGCCGAACTTAAGTTTTGAGAATTATTTCCAAAACATTTCGTTTTCGAACCGAACCACATCTCCGAAGTGGTTTTCATGCCTCTGTAGTGTTCGCTGTTAAAGAAGCATGGGGAGATGATGCCATCGCTCTGAAATCAGTATCAAACTTTTACATTCTGAGGATCCAATGGCTTATCAACGATCACGTGCGTGTTTTCCGGCCCCAGAGATGCGTGTTTTCCGAGATAAGAATTTCGGTAAATATTTTATTTTTTCAGCAAAATCGTTGTCTTTAAAGCTAAAGTTAGAAGCGACAACAAAGCAAATGGTCGTGTGCCTTCAATTGGGCTTCGCAAACGAATACCGCGAGATCTTTGGTTCTGTTGAATAATTGATGGCGAGTAGACGTGCCAGGACTGAGTCGCACACCCTCGGCTACTGTCACCACATTTTCGACACAACACTCCGTAAGATGACTGATTCCTATGAAAACGGTGACCTGTTTGTAAAATGTCTTAAGGGCCCAACAAAAAAATTCCAAAATACAAAAATAAAAACTAAGAGTATCTGAAATGAAGAATTCGCAAAAATAGATGCAAATTAAACACAAAGGCCAATACAGTATAATCCCGATAATTCGTACCCCGCTAATTCGTAAACCCCGCTTATTCGTAACAAAATCCCGGTCCCTTGAAAAAATCGCGATAATTCGTAAAAATCTCATACATTTCGGTCCCCTCGATAAATCGTTAAATTTTTCCAGCGAAATGCCTAAAAACCTCTTATAATTCGTAATTTTTCGTTGAAAACCCCGCTAATTCGTAGAAAACGGTTGGTCCCTTGACATTACGAATTATCGGGATTTTACTGTATAAAAATTTTTGACCAAAAAAAAAAGAACTTAAATATTCATTAGCCTACCGGAATTATGAAAAACTCTCAGTATTTTGGGTATTTTTTTATATAAAGAATAAATTCACCAATTTTGTATGGGGTTTTTTTTGCGTATTTTCCATTTGGGGCATTATTCATGGAGACGTCCAATTTCAAAGTTGATTCTTATTACTATTTATTTATTTATTTATTAATTGCAATACAAAGGAAATTTATATTCTAATTTTTGGGTCCAAGGGTAAACCGGGTGACCAGACCATACCAGACCCCACGCTGATAGGCAACTACTCTACCAACTAGCCTATCGGGGCTCTTTTTATTTATATATTGTGGCAAATGGTTATCAAAATAGTATATGAGATATGTGGCTGTTACAACAGAGTTCATTCTTAACCTAACATTAGACCAGCTGCAAAGTTTCATCGAAAATGGTTCTTATTTGCGACCTACACTCTGTGGCAAGTAAACTCGTTAAACCACAATTCACACAATTGCCAAATACTTAAAATCTCTTCCAAAGTCATAAAAGCCATCAAAGAAACCACATAGCATTCGCTTTTACGTTGCTACAGTGAATGAATGACAATTACACTGAATTGTGTCTTTGTATTTAATTCGATTTACATGGTAACACCTGCACTTCAAAACCATCCAAGTGTTGATAAGACAACGGTGAACCACACACGTTCACAACTCAAATCGAATGAACACAATTACATACAACGGTTGATTTTTTCTTATCCTATCTATTAATATATACTGACAACATCAATGTATGTCAATATTAGAGTGTTGGAAACATATCATTTATAGATTTTTTTCAGAACTACAGAATTCTATACAGGGATCTCATATTTTTGGATGCCCTTCAACGCTCATCAATCGATCTCACTGAAATGTAGTGGCCAGCAAATACGCATACGATGGGGATGATCTAATTTGTAGGAGCGTAAGTGTCGCACGAACCGGGAGCTGCATCACTACAAAAACATGCCTATAATTTATTCCTGTGTATACCATCCTCTGTTTGCCTAATTCATAACAACATTATCTTAAATACTGTACTCTCTCGAACGGGAACAATTGCATTTACTATTAAATGTAATCATATTTACAAAAATCCACCAATTTCTTTGACTAAAAAACTGTATTTTTAAATAGATAATTTAAATAGGAAACTCCTTTTATTTAAGTCCTTATACCGCCCGGAAACTCCCACTATAGTTAGAGTCCATAATGAAATTAATTCATTATTTATTACTCAAACTTAAAATTCTATTAATTCATTTGCCATGTTGGATTTTTCTTTTGTCATTGCTATGCGTCTTACTCTAATGAACATCAAGTTGAATTACAAAGAACAGAAAAAAAGCGAAGGATATAAAGAAAAGCAAATCAAACAAAAGACAAACAATACTGGTACAGAAGCAAAATGGACAGAAAGAGGAGACGAACGAGTATAGAAATAATGTTGCAACCAGCATAACAGAAATTAAAGGAAATCCGCAAAATGTAAATGTTGTTGACGACAAAAGGACTCGTTTTTTCCCCTCTTCGACTTCTTGGTTGTGTTGATGTGAAGTGGAGGAAAACATTACCACGAAAACAATAACACAACAACAACAATGGTAGCTCCCCACACAGACACACACATGCACAGAGACCGAACAAGAAGGAGGGAGTGTTATGAAGTTGGATAAAGTAAGTGTAAGGAAAACAACCTGCAGCTGCATTACTACTAGAAGGATGTGCCCTCCATAGGCAGAGCTGCTGCTACTGTTCAACATTCACATCCATATCGCCAACACCATCGCCAAGTTCTGCTGCAACGCGAGAACTGAAACCAACATCAGCAACGTCATCGTCGTTATCGTCAGCAATTTCGTCGGCAACAACATCAGCACAACAACGGAAAAGTAAACAATAATATTAAGACAACACGAAGAATAGGTTGTTTCTAGACACCCACCGTCAGAGATCCCCCCCATATTCGTGTGGCTGTAAGACTTTGGAGTTCTCTGTCCTTAATGAAGATGTTGAACAATAACGCGAAGACAATAGCAAGGAGATGTAACAAACTTGATGGAGTTGGCAGCATGATTGGCTGTATTATCGCTGAAGTCATGGACAACCAACGGTGCTCGGTTAGTGTACATATCCGTAGCAGCTCCTCGCCGGCATATGCTTTATCTTGCTTGCAATATCGAAAAATGAAGGGTACTTGTTGGCAGACTTTTGTATGCCCTTTACCATGGGTTGGAATTACTGAGAGTTTACAGAGTTTATGACACTGAGATATCCCCCTAAGATAACTTAAATACATTCTAATCGCTAAACTTTTCTACAGTACAAAAAAAGTATAGTTTTGTGTGTTCGAACTAAGAAATAGTGCATTTGTTTGTTTATTTTCTAAATTTCTAACTATTACTACAAAAGGTTGAATGATCTCCGTCTCTTGTGCGGAATCCAGGAGAGATTTGACAAGACTTTTTCGTAATATTTTGTGTGTTTGTAAGTAGTGAATTTGTTGTTGTTTATTTTCTAACTTTCTTATTAATCTCATGAAATGGAACATTGATCGGTGCTTATCTTGTGGAGTCATCGAGAGATTTCACAAGGCCGATCCGAAAACATTGTCCGAGAAACAGAGGGAGAGAGAGTCAATGAAATGAACATGAAGTTGCGATTGTATCGTGACAATTCCAGATGATGCGGTATCCAGGGAGTGCAATCCCAGCCTTCCAATTCACAACTGGAAGGTTGGTCGATTGGATGAGGCGGGAGGGGCTCACAAACGTGCAGAATTTATACTAAATTCTCACTCCCTTGCGTGTCTCTTCAAATACAGGCCCCAGAGCTGTGGTGTCGGAGACTGACAAATTTTCACAGAGTCAGAGTCTGGAGTCATAAAATTTGCTCGACTCTGATTTTATTTACTTACATTTCCCATAAAATAAGTAAAAGGTATCGATAATCCGGTATCCGGAGTCAGAGTGCCAGGACCTATTCTCCTACAGTTTCAACAAGATTCACCAGAAGGTCTAAAATAGACGAAAAAGTGTTAAGAGCAATCTTAATAGTATTCTTCTTTCTTCTTTGGGTAGGTCATGAAATTTCGGGTAGCACATATATCAACAACAGGGGTTAGTGACAGAAACATCGGAGAAATGGATCAGTCGATTTAACAGAACCTCATGTCCCAGACGCACAGTAAGGGATAACACCACGACGGTGCTCGTTGGAGCTAGTTAATCTTCGAAAATGCTGTAGGAAGTTCTTCAACACAGATAAGTTCACAAGAATCTCCCAGGACTAGGATAATTACAAAGAAATACTTAGACAATACAAGAGTGCATTGAGGTTTAGAAAATTTCCTGGATTAAATTCTGCAGCACAGTTGAAGACACTTACAAAGCCGCAAGGCATCTAGCGAGGAAACATTGTTGCTGCTCTTGGATTCTCACTTTCCTGGTTACTGTCGAAATGAGACTTCCGCGGTCACTATTGCAGGGTGGGAAAGACCACGTCGCAGAGTGGGAAAGATTCAGTTAGTCTCTTCGTTCTTTTTATTTCTTTTTTATTTGGGCCTCCTCTCGTAGCTTTAGCTGTTTTCTTTTCACATAGCTGCATATTCGATCCCAGTTTCCCTGGTTTATTTGGTCCTATCTCTTTTCCAAGTTCCCGATATAGTAGCCCTATGTATTGCCTAAATCTAGGGCAATTGAACATACCAAATACTTATACCAGGTAGTGATGCGTATAAATGTAGAGCTCCTAGTACACGACTGTATGTCGAGTTCTGCGCAAAATTAAATCATAAACATGGTTCAGGGTCTATTCCTGTTAACATATTCTCTGATAGTCAGGCTGATATTCAATGTCTGGATTCTGTCTTCCTGAACTCAACATCAACACCAGGTTGCCTTCTATTCCTTCACGAGATGGCTAGGCCACAGGGACATACCAGAGAACGGCAGAAATCTCGGGAATACCTTACACATTACAGCTGCACTAGAGTCCGTAGGCAGGCCTCTGAGAGACAAATGTATTTTAAACAAGTGGACAAATAGTAAGTTCGGCCGGGCTGAATCTTATATACCCTCCATCATGGATTCGTTGCATTTCGATACCCATATGTCCATGTTTGTCAGGGGCCGGTTTTTGGGCCGCTCGTGACCCGATAGTCCCAGGAACCCGATCACAAATTTTATCCAAATCATGAAAATAAAGGCATATTTGGGTTCGTGAGTAAATTTCGTTGCACTTCGATACCCATATGCGCATGTTTATCATGGGCCCTTTTTTGGGCTCCAAGGGTCCACGGAACCCATGAGCACGCCCATTTTTGGGATTTTTTTCCCCATCTATAAATTATATAAACTTAGAACAATTTTACCAAAAAAAATCAGATGTAGTGAAAAAAAATATTTGAAAAATTTGATTATGGCCGGGATATATTTAGTCCCGTAAAGGGTAACTTTTTCCCCTTTGGTCCGATATTGCCCATTATCGAACTTAACCTGCTTATGGGCAAAAAACAGCTTTCAGCTTCTTAGCGTTCTTAGCGTTCAACAGACGGATATCGCTAGAATGTCTTAGAATGTTACACTGACCGATAATATATATACTTTATAGGGTCGCAGATCACTCTTTCGAGGTGTTGCAAACGGAATGACAAACTTAGTATATACTCCATCCTATGATGGAGTATATAAAAATGATTGGTGGGTTTCTGTCCGAGTATTCAATCCAGACATACATATTAGGCCCAGATTTCCGTTCGCACAAAATGCTTCTGCTATAAAGATCCGATGTCTGGCTACTTATGGCCGTCATGATAACACTCTGTCAGATTGCTATGGAATGGGACTGAAGGTTGTGACTAGTGACTTCTGCAGAAGCTGTTCGGATAAATAGGTTTCAAAGTCCATAAAACGCCTTCACTGCGCTTGTCCTGTCCTGATGAACAGGCGGGATGTGAAAAGATTATATTTTTTCTTTAAGTACCTATGCTATCTGACCCATACTGGCATTGACCGACTTTTTGGAAGCTCAGAAGGGTTCAACGCGTATCACATGGACTCCATAGTTTAAGTGAGTCTGGTTTGCATAGTGTCCCGCACGTAACCGAACGGATACTGAAATTTACATTTATTGAAAATTAGCAACTCCCTGGCTTTTGGTATAAAATATGTTTCTGTCATTAGCTCGAAAATTTGTATTTATAATTTTTCCAACTTGCTATTCCTCCTAAACAATGGTCTTCTAAAATACCCTAAAATAGATGTTTGCTTATTTATTTTGCGTACACAAGATTTTTAGAAAAAAATATAAGAATTAAAAAACTTTGCTAAATGAACTTTGGCAGGGGTAAAAGACACATTTCCAACATCAACAAAATTAAACATCAATTTTATTTATGTAATTAATTTCATTTGTGGAAATTGGTGGGCCAAAATAATTTTGATTCTTCTTCTTGCGTTGAATGCTGTCATACTGTAGTTTACGCTCAATATTGAACGTTTTAACGGCAGTTAAATTTTGACTGAAACAATGAATTTGAAGTTCAACTTCAGTTTAAACGAAAAACGAAGATCAGCCTAGACTTATTAAATAGGCTTAAGAGCGTAATCTCATCGTCGTTGAGTAGCAATCCCTTCCAAACACCATTGGTATTTTTTTCGGGAGTCCCAGATTGGACTAACACAAAAGAAATGTCTGCACTATTTCGATAAAAAACTTAACACCAAATTTACTTGTTACTGCTGAGTAATAATAAAATAACACCTACTTAGCCTTACTCGAGCCAAACAATGCATTATTTTCTTTTTTTTTCAGGGACCGTGCCTTGTCCCTAATATATTAGCCCCAACCCTTAGAGTGTGTGAAGGGTTTTGCATTCCAATGTGTTGTTAGAGCAGTGACAATTCATGTGTGTGGCCATATATGCGTTTGTCGTAATTAATTTGCTGAAAAGTTTTTTGTATTTTCCCTTTTTTACGTTTCTTTCCCTCAGTATTCTCTTCTTTCCAGATCTGTTTGTTGATTTCTGTGTTGTTGCTTTTCTATATTCCTTGCTAATGTAAGGAGTTTTACTTTTTTTTTTTGTTTCCAAGCAATCATACGCAGATATTTTTTTTTTCATGGCGCATACCTTTTATGTTTTAACACTTCAGACTTGCCGTATCTCATGTGTGTTTGTATGTCTACATATTTATGTACAGATTCTTTATTAGGGTGTACGGAAAAGTGGTGGTGTATGGATCAAACGATATGTATTGAAGGTCAGATTATGGAAATGCCGTAGCTTTTTTTCTTCATTATACCAAGGATTTGCTTAGTCCTTAAAGGGGAATCTCGGTCTTCCCCGTCTGCGCTTTTCGTGGTATTTGTCAGCCTAGACTTATTAAATAGGCTTAAGAGCGTAATCTCATCGTCGTTGAGTAGCAATCCCTTCCAAACACCATTGGTATTTTTTTCGGGAGTCCCAGATTGGACTAACACAAAAGAAATGTCTGCACTATTTCGATAAAAAACTTAACACCAAATTTACTTGTTACTGCTGAGTAATAATAAAATAACACCTACTTAGCCTTACTCGAGCCAAACAATGCATTATTTTCTTTTTTTTTCAGGGACCGTGCCTTGTCCCTAATATATTAGCCCCAACCCTTAGAGTGTGTGAAGGGTTTTGCATTCCAATGTGTTGTTAGAGCAGTGACAATTCATGTGTGTGGCCATATATGCGTTTGTCGTAATTAATTTGCTGAAAAGTTTTTTGTATTTTCCCTTTTTTACGTTTCTTTCCCTCAGTATTCTCTTCTTTCCAGATCTGTTTGTTGATTTCTGTGTTGTTGCTTTTCTATATTCCTTGCTAATGTAAGGAGTTTTACTTTTTTTTTTTGTTTCCAAGCAATCATACGCAGATATTTTTTTTTTCATGGCGCATACCTTTTATGTTTTAACACTTCAGACTTGCCGTATCTCATGTGTGTTTGTATGTCTACATATTTATGTACAGATTCTTTATTAGGGTGTACGGAAAAGTGGTGGTGTATGGATCAAACGATATGTATTGAAGGTCAGATTATGGAAATGCCGTAGCTTTTTTTCTTCATTATACCAAGGATTTGCTTAGTCCTTAAAGGGGAATCTCGGTCTTCCCCGTCTGCGCTTTTCGTGGTATTTGTCCAACATGGTAATTGTCACACATCTGTAGAGTTTACTGCTTTCGGGATGTTGCTCATACAGCTCATCGGTTGCTGGGCGCCAATACTCTTTGACGCCTCTGCCTGTCCTTCGGATCAAATTCTGACTTTGACACATGAAAATGCAAATAGCTAAAAACTCACCCTTTCTATGTAACAAAGGATCTGCAATTTACGAATGATAAATTATATCTAGCAAATGTCCACTAATCTTTTTTTTGTGGTGATATTTTCGATCATATTTCAGCGTAATTTGCTTATTTTACAGAGAATGTTGTATTTCAAGTCTTCTATTGATTCGGGTTCATTTGAATAAAATCTGTCTTTGAGATAGCCCCACAGAATATGGATCACATGTCGTCAATATTGATTCATGATGTCACGATGTAGTAATCCGTTGACAGTAAGTGTATTTTCCACACCAGAGGATATTCCAATGGCGAAAAAAACAAAAATTAAACAAATTACACACCTACTTCTTGTCGGACAGAAATTGGTGGAAAAATTCGAGCGGTTGGAAGAAATTAGTGATATGAAGAAAAAAAACCCGAGCTCAAGAACAACTGAGAATATTGCTGATGTGGCCCAAAGTGTTGAAAAAAACCCAGGTTTGTGTATTCCTCGTCGTTCTTTGGAATTGGCCATTCCACGTCATTACACCGTATTTTGCACAAAGAATTGTTTTTTAAGGCTTATAAAGTTTAGTGAACACAAGAACTCAAGCTGGGCGATCATCAAAAACGTTGTGTCCAGCATGAAATGCATGAAAATGATCCGCAATTCCATCGAAAAATCATCTTGACTGATGAGACCCATTTCTAGCTCGAGGACATAGGGTAGCCCGTTTGCGATTTGGTTATGGAAATTTTCATGAAAAAGATATGGTCCTGTTAGCGTGGTCATGGTGGCCATTTGACTGATGTTGTTTTACTTTATTGTGGAACGAACATCCGAACATTTATCTTTTTGGAAAACCCTCTATTTATTTCCAAAAAAAAAAGGCGTTCCTCAGTACACCCTACTCTGTACATGTGGATGTTGCACGTTGTTTTGTTTGCGTTGCTGTTTTCTATGTTGCACCCTTTGTGAATAATTGTGTGTGTGTGTGTGTATGTGCGTGTGTATGCATTTGCGGGGGTGAAGGTGTTTATGATGATTTCCATGTACCCATTCAGATGCACAGCTATAGATTTATGCAAAGTAAGCAGTATTTCCTCTCATTCTATGTCGTCGTCGTTTGTTTCATGCAACTTCATAATTAAAATCGTCTTTTTTTCTCTCACAGTTTCTGATTTTTACATAATCAAACGTAATACAACAAAAGGAACGTAGGAGCGTATCGGCAAGGCGGTAGTCTGATAAGTCCGTTGTTATTAACGGAATATTCAGTCCGGGGTAAACGGATGTATACTTTAGGATGATAGAGGCGGTTTTCAGAAATCATGTTTTTTAAATGCTCTTTACTTTTAAATATCGAATAATCTGATTTCTATTTTCTCAAAACGTTGGTCCAAAAATTTTTTTTTTTTTAAATTTAATTCAAATATTTTTTCGGTCTTTTTATTCCAAATATGGAACAGGATTTTATTCATGTCAGCGCCTTGGCTGATAGTAGCGCATCCTATTAACCCAATTTTTCAAGAACTTTTGGCCTAACTCGTTAGCATAACGGCGTGTAATCGCAGCTCCGAGGTGGCCAATTGACATCGCCGAGACGGCTAATAACACGATTACTGAACTTGGTGCTCAAAATAACGATCATGGTGTGGGATGTACGGTCCTCTGAAAGAAATCCCCACCAAAATGTCACCGCCTGAGGGTACATTGGCTTTACGCTGATAACGTGCGGGTTTTACGATCCCTAGATGCTGGCAGTTTGCTTGTAGCATAGCAGTCGAGATGAAAATGAGCTTCGTCCAAAAATATGATTATTCGAGCAAAATCGTTGTTCATTTCCAGGTGCTCTAAGATCTAAGATCCTTCGATTACTGAGTCCAGTCTCTTACTTCATTTACTAGATGAACAAGTTGAAAAATGCTTAATGTTCGAATCTGCCCTTTGATATGAGATTGTCGCACACACTACCTATCACAACGCAACCGCCGACTTAGGACGGAGATGTAATTTCGAATATATATTTAAAATAAATCCAGTTTCTATAATTCAATTTCGTACCAAAGTTGAAGGTGTTCGGGGCGTATGATTATATCATGCATAGATTAATGTTGCTCATACGCTTGACGGACATTTGTCGCTTTTGCTGATCATAGATTTGTATTAATTGTAATTATCTGATGAGTGCTTCGCATCCGCCTACGGTTGCCAACAATACAGACATTAGAAGAAAATTTCGCCGTTTTTTACCCTTCTTTCCTATCGATAACACAGTGCATTGTATTCATAGTGGGCATCCCCTGAGTGTCAGAAAAAAAGGTAAATAAATACATCTTGATTAAAAGATCAACGTAGGCTCTGCTGATCAAGTAATCTGACTACAACCAGGAGTAGCTGCTACTTACGTCGGAAGCTCTTTATCCAAAGAAAAAACTGCGACCCACCACCCTCTGTGAGTGTCTCAGTGCAACAACATGGCTCTTATTGAGTCGCTAGTGTCTGGCGTAGATCCGGAAGAAACTATTATATCGTTCTTTTCAGATGCACTCTGTTGGGAGGAGAATATCTGCATCAAAAAACGAAGAGCTTTGGTACTAGACTATATTTGCGGACACAGACAACGATGCGGATGTGACGTGGAGGAGAAATCTGATGGTAATTTGGTTTCTTCCAATAAAACTCCACCACTCTTTAAAAAAAAGTCCTAATTCAGCAAACATTGATAATCGTTGGTAGGGTTTTTATAGTAAAGACTCCTATTTTGAAGCTGATACAGATACTGGTTACTTGTAATCACAATATTTTCTTCTTCCTTGTTTAAGTAGGCACAGTTATTAGTTTTTAATACTGGTCCACCAATAGCAGCCGCTTGGTTCACAGAAGTTTCCCAAAAATGTATACACTTTATGTGTACTTTTGTATAATTAATGTTTATTCTATTGGAAACTTAATTATATTTTCAAGTTCAACGTAGCGGAACAGACGGCCATTTTCAAATGTTCATAGTTTTCGCTGAACTTATGTTACTGACCTCGCCTCGGTTCACGGTTTCTGTTTGAATGTATGTGTGTGCGTGTGTTTTGTATGAATGGATTGCATTCATTGATGTTCTTGCCACTGTTGTTGCTATTTTGTTTACGTTCACATTTTAATAAGCCGTCAACACTTTTCCCACAGACGCCGAGAAAGCGGCCGACCCACACTGACGCACATTCACCCAAAACCCAAACCCACACACCGACTCATGGATTGAGAACTTTCAATGTGGTTACGGTTGACTGCTGATGACGGTTTTGGTTCGCTTAGTGGTTCTACCGTCATTACGAGTTTTGCTCCTGCTGCTCTTTGGTCCTTTGTTACTGTTGTGTTTCTGTTGCTGCAGCTGCCACTGCCACTGCCATTGATGCTTCTTTTTGTTGCAAGGAAATGTATACGCTCGTACACTACTCCACATTTTCATTTCGGTATTATTCTTTTTGTTGACTTATTAAAAGTGATGCGTTTTTAATTAATTAGTTGTCGACAGGTGTCTGCGAATATTTCAATTTTTATTTTCATTCAAACTGCGTACATCGTTGTACTCGCATTGGGGCAAGTTATGGATTTTAATCGGATGCAGGTGAGCTGCTTGAGTAAACGGACAGTGTAAACAAATAATTTATTGAAAATTAATATGATGTAATGTATTTTTCGTTTCCGTAATGAGTTGTTATATGAATGATTGTAGTGCGATGGGATTATGTATAACCTCATTTGATGGACAGAACATGTTTAAGCTTTTCTGCCTATGATATTTCCGAGGTCAAAGAGAAATAATCGAAGGCAACACTTAGGGGCGGTAGACTTTTTATCTCTATTTGGTATGCCATAATTAATTTGTTGTTTTCGTTTTGGCAATAACTATATAACCATGACTATTTGGGCTGTTATTTACAATCAGCGAATGACTTACGAACTCTGATAGAATCAGATCAAAAAAAAACAATAAATTATTTAAAAAAAAATTTAATCGAACTATTTGTACAATTTGGTATGAAAACCGAAAGAAAATAAAATACTTATATTTTTGTTTCGAAGTTCAAAAATAAAAAAGTAGTAATGAAATATGGTCACCAGAATCCGTATAGACTGTCCGTAAAGCCTCATCACGTATAGTTTTCAAGATATCGTGAAAATGGAATTTGTCAGACTTTTTTTTATTCTTATCCAATTCACTCGAAAATGGGCAATATTAACTGGAAAGTTACAGTTGAAAGAAGTCAATTTTTTTTAGTCGATTGTTCCCCAATACTGGATCCCTTCCACTCTTTTTTCCAAAACATCATAAGACAAATTTAATTTTCATGATATGTTGAAAACTATACGTGATGCGGAACTCATTGGATCAGTAGATTTTTTCAAAAGTTAATTTTTGCATAAGCGCCCCGGTAGGCGAGTTGGTAGCGTGCTTGCCTATCAGCGTGGGGGTTGTGGGTTCGATTCCCACCAGAGGCTTTGGTCTGTCGCTGCAAAAAAATCAAGCCAAATGGTCTTTGTCACCCGGTTTACCCTTGGACCCAAAATTAAATATAAATTTACTTTGTATTGTAATTAATAAATAAAAATAAAAATAAAAAATAATTTTTGCATAACAGTGTTAATGGTAATTTTTTACATATATTCAGTAATACGATTTTAATGCAAATACCACAAGAATCGCCTTAAATTACTTAACGTCCGTATCAGAACTATAAAATAAACTTATTTCCCTTAACATTCCATGAAGAAAACGATTACGTAGGAATACAACTTCTCCCAAATCAATGATTTCTGCACGCTATAATATGGGACCTACTTTTTAAAGCCATCTCCCAACGGCTAATAGTTAGTCAACAGCATTTTTAAATATAGCCGACTTAAATTGTATTTTAACGACTGAGCGCCCGCCGCAGCTTGGACAGTTGTCAGCTACAAATTCAAATAAATATACAAGTGAACAATCTGGTGACGATCTGGATTTCATCGATCTCAACAATTAGTGCAATTGGAATTAGTTAATGATAGGAGTACTACGACAAACTTAATATAATTCTTCTATGAAGAATATACAAAGTGATTTTGTTGCACCAACAAAAACTGGGATTGGAAAAAGTCTCAGGTGTTACATAGTCCACAGGAATGTTTGTGTTAATTTTACCGAAGATTTGAGCCTGTCCATATTCCCTATACTTCCATGCTTTTATGGCGCTAAGTCTCGCTCGAACCTCCCTTGGTGATTCTTTTTCTCCATCGCCAACGGAAGATACGTGGAACAGAATCGGTTTGACGGCAAAGTCGTATAGCCAGTCTGCGCTAAGTTGAGGCCGCTGACATTTTTGCAGCAGTCTAATTCCAATTAAAAATGAACACAATGGGATTTAAAGTAGTAACACTTAAAAAAAATTCCGAATCGGTCATTAATAGAAGTCTGTTGTGAATATTCTATTCGTCTTATTGTTGCACATATTGGCTGTCATTGCTGCATGACGAGTACCTCATACAGGTATGTATAGAACTATTCAATGCAATAGATAACAAAACACCCTGCCATATACAGAAGTAGTCGTGTGAAAATACGTTCGAATTTATATATTTTCTTGTTTGTATATGTGCACAATGCATTTCTGTATATATAAAAGTCATGTCGGTATGAATGAATTTCAAACATATGTTTGCTTTTTCAATTTGTAATAAAATTGAAAATAATACTAAATTTTACCTTCAGTGGAAGGTTTTGTTTTCGGCTGATCTTGTTACTCGTATTCAATATAAGAACGACAAAAAAATGGTAAAATGGAATGGTAAAATGGACCAGTTGCATACGGACCAGCAAACCTATTGCATAGCTTCATCAGTATTTCATTGAATGACAGGCGGTGAGGTTTTGAAAGGAAAGGGGTACAATCAAAATTCGCAATAATACAAAAAAATCAAATATTTTGTTTTTTTTTCTTTGGAAAATCGGCTGACAACGTTTGGCAACAATTGGTGGAAACGGGGAAAAATAAAAGATTGAAACAATTTTTTGGCAAACTTGTCGACAATAGTTAGAGAAAATAAAAGGAATTTTAAACAAATTTTTGGCATAAAACATGAGGACAATAATTAGAGAAGGGACAAAGAGAGGCCAAAACGAGATAAAATAAAAGTACAAAAGGGAAAAATACAAATTTGTGAACAAACATTTTAATCGACAGGAATGGGCCCACAATTGGATGTAATGGAAATGGATTAAAACGGGCCCAAAACTGGTATAATAGAAATGATAATGAGTTACACGTGGAACGAAAAATAGGTCAAAAGGGAAAAAATAAAAGATTGAAACAATTTTTTTTTGGTAAAAACAAGTGGATAATAGTTAGAGAGTGTTCTAAAAAGAGGCCAAACGTACCAGAACGGGATACAAAAGTACATAAATGGAAAACAAAAATGTGGATTATAGTTTGAGAAGGGTCGAAAAAGGGGTCAAAACGTACCAAAAGGGGATAAAATAAAAATGTGCGATGGGGATACAAATGGAAAACGGGTAAAATGTGTCCCGTTTTCCAAATTGGCAATAATACAAAAAAAATATTTTTTTTGAGAAAATCGGAAGACTACGATTAACAACAATAGGTCGAAATGAGTTAGAGGAGGGAAGAACAAGGAACCAAAAAGGGATAAACAAAATGGGAAAAATTAATGACTGCAACAAATTTCTGGCAAAAAAACATGTGGACAATAGTTAGAGAAAGGACGAAAAAGTGACCAAAACGAGATAAAAAAAAATACAAAAGTGGAATAACAAAAATGTGTGGAAAAAAAAATTTTAATCGACAGGAATGGGCCCAAAATTGGATGTAATGGAAAAAGATCCAAAACTGGTACAACACAAATGAGAAATAATCTACAAGAGGTAGAAATGAATTAGAGGTGGGACGAAAAAGTGGCCAATAGCGACAAAGTAGGGGGAAAAAATAAAAGATTGAAACACATTTTTGGCAAAATCAAGTAGATAATAGTTTGAGAAAAAACGGGATAAAATACAAATGTGTAAAAAAGTTGTTGTCGGCAGAAATAAGCCAAAATTTTATAGTAATGGATAAGGGGATTAAAAACGTCCAAAACTGGTATAGTATAAATGAGAAATAATCTACAAACGAGTATATAAAATAATTGAAAATTGAAAAAGTGTGAACATGTATTTCAATTTCATATCTACCGCTAAAAATGTGGAAAAGGCGATAAAGTTTCTGAGTCGGTATAAAACATTTTTTTGAAAACCAATGCAATTAAAAAATTTTATTTTTTATTTTATTTTTAATTACAATACAAAGTAAATTTATATTCTAATTTTGGGTCCAAGGATAAACCGAGTGACAAAGACTATTTGGCTTGATTTTTTTGCAGCGACAGACCAAAGCCTCTGGTGGGAATCGAACCCACAACCCCCACGCTGATAGGCAAGCACGCTACCAACTCGCCTACCGGGGCGCTTACGCAATTAAAAAATATTTTGTGTTTAACTGGGAAGGAAAATGTACGCTTACGATGTAGCTTTCGGAGTATAATCGACAGCTGAAAAATGTCTGATGTTGTCAACTGGTAACTGAATCGCAAACCGTTGAAAGTGAGTAATACAATCGGGGCCTATTTTCACTGGTATATTTTATTCGAAAGGAAAATACACCCCAAACAGAAAAAACTCTTAGCCAATCATGTGTGCTGTTGTATTCTGCAGTAAACTGGGGCAGATTTTCGTATTGAGTTGGTTTTCCGATAAAAAAATAACACCTCCCGAAAATCAGCACCATAAATGTCCGACTGATATTTATTTAATTTTTTTTTTATATAAAGAAAAATTTTCAGTCATATAGGAAATTAGAATGAGGAGTACATTGATGTTGCAGCGGAAAAATGTAGCATATTGATTTTCTTTATTTATACCAAAGAGGAAATTTTAATGTGTAGTGTCTTTATAGGAAAGCATAGAAAGCGCCGATTGTGAAAAATTTCAAACCGAAATCGCTCGATCTTAAAATAGGGAACATCAAACGCAAAACTTGAATAAGTGTAAAATGAAATGTAAACAAACCCAAAATGTATCCCAAAAACAAGTTGGGACCCATTGTCGTACCAATATTTGGAGGTTCAGTTTCAAAATAATAAAATATTGTTTTGTTGTTCAACGTGTCCCATTTTCACGTCTTTTCAAATTCTTTTTCCCGGAGTTATTATTTATTCCGCCACTTAAATCTGTATCCACCACCAGATTTCATAATTATTTCTCTGCATATCTCTGACGTTTACCGGCAGAGACCTACTGTTTAATGCCGGCTCTGATCGTCTAATACGTTTTCTAGAGAAGTTTTACATGGCTTAGAGATGACTCACTTACATGTAACGTTGCCGGCATTTGGAATCGATATATTGAAAATATTTTCGAACCATTCGAAAGTGTTATTATTATTACAAGTGTTATTCTATAACTCTAAAATAGTGCGATGGGTTACAAATCTGCCAGTGGCATACATATGCAATAGTTCCTGTATTTATAGCTGTAGTTACATGCATACGCATATTCATCCACACGCATACTCTTCAATGTGTGTATATATTGTATGTACTACCACCATTGCAGTTTATTGGCTCTATTACTGCGATTGCCTCTCAAATTCACTATGGTAATAGAAACAGATAACAAAAAGGAGAAGAACGCATCGAGTCTTGTTCAGTAGCGAATCCGAGGTGCTTGGCGCCTCTTATGGCAATCAAACTAACTAAACTTTAATAACTTGACCCATATTTCGTCAGCCTCTTAGGGTATTAACATTCAAAGTCGAACCATTTGATATATTCATAAATTTTAAGAAATATCAATTTAAAAAAAACAACATATTTTTTACAGAACTCAAAAATGCGTACTAGATTGGAAGTTACAGGCTGTCTTGGACTGATATTGGATTTTGGATCACTGTACGGCTTAGATATCTGTCAAATTCCGAAAGGCTTTGAGGAAGTTTCTTCTTGTAAAGCGGTACATTTGTAAAGTGTTTGTCGTATCTATTGAATGACTCTTGCAAAATATTTGCACAATTATTACCGCATGGATGTTTCGCGGGTCAATTAGCCTCGCAGGGATACAAGACCTTCGAACCTAACCTAATATTAGTGCTGAAAATATCTAAATCAGTAACTAGAAGATTCTAGTTTAATATTACTTACATATTCCACATCTTCAGCTAGGCTGCCAGCAACTTTAATCAGCTCAGGCTAATGCTATTACCAAAGTTGCCAGAAATGTGTCTACATTTTGTGCCCCATCTCTTTGGGGTTACCGCCAGAGTCGCTGTATAAACACACACACACACACACATATATGTGTGTATATCTGTGGGGGCAGGTACACATGAATACAGAAACAAGTAAACATGCAACAGCGATTTGAGGCAAATTCCCTTTTATTTGTGAAGCAAAGAAAAACAAAAATTGAAGCCGAATCATTCGTTTGGTATATGCAACATATGCTGCTGTTCTTGCCTAGAAAAAGAAAACACCGCTCAATAGATGTTTATAAGCGTATACATGGGTGAGTTGTCGACGATGAACTCCAGCATATACCGACATACTGACAAACAGATATTTGCCTTATATTGTGCAAGGACTTGCCCGGCATAAAGTGAAATGCATATGTGGGCCTGGTGAAGAGGGGGAGGAGAGGAAGAGTGTGTTAAAAAGCATCACATGTCAATGGCAAATAAATTAAAACGAAAGATTCACAATAACGATTGTCAAACTGAATTTACTTCCCGCCATACATCTGCATACTTAATACTCTCATCGAGATGCGCACTATGTGTTTTGGATATCCTACATTAAAATACTGGAAATGTTAGTAGGATTTTTGTGTTGACATTTCTATATAATATCAAAAATTCGTTTTACAGGAAATGGAAAAGAACACAATAAAACTGGAAACTGGACTGGCGACTATCATGAAACATTTTTTAGCGGCTGCTTCCACCTCGTTACGGCGTCTTTACGAGTAAGAGAGTAATCTCTGCGGTATATAAAAACTTCTCTAAAAAAGCATGAGCCGTTCAAGTACGGCTTTAAACAGTTGGTCCTGCTCAGTGAGTATACAAATTATATCATGCACAGCTCACTGATTAAAGAGAAGTTCCCCGTCAATTCCTTCATGGTAAGTAAAAATTGAAATATACATAGGTACATAATTTACTTTTTTTTTATTAAAATTAAATGAGGAATTCGGATTAATTAACATTTTTTTTTTTTTTTTAGAAATAGGAAAAGTTCGAATTATGTTTTTTTTTAAAATATTGTGCGTGTTTTGTTTTGCTTATAACTTTTTTTAGTTTTCATCAAATTTGCTTGACATTTTAATAAAAAATGTATAAGAAATAGAATACATATGTTTTAAGATTCAACCGAATTTCGAAAAATAATGAACTAGGGCCTTTCTATATTAAGGTGACATAAGTGTTACGATAACAATATGTGATCTTTGAATTCTGGACATATCGAACTGGACAACTATTATCACTATTAAGTGAGAAATCACCAGAAAAATATAATTAATTTTTCTGTGAAGCTACTTAAAAGTATTTTAATGATAATCTCGTATACTTATCGTCCATATTCGATGTTTTATATTATTGTCGACCATAGAACTATGATCCGTATAGAGTTCAACGGCTCTATGAAAAATGTCCCCGAAAAATTAAGAATTCCCCAAAATAAATGAAAAATCCCCCAAACGCACAATATGAAAATTTCCTCAAAAATTCCGAAAAATCCTCCAAATAATTTATGAAAAATACCCCAAAAAACATTATAAAAAAATTGATATTATGAAAATATCCTCAAAAAAAACGAAAAATTTCCCAAAAATAAAAAATTGAGGAAACAAAAAAATTAAATGTTACTTAGAAATTATGGAAAATTACACAATCCTTGATATGAAGAACTGGAGAAAGAATGCACAAGACCGAGGTGCTAAGAAATCATTTGTTAAGCAGGCCAAGACTAACAATAGGTTGTAGAGCAAACTTAAGTCAGTAAGTAAAGCAATTTCAGCAAGTTGACTCAGAGAAGATAATGTCAATTATAATGATCTGGTTCATTCAGTCATAGAAATAATGCTTCTAATAATACAAAAACAGCTGCAAATACACATTTATTCGCACTCAAATGTTGTACTTTGTTCAATTTAATAAGTTTGATTTCTGTTTTTTTCAAACACGCTATTGCTTATACACAAATACGTAATATTAATAGAAAAAAAGTCTATAAACTTTGTGTAGAAGGAAATAAGCTTTACTTGCCACATACTCCAAACACACGTTTTAATTGTGTAAACACAAAAAAAACGTGTATACTCTAAACTTTTAACACATCTTCTGAGATATATTAAAGGCGAATCGGATAATAGAAAATATTTCGACAGTAACAATCAGGTAGGGTGTTTTCCGATCGGTTGCTAAAGTTCACCACCCGTATTTCAGCATTTTTAGAAACAAAAAAAAGCTCCGTTACAAGCAACACAAAGAATTGAATTGAATTTGGCGACAGCTGCAAAAAGTTTACTCTAAAAATCGCATATCGAAAGGATGTGGGGACCAACACAAACGCCAACACATACGCCAGCACATACATATGCATTAAGCGACTACACACACATACAGCGGCTACAATAAGGACATCGCCAAATACATAACCACGAGGCGGGAGGAATATATTTGTTTGTATGTGTACAAAGGTTTTTAATATGTTTGTTTACAACAAATGCAACGGCAAAAGGTTGCAACGTTGGCGTCTAGACTGCATTTATCATCCGCAATCATATATTTACAATAAAAATATACACACATCTGCATTATTTATCAAAAGTATTGTTGTCAATTTTGTGGGTGGTCGTTTCCTCGGTCCACCCATTACTCGTATGCTTAATTGTGTAATTGTTTGTCCCTTTTATATTTGGTCAATTAATACAAATGAATACAATGACCATTGATTAATAACCAATTAAAAAAACTGAGAGACAAATTTCCATAAATTTTGTAAAAGAATAATTATGTTGTTTACAAAGCGAAAGAATATTTATCAACCACATACATATACATGTTATACTTTGTCAATTGAAATATATATACGCTACTTACGGCGATAGGCATTCAATAATTATGTATTTTAATACATACTTATATATACCTATGCAGTATTTAATGACAGACATATGTGCACCATTACACATTTAGCTTACAGCAAGGGAAATTATTGGAATTGTGTCTAGACACTGCATATCGATATATTTTGATAAAGGAGATTACAGCAATTGAGAGTTTTAGATTTTTATTTTAAAATTATATAAACGAAATCTCTGTATATAAGATAAAATACACTAGAAAAAAAATCTTCTTTACACAAATATTTTTAGGGCATTTGTATTGCTGGTACTGAGCTGAAAGATTGTGTTACTGTTTATGGTGAAACGAAAATTGGAGTAACAAACTATGACCGATTCCCCTTTCAAAGTTAGCAAAATGGGAAATTTTAGTACTTAGTATTTAGATACTTTCTTGTTTTTGTTAAAAAAAAGGTGCATACTATTTCCCGTCACTTTGCTATAATTAAAGTTTTTTACTGCTTTTCTGAAAAAGTTGACATTTTCATACTCGCAGAGCCTCTACTTCTGACTGTCATCGCAAAGTATGTGCAGACCGTGCTCTCCTACTGCTACCTTGCGGATGCTTAGCCAATGCGATAGCCTTCGTAATTCTTCGATGTCATTTTTGATCCAAATTGAGCAATTTTGGCACGAATTTTGCGGTGACCCGACTCATGCCCAAATCATTCATTAAAATTGAATGGCATGAGCCAGTCGATATGTTTAGATCCTGAGCAACTCCTGTAATAGTAATTCGTCGATTGGCCAATATTGTTTTATTTACTTTAACAATGTTTTCGTCTGTTTTTTTTAGATTTTTTCTCGAATCTGCCATACAATTTGTATAACTCACACAAAACCAAAAGTGTTTATTTTAAGCACATGAAATCGAAAAAACTCAACGGTTTTAATAACCTATAGATACCTCAATTTCATTGTGATATATGTGACAAACTACTGAAATGGAAATTTTTTGTCCTTTTCCACTTTTTATGAATTTATTTCAGAGAAAAAAAAAATCAAAAAAAAAAGTTTTCTAACTCAACTTTGCTGTCATTGTCATTGCTGTCCCCAAACTCATTATTATGAGTTAGTCACAAATTTTTCATTATAAAATGTATATCAAGTTATAATAAATGAGACCAGAATATTTTGAATTCTTTTTAAAAAAATTTTTAAAAAAAAAATGTATCCTTAGAAAACACATATCGGCAATTTTTGTACTCAGTAAGTAATAATCTCATGCCTTTGCCTTTGTCTAAGGAGTCAGTAAGTCTCCTATTGATAGTGTCTGCCAGTGCTCATGCTCAGGACTATATACCTTACAATTTAAATTCTCCGCCTTAACATTTAATGAAATACATCTTGCGCGGCTTCAAGTGAACGTAAAATCTTCAAAATGTTCATATTCCAACAACTTATACATTAAATGCTTCTTAACTGACTGCCAATATCAGATGTCATATCGGATGTGTACTTATTTGGATTGAATTTATACAAAACGTATTTTTAAATCCCGAATTAATGATTGCCTGTTGTCGTCTTTAAATGCGATGCATAGATTCAAATGTTACAGTGATATTTGTATCCATACTCGTACCCCAGAAAGAAACAAGTACCATGACAAAAGTAATTGTTAAGTAACTAATAGAAACATCTTTGGTTTCATGCAAAAACAAAAGAAAAATGAAACTGCTATTGTATCTATGTGTACATGCATATACACTTACATTACAATAAATATAAGAATACACATGTATTTTGTACACTCATGTGTGCGTATTATGTCTATTTCTGTTGTCTTTTTTTTCTCTCCAGATATCATTCGACTGAAATCCTTTTATCCATAAGCTATTCATATCAAATCCCGCTGACTTACGCAACATGGATAAACACGCATACATAAATACTTGAACAAAATACAACCATGCACAAACACATAGCCTTACATTTACACACACACACACATATATAAATATATGTGTTCTCAGAGGCGTTGCCATGAGTAAAGGCAATTGATATGCTGAACACAGGATAATCGCTGTTAAGCTCATGTAGAAAACACACAACACACATACGCATACTCATGCACACGCACACTTTCATATTCCCATACACTTCGACAACACATTCGTCGGGGTCGAATATTGTGTTTACTGCACAATGTCACTATTTCTTGGAACACTTAAAAGTGGAAAACGACAGGTAATGTAAATTGTTAGTTAGAAACACAAGCTCAGTGGAATGTTTAAGATCCCACTTATATTTCATTTTACAAAACAAATAAGAAAAGAATTAATATATCGCTACCTTAGAACAACAAGGTTCTAACTGACATATTTTGATAAATTGAAACTGTTTAAATTTAAACTAATTAATAAGGGTTGGCAAAAATTAATGACATATAGAAACTATAAAATATTACACACTGATGTTAAGTTTTCTCAATACTACCTTAGAGCAGTTGGAACTGTGTTGTTCTAAAGCCACAATATGTTTTTAAATTAAAACAAGTTATTAGTTAGGTCTATTATTATTTGGACAGACACAGATTTTTTGAAATTATATCACATGAAGACTTTACTGGCGATGATGCGAGTAAACATCTAAAACAATGTTCTACTATTAAACATGTGATAGACTTTTCCGATTCGGAATCGGCCAATTTTCCACATAAATAGCAAAGCAGCAAATTACGTAATAGATGAAGCCGGTTTAGTTTGTCGTTGTTCTTTTAAATATTCTGCAACATTTTTATATCTCAAGGTTGTCATTGTACTTGGCGATCGTTGTATGGCAAGAGAAGGCCGTGGTGTATATTCTGTTTCGTTTTGAATCACACACTAACGGCTTCCATCGAAAAAGGTCAAACATTTTAATATGAAGAAAAGTCAAAAATGTGTAAAAAAAAAATTAAAAACAAAATTTATAAAGGAAAATGTCCCCCCCCCCCCCCCTAAAATCGAAAGACACTAAAAGTAGTCAATTACTTTTCTGCCATTTGTAATGTTAATATCTTAAAATAATCTGTTATTCCTTGCCTACAACTTGATCAGAAGTTATAGACCCCTGACCGATGCAACTTGCTTCTGAACCGCTGTGGATACCGTAGCTGAGATTGTCCACATTTCACCCTCCTACAAAATATAATTCATTATTTTGACCACGACCCAAAATAGTTTACCTAACTAAATCTTGACCTGCTGAAGACATGATTTCCAAGAACTTTAGTCTTTTGTATATTGTATCCAGTACGTCATTCTGGTATAAATCTTTCACTTGGAAAGGTTACCAGTGACTGGCTATCCGTTCATTGTCAAATGACCGATTTGACCGGACGCAGCTCTATATAGAAAATTTCTTCTTCAGCAGATCTGTTCCTAAACGCTGAAAAAATGGCTATTTTAACAAATTTCAGCAAACAAGTTCGCATCAAACATATACAGTATCGGACAAAACATTTGCAACTCATATGCCAAATTCTAGTTTTACTACGAATTTGGAAATTTATTACTTTTTATTTCGCATATTTGTGTATATATTTTTCCATTGATAAATATCAAATTTAAATGTATGCATTTTTGACTTACTTTTTATTTTTTTTCAATTTGTGAATTTCTATGTAACAATCCATCTCAATCTATCGGTATTGCTTTTATTTTAAAGAGCGTAAATGCAGAAAAAAAAATTACGAAAACAATTGCAAATACACAATTATTCGCACCCAAATGTTGTACTTTCTTGAAATTAATAAGTTCGTTGTCTGTTTTTCCCAAACACGCTATTGCTTATACACAAATATGTAATACTAATAGCAAACGAGTTATATTTACATCCAAATAAGCTTTGTGTAGAAGGAAATAAGCTTTACTTGCTACAAACACCAAACACGCGTTTTACTTGTGTGAAAACAAAAAAAAAAAATACGTATTTTTCAGCGTGTATGTGGAATTCTTTTCGATCATGTGCTTTCCCACGATTCAAGTTAAATGTCAACAAACACTACTCCCACATTCTTCCTTCATTACTTCCTATCGCTAATATAGTGCACTAGCAAATGCCCGCTTCTTCGTAAGCGTACATTTTCCTTCCCAGTAAAACACAAAATATTTTTTAATAGCATTGGTTTACAAAAAAATATTCAAATTTTTGGCTGTAGATATTAATTTGAAATACTTGTTCACACTTTTTTCATATTCCCCGTTTTCGAACGTTCTGATACTCTTCAGCAGTTGCTGCAAAGCGAAGTTATGGACTTATTTTCCAACAGTGTTTGATTTGTATGTATTTTTGGATATTTCGAAGGGTTTTGGGGACACATTGTTCCCGTTTTACCATTTTTATTCATAGCAACTTTCATGGTTCCAGCTACAGTCATTGCCGAGGACAGGATGAATCAGTCAGACAGTCACTCAAGTATTTTATATACTCGTTTCTAGTTTATTTCTCATTTATATTATGCCAGTTTTGGGGCCGTTTTCTACGTTTTTTCTCCCCTTTTCCATTGCCATAAAATTTTGGCTCATTTCTGCCGACAACAACTTTTTTACACACATTTTTATTTTATCCCGTGTTGGACGCTTTTTCGACCCTTCTCTAACTATTATCTATTTGTTTTTGCCAAAACTGTGTTTCAATCTTTTAGTTTTTCTCCTATTTTGTATCTTTTGGCCAATTTTTCGTTCCACCTCTAATTCATTTCTACCTGTTGTAGATTATTTCTCATTTGTGTTGTACCAGTTTTGGATCTTTTTCCATTAAAATAAATTTTGGGCCCATTCCTGTCGAGTAAAATTTTTTTCACACATTTTTTTTCCACCTTTGTATTTTTTTTCGTTTTGGCCACTTTTTTGTCCTTTCTCTAATTATTGTTCACATATTTTTTTCCAAAATTTTTTTCAATCTTTTATTTTTCCCATTTTTTATCCCGTTTTGGTTTCTTTTTCGTCCCACCTCTAACTCATTTCGACCTATTGTTGCCAATCGCAGTCGGCCAATTTTCAAAAAAAAAATGATTTTTTTGTATTATTGCGAATTTTGAAGGACACATTTTACCCGTTTTCCATTTGTATCCCCTTCCAATCTGAGTTTCCAAAAATCCGTTCTTAGAGAATGTCTAGGATGCAAGGGCTACATACTCCCCAAATTTCATGATTCTAGCTTCAGCCGTTTGGCCAAGACAGTGATGTCAGTCAGTCAGTCAGACACACAATAAAATCAAATTATTATGACAAATACACTGACTTCAGGCACTGCTAGTTCGGGGAATCTCTCAAATAGAGACGATTTAGACTGCGGAGGAAATGCTACCACCATGAAGATTTGATAAATCTTGGTGTAGCCAACGTGAATATCTCTTGTGGGAAAACACTTTTTTGGAGTGTACATAACCGTAGAAATCAAGAAGTAAACTCTCCATTCAAATTACAAATGCAACGCAACACAGTATTCACAATAGACAAGATATGTTTTCTAAACTGTTACACAAACCAATGTCCACTACATCACCAATATGTATGTACAGTGCTGAAATCTCAAAAGCAATATGAACAAACTTTGTTTATAGATTAAAATAACAGTAAACATATACATAACCATAAAGGTGAGTTAACTACAACAGATGCATCCACAATAACCAATGTGGACGGAATTCATATCGACCTAAAGAAAATGTGGAAGTTGAAAAGAAAAGTTTTCATTTGTTTCCCTTAGATATGCCTTTGTTGGTGAATGTACACTTGTGTGTGTGTGTACTTTCTGTAAAGTTGTAAAGCCACGCACTGTAAAGTACTTTACCTGTGATGTCAACTCATTTGTCTTTGGTGGAGCTCGCGCGTGTCTGGCATTTGAGTGTGTTTTGGTATGTGCCAAAGTGCGGTTGTTGTCTGAAGACTTCTAAATGCTGAAGCATCAACGACGCGCAAAAAGGGGCATTTACGGAAACTTACTTAGTTTTTTTTACCCTGCTGAATAAATATTCCTAAACACACACACACACATGGGTTTACGAAAGGAAACATGTACAGATAGATGTGAGAGAAATAGAAGAAGAAGAAAAAAAAAACAGTAGGCATTAAAACATGCATAACAATTACCTTTTGTTGTGACATATTTTTGTAGAAGAAAAACAAGCATTTTTTTTTTAAATAAATACCACGCAGACATGGACCAGGAATACTTGCACTTGGATTTGTATGAATGCTCCGGTACTTTGCGACTGAGTGCGTGTCAGTGTACAGCTCACTTATACATGCAGCAACTTAAAACAAATGTCTTGTTCCTGCTCTTGAGTCATTCGTACGAGTTGAAGATCTATTGTGTTCATCATTGAATTGGTAACAATGTGCTGTACTTTTGGTGAATTCATAACAAACTGGAATATAAAAAAAAACATGTTCTAATATTTTGCAAATCCTATACCCATTCCGGATCTGAGGAACATTCCGGATTTCGTGGTACAGGGTGGCCCAAAATGGACGATGGTGTTTGAATTTATTATAATTTTTATTGAGACATAATTATTTTTTTTTCAGGCACCCCGGTAGATTCGCATCAGATGCTTTGGTATGCCGCTGCAAAAATCCAGCCCTATGGTCTGTGTCATCCGGTTTACCCTTGGACCCAACATTAGAATATAAATAAAAAAATATTTTTTATTATTTAATTATTTTATTAATTACATATATCAGGTTAAAGATAAATTATAACGTTTTGTTTCGAGATGAAGCACTGACGGAGAAGGAAAATTATATCTCGCAAGTGGTGGCCATTTTCTGCTTCGCATATTCGTCCTCGTTCCAAAACATTTTCCGCAAAACTTCAGTAGGTCTTTAGACGGCCATTTTATATTTAGTTGGGAAGATTCAATAAATTCACTTGTCTTCCATATCACACTTAGTTGTCGACCGTTTCTGTATAGGCAATTCTACAGGATTCTCCAACAAGAGGTGTTATTTTGAATCACCCGGTATTTCGGTAGCTGCCAAAGCCCACCGTCGAGAACATAGGGCAGCCACTTTACGATGGTCGTGGTGGCTATTAGGCTAATGTTGTTTTTCATTATTAACGGCATACCTTCGTCTTTATTATGAAATAAACATCCGATCATTTATCTCAAAAATTCCATTTTTCTTTGAATACCAAAATAACACCTCTTGTTGGAGAATTCTGTATATAGCAAATATAGTTAGGAGCTATGGTAATTCTTCATATAGAACACTTATCAATGGAAGCAAGATCGAAACTGCTTATACGAATGAGAGATTTATCTCTTCTCTATAACAACACATTTGCCATTTGGAAGCAGTCAGCTCAGCTTAAAGGGGTTGCACTAATTTCAGAAAAGTTCCCATTCGATTCCACAATCAAGTGTTGATGGAAATATTTGAGTATACCACTCTCGCGACGTATACCAAATATCTCACCAAGGACATGGGTAAAGGTGAGATTAACAGCTCTCAATTGGTTCATGGTATCGCGTACAGTGTGGCATGTGCAATACTTCCATTTTGTACAAAAAAAAAGGCAGTGATCATCGAACGATAGCTTACTTAGCACTCATTTTCGAAATTTTTAAAAAATTATTTAACTATCAGGCTCGAAAAATATGAAAGGTAAAAACTAAACATTTCAAAATTACCAAAATGTACTTTCATTTTTAGGAAGGCAGTACAGCTCAATGACGATGCAGAGTTGTTTAGAATTCAATTTCATCGGCCAAAAGTTTATAACATTTGATATAGTAAATATTTTTGAGTTCTATAAAAAATTGATTGTAGGCAATGAGTGAGCGATCATTTTATTAATATACTTCATACTTCTTTCCGTTAACATTCCATGAAGGAACAGACGAGGAACTTCTTTCGAATCAGTGAACTGTGTACGATATAATTTTGTATACTAACTGACCTGGACCACCTGTTTAAAGCCGGCTCCGAACGGCTAGTGCTTTTCTAGAGAAGTTTTACATGACTTAGAGAATGCTATCTTACTCGTAAAGTCGCCAACATTTACGAGGTGGAAACAGCCGCTGTTTGTTTGATGGACTTACCCGGTTTCGAACTCGGGTTCGACACTATCTATCACTATCTACCACACCACGGCCATCAGCCGTCCATTTTATTAATATGCAATATGGAAAATTTCGTCGAAATGTGTAAAAAACAAACAACACAAAAAAAAATAAAAAATGGCCTGGCCTCAAATATTTCTAAAATATATTCAACTGTCCGTATTTTCAATGCTAATACCTTAAAGTAATCCTTTACTTCATGCATACAAATTATTTTGTACAGAGCTCAATATTGATTACTAGTTACCGATTTTTTGCCGATGTGATTATATTCAGAACCACTGTGAGCTGCCAGCCCATAACGCGAATCATTCATAGTATTTTTCAGGGTGCAATGCCAGCTCTTGAACAGATAGGCGAATGATTTCTGGCTACATTCGGTAATAATATGACAAAGGGGTGACCTATATTTTGAAACTACGCTATTGGGAGCAATTCCCTTGATTTGTAAGTGAAAGCTACTGGCGATGGGCTGATATTAAGGTCATGATCGGAGGAACTGGCTTGGCAACGCCTGTACAGCTTTCGATTGTAACCTCCATATCTCATGGATATTTGTTTGCATACTCAAGAAGAAAAAACAAATAGTTATTTACGTTTTGTCATCATATATTCTAAACAAGAAAATACAGTTTTTATTGTTTCTTTGTTTGTCCCTATTTAGAATTAGTAAGTTGTAATGCGCCTATGGCGCCCGTTGAAATATGGAAAAAAATTTTGTTGAAAAAAAAAATTGTTGTGGAAAAAAAAATGTTTGTTGAAAAAAAAAATTATGTTGAAAAAAATGTTTTTCTTACAAAAAAAAAAATAATAAAAAAATAAAAATTTGGGGAAAGCACAATTTCTGTAAAAAAAAAATATAATTTTTTTATTATTATTATTTATAGAAAATTATAGAATGCCTATTTAAATTCCTACGTACTGCGTGACAGAGTCAGTGAATCAGTGTATCAGTGAATCAGTGTCGAGGGTAAATATATATTAAGATAGGCAACTATGAAAGCCGCCTATGAAAAACACAAAAGGAATTGCCCGTAGGAGCAATATATTTTTCCTTTCTTCTTCTTCCCCTTATCTCTGTCCCACAAACTATGAATTGCATTAATTAAAATTACCTAGTGTGAATCGGGACTTTCCGTCGTTGGAGTTTGAGATCATTGATTCAAAAATTTAACCAGTATTGGTAATGCAGAAGTTTAAGAATGTCAACCATACAGATCAGATAATTGCCTATGGCAGTGCCAAATTCGATAAATTATTTTCCTTGAACTGTCTTAATTCTTTACTTTAGAAATCATTAACCCTCGATGGTGATGGCGATGGTGGTCAATGAACCGTAGCTTTTATAATATCCAATATATGTGGCTAGCCATCTACCTCCAAGGCAATGGAGTTCTTTTGAACAATGTATCCGTTTTGATCTGATATTGCTGTTGAAATCTGCTGATATCCTTGAGTGGCAAACCATGAAGGCACTTCGGATTCGACCCCAACCTTCACAACTCTATCAATCCGTTCACTAAGCAATGTTGCGATTTCACTACTTTTATCTAAGAAGGAACAATCTCTTAGTCTATTCAACATCCTTCAGCATCCTGCGTGTGTACATGTAAGCAAGCATGTGACGGTGACAAAACACATACTTCAGCAATTTATAATTTCTCTGGCACTCCAGCCTTACGTACACATACTTGTGCACAAAAGACTAAAAACCTCAGCTTGAAGTTCAAGTGTTCTTCATGACATCTTTCCTTCTGCGTTTTTCTGAATTATAATAAAACTTACACACACACACACACACGCACGCTCGCACAGAGTGTGCATCAGTGTGCCGGTACATGAGGGTGTTTGTGTGGATACGTTCGTAGGGATTTCCGTTTCCAGTTAGTTGTGGTTGTGGTGTGCTGTGCAGTGATGTTGTCGTTCAGGCAAAAACGTGCCTTAGGTTGATTTTGCTGTTAGAACATGCAAAACATGTAAATATCAACCCAAAAACTTTCGTTGTTAGTTGCTGCTGTCACCGTTGTCGTTATTGTTGTTGTCGCTTTTGTTGTTATTGCAATTGCAATAGCGGCAAATTGCATGTATGGTCCCCGCGGCCCCCCAACCGCCCTATACACCGATGTCGCCCATGTTGAAGCTGCGCCCCCGCCCCAACAGTTGAATTGTTTAAAATGTGCTGACACAAGTTGCTTTGCCGCATTTGCTTGTGCAGCACCAAGAAATTCTTCCAAGAATTGATGACAGTTTGTTTTAAATGAAAATTAAGATGATATGATGGTTAAAAATAACAGTTTACCCTTAGATTACGTTGGCTCAATCTGTTCTACAGATCTTTGATGGGCACGGTGCATACTGGTGCGATAGAGGAAAGGTAAAAGGTTAAATGTTAATTGGGCTTTCTAAAACGACAGTGAGAGCAGAGAACGGATGGGAGGTAACACAAAAATAGTGGGTCTGGCATATTTTCAACTTATTTACCTATAGCTGCAATATTTCTCTATTTGTGGGAATGATGGAGGGGAAGGTGGAGTGTGATGCGCTAGGGATATCAGGGGCGCGCCAGTTGTTAAGGGTTGTTGAGGAAGTGAGTCGACGTTTCTGCAGACCCAAATGTTCTACTGATTCTTCTTCTTCGGTGTAGTTGCAGGTTCTACAGTAGTAATACTGAAATATACCCTTACGATTTCCAATCTCTATATCAAACGGCGTCCTGCGATGACTTCTGTGAGAATGCTGATATTGTTTGCCGAAACCCAGAACCTATTTAGTGCTTTTAGAGATTATGCATGGCGATAAAGAGCAAATTATCTTACAAGTTTTTTATAGATTTTTTTTAGGGATGCCCCCTATTAACGCAATGCACTAGGTTAGCCGTAGGAAATAATGGTATAAGAGGGTGGAAAGAGGAAGTAGTGTTTGTTGATGTTTGCCTTGATTTTAATAATGTCATAGCAGGCAGGAAGAACACTTGCTGGAAGATTATTCCACATGAAAATAGTACTGTTGAAAAACGAATTTTCGCTATTGTCCGTCCAACTGGCCATTTGATGAAACACTCGGTATAATCGCGTATTCCGGCTAAATGTTCTAATGTCAGGGACCAGACGACGGATATCTGACGAACGGACCCTTTTGAAATATCAAAAGAGTAGCGATACACAATCAACATTCGGACGATGTTGTAAGGAGACAATAGAGCTGTATACCCTACTATCACAAATCGTCACAAAAGCAAGGTTGAGCGAGTTTGCCTTTTGACCTCGACCTCCCCGAGACTTGGCCTATGTTCAAAACGAGTACGAATGACATAGGTTGCTGTCATCCGCAAATGAGTAGATTGGGTTCACAGTCTGAACCAACAGGTCGTCAATGAAAATAAGAAATAGAGATGGAGAGAGGACAGAGTCTTGTGGCACTCCTGCAGTCAACCTAGGCACGTTTGGATCAGACACCAACTATTACAACTCATATAGAGCGATGTCGTATGACCACTGACCTATGTATCTATTGGATATAAACGCACCACAGTGTCAGATAGACTATGAAAATAGTGGACGGAATTGCAATTTTCTAAATATTGTTAGACAGGGTTTTCCAACAAGAGGTGTTATTTTGGTATTCAAAGAAATTTTTTTTTTTTTTAGATAAATGATGGGATGTTTATTTCATAATAAAGAGGAAGGTTAATAATTAAACAATCAGCCAAATGGCCACCACGACCACGTTTACAGGACCATATCCTTATCATGAAATGTTCCATAACCAAATAGATTGAGTCGGCGCTGAGCTGTGGACGTATACCTTATCTAAAGGAAGAAGCCGCAAGGTGTAAAATCACAAGATGTCCACCTCTTCGGGAGATAACACGGTCAGGAAACTTTTAAAGAGCTATGGTTTTTGGGGCACGTAGCGCCAACTTGTTGAAAATAAACGTTGTCCAGATCTATATCATTCAACTCCGACCTTAAAAAATTATTAATCATCTCTCGATAGCGCAATCTATTCAAAGTAACTATTCATCCAACATCATTTTCGACAAAGTAAGGTCCAATGACACCGCCGGACCATAAACCGTACCAAGCAGTCACACGTTGGGGATGAAGAGGCTTCTCAACAATAACTCTTGGGTTTTCCGAGCCCCAGATGCGACAATTTAGCTTGTTAACGTTGCCAACTAGGTGGAAAAAGGCCTCATCAGTCAAGATGATTTTTCGATGGAATTCCGGTTAATTTTCATGCATATCGAGGACCCAATCAGAACTTTATTAAACTTAAGACCCAATTCTTTTGTGCAAAATACGGTGTAATGACGTTTGTTGAATGCCCAATTCCAAAGAACGACGAGAAATGTACAAACCTGGGTTTTCTTCAACACTTGAGGGACGTGCACGGGTTTTATTCGTCAAATCACTAAATTCCAGCAATTTATTGAGTTTCGACAATGTGCTTCATGACGACCCAAAAATGCTTTAGTTTTGCGAACTGTGACTGCAAGATTTTCACCATTTTTGTAGTGAATTTTAATAACTTCAATGTGTTGTTGAAGCGCATATCGTTCCATTTTTAGTAATGACGTAGTTTCTACTTGTCAAATGTCAAAGAATATAAGCTTCAAAAGCTAATGGTTCGAAATAGAACAAAGTTTCTTGTTGGATGAACAGGAAAAAAATGAAAATTCTCTTACCAAAAAGTGTGAATTAATCTTACCAATAATTAGATTAATTACAGACAATGTACCTACCATGAATCTCCTAATGTCCACAGTAAGAAATCAATCAATTAAAGGCAATTTTCAAACCCAAGTACCTTAAAGGCAACCATAAGAAATTGTTTCTGAACAGACTCCACCGTATAATTGTGACACTTGTAATTAGGATACCACACTAGAACAGTTCCAACAAAACTATCAAGATGCTTTGCTAAATCAGGATCGGTAAATTTTCCGGATTTCTGAAACCACAAAGACCCATAGCTTTGCATGCCCAAGACTAAATGTAATGATTAAATCTAACAAAACACTCCAATTATTAAAAGACGACACGTTTTCAAGCACATGGTTATTAACAGAATAATAGGAGGGTAGAGGGGAAAATCTAGAAAATGCGCCACAAACATCATTCAATTTGTTAGCTAATTAAATTCTTACACGAGCTGCTCTTCTAAATATTTTTCAATTATCTAACCGTTCGACACTTGAAGTAAATTAACTGAGTCGGTCTACATTGTGGTCTTCCTTTTTGTTTTGTGCCAACAATAACTAAATTAATGTTTACAAAATTAGTCTCGACATTGAGTCAATGTTTGATAAATTCTTAAGGCATATTTCATGTAAATAATTAAAACTAAATAGGTAATACCAGACTGAACATTAAAAAAAAGAAAAATTAAATTATTATTATAATCATAAGAGCCTTTCAAGAGGTTTTGCCCAAACGATATCTTTGCCTTCCAAACCTTCCAACCAACACTTTAATTTCACAATTCTGTTTGGTACATTTTTATTTAAATTGCTCGTTATCTTACACAGAGTATCGTTTTTGTTGTTGTTTGTTTTTAAATGTGAAACTTATTCATTTTGTTTTCTTTCGGTTATCCTTTGAATGTCATCCCGTTTTGAAGCACCCTACAGCATTTTCAATAACAGCCACAATATTACCAATTTTCTCAGCGACAATGCCCCCACTTTCTAACGTTATTGTATTGTGAAGTCGCAGTGTAGCCAAAAGTCTTATTTATTTTCAAAAGAAAGAAAGATGTTCGGATGAGAAACATTGAAAAAAAAACTGAAAAAATGCTTCTGACAAGAAACGAAAAAATAAAAACTCCAGACTACATCAGCAGTGGTGTGTGTTAATATAGCAAATGCCTTCCAAAGATTGTCTTGGGGCTTTTGGTAGGTAGTTCAATTTTATGGAAATTTGAAAAGAGAAAAAAGTCCGTCGAAAAGTTGAATATGGTACTTGAATTCTTGTATGAAAAGACCATTGAAATAAAAACTTCTACTCTGGTTTTTCAAGCTTTATCTATTTGTTCGTTCCATAGGCAGATACGCAGGGAAACTACACACGATACTCCCTAGACTACTTTAGAAAAAAATAAATTAACAAGAACAAGATTAATACTATGGCTAATCAATCTCTCGCTCGGACTACTCAAGACTTCTCACGACATCAGATAAAAACAGATGAAATAGTTTGCAGGATAATGACTTGGACGAGAATAAGTAGAAAATCAGGGCCATCAAATGCATAACAAACGTCTTTTCTCCCACTATCATTTAATACAAAAAAATAAAGATATGATGTTTGTTTGAATGGACAAAGCCAAAAAGCTACGAATTTAACAATACTCCGCAATATACACATTTCATCGGTTTTCATATCCACATTCGTAAGTCGGCGAGTTAGAAATATAATGACCAACTATATATACTCTCCATCCCTTGGCAAAGGGTTTAAAAATGTCCAGAGTGCCTTTTACAAATGACTGCTATTAAAATGTATGTGACTGTGGATACACACACACAACTCATAAGCAAACATACATATGAACATGTGCCAATCAACTAGTATTGCAGAAAGCCTACAGACGAAGACAGATATACACACAAACAGATACAAAATTGTTCCCCAGCGGCGGTAACAGGGCATGGCCTCAGGTCTTTCCTCGGTAAATCATCTGATTTCAAGACAATGTAATGTTTTCTTTCCGCCTTCCACTCTAGTGGGAGTGATGTAATAAAGTGACTTTCGTTGTCTCGATTTGTTTGTTAGGCTTGTCGGGGACATAGAGCATATTACATAAAACCAATATGGAAGGTACACGAATGGGCGTGGTTAATGTTGAAATATCATGTGGCCCACTTTACCTGACGATGTTTTAGGTTAGATAGAAGTGGCTGTCTTATTAGACACACTTAGTCGATTACCATTGGGATACGACTACTATGGGCTGCTCTGTTGCAAAATTAATTTATTTGTAATCGTGTAATTTATACTACTGTAAGCCTAGTTCATTCTCGGACATCGTGTGCCCAAGCATCGGGAGATAAAATCAGACAATTATATCTTATTTGATTAAATTAGTCCGTATTGAATCAGCATGAGCAGTGCAGAATACTTCTATGATCTTGTATTGTGATCTTCTATATTCATGTGAGGTCCCAAACGGAGTATGCCCATATGAACTTAAATATCCTCCAACAGAGAGCCGGATACAAGCATATGAGGTGTTCGACTCTGTCGTTATACCGCTCGTATCCCAGGTTTCTACAACAGCCATGAGCCGCGACTCAGAGTCTGGATGTATGTCTTCTATCAGACAGTGCTAAAGTGATTACTTCGACCAACATTGGTAAATCAAATCTCGATTTACAGGGTTGAAAGAGGTGTTGAATCACCCGGTATTTCGGTAGCTGTCACTTTTGACGCTTTTATTCTTTGACATTTGATAAGTAGAAACTATGCCATTACTAAAAGTGGAACGATACACACTTCAACAACGCATTTAAATTATAAAAATTCATTACTAAAATGGTGAAAATCTTGCACAAATTATATCGTACACAGCTCACTGATTCGAGAGAAGTTCTCCGTCTGTTCCTTCATAGAATGTTGAGGAAAATAAGTAAGAATACAGTATTTTTCTATAAAATTCGGTGTTTTGCGGTTGCTATTACAACATTTCATCAGATGTTACATCCAATGGTGTTAACCACTCTAACCTTGACTTTCCGATACTTTGGAATATGAGACTGGGGGTGAGGGCATATGTAAGTCAATATACCCAACTGAAACTTTCTCACTTGTTCATATGAAAAATATTATAAAATGTATACAATCAAAAATTCCTCAATTGCTTTCAAATGTGAACTCTCCAAAATCTGGCAATTGTGGAACGTTTCAATCGGGAAACATAATGGATTTACCAAAAATACACCATTTTTTTGTAGAAAATAAAAAGTCTCCTCTAAAAACATATACATATTTATGTTTTCTTACGTAAAGAATGTTTATCAAAGGTTTTGACAGACAAAAACTCTTATACGGCCGCTTAGAAAAGGTCTGCCATCATCCGCCACTGTGACATACAACTTGAAGGCATAAGAACTTAATTTTACCAATCAAAAGGAATCGATATTTTTCGAACGCTGATGCTGTCGCTACCACTGCCAGTGCCACCGCCACAACCACCAACATCGTCACACATTTTTCGTGCGTTTGTTTGTTGGCATTGCTGTTGTTCTTCGTCGTCTTTCGTCCATATAGTTTAATGCTAACAACATTTCATTCTTTCCTCCTTTTTCCCGTGAACGAAAAATATGTTATTTTTTTTTGTTCGCTTTTTGTTGTTCCCTTCAGTGGATTCAATAGATTCCGATGCCAGTCGATGAGTATGATGATGATGGACGCGAGGATGATTACGTTGTTTCTGATGAGGAGCCTGACGACGATGACGAATACATACAACGAATGCGGCAACCAACAGCGTCTACCAGAACAAACAAACGACTTTGGCTAAATTGCTACTGATTGTTAAATGAGAAGGCAAAACGATAATACGAACGCATTCATTGTGATGGGATGGGGTAAGGGTGGGAAAAAACTACGGAACCCAGGAAAGAAGAATACAGAATAACTAAAGCGGAATAAACATGCGACACATCATGGAACCGGGGACAAGTCGGGAATTTGTTATGCGGCATATTTGCTACGCTGTCGGTTGGTTGATTGTTCTTGTAGATATGTGTGTATATGTGCGTGTGTTGTTTTGGGGGTTAAACCCAACAAATAGCAATAATAATAGCGACAACAACAAACACAACACAAGGAAAGCGAAAGCGAAACAAATCACAATATTTGTGAAAGTGGTTGAACGAACCAAAACTAAAGGTTTGCATTGAAATATCGCCACCAACTGTGAAAATGAAAGCAAACAGGCACAAGCAAAACTGAAATAAAACAAAATCAATCCATATTTTATTTAAATTGGCAACAAATTTCATGCGAAAGTTATGCAAGGACATATAACACATTAACGACCTCGTGTGGGATGAGGAATCATAAGACGCTATTCAAGTAGTACGAGTCAACAGCAAGAAGTGGTCTTGGTCGATAACACCAGTTTGACCAACAAAAATCGGTCAACCGCAACTAGAACTATGGTTTGTTTTTTACCCAACAAACAGTTCATCAATCTTTGCTTAAATTTTCCACAGAAATTGTGGGTGTTGTCCTGAAGGTTTTATGATGGAGAAAATGTTACTTCATGAAAAGATAGGGAAAATGTAAAAAAAGTGAATGAGCCTATTAAATTCAACAATAAAGTGCTCGAAGAATGGCAGGGCTCTTTAAGATACAGGGGAAAATATATTGTGTAGGTCATCCAAGGACAAAATAAATCTAAACCGAATTAAACCGAGTACAAATTTAACTCAGAGTTGCCGAAATTGAGTACTGTAATCGATATAGCCTATAGAAGAGCAGGTGTTTCTATTTAATGAAGATGTAAACAAAATATCTTAAAAATTTAATCATAATTAGGAATTCATTGAGAAAAAATACTTGCAGTCAGTGCACCGTCAAATATTGTGAACCAATGGAGAAATACCAAATCAAAAAATTCAATTGTGTCTCTATGAAAAACAGTCTGTAGATAACAAAAATAAAAACGTAACACTGCAGCATTGCATGGATATCTCGTCTGGTTGTAAATCTGATGAAAGTACAAAAAACCTCCAAAATAAACGCTACTTTTAGAGGATTATCGAATGTATTGTGTCATCAATATTTTAACTAACTAAATTAATTTTTATAGACGGGACAGATTTGACTTTGAGTGGTCTGGCCATTGAAAAATAACATTCACCTAGCTGTATTTACATATCATATCTTCCTGGTCTTGGACTTCCACAAGAGTCTGCGTTGTACCTGGAATCCCCAATAACATTCTAAATAACTCTGAAACTTTTAGTCAGATTCAAAGACCCAAAAGTGTAAAAATTCACTTTAGACCAGAGGTGCCTTTGAATCAAATTCATGACTTTTAGGAAGTTTGAGCCAGGGCTGTGGAGTCGAGCGAAAATTTTTCAGACTCGGATCTCACAGGCTTCTGTCTTCTGTCTGACGATCAGGTTGGTATGCAGGATAACTTTCGCAGTTTTAATAAGATTTTCGAGAATAAATTGGAAGACTAGCCTTGTACCTTCTGGCACCTCCCATACAAATGTACCATTCGGATATTGTGTAATAATATTACTTCGATCAAACCAATCTAATCCAAATTATATATTTAGTAAATATGTAACTAGATGAAGTTCTCGAGCAAAAATTAGACTCTCTTTTGGTACATCCTTTTAAAAACGTCCACTTTTAAAAACTTTCAATAATTGTTCTTTAAATTTAGGTATTTTGTGTTGCCACTATGACATAGTGGCCACACCTACTTATGGATTTCGGGTAATTTGGAATATGATACTGGCATATTTTTATTACGGGTGAGGGTATATTTTAGTCGGTTTGCTCGACTCAAACATTTAACATTTTTTAATTTAATTATTGCCTTTTTTTAATATCAACCGGAATTCTCAATGTCGAGACTAAATTCGTTGATTTTCCATGTTTCATGGCGCACCATCTCATTGAAATCAATGACCTCCATACTTTCCACACTTTTTGCCCAAACAATCACTAGTTGGTTTTCTCCAACAGATACTTTAAAATAGTCCTCATTTTAGTTTCCAAAATCAGGTTGATGGTAAAAAAAAAAATCGTCCAGGCAATGTTGTCGGCTTGCCGTCAATATTTAAATGCAAACCAACCTTCTAAGTATGCCGGACAGTGTTTTGTACTCTCGCGAAAATGCTAAACCCTATGGAGTACGACACTTTTGTGTTCCCGGCAAACCCTCTCTTCAGTCAGTGCTTTACAACATCTCGAGTGTTTTTCAATGGAATGTAGACGATCTCCCTATGTCCCATGCTCAACAAACTTCGACAAGAAATTATTATTACTATTGTCAGATTGTACCCGTTAGCCACGATTATTTCGAAGTGATGGTCGAAAAGAGTATTAAGAATTTCAAACAATTCGCTCAACTAGTTGTTGTTATATTTAATTTCTTCAGCCCAGAGAATAAGATCAACTATCTTCCGCGTTTAAATAATTTCATAGAAATTAGTCTTAACCAAGATTAGATGTAATAACATTTTGAGGTCAAAATCAATATTGACTTAGTTTCATTCAGTCAGTTCTCTATTTAGTTTAAACTGATGTGTTACATACAGTAGCTGGTGTGATGCGCTTAAGGATTACCATTTTTCACATTTATACGGCAGTTCGACGAATTTGGAATTTACTTCTGGCTGCAGACAGCGAATTATGGCGCCAACATAAATATCATAACATCTACTTTACTATCCCACCCATCCAAGATGTTACTTTGGTCGTTCTGTGTTTGCCACTAACCACATCAAACAAAACAGGGAACACTCAGCATAGGGCACGAGTATTAACCCCTAAAATTTCGCTAGAATCCGAAGAGAGTAAAATATCGGCATAACACAACTCTTATACCATCCCCGTATTTTGCTGAATATGTGTATTGGACCATGTGACTATTGGTGAGTTTGCATATTCGACAGACAAAAGCTCGGTGTACTCACCGAATAAATAGGGTGTGTTAAAAAGGAGCAGAACAACACCAACAACGGCACACAATAAGGATATGACAACACAACAACCTTGAAAATTACACAAAAGTGGTGGGTATCCTTTAAGTGAGAGAATTGTGATGGCGAGTGAGTGAGTGTGTGGGGAAAGCAATGAGAGCAATGGAGAAATTAAAGGAAGCGTAATGAGAACGCAGCCGATTTAGAACTGTATAATTGACAGTGATGCCATAGTTGATGATGGTTTTTCCTGACTTTGGACATATGATTTTTTTCGATAAATTGGGATATTTTTCTATATTAATATTTATTTAGTTGGGAAATTTTCTCAGAATAGATTGATTCAATGATTAATCAACATAATTTAATGAAATTTGGGCGTCAATGTAATGTTTAATATTCATTAAATGGAAATAAGAAAAAGATAATTTAATATAAAACGGTGGTAAATTTGATATAATTTATTTTAATAATCAACGAAAATAGAAATGACAAAATGGGGTGAAATAAAATTAAAAGTTCTTGTAAACTTAGTAATGATTGTAAGTAGTTCAACTCGACAGAACTCTCAAGATATATGTGGGACTTGATTGAATTAGCTGGTCATGGGAATATTCAACTTTGGCTTCCTTGCCACACATGTAGTAATTATTACCTGTTCATACGGGTACAATCAGAATAAATCACATCAAAAGAATAATAACTATAAATTGAAACAAAAATAATGACAAAATAAGTAAAAATTTATTAGCTTTGTCATTAGCATGATCGGTCGAATTACATGGTAAACTATTGATGATAATCGAGTACTCGGAATAGGAATACTCAAAGAATCTCTCACCAAAAATCACATCGTAATAAATTGTATTCCAAAGTATATCTAAGACGAGACCATTCATTTCGTTACATAAATACAAAAAGGCCCTAACTCATGAAAAACACTTTTTGAAGGAGTTGGAAAATACTTAATTAAGCCTTGTATCACACATGTCGAATAGCTCGAACAATACGGTTTTCCATATTGTTAATGGTCTTTAGAAAAAACATTTTTTTTAAACCAAGAAACGGTTTTATATTTTGAAATTTACAGATTTCTATAAAATATACATGGGTGTATATGGGTGAATAATCTTAAATGACTCCTTTCTGTGTCCGGCTGTTTAAAATTGTGTTGTATTAACTAATTTTTTTTTATAAATATGTTCTAAGCAGCTTATTATATTTGTTAAAATAACCCACGTATTAGTTTTTAAAATTTTTAATTTGTTAATATCGAAAAAAAGAAAACAGTACATGTAGTTTCAGTCCCGTGGCGTGTCCAAAACCGACGCAGCAAAATAAACCGTACTTATTATGTATGTAAATATTAAAAATCTGTAATTGCATTCAAATGAATTTATGCACTATCACTTCAAGTCACATATACTCTTTTTTTGATTTAATTAAATTAATTTTAAGAAATTATAAAAATCATTGACTTTTGTCCGGAACATTTTCTCTCAGTTTCGTGCCTGGTGTGGTTTTCTGCTTAAAAAAAAGGTAACGGCCGTTACGTTCAATTTGTAGTGTTTCTCCCGCGCTGAAGTATTGTTCTCTTCGAAGGTTCTCGAAGAAACTCTACTTCTATTTTAGTTTGCGAATTATTTTCGTCGGAGTGGTCGGAGACTGTCCCCTTTTTCGCAAAGAAAAGGAGTCATTTCAGATTATTCACCCATATATGGCAACGCTGATAACACCATAGTCGATCACTATTTCGACCTTACATTTTTCGCTGTAATATTAAATCTAAGCCGTCGATGCTCCATCCTTAACTTAGAGTTAAAAAACAATCAAATTTCAAATCCTTTCCTCTCTGAGAATATGTGAGTATTTGTGGAAAATTTTGCTTTTTAAGGAGTTGTCATTCCCGGCGTTCCTACACAATTTGGCAACTCTAATAATTGTTGTTAAGAAGAGAAATAGCACAAAGACAATGAGAGAGATATAGAAAGTGTGTCTCACAAGAGAGTCAGCGCCCCAGAGAGAAAAAAGGGTGAAAACGTAAACAATGCTCAACAAAATCTGTGCTAACTGTGATGAGTTACATGTTCTGTGAGCACAGCAACTAAGCAGAGAGTAGAACACATTTGTCCGAAGATTCTTAGTCGAAAAGTTTGTGAGAGACCATGTGTATGGGATTGCCTAGTGTTTCTATGATAACCCGGAAAAATTAGAGTGCTTTTGTAAGGGTATAACACTTATCATCTCTTACTCACAGCTCTCTCTGTCTCTCCCTGAGCGAGAGCATTTTTCGGAAAATCATGTGTTTGGTGCGTTATTAATGTTTTGTGGCAAGAAAAAAAATATTTTTTAGTACAATTTCTTTTGCCTCACAAGTTCTGTTTGCTATGCTTTCTCCGTGCCGCAACGGGGTGGGAGGTTAAGAGGCAGCCAGCGAGACGAGAACGACCGGAGAATTCGGAAAAGAAGCAGCAGCAGCAGCAGTAGAGGCAAAAAAAATCTGTTGTATGTGCGGCATGATTTGAAATCTAGTCTATTAGCGTCTTTCATACACAACACACAACGATGTTGTGTCGTGTGCTGCAAAAGTGAAATAGAAAAAAAAATAATACAAAAAGCTAAAAACCAAAAAAAAAAGGAAAATAGTGTGAATTTAAACAAAAGGTTTTGTGCAAAAACGAATTAAAGAAAGTAAATTACTTTTAATTCCAAAAAAAATTAAATGAAAATAAATTGTGACCGGAGAAATTAAAAAAGCAGGGTAATAAAAATGAGAACATGTAAAAAAGTATATACAAATATGAAAAAAATTGCGTGAATATTGCAAACAAAAAGTAGCACAAATTCTAACAGTGCTAAAAATAATTAAATAAACAAACAAAGTAATTAAGGAAAATAATTGGTTTTAAAATTCAAAAAGCATGGATTTGTCATTTGTTTTGGTTTTCAAGCACAACATCTCATCATGTTCATCACTTGTCATAAAAGGTCTTGACACACTGCCCTCCCTCTCCGCACCCAGACGCCACACAGTTCAGGTCTGTCACCCCGACGCCACATTATGTACCAGCATCCACTTAGCAATAACAGTCAGCATGAGGCTGTGTAGGGATGTTTTCATATTCATTCACTTGACGCTTGACACTCCGTAATGGATTGTGTGGTTTGGGTTTTTTAGTTTTATTGGATTGTGCCAAAACAAATAAAACAAAAATAATGAAAAAAATCGGAATGTCCTTAAGTGTTTAACAATACGACGAGGGCTGTAGCGGAAACGCACAAATGTTGTTTTTGTGTTAAATGCATTCTGGGTAGCAACGTCAGGCCACCCACCCTCCATCATCAGCACCACCACCAAACGGCTTCATCGTGTAGTGTTGTTGTTGCTATTATGTTGACAGTCGGTGAAACAAATTATGATGGATATTGATTGACAGTGTGGCATGTTGTCAGTGATTGTTGCAAGTCAATGAAGCACTGAAGACTGTCTGACTGACTGACTGACTCACTGAATGTGTTTCTTTTTTCCCCTTGAGTGGGATGCATGGATAAATGTGTTGTGCAAACGTGTGTGTTTTTTTTCTATTTTTTTTTGTGGACTTAGTTCTCCTTGCGAGATGTTGCTGTCGTACGTCACCACCAGACAAGCCAGTCCAACCACCGGTGATGCTTAAAGGAAATAATTTCCCCGCTGTTCGGAATAAAGTTGTGTATTTGACATAATTGATGGAAAATCGAAGAGAAAAATGTTATTATAAAAAAAAAAAACAACAAACAAAATGTGAGAAAAAAGGCAAGAAAATTTAAGAAGCACAACAAAACTTCAAAAGAATTTACAGTAAACAAAAAAAAAAACAGCTAAAAAGTGATAAAAAAAAGTAAACCAAGAAAAAAAAATGGAAATGGATAATGTTAAATTAACTTAAAACAGAATAGAAAAAAAAATAAAAGATAAATAACTACCAACAAAACCATATAATTAAAAATTGTTTAGCTCGGTCGGGTTTAATGAGACATACCCGCTACCACCATGGATCGTAAAAACCGTGAAATAAAATTTAGATTATTTTCCCAAGATAGGTAGCCTAGAAGATGGCTAGCCATTACCGCAATGGGCGTATTTTTACATGTATTAAGTCAACTGTCTGTATTTGTCTTTATCAAAAAGCAGTGCTTTGAAATTAAAAAAAAATAACGTTACAGAAAATACAAGGATTTTTTTGTAAACACCTCAGACCAACTAGTGAGTTTCTATGTATTTTTCAAGAAAGTGTTTGAAAAAAAAAATCTACAGAAAAATCAGGGTACACATTCTGGAGAGCTGAGACTAAACAAAGCCAGCCCTGGTAATCTTCTATGTCCACACTTGTGCCGGTGGTTATGATACGTCACAGTATAGTCGAGCTCAGAAAATATCCGAATTGTGAATTAGGCCGGATACAGGCTTACTCTCTGACTTTTCAATGTTATGGATAAACCACTAATCCATTCTGTACTACAGAATTTTAGTTACATCAACTAAAACATATTTATTATCCATATGATTGTGGCAACTAGTATCAAACAGTCAAAACAACATCTACTTGATCTGAATATATTCCGGTAAGCATTTAATGTTCATGAAAGGTGATTTAAGACATGGATTCTTTACTTTTCTTGTGTCGACCATGTGTTCGTGGGCATTCGCTGAAGTGCATCCGTCTAAAAATCCACACATGGGTATGTGAATATCTAGGATCTTCAACTAATGTAGTTTAGTTAGAAGCTATCGCAAAACGATTGTTGTTAACTTTTTGAACTAATTACATTTTTTTTTTTTTTTTTTTTGGAAAACTAATCGTTTTTAAATTTGTACGCACCATGTATTTGTAATACTATCGTTCTTTGTAAAATGTACGATTTGGAACTTTTCCGCCTGGTCATTACTTGCGTCGACAATTTGCAATGGAGCATAACTGTATCAAAGACCATACAGAGAGGCCAGGCATGGCCAAGCCATTTGTTGAACATTTCCAAGACTGTGTGTGTCTGTCTGTATGATTTTCTACGAATAATACCTTTCTAATATTGTAATTCTAACTACTGACGTCTAGAATTTGCAGCCGACCTAATGCGCTTACAAACGACTCGAGACATATGTCCTCCACTTGTCTTTGAACAATTGGTTCTCAAATTAACTAGAACTGTCTTTTTTAAAACAAAGAAAATTTAAGCAAATCATGTTGATAAATTTGGAACATCGTCGACGATTTGGCCACATACGCTTAAGAATAGACTTTCGTTCCGTATGTTATCAGTTCGTGCTTGTCAGGTCATACTTTTCTATGAGTGTGACAGCCTTAAAAAGTTCCTGACTCGATTAATATTAATCTCGGCCCGGTTTGATAGGTCATTAAAGAAATAAGAGCCCAGTGTTAATACCCACCGGTTCGCCAGGGCAGGGTAAGGACTCCTGCTCCTCTTCATACTCACAGCTTCTGGAGAAGAGACTAGTCTCAATCGTTGGTCTCATTGCCTGCCATCTAATCAAACAGTGTCCCGTCATGGCGTACACAAGTAATCACACATCGGGTCTTGATTGCGACAGCATTGTGTGCGTACGCTTCATGTCTAATCGGGGCCACTTCTATCTGGATTAGTTAAAACCCTTAAACCTATTGTTTGTTACTGTATGTGTTTTTTTTTTCACACTGTAGAAGCTTGCAAGTGGCTGAGGTCATGCCTAAGTATCCAGTTCGCATGGAAACCGTAAGGTAGTCCCGAGTCTTGGTAGTTCGCCTGCTCTGCAGTTTCCTGTTATGACCCTGTGACCCGGCAACCACAAAAGGTGGTAAATAGTTTTAATCTATTGGAAAAAATCCAGGTGATGTGTTGAAATAACAATCTCTCCAGATGAATATTCCCAACTAATGTCCATATAATTTTTAGAAAACTATGACCATGAATTGTTGTTATGATTAGGCAAAATATTCGCTAGGTCCAGATATAAAATTAAACATGATGAAACTACATGGCCGAAACCATTTGTCAAGCAATTGGGAATTTTAAAAGTTTCTGAAACATAAGCCTTCATTAAAATAAAATATGGATAGTATTTATTTTTTACAACAATGGAATTTAATGAAAATCCTGCGAGAATAATCAAGTTTCTTGAAAGAGTAAAAATATTAGCTGAGAGTCTGAAGGAATAAAGTGTTATTTTCTCAGAGTTGGTTCTATCTCTGTTAAAGTGCATATTTTTTTCATTTGAAACAAACTTTTCTCGGTTGAATATGGGATGTTCCACGGTGTTCATGGTGTGGTGTGGATGTTAAAATTATAAACAAAATCAATTCGGAGTTGAGCGATGAGTCTGTTGAGCAGTCCAGGATTGTATAGATTTGTTTACTATATTAGGACTTATACGGTGTACATGGTGTAGAAGGTAGAATGTCTTAAAAATAAATATTTTCATATATTTAAAAATACTGGAATTAAAATATCCATTCTTAATTAGATAACTGCGATGACAAAGCATATCAAAATAACGACATAACAAACCCAACAACTGTGAAATATTGCATAAACAATATGAAATGAGTAATTCGGAAATTAAAAAAAAAATCAAAAACTCATATAAATTTAAAAAAATAAAAAATTATCTCTTAATCTAAAGCGAGTGCTGACTTAAAATAACAAACAAAGTTTTAGCTGCAGTGGAATTTTTAACAACACTTTAATTAAATTCTTCAACGTTCCTGTGGTTATAACTAAGGATACACTCTTCCCAAAAATATGGTAAATTAATATTGACAATTAACATGAAAGCTGGTGGTGGTTCGGTTTTGGTGCTAATGATGAGTTTGGTGTGGTGCTGATGCTGGTTACAGTTATGGTAACACCGCAACGACGGTATTGTTAAATACGAATTGCAGATTAAAAACACTTATTCAGAATTCACTGTTGTCCTTACTGTTTTCATTATTTTGACAGCTGATATCAATATTATTATCAAATATGCTTAAGAGTAAAATGAAAATGTACGTGGGACGTACCAGAAGAAAAATATTTTCATAACATTTATGTGAAAGAATTATTGGGAAAACTAACGGTAAATATACCATCTAATTCTATGGTACACTAGCGGGCGAATTTCTATAATTCTTGTTTCTAATGAAAATGGTATAAAACAATTTCTTGGTAATTATTTGATAACATCTAAAATTTCAGGCAAACGGCATACACCGAAAAAAATCATAATCAATTTGATTCAAAAATACTCCAATCGAGACCAGAAAATGTATTCAATTCAATTACATTTGAACTTATGGAGTTATGAAAATAATGCTAAGCTTTAGTAAATATTACTCAGTTGTAGTAAATTGTACACAGAAATTGTCTGTACTTAAAAAAAGCAAGTATCTGCTAAATTGAGTACGTTTATACTAGATGCTATAAGAAGAGACGACTCAATTTGAGTACTTTTTTTGTATTTGAATTGGGTGTTTTTTGTTGTTTTGCGAAGTTTTAGCAGAAACAGAATCAGAGAGTGGTTTTCTCTTTTTCGTGGAATATTGTTTAAATTGCATAATTATATTGTTTACATTGGATTCGAATTTATGTATTAATAGGGACATAATACTTAATTACGTTAAGTGCCGATATACACTTATATACACTTATATACAATTTTAGTTCCGGCAATTTCCATAATTCCCTTTTGAACTTGCCTCTTGTGTTCACACAAGGCATTTCCTTCCTCGGCAATTTTTGTTTTCATTATTGGTTTTTCAAACACAAATGTCTTTCAAAATATGAAAATACGAGCATGTTTTTCCCTTTTTCATTCCCCTTACCTCTATTTCCCGCAAACTGAAAATTGCCAAGTGTGAATCCGGACTGACATTGAATGAAAATACAGACACATTTTACCCCACTTGTAGAAAAAAGTAAATTTTACCCAACTTGTTATAAAGTCGTAAATTTTTACCCGTGTTTTCCAATCTGGAAATGACAAATCACATTTCGTGCTGTAACAGATGGACAACTTCTCTTTGATCAGCTGTTCACAATATTATTTGTACGCTTACTAAAAATGAAACGATACACGCTTCAACAACGCATTAAAATTCACTAAAAGTGGTGAAAATCTTTCAGTCACAGTTCGCAAAACTAAAAAGTTTCCGGACCGTGTTTTCTCTAGAAGAGGTGGTCACAATTGGCCACAGTGGGCCACGTGAAAAATAAGGTCTACGCCAACAGCCCAGCGTCGATTCAAGTCCTCAAAAATAGAATTCGTAAGGCAATCGAGGATATGGGGCAGCCGGTTTGCGGAAAAATTGCATAAAAAGGACATGGTCCTGTTAGCGTGGTCGTGGTGGCCATTTGACTGATGTTGTTTTTCATTATTAACGGCACACGTTCCTCTTTATTATGAAATAAACATCAGATCATTCATCTTAAAAACTGTCATTTTCCTTTGAATACCAATATAACTCCTCTTGTGGAAAACCCTGTATTATTGGCTAACACTGTAAAGTATTAAAAAAAACATTTCTATTTCGCATAAAATAATAAATAAATAAACAATAAACTCTATAAAGAAACAAGAAACAACAAATTTTAATTTAGACGATTGTAAATCGAACTAGGAAACTGTTTTGACCCCTCAAAAGTTTAAAGAATTTCATTCCGAGTCTTGTTCAGTTGTTACTTTGCCAACAAAAAGGTATGAAAAACGGCTGTAAATGAACAAATCTTCCAAATGCTAACAACGTCCCATTAACAATCGTGTGTTGTTAAATGCATTTTGCATTTTCTGCAGTATGATAATGCCACTTGTTTAGTGTTATAGTTTAATCTAAAGCGGAAATAAACATTAGTCAAGCGGTAACCTGGATCACTGGCGAAACTACCATGAATATGGCAAGAATCCAGTGGGAATTCGGATTTTACGTTCGACATATGACTTCGTGCATTGGTCGTGGCATGTTTGTTTTATTTCGAACAAAATCGGGAACCCAAAAAAAAAACCTAAATTGTTGGACGTCAGTAAAACTTTACCGGGGGATGGTATATTATATTCTTCTATTGAGGTGTTGTAGCACTAAGTCACTTCTCAAAATTTTCCTTTGGTCATCTTTTTGTAGGGCTAAGCTTATTCATGAAAATGTAATGACATGAGCAACACCTCTCGTGAAAGTTCGTAGTTGACTTTAAACTGTATATCCCGATGACGCTGTATTCAACTTTTAGAGAATAATGATCATTGAAAAATTCCTCATTATTCGAAATTGGATATTGAGAAAAGCAACACCCAATTAGAAAATCATAGTCACATTGGAAAATATTATAAATCGTTGGTCCTTAATACGAACAGGAATTATTTGATATTTGAAATGTTTATTAACAGAAACTTTTTAATTGCTCTATTATGTTTCATGGTGTATCCAAAAATAAATTTAATCACATTCAACGAATCTGTTTGGAAAAATCTCAATTCATTAAGTACAAAAAAGAGAAATCAGCTCTAATAGCAAAAATTCCATTGAGTTTGTTTGTGATAACGAAATCCTCTTAGAAGGTATTTTATTTTTAGCAATGCATTTGAAAATGCCAAGGAAATATGAAACCGAACTAAGGAATGCACGAAAACTTCTATTGTATCTAATAAAGCAAGAAAAAGAAAAAGTACCTTAATATGTTTAAACCGACTTCGAGAATTTTTAATACAAAAGTCGTTACAAAGTGGATTGGTATTATTTTCTTTTAGATATGATTTTTCAATATATACATAATTAAACAGAAAAAAATTCTATTTATTTGTTTAAGAAGATGCTGGGGGATTTCCATATTATTATTATTCTTTTTTGATGATTTTTTAAAAAAAAAAGAGAATGTCTCCCAACAGTGGACAGCACCCTGGCAGTTCACTGTTAGAAGAGTTCTCTTTACGGTTTTTAATTTTTTTTCTTTCAAAAACTTCCATTTATAGATTTTAGCTTATGACCAACAATTCGCTTTAATGACAAACTCTTTAAACGAAAATTCTTCAGAGCATACTAACGACATAACAATTACATGAAATGAACATAAACTCTGCCATAAATCGCAATTAAAATATAAATTCACAAAAACATCATAAATCATAAAAAATGCATAATAAATTGTAAAAAGTGATTGCTTCAAAAAAAGTCTATGAACAGCAGAAAAAAAGTAGTTACCATTTTTATTAATTGTTTTCGGAAAATATTTAATTTCAAGGAATTATAAGTTGTAATTGATTTGAGAGAGAAAGAGAGAATTCTCCCCATAGAGAATACAAAATATATGAAATATAAATAATAAAAAAATAGTTCAGCGTATACAAAATCTCCATAAAAAAAAATCTCCACACAAACCTAAATTAAAATATTGTTCATAAAACGGAAGAAAAAAATTTAAAACCTTAAAATAAACTTCTCCAACTAAAAGACAAATGATAAATAGTTTCTTTACAGTGTTGAGGTATACAAAACTACACAAAAAGTAAATATAACTGAAATTAAAAAAAAGAAATTTTAACAAAAAAAGTCCAGCTATAGTTGGGTAGAAAATACCGGGAGCTAAAGTTTGTACACATTTTTCCAAACACTGGCAATAGAACTGCTATGAAACTTAACTAAATAAAAGAAAATTCCAAGCAATTAAAGTGAAATCTGTTACATTCAAAATAAAAAATTGAAATATGTATGCAAGTATACAAGTTCAAAGTGAAAAGTCAAAGTAACTGCCAAACAAAATAATGTTCGTTCACCATAAATGTGGGTATTAAATAGAAAAACGTTGGCCAGGCATGAACAATTTAAATTAAATTGAAAACTAAAAAAGGATATAAACAACCTAATTGCACATTGTATAAGAATAAATAACATAAATTAAATACAACTGAAATCATTTATATAAAATTACAAAAAAAAAATTCAATTTAACATCACATGAAATTGCAATCAATTTATTAAAGGAAATTAACAAAACAGAAAAATAAGAAAAAAAACCCACAATACAGCACATTATAAATGGCCAGCTAACACAATAACAAGAAAAATATAAAATAAAACTAAGTTAAATCATCATTGTCCGGAGGAATCAACAGACAACTTTTAAAATCAACAAACAATAAAAACAACTCGTTCAATTAAAAGTGTTTTCAACAATAACTATAAATTAAAGTGAATAAAATACAACGCTCCCCATGACCCCTCATCGCCCGCATCATGTATAGCAAATAATACAAATCTTTGAAAGAAACAACACAAAAGAACTACAGCAACAAACAAACATCATCATAAATTTAAAACAACATTTGCATTTTGTTGGCTCCCCAGCCGACACGACCGGTGCAACCGTGCGCCACGGAAATACGAAATCAAACATCGTTTGAGCTATCGTTTTGTGTGTGTGTGCGTTTGGTTTGGCTGAAATGGATTAAATTGTGTCAAGTTGTTGTTTTGTACTCTGCACTCGGCAAAATACAAGAACAAAGCCACAACAACAACAAACGGCCAACAACACCAAATACCAAACAACATTAGGAGCAACTAAAACAACTTTAACATTAAAGGTATGTACCACTATTTTTCTTGTGTGTTTTGTGTGCTCTATAAAAAGGGTGATTTTCGTTAGAGTGACAGCATTTTCAAATATTTGCTGTTTGCATATTATATGTCCTTAATGGTATAAATCGGCAGACTTACTTGTGTAAACCTAGAACGAAAATCACAATTACCCAAAATAATAATCAACACAAGGCGATAAAAAAAATGTTGCCCAAAAATTAATAAGAAAAACACAAAAGGAAATGTGAAATCGGCCAAAAAAATTGGGCTTTTGTTCGCATGAAAAATCGCAAATTTCCTTTGCAACCAAAACAAATTGTGGATATGAAAAATCGCCCACCGGAAACCGGAACTCATTTCAAAGGAACGTAATTAAACTACACTTATTGTAGTTCCTGATATATTTCTTAAATCGAGATTTGGTGCTTTTTTATCTTTTGTTTTAATGGCATATATAGAAGAAGTAGCCCTAAAATGATGTTGATAAATGAGTTTTCTGTCGATTTTATAAACATTATATTTGATATTTTATAATAATATAGCGCCCGTAATGTGATATGTAGTGTTTGTGACTGTCATACAGCAGACCCAGGTTCATATCCTGGTCAGAACATAAAATATTTTTTAGCGTCGACTTTATGAGTAGAACAATGAACTCTTACTTACTTATTTTCCCTTAACATGAAGGAACAGACGGGGAACTTCTCTCGAATCAGTGAGCTGTGTACGATATAATTTGAACTCTCTTACTCTTTTTCAATAAAAAAAAGCCGGCGAAACGTCGAGAAAAACGATGAACTAGTTTTATTTACACCGCCTAACAATCTAACCAGAATGAGCACAATAAAAATCGAAACTAAATTAGCAACAAATTGGTCGTAAACAAAATTTCAAATGTAAACAAATCTATTGAGCACCGCTCACAAATTGGGGACCACTTCCGCGCCGCTTCCTTCATGAAATATTAAGGGAAATACATATGGACTTTATTATGAAATATTGCAAATTCAATTAAATATTCTTGCGATCCAATGTATTCAAAATAAATTCAATGTACATCATACATATCACTAGAAACTGTACGGACCTCATAAATGCTGGCGACTTTATGAGTAAGAGAGTAATCACTAAGCCATGTAAAACTTCTAGAGAAAAGCATTTGTCGTTCGCAGCCGGCTTTAAACAGAGGTTCCCGGTCAGTGATTATACGGATTATATTGTGCACAGCTCACTTATTTGAGAGATATTCCCCGGTAGATTCTTCATGGAATGTTAAGGGAAATACGTAAATAACTGTAAGAACTGGATGAAATTGGGGGAATAACACATATCATAAGGTTGGATATCATACTAGCAATTTTCCAAAAGCATCTTTCGAAATTGTAACGTCTTGTGTTGAAGTATTTACCAGTATTTATAGATTTTATATTCCTATCTGGTACATTGGTTGTGCCTCCAAGGGTGACATTTAAAAATGTCCCGAACCGACTTTTTTTCATTTGTTATTCATTCTTGCCCACTTTAAAATTATAGAAATTCGTATTTTTCAAGTCATGGCTATAAATTTGTGCAATTTTTCAGGAAAGTTATTGCGAAACATGATTATTTAAGAATTTTACAAGATTGCGTTTTGAAGTACGGTTTAAGGTTTGTGTTCAGCTAGCACAACACAGAATAGTTGGCAGATTAAAAAATTATTGAATTTCCGCGAAGTGTGAACAAAGAAAACACAAAATGGAGATTTTGACGCATTTTCGAAATTGGAGATTTATTCTAAGAAGGGTGAAAATCTCATAAGTATATCCTCACTTATCAAAACCCAGCAGAACGTATAATTTTTCAAAAACATTGTCGGTGTTGGTCTTTTTAAAAATTGCGAAAAATGTAGTATAGTTTTAAAAAACTATGGAAATGATTATTAATATTTGTTTATATATAAAAAATATACTGCGAAAAGTACTGATTTTCCAAATCGATTTACTGCTTTTTTAAAAAATTTCAGTGAAATGTACGGTTTTTGGTCGAAAAAAATATACGAACGTTATGTATGGGACCTATTAGCTTACTGCAAACACATCACTGATGCTATTGGACTATGGAGCGTATGATCAATAAATTGCGGAAATAACTTATACTCGCATTAAAATACTAACTGCTAAAAGAAGTCATCAATTTTGTATCAGTTATTGTTTGTTTTCGCTTTAGCAGTAATTAAGCGTTTCTTTTTGAGTGACAGCCATTTGAGTTTGGCAGGATTTTTTCCAAAAAAACAAACCAATTTTCAGTAAAGCGTAGTAATGTGACGGAACCCATTTGCATATAAATATATTTTCAGTTCTCCGATGTTTGCAGTAAAACGGAGTTTTGCAAAAGTCCAATGATTTGAATGAAGTGAACACAACAATCAACTGGGGATTGCGTGCGTTTCAGTTGTATGACTTTTTTCAGTAAATTTCAGTTCTGGTAAATTTTGGTGATATTTTTGAACGAAAGCAGATAAAAGCTTTGCTATATTATATAGTTATTGTCTTAATATACATAGTTTGTTAGCAAAGTTACGACCTAAAGAATATAAAATGTTATTTAAGAAAAATCGTCCAGAAAATTATTTCCACAATCATGGTTTTAGTTGCTATGGAAACACATGGAATCTAAGCGGACTTGGATAACTGAAAGAGGTGTCAATAATGCGAACTTCGGATTGCTGAACGTTTTCTGTGTTTTTAGAAGTTGGAGATGGTAGGAGGGGTATATATCATTTGATACGGCCGAAAAGTGTATCACATAGAATGAGACCTTAGGTGTCTTTCAACCAAATTATATTCATGACTTCTTTGAGCCATTTTTATCTGTCTGTCCGGCTCTAAAACTTAACATGGCCTAATATTTTTCCAAAAAAAAATTTGAGAAAGCATATGGGCTATATCCAATAATGTTGGGCAAAATCGTCCAGTTAATTGCTTCCACAATAAAAGTTTTAGTGGCTATGGAAACATAAGCCGATTATGTTTAACTACCTTGAAGATAACTTTTACTTCTTTTTGATACGAAATTTTATTAACAAATTTTTCAAATAGTTAAGAACAAAACACGGATAGTCTGCCCAGGCTGTTATCGATTGCAGTATCTACCGAAAATGATACAGTTCGCTCGATATAAACAAACTACTAGAATTATCAATTGCCGCCCGACAGAATGTTCAAAGATGAACACAATACTTGCAATTAAACGATACTAGCAGCGAAAACAAATGCATGAGCAAACAGATACACATCGATAAGTATAAAAGGCCAAGTGATAATTGCAGCGGTCCCAGAAGGCATCCATAGGAATAAAGGGGCCTGCGATAAGCAGAACAGCGCGCGAACGCACGCACACTAGGAATATTATTAGAGTATAGAACTCCATTGTAACAATTTCTTGTATAAATAGTCCATCTATATTTCATAAGTAATATTTCGATACTAATTCACTCTAATGAGGCAACACCAATACTGCGTTATTCGTAGGTTGATCCGTCAACTCAACTGTAGATACTCCAACAGCACAATCCAAACACACTCGAATAGTAACGTGTTATACTTTGAACGCAAATATATTTAAGACTGAAAAGGGTTAGAAATCACATATATTATGTTTTAAACAAACTGTTAAAGACAGACGCTCCATGCGCACCTTGAATTCATCTCTAAAACCTCATGGGAAATTCGCACATTCTGTCACTCTAAAATTACATCATTTCCTATGTAGTTTATCGCCCTATGTTTTGTTTGGTTTGCGTTTGCTTTCTGGTTTGCTGCAATGTTCGTATTGTTATTTTTATTAGATTTTATGTTGTGACATACATTTAATTAGATTTATGTATATATTTGTCTTTATAGTTTTTTTATAGTCAGGGGGAGGTTTTTGTTTTTTTACTACTATTCTTTCCTATTTCAATTATTGTCAACTTTGTTTATTTGTTTTTAGCGAGATTTTGCCCTACAGGTGATAAGGGTCTCCTGACGTTTGCCACGAATGTGGTCTGTTTGGTGGAAACAGTGGGAGGTTGTTGTTGTTGTGGGCCTGTAAGTATTCTATTGTTCACAATGAGTGACAGACATATAGTGGTACGTGTGATAGGCGATCAGATAGGTATTATGAGAGATAATGGCCGAGGGTCCTTTTAAAATCTTTTAGATTAACATAGCACAAAAAAACATAGTTTAAATTAAGGCAATTTTAGGCAGAAGTTTATTAAAACTAAATTTATTGCTTGTTGTTCAGCTAATCTATTCTATAAAAAAAGTATGTTTCTTTTTAAAGAAAAGATACATGTCTTTATGTGTCATCAGCAGAGACGATAAAAAAGGTTTTTTAGATTTCTTTTTGTGTTTTGTCTCTCTTAGTTTTCATTGTTGACCTTTTTGAAAACGTTGTATTTCTTTTTACTATATTTAAACTTTGCGTATGTCAATACCGATTACCATGATTGACAGTCAAATACTTTTATTAAATAAAAAAAAAATATATACTTTAAAACAAAAATCTAATACACCAATTTTTTTTAAAAAAGGTGAGGGTGTGCAAAGGCGTTTTAAAAATTTTGCGATTTTTGCTAATTTGAAAATATTGTTTAGCAAATACTTTTGTCAGTGCAAAATGAGAGAATGATTAGATTTGACTCTTGTTGCAGATAGTGTGTTAAATAGACACACAGGTTCGTATCGTGTTAAGAACATTAACCCTTTCCGTGTCAAAAAAATTTTAGTCGAGCTAACAATGCGAAAATTTGAATTTAGTGTAATATGATGACGCTGATGCTGGGAAAAATAATAATTTTTGTTTTTGGTGGTCACAGCGGCTTTTAGAGGATGATAATCCTAAATGTCGAGAACCGAAAAACAACCACCAAAAGGTCCCGCTTTATGTTTTTTTAATTTTTTATTTAGAAAACATTTTTTTATACCTCTATCAATGCTATTAATACTGGTCGATATCGTTCGATGACTCAATATATTATTTTTGTGTTTGTAAAAATATCAAAATTTGGCTGTTTTTACAAACAAAGTGTCAACTTCTTAACAATTCGTTTAAAAATAACAAAACAAAGCGAAGACCTATTACGATAACATTTATAAATAGCATAAGTATCGGCATTTCATTTAAAACAAAAAAAAATTAATAACTGTAAATTAATATATTGCAAAAGTAGTAGAGTACATTAATTGTCAAATATATTTGACAAATCCACCGAAAGGGTTAAACATTTTTGAGCTTCTAAATTCCGGGTACTTCATGTGTTACAAAGTAATCGCTAAGCCATGTATAAACTTCTCTATAGAAAACATTATGCGTTCTAATATGACTTTATCTGTTAACAAATCAACTGCATAGTAAATTCATCGGTGAAGATTCAGAAGGACTTTAGTACAACATACTGTAGATTTATAGCATTGAATAGATTGGTTTTTTGCATGGATTTTAGAACAAACTTAAAAAATATTTAGGTATTTATATCTTGCATAGACCAGACAGTCTCTGCTGCTAGTAGTCTATAATCATTTTTAAATAAGAAATGTTTCAGTAGAAAGGGGTACCGAATTGTTTATTATTGAACGACATAAAATTCTTGATAGACATTAATTAATCGGATCCACCATTCTTCTAGACTATATTTCCAAGATTAGCACCTATTGTTTCAATGACATCTAGTTCCATACCAGCACTATTTTCCTTCATTCCCTTTTCTTCTGCCTTAGCACATCTCATTGTGTAAAACTAAACTTTTGTACCTAATGTTCTCCATGTTTATTCAGAGCTTAGCGTATATGTATGTATGTATGTATTTATGGTCGCCATATTTCGCATTCTGTGGCAGAATTTTTAAAAGCGTTGCCAACAACCAACAAACAATTCATTGTCTACCGCATTAAAAAATCGTGTCACTCGCTAGTTTGATAACTATTTACACAGAGATTTTGTTGTACATCCGTTTTGTCGCTGTCAGCTGTTATTTAATTAAGTCTTTGCATTTTCCTGTATTTATTTACGCGACATGGGCATATCTGTATTTGCAATGTGTGTGTATGTAATTCCCGTATTTTGTTTTAAATGTTATTGTCAATATAAAATAGGATTTTACAAGAGGATTATTATGGCATTAACATAGACAAACACCAAAAACACAATGACAAAAAAAAAAGACAGAATAAAATATTGTTTTCAATTATGCAGAGTCACAGATACCACCGCCGTTCGTCTGTCCTCCTCTCTGTGATTTAATATGTGGTTTTTAGTTTTGCTTTTTTTTTTGCACTTGTCATTTGAAATGGTGTGGAAAATATTGATAAAGTGAGCAAACAGATGAGTAGAGACAGAAAAAAAGAATAGAGTCGACAGGAAAAAAGGGTTAGAAGTGTTGAAGCGGTTAGGATGAGTAAGTAAATAATGCAAATAGGCCATGATTAACAAAAGATAAGGGCCTGATATTATTTTTTCCGTTTTTTTTAGATCTTTTTTTTGTTCTTTGAATGGATGTAGCAAAACTATGTAAATATATCACAGTTTTAATAAATTTCCATTTTAAATTCTGATAAAAAAAAATTGGAATGGATGGATGTATTTCAGTGAAGATTGCACAATAATAAACCTTAATGGATTTTAAGGAATCATCTTGGCTTGAAATAAGTCTAGTTGGGGAAATGCACTCTGCCGACCTAAAAAAGAAAGTCACCAGCTTCAAAATTTCCAAATTGAGATAAGGCCCGATTCGGAACTGTGAATGTTATTCTGATTTTTGCAACTGTTATATATTTTAAAGTTATTAAAAAATAACAAAAACTGCTGCAAATACACACTTATTCCCACTCAAATATTTTTCTTTGTTGAATTTAATATGTTCGTTGTCTGTTTTCCCAAACACGCTATTGCTTATACACAAATACGTAATATTAATAGGAAATAAGTTATATTAATATCCAAATAAGCTTTGTGTAGAAAGAAATACGTCTTATTTGCTACAAAGACCAAATAGTTGCGTGCAAACAACTAAAACGTATTTTTCAGCGTGTAGTGCCACATAGAAGAGCTTGGGAACTTAAAATGATAATGAAACATTGTTGGAATGTTTGTTATTTTTTACAATCTGGTAGATACTTTCATGGCATTTATTTTCTAAATATGACTATACACTGTGGCTACGAGTTGCATGATCCAGTCGATCAGTCCAATTTTTCACTACCTTTTTTTAGTTATTTATTATATGGGTGAATAATCTTAAATGACTCCTTTCTGTGTCCTGCTGTTTAAAATTGTGTTGTATTAACTAATTTTTTTTATAAATATGTTCTAAGCAGCTTATTATATTTGTTAAAATAACCCACGTATTAGTTTTTAAAATTTTTAATTTGTTAATATCGAAAAAAAGAAAACAGTACATGTAGTCTCAGTCCCGTGGCGTGTCCAAAACCGACGCAGCAAAATAAACCGTACTTATTATGTATGTAAATATTACAAATCTGTAATTGCATTCAAACGAATTTATGCACTATCACTTCAAGTCACATATACTCTTTTTTGATTTAATTAAATTAATTTTAAGAAATTATAAAAATCATTGACTTTTGCCCGGAACATTTTCTCTCAGTCCCGTGCCTGATGTGGTTTTCTGCTTAAAAAAAGTAAAGTTCAATTTGTAGTGTTTCTCTCGCGCTGAAGTATTGTTCTCTTCGAAGGTTCTCGAAGAAACTCTACTTCTATTTTAGTTTGCGAATTATTTTCGTCGGAGTGGTCGGAGACTGTCCCCTTTTTCGCAAAGAAAAGGAGTCATTTCAGATTATTCACCCATATGTGTTACAAAAAATATATGTTTTTCTGTCCTATGAACCAAATGCACATATTCGGAAAGAGGGGAAAAAATAAAAATACACGTGTATCGGCGATTTTCATGTACACGTCAGAATTTGTTTTTCTTTAAGTTTGAAGTATGAAGCTCGTAGTGGCCTGTGTGAAAGCCTTTGGTCCGATTTTTAACCCTTTTTCAGTAATCCAATCCAATTTTTGGCATGCAGACTCGTGGAAATGTCCGTATCACGTACAATTTTTAAAAAAATAGATTTTTATCAATTATCAGATTTTCCTAAATTTTTTTTAAATGGTTATCGTTTTTTTTGAAATTTTCAGTTCAAAAAACATTTTTTTTTTCGTAACGCTTAAGTAGTTTAAAAATTTGGAGTCTCTTCAAGTTATGCTAAGAAAAGTGAAAAAATATTTTTTTTTTCAAAAATAATAAAAATTGGGGAAAATCTGAGAATTGATAAAATTTGTTTTTAAAAAATTTGACGTGATACAGACATTTCCACGAGTCTGCCTGCAAAAAATCAGCTCGATTGGATCACCGAAAAAGTGTTAAAAATCTGACGTGTACATGAAAATCGCCGATACACGTGTATTTTTATTTTTTATCCCCTTTCCGGAAAAGTAAATTTGGTTCATAGGACAGAATGTGTGTAACACGGTGTTATAATTATTTATTATAATATAATAACAATACAAAGTAAATTTATATTCTAAACAGGGTGATCGAACCAACAACCCCCTCGATTATAAACAAGCCGCTATGGTGGGAATCAAACCCACATCCCGCAAGATTATAAACAAGCACGCTACAAACTCGCGTTTTTTTTACTACCTTTTTCCTATAAATCTGTCCATATGTCGTCAATGGCGACTCGAATGTTGGCTTCCAATGTTGTTGCTGGTTTGTCGGCATAAATCAATGACATAACATAGCCCCATAAAAAACGATCAGAATGTCATTCATCGTAACGGCAGCTCCTTTCTCATTTCGAGTGAAATGAGGACCGATGATGCCGCCAGCAACAAACAGCAATGGTACCAAACAAAAATTCACTCAGCACGGATTGATAGCGCTCGCCATTCACGGTAATGGCCGCTCCTTCATCATTTTCAAAGAAATAAGGAGCGATGATGCCGCCAGCACCAAACAGTAAATGGATGTAATGGTAACTCGTTAAAGGCTTCAGCATTGTCTTCGCTCCAAATAAGGCAATTTTGCCTTTAAACGTAGCGTTTTCACCAGAAATGAGCTTCATCATTAAACACAATTCTTTGATAATTATTTAATGATGAAGCTCCACGCGCAGTGGACGCATTTTTCCTTCAACTGTGTTGGGTAGACAGAGCTTATCCCACCAAATATTTTTCCATGATTATTCTGTTAGGTCGTCCAAGTTAAAGAATGGCCAGGTGATGGTCCTCATGATTTTCATTTCGTAGTGGGACACATTTTTATTGTCATTGACAATACGATATAAAAATCAGTATTTATCGGCTTCAGTTCATATGAAATTTCATCGGCTAACTTACTAACGTAGGCATTTATTGTAAATAAGCGAATTAGTGTGATAGTTAGTGTGAGATGCCATCATACATCAAACCACAGGTAAAATTCGATAAATACCATAAGAAATTTGTCAGCGACTTTGTTTGTCGTCGAACTTAAATGAAAGAGATTAATGTCTACACCCGTCTAAAATTTCTCTAGAGAAGCATTAGCGGTTTCGAGGTGGTTTTACAAATTACGTCATGCACAGCTCACTGATTCGAGACAAGTTCCCCGTTCATTACACAATCCATGGAAAAAAAATTAATAAAAACCCACTATACAATTCTAATTTACTCTGGTTCCCTTAGTAAAAGAATGACCGACTTTTTTTTTATGCGAATAGATTTTTTAAAAAAAAATTAAATTTAAATTTCTGAACAATAATTGCCCATTAACAAAAACGACTACTACGATTTTTTTAGAAAAAAATTTAAAAAATTATCGCTAAATTAGCTAAATTAATATTTAATCTTGGAGCACCGATTTCGGTGTTAAAGCAAACAGTTTTTTGTTCATAAAACGTCTGTAGGGATAAAAGTGACCTTTTGCAGTTGTTTATCACAAACCCACATATCTATCAAATAATTTAAGCCAGGTATCATTAAAATGGAAGGATAATATTCATTGGTATTCACAATTTCATGAAAGCCCCTTCAGGTATCTCCCATACAAATTTATTAGTATAATACATATTGTATTCCTTTGTACGGGTAGTTTTTGAATTACGACAAATTATATGGTAATTAATGAAATTTTTAAAAAAAAAAATTAAAACAAACCCTAGCCATGAAAAAGAAAATTCGATTATTTTTGTACGCAGTAGACCATAGTAGATCGGAGTTTTTTTAATGGTTTTATTTTTTTTCCTGGAGTAACATAGGCTGTCTCTGCCCACTTCAGATTTTTCATACTTATTACAAATTAAATGAGAATTGCATTTCAACAACGGTTACTGCTACATTTTTCCTGAGAGCAAGAAGAGCGATTCTTTCCTTATTGCTCTCATGCAATCAGAACAAATACTGCACATGGTATCAACGTCTGGTATCAACGATCTAATGTCTAACACTTTATTATACCTGCCACATACGACCGTAACCCGCACTGAAAGTCCTTCCCCATCAAATTTGTATCACTTAGTTTTATGTAAGTCGGGGCAAATCATAAAAGTACGAGCATACATAAAGGCATGACGGGAAATAAATCTCATTATGTGCCAGCCGAATGAGCCCCCTAGTGAAATGGGTGAATGATGTGGATGTGCCATTAATTATGTGGTTATTCTGCCGCACATAAATATTTTAATTATAAAAATTAATACCGGAAATACAAAGACTATAGACTGAGTTGAATAATAACAACAATAATAGTAAAACCCACGACGACACATAACAAATCTGTTGTTATAAGTATGGTTGTACATTAGGGTATTCTTGAAGACGGAGGAATAATCTTAAACAATTTGTGGAGGAAAATATGTGGAGCCTCTCTCAGATTAGAGACATATTTACAATATAATTTATATACTCACCGACTCCGACCTACTGCGTGTAGCCGGCTCCATAAAGTTTTCATTTAGCTATGGAAAACCGTAAATTTCGTCCATATCTTTTGCATATGTTCATGTTCCATGAACGTTTCGCAGTAGTCTAAATTTCGACGAGGAAGATATATTTTTTCACGGAGTTCTGGGAGGACGATAATTTATGTAATCATTAACTAATAACAAATAAAAAAAAAAAGTTTCACCACTCTATCATGGATAATCAAAACGTGACCAGGATGTAACTGAAAGTGTAATTCTGTTGTTTCTCGGGGTTTGAATCAATGAAACCATTATTTTTTCCCTCAACGAATTAATTCCATCAGTTATAGGAAACCGTTGAGTAAGATATATGGAACATTTCATGAAATAATTAATTTGAAATAAGCGCCCCTATACGCAAGATGGTAGCATACTTGTCAATAAGCGTATGGGTTGTAGGTTCGATTCCCAGCCTTTGTCTGTCGCTGAAAAAATCTAGCCACCCGGTTTATTTTTGGACCCAAAATTAGAATATAAATTTACTTTGTATTGTAGTTAATAAATAAATAAATTAATTAATTTAAAACACTCCCCTTCATCGTAGTAAATTGTATGTCTGCATAAGCAGACTCACTTAGACTTTGTAGTCGATTGCGATACTATGGAAACTACAAAAAACATCCATCTATCCCCGTCTTTGAACCATTTCAAGCGCCACAACAATCTCCTGTGTCGGCCAAAAAAAAATGTCTACCAGATCGTCTTGGTCTAGGCAAGGTAGTCCAGAGTCTTGCCAGCTTGTCTGGTCTGTAGTTCCCTGTAGAACACCTGCTAAACTGTTGAGAGATTGTGGGAGTCTGAGGCTAATGTTCAGGATTTCAGGAAAACAGATTCCAGGGATTTAATGACAACTTGACAATATGTTTATCCAGTCTATGGCCAGGAACTTACATATATCTCAGTTTGTCTGCTACTTCTTTTGGCTTAAAACCCAGCGGGTTTAGGTCACTGAGTATACAAACTATTCATTAAAGAATTAATCCAATGAACTCCCTTCACTGTTTGGGTTTCTATGGTTCACTCCATTTTACCCCATTGCCTCTGCACGGCCAATGTCCTTTTGGAAGCTTCAGCACAAACTCGATCTAGCCTATTTCATCTGGTGAATTTGCCCATTCTGTCTTTTTCTTCCGAAACATCCTAATGTACATACATTTAAGAATGTTTGCACATATTTATATTTATTTTTTTTTTGTTCTGTCTTTATTTAATGTTATATTAATGTTTTCCGTAAATAATTAAATAAAACCAAAATTGGAAAATTAATTATTTACCATTTATTAAAGGTATATTAGTAACATAAAAATTAATGTTTGGCACACTCAAACCCAAGCCAACACCAACAGCATGGAAAACACTCACTTATACAGTCACACATTTACACCCAGACCACAACACACACAACCGACGAGCTCATATTCCCACATACTCACATCACTTTCATGGGATATGAAAAATGCCAACAACAAAAATACTCTTTACCACAAAAAATACACATGTGTGCGTATTGTATGGCTTTCTTGGCTTGGGAGGGGGTGGTTACCAAATACTACATGAGTCCTATGTATATTCGTATGTAGGAAATTATTTCTATTAAAACATACATAGAAAACACAGTACCAGCAACAATAACGACAGCGACAAGAGCGTTTAATCAAATAATATTTCTTTACTTTATGCAATGTTTATGCCTTCCACACCAACTGCTCCTCCTCCTTCACAGGCACCCCACTCCCCTTACCACTAGTACTTTCCTAAGATCCTGCAATCTGTATCATACCCACCACTGTAATCCACGCATTTAATAGAGCCAAACATGGCGCTACATGAGTAGTGTCGCAAGTCTTTGTTGGGTTTTTTTCCATCTCCTGGCGTTTCATGCCAGACTCAGACAACAAAAATGAAATTAACACACTTTATGCGTATATAAACAATATATTTAGTAGCTATAAACCTCTCTCACCATCTACCGCACAACCCACCCCTAATATATCTCACCCTCCCGGAAAAATGTGTTTTGTTTTATTTTCCCCTGTACGGGTGTAAGTGTAAATGTGTGCGTACGTACTTGTCTTAAATTACTAGAAACAATCGCACATAAAATTGTCTTAAATTGAGAAGAAAACTGAGAGCCTTGAGCAAAAAACGACAACAACATCCACCACAGGTACAAGGGGCGGACTATTTTGGGGAAATGGGGAATTATGCAAACGAAATACCAAAAAAAAATAAAAACAAATTATAAGCCAACATAGGCACATTTATACATAAGTGTTTGTACCCTACACCACAAAGTTTTATGAGATTTTGGGGATGTTTGCGGTAACTGTCGAAGGGACGTGATGTAGAGATCTTCGGTGAGATTAAAGTAGCACGACTGAGTTTTCATTGGAAAGACCTTCAGTCGGTGTTGATAACATTTCACGCTTTTTGAGAATATTAATAACACTCAACGTGGCAACAAATAACAACGATTCGAAGAAAATGAATACATTGCAAAGATGTTTGTAATGTAATTTGTAACCTCATCCTCCTGAAAATTATGTTATATTTGATTCAAAGATGTTTGTAATGTAATTTGTTACCTCATCCTCCTGAAAATAATGTTATATTTGATTCAAAATTAGTTGTATTAATTTCAAAACTCATCATTTATAAATAGTGTTCCATTAAGACCCATTCAAGTTAACAGTAGAATCAAATTTTAATTGTCTCCATAGAATTTATTTCCATATGGAATCGTATTATTTGGTAACGGGTCAATATAAAAGGTAAACATTCTACCAAAGCAAATACAAAATATTGCATATATTAACAGTTTCCGGAGTTCAGTTTTGGACATATTTCAAAACCCAAGATTACCTTTCATTCATACTTCTTCCAATGGTACGCGGAATCATAGGAGTTTGAAAACTGATGACGAGGGTCGTCATGTGCTCTAAGGATTGTTATAGGAGCTTTTCGGACTACGCGGTAACTGTTTTTATTTTAATAAAATTCAGGAGACGTCCTTTATAATTGCAATGTACTTTAATGACATTTGTCTGGAATTTGAAAATGTTCGAATGTCCAAACCTCAGGTTATCTGAAGAGAAGATACCATTAGAATATCTATAGATCTGAAGAGAGACAATATAGTTGGATACCATAATATCACCTATCATCAGCACAGCTGTCCTCTATCCTCTATCCAGGTGCTGCACAGATGTCTTTGGACCCCTTGTCCATACATTTAAATATATATGAGACCATATAGGGTTAAGTATTTCTTGTACAGCTTTAAAACTCCTATGAACTTGTCTGAGTCATAACATATCCACAATTGTCTGGTATGCCAGCATGTTCTGGACCCTGGCCTATTGAGCGATTTGTAGCGTTAATGACGTTGAAAATGTTCTGCTCTTAATCACTAGGTCTTACGCTAGTTTAGAAAATATCTGAAAATTTGCGTCACTTCAAGTCCTATCTGTGGGGGATAAGTGTGAGGATGTTCTTCACAAAATATGCAGTGGGTTCTATCATAATTTATGTAATGTGCATATTAAATGGAAATTGACCCACGAATTCAAATATCTGGTAGAATTATTTAGGCACCACGGTTATTTATCCAAAATCCGGTAACTAATAAATTTGTACCTAATATTTTTAGAAATGATTTTAATACCTACCCAAAAATAGCGTCAATGTCATTGAACTTAGAGTGTAGGCAAGATTCGTCTCGATTTATATGAAAAATTGTCCCTTCGCTTAGTCTGGGCTTTCGTTGTTTACCTCATCTGTTATTTTGTCATTGAATTGAGGTCTATCAGATATGGAAGCTATAGGGTGTCACAGGAAAATGGACAAAATGTCAATGCCCTACATTATATACTTAGTTGAGGGTATGAACAACACATCAAAGATTTTGCTGATTTGGCTTAACTGTTAAATTTATCACTGATTTTATTCGGGAAATTCGTTGTTGACACTACATTAGAATTGTACAGCCAGTAGTTTATCAGTAAAGTGTAGTAGTTTTTACTTTCTCTTTATACCCATAAATGCTAACAGTCCTAGAAAGAAGCCCTCGAGAACACACACACACACGCACAATCTCCCAAAACAGACATATAGACATCAATAAACACATAGATACGATGTTTAAACAAACATTCATTTACAAACAAAACCTCAAAGCACTCGCACACACACACACAAGCAATATGAAACGCTATTACACACTGCTGACACACATCGCAGTCATATCCCATTTAAACACCACCTAACACACACACACATACTCATGCAAGCGCGCTTTCTTCATCTTAATAAACATTTATACACAGATTTTTCTTATACCGGAACATCGGTATGGATATGTGAGTGCCTGTATCAGTGAGTGTGAGTGTTTATAGTAATATAAAACCAAATATAACAAACATAACATTTATTCCAGTATGTGCATTAAACCTATATGTGTGTGTAAACTGATATACATATAGATGAGTTGTGAAAAAAATCAACACAATATTGTTCAATGTTCGAGTACATCACCAGTCATAATACAACAATCTCATGTATGTATATACCGCATATATGTATGTACACACATATGTGTACATATATGACCGGGAATACCTCAGGTTGATGTTGTTTTTATATTTTATTCGTCGTTGTTGAATTACTTAACGTGTTTTTCTCAAGTTGGCACAGCAACCTCATCTGCATAAATATTGAATGTAATTCGTATGTATGTGTACATACATGTATGTATACTTACATATATGCTGTAACTGTGTGAGTGCGTTGTTTCTTTACGAGTGTATGTGTACAGAACATTTAAGCCATAAAAAACACAAGATATTTGTATATTTTACCGTGTTCTTGAGTTGCTGAAGCCTTCGTTGTTGTTTAACTTTTTTCTGTTTCTGATTCTTCGTTATTGACGTGTTCGCTTTCTTCACATTCTACTGCTTGTCTTATATGTCATCGACAACAACAACAACATGTGTAGTTTGTAGAGTATTTAATTTCTATACATGTGCGTATGTACATAACAGTGTGAGTCACGTGTGAAACCGATTAACTTCGATTTTTTTACTCTTATTTATAAACTAGTAAGTTGTAATGCGCCTATGGCGCCCGTTAATTTACTTGAGAAAGTATTTGTTACTTAATTTTAAAAATTTTGTAAAAAATATTTTGAGAAAACTATTTTTTAAAAAAAAATTTCGGAAAAAATAAAATTTGTGGAAAAAAAATTTTTGCTAAAAAAAAAAATTTTTGTTGAAAAAAAAAATTTGTTGAAAAAAAAAATTTTGTGGAAAAAAAAAAATTTTTGTTGAAAAAAAAATTTCTGCTGAAAAAAAAAATTTTTGTTGAAAAAAAAAATTTTGTTGAAAAAAAAAATTTTGTGTAAAAAAAAATTTGAAAAAAAAAATTTTTCTTGAAAAAAAAAATTTCGAAAAACAAAATTTTTGTAAAAAAAAAAATTTTTTAAAAAAAAAATTTTGGAAAAAAAAAAATTTGGGGAAAACACAATTTCTGTACAAAAAAAATATTATTTTTTTTATTATTATTATTTATAGAATTATTATAGAATGCCTATTTAAATTCCTACGTACTGCGTGACAGAGTCAGTGAATCAGTGAATCAGTGTCGAGGGTAAATATATATTAAGATTTCGTGTGGTATGAACTAGGAATTGAAGTTTGATTATTTATTTATTTATTTATTTATTTATTTATTTATTTATTTATTTATTTATTTATTTATTTATTTATTTATTTATTTATTTATTTATTTATTTATTTATTTATTTATTTATTTATTTACTTACTTATTTATTTATTTATTTATTTATTTATTTATTTATTTATTTATTTATTTATTTATTTATTTATTTATTTATTTATTTATTTATTTATTTATTTATTTATTTATTTATTTATTTATTTATTTATTTATTTATTTATTTATTTATTTATTTATTTATTTATTTATTTATTTATTTATTTATTTATTTATTTATTTATTTATTTATTTATTTATTTATTTATTTATTTATTTATTTATTTATTTATTTATTTATTTATTTATTTATTTATTTATTTATTTATTTATTTATTTATTTATTTATTTATTTATTTATTTATTTATTTATTTATTTATTTATTTATTTATTTATTTATTTATTTATTTATTTATTTATTTATTTATTTATTTATTTATTTATTTATTTATTTATTTATTTATTTATTTATTTATTTATTTATTTATTTATTTATTTATTTATTTATTTATTTATTTATTTATTTATTTATTTATTTATTTATTTATTTATTTATTTATTTATTTATTTATTTATTTATTTATTTATTTATTTATTTATTTATTTATTTATTTATTTATTTATTTATTTATTTATTTATTTATTTATTTATTTATTTATTTATTTATTTATTTATTTATTTATTTATTTATTTATTTACTTATTTACT